>OX439036.1:85597919-87043815 GCA_949317995.1 Acholoe squamosa
GCACTGCCAGTATTATCGAGCAAGATATTGTAGGAGGGGTGCAGTCAAAGGATGTTTGAAAGGGCTCCTAGAATATTGATACCATATATCATAATATCGAAGTTCTTCTAGTAATCGGGGGTTCCCTAGTCCACTTAAAAGGGTCTATATCCCCTCTCCCCTATCCCCTCCGTGTGTCTGGTGCACATAATATGAGCAGGCACCAACACACTTCTCTGTGAAATTGTGTAATATAACCTTCACACCATGAGGTCTGTAGCATAATCACTCTTCAAGATATAAACATTTATTTTGATTGGTGCCAGTGGTGTTAATTGATCGGCATAGTTCCTGTGTTCAGGCAGGATCTTTCCGCAAAGTGCTGCCAGGTATTGGGTGTAAGCGGGACTGGAGCTGGTTCCTGGCGACATGCACTGATAAGAGGTGATAGGATGGAACCAGCATGTCCCTGGAAGTGGGTGTTACCCAGAGACAAGGTACCCAGCATGATATGTCTTATCAGTGAGGTTTATCTCAACCAGCGAAATTTAAAATGGTGGATACACAGGACGTCCATACCAAGCGCTATAGCTCCCTGCAATGCACAAAACTAATTCCCAGCAATCAGAAACTTCTGTATCCATCACTGTTGCAGTGTGGCCATTTGGGAACAGTAGATGTATTAAGGGTTAATGGAGAAGGCTTAATGCTGAAGCTCTGTCTTCTGTTGCGCATTAGCAATTTCATCACACAGAGACTGATCATGATGCAGGTAATTTACCAGGTGTAGAGGATATGGTTTTTACCTGAGGAACACGAGGATCAAGGTGTTCCAGTGGCTCGGTGTCTGCAGCTATATCACACCCAATAGCCATGCTCATGAAAGATGCAAGGCACAATTTCCTTTCATTGGGCTACAAACCGGAATACTTGTATCCACAAGATGTCCTTTGTTGCCACCGTAAACCTGGTCATTTACTTTTTATGAACCATCGATCATGACAGGTATGTGTAGATCCAGACACACCTCTTCAGACCAATTCATACCTGAGGCGTTATCACACACTGTCTAAATGGCTTAGCCTACCTTTGTATACATACATGTTAGCTTCCAAACCTTTATTTTTTGTCCCCTGGCTAATATGTCATTTTGTTCTTGAAATTAAGATTAAGCCAGATTGTGCGTGCCCTTCCCATTGTGACAGTCTTCAGGCCTCAGATTTACTTTAGATATCAGGATTCACAAATTTAGAACAGTATGTAGATCATGCCTACAGAAAAAAACGTCAGAGTCTGATCCTTTGAATATTTTATAGAAGATTGCCACGTGGAGGGCCACGTGGGGTTCGTCCATTGTGTCGGCGCGGTGTGTTGAATTATGTCTGGTATCGATGACGTTCTTAATACTTATCATCCAGAATTCGATAGAGACAAGTCTGTTCGAAGAAACCTGGCATGGAGATCCTATCATGGAGATAAATGATGCCACTGTTAGGGCCGAGCACTGTGGCGAAGGGATGGTTGGTCGATGTAAAACGTGTACTTCACGGCCATTTGAACAATCTCAATGGCTCCTCTAGGGACAATCTCCCACGTTCAGAATTGCACCTCAGGCAGCCATCTTTGTTAATGACAAATTCTCACACTCTGTGGTTTTCTAGAATGCATTAGTTTTTAAATGCACAGTTAAGCATAAAAGCGTGATAATAATCTACAGCCAACCTTATACCACCCTGGAAGCCTTACGGGCATGACTATGGTAGCAAGGCAACATTCCACTAGCATTCTGTTAAATAGATAGTAATGAATCTGTACAGGCAAAAAGGATCCAAACTATGAGAGGAAACTGCCTCGCGCTATTGACATAACTGTTGATTACTCCCTTTTAAATACAATCATGCGGCAATATACCAGTTTATCAGAGGTTTAACTTAGAATGTAGTTTTGCTCTCTTCGCCATTCATTTTCCTTTTTTGTTACATAATCTTTATCTAAAGGGTCCTAGATAACTTGTTTCAATCCAGAATTAACGATATTGTTCCAACTGTAATTGCGTTATATAATCTGTTTATTCTCCGTTAGTGTATTTCTCTCAGAATACCCTTAATGTTTTTGACTCTTCAAGTATCATTTTCTTGACAAAAAAACAACAGAATATAATGATGAGATTTGACATACTCTTTCCACTTGTCCCGAGATCATTCCTGTAGGGTCGGGCACGTCCTTTCAGCTATGTTAAATTATGTAGCCCGGATGTCGGTCAGACATGCATCCACTGTTAGTGATTGTGTCCATGGGTGTATGTGTATCGTTTTACACATTCAGAAGTGGAAGCATTGAATTTCTCTTACATGCATCAAGCCCACCCACTCTCATAATGCCCTCCGTGGTAACAGTGGGTAGCACTGACAGGTGTTCGTTGTACCTGGACGATGGGAACCTATGGGTCGTCTGTCTTGGTAACCACACCTGACATCCTGGGTGCCTTACAACCTGCCATAAAGGACAGGTGTGTCATCGCCTGTGGGACCCAGTGATCATAAAAGAGGAGCTATCGATCAGCCTTCTATGAGAGAGGGGGGATTCATGAGTGGAGGGAGAACGTTCTTTGCTTCACTGTATTGTGAACACTCAATCCTCAACAGCGTATCCCCTCGCTGAAAATGTCTTGGAGAGGCTATTACCAGTGTTTCTATCACAGTTTTAATGCAAGGACTACAATACAAGCGTACCACCACAGTCAGTGGTTCTCGTCGGTCCATCTGCCATTGTGAAATCATCACATTTGGCTAGGGGAACAAGGTGACATATACAGTAGTTAGCATGCCATGAAGCAGCCGATATAATCTAGAAACATCAGTCTGCACCTTCTGCATAAGGTACAACTGTAGCCTGGAAAGGTTGATATAATGAGACCCAATTATGTAAGAGATTATAATTTCAACTATGATAAACATAGCTAGCAGTAACGATCGTCACATTTACCCCGCCAAGCCTTTCAGTAGCTCTCGTAAATATCTCATTGGATCCACCAGGGCAGGTCGAAAGATACGTGTATTTCCAACTTTAAACAAATATATCATTCATACTCCAGAAATCACAGAAGATTCCACTGAGACAGCAGCCTATATCTTAGTTTATTCCTCTATTGAATTCCTGTGTCATGAAAGAGATGCCCCTTCCCACTGAGGAATCCCAGAACGGCTGGTAACCCACATATCTTCTGATCTGTAGCGAAGACTACACCACCGCCCGTCCTATTACCCGCTAACAGTCTCCAATGTAGTATTTGCCCAGAGAATTCAGTAACTCAATTCCAACACGTCAGGTTATGTTATCGTTAGACAGTGACTGCACAATAGGATATAGTTTTTGTTTTTCCTTTATTAGGGAGTGCTACTGGTTGCAGATTACATTTACCGCCTGTCCTGGGAGTGAGTTAGATTCGTATTTCAGCGGTGCAGACAGACATACTTGAATGTACATACCTTGTTGGAACCTGAGATAATGTATTTTGGAGTACTAGCTGTGAAACTAGCTGTGCTGTATGTTTTAGAATCGTTTATTTGTTCCAATAGAGTACTTAGGTTTTACTTAAAACCTGGAGCAGGTGGATTATTCCTATACTTCATTTTGTTATCATTGATACGTATTGAGAACACCACATGTAATTAGCATCCATGTTAAATAATAAACAGTCATCATGGAAATCGTGCAGAATTCAGTACCTGTGTTTACATGATTTCGGTGTACATAAAGGTGTTCTCTCATATTCCCTCTAAAGAGCTATCCTTATACTTGGGTATTTTTCAATTTTTATTCATAAGGCTAATTACGGGTTAATTTACGTCTCACACGTCCGAACAAACAATCATGAACATAGAAATCATTATCTTGAAATCATCTGTCATTTAGGTATATTTGCATTAGAGAACAATTTCGTGAAATTAGAGCAAAGGATACTCTTCCCAATGATTCGAAAATTAGGCTGTTCTGAATAATTATTGGAATATTGCTCCTGTTCTAGGTGTAATTAGTTCAGGTATAAACAGGCTTAATTACCTCGTATGTATGTATATCGATAAAGCTATAGACCCCTCTTCCAGATGATTAATTCTTCACTAGCTACAGCTCTTGGGAGGCTGTCATAAAATTACTTTCTAATACAACAACCAGAGCGTAGAGAATAAATGGAGTCATAGCTTTTGGAATGGAGTCAAAATGGGGGTCAGCTGAGCAAGACTCTATATTGACTCCCCTTTTAGAGGAGTCATGGGTGATAGACTCCTAACCATTGAACACCATGTTCCTAGCATGGAGTCCTACTGAATTGACTCCCGTAGAATGAGAGTCACAGCCTGGTGGACTCCAGGAGGGGTAGTCACAGGGGACAGAGCTCAAAGTGGAGTCTAACTCAGCTGACTCCTAACTGGCTCCCTGCAATGTTTGACCTACTTATCACAATACAGAGGGAGGGAATGGAGTCAAACCAATTGAAAGAATGTCAATACATGTATCTCTAAGTCAGCTTTGAAATGGAGCCCTAGCCAGCTAGTGCTTCTCAGTGCTTCTACAAGAGGGCCCCACAATGTAGTTTGTGCAATTTTGCTGATCATATGGTGCTTCGTTTGGTTTAATGATGAGCATAGCTAGTCATCTGGAGAAGTTGGCTTCAGGTTATCACTCATCTAGCAGTTGTTCACACATGAAATAGAAGGGGGTATGCTAGACTTTTTAAGATAAGTAAATCAAGGCTGCTTTACAGCAAAATACACCATTTCTGTGGATAGAATCTTAACTCAAAGTGTTCACAGTGGATGACCAAGGTAAAGTACAAACAAAAGATGAACAAGATAAATTCCTACCATGGTATAAAACCCAATAAGTTTGACTGTATTCCTAGGAACTTAATATTCCGACTCTCTATTTTAGGACTCCCATTTTAGAGTTACAGTGACTCCATATTTGTCCTCTGTATGGTGTCAGCAGGATATGACTCTATTCAGTGATAGAGTCCCATCTGATTGACACTTCCTTTATATGGAGTCAGGCAGATAAAAGTGTCGATGACTTGGCTACAGTGTTGCATTTGCCATAATTTATTAAGCTAAGTATGAGACAGGGTTTGGCTGGATCAGATGCCTGTATAATATTAATGTGCCAACGCATAGCCCCCATTGGGAGATACTGGGATATGTGACAACCAACGTTGAATTATATATACCCTCCGTATGCATCCTGTATCCTATTGATTCCCCGTGGAAACATGCGGTATATTATTATGAGGACAAGTGTATGAGTGACCTTGATCTATTTTTGTTTCGTAGATAGAACTATCTGATATTGGGAACAGAAAAATATGACGTGATGAATTCGCACATGTCAGAGGAAATTGGAGGTTATTCATCTCTCATTATGTCACAGGGAATCTCCGCTTATTATATATGTAGCAGTATCTGTCAGCAAAGTCATTAGCATGTGTGTGGTGAATGGGGGGAAATCCCCTAGAAAGTTAATTCTGAATTATTAACCTTTGGTCACAGTAACTGAAAGTACAACGGTGCACCCTCCACGTGCGAATGGTTCATAGCAAAAGAAATGGTACTCTTATATATGTTATTCTCAACTAAAAGGACAGTATTTTCAACACCTCTATTCGTAACAATGATCAACTTGTGCCATTCATATGTCCAGTGTGTTTACCGTGTCAGGGGCGTAGGAAGCAATTTTTTTATTGGGGGGGGGGGGCAGAGGTCTCGGTTGGGAGGGGCCTGCTATATCTTTATATAGGCTTATATAGGGAACCTCCTCATTATTGGGGGGGGGGCAGCCCCCCCCCCTTTCCTACGCCCCTACCGTGTCCATGATTCATTTGTTAAGCTTATCTGTCCAATATGCCATTCATTCAACTCACACTGCATGACCTTAAGGTCATCGGACAAACACTGTAAACGTTTGCACACAAAGCTGTACCCTAGCTCGACCCTAATGATCAGATTTTGGCCAAGCTGAAATTGACTTACGAAGATATAGCTTCAAAATGCTACACAGTAACCACAGTACACATTCATCATGTTTCCCATGTATATGTGTACTTTGAATGGAACTGCTGTCTAATGTGGACCACCAGTTGTGTAGGAACCATTCGGCTTTCCATCCTAATAGTGAGCAGCTCAATTCGTTAAAACCAACGACTTCTCTACCCCTCTCCTCATCCCCCGGTCCCATTCCATACCCCACCCATCATACTCTGAGCAGCTCCTTATCCGGCAATGATAAACTCGGCCTGTGGACAGAGTGGGTCGTGTAGCCGGTGGCCCGCGTCCAAGTCAAGGACATTGATTTAGTGGAGCAGCAGAATATGACGCTGTCGCCCGCGTCAAGACGAAGGCGTCGTGATTTACCGAGTCCTGCTTATCGGCAAGCCGGCTGGTGTTTGTGGCTCTGACCAAGAGGAACTCCTAACCACTCCTCTACTGCCCTCACTTCAATTGCGACTGCGCTAACACCCCCTCCCCTCATTTCGCGCGCGGCTTGTTTTGGGGATATTGCGGCTCTTGCCTATCGGCGCTCACCAGGCAGCAACTAACCGACCATTCTTGCCCACCTCCGCCTTCTTCACCCTCCCTCCCTTCAATCCTATAAACCCACACACATCCAACGACGTTGCCGCGTTGGCGCCAATAACGCGACCGTTGACGCTACAAAGGTCGTGCTGCCCGCAGCCACCACGTGCGCCACGCCGCGGAATTAGGCCGATGGTAGGAAACTAGTAGAGCACTCATCTTGTGGTCAGGATGTCCTTCCCTGCAGGAGCCTGGGTAGGGGTCATGGTGTCAGCCTACCCCTCCTGCACCACAAGAACTCCACTCCGCGCCTGCAATTACACTCGGCTCCCAGTAATGAGAAACCCCACCAAACCACTTTGCTTATCATTTCCGCACACAAAGCTTTTAAAGCAAAACGGAAATAATAACAAAATTACATTGCCTTTTACTATTAATATGGCTGGCAGTCTCGGCTTACTTCCTGCCATTGTCCACGAATCATGTGTTGTCTGGAGAGGCTGTAGGACCTGGGAAATGGCTGCTAAGGGCCCCTTATGACGTGCGACGAAGGAGGAGGGAGTGTGGATATCCCCAGTGGAAACGTCACCCTCCCTCAGGGAGTTGGCGTGATGACTTCTGGTCGCGAGGCTGGAATTTTGGTTTGCAGACGGCGCGTGTCTACCACCATCCCCACCACTACTACCACACCTCACCAAACTGCCTAAATACATCCACACGCAGCTAACACATCACTTCTTGCTAACATCCCCCTCCCCATTCCATTCCCACCCACCCATCCCGTTTCGAACGTCATTAGTGGGCAGGGAGTGCGGTTACAACGGACAATCCGTGCAAGCTGAGAGCAGACAGAGCCCACATGCACTTGACAGGCTTTGTTCTCGACATCATACAGTTTATCCCTCTGCCATCTTCAGAGGTGTTTTTTTCCCTTCCTTTATCTCTCTTTTGTCTCTTACGCCGATTTACATGACTTGTATCTATACTGTGGTTGTGTCAGAGATATATCACAGCAAATTGTCGTGAGTCCTCGTCAACCTGTGTGAAGTGGCTCACACATGTCGCTAGATGGACCACGACGTCGTTATAGCACAAGATCACCAGGAATAGCAATTGCTATGCCATGTGAGTCTAACACACAGTGGCGAAAGATGACGGAATGAGTTATCACTCACAAAGGAGTCACCATTGATGACCAATCATGGCGACAGATAATGACAATTTGCTGGGATAGTAATTGACGTCTAAATTTAGATCTATATAAAACGCCAATCCAAGCTCAGTGATAATAACTCCCATTGAATGGTGTGTGGTGGGATTAACTATTGTATGGAATCATTGTGAATGTATAAAAAATAATAACATAGCTGATAGAACTAGATAATGATGATGGGGATACTGGTATTGTGTCAAAATAGACCAATATCACCTGGCATCTTACTAAAATGAACCTCATACCGTATTCCTTTCAGTACTTCAATGCATTGTGAATACTAGTGTAGTGGTTCGTCTTTTTAGTTAGATGTCAAATTATAATGAAAAGAGAAGAAGTTTCCGGGTAGGCAACCGAGTGTTTTATTCTTATCCTTAGTTACATACGATCACAGCCTATAGAGACTAAATGCTGGATGGCATTCGGTTACCCGTAGGTAACAGTAGCAGGGTGCTGAGCAGTGGTAGGACCACTACTGAAGAACTACGGTAGGAACTGCCCTTATTTAGGGGAAAAGCCTGCAAAACTCAGACCCGCCATGTGACGTGTGACGGATGAGTGGAAGGCCCCCTGGTTTAATGGATACGAACCCGGAGGCAGGTGCTGCCACCTGCCATCCAGACTCCCCGATCACACTCGGAGACCTGGGCCTGAGACCCACGGGTACATGAACGTTATGAGTGTAATATTATAGTACAAATTACCATACCCCTACACTAGAGATCATGAAACCCATACTTATTCAGGCACAGAGCATAACCATAGTACTTGTTAATAAGGAATACCTCCCTCTGACCCCCATCACCAGCGTCAATACAGTACCATCACAGATCAGTACATGGTAGAGGCATGGAGGTATGGCTTTCGTCAAAGATTAGACAGTTGCGTGTGTCACAATGGAGCTTCCTCCAGGGTGGTGCCAAAGTCTGTTTATGCCCATGTCGCCTCTCCCTGCCTCCAGACGCACCTTGGACATATCTGGGCAGATCCCTGGTGGTCTCTAACCACCCTTGTGACCCCATGTCCGCCCCCCCCCCCCCGGCCGGCCCCACATATTCCCACGGCCCTCCCCGGTGTACGGAACGATCCCTGATTGATCCACACCCGGCGCAGGGGTCTCTAGCACCAACCCGTCCTCCATCTCACCCCCCCCCCTCTCATACTCGCTCAGCAAACAGCGACATGCGAGCAGCTCGTCAAGGCGATGATCCCTGATCGTAGCCACTTCTGTCCGGCGCACTGTCCAACCTTAGTCCTTTTGTCTTCAAAGCTGCTCGGATCCGGTACCCACTTTGGTCTCGGTAGCTCCTGTTTGTTGTTAATGGATAGGAGTGGGGTGGTGGCGGGGTAGGGTGAATTAGGGTGGGCGTGGAACACATGGTAAGGGGAAGTTGGAAACGCATCCAGCGTCCTCGGCGTCGACAGCTACCATTGCCATGCAGGCCTTACGGCTAGGTTAACACATTGTTATCGGAGACCAACCACGAGCCCCAACACAGTTTGCAGGTACATGGTGAAGCGGGGTAGCTGGTCGTCCAGTCGCCCCTAATGAAGTATGAGCCGGGGTATTGGTCTGGTTATTGCATTGTGACGCCGCACGCTGCACAGGCTCTATGTCCTCCAAACAGGATTATGCTCGCCGCTGATGAACAAGGTTGTCATGTGAGTCGGGAGCATATCGCCATGACCTGCACCAGCTCGGAGTAGTTCAGCCCCAGGCCGCAAACACACAGCCCACAGGATCGGCTTCTATCTGGTTGTCACTGACCTCCCCCTCCCATCTCTACCCACCTCTCATATCTGCCCCCATTCATCCCCCCCACCCACCCATCACTTTCATCACCCCAGCCCGACCATCCAATATTCCTGTGTCGTATTACGCCTTCATAACGGTCGCATTTCGGGGGCGCACGCGTTATCAGTTATTAATCATTCCTGTTTTACCGGTAATAATGTTAGTCCAATGATATGGACCTGCTGCGGCGCAGACAGAATTAAAGACACACCAAATAGGGCTGAGTGATCTCATGTCTCCCCCAAAAACGGTAGGAAAAAACATGCTTTTGGGGAGATCGCTTTACAACCTGACTTTCAATGATGAAAGAAGCTACTTTCTCAGATTTGTTTACATGTGTCTCATTAAATTAGCTAATAACACCTGCAATGCTAAAGAAAACAGAGATGATATCGTTGTATTCTTAGTCCTGTTTTTTAACAACCTTATTAATAATAACATAAGGGCTTGAGAACAAAAGTTCACATGTATGATTTTCTATTTCTTTTTGTGCAGTTTGCATAAGCGTAATGCGCAGATTTTCATTGTTTCCCATTGAACACTAGCAATCACACCAAATTCTTTCGTAAGATCTTTTTTCAAGTTGGCTGCAAGAAATGAGGGAAATGGGGTTACCTGGGAAATTCCCTTGGATAAAATGGATTTTGCTTGTTTGTGAATCTACGCTGGTCAGTTCAGAACGCTCAGAACTGAATTTCATTCTGATGGAGTCCAACAGAAACATTCAAGTTTATTCATGAAAAAAAAGTGATGGTAAATGGCATGAAGAAATAGGTTATGAATATTTCTATGGAAGAACCCAGCAAATTGTGGTGACCTCTCGCCATCTTGTGTGATGCCCTAATGACCATTGCCTTATGAAAAAAAATTTGGTCATGTGTTGTTATAGCGCAAGGTCACCAGGGATGACAATGGTCGTGAACACGCAGAGTAACCAGGGATGACAATGGTCATGATCACGCAGGGTCACAACAGCTGACGATGGTCGTGATCACGCAGGGTCACCACATATGATGACGGTCGTGATCATGCAAGGTCACCATAGATGATGACAGTCGTGATCATGCTGGGTCACGCCGGATGGCAAACTAAATGATTTTTGGGTGGGAGGAGGAGGGAATTTTTCTTTTATTCATTAATTTAAACATCATTGATTTAGCTGTTCATTGTGGTCCTCTCTATCTGTGCTTCTGTTACCAATAGATGCTCCCCTGAATTACTTGTGGAATTACCTGTTTAAAGATCAGGAAATTAAAGACATTTAATCATGCATACAGTACTATAACATGAGTTTATGAAATATATGTATAACCTTTTATTATATCATAACCTTTTTGTGCCCAGGATTTTTTGGCCATTCCCAGCAATTCCTGTCCAATTCTCACTAGACTTCATTAATTTCGGGTACATACATACTGTCTACCTATCATTTTTAAGGTATGGTTCAGAGAACATGTTCTGATGGTCAGACCGATTTTGAAGTTCATTTTTCTTTAATATATATGGAACATAGATGTATCTCTGGTCACATTGGCAACCAAACGTTCTATCTGATGACTATTAGACAGAGGCTTGCTCAGGTATCCAGCAGGTTGTTTTTCTCTTTATTCCTTAGTGAATCATACTATTTTTTTACAAAATGATTGCTTTGGCAAAAGGGAGTTGTCGTTATAATAATGGAATGCCCCTTAAACATAAACAGAATTCGCTGCAAAGTTAAGTATAAGATAGCTTAACACAACCTATCATATCTTCAATGGTTCTGTTAATATTAGCTTTAATTTATTGAGAATCTTGCTCTGTGCAGACCCCCCCCCCCCATCATACATTCCCTTATGTAAGACCCCCAGAGGTGTTGATATTACACATTTTTCAAACTTTATTTTCTATTTGAAGACTCACCAGCCACTAAGAAAATGATGGTTTGTTGGTGCTGATGGTCTCATTGAACCCTCATCGTGATGATCTTTCTTATGGTGGTTTAACTTTTAAAATTGACCTATTCTACTTCCATATAATTGTTTTAAGGCCCAAAACCGCGCCAAAAGGTGCTCTTGGGCACCATAGGGATTAACAAAAATATACTTAAAGAGGGTGCATGGCAAATTTCATGCAGACCTCTATTCCACTCTCGTGGTTAAACCCGAAATGCGACCCCGAAATGCGACCTTAATGCATGTACATCTAAAAATCCACCAATAGATTTACCAATTGGTGTGAACTACCAGCCAGTGAAAAGGACTGCTGGCTGTTCTTCTGTAAATCAGAAAATACTGTAATCAAACAAGGTGTACAAAGGCCTAACAGACAATAACAGTTGCTGTATGTGCAAGAGTGAACTGTAAATTTTTACAAATTACACTATGAATACTAGGAGCTAACTCACCTCACATCTGTTCTCCTTGCCAGTCTCTGCCTATCTGTTGCAAATCCTGATAATGCCTCTTTGTTCTCAGAATTTGGGAGGGAAATTTGAAATGGACCAATCAGACCACAGGGAACTAGGCTGGTGGTCACTGTTGGTGATAGCTGGTCATGGTGAGTGAGACTGCTGGCGACATCTCGAGAATGCGACATGCTGAGTGAGAGATGCTATGATTTGGGTCAGATATGGTATGTGCCCCTATTATCACCCAATACAATAATGTAATGCTCTATCACTAACTGTTCTTACCTCTTTCCCATTAATGTAATGCACCATACAGGTCAGAACACATCCCATTTTCTTATTATTGTCATATCAAGGCCTATTAATGCCTAAATAATATGTATAATATTGTGCTCAATGTCAATTCAGTGCTGACATCCTAGTGATGAATAATCATGATGAGTTAAAACTGACAGGGACTGGCGAAAGATCACGCAAGTTCAACTAACAACTAATGTGAAATTGGAGATGAATCGCCATGATGAGTGAACCCTCACTGGAGCTGTTGAAAGGTCATGCAGATTCAACTCACTACTTTTGTAAAATTGGTGATGAATCGCCATGATGGGTGAACCCTCACGGGGGCTGGCGAAAGGTCATGCAGGTTCAGCTTACAACATTTCTGAGACAGGTGATGAATGGTAATGATGAGTGAATACTGACGGGGAAGGCTCAAGGTCACACACTGCGTTATCATTCGAAAAGTGATTCACTACCCATCACCAACTATGACAAGGGGTAACAACAATTTGCTGGGAAAGTATTGTGACAAAAGTACATGCATCAATTATATTAAGATGTACTGAAATCACATGAATCTGTGATCATGTTTTGCATTGAACTGCATTGAAAATCAGCCCATGTAGTATAATTTGTGTTTAGATTAATTCCTATGTACAAATGAAGTGAATATCTGTAGGGATACAAGTGTAGCCCAGAATGTTGGACAGGGAGCAGGTGGTCCGCAGCTATAGGATGGTGATATAGGAAGTCAGTGAATGATGTTTAGGTTCCAAATGGAAGGCAGGTGGGCATCAGGCATGGCCCGCAGCCTCCATTGGTGTGGGGACAACCGATAAAGTGGTTGTAGATCGAGAAGTAAGGGTATAGGAGGGGAGGTTGGGAGAAACACAATCTACAGCAGGTCAGAGCCTTATATTGGCATATACGATGTATAGCCAGAAGGGCCCATTGAGACTAGTGATGCATACACGTAAAACGATGTTCAGGCCCTGAGCTATCATTGTAGGTGCAAACATAACATGATTGGAAACATGATATTAATAGATTTCAAATGTACAAGTTTGATACCTGTTTTCTGCAGAGAACAATATGACCATCACGACAAAACCATAATGGAAATGATAGAATGCGTTAAGCAAGCAACTGGAATTCTGAATGTTACAATAATGTGAAGCGAATTGGAAGATATGAATTCTACGATATAGAACTATAAGAGACCAAGGTGTTGTTTTAAATAGTTCTCGACCGAAACAACCAAATAACTCACCTTGGGCACTGAAGACCAATGCGTCTGCCGAATTCCAATGAGTCCTACATAAGTTTCTATAAAGCTACTCCGATATTTCTGGTATAATAGCCTGTATGGCTATGTGTACTGTTCTTCCTGGAGCCAATGTCACCCAGAACCAATGCCTAAACGACCCCTCAGGCCGTGTCATAACACAATTGAACCTTTTCTACGAACCCGACAGGTGGGAAGATTCCTTTGCCAGCCGTCGGGGGCGACTTTCCATCTGAGAAGTAACTGTATAGCTCCCACAGTTTTTCTTTGTAACTGCTGAGGTGTAACGTTTCTTTTTTCACTTTCCTATATAGTCCATTTCCTCACTGTACAGGCATGTAGTCCCTCTACTTGTGGTAGTAGTCTTATGGGCCCTCCTTTATTTTTAGGGCGTTCCTCTTACTTAACAACAGGCTGTAGTGCGGGCGCCTCCAGCAGCCTCCCTTCACAGAGTTGCTCTCACTGACTGAGCTGCTCTGGCGGAGAGCTGCTCCTCCCCCAGGCAGGCTCTTACCACAGTCCGACACGCGCAACGACGCGCTGCGCCACTGGCGGCCAAATGGGGCCTCGGTGCAATGGGAGCTAGGGTAGAGTGGAATGGAAGAGATGGATGTGGCGATGTTCGTGGATGGGATGCTGAAGGGGTAGTTTGGCCGAGTTGAGCAAAATGAGCATAGGGTATACATCATATGTATTAATGGGTTTTGCTCGCATTAGCTCGAAACCTGTGGGTATCGTGTCGGCAGGTGGTCCGACAGTGATTAGGAGCCTCACGCCAATCATTAGGCTGGGACGCCCCCAAAAGGCGCTAATCACAAGTAATTATTAGATTTCGTGACGGGCGGATCCCTCCTTGGAGGCAGGGCATTTCGGCGGATTATTTCTTGGCCATCACCATGGCGGAAATCCCCGGGGATCGGGTGGGCAGCTGTTGGCGGGTGAGTGGCGAAGAGAGGAAACCAGTATCCGAAGAGTACCCACAATGTTTGGACACGTCTCGAGCCATTCAACACCACCCTAAAGAACCAGTGGGCTGATGCTCACGTCTTTGATGTCTACTATACCTCTATCTATACTAGCAAGGAAATGAACCAACAGGCAGCACCACATCACACCCGCACAGAGAGGGACCAAGCAGAAGAGGCGCTACTGACGATCTGCTGGGAAGGTGGAGGTCCTCAAAGCCTCTCAGAAGTTCGCCAAAAGGGGGAGAGGAAGAAAGGGGCACAAGCAGCAAGTCTATGCCTCCTTCTTATGCTTTATTGGCACAGCAGGCTTTGGCTGGCTGAAACGCGACACTCGTCATTATTCTAATCCTCTCAATGCGCCTTTAAACTGCCTTTTTCTAGTACTAAACAGGTCTGTGAGGCAGCTCTAACAGGCAGGGTCTCAGTATTGACGCTTCATCACCACCACCTCTTTACACCCCCCACCAAATCATGTATCAGAAACAGATTAAGTTTCCTTGGTGTTTCTTTAGAAAGACACCCTGCTGTGAAATGAATAGAGAAGCTGTGGGCGGCTGACAAGAAACCCTGCAGTGTAGTACAGAGGGGAAAACAAGGGTAGCACCTTCGGAAGGCTTTAGACAGAATGAAAGGCCTTCAGAATTCGCTCTGCTAAGACCAGGACAAACCGGGGGTGAAAGACGCCTTAAGCTGCTAGTGACAGGCTGTGGAAGCAGCGCTTATTGTCCTCCGGTGGCCTTATTTGGAGGACTACCTCCCGCTGAGCTGCTATTTTTCCATGAACTACACAATCGACAAAATATTCTTATATCGCGGAAGGTGCCATCTATGTGCTTTCTGACAATGGAGAATATGATACTCTGCAAAATGTCATTCTTAAAGAGAGCTTAAGAAATGGAAACTCCGGTTGCTATAAGAAAATCTTAAACCGGGCCTGTTTGGCGAACGCACATTCGTATAACCCTTACTTAGCATATACATTGTCAAGGATTCAACAGGGCATTTGTCCTATACATTGAAAATGCTTTTTTTGTCTACTGTAGACCATCGTGACCTTACCCTTTCTGTATGTTAGCACTAAGGATCTATTTCCTCTCGGGCTTACAAAAACACTCGTCCCAGCACGGACCAAGGCTTTTTTTCGGCCTGAATCAAACACCGTCCTATGGACTGTTTATGTCGTGAGAGGGCAAAGTCCTATTTCCTTAGAGTTTTCTAAGACTTGTGAAGTAGAAAAGTTGTTTTTTATAGTCACGTCACAAAACCATCATATAGACGCAGTCCCTGCCTATACCTACCCACTATTACAGATGAAGACTCTAAATGTCTTATCAACCAGATAACGCACGTTGTTTATCGATCCTATCCTGCGTAACGTCAGGTAAACGCGGCCCTGAAATGTTAACGAAGTTAATGCCGTCTGTTTGATGGCCCTCTACCCCCTCCCTTCCCTCCTCGCCCTCCAGAGTCATCCCCTTCGCTGTGTACATGCGAGTGACAACGAGGTTGCTTCTGCAGATTAGCTTGCTTTAGTTGCCATTGGCAACAGAGAAAGACAACTATTCACCTAGGAGAGGCAGGCTAGTTTCTAGATCAAGGATGTTTTCCTCCCTCACTGAAGAGTCTTTGGGTGATCCTTATTAGGCGATAACAAAAAAGCCGCCAGGTTTTTGTGTGCATGAGTGAGCTTTTTTTTTCTTTGCTTTGTGCAGTCCCCTACCCAAGTGTCGTTTTCCTATAACCATCATACAGTACATATCAAGATACTTTACTGAACGTGCTTCCACTTTGGTGGGGAAACGGCACGGCATGCCACATATATTCGTGATCAACTATGCTGAAGCCAACTAATCATTGTAACTGTATATGGCACTTTAGGACAGTAAATACCCACAGAAAGCAGTGGTAGATTGATTTACAAACGATATAATGTTTGCCAGAGGTGCTCTTCTCATGCTCAACCTAACGTGACAGGGACAGGGAGCAGCTTAGTGCGCATAGTCTCAGTCTTGATCGTTGCTATCTGAGCTGATGCCGGTAGTAGTTCTCTCTATGACTATTTCTATCTACCATATCCCTGTCCTTTGTTCTTGTAAAGCATTTGGGAGAAAGAGAGATGTGGGGAGAGGGAAATAAACCCCTTATCAAACCATCAGTGTTAACACTGAAAATATCCCACCTGCAGAGATCAAATAGAGTCTGCTATATATAATGTTTCACATTTCTATCAATATTGCGATGTTTTCTACACCATTTTATACATATGTCTTTTAACGCTGTCTGGAGATGAGACTTCTGGCAATGACAGAAATGTAGCCATAAATCATATATGACATGCAATTTATCTGATATGTGTTTATCTTGTCTTTTTCACGTCGACATTTCTGTGGACGTCTCTGTATATTGAGTGATGCAAGAGACACGACGGAAATTACTGAAAAGAAAACTACAACTGTACCAGGATGGAAACGGAGTTGACTTATATTCAATATTACTCCGACATTGATTGTTTAAACATCTCAAATCATCTTCCATCACTTATAATATGTGTCTTTCTTCATAGCTGTTGTACTTACTATTCGTTATGTATTACAGGCACCAGTGTCGTATTCTATTTTTCTTTTTACTTCGAGGGTGACATATAATACATACATTTTAATCACGTGTATAAATACAAAATTGTTCCACAACTTAACGTAAAGGTTATCGCTAAAGTCAATGCAGTGTGAAACGTCTTTTCTGTCGATATGGGAAAAATGAACAGGATATTTTATATTGAACTATGTACACATTCACAAAGAATGGCCTTCAGTTTTATTTCAAAATATATAGCCGTTAATTCAACCTTTCATATTGTATGGTAACCCGACTCTTGATTCAAATCGAGACTTTCATATGGGTTGCTCGTAGCAACGACTAACATCAAGATGAACTGTTAAGAAATACTGTTTCAGTTTTTCAGAATGTTACTAAGCTAATTCTCTTTAGGGCTACTTGCTCCACTTCCCCAAAAGTCTGAACAAATGACCTGCCCATCCAGAGAAGTCATGAGCAGATGAGAGCTGCTCACCTGACGCTGATGAGTCATGCAAGCCAGGGCTGGGTGTCAGGCCCTATGAGGCGACTCTCCCTACTCGGAAATCCAATTAGCTGTCCATGCCCGGGGGCCAGTTTGGAGGCTGGTTGGGCATGTGCCCTGACGTAACGTCACTGACGTAATACACTAAGAGTATTATAGTATACGCGCACGTCATAACGCACGGATCCCTATGTTGACGGGCATAACATGATGGCCTCTTATTCAGAGTATGCACAGGTTGGAGAACCATTTGGGTCTCCAATCGAGTGGAAGCTTTGTTTTTGGTGGTAATTTGGGGAGGGGATGGTGAAGACTAATTGGTAACGATTGTTATTTTTTCCCCTTTTAACTCAAAAAGCACACAGAGTTCGTTTTCTCATGTGACCTTCGGAAACCATTGAGCAAGGTTGTCAGAAAAATTAACTCTTACACAGAACGGGTACAAGTGAGGAAAAGGTTCAAATGTAATTTACTCATATGAAAACAAGATTTAAGAAATGTCTTCTCTGAATGAAGTGGTAAATGTAGCTCCCTGGGCCAAGGTACAGAAGGATGCTAGTGCACCTTCTTACATTATGGATGTTGATCCTTCCCTCTGGAATTCCCTCTGGAATATTAGATAGGCAGCATTTGAGCGAGGCCATCAGCACTCTGAAGCAGAAATCAGAATCCCCAATGGTGTAACCAGCATCTTTAAGAAATGAACCAAAAGATCTTACGGATAGTGTATAAACGCCTCTCTATCTTTATTTCAAGTTTGAAGCTTAAAGTTAGTACTTCTGGATAAAGGTGTCCAGGGCGGAATGGCTTTTTAAAGTTCAAGTCACAGGCTCTAGAATGAGACATCTTATACTTATAGTCCAATGGGCCTCTTCGGCCGAATTTTGTGTAGGGAATGTATGGCCAAAATTGGTCGAAGAGGCCCAGTGGACTATAGGTATTGGGGCCGTTTTCCACCAACCGATGAGGTCTTTCTGTCGGCCGATAGGCCTACAGGAGAGGCTATCATCAGCCGAGGGATAGACATGCCTTACCATTGGATCCTATGGCAAACGTCGGCAGCCCTACTGGCTGATGATGGTCGTGTGGTGCGGCTGTCGGCCGCTACAGGGACAGAGGCCAAGTGGACTATGGACTTTTTTGTATTGAAGTCATCATATAGATTTTCAGATTACAATTACATGTAGTAAATGTATGCACATTCCCATGACGGATCAGACAATCATATCCCACGATGTTAATATTCCTATTAAAAGGGACATCTAGAAAACTTCCTACGAATATTTTCACCTTATAGCTAAGCAGAACGTCTATCTAAATATGTGTAGAAAATAATTTGTGATTTAAAAAAAGGTTGGAAGTTTGTGTTAATGATTCCTTTTCAAAGGTTAAATACCTTTTTGCAAAGTATATAACGGATATGTATTAGTTATAGCCGTTTAAACCCAGTACACTGTTAAGCGAATCGATGTCTTTACTTTTTCTTTACCCAATAAGAAATGCCATTCTTTACGCCTGGAACACAGACTTATCAGTAGTGTAGAAATGCAGTAGTTTGCCGCGCAATAGAACCAAGGGTAAAATTCTGTAAAGTAATAGCTAATGGCAACTCTTCTAGTTCTCCTTCCCCACAAGCTGCATGCAGTGTGTGGCATTAATTATTAGTGCGATATCCAAAATAAACTCATTTGTTCACACCAGCCAAGACTAGCTCTGAAAGCTGATAGTAATTAAATATGCATGGTGAATACGCTCTAAAGTCAGGCTATAACAAGCACAGTGCATATCCTAGCTCTGCTTGAAGAGATTCAGCACAGTCAGGGTTATGATGCGGAGGAAAGGGCAAACAGTATAGATGTTTTTTCTCTTCAAAATGTGAATGTTTCTAATGACTTGTTTCTGGATTGGCAAGCTAAGCTGATTTCACTTATTATCAGCAAAGCCTCCATCTGCGATGAAGCCAGTGTAGGTCTGCCTATTTTAATAGTCCTAGTGTGTAATTCTCTTCTGAATGTAATCTCTGCCAACACACCCGGATGAGCATTTTTAGATGGAAGAAACTACAGTGTTTCAGCTAATTCAAAATAGATGGCACTGCCTTTCTGAGTCATGGTCAGGTACTGCGTCTAATTAATTATAGTACCATGAATGTACGCTAAAATTTCCTTTCCTCCAAACTATCGTATAACCATATTTCTCAAGGCTTTGTTGAAAGTAGTTTATGGTAGTTTTCTTTTCATATTTTCATACAATAAGGTATATCTGACTCTGCATGTCCTTTGTCTGAGAGGATACCGGTAGCAAATAATTGTGTATATAAACTGGTGAAAATAGAAAATTCAGATTGCAATTATGTTGGCACTAAACTGCCTTTGTCAGGTGAGCCAATTTGGATTGTTACTTTCCTAACATTTCTCGACAATACTCTCATTACAAACGATAATTATTACCAGTTATTGCAAACTAAAAAGGTCATCGTTCATTTAGAAAAGATCTGGTTGACCACACTGGTGCTCCCAAAAGATAATGATGACTTAAATGGCAAGATAAGTTTCATAATGGTTAACATTTCCATCGGAATGTCAATGAAATGCTCCCAAAATAAAAACATTTGTAATTTGAACAACCTTCAATGTTTTTTTAAACCAATGATTCATTGTTTTTTGGCACCCTGCTCGTCTTCCTACAAAGAGATCCATTTTCAATAAAACTGTATGATGCATGATACCATCCTCATTGATTGACACCCAGGCCTTATTAACGAGTATTCCTCTGACAATGCTAAGCCACAATATGGTTAATTGTACAGGTCCAACCAACCTAGATAGATCTACAAAAAGAATGCCCACAACCTCGAATTGATGACAATTACATTTACCCATTTAGCTTTTCATAATTTTATCGACTTAAGGTTTGCATTTTCTCTCTCTTGGTGTAATATATTCTATATACTAAAACTACAACGATTTATTTCCTATTTTCGGTATTGCCTTATGTAACATCAGGTAGCCATTGAATCCGGCTTCTCATTGTTGAAATAATTACATTTGGCCATGGACTAGTAATTGTGTTTGCCCGAATAGCTACAAGGGTACCAATTTACATAGTTATAAAAGGCAGGTGGCTGTTTCCGTCCTTTAAAATATTTCATCATGGAAGTATAAGGAATGCTGTTATTTCTCTCGGTTCATCGTAGCTGATACCTGTCGTTGTAATGGTGCAGACAGGTGGGGGCATAGAGGCTGTCATGTTGGGCAAATAACTCCGATACTATATTGAATTTTTCAAGACGAGTATGGGAAATTTCTCATCAACCCCCTATCCCACCACAGGTCAGATCCCATTGAATTTATACCATGAGTTGAAACCGTTCCCATAATAACATATTATGTCTATCACCTTAATCATCTCGCCATTGTTTCAAGTATGAGTTGAAGGGATTAATCTACCAGAGAGACAATTATTTTCAATTACGCTCGTCTACTAGGATATAGCAATGTAGAGAACGTTTTATCACTCTTTATGGCATATCTGCTTCTTGTTGATATATTTCATGTTTTCGAGAATAATCAATCTAAACCCCGTGCTATAGCATTACAGGCACATATATATTTACTAATAGGACTACAGCACCAAAGAGAAGTAAATTAAGGCACGCAAGTCAGCTTTAGACACCCACGATCAGTATCTAACTACCTCATCAGATGGGCCTACTATATTGCCTAGACATATCTATAGTCATTGTTTTTGCTCACTCTATTAAAAACAGGAGATTCTATCTAGATTACATAACATGGGAAAACGTAATATTGCGGGGATTTAGTGGAAAATATGGCCACCAGGCAGAGGCATAGGAAGCAAACCTTCATTGGGGGGGCCCAGGGGGCCTCAGCCACCATGAATTATCGGTTTGAGCATGGTGGTGTTAATGCATTGCTGTATGCGATTTATTTAAAAGGTTATTCCTTGATGGCTTATCTTTAAACAATGCTGCCATTTTCCCTATCTTAATGACATATTTGTCCAATTTGAGTGGTGAGCTATGGGAATCTTGTACATTTTATAGTGGGGCTTGACACATTTTGGGGGGGGGGCAGACATATTCAGGCCCCACCTCCTCTGTGATTGGGGGGGGGGCACAGGCCCCCCTGCCCCCCCTTTTCCTACACCCCTGCCAGGTGCCCCTATTAATGCTGCATATGGTAAAACATCATACATTGCCAGGGATCTTTCCCCTACTTCTACTTATCAGACTTTGGTGATCTGTATACCAAAATAATCCCTCTTCATTACAATTGAAACAAATAGAAGTATGAGGAGTTCATTCTATATTATCTTGGTCAACTGTGAACTCAAATCAGATAGATCTACCTGAACTAAGAATATTACAATTTCTGTGGACTTTCATAGATAATATCAGTGTTAGGCATGATGACTTGCTTATTTGTGAATGAACACGGTAAAAGGTACCCTCGTGCACTCCTTCATGGCCGTACCTTTTACCGTGTTGATCCACATTTGTGCTGTAAAAGAAGCCTGTGCCCATAGTTCAGGGTCTCTGATCGACAAATATGTAGGAGGACATATAGAAAGTATTCTGATAGGTTACAGCAAAATTACCCTTTTTGTATTATAAATTTGGTTGTGCCATCTAGCGGCTGTCAATAGCACTAAATCCCCATACTGTTACAATTTTCCCGTGTTTGGTCACAATTGCCTTTTTCAAAGCTTAATTCACAGTTCTGCTTACTAGATGAAATTACCTAAATGATTATGATATTGCATTTTCTGTGGTAAGGTCAGTCTACACAGAAACCAGTTCCCGTTGTGTTTAATTCCACAGTATTGGAAATTAAAATAAATGACTAAGTGACAACTGCTCTATGCATTCTATCAGAGTATCATAGATAACAGTGCCATCTTATAGACCAGGCCTTTTCAGATAGCGATTTTATAGCCTTTTATTCATCCACCGATGTAAAGATTACAAATAATGTTCACAGGAAATAACAGTTCTCATACATGATGTTATGAGAAACAAAAGGCAGGCTGCCTTTTATTTATGGTAGCCCGATGAATCTATTTGTGGCAAGACCAGGTTTTTTTCTGAAAGATCTAACAAGAACTTATTTCAACATTAGCATTTAGAGCATTAGAATGACAGCATTTCTCCCTGTTCCATACATGTATGCTTTATATAACATTGTGTAACATGTTAATGAAATCCCACACCACACACAATCACCTTTAGCGTAGCAGAACTAATTAGTACAAAGGATGTCTACAAATAAGGGAGGTAATTGTTGAAGCAGCTTCTGTCACTTATTAATAAAAGTCGCACATCTTGCCCATTACCTCCATATTTCATCATTAAGGTTTGGGACACAATAACTTGTTTTAACTAACTCCAATGTTGTACAATACATAACTATAATTCATTATTATTTTCATATAGATATTGTACAGTGTTGTTGATAATCTTTCCTTCAACAATAACCTACCAAGACTCAGATGTGCTACTCCTATCGCTATCCGTCATAGGGCAGTTCCCAATAGCATTACATGTTTATGTACACTGCCCTTGACCTAGACAAACTCACCCTATATGTGGTTATATTCCCTATAAATCGTAATACAATAGATATGACAGATCCATGTGAATACAAATAACCCCCATCAGTATAGACCAACCCTGATGCTAGGTATCTCTCCCCTGCCTCCCTGTAATTAACACCATATAGATCTACTACAGTAAGTACCTCTCCTCTGTAAGTGCTCTAAGTGCTAGCTACCAAAAGGCACTCAGAGGCCCATTTTGGTCAGCCACACCCCGCTGCCTTTAACCGTCAATCTCACACATCATATTCCTGTTATTCCCCACTCCTAACACAGACCCTGGTCGCTCGGGCTGTCCCCTCCTATTTGTCAAGCAGTGGGACATGGCCACAATGTACTGTCGTCTAGGATATTGATTCCCTCCCAGCTACATATTGACATCAGCATTATTGATCACATAGGCCCTGTATATGCCCCTCCTCCTAGACCTCTATCACTAGGTAGCGTGGTTACGGCCGTGGAATATTGGTGTCGACGTTGCTTGGATATAGGGTGATGGTGGTTGTAAGGGCTGGGGCGTTGGCCGACGACCGCCATGTGGCAAGTGACAAGATTGGATTAGTCCGAGCTGAGCAGATGGCGTTGGGTCGGTAGCATGTCTGGGAGCTGCTCTCTCTCTCTCCTTGAGAGCTGCTCGTGAGCGTGTCCTCACGCTGGCCACCATACACGAGACCCTCACATGACCTCATCCCTCATCCTGGTGGCCCAGGGGGCGTATCGCATGTTCAGCCCAGATTAAAAGTGCAAACTTTGGGCTGCCGCCAGGACCTAAACAGGCAAGCTTTCCCAGCCCCCAGTTATGTAGATTTTATGGCCTGCCCTGACAAAATGCACACGGATATCAGGGGCCATAAACCATGTATGCTCTATTACCACTGAAAGCCTGTGTGATCCTCGAAAACGGCTATTGTTGTGAGAATCTAGGTAGGCTGTTTGTATTCATGGGACATGGCATTGTAGACAAAGATAAACACTATACAAATCCGGGCAGTGGTTTTGTAGAAAGAAAGTGAGGATGCAGGCATGATGCATGACAATGCCCCCTGAGTGCTAACACGACGACCAGGTAGGGTGTATTTGTTTGACAGTTTAATGGATGTATTACCTGCCAGTTGGCTGCCAACTCCCCTGTGGCACTCCCTTGGCATTGATACCCCGTCCTACAGGGGCGCCACCTAATGTTTTAATCAGAAACTAAACCTAATTATTGCCGCCGGCTTCACATGCCAGTCACACATACATCGTGCCTGAAACACGGCCAACGTGTCAATATTTTACTGCGGCCGATTGTATCTCAGGCCGGGTGTTATTTCTAACATAGCAGTCAGGGCGACCTTGAGGTTGGCCCCAGTAAATCGGCCACTCCCCCTGTTTACATACCAACAACATGTCTCGCTACCAGATCAGTAGGATCAATTCACATGGTTTTGTAATAATGTTTAAACACGGTGGTGTAAGCAGTAAGGTTAACAATGATATCCAGTCTACTCAAGACACTTTAGTTTACCTAGGCATTCGTTTGGCGTTTGCTCTGCTGAATACCTATTGAATTATGTCGGTACTGGTCAACACTGGTAATTTCAAGAATAAGAAGGCCTACCTGTTTGATCCTTGTTATATACTGCAAACTTGTGACAGGTGCTGTAAAATCGAGTTGCGATGTTATGTTTCCCTCTTATATCTGAACCATTCACAGAAAAAATATATCCAATGCTGATATATATATATATATATATATATATATATATATATATATATATATATATATATATATATATATATATAGGTGTAGGGGCCGGTATCGTCGTATATATATTAGTGCCGTTCATCCGAGAGACATGTTCGTGTGGTGCCTGTTCCTTCTATGCCAGCTAGGTGTCGCTTTGTGATACCCCGTTGGTACAAGAGGGGGCGGCACCATGCCTCGCGTCCAGCTCCTACTAAGGAGCCGGACGAGCGGCAGAAGGTGACTGGATCTAGTCCAGTCCAGACGCGCAGTTTAACCTGTAGACTAGAGTGCAATAAAGTCCTACCCGAGAGGTAGGGGTTTCTGGGGCTTTGCCCAACCCGAACTACTCGTGTTGTGTTGGTATTTCTAGTGGTAAGCGAGCCAAAGAGCCACCCAACATATAAGTCAATACGAACCATTACATATATATATATATATATATATATATATATATATATATATATATATATATATATATATATATATATAAATTCAAATCGTAGGATGGGTTTTATATCTATATTGACTCCAGTGAAAACTCTCTCTCTCTCTCTCTCTCTCTCTCTCTCTCTCTCTCTCACACACACACACACACACACACACACACACACACACACACACACACACACAATCTCTCTCTGATCATTCCCTAGTCTTGCATTTTAGCTACCTTTGTCTGTGCTATGAAATGGGGACAGAGAATAGAAATATCAATAATCTATGCAAATGTTGTCTGCATAAAGCCCTTTATGTTGTTGTTTCTGTTTTTCTTTGCGTTTTCCTTTCCTGCTGGGTTAGCACCAGGATACCCCTTTTCCCATAGCCACTGTGGTGGACTTTATTAGTTGCCAAAGTAACTATCAATTGAACACATAATTATTTTCACCATGAGACTTAAACAGTCTTGGTCATCCCCAGACGTATGCGTCACGTTTCCCCGTCCATTACGTAATGGTGGTGAGTGTTATTGTACTCAGCGTTCTATCTTGCATTGTAGTATTATATCAAATACCATTCATATGCTGGGACAGAATTTGCAATTTGTTAAAGAAGTAATATCACACTGGAGGTTTAACATAATGCCGTCCTTCTCAGAATTTCACTAACATTTTACCAACTATCGAGTTAAGTGCGTATGATTTACGACATGCTACACTTCCGAGTTTTCAATGAAATTATACACTCTGATGTCCCATACGTTATTGATGTCTTTTTAGACTCTCAGCACGTTTTGTATGTTGTTAGTCTGCCTCGCCAACACGCGATAAGAACATTAATCTTCCACAAGCTGACTACATAAACAAGTACCTTCAGGGCACCCTTCAATATTTCACATAGCAATCAGTTGTACCACTTTTTCCTTTATATTTCCTTAAGCCTTATATTCTCTGGAGGTTATCGTTCTGCGCTCCTCTTCTTCTGTGCCATCAATTTACTTTAAAGTACCCCCTGTGAAAGGGATGATAAATTGTGGGCTTTAGTGGTTGTGTATACATTATATAACTACCATTGTGAGGCGGGGTACGGGACCAAATTGGCCAATTAGCTATATCCAGTGGTGTTCTAGCAAAAGGTAGATTGACTTCAAGCAAAAGACTAGTATTTTGCAGGTCAATAATATGTTTTCACAATATGGCAAATGTATAAATTCTCCGTTTCAGTCTGACACCATTAGAACAGCCTTATTAAAAGGCGTTTTGCATGACCCATTTACAATCCAATTAAGAATTATTCTTATCACCACTACCCCAAAAGGCTACTCAGCGTAAAAACAGGGCATGTTCGTGTCTATTGCTCTCAAACATACCGTGGCCTACATAGATCTCATTTGGTGCCTAACTGTTCGATATGTTTTGAACAGCCTTTTTTAAATGTTTAACTATTTTGTACAATTCCAAACAATTTAAACAATCCTTTCTTTATTCGTTTTTACTCTGATCAGTGTTAAGGGGAGTGCCCTCCCGTGCATGTGGCAGCGAGTTAAAGTGAAACCTTCGTAAGGGCCATTTTCCACCACCCGATATGAGTGCTCTAACGGCCGATAGCTGCCCCACACAACCACCTCGGCCGAGGGGGCTGCCATAGGGTTCAATGGTGGGGCATGGTATATGTCGGCCGAAAATAGCATCTGCTATGGGTCTAGCGGCCGCTAGAGGGGCCATATCGGGTGGTGGAAAACGGCCCTCAATCCGACATTTGGGTATACTACTCACACTCTTTGAATTAAGGGTGGTTAGTAGTATATGAAAATGAACGGTTGAAACAGGGCCAACTTTCTGACGTGGTTGATTTTACTTCTTCCCTAACTTAGGGTTTTCATTACTCAACTTTCTACTTTGGAATTCTGCTTTTGTATGTATCAACGTATCGCCTATCTGAATTAAGATCACAAGTATGGAAAGTTAACATCCATGTGATATTATTTGAACAGAACTGGGGAGCCGCCAAGCAGAAAGGCGACCGCGCCGAGTGCCCTGTCATGGGTTGTCTCACCTGATTGCCTGATCACATACATGACAAAAGTCACCTTTTCCAACTCTATTAGATACAGGCCTTCCACACAGTGTCATTTTATATACTACTTACAAGCCTCAATTCTACTATGTAAGTAGTATAAGGAAATGCCCCTTTCATGTAGGCTTGGTTAAATGAGATTGTACTACTATTACTTCAAAATTCAGAACACTGTTTTGCATTTCTAAATGAAGAGCCAGCAAAGACATTGGTATTCAATCACATTTATTTATAACAACAAGAACACATCTCGATTCTCTCTCACAGTCGCTCTTACACTCAGACATACAACTCACTCTATCTTGTACAAGCACGTGAGGTATGCACCCATCCTCCTGTACAATGTCTTTGTGATAACCAGAGAGCACCATATATATCATTAGCATTAATGAATATTCTACTATTCTGTTCAGCATCGATGATCCTCTTTATGAAGCAAGTCGTCCAAAATACATGACCAAAGTAGTGATATCAGCTATGCGAGTATCCACACGTCAAAAAGGTTCATCCAAAACACTGTAGAGCCATTACAATCATAGTCACATGGAAAAAGATTTGGTATTATGCAGAGACAATTTTTATGTTTTTTCAGTGATTACTGTACACTTATTGACCGCTCGCTGTACTTGCTGGATTTTAATCGCTATCGTAGATCATTAATTTTATCCTTGTTGCACAGAGTTAGGGACATCACATTGTATCATCAAAATATTATACACATCGTTCAACAGTGAATCCTTGATATCTAGCCGTGGGTGGTATGCCTAGTTATTGAAGCCGGTCGGCGTGAGTATACGTCTATACTTATCTATAATGGCATGGAAAGTGGTCTCTGTTCCGGAACCTCGCTATAAGATGATTCTCCGTATCTCTGCTAGTTGAGCTGGCTCCCCCTGGGGTCGATCCGAGCAGGCACCAGGGCCGATACGTCAATATAAACCGAGGCACATAAGTGGAAAATAGGCCGAGGTTGAATTACTATGCCAGAGGCTGGCGGTGGGTATCCTGGGACTAAGTGACTCGCTGAGAGCAGCTCACTGGGCGTGAGACGTGTTTTTCCTACTGCCATGTGAGCTGCTCACATCCATATTTTCTTTTTGTTACAGCCAAGCTCCAAGCTGTATACTAGAGCGCCGAGAGCTGCTCGTTGAGGATCCGGATTTCCGCTGAAGGAAACTGTGATCACTCCCGGTGGTAATGATCAAGGGTATAGAAGGCAGATCCCAGGGGTCTGCCTACAGAGCCAGGATGGATGGGGCGGCCCTGAAGGAGGCTTGGCCCATCCCAAGCTGAGGGGATTACCACCATCCGGGATTAGGTATCAACAGACTTAACAGCATAGTCAGGCCGTCATACTCTCCTGTGACTCTAATCCACCTGATAACGTAATGACGGCCACAGAGATATATAAAAAGCAGGAACCGGAAGCTACCTCCTCCTCTTCTATTGTATAAGTAAATGACAACCAGAATCCGGCTAGTATTCCACGAAACGAAGCGATGTGTTCTTCTCTGACAGCATCCAGTCGGAAATGAACAGATTTGGGATCCTCTAGATCACTACTAGTAGTCAGCCTTTCTTTGTAGGTAGGCTATAGTATAGGTGCGGCTACAATTTCCTCCCAATGATTATTATACACGTTGTTTATCACAGTAAGAGTAGAATAAAGCAACAGCACAGTTATTCCCATGTACAACAGCCATTCTCAATATATTCCAAATTCTAGATAGAATTTGATAAAAAGAGCATTTGACCAAAAGAGCATAATCCGCTAGTTTTGTCTTCTGGAGAAAAGGACATGTTGAGCAATACTGCTATCGCTATTTTCTTTTGTTGCTTTGGAGTATCCTTCAAATGAACTAATATAATAACAGCTTTGATGGTCTTTTCTTCCTTCTTCTATCTTCAGTTAGGACTTTCATAAATGTGTTCATTTTCCTCCCGTGTCTGATAGGGCGACGTGGATGCCATCTGCCGGCTTAAAGTAGAATCAAGGTAGGGTGGTGGTGGGAACGGCTGGAAGGTGGCGCCTTTATCGCCGTGAGCTCTCATCTGGTCTGTAGGTATTGGCACTAGGGGGCGCGTCTGTTGCCACCGGTAGTCGTACTCGCTCTCCTTGTGGCGCCCGGCAATCTTCACCAACGGCGCTGATGAACAGTCGTTGGTGCACATGCTGTCGCGCCGCGGGGGGAGCTCGGCCTCACCAGTGATGACACAGCCGTCTATGTGTTCTGTGTCGCGCTTACAGCGACGGCTGTGGGAGAGGGAAGAAAGAATAGAACTAAATTGAAAATAGACATTTGCATTGATTTGATGCACGTGTGGGCTTAGTATAATGAAGTTGGTAATGGGGTGGGACCGACTTTCGTTGTCTGCTTGTAAGCAGAGCCACAGTGGGACTAGGAGAAGGCAACAGTAGCCTGCAAGGCAGGAGAGGGACAGCCGGAAGTGGGATGGCATGCGTTTCTATGACAATGCATCATTAACTGAAGCATGAGAAAACTAAATACCTAATTAATAAAAGAAGTGAAGGAACACAATTGCTATGAAAGAGAATTTTCAGCTTGGATGTGATTCAACCATCTGGAAGCTAGATACCTGGATACATTAGTGCCTAAATAGTGGTGTCTATAATGGATCATGATGACTGTTGTGTATTGCAACGGGTAGCAGAACCAGTCAATAAAGTTCAGTTTGAATCTACTGATTTGCCAAATGTGTTAATTACACAATATAGCCGCATAACAGCTGGTTGGGGTGTTTATGATTAAAGCAATGAGTAGCTCTCAGTATCTGCGCTGGGTGACCTCTACCAATAAAAACTCTTATCGAGTCTGTTCTTTCCTAGTTCAATAGTTCATATCGGTGCAGCTTTCCCCGTTTCTCTACGAGACACTAAGGACGGGCACTGACCTGCTATCGCGGGAGGTAACCCTTTAGATAACCGACCCAGTTAGACCACTCAGCTAAAAGAAAACCTTACTGGAAGCTCTAAATAATCTTCTTCCTTTCATTGCTCTCAGCGGCCTAATTAAACAACCCCTCAATCGACTCCTAAAAACCTCTTCACTTTGGAGATTCCTGACTCAAAAAGCAAACAAGGCAACGTGGGTTTCCTTTTGCTATCTAAAGTTGGTTTGCCTTTTCAAGCCTCTCTCATACTCATGAAAGCAGCATCTTTGCAGCCACCTGCAAATATTGAACCCAGCTAGCCCCAGAATTGGCTGCCAAAGAGGCAGTAAATGTTTTGGCGACGACAAACAGTCATTTTCAGCTTTCATCTGATACCGAGTAAAGATGGGTAGGCTGAACATCCATATTCATAAAGGCAGCATTCGCTGTGCCAAAGGACATCCTGAGATGGCTAGGCCTGATAGGGCACAACAGCGTTGGGTGAGTGACTAGATACCCATTCTTTATCACAATATAGCCTGCTGCTGGTATTGGATGCAGCTTTGCCAGAAACTGTGTGACATTGGCAATATATGCGATCCACAAATCATATGAATACATGCAGTGAAAAAGATATGATATATATTGCCTATTAAGAGGGGGCATAATGGATGTTCTGACACTGCCAGGCACAGCACCTACATCTATTAATTTTCCTTCACGTTAACACCGCCCTATTTACTCTGTAGTTCTGTTCCAAAGTCATGTTCAGAAGATTGCTAAATGGATTTCCGGAGTAACGCATTAGACAGAGCGGTGATAATGTAAAAGCAAAGCATCGGCAGGGTAATGAAGGAACTGGGCGGTGTTAGATGCATGTGGGAGTACCTAATGTGGAATACACAGGCCATATTATAACATGCCATGTTGCCAACGTCACACAAAGAGAGACTATGGGAGTACTTACCGTTTCATGCAGATGAGAGCGATAGCCAATAGGGTAACTCCTATGATAATTCCTAGTCCCACTCCCAGACATGCCACGATTAGAATACCTGAAAAAGAGCAAAGGAGACCAGGCTAATGGCAGGCCTATCATGTCTACATCTAAGTTGTTGCAGCACAAACCACTTAATGCAGAACCAGCAAACATGATGATAGAATGCACCCCCTCCACCTCCCATCCACCTGTATCCCTTCTTTATATCTTACACTTGAAACATCATCTAAACAATGCATTAGGCCCTGTGTTCTCATCGTCTCGACAAAAAGGCAAATAATGGGGCCAAATTAATGGAATGCAAACAGGAACTGGAAATCGATGTGTCCCTCTTGCTTTTACCGTCTTGCTAACTAATGGAAGATTTCTTTTGATGAGACCTAACATTATGTGAACGTTAGGGCTGAGACGCGGCTGCTCTCAATCCGTTCTGCAATGTCGATGCGAGACGTCGAGTTCACATACCCCTCAATTCAATTCAAGCTGTCGTAGGGTGGCGCGATGGAATCTATTATCTATTAAATGCTGTCTCTCGGTGACAAAGTAATAAAGGACGAGTAGTGACAGCATATGATGAGTACTGTAAGCATCCATGCTATTTGTAACATCTTCAAGTCTGCCTGGGACCACGATATACCATCTAGGAGGTGGTGAAGGCAGCACCAATGTATCTGGACTGACGCATACAGTGGATGGATGTTTGAATGGTTTCCCACCTCAGTGCAATGAAAACGGAGAAGGATCGATTTTGAATCTAAATACACTACATAACACACAAAGATGAAAAGGAATAGGGAGAGGGAAATGTTCCTCCAGTGCAATCATCTGGTGACAGATGGTGGACAAAGGTAGAAGGGACTGGAAGAATGGGCTTCTGTGATAATGGAGCAGGGATAAAAGAGGTAGAGAGATGTGCGCTGATGTGGGGAGGTAAAAGGGCAGACCAGGGTGAGTGTTTTGATGTCTTACCGTGTGGGGAGGTCCAGTCGTCCGACAGCACCTGCCAGATATCCCACGGGTCGGCTGTGGGGGGAGAGAGAACAAACTGAGTCTTACAGATACTGTCAACATCAGTCGGCAAAACCAACACCGACAATAAACACAGGCGGAAAACAGCGGAATTCAATTAGGCGGCGTGATGGGCATGCGGTCTGATCTATGTAGATCAATATCCTGTTTTTATCGAGCAAATACTGGTTTAATTCGGCCTAGGCTAGGAATGAGGGTGGGGAGGAGAATAGTTCATAGTGACCTGCAGGGGATCAGGCGATAGTCTATATGTATATAACATAGTTGGTGTTAAGCTTGTTACTTGGAGAGTCACTCTGAGCAGGCAGTTCCAAGCAAAACTGATATGTAAATATTCCTAGCCAGTGTTACCCAAGCTGAAGCCACAGGTGGCTTCTGAGAGCCTTTCCCAAAAAAGGACTAATTACCTCTTCACCAATCCCACGAGCTCTAACAAATCCCTACATCAGCAATAGATTGGCTTTTCTTACAGCTAATTCCACTGAGTATAGTTGTGTTTTCTTATTCTTCAGTCCTCATTGGAAAGCTCATGATATCCAATTATAGTTTTTTTACCTTCATCTGCAATCTGAATAAAAAAAATATGACCGCGTATTTACTTGATCGAAATCCCTGCCTTTGTTTCCGTATCGACTGTCAGTGAGAGAAAGCTCACAGTCACATCCAGAAGAAAAGGGAAGATGGGATGGGGGAGGGGGTGGGGGGGGGGTGGTCTCAAATGTACATATCTCATGGGCAGGCAGTAAGAGGGATAAAGCATTGATCCCATCGGGGCGCTGACTAATTTCTCGGAGGCCTTTTCCATCAGGCCGCGGCTCTGTTGCAAAGGGCGGCTCGGCATGGCAATGAGCAGCTCACCTTCGGAGCAGTTGCCGCGTTGCCCTATCCACGCGTTGCCCTGGCACGTCAGCGTCCATTTGTCTCCAGTTTTCAGACAAGTCACCTCGACCGTGTCGCCGGTGCGCGTTGACGTCACTCCACTAGAAACATCCGGATCTGCGCAGCCAATCACTGAAACAGATGTGGGTAGAATTAAAAACCGGGGCTCCATAATCTAACCTCAACCTGCTGAATATAAACTGGATCTGTGGGTACTCTTATACATATAGACTGATGCATGTATCCATCGAGCTCTACTATTGCATTAAGCATCTTATCGGTATTTATGAGTATGGGTTAGAAAAAAAAATTGGTCAGTAAAGAAAATACCAACATTACTTCAGTTTGATCCCTACAAGAATAGGTTTATCCATACAGTGATGGCTATTGATCAAATGAACCTTTGTCCTTAACACATCAAGAATCTAAGATAAATGGCAAATCTACAAAAGTCCCCCTTTAAAACGGAATAGTGGTCCACCGTAAATATATAGCAGTGAACCACTATAGTTTTTACAAGAAGCGTTAAGTGACAGTACGGTGGTACAAGGAATCCCTGTGAAAATAACGACGGTTCTCTGGCAATTTTTGGACGAGGATTGTGCCGTTATTTCGACGACATCTTCTTTTTCACAGTGTATGTTTACAGTTCAGACATCACGTAATCGTCTGAGAAGTAGCTGGACACCAACTAAGCCCTCCACCTGAACACTTTAAGTCCTGGTTTCTGAAGAACTGGATCCGCAGCCATAAAGAAATGTGGACTTAAACTGCATACGTATGTATACAATGTATTGTGAAACACTTCCACGTTTCCCTATAGAAGTGAAACTTGACAGAACTATAAAACATGCATTACCCTCGTTGTGCACCCTCACACGTGTATTTTTAACAGTAATTGCGCTGTATGTAGCGTCAATTCCTATTCAGAATCATGAATAAGCCCCCAAAGACTGAATTGTAGCCTAGCCTCTATGATACCGGGAATATTTGAGGATGAAAGGGAGGATAGAGATGCGGTTTAATGATGTGTCGACCGTAAAATATTCCTATCTCACAGGAAGTACTAAAGAGACCGCTTGGTCCTATGAACCAAAGGGGCAATCTAGCCAAGTCGCATTGCAGCGGAAGTGTTCTATGGCGCATGCGTTATGTGTCCTGGTGGTGAGTAATTGCTATTGAAGTAGAAAAATGTGATTAAAACCGCTCTGTAACACCAGCCATAGATATTGATTTCTGGTAAGCCTCTCGCCCAACTGAGAAAACAACAGTACTTATGCAGAATTTGATTTAGCAAAATAGATCCCCAGTCAGATACGACTACCTACTTAGGGACTTGATTATTGGAAATCTATGGAAAGATCTGGGCCGAGGCAATCACTCAGCGCACCAGCTGCCTTCTAAGAAGGTGCATCGAATCGATGTAGTTTACCGGCAGCATTAAGTTTGTGGGTGTCCTCAGGGGGTTGATGCAATAAGTCTTCTAGTCTCACGAAATTAAGTAAAATAGGTAATTTTGGTGCCTGTCCTCCGTGGTCTCCTTCATCAAAACAGCCAGGAAGTAGGTGTGGGCTTGTTTACGAGGCCTTGGTGCAGGGTGGCTAGGCAGATAGCCTCCCTTTGCCCGTTGGGGGATGACTCAGTGGCTAGTTTGACCCACCATGTCGCTGTAACGTCGTGAAGGCGCCCGACTCCCTTGTGCTGCCCACCCACCATTAACTGCCAGTTTGCCACCCAATGCCTCTCTTAAAGCCCAGCCTCATACCTCTTCCCATCTGCAGCTTGTGGCAGTCGGATGCCCCCAGACTCTCCGACAATCTTGTTCCAGGTTAATGAGCCTCCAATCATGCAGGCCATGGCCTCTTCCTACATCTGTTATTCTGTGGATCCGCCCATGGGGGAAGTGTCCCCCTGGCCCAGGGGACCGTGGTGTGCTGCCCCTGACTCAGCCTCCAGCGTCATCCCTAACCCCCCACCCACATCCACCCAACCTATTCCATCTCTCCGGTCTGATCCCTACTCTTCAGACAGCACTACCACTATCCTGTCACCCACTCTTCTACTCCCCCCCATGTCTAACCCCATCCATCTCCCACCATACCCCGCTCGCTCCGCTGGCCGTCCCGAGCCTGTCGCCACAAATCCCGCGGGGATCCCACCCGTGGATCCAGCTTTCGACACTTTATCACAAGCCTGGGTCGGCGGGCCCCGTGGCAAGGAAACATAAACCGATATGGATTCCGCGACACGCCCGTGTCCGCCATTAGCCGCGGAGTGGTCCCTATCCGGGCGGCACAAGGCCAATGGCCAAGTACCTGCGCACTCCCGCTCCCTCAGGCCTCAGATTTCCCAAAATGATGGTTTACAATAATTCATATACAGGAAACCTTCTCCAACGCATTGCAGTACCACCAAAACTAACTCCCCTGGTCGGCCTTCATTTATATTATTTATACAGCTTCTGTTAAGTATTGCATGTGGCAGAGGAGAATCATCATCAAGGCAGTCCTGCAGGAAATGGATGGCGGAAAACTGATAAGACTAAGCAGTGTTGCTGCTGTAGTGCGTGAACAACCACAGCTGTCTGGGATAGGTTTTTATCGCCTTTTGTGTTTACTCTAGGTCTTTTTTATGCCCAAGTTGCTCTTGTCGACTTCATGGCACGGTGAGCAAACGTTGATTATTGGCGGCATTGATTCTAGGAGAAGAAGTGCGAGCAACTCGACCATGTTGGAGCTGCTCACCTTCAGTCCTACCTACAGGGTGTGGCAGGGGCGTAGGAAGCAAATATTTATTGGGGGGGGGGGGCAGGGGTCTCGGTTGGGGGGGGGCGCTATATTTTTAAATAGGCTTATATAGGGAATCTTTTCATTATTGGGGGGGAGGCCCCTCTTCCCCCCTATTCCTACGCCCCTGTGTGGTGGAATAGAGCACGGGTAGAGCAACATCTCAGCCCTACAGCGAGCGCAGCTTGACCTTATACAACCCTCACCTGTTTAAGACCTCTTCTGTCTCTATGCCGGCTTTCCCCTCTCCAATGCCTTTCACTTCAGTTGCAATGAATTATTATCGTTGGGAACACCCTCCTTTAACGAGAATACGAACAGGAAGTTAACAGATTAGTCACTTCTTTTTTTACACTAAATACGCTGGTATAGGGGCTGGAGACGATCTCATTTATAAAGATCTTCCTGAATTTCTGATGATTAACACTCTTTTCAAGCTCAACCAAAATGTGGAACACTAAGGGCCAGCATTCCTTCACCCCTATGGTGCATTCCTGTCTGAGGATGTAGTGTTTCGCATCCTCAGCCAGCCCACCCGCAGTGAGGTCGGCATGTGCATGTGCACTGGGCGCTGACAGACGGTGGCAAGCAAACGTCAGATTAATCACTTTGAACAGAGCTACACGTGCATGCCTCTATCCCGACACGTCCAGCCGACCTTCTCCCATTCCCCTATTCCCTATTCTCTAAGCAGCCTTCACTAGTCACCTAAAAGGACATACTGTGCTTTGCAAATTGTCTCCCTCCCTACCCCACCTTTCTTCTCCCTCCCACACGCTATCTATTTACTTCAGCCCCCTTTCTTATCAGAATTCTTTCACCCTTGTACTATCTTTTCCTTGTTCTATATAGATATAGCTCATGGCCTTTCTATAATCCCTTACTAATGGGATGTGCTAAATCCCTGAGCCTTGATCATTCATTTCACATAACCTAAATTCCCGAATGGAGGCTATATGCCCATCCGAGCCACGACGTTGGACTGCAAATTAGCCCTAATCGATATGCTGAGTAATTATCGCCAACATTAGGTTATTGTATGTTTTGTCTTGGCTGGCAGCGTCTCTAATTATGCGCCTCAAACACCCCAAGCCCGTGCTATTAGGGGCACAAAGAGGCCCTAATTGGATGCGAGATGAGGGGCCGCTAAAAAGAAAGCACCGTGCGTGTACGATGACAGATATTCCTATCATTGTCTTCGATGTGTGTTTCTCATCGTGACATGAGGGATGCTCTATTTCTAACATGGCCGCGCGTTTGATGGCAACCCCATAAGCCCCGGCACGTGGGGACCTGTCGGATTACTTGAGAAATGGATTGGAAACGTCAAAATGTTTGTCAGATGTTTGGGGCGGGCTGTGGCGGCAGCTGTCGGAAGACTCGACGTATAGCTCGTGCTGTCTCTGTGAAGACATCCAGCAGACCGGCAGGTACTTGTATTTTTAGCTTCATCCAGCTCTAAAATTGGTCTTAGAATCGGCCAACAACTCAACACTTCTTTCTCAGAGGCGTCCAGTGCCGGTCTAATGGTCCCTAAATAAGGAATAATCAAGGGAGATTTCAGAGACGTGTGCATGCTTAATCCAAGGAATGTAAAAGTCATCGAATTGGTCTTAATTAAGAGCGGTGAATGGACATTTAAAAACAAACATTCATGAATGGTAAATTTCAGAGCTACGCCTGAATTGGGGATGTGTAGGCATTAAAGAAGATGAGGTAATAAAAGCATTGCCAATCCTTGTGATAGTGCTTTGAACTCTTTCGAAATGAAACCATTGCCACCAGTCAGTCATGAAAGTTCAATGCAGATGTGGCAATGTAGTATATTGGACTACCAGCTCCATGGGATTTTATGGGAAACACGGTCTACATTTTAAAAATCTTCTAGAATATCATCGAAGTTCATCTGCTGAATGTTTAAATCATTAATAAAATTAATAATAATGTACTTGAGTATTAGTAATACAGAGATGAGTCTTCATTGAACTGTATGATAGTTGCGACCTAGCTATAGTGTTACAGGATTATAAATGTTTGAACTGAACATATCGTATAAAAGGCAACCTATAGTAAATAAGACTTTAGGTGAACGCCTGTACAGTTAATTAAGCTTTGATGCAATTGTATGTCTTCTAATGAGTCCGAAGGGGTTCGCAAATAGCCTTAAAAGGAGAAAAGACAGCCATGTCATGTATTCTACGCTCTCGTACTATTTTCTGTGGATCCAAAAACCCAGCTGCACATTCATACTAAATTAGAGAGGTTAAGATGTTGAACGTGTACCTGTACGTGAACGTCAAGGTCTACTAGTACAGGTTCCAGTACATGTAGAGGTTATGTAGTTAAGATGCATAGTCCTCTGTGTAGCAATCAACACCTCAGATATATGGTTCCAGCTGAGTAGAGCTAAGACCACAAACAATAGGTAATAACACAGCTATAGAAGTGACCAAACTGCAACCCACTGCTCCACTGGCTAGGGACAGACCTAAGTATTAACTGTGTTGACTGCTATAATTCTTTATCAATTTATTTCTTTTGTCTATCTTATCTCCCTACATGAACGTGTAGAGTGGCCTCTACACATCCAAATCGTCAAACCTACAGGTTGTATACTTCTAGCCTGGGATTCCCCCCATGTGACCTATGACGTTACACGTAAGCGTTGCAGTACACGTTCAGATCTTAACCTCACTAATAGTGAGGTTAAGATACTGACACTTTGCGGCTATTCAGACTACATGTATTTAGTTGAGCATCCATAAAAAGACTTTGCGTGTCTGCTCATAGAAGGGAATGCAAATAAAATAAGCAAACATAACTGGATATCAACTCACAAGACTGTATATATTCAAAGGGCAAGATCTATTTAATCCTGGGAAATAAATCGATATAACACCAGCTATTCGTCTGTCCATATGTTGCCTATGGGAGCTAATTAAGACTTGCAGCTAGTCTTTTCACCAGTTATGTCTTGCTGTATCGACATATCTGAAGGCATTCTACATCGGAAAAAATGATTCAGCCCTAATAGCCTGCTATGTGATACTTGTGTGTCAATGCCGTAGTTCATGTTTGGTCGACGGTGAGGGTATCATTTAGCTAGATCACGTCCTACCAGACGCCCCTGAGGCATAATAGTATACTGTATTCTATTAGTGAAGATGGCGTGTCAAGAGCCTTTACCTCCGAGACCACTTCCCTCTGCCGATTGACAGGATTTACGGATCTTTTGGCGCCCGAGGGACCCATGAAGGCTGTGCATGGCCTTTTGTAATAAGGTCCGGGAAGATTGGGTATGTCATGTGGAATAAATCTTACCATCTTGATCATTGTCCGTCTGCGATTATAGGTCTTTCACAGGCAGAACCGGCAATGTCGATAACATCGATAGTCCACTAGGCCTGTATCGCAAGAATTTAAAAAGAAAATGTATGGCTCAATTGCGCGACTGAGGCCAAGTGGACTATAGGTTTAAAGTCCATAATCCACTTGGCCTCTGTTGTGTGATTGAGCCATACATTTCCTACATAAATTTCTGCGACAGAGGCCTAGTGGACTATCAATGTAAAGTCAATAGTCAACTTGGCCTCTGTCATGCAATTGAGCCATACATTTCCTTCATAAATTTCTGTGAGAGAGGCCTAGTGGACTTTTGATGTTACATTGATAGTCCACTAGGCCTCTGTCGCAGAAATTTATATAGGAAATGTATGGCTCAATCGCGCGACAGAGGCCAAGTGGACTATGGACTTTAGGGAGCTTAAAGAGGTTTTGAGAAGACGAGTAAACATGTGAAAATTCACTTTCATTTCTATTGAATGATGGCAAATATCATGTAAAACGATGGACTTTATTCTTTAGACCATTTAAAAAAATATCAACTTTGCAGATCCGCCCGCACCATGTAGAAAGGGCCGCATTGAAGCTCTTTATTCCAAATTTCCTGTAAAATAATGTGTGAAAAATCCGCATCCACTGACAGAAATTCTTCCCATTAAAAAATAAGTCATATCTCAGCAATTATTTTGAATAGAATCATAATTTCAACAGCATATTAATCCCCATTTCTGGATCTACAATTTTACTCTGTTATTCACATGGGGTTACAAATTGATTTATTACTTTTTATACCCAGAAAAAGTATTTCACAAAAATATCGAGTAAATAAAGATAAATGATACCTTCCCTCATCACTCTAAATCAAAATAAAGATAAATTAAAAAAGCCTTCCTCCCACACCCATTTTTTCAGAAAGGTATCTGCAAAGCTGATTTTTTTCTAAGTGGCCTTAAGTATGACGTTGTATGGTCTTTGAGCATCTCGGAATATAAGCACTAATTTTTATAAACCCTTGTGGAAAAAAGGGGCTTTTCTCAGTACTTATTCATAGAGCCAAATAAAAAAATAGGTTTGTGTCCTGTTACCCGACCGACCCTAGCAAAACAGGGCCGACCCTTCACTTTTTTTTTTATTCTAGAGAATTTTAGTGAATTTTTGAGAATTTTTTCATATTAAGAATAATTTGTTAAGCATAGTTTTGCATTTTTTTCACATTTCTCATATGTTTGAATGTTCTTTCCGTGATTTTAAATAATCAGATAGATCTGCCCATATTTTTCTATACAAAATCAAAAAGAAATAAAAAAAGAATCCGACCTACCGACCCTAGGTATTTGAGTCATGTAACTGGAAACACATGAACTTTTTGGCCTAGACAAAAGGACAAGTGGCAGATATTTTATGCCCTCTTAGATCGATGGTTCACTAGGCCTTTGTTGCAGAAATTTAAATAGGAAATGTATGGCTCAATCAAGCAACAGAAGCCAAGTGGACTTTTGGACTATGGCCTCTGTCACGCGATTGAGCCCTACATTTCCCAAATTTCTTTTTGCGACAGAGGCCTAGTGGGAATCAGTGTTACATATGTGACAAAATATATTCTGTAATAACCTTTGTATTATCCTGTCTATAAGGTGCTTTGTACCATTTCCATATACTACTTACACAGTCCCTGAGCCTATGTACCATTACCATATATTACTTACATAGTACCTGATCCTATGTATCATTTCCAAACTGCACCCATCCATTTGTCTTGCACACATGAAGAGTATGTGTAGTGGGGGGGGGTAGGGTTCAGAGAGAGGGGGGCATCATGTATTCATAGACTATTGATACAGAGTGGTTTCTACCCCACGTACCTACAGAGGAGGAAGAGACTTCTTACTGAAAAGTCACTTCCTTTGAACTCTTTTTTTTAGTTGACAATCAAACGGACCACCTTTTGGAGACATAAGTGAAGAACACAAGGACAGGGGCTTCCTTTTATGATGTGCTGATTTTACATAAGTACCATGTTTCGGAAATATCCTTCTAAATGCCTGCCCATCTATTGGTTCAGAACTTCAAAATATTGATTTTTATGAAAAGCCCATAAAGGTGTTCCTACCTAGAAGCAACAATAAATAACTTCATTGGTTCTAATTTGATGCCAGGAGTAGTGCAAGCATATTGAAACAGACTCTCGTCTACTGTGTTCTACATTGCAAAGGGGCCAACCAAAATTAGTTTCCAGGGCCATCTCCAGTTGTAGTAGTGCTCATTCCCTAATCTAGTATTGTAATTAAGTGTATCGATTACTCGGACTGGGTACTAGTCATGTGACGTCATCTTGCTGTAGTGTCTATTTGATATAGCCTAATGGCGTTGTGCACTCGATACACTGGCTTCACCTGACACTCAATGCCAGATCAATCTTTATTATGTTATTAGTCTGGCTTCATGCACTTCCACTTTGTTCATATTAGGTGTCCAATGGCTATAAATGATCACGTTGGGCATTTTACCATTTATATTTTACATTGTGTACTTATGTTAAAAAGATGTCTTATTAAACTGATAACAGCAACAGTATCACTTCATTTATGGTATAAAAGTAAGCAATACCAACAGGCAATACCCTTTTGGCTATCGACCATGATGGTCAGTGTTGCAGCCCCTCCGCCCAGCCTCCCTTTGTAAGTTATATCTTGAGAAATGCCATATACTTAATCCAGTCAAAGCTCAAATTGACTTGTGTTACCATGAAAGTGTTAGATCTCACAGCACGTCATTGAAGGAAAACTGCTCATATAGAGCAGTTGCATTGCACACATGAACGCAAAGTTCTTTTCATCCTTAAGGCAGATGATCGGTAAATTTGCGCACATATCTTGAACTTTCATATATTTACAAATTATTATACTGAAGTTTAGTAATCGCTAATCATCACCTAATCGCATCCTTCCTGTTTTTTTCACCACAGGAATCTTTACATCAACAGTTAATCAACAGAGGTTTCCTGTTTACTTCTACTTCTGCCCACGACTTCTAAACTCAAGGTAACACATGATAAAGACCCCTGGTGGCTAAACAACGCGGGTATGCACCATTAAAAGTCATGATGCTGATTTCAAGTTATATTAGTTGGTTCAAGAGAGACTTCCGGTAAACGAATTCTTTTGCTGAATATTTTAGTTAAGATATGTCAACTGCAATTCATCGAATACCTTATCGACATATGAAAAGGAACAATGCAGTTGATTGTTATCAAATCTAGTGCATTTGTGTTATTATCGTGTAGGTGAGTGTAGGTTGCGTGTATGCTGCTGATGGATATCACCGACAGAGCATGGCAACCGGAAGGCCAAATATAGCTTCAAGGTAAGACGTGGTTTCCTTTACATACCAGAAGACCATACCATTAGAACAGTCCACTAGTGGACATATGTCACTAATAGGGAGGTTTAGCAACCACAACGTACGTCAACCATTCCTGATTTCACGCAGACGTAGCAATGTTGTAGGTATGCTGCACGTCTGTGCTATATTGCCCACGTAATCCTTGCTAAACCTCCCTATTATCAGACTGCACTTACCCTGTGTGTATATGGTCGGGTGGTGATAAAAGGTAAATCATAGATAAACTTAACGTCTTCCTTTTGGTCAAAGGAATATGAATTGATTATGAAACTCACAATGGTATTCACTAGCTTGTGAACAATGACCACGAGAACTAAGATTTTTTTTTGCAAACCTTGTCCTCACTTTTGATTTCATTTTATGTCAAACCTTACCTTAGGGCCGTTTTCCACCACACGATATGAGTGCTCTATCGGGCGATAGCTGCCCCACACAACCACCTCGGCCGACAGGGCTGCCATAGGGTTCAATGGTGAGGCATGGTCTCTGTCGGCCGAAAATAGCATCTACTATGGGTCTAGCGGCCGTTAGAGGGTCCATATCGGGTAGTGGAAAATGGCCCTAAGCAATACCATTGACGTCCGCCATCACCTGCATGAACTGAAGTAAACATGCCCAAATGTAGAAATAATTAAGAGATGTTTACCTGAGTAGACGAGCAGGAACTCTGTGGTGGCGGTGGGTGCCCTGCTAGGGATGACCTGAACCTCCACGCTATTAGAATCACTGACGTAGATATTCTTCTCCCGTCTCTCTCCGCCACACACAGTCGTCGATTTACTGGGCGACTCTTTGAGCACGGCGTAACGCTGACACACGAGCGAGGACCGTGAGGACGCGAACCCTGAGGAGTCGCTGCCCGTCCGTACGGCCAATCCAAAGTCCTTGAGGGTGATGTTGAATTTTTGTCCACGTGGAGCCTTCAAGACCCAGGGACAGGAGCGCGTGCCGTAGCCATTCTCATCTGCTGCCACACTAGGGATGACGCCCGTCGGCTTCGTTAATGTAATCCGGTGTTCCCTCTGGCAATTCCGCGACGTAGCCGACGTCACTGAGGAATGGCCATATCAGCACAACAGCATCAAGAAGGACAAAAAGAGAAAACAGTCAAGAATTAATTAATTTGAAACCAAAGCAGCGATTTCTTAATCAGTAAATCTTTTTGTCTTTGGCATGAGTGGAAATAGTTGGTGGTCAGGTCCGATTACCAGACATGATTTCAGTCGAAGAAGCCTAGAATGTGACCGTCAAAAAATAGAAATCAGTTTGACCAGTGCTTGACATAAAACCCAACTGACAAAAAAGATAAGTTAATACACTTAGGCTTTAACCAAAACATAGAAATATGAACCTGTCAACCTGATAACATGATGTACCATAAGCCTGTCGCACCCTGTCTCCCCTACCTCCCTCTATTCATGAGGATTATCTCCTCCTGCAGCTGTTAGGAGGCTCAATCCGTCACACCTGCTTGTGTCCCCTGTCAGGGAAACCTGTCGGCAATAGGTCCCTTGGGCGTTACAGGTGTGTCTAGGGAGGCGCCTGCTTTCCACTTTGCAAATACCACCAAGGCTTCCCATTCGTTATCAGATATTTCTTATCGATCTGGTTTTCGAATATAGCGGCACTAAATAGATTAGAGTTAGAGGTTGAAAATGTTCATGTCATACTGAATGTAAGATAAATCGTGTGAGAGATTCAAGGAGGAAAAATGTGCACAAAACCAGAAGGCCGTGGATATTATTTTCATTAACTCGAGGCATCAATCATGCAATCTAAATCATGTTGAACAGAATAGGGAGCGGGATGGAAGACATGAAAGAGGTGAGAAAAAAGAAAACTATACATATGTATGTGGCAAATATGGAGGGGCCTCCTCGCAAATGTTTAGTATATAGAAAAGAAACAAACACAAGGCATTTCAAAGGATACATGTGTGGTTTCTGAATTCACACCTCTGAAGGTAGGGCCATAGTAAGCCTCGAAGTGGTACATTGCATCTTGTGCCCTTTTATGTATAATGCGCAGTAGATGGATATCAGTAGACTATAAATAAATAGATAGAAGCAGAAAAGAGGTAATATATACCAGCCAACATCATATCAATATCTGTGGATCAACATGGTAAAGGGTATGCCCGCGCACCCCCTACCGGACGTACCTTTTACCGTGTTGATCCATTTTCTGTGATTTGCAATTAATGAAAGACTGGTTCCCTTGGCAATCAAAGATCTCTGATGTATGGGTTTATTTCTGGAAACAGTGTCGTTGTGGCATTCCTATTATATATAATTCGGAAAAAATACCTCATGTTGGCATAATTGGAATCATTAAAAGACTAAGAATTACATGGCATTAACTATGCGAGCTACGGTGAGTGTAAGTCAGTCTTGACACATATTGATAACTAAGGTAACTGTTGCCTCAAATAAGCCAAATATGTTCACTGCATCAGAGTCTCAGCCTTATCCCGTAAATTGTCTTGGATTAAACAATATTGACAGGCAATTAAGCAGTAACTCCTGATACTAAGTAGGCCTTTTTCCACGTTATTCCTTTGGAATAGCAGATATCTATTGTCATATGGATAATTGACCAGACCCTCACTTCTAAGGACCAAGTACTGCTATTCATTCGATTGAATAAGAGGTCATATCTTGCCAGTCTGAACATGTTGCTTTCCAGTTGTGATCAGAAAATGCCCCATTCTGAAATCCAAGTTATTATTGCAATCGGGATGAGGGGTTGAAAGGAATTAAACAATGATGTTGATATGTCTATGTGCTGACGTATAAATATTGACCATGAAAGACCCTGAATATACCGATACAGATGTTATCTCTATACGCAGAAATGCCATATGCCATCCATTAGTAATCTATTTACTCCATTGCTGATTACAAAAAGGCTCTGTCTGTGAGGAATCCCCCGATGGTTAGGGTTGCCATGGTAATCTGACGCCATCTGGTCGTTAGCACCTTGTCGTTTCCTATAAAGGAGTGGTGTGCATGATGACAGATGTCAGGGGCTACGACCAGCTGTAACACAGCAGGGTACTCCCATAGGGAACAGTATTTAATTTCCGTGAGTAGTATATGGAAAAGGCCCCTTGGCACTGGTAGATCCACACAATAGGGGAGAATATGCGATAGCGATTCTTATGGACGGACAAACGGACATACAGATAGTCTCCTATCTTGTCTACAGTCTATAAAGTGTCAGGCTTTATGTTATTTTTGAAGGTTCTGTGCTGTGTGCATGGTGCAACACATTTTTAACACATTCTATGGTAAGTAAGCAACGTTACTGGCAAAATGACATAGATTCTGTGATCCTACACCCTTTGTAGCATGCTGGTGAACTGTGGCGCAGCGAATGTTGAGAATAAGGAAAAGAATATGGTACTTGTTCTCTAAAAGCAAGGAAGGGGAGGCAGAGAATGGATGAGGGAGAGAGAAAGGAGGGATGATGGGAGAGAGCATCATATCTAGTAATCATTAAAGGTTAAAGGCTATGCAATACCCTATAGTGAAAATGCTATATACTATTCTGGCCGCGTCTATGGCTCTTATCGACGTGAGGCAAAGGCTTGTCTGCATATGCGGAGTAATGGTAGGGAGACTCTATGTGTCGAGCAGCTTACCCCGAAGAATATCCTGCATTGAGCTAAATGAGGACATGGTTACAGGAGATCTACACGACCTTCGTGTCTTTAGTCGGGTCGGTAGGGATAATGATGACAGCCAGGATGACGGGAGCCAGTCTCTCTGGGCTCTGGCAGCGACAGACAGCGTCCAATCACCCACCGATTACCCAGCCCTTGGCGGGACTCCTGCCCACTGATGCAGGCCGAGAGGTCGCCTCGTTTTGTAAATTGGCGGTGACAACATTATCTGAGGCCCGTCCGGTGCCCACCCACCCGACTAAGCAGGGCTGACGGGTGGCGACCGGGGCAGAGAACACGGCGAGGACTGAATGAGATGGTCTCGCCTTGTCGCCACCCTACTCTTCCTCATCATCTTCGGTTCCTCTCTCCACCCCCCACCCAACGCGACCACAGAAACACGAGCCGTTTACTGCAAAGGGGCCACCACCAGGGCTCGCCGCCCAATACTCTGAGCTACTCATCTGAAGCTGATAGAGCAGCTCGCTAAACGGCCTGATGTTGCTGACTTTGGGATGGAAATGTGGATGGCTTCGGTAGTGGCTTCAGCTGAAGCCTGTGGTGGCTTCTCAGGGCCAGTCAGTGAAGGCCATGAATGTGTCCTATGGGCAAGGGTGTTGTGTTGGGGGAGCGTGGTGAGGATGGATATAGAGGTGACCAAGTATGTGAGGCGGTAGATAGAGCTAGAAACATGGTGATGAAGGGTAGAGGACGGAGGAGACCGTTGGGGGTGAGTAAAGGTAGCGTCTGCTGCAAGGAAAATAGTGAATGGCTTTATGAAAGAAAAGGGGGAGAGGGTGGTTTAGAGTGAGATTCCCTTGCTAATACCTGGAGAGCCCACCCTCATACATACATCCCTGCTGTTACCATCCCTTGCCTTACACAAGACCCCTTCTTCTATGAGTGTCGACAGGGGACCACAGCTGGTGGCCGTTACTTTGCAGGCTGCGGCCGCTAGCACGTCCCCATTAGGGCGGCGGGCCGGGGCTATCCCCCTCCTGTCGGCGCCAAATCCGCGCCGCCCTACGCCGGTGATATTTCACACTGAAGTCGTCGGCAGGGCTGGGCGGTAGGAAGGACCTTGATTGATGGCACTAATTAGCCACAGGGCCACAAAACGGTCACATAACCCAACCCATCCGTTCCCTGGCCTGCCCCACCCAACAAACAACCCCACTGCAGTCTTCTTCGTGTCGTATAGGGATATATTGTCCATCAATAAAAATAGAAAACCCCGGTATCTATATTATGTAATTATTACTGTATGGGTAGAACCATCATGATGCTCTTTACCAGTGCTCATTTTGCTTCATCAGCGAAATCAAATCCAATAGTACCAAACACAAAGAGAAACTGCACCCTCTCCATAGCAGTGCATGGAGGAGGTTCTCTCTCTCTCTAAGCAGACAGCGTCCTTAAAGTAGAACGGCCATGAGGTGGGCGGTTATCATATTGGTCGGCATTGACACCTAACCCTACTCCAACCTGAAGTTTGGCAGACGAGCCGATCGTCAGCAGACAACAGGTGATTGGCTGCCCGCATCCCCTACACCATGTGACCCCTCCTAACAATTTGCGACGAGCCTGGCTGTTTCCGGGCCCTGCATTTCCGGTACATAATTGATACGAGACCCGGAGCTATGTAATGAAGAGCTGCGTTGGCCGCTCGCCGGAGGCAATCTATTAACCCCTGAGAGTCAAACTAGACGCTTGCCTTCGCTAGTCTAACTCATCCCCATTACAGCAGCACTTTTGTCCAGCACCGCATTAGCGAGATGAATGGCGGACATTGCAAGTGCAGGACCGAGGTTTGACACCCCTCCTCCCTCCTCTTACTCCCTCCTTGCTAACCATCCCATCCCCTCTCACAGGACATAGCCAGAGGGGACATGTCTACATGACGATATTGTCCAGACCCACAAAGGCAGACTCTTGGGGTGACTATATCAGCAGGCGACCAGCAGTAGAAATAGACGAGAGTGGACGGGGGAAGCCACAGCTCCGGCAGCTCTGTGATTGGGCGAGCTATAGTCCCTGTTGAATCCGACCATTGACCACCAAAGGCCTGGTCGCTCGGCTGAAGTCCACCTTGTACCTTTAGCCCCCGGCGACGGACGCAATATTTGATCCAAATGAGATAACTCAGCGTCGAACTTCCTGGACAAAAGGGTGGCATTACTGTGTCCGCTCTCTAGCCTGCCACCCCCTCTTCCTCCCCTCCTTCTGTCGCTCGATCTTACTCTCCGTCTTCCCATTGCCCATAGAATATGGGATTAGAGGGCTTGGGTTCCATCGCCTCTAGATCCCTGGAGGTAATATCTTGGCGTTTCTTGTTTTCCTAGGAATATGGGCCATCAATAACAATGGCATATCACATAAGCAAACCCGAGATAATTGCTCCAGCAGTCAATCTTGGAGACTTGTATATAAATACTGGAGTTATTCAACAATAGGCTACGAGTATTGCAGCTGGAAAAATAGAGTGAACCTTTGAGGTATAAATCACATGTTTTCCCATGTATATCTAAACAGATAAAGTATAGTATAGTTTTCTATCTATTCGTGGTGTGATACGTCATATATCTCACATAGAAGTGTTTGTGAACCATACTTTCTGTTCACAGGATATATAGTCTAATACCCATAGTCCACTAGGCCTCTGTCACAGAAAACTATATAGGAAATGTATGGCTCAATCGCACGACAGAGGCCAAGTGGACTATCGACATAACATCGATAGTCCACTAAGGCCTCTATCGCTCTATCCACCAAGTGCAGGGGCGTAGGAAAAGGGGGGGGGGGCAGGGGGGCCTGGGCCCCCCCAATCATAAAGGAGGTGGGGCCTAAGTATGTCTGGGCCCCCCAAAATTTACCAAGAATTCATAATGAATTGAACAACAAGCTAAAACTTTCCATCTCAAATCAGTTTCATATAGTAATGGGATAGGGAAATGGGGGCCAGGGCCTCAAACCAGATCTAAAATTCATCAAAAATTACTTTCCTATACAAATTTTATATAGGTATGTATAGGCACTATTGCGCTTGAGCCGACAATTCAAGGATGTCGAGGTGGGGCCCCCACCGGGCCCCCCCCCCCCAAAGAAGATTTGCTTCCTACGCCTCTGAAGTGGACTATCGATGTAACATCGAGAGTCCACTTGGCCTCCGTCGCTCGATTGAGCCATACATTTCCTATATCAATTCCTGCGATAGAGGCCTTAGTGGACTATCGATGTAAGTTGGTAAGTAAGACCCATAGTCCACTTGGCTTTTCGGTGGTGAATGAGCCATACATTTCCTATCTAAATTGCTACGATAGAGGCCAAGTGGACTCTCGATGTAAAGCAGATAAGGAGGTCTACTCTATCCAAGTCCAGCTTCTTTATCTTCATTAAGATTTCAACTGCCTCAATTTGAGTGGCATTGCGATCTAAGAAGCAGCTATATTGTGTGAACGTGAACTTTTCTAAAGTACGAGATTCCTCATTTCAGCCGCCCTATCTTGACCATACATACCACATCCATTAAAATCGATTCGTATTGGAAAGATATTATTAAGAAATAGTTAGCAACGAATTCACTATACTGATGTACAACCACCTCCATATACAGCCCTGACGCTGTTACTACATTTGCAGCACAGTCCTCTTTCACTCTGTCTATGATCATGTCACGCCCCTTTCCCTAAATGGGGTGTGGCTGAATCTATAGAATTATGTTACATATTGTTTACATCTGACATCTGTATACTGTAGGATTGGATTAGGCTGCGGAAGAGTGGACCTGAATGATCCATTGTATGAGGGTTCCGCCCCATCCATGTATCTCTCAATGGTCATTGTGTCTATTAATTAATCACGACAATGCTGAGGACGGGCCTCCAGAGACGCAGCCATATAAGCCACAGTCAGCCAGGAATAAGGCAATCGTTGGACACCTTCCCCTCCAATACCCCAGAACAAATGTGTCCAGCACACATTGATAGCGCACACAAGGTCAGCAGCTCTGCCCTGGTGGCCAGATCTTCTCGGGTGGTCCCTGATTCACTGACCAACAAGCACATGATCTATTCAATGAGTGGCTTTAGGTCAGCCCCTCTGGACGCTCTGTAGGGAGGTAGGTTATGGGGAGGGGCCTCGTGAGGTGAGAGGCGGGTTGGATTCCACAGGGCAACAATCAAATTGAACTGCTCGGTGAGCTGCCCCCAGCTTAAACCCCTACCTCAGATCATCTGGTAGAATATGCCTGGGACCCCAAGGCTCAAGACCCCCGACTTTTTGTATTTACCATGAAACCCCATTTCATCCGGACCATAAATCACACTGCCATAAATCACAATGATCCGCTGCCTATAGGGGGCGGAGGGTGGGGCCCTAAGGGTGATGACAAATGGCCATTGCCGGGCTGAGTTTATAGCAGGCCAGTAGAAAGGTGTCTAGGAGGGCTATGACGTATCACCCTACGTCCTGTCAGGAAGTGAAAGGATGGGGGATAGGGTGCGGTCAGTCAACGGGTATGGATGTATGGATAGGGAACAGGAGAGAGTTGGTGCAGTGACAGAAGGCTGTGGGGACGACAAATAGGGCCAGTGGCACTGACTAACCCCACCTCCGTCGGGACGGCCCGTAATTTGTACAAAGGGCGCGGACAGGGCGCGTTGCACACCCAACTGGCCACGTCACATAAATATCGGCGCACAATCATCACCGCTTTGCGATAACATCGGTCGATGTGTGCGGGCGCCGGGCCGGCCTCGCTCAAAGATCAATTTCAGATAAGCGTGTGCTGACCGGTATTTATGGATCCTCTCATATCGCGGCCCGCCGGAAGGCATCATTTTGTGCTTGGGCCAGGGATGGATCGACGGTCGTAGGAATTAAGCGAGGTTGAGAAGGGGACGGGGGTAGGGACTGACAGACGCCCGCCGAAAGGTCAGCTTAGTATTGGTAAGAGTGGTTGGGGTGGGGGAAGTGGGGTAGGGGCTTGACATGAAGGGGAGCTACTGTCGACTTGGGCACAGTGTACTAGGAGACAGATAGAGGATAGGAATCATGCGTGGGAAAAGAAGGTGGCGGCGTCTGAAAAGAAGAATTTAGGGATAGAAGGAAGAGTAACCCTGTCTCTAGTCAGTACTGGTTGTGTAGGAGACTGGAGTGGCCTTTAGGGTACCTAAGGATGGTGCCAGTTTGTTCTATTCAGACTGCGCTATATTTGCTGACGTCGCAGGATCCAAATAGAACCCTGCCCACCGAAATAGCTGTCCTGCTCATCAACCCCACAGTCACCTTCTCCCATCCCTCGATTCAAATCGATTTTTATTTAGCAGAAAGCCTCAAACGTCAATGGATTTTCTTTTATATATATAACAGGAATTTGAACACATTTGAACTCGCATTAGAATCTGGCTGAATTGAAAGCCATGTAAGCAACTGAAAATCCAATTCTTTAGAAGACCAACGCAGGCATTTAAAATGAACATTGTCTCATCATATAAACATTCTCAGCAACCGAAAGATATCCAATCATTCCCTTATCTGATATTGTCTTTTAAATCTGATATCACTTCATCTAATATCCAAAAGTTATTCGACCATTGATCATCCCAACACTATGTACTCCCATTCCAGATCCATCATGGGGGGGGGGGGGGGAGAAGTGGTTTAGGCAGTGAGCTGATCGTCTCCCGTGGGGACACTTGAATTAGGATCCCCATGACTGGAGACCCATCAGGTTCCTCATCATTTTTCACTTAGAGAAGGAAATATCCTGATCATCATCTCGCATCACAAGACTCCATTGTGGATCATCTTCTAATTGTGGTCTTGCTATCTCACTGTGGTCAGGATTCATATTGCAATCACGCTTTGTTTTCTTAGAAGTAAAGGTCCACATCAATGTGTTTTTCTTTTAAGATCATTTTCAATGTAAGATCTATGGCAACAAGAAATGAAACAAAACGATTGCTTTCGCTGCGGGTACCCTGGAATTTTGATTTATGACAATCGAAATGAGGAACACCTCAAAAGGAGGTATCACCATAAGCAGCAAGATCAGCACTGTTCTTCAGTTGTTAGTGAAAAATGAAAAGTAAGATTCATGAAAAAAGGGCTTTTACTTCAAGGTGACCATCCTTTGTCTTTTCTCTGTGTAGAGATGTGTTGTAGGCAACATAGCTACTTAACACAGTGTCTATGGAAAACCGATATTTAAGAAAATGTGTGTTGGTAAAGTTAAAGGACAATTAAACCTGTGTAGGCTTGGCATCAGCAATTAGAGCAGCGTCGGTGCTGTTGTCAGGACGAATTAGACCAACCCAGGAGGGAAGTAGTTACTTTTTACCCGTGGTTTCCCCTGTTCAAACTTTAAACATCAGCACAAAGAGAGGGATACACTGTTAGTAGTAGCCAGGGTTATTTTACAGCAAAAGCCCTTGGCAACTTTGGTTCCAATACATTTTGCTGTAAATCTACAGGAGGTGAGGTGCTGTAATTCTACAACACAATCCACAGTAATCATACAGTAGCAACCACTGTAACCATACAACAAGATCATTCAGATCTACAGAAAAATATATTGTAAATTAACAGCAAAATATGTTGTAGAACTACATAAATATGTCTTATAAAATAACAGCAATATTTTCTGTAAATGAACAGCAAGTTTTGTTGTAAATGAACAGCAGAATATACTGTAAATGTACAGAAACTTTTGCTGGCAACTGAGGTTCCAGCAACTATTGCTGTAAATTTACAGAAACTAGGAGTGTAGAATTACAGCAAGAGGTCCATGATACAATCCCCATAATATTGTTTATGTGTGCACTCTGTTCATGTATTGATACTATAAACCATGCATGCCTGATGAAGACAAGACTGTCTCCAATCCAAGTGAAGTGCCATCACTGAGAGCGAGAGAAGTAGAGAACCATCTCTCCCAAACCATTTCATGGCCAGTCAGTTTTAACACGGGACTAACCTAAAGGCAGGTAGGCCTATGTTAGCTTCAGGTTCAGAGTCCAGGCACTTGTATATAAAATTTAGACACAGGTGTGGTGTCTTTGGTGTGTATTACTGGCTGTTCCTAGTTTCTTCTCAGATAACCTTATACATTATCTATTGAGCACAATGTTAGATTAAACCCATTGAAGTTATTATTGTATTACAATTAATTGATAAACTCTGGGACATTGTTGGATTGAGGTGGCACTATTAACATATACATTCTTAACAAATGGTGGATACTGCTGCCCCCAAGTGACAGAATCTACAGGTAAGACTATTTTGGTAAAGTCTTTGTGGGTCACTCTGGTGCAGAGTGACTGGCTGGCCTAGGGTATACAAGAGTAATTATAGAGGACAGCTCACTGTACACATGTGTCTACAGGTAGAAGCTTGTCACTAAACTGTGACACTCAGTGTATTTGAGAATCCTGTTATATAACCCTAACTCGTTACAGTGTAGAGAGGGAGTATTATTTTTATAGAACATCGATGTCACCAAATGACTCTGCCTAGCGTTGATAGTATACAACACTATTGCAAATATCAGTACAGCAGTAGATCTATCAGATGCAATTTAACATCGGTTATCTCCGCCGTTTTAATACAATTATTCCTGCTCATTTAACTTCAGATCAAAGGCACAGGAATTGAATCATATACGATATTATGGGCGTAGGGATAGACGATACGGCCATTAATTATGCTGGCTGGTAGGATTACAGATTACAGGTTCCATAGGCTAGAGCATTAAGTAACAGTGTTTGCTTATATCTTCCCTTGGAACCAGGCCAATACAGTTGTGTGCAAATATGAAGGGGTTGTTGTATTATTGTTCTTGCTCTCAGCACAGAAGGATCTGATTGTTTGGCTGATATGCAGGATCGTGGCTTATGAAGCTGAGTAGAGAGGATACTGCACACCCTCTGGGAAATCACAAGTTGTGTGGGGGTGACTCTGCATCGGAATCATGAAATCCTGTGATTCATTCCTTTGACTCATGGCATCCCTTCTTATTGATCAGGCTTTGCTACAAAGTGCATCTTATATGCATGTAACCAATGTCATTTGAATTTTAAGTGAAGGGGTTTGCTTGAAGTCGTCAGCATTGATTCCTGACTCAATTTATTTTGTGGTTTCTAATTATGTAGATTTCCCCTTTATATTCGTTGTGTTGTCTTGTGTAATACTGTGCCGCTGATGTCTATCTCATGTATACAATCTCAGCCCAGCAAACCAGTTTTATAGTGGATTGCTTATTTTGCGGGTCTACACTAGGAGCTCATGTAAGTACAATCTTATAGAGCTGATTGGGGTTGTTTTGTAGGTACTACGCCAGTATGTGCTGCATATTTACAATTCGGGCTGAGAGTGTACCTTGTTGTGCCAATTATATCATTATGATTTTCTTTTCTTTTTTAAATGAATATAACATGTCACAGTAATCGAGTTGCCACCAGACTATGTCAAGAAGCCACAATGCCTTATGAGCTTTTGAAGTAAAAAGGGGAAAAAAGAAGAAAAAAAAACAGTTCCATGGACAAAGTATTAGTTTTAATGAACAGGCACCACGATGCCAGTAAATTAGGCTATTCTTGCACATTAAAACTGCCAGGGCATTCAATTTAGTGTGAGAATCATAATATTGAAACTTCCAAGAAAATTCCCCTGGCTTTGACACCGCCAATTAGTATAATCACTTAACCTTTCCCCTGTGTACTAAAGGTTAAGCTCAGTTTTTGTACTTCGATTCTACCCTTGTTCCGTGCAAAGTCTAGCCAATAATTTAGAGTACAATCACAGGGAGCTAACAGTAAGAAGGAACCCCCACAATAAAGATCAATACCAAAACATGAACATCACTCAAAGTAAACAAAGGTCTTGAATTTAATCTGACACTACAGAAGTCGGTCTGCTTTGTCTGCTCACCTTTAACACAGTCGTAGCTGGCCTCCAGGTAAGCCTCCAGCTCAGAACAGGGTCTCATATCCTTCATGGTCTTATCTGGTACGTCTAGCTCACACTTCCTTTTGCCAGAGCAGAGACGGTCCATGTAGCTTAGTACATCTGCTGCACACCCACTGTATCCAAAGTTCTTCTTGACACATTTGCCCAGCTTCATCCTTCCGTACCGGGCTGTGCGCATGACAACCACTTCTCCATGGCCACACGTCGCCTCGAATTTGTCCCACGCACAATACTCACGGGCACCTGTGGTCAAAGAACAAGGTGTGAGTAGTATAGATAAATTGGAGTTTGTTGATGGCATCGACAAGGTGAAAAGTGCCAGTGTTATATCATGCAAATTTAGGCTTGTTGATGGCATGTCTCTTAAAGATATTGACAAAGAGAAAAATGTGATAAGTATAGACAAACTGGGGTTTGTTGATGGCATGTCAGGAAGGACGCGTCAGAGTCTCTAAGACAAAGGAAAGTGTGAGTAGTATATGGAAATTGGAGTTTTATGATAGCATACGAGAGAGGACTGGGTAAAGACATTGATAAGGAGAAAAGGGTGATTAGTATATGGAAATTGGAGGTTGATGATGGCATGTCAGAAAGGGCTAGGTAAAGTCATTGACAAAGAGAAAGGGGTGAGTAGTTTAACGGCATATCTCTGACAAGCTTATTGAAGATACTGACAAGGAGAAAAGTGTTAGTAGTGTAGACAAACTGGGGTTTGTTGATGACATGTCAGAAAGGGCATATCAGGGTATTTGACACGGAGGAAAGTGTGAGTAGAATATGAAAATCGGGGTTTGCTGATGGTATATGGGAAAGGGCTGGGCAAAGACATTGACAAGGATAAAGGGGTTAGTAGTCTGCTGAGTTTGCTAATAGCATGTCAGAAAGGGCTAGGTTAAGACATAAGAGTGTGAGTAATATATGTAAATTTGAGCTTGTCAATGGTATATCTGTAAACGCCCATTAAAGATGCTGACAACGAGAAAGATGTGAGTAGTATAGACAAACTAGGATTGGTTGATGGCATGTCGGAAATTAAATCTTTGACAGTGAGAAAAGTGTGAACAGTATATGAAAATTGGGATTTGTTGATTGTGTATCAAAAAGGGCTTGGTAAAGACATTCACAAGGAGAAAAGTGTGAATAACAGAGATATTGGGGTTTGTTGATGACAAGTGAGAAAGGGTTTGGTAAAGGTTTGGACCAGGAAATAAATGCCAGTACTATAGACAAACGGAGGTTTGTTGATGTCAGAAAGGACCTGTTAAAGACAACCTGAAAGATGTGAATAGTACATTTACATGCAAATTTGGCTTTGTTGATGGAATGTCTGAAAAATCTTACAAAATGATGTCAACAATAAGGCCTGAAAGATCTAACCTCCAATGCACTCTCCAATGCTTTGTGATACCTAGCATTAGGCATACGATAAAGGGTAGGGTGGTCTGTATATTGGTGTGCCTCTTTATAAGCATACAAACGTAGGACTTTCAAATGATTATCTGGTATTCCCCTTGCGATTATTGCGGTAATCACTCCCTCCCCTTTACAACGCCCTGCAAAATGTGTTGAGAGCGTCCAGTAGTATAGGAAATCAGAGTCTGTTAGTGACAATTTGATGCACTAATGTCCTTACATCGTCCTTACATCTAAGAAGTTCCGGTCCTATATAACTCAGCAACCTTACTGCACATACACTGCGAAAATGGTGTTTAGATCCTAAACACAATTCTAAACATATTCTTGCAACGCTTTTGTAATCACATTAATTTCCTAAACATGTTTAGCCAAACAATGTGCTTAGCTCAAGTGTTTAGAAATGTAGGTGTTTAGGTTAAAACTTTGTGTTTAGATATCTATGAATTTTTGTGTTTAGATGTTTAAATGATTTGATGGAGAGTTAAGGTTTGCAGACATGTATGCATTAAAAAAAAAGAGATATATTTTGTTTGTTTTCTCATTTACTGGGAGGATATCAGCAGGTATTCACTTGTCAAAGTCTCCAAAGATGTCAGCCACAGCTATATACGTGTATATGTATTACACACTGCATCAGAATGAGAGACTTGAGAAAGTACAACAGCTTGGCAGGAAGGACATTGCCTTATCTATTCCAGAAAAACATCAAATAGGTGTCAGTCATGGAGCTTATTGATTATTTTATGCTAATGTTGGTGGCATTAGGTGAATCTAATCAATTTTCTATCGCCCTTTCTATTCACATGACATTCACATGAAATGAAACCATGATAAACATGGGATTTGGGGACATTTGTCACAACAATTGATGTTTAAATCTAAACACCTATTATTCAACTGTTTTAACTCTAAACATCTAAACATGTTTAGCATAAATATTTATGTAGTTACAATAAAAGTGTTCTTTTCCTAAATGTGTAGTCGATGAGACACCTAACTGACCTATTTGTTTAAGTTTTAAACGTGTTTAGACCTAAACATGTTTAAAATCTAAACACCATTTTTGCAGTGTAGTCTTACATAAAGGCAAGTACAGAAAACTGTCGCTGAGTCTAGCAGATTCTGTCAAAGGGCACGGAAGCCTTTGGTATTCACTGAATAGAGTATTTAGTTTAAATAATGCAGGCACGGTTAAATATGCATTGTAGCTTGGGAACAAAGTATGCGGGCATGGGGTTGTAGACCTCAGGAATATACGCCATTTAAAAGATAAAATATGTCAATGAATAAGCACACAATCATTCTTCAGAGAAGTGTCTACGTGGCATAGGGGTTCGTCCCTATTTGTCTGGTTTTACCTGTTCTGTATTAACATTTGCCCTCTCTTTTATGTCCTCCTTTGACATCAGAGATCACGGAATAAGTGTGAGCTGGATACAGACTAACATTGATCAAAGGTTGCTCGGTTCCATACAACGATGCAATATTTAGCGCAACTCTACTAAGATCAAGAGGGAGAATGCTTCTTCAACGCAAGGTGTGGTGTCCATTCGAGATGTGTATAGAGATGGTTGGACCTTGAATGTGTAATGCTATCTGTTTGGTAGCCAGGCTTGTGATCTTTGTACGGATTAGGGATGGTTGAAATAGTAAGCCTTTAAATCTATGTAGCATGAGGTATTACGTATATCGATGTGTTTTAGCTGATCAGGTTTGCTTTGCCTTATAATGGGAAATATACCTGTATCTGTATATGTATCGATCCTTTTTATAGCTTCATATCCTGACTACAAAAGGATATGGAAGAAATGGCGAAGGTGTGCAAGACTAGCTAAATCCGGTTCATTGTTTACCTTCAGTTCTTTCTTTACATGGCGAGGGGAGAAAAAGTCTAGATTTGGTGTGGTTTGATGCTGTCCAGAGGCTATGCATTCTCTATTTTTATCTGAAGAAAGACCCAACCGCAATTGTGCTTTGTTAGACCACAGAGGCTTTGTTTGTTATGTTACAGCGGCGTTCCTCCCCGCCATACTACGCCTTTATCTAGGCGGGAACCGCCTACTCACTGCCTAAAACTAGCCCTGAAGACGTTCTGGTGGAGACACAGTATTCTGACGTCCGGTTGGGATTACCTCCCTCTAATTTTCTATTTTTCTCTGCACAGAAACAACATCGGTATCTCCCTCAGTGTCACTCACAAAAAAGGTAATTTCTTGCCTGCCTCTCTCGGGGCGTGCATGGTGACATACCCGTGGCGCGACCTTTAGACCGGTCCGGTGCTTACTTATAAGAAGACGCCAGCTTCGGATGATAGGACATGGCCGACGGAGCCTAATAGGCTTCATTACAAACCTGCTGAGGATGGCGTCCGACCCCTTATTCCCATGCACGCCCGCCGACCTGTGGCCCCGCCTGTAGCCATGTCGGCTACACCCATAGGAGGAGATGGCTTCCCATCCCATTCCCACCGAGCATCCTCTGACATCGTTACCGTCGGTATTTCTTTCATCGCCGCATCATTAACAAACTCCAGGCAATCCTCCAGGGGACGGAGGACGGGACCTTGGTGTCCACTCCAACCAATCAATGGCTGCCGACCGAGGCGCCTCCGGTGGCGAGGATGGGATTTAAAGGCCCTCCAACCTCAGCAACCCCTTCCTGTTTCCGGCGGTGCCGAATGTCCCTGTTAGCAGGGCACAGACTTGGACGTTGGTTGAGCTACCTAGCGGCACTGATCAAAAAGATAAAAGCCAACTGAGTGGTTAATCCCATGTAACGGCGCCTCTGTGATGTAGATCCGTGGCAAGAAACGACTGGCCCTCCCCTTGACCCTCAGTGTATGGGCATGTGCCCTGAGGGGGCGGGAGTTTGTCGACCTTGAGTGGAGACTCTTTAATAATTGGTGCCATACCACATGTGCCAAAGTATCCCTCTCAAAAAGGTAGATATCAGTATGTCGTTTTCCTAGTCAACTGGTAGGTGTACATTAGTGGCGAAAATGCAGCTTGCAGCTATAAGGGCTGAATTCACCTCATATCACCTCTCAGATTCTTTAGGTGATATGGTATCTACCTTGCACTGCCTTTGTGTCCCCCCACACACACAGGCACAAATGTAGCTCTATATATTATACTCAATTTTAGAGAATATAGACTGGCTCTTATCTACTAAATATCGTCCATAAGTATCTCCACAGTAGGCATAACCCCTTTCAGAAGTCACAATCTAAGTAGCCTTGTTCACTATTGCATTGAATGGCACTGGGCTATGGGATTTAACCCCGGAGGCATTGATCATTTGAGAAATAAGTTTGACCCTGGACTCTTTGCGAGACTGGTCTAGGGGTGGAGGGAGTGGGTAAGGGGTATGAATCTCGGTCAAAGGCGCGCACTGGGAACAATCAATGTGGCGTTGTGCGCGCTCAGCCCTCCACTTGGGGAAACAATTTCGGGTCCCATCACTCGATGGGCAAGACGCGGCGGGCAGAAACGACTATTGATGTTGTGCAGATACTGCCTTCCTGCCTGACTGCATTGCCCCCAGTCCCTTGTACTGCAGCCCTTCACCCCATCTTCCACTTTGGGGGCCTCTATAGTCAGCCCAATTCCCTCCCAGTCCCATTTTACACGCCCGACCCACAGTCGGTACGAAAGAGCAACCCCAGAACGGCTGGAAGTCCTAGTCATAACAGCTGAGCAGCTCGGTCCGCCTGTGTGCAATTCTGGGAAACGTTATTGATTAGTATTTAGCGCCCAATCGCCGCTGTCTCCGTCCCTTGGGTGTCTTGGTGCCCTTCTATACCTCCCTCCCTACAAGAAGACACCCTTCTATCTGTAACCCCCCCCCCTCCTTCGTCTTCATCCCCGGAGTCTCACAAAGGAAGCCGGCACCAATCGGTGTCATCGCCGGCATTAATAATGGACCAATTGGACGTCCCACCTCAGTCGTCCATCGGTAGAGGGCGGCCCAAGCACTGCAAGATGAGGGCAGGCATTGAGCGGCGGGAGGAGCCTTGCTGCCAATGACTCCCCATGGACACCCTCATTGATTCAGCCGAGTCTGTAGGGATGTGGCCGTGTGCGCATGTGGGTGGGGGTCGGGTTGGAACAAGATGGAAATAGTTGCCGAGTAAGCCGACTTATTTTTGCTGTCAAGATAACTAGGGCCAGTACCGTCGTGCCTGGCCCCCAATCGCCTAGCAACTCTGACGCCCTTAGCAACCCATGTGCCCCAAAGCGACAATAATGTTTGGCAAGCAATTAACCAAGGCGGGCTTTTGTTGACCGCAGTCAGCACGTATTCACCCAGGGATGCAGTCGGCCGTTAGGGGCACGTCACAGAGGCCCTTCAGCCGGCACCCGCCCGCCACACATCGCATTATTTAAGTGATCATCTTCAATATTTCTCTCGGAGCCGCCAGGCCGACGTTATCAGTCGGCACTGCTGGCTGCAATTTTACGGGTCAGCGCAGGGCTGACAAATGAAATTCATTGGCTGTCCAAGTGCTGTGGTAATGACATAGAGGGTTGGCGGGCCGACGCCAGGGTCAGTCTTTGTGCCGCCTTTGCTGCCTTGTCGGGCACGGACGACCGCCCCAAAATATTTCTGCAGAGCTGTGCATGTCGAGGGAATTGCAGGCTGGTGATCACGGCTGTATATAGAAAGCCCAAATTGGATTGCACCAGGCACCAGGTTGGGGTGGTCGCCGCGTCCTTAGCCTCACCCCGCTCAAACGACCTGACCCTTCCATTCTAAATCAGAGTTTCATTCGGGTACATTTCTTTCAGCACCATGCCCAAATTCCATTATGACCCTGCTGTAGATAAACTCGAGCTCATCCAGAAAGGGAAGAAGGTAGGGTAGGGGCCGTAGGTGGAGGAGCTCAAACTAAGTTCGGTCTTATTAGGGGTAGCTTGATTGGCTCTAGTACGCGTGTCTGTGCTTGTAGATTGGAGCTGGCAGCATACAAGCTCCATAAACAGATACATGTAAACTGTATGTGTCTGGTAGCGTGTCTATCAGATTAATCCTTTTAGTTTGTGTACAGATTGCCTTTCATGTTCCCAACCGATTGTTTGCACGAAATGCATAGCCATGTTGAGGAGGAGGAAGAGGAGGATGAGGGGACTGTGTTGATTTTCATTCAACACGCTTCACTTTACACGTCATTAATTCAAAACCGTCTCCCAGGGTTGAGATTCATCATTAGCTCCGGTCGGACTTCAAAGCATACGTATGCTGAGTGCATTATGGGGCTGTGGCTTTTAGGGTGGGCTGAGATGCCCATGCAGAGCCTGGCAGAGCACTTAACGATTAAAACAAATGCTTGCTATATCGCCCAGAGCCGCCGGCCTGTGCCATGAGCACTAATGGGGCCCGTACAACAAACACGAACAGGGCTGGGTAACAAGGCATTCGTCTTCATCAGGGTCTTCTCTTAGGGGCTGTCATCCTGCTATATGCAGAGGTAGCAATGTTATCCTGATTGAATTGCATCCAGGGAGAGGTAAAGCATACTCTGTCTCCTGACGTACCCCCCCCCCCCAGCCCCCATTTATTCACCTCGATATCCTTGGTACACTGGTACACCAGGCAGTCACAGTGCGTTGTGAAGGGAGTGCGGAGTGTAGTTAATGTCCCCCTTGCTGCCATTAAACAATATAGCCCGACATACGCCCCTCCCCAGATGGGAATCATATATGATGAACACTCCCTGGCGCGTACACCCGCCTTGGATTTTGTGATATATTGGGTAGGGTGGAGCCAGACAAGGCCCTACATTGGATTCCCCCATTTATCAGCCCTGGCATTCCCAATCCACAGGCAGCTGTGGGGGGCCAGCAGCAGGTGCACCTCTCCTTAGGCACCAGGACTTTTATCCAACACGAGTGCCGTGTCTCACGCTAAAGGCTCGCCGACCCCTTCACTTACCTTTTCACCACACAGTCCGAGCACGACCACGGCCAGAGAACCACGCACATGTGCTTGGAGCAGCTCGACGAATTAGTTAGCGATTCAACCACATTGGGCGATCGAAGAAGCCCTGTGGTGCCCCCAGGGCAATCGTGGGCAGTTTTAAGGATAGGGCCATGTGCACTGAGAACGGTCTTCTCTGATAGAATTCAATGGGCCGTGTAGCCCCTATATGAGATTTGATGTAAGAGGGAGAGCCTAGGAGTGAGCCATGTGTGCGCGAACAATTTGCTTCTTTCCTTGACCAATGGACACTGGTATAACACACACTATGGGCAAGTTATACCATCATACTACCTATATATTCCCTATTTCGTACTCATGATTATAGTTAAATTATTTCGTTTTCTCTTTCAGAGTTCTTCTCTGTCAATGCTAAGATTTGATGAATTCCAATTGTATCATATGCTATGTATTTATGATAATAAATATGCAAGAATGATGGAATAAAATCCATACACAACTATCCCTCAATGCTGAAATCCCAAGCGTTTACACAAAAGTGGGTCTCTCTTGTGAGTTAAAATCCCTGTATGTCTGGATGTAGATATAGGCACAGGCATCCCGTTAGTCCACTGGATCAATAGAACACTTTTATGCAGACCAGACTGGGCGCTCAGATGATACCCTAACAAATGCCATAGTACTGTTCATTATTCATCGCACTCACTTATATCCATGCTCCCCTTAGATGTAAGGCGAGCTGGGTGGCTGCCTCCCTTAAACACGAGGTGTGGCATGATAAAGTTATATTGTTTTAAGAGAACACTGTCCATCACGCAACCAAATAAAACTTAAATGTTGGCAATGGAATATAATACTTGGACTTGTTCCATAGTTACTCAATGAATTAGAGAGTTAAAACCTCTACAAAATCTAGCAATTTCAATTGGAAGTAGCCTAGATTTGCTATGCTCACGCAATGATTACTATACATGATGATTCACTGCACGCCTGCTCGTTTACTGTCTCTACAGGCAAGGTCTGGAGGAAACCATGGCCTCAACACGTGCAATCAGTGTCCGATTAATGGGCCCGACTGGGGAGCGACCAGTGGCGTTCAAAGCCACTTTAATTGTGGTTCCGGACGTAGTGAGGCCGTCTGGGTGATTAGGCAGGTTGGCAGGGTGATGCAGTCGTGACTTCCAGGCATTCCATCCTGATGACAACGCCTTGGACGATACAAAGGCGTGGTCAGGGGTGAATCCCCCCTCCCTTCTATAAATTGTAATGTCCCTGTAACCTCACGGCCTGACTTGCCACCCTTAGCACACTCTTAGAGCAGGTGGACATGAACTGAGGTAAGTACAATACCCTTGAGGTATAGGTAAGAGGGAAGAGAGGGCGAGGAATCGGGAAAGGTGCGAAGTGGGAAAAGAAGGCCTCAGACCGAAGTACTATTAAGGTGGGTTCCTCCATCGATCTCCCCTGACCTTAGATGTGGGTGAAAGTGCTAGACTGACCCTGTGGCTTCTCATGTGGCTTCTTACTCTGAGGCCTGATCTTAGACCCCAGTGGCCATAAACTTTCCCACGGCTAAAACCAATGAGTTTGCACATGCATGCCAGGTAGACTCCTCTTCTCCGACGATGTAGTACACTGCCTTTCTAATTGTCTTAGAACTTGTGAACAACTTTATCAAATTCGGACAGTTACAAAAGAAAAGTTTTGTGATTCACAATATAACGTGATTCGAGACCTTTGACACTGATTGACCTGCCAACATGATGAATTTGCCATGGCAACCATTCAAATCATCTAGATCTGCAAATTTTTATGCCAATCTTTGGGGATTTTCACCAAAATCCTAAAACTGAAAACGGAAATGGAAAATTCCTTCTAGATCAAAATCTATGATAAAAATCACCAAATCTTTATGTATTTTTTATGAAAAAGGTTGATTAATTGTATTTTAGACATTATTATGGTTTATAATGTATTTAGAGCTTAATCATCAATTTCAGATATATGAATAATGACCTATGCCCAAGGAGGGGTTCGGACATAACTACTAGAAATACCTAAGCCAATGATGTCTTATTTTAAAGATCTTGAGATGAACTTTGATGATGGATTTTTCTGCAGAGTGGTGTTTTTGCTTGCCTGGTCACATTTGTTGATCTCTTTATCGTTAGCATGATAAAACCTGGTAGTTTTTTACACCTGTGGTAGACTACACTATCGCACACTTTCCCATATTTACTGCAATTCATACTAGAATAGATCAGTCCTATTGCAATTATTACATTTGCCAGTTAACAAGTCTTAAGACAATTGTGTGCAGTAACATGCTGGTTCAGGTGTTTATCTTGTGCCAGAACATTCTCAAGGAACACGTGGGTGCTGGTCCCCAGCCACAAGACAAAAGGATCCACAGTACAGCCCACAAGCACTCCACCTCCTCATTGCTAATCAGCCAGACCTGACATTTGATCATAGCAGCTAGTTTCTCTCCCACTTTTTAAAGCTCTAGGCACAGTGACAAATCGTCATGGTCATGGCCGACTTAACTCATCTTGCCTGTGTTAGTAACGGGCGACCGCCTGGGCGCTTTCTGATTCCAGAGACAGTGCTGGGGTGAGAAAAATGGCCCGAGTGTGCGAGAAATCAATATAGGGGGCCCATAAAAGTGGCGTGGACTATCAAGGTCTATTGGCCATCTTGTCGCCACTGCCTTAAGTAATTCCGCCCGCTGCCTTCTGGCACGCTACATGCTTTTAGCCAAGACGTTTCCCTGTCAGACCTCTCCTGAACACAACCTACTGATCGGACCCACTTGATAAAAGTATTTCCATGATTAAAAGCACTCTGCTCCACAATGTGTGGCAAGTGTAGGAAACGCCCAGCCATCCGGTCCCGATAGTAAACCAACGTTTTAGACACCAATGCTTCGAATACACTCAATTATAGATCCATCATACTCCCCCTAGCTAAGTGATAGTTCATTTATGGGAGTAGGATCCGCTACGCGAGTTATGCTAAATGTCAGCTTTTTATGGTGCATAAATATAATATCCCTGCTCGTGGTTCTAATTTAAATGGTTAATCATCTGATGACTTCGCCCTCCTCCCATGAGACTAATAGCTAGGATTTTGACCATATGGTTTTATTTGCGCATTAATATACAATTTGTATGATGAAATGATGGTCAAATATTTGGGACGGCTCATGATAAAAGCTGCACTGTAAATGTTCCGACCCTGTGTTAGATCAGGCAAAGTTATATAAACAGAATGGGCTAACCGGGACAATTGCCCACCCCACCCCACCCCCATTTTCTCTCGCATACACCACAGTCCACCACTGAATTATTATGATGTACAGGAGTGGCACTGCCCCACAACACAAACCATCCTAGAACTACACGTGCTGCATAATTATCATATCATGCAGTAACCCGTGTAGGCTCTGGGAGGCAATCTCCGATATCGCCCACGTTTGAGACGCCTGAATATTTATGACGAAATTGATTATTACAGTGAGAGATGACCAAGCCTCGACCGGGCCATATTAATCAGACCTCGTCGAGCAGGATCGAGGATGAGGAGAGCCAATGGGAGCAGCTCATGCAGCCTAAGAGGGGTGGATGGACGCAATTACTGCTATTTACTCGGTCAGGGGATAGTAGGATCCAGCACGGGACCCCCAGGTCAGCAGCTCATGTTTACCGACACCATTCCCCGTCTGGCCACGTGGACATTACACTATTTGATCACTGTCTCTGTATTTGCTCTGTCCGGTGTTGTGACCCCCACCTACCATCCATGTCACCCTCCATCACATCAGCTTCATCCATCCACCACCCTCTAACACTTTCACAATCCTGTGGTAAAGTATCTCGATAAGCATCCTACTTAGGGAATGGGAAAAGCCACTGGACCACCACTGCCTACTGCTCCATTGCTCCACGCATGGCCTGCAACCCCTTCTTGCCCCAGACCCAGCCCTCACCCTAACCTTCAGCCCCTTACCCTGACCCTCACCCTAAGCTCAAGGCGGCATCTGGTGTGGCTGGTCTCCCTCTGGCAGGCGCTGTAATAGGTGATAATGGCCCGCTACTAACGAGATTGGTTTTTGGCGATTGGTCTCTCGGGCCGCATTATCGATAGACCCGTGTCTGTATTGTAACACCCGGCGGCCGACACCCTGCGGCCCCCACCAGCCTCCCTTGGGAAGGGATCGGGCAGTGTGTGTAAATGCAAGATGGTAGGGGGGGGGGTGTACCAGGTGGTCTTGTGTTATGCACACCCTGGTGTAAGGAGGTCCAGCAGTTCTCCAGTGCAAATTCTGACCTTCTAAACACCTAATGGTGAACCCTTTTACTGGTCCATGGGCTTCAGAAACCAATATCAAGACCACCCCACCTCCCATATAATAATACACACATCCACACACAGGGCAGCAAGACCAGTCCAGGAAGGAACAATGATGAAAAGCCGCATTTCTGTGGTTGATTCAGGACTTGAGCTATTTGGGGGGCAATTAGGCAGGGGTTTGCAGAAGAAGCACAATGCGTGCCAACTCAGATTATCGATTCTTGTCAATGACATCGATCTTGAAATAGCGTTTTTGAAAATAGTTTGAACCAATTAAGGAAAACTTGAATTCATACAGAACAAACACGTGTGTCTTTGGTCCATGTGTGAGAACTCATTAGTGCACATGCTGAACGTAATCCTTGGTATTTACACAGATGGTGGTTATTACATAACACACTTATTATATAGACGAAATAACCTAATGTCCTAGGTCTGTTTATGTTCGACATACCATGTTACCTTATATTTGATGGAGTCATTTCCAGTAAGGCCCCCCAAAAGTATTGTGTGTTTCCAGTTACATGATTCAAAACTCTAGGGTCGACGTAGGTCGGATTTTTTTTTTGATATTTTTTTTCTTGTTAATTTTGTATAAAACTTAAAAGTATATGGACGGACATGCCCGATTCTTCAATGGTATTTGAAAGCCATATGAAAAAAAATTGAAAAGTATTAAAAGATTATTTTAATTAAGCAGTGGTTGTGATGAATAGATGTCCTCCATGAGAAATGGGGGAAAATATGAACAAAAAACATCGAGAAAAATTTGAAAAAAAAGAAAATTTTATTTTGCCTAACCTGGGTTGAGTGATTTATTGCACTAGGAAAATTTTCCCCCTTTTCCCAATATTCCCTTGAGATTTGAAAATATAATGACTCTGTCTTTGGTGTTCAGTTGTATTTCCTGTTTTTCTCAATGAAAAATCATCCCTGTTAACAAATATTTCCATCCTTACCCAGTTGGAAAGTGTAACGACCATAGTACCCCTTACTAAGTTACTTAAAAAGAATTACTCATTGGGTCTTCCATACCTTAAACGCATGCAGATTCTATGGCGTGTTTGATTTCAAAGGTTCTACCTCAAATTGCTCTACCCCTTAAATTCTAGAAACTTACCTTGAGATGCCGAGTGGATGAGCACAAGGCAGAAAGCATGGAATACAACGGCCGTCTTGGCGAGCCTATCACACAGCCGGGGTACCATCCTGCTGTTTGTCTTTTCCTTACAATCTAAGCAAGTTCTTCTCCCACTGTCTGTCAGGTGGTTGAATGAGAGAGAAACAGTGGTTGCTTGCAAAACTCTTTGTGACAGTTGCTTCAAAAACTCCAGTTGAGCGCTATCTGCGCAAAAACTTTTGACCACACCTTGAGCAGAGGGCCGCGATCTGTAAGTAATCCTTGATATATTCCGCACGAGTTATCCTTCGGTGGGTCCACAGTAGTATGCTCTGGTATGGTAACACACACTGGAGTGGACTGAGAGAACTGTCATCTACCAACAGGAGCAGGCTCAAAGCAGACGACAAAATGAAACGTCTACTGTGTGTGAACTGCTGACGTCTTGCTCCAAAACAGTTGTGAGGAGTACGAGGAGTAGACAGAGGATGCAGCTAGAGCGTTATGTGGGTGCCACGGTTACCGCTGCTGCTGCTTCTGCTGCTACTAGCAGACGATCTCTGGCCGCCTCTTGACAACTTGTGCGAGCCTCTAGCACACGACCTGCGCTTTTAGCACCGATGCTAGCGCCACCTGGACCGGATGTACACCCCGAGCGGCGTCTCTCAATCGATACGGCCAACGTTTCCATTAGCCCGGTCGTTCATATTAGCAGGCTTCTTTGAAAGGCCGGAGCTACTTAAATCAATGTTCTTATTAGAGAATAAAGGGGCTTTGTGTTTGATGCCCCGGCGTGGAGTGATCCATAAACATTTGTCACCAAAAAGCGTTTTTGAGCCGCGGCCAGAACTACGCTGTACATCTCAGGTACATTAGGAGGGGTCTGGGAGTGACACAGAACTGCAAAAGAAACATGAGATGAAGATAGTGGAAGATGGAAGGGTAGGACCGAACACAATGAAGGATAGAGTGACATGTCCCTTTATAGAACGACCAGTGAATGGGAAGTGAGACTGCTACATTGTAAGATATATCCGTGCATCAGGGTACATATAGAATCTTATAAAGTGGTATACCCCCTCTTCTACCCGTGCCAACTCTACACTGAAAGCATTATGTGTCTGCCATGTATGGAGTGTCTATGAAGTTATTTCAAAATTATTTCTTAGCATAAGGATGCGATATAAATATCGGGTGTAAACTCATCATCAAGTTACAGAAAGTTACAATCGGGCAACCCTTAAACACATTTCCCTTTCCTGTCCAGAGGGTGAGATTTTTCAGACCCATGAGGGGAGGAGGGAATTTTTTCTTTTAAGGAAAATATTTTTATTTGTCATGAACATCATAAGCGGGGACGGCATTAATTTGTCATCACGTTCAAGATTTAGTGTTTGGAAGCCTAGATTCCTGTGCTGATGGATGAAAAGAATTTCATTTTTTTCAGAACTTAGGGAAAAAAAAATCCCATTCTCACAAAGAAAATACACCAGACCTCTGGACAGGGAACAAACATGTTTTTAAGGGTGGCCTCGTAAACAGGCAAATATATGAGTAGAGCAAAAAGTACAAGAAGGACATAACCATATTTTTAACAAAGATGAAAAGAGATGTCCATGGAAAGAAATGTTAGTTTGTGCCTTTCATAAATGATTAAACCACAAATGATTTCTTTCATATATGCTCTGATCACGTTAGAACAGCCTTGACCCTTAGGTGATCCGTAAACAAAGCCCATCTGGTCTACCTCCATAACCCCCCAGCATTTGATGCGTTGATCACGTTAAGACGTAATTGCTCGAGTGGAGAACCGCTGGTGAATAAAACATCAGTGGACGGCGAGGGCAAGCGTTTCTAGCATCTCAGTCTGAGCCTCTATGGGCTGCGTGAGCATTGTTGCATGTGGCTAATGTAACGAGTTCATGTCCAGTCCATTCCCCGCGTACGGCCAATTAGGACTGTGCTACCACAGCGCCGATGGCGCCGCCGGTCGGTCACTACCAATACACCATAACCGCTATTCATTAGCCAAATTAAACCTAGCCTCGATCGATATTAATCATATCGCAGGGGCACAAGATCTAATGCACTCAGACGAGACCACGATGCTGCCCAATAGAAAAAAGGTCGGTATTTGCCTGGAGCGATATATATATATATATATATATATATATATATATATATATATATATATATATATATATATATATGGATTGATAGATATAGATATGCGATGTAGACTTGGACCTCCATATAGACTAGCCCGACCTTGAGGGATACATTGTCCCCGGGGTATTGCTACCTAAGGATTGAGAAGATGCACCAATGGTGGGGAGTGGAGGTGTGAGCCTACTTAACAGATATGAAGTCAAGAGAAGATTGCAGCCGATGGTAGGGATGATAACGATTTCCGTTGGTCTGGCATGGAGCTGAAGTCGTTGGAGCAAGGCTTGCGGCCGTGAAGGCCCAGAGTACTATCTATATCTAGAGAGAGGAGGATAGGCATTGACCAGGAGGTGGTGCATTTTTTCTCTCACATGTCTTGGTCTTTTGGAGATTTGACTTTGGACCAATACTCCTTTCAGAACAGAGATTGCGCAATATCCCTTCTATTGGCACTATATATAGATGGTCATTTTGCTTATAATGATGAAGGCAACACGTTGTGTGGAACAGTGCACGGTACATCCCACATGCAGCGGCAGATTCAAATTCCCAATTTCATTGTGACTGGCAGCAAACTCATTTGGAAACAACCATAACTCTTCTGAAGTGTCAGCAGTAATTTGTCTCACAAATGTAATCAAAATGTGTACGTGACAAGACCCTGCTTGGATCATTTCAGCGTCTCCCACTTTGATAGCAGAGAAGTGTCAACAGGAGACATTAGAGCAATAGAGGGAGACTACATTGCTTGGTTTCTGCATCTTATACATACGAGAGCTACTTTCTCTGCACGTCAGTAGGCCTTCCTCCATGTCTATGTACTCTCCTTATGGCCTCCGAGCGACCTCGTCAGTATAGATACTATATGGCCTTTTGAGCATTGCTAATGAAAATATTTGCCGTGTGTAGGGTGGAAATGGAGTGTAGACTCGCTGGGACTGCTGTTGACGGAGTCAATCGCAATGTCGATCGCAAATATGGAGTGTTCAGTGCATCAAATGGGCCGGGAAATTTAAGGGCACGAGGAATCCATGCAAGCCAGGAAAGGAATTCTGAGTAAAGAGGGCTGGGCAGAAATGATGGCCCAAGGTAATATTGGGACGGCAAAGCAGAGAGGACGAGATTTGAGAAGCACACTTCATGGGTTGCTTCCACTTTGTGCCCGCTAATGAGTCGAGGTTTTGCTAATCAGAAAGCCGACCCATTAAGAACGTCTGCCATTCTCATCATCTGTCAATAACGGCCCGGTTGACGGTCTCAATAACGAATAAAAACTCAGCATCATCTCTCCTTAATATCATCCTTGCCTGGAGACGTGTTTGTTAGAGACACAAGACTCTCTGTATATGGAAAGAGGGTGTTGGGGACACCTTGCTTTCCTGTATGGAAATCACTCTCCCTCCCTCCTCCTTGTTGTCATGCAAGATGCCTATGCTGAAAATCGATGGGATCCATATTGGTTTGCTTATGTCTGACAGTGCCATGGTGGTGCCTAGACACAGCCTAACGGCCTGACATTGACCTGACACGAGCAACCAGTGAGAACAAGCAGGCCTTACAGACATTAGGGGTCGAGACTCTGTGGGCTCTGGGATAAACAAAGCAGGGCACAGCGATCATCCCGCTATACACTAATTCATATCGATCCTATTATTTCCTCCTCAGTAGGATCATCGACTTAGCCCCTGAGTGGTTTCACGTAATTGAAAATCATTGCGGGGCTTAGAAGCTATAAGAGGGGGTGGTGCAGCGAGCATGGGGGGACTCTTTTGTTTCGCTGCCTGGTTGAGGTGGCGATATAAAGCTGTGTAAACATGTTATTATGGTGGAAGTTGGTGGGGCGTGATTCGTCCTTGTTAGCCTGACTTTTACAAAGCACATGAGCAGCTCCTCTTCTGTAGGCGTCTACTTTTCCGATAAGTGTCCACAGCGCCCAGTGGCTGGAGTTGCTCATTGTGTAGGCGTCGTTGGTTGCGTCGCGAAATGCTATACTGCACCAATACCATGTGTTGTGCAGGTCATTAGTGGTTGACCTGATGCTGATGGCGTCCTGGAGACCAATTATGGGCGTGGGGCAGTCAGGTCTGAGGTCGTTGGTAGGCTGGCATTTCGTGGCGGTGCAGTGTATGTGAGCTGGGAGTGGAGGGTGTGGGCTATTAGCGGCCAACTATTGCTGGATTGTGTCAATGTCCATCCTGACACAGGACTAAGGCACCAGTGGGACCCATTAAATTATCATTGTTCCAGAATCTATGTGTCCATCATTGCGATAATCACTTCACGGAGATATGAATGCTACGTACGTCTCACACTATACCCCTGTTGGTTATAAGAACAGGGCCATGGAACCATGTACATATTTCAAGCAGTACTGTCAGAACCCTCGTCAAAGTGGGGCTGGTTATCTATAGATTTTTTTTTTTATATTAGTCATAATCATGTGGCCTTAGCAATGGCGTTGTGAACTTCTAACCATGGTCAGTTACAACGGCTTATATGATACTTATATGGTAATTAGAATGCAATAATCATGATCGGCAGTCACTGCCGCTTATAAAATATATGCTTAGATCGAGAAGGGTTGTTGGTAGTCTATTATATCTCCCCTACCCTGTACGTGCCCTGTGTAGCTGAATGCCATATTGGGTAAGTTCAATTGGGGTGAACAGCCAAGGGGGTTCCGAAGGGCTGCAGTGTCCGAACATATGGCCATCTGGCACAGGGCACGCGTGCTACGTACCAGATGCATTCGGTGGCAAGCAATCATGATATATGGGTCGGCAAACACACGTGGCCTACCCAAGGCGAAATAAAGGCCGTAGATTTTGCACAGGTGGTCAAAACTGAGTCTGCAGGCATGAACCAAAGGGAAGCGATTTATTTCAGATGATCCTGGATTGCACTCTGTTAATTAGTGCAGGAGACAGGGAGACACTGACAGTATATGATAATGAGAGGTGAGCTACTCTCTACTGCTCGTCCCGGCTGCTCGTCTGCATCGGAAGTGCTTCAAACGCCCCGTCTAGTGGTGGTAACAAGAGTCTTCTGTTGGTAGTATCACATTTGTATAGACTGGGCAAGCAGAAGGACTCTGTATAGTAATGGTGTGGAAGTTCTACCCACAGAAGTGTCCGTCTCGTGCCTCATTGCCCCCTTTAGTACCTGTAAATGGCTGGTTTGACAAGCCGCCCATCACTGCTCTCCTGCAAGTGTCGGCGCAGTCTGCTGGGCCGCGATAAAGGGTTTCCTGCAAGATGGAGCACCAGGTGGGACCGGCAAAACCGCGTCCCCGGAATCATTTAGCGCCGACTCTCCAAAATTAACTGCCAAGGGAGTGGCCTGCTGAGTGGCTGGGTTGGATGGTAGACTGGTTGTACTGAACTGGATGGTGGAGACCTCTGGGAACTCGAAGGGGTGATATACAAAGATCCAGGGGGCGTTGATATTTCTGGTGATGGATGTCTCCTCTGGCCCTGGACTTGCCCGTTCTTGCGGAAGCCGCGTGGGGGCGGTGCAGATGTTGTGCCCCCTGGAGGAGTGTAATCTGTGGTGGTCGACAGGGGGCGTCCCGCCGCAGGTACACGACTGTGCAATTTGCTTAATAACATGTGATTGGCTGCAGTGGGCACTAGCCACTGGTCGGCAACGACCTGTAAGGTTGCTTCTGCCCTGATATTACGACAGTCCCCTAAGGCAGTACGACCAAATGTCCAAATGCCTGACCACTGCCCATCTTCGTCCTCATTTGCTCTAGCGTGTGGCTGTTTGTAGAATCAACTCACGTCTCCATTCTGAAGTTATACTGGCTACTTCGGCAAGTTTTCCCCGTCAACGATACACTTTAGATAGTGCCTGTAAAGTTTAAGGCTTTCTCTCAGAATAATATTTATCAGGTGTGCCATTTTCTCAACCATTCCGGACATCCCTTTCCCACTCAAAGGGGTCTAATTCTCCTCTTTCCTATCCCCTCATATGTTTGTGGCGCACATATGTGTGAGCATCGACACACTCCTCTGTGACATTGTTTAATGTAGTTCTTGTCATGAATATGACCTTAGTTATAGAAATGACGTTAAACATCTATTACTCACTCACTCACTCACTCACTCAACCATTCATTGACAATATTCGTTAAATTACACGTTAGTTCGTAAAACACCTGCAATACTGGCCATACGCTACTACCCCTAAACGTCAGAGTAATTTAAATAATGCACAAGTTGTGAACAGATTTTTCTGTGGCAACTGAGCCAAGCAATCATGAATCCTAAAATTTGAATGGCCTATATTGAAGTTGGCAGTGGCATGTTGTTATAATCGAATAAACCTGTATTCGACGTGTATCCCATTCCCATCTAGAATGAACATTCCTCGCATGACAGTTCCCTGGTTCCCATAGATTCAATTAATGATCATATTTGCAATTCAAAACCTGGATAAAATACCAACCGAGATACATTCATTCAACAATGGTGCAGTAATTGCTTTTCAAATGAAACCGCTCGATAGCGAGATTGCTCGAGCTAGGCACCTAAAAACAATGGGCTAGCAGTTTTTTACGTCAGGCGCTGCGTGATTCACATGGTTCTCGCTGAGAATTGTATTCTATTGCAGCGTTTTAATCTTACGTGTAGTCATCCCCGTCCCCTTTTTACACACATGGCGTATTTGCACACGATACTAGCAAACTGATTGCGCACCCCCTGGGCATGGGGACCAATGAATGCTAGCATCGTGCCAGGGATTCAATTTCACCGGAAAAGGGCAAAAAGCATCTCATATCGAATATGTCTCTGACGACATGGGGAGCACGCATATCTTCAATCCATAAACCTGACTCCCATTTTCAACATTTGGACTAAAGTGGGCACACAGACACAAAGGAAACTTGGATTACTAACCAAAGCACTTGGTGTGGTCAACCATTGAGAAACAATGGTATGCAGTGTATCCAGTGTATCCTTGAGTATAAGGGGCGGGTTATACGCAAATGTAGCCCTTTGCTTTGCCTCATAGAATCTGACTGAAATCAGAGTACGCCTTATAGGCGAGGGTGGTATATTTTAGGAGAGTATATTTGTACTAAAATGTCCAAGTCTGACCCGAGCTGTGCCATTAAAGCACTGATTCCATATTAGTAGGGCAAAAAATCCGTGGGTCCTAAATCCGTATACTTTTCCCTACTTACTTTTTTGGGGGGCTTCCACATAGGCAAAAAAGTACAAAAAAAGTATACTTTTCCAGTATACTTGTACTTTTTTGGGAGAAAATTATAACGTCAAAAATGTTAAAGTGACAAAATGATTTTTTTTAACAATGAAATGATGTTCCTAACGTCTAAATAACATGGCTGTAATGCTTCATTGAAGTTTCAAATCCTGGCCAACGATCACCATTTCAGTGAGGCCCGAACAATACGAGATGAGAACATTCTGCAGTCCCATCTTTTCCCATAGATAGTAGTATAAGCAATACCAACATCAGGAGGCGAGTGTAGAAGATAGTCTAAGCTGGCCCCAATGTCCCATAGTTATGGTGCTGTACTTTAGAGAAAGTGAAGAAAAACACGACAGGCTGGGACGAGGTGCCGAAACCAAAGGATGTACTTGGTATGGGTTAATTACAGGTTAGTAGGGTTGATTTGGTCTTAGTCTGTTCTTTTCATCATATCTGTGACATGTGAAAACCAACAAGACATTCATTGGCAAAGTCGGGGTTGATGCATTGAATGTACAGACTGAGAGTCCAGCGCCCTAATCACTATCCCATGTGTGGTCACGTGCAGAATAGGGGTGAAGAGGAAAGAAAACGTAAGGGTCTTGAACTCTAGGGGCATCCTATATGCCAGGTGCACCTTATACCTGAGAGATTACTGAAGTATACATTCAATGTGTGAACATATCCTGCAGTCTTTGTTGCTGGACACTAGTGGTTTAGAGTGTATGGTTCATGGCATTTATTGTTTAGTTTTACCAAAAGTTGTCACAGGGTACCACCCTTTCCTAATAGCTTCCCCTAGGGTTAAAACAGGGTATTTCTACTGATACCTACGGGTTTAACCTAAGCAATCTGTAGGAATTTTTTTTTTTTGATTTTGGGAAAAAGTACACAAAAGTAGGGAAATGTAGAGGAAATTAGGCATTTTGGCCTACGGACTAGACGAAAAACGTAAACTTGTATGGTATGTGGAAGTGTAAAAACTAAAATGTATGGGTCAGTATATGGTTTCCAGTGCTGATTTGACTGAAAATAGGCTTCCACTACCTATTTTGTATGGAAAAAGTAGAGAAAAGTATACGGATTTGCCCTAAAATCTTACGGAAAGTACCATTCTACATACATGGAATCAATGCTTAAGGATGTTGTTGAACCCGGAGTGTGTCTTATACGATAGCTATAACGGTATACTGTATAACCATCCGACTCTTTTGAAATATTCCGTACTGTCGTTACCAGGTGTAATATGACTGTTCCTGGCCTTTAACCCCAGCCCCCCCCCACCCACCCATGCCATCGTACACTATTAAAAAAACGGCTGTTGGATGTAGAGGTAATCCATATTATGTGCCCTTTACGTAGCAACTAGGGAACTCTGATAGACGGAGATAATGTGAATCAGACAACCATCTCCAATGTAAAGGTTATTTGCAGTAAATCAATAAACCTGTCGATTCGAATGGGATCGATATCCAACAAAGGGTTTGGTTATTATTAGTGCCATGTGCCTAGTCTAATCTATGCTTTGTAAACAAGCCATGATGAACGGGTGGAGAATATAATTATACATTTGTTCACATAGAGATGCTAAATGATGCCGATTGTTTATAGTCTAATGCCGATATCTATAATTTCAGCCTTGCTGTAGACAATCTGGGCCAACAGAAATCACATTAAACGTGAGATGAGCATAGGAGAAGAGCATATTAATTTAAAGTCAAAGTGGAAAGGTTTCCGTGTACATTAAGACTATCAGTGCACTTTTAGAAACTCTCCTTGTGAGGAAATTGAGAAGTGATGACATGGCATACCGTGAAGGCAGGAACCATGACCGTGAACAAACATGCGTGGTACCAATGTGATGTATTGCTCCTGATAAAATGATAGTGTACTTAATCTTATCTGAAGCAATATAGGTTAGCCATCCAGAGGAGTACGACAGAGTAGGGCGCCCATTTTTTGTATCATTTCTTGTATAAAACTAAAAATATATTCAATATTTTACAATTTAGTTACATCTTCAAGAGACTTTACGGTCAGTATCAATAACAAGGTCGTGAATAACGATAATATTTTCTTTTGTAGTTATACAAGTGGAAGTAGGGATATAAAAATTCTTATGTAACAGCAAAAATATTCAAATAGTTCCTTACACACGTATAATATATGATGGTAGATCCATGCCAAGAGTTCTTGATTCCTGGAATCAATTGACACCAATGAACATTACATTTTTCCATGAATCAAAGAGAAGTCCGGAAGGGATCCTGTTGGTATTGATAGTATGCTATATAAGCCTAACGATTGGTTATTATTTGTTACATCTTACAGTGGATTGATAGGGTAAGTCGCCCCTGACTCGACCACTAGGCATGTTGGTACCGTATGTCGACCACCCCAGACTAACTTCTTTCAAACAAAAGATTATTGAATGACTGTACTACATTAGCTAAAATGAAGAGTAAACCCTGCATATACCCAGAGTATTACTCATTAATTGTGAAAATAATCTGTAATTGTCGGGTGGTCGACATAAGGTCTATCAACATGCCTAGTGGTCGAGTCAGGGGCGATCTACCCTATAGAGTAGGTTAACCCTGATACGTCAACATTCCTTGAGACATTCGCCCACACAAAATGATATGAACGTGGGTTTGCTCCTGAATGATGAATCCAAGTGATTGACTGGCTAATTCAGCGCTCAGCAATGATTTGACATCTTGATTCCAGAGCAAATCCAGTTTTATATAGACTGAGTATCGTCTCGATATTGTCCCCATACAGCCACTTATAGAGGCTAAGTTTTATATCAAATTTTTAGGTAGAAGTCTCAAGAAATGTGGACATCTCAAGGCTTACCTACCCTAAAGTAGGAGGCCAATCCTGTGCATATCTATGTGCATGTGCAGACAGAGTGATGAGGCCTGGTAGGGTGGGGCAGTGTCAGTATTGGTATGTCCGTCATCCTACAGCCTTACGCTCTGCTAGGTCCAGACCCCTCTCGCCGGGTGTGGCTGGATCCGGTTGTAGATCATTAAGAGTCTAAGCTTTAGTTCTAGGCCTAGGCTCATCCCTGGCGGTTGGTGTATAAATATGTTCATGCGAATTAAGTGCTGAGAGTTTCAAAGCCGGACTTCAGCCTGTACGTCATGAGGGGATGTCTCCTATGGTGTAATAATTCGACACTACCAGAGGTGCAGGCCCCAAGATGTACACAAAAAAATGTGGGATACAGCAAGCATCTGCTTGAGCACCCGTTGAACCATAATTAAGCGCCCAAGCCCCTCTCTCCATTAAATCAGTACCATTGATGTGTAAATAAGAGATGAAATATAAAGATTTGCCATGTTTTCTCATAGGATTTCCACCTCGGAAATTCACAACTTGTTTAAAGATAAATGTAACACTTCTATCATAAATCTATTTTAAAACAAGGAATGTTCTGGGTCACCACAGTCTATGGATACCTTGACCTGATAGGTGCAACTTTTGGTACAGAAGTCGGTCAGGTCATGTGGGAGAGGAGCAACTCGGCTCACAAGAGGACTTTGCTGCTCAGCCTTCACATCCCATTCATACCAGAGGAAACCTGAACGAGCAGAATGAGTGGCTTGCCCTCGGCTGTTGGTTCCGGTTAGAAGTTCATCGATATTCCTATAGTCGGAGGGGAACAGTATCCGCCGACACTACTTACCTTGGTCAGAAAGATGTCGCAGGATAACATGATCTATTTCCCGGGACTATTTCCTGGATCCACTCACTCTCTGACAAGAAATTAGTTGTCTCTGATGTCTTTCTTACACCGTACATTCTGTATTTCTCTAGCAGCTGTCCTTAGTTGCCTATATTCTCCCCTAGACCTCTTTTCATCTGTCTGTCTGTCCAGGGCTGCTTGTCTCTGTATGTCAGTCTGTCCGTCTGTCGGGCTGTCTGTCTCTCTTTCTTCTTCGTTCTTTCTTTCTTTCTTTCTTTCTTTCTGTCTCTATCCGCTTCTCTATATCTCTTGATATCCCTGCTAGTATGCTGTATATGTAGTGTCAGCTAGCATATCTCGAAGCGGCATAATCATAGGGGCAGTATTATCTAGAACTTAACAGAACATACTGTATAGAATATAGCATGTCATGCAGATTCTATGGGTACAGCAGGGTCACAGTTTTCCTCACCGTCGACACAAGACAGTGCTCTTAAATCCTGCCCATACATGACATCCCCTCCTTCCGCCTTGTATCCCTTTCACCACCTTTGGAAAGGCTTCCATCCCCTGGCGGTAGGTCTGTGAACTAAGCATTATGGGGCATGTGCGGTATCGCCCTTTCAGCCGACTCAGCTTTGCTGCTGGTCCATCTACAGCCACGACATCAGAATGTAGGGCTCTACTTAAAGCAATATAGAGATGGATCTATTACCAGTGTTCTGTCCCTCATATGTGGATGAATGACGCTCTTTATACTCACAGATCACCCTAACAGCCTCCATTATATATATATATATATATATATATATATATATATATATATATATATATATATATATGCCTTTGATAGGCAGCCAGCGTCTGTCCCACCTCTCAGTCTATCACTGTCTCTTTATCCTCTTCTCCATTTCTTTCTGGAACTTCTCCAGCTGTATATTCTCATGTTCTTCTTTCATCATCTTAAGAGCTGCCATGCAACTAGAACGTTATCGATTTCTTCTCTTTTTATTCCTCCTCCCCAAGGATAAGCCTCATTAATGCAATCCCTCTTTGCAGTTCTACCATCTAAATTTACCCAGCAGGTAAAAAATTCCCTGCCGCTCTCCAGCCTGCACTTCCTGGACTGAGCTTTGCGCGCTATATCATGGCAGTTATCCAATGTAATTGCCAAGTCTCTGATGTGGCGGTCCTCGTCAGGCCGGTTAGAGCTTGGGGAAGACCAGTGGTAGCGCGTCCACACCGAGTCACCATCTGTCATGAAATATTGAGCCACTACATGCTAATCTGCCGTCGGCATGTTGCTGGTCCGAGAACATGGTGCGCCCCTGACCTTTGAGGGCAGCCCCTACCGATCTGTGATGTGAGCAGGGTCTTTATCACAACCTACCACTGGTGTAGCCTGCTTGCCTGGGGAAGCCTACAGATAAAGGTGTGCACGACTGTCTCCTCCTCATGCTTCCTGACTGGATCTTCATGCTGTTCCCCTAGCTCATACAGCCATTGCTAACATCCTTTGTGTGAATTTAAATGACCAGACCTGGCCGCTGGCAATGCCAGTGACCACTAGTGGGGTCTGAGATCCAGACTCCCGTTTGAGCAGATGGAGATTGCGATATATGTAGTCACTATAGACTCTCCGATCAGGGACTAGGTATTCATTCACTGATAAAAACCAATAAATTTACTGTGGTAGAGCCTCGATGGCTGCAAATTAGAAGGCTGCAGTCAAGTAGGACCACGGAGTCACAAATTCCGATTCCACTTGTAGTGATTGATCCGATGATATACAGGTTAGGTTTATGTTATGTTAAGCTGCATTGTTATGGCAAATACAGTCAATTGGAGTACGTGTGCTTTATAGGCTATTAGACAATATTCCATGTAAAACGGGTTCTTTATTACATTTTGTTCCAAGTACCACAAACCTATATAAAACATGTCTGGGACCATGTTCAACATACCCGTTATGGACAGGTAAGATTCAAAGCTATGTCCTTAGTGAATTATAAAGATATCAATTATTCTTGGATGTCTTTCTCTACATATTTGTGCCAACACTATGCAATCGTATGACTTACTCAAACTTCAAGGTGAATATCTTTAAAACTAACCTGGCACCCCCTCTCCTTTTTTTTTCATCAGTCAAATGGACATAGGGTCTTGTGGTTAAAAGGATATGGTTATTTTTAGACCATGAGACCGACGAGGAGAATTTCCATAGGGATAGTGGACTATTTGAAGGTTGCCAGTCACCACCATTTGTTTTCCCTCCTATTTTAGCCATGTCGCCACTGACAAGCTCTAATCTGACAGTTGTAAAAACATTTCTAAGTTGCTTTCACCCTTTGGTCAACTTCTCGAACCCCTATATAATCCGTTATAGTCCCTGCGACTAAGATACGCAGTAACATACTACATTCAATCCTATGATTATTGCTTAAATTCTGCTGATTTAATGCATGACCATAGATTGACTTGTGACTATAGATGGTATAGTCGTAGAAGATACATGCACCATTACTACATATAAAGTATCTCGACTCTATGGTCATCCATCTGGAAGTTTTATAGAACACGTGTATGAAATGAAATGAATGACAAATGCCCCTAAAGGACTACAACTGCCATCTAGCGGGGGTGTATATCAGACCATGTCATACTTGTAGACAGTTTATTGTGGTTCTAGCTGGCAGGATATATATTTCATAGAACAAAAAGAAAAGAAACAGAAGCGGGGATGATAGCTCATATACAATAAATCAGCGCTGCCTGCAGACAAGTAGCCCCAGTTCTGATTTTCTTTATAATAAGTATTATACCTCTAAAACTACAATAAATATTATATAACATTAGCCACCGCTTCAACTATGTAAGGGATGTTATGATGCATATCCACAGGTGGCCTTATGAAAGTATAACACATGACGATAATACACTAGGTATGAGTGCCGGTCCATCTACTATCAATAAAACCACTAGATGTGTCAGAAGCAAAACACCATTTAATTTGATGCAGTCCATATACACATGTTGTATTGTACAGAGTGTAAAACAAAGACATCTCTGTCAACACATGGGGCTGTATCCAGGGAATACTCCTCATGTGACCACGACAACCTGAGCCTAGTAACTTATGAATGGGATGTACCATTGTAGGAAGCATGATATAGAGTGATAATTTTAATGTATAACAATGGTAGCACACAGCTTCTATGATTTCCCTTTCTTTGTATTAAATCGGACAAGATATAAACTAGGTTAGATCAAGTTAATCAAGCAGTTTATTGGTACTATTCGTCAATATTTAAACACCAATATCTTCTTAGTTTTGATATGGTGCCGTTAATCCTCTCTTAAGTGTTTACCAATGTGGGTGAGGACCCTTCATATAGATATAGAAAATTAGAGCTTTAGCTCCCTGTCACAATTCCAATTAGGTAATTGTGGAAAAACACATATACCGCCTTCGTGGACAGATTAACGTGAGGCATATTGAAAGGTAATTTCTATGTGGTAGGGGACGGGATTAGAAATAAAGGGCTCATATTAGGATTGGGTGCTTTGAGGCGAAAGCCGATGATGAGAGTTAAGTACCTGCAACGTCTGGAGGATGCCTATGTGATGTGAAGGATGTTTCCTTCTAGCCATGGATGTGTCAAGTACTAAGAGAATATTCACAGGGTGACTAGTCACTTAACACCAGTCTCCGGGCCTCTCAGAACCTAGCACTATGAGACTGGCGCTGTAAATCGTGTTCTAGTGACTTTCTTATGATTTGCCTCGAGTAGATTTACCAAACATAGACACACTATAAACAAATGTCTCTTCAATATCTTCAATCACAATGACCATAATATATTGATCACCTCCCTGTGTATAGCAGGATAAAGGATGAGGGTACTTTTTTTTACCCTAGTGTCTGTATGCAGCTCGCCTGCCCGTACCCAAGCCCCCAAACCTCTTATAACACCCCTACTCTACAATGGACTATTCCTACTCCCTTCCACCCCTCTATGGTGGTACCACCCAAGTCCATAAAAAACCATACACACCGTTTTGCGCCACCCACAACTCACATTCATACAGTTTTGTGTACGTACGTGCTGTCTCTACACAGCCGGCATACAGTGCCATAAATTTATATTTTGTTGTGGGTTCTCTCAAACCAATAACCATGACTAGGAGACGCTCTAATCACACAGCGACGCCTCGAAGAAAATCTAACCGGCAGCCACAGGCGGTGACCCGCTCGCCGCCCCCGGCGACCTTCCACCGGCAGCCACAAGGCCAGCAGCCCGGCACACAGCCACAGGACATGCCGATAACAGACCGCCTTCAGACGGCCCAAGACAGCGACATTACACAGGACGGCGGCCAGCCCATAGAGGGCTTGGCTGCCAGCGGTGAGTCTCTAATTCTTACTGATAAATCTGGCAAAGCTAAAAAGCCTACTATCGCCCAGTTAGCTCTAAAGGTGGCTGATAATGAATCACTGTTGGCTGATATTCTCACTACATTACAACGCATTCAATCGCCTACCATGCCGGGTGTCAGTTCAAATTCTCCCGCGAATGTCCTTGTGTCTCCACAGATCCAAGATGGCGTCGCCATGCAGCCGCCACAGCCGGCCACCACACCACGAGGAACTGCGCCACAGCCGCCATCTTGGGGACCGCCGCAACCTCATGGCCAACAGGGACAGGACTTCAGCCTTCCCCCTCTAACTTGGAACGCAACTGCACAGCAGCCTGCGGACTCCGCACGACCAGACAGCACACGGCGGCCGGTGGCCGGGGACGCCGGCCAGGCCGCCGCTCACGACGCACGTGGCCCGAGGGTGCAGCAACATCATGCAGCCGTTCACCAGCCTGACTTCATGCCATACCATGTGCCAACGCCGTCTCAAATGGTACAAAACCCGGCCGCACAGGACCATATCCGTACCAACATAGCAGCTACAGCCCCTGCTCCAACGTCGGATCGTGGTAAGATTAGGCCTAGCTTTTACCTACATAAAGAGACACTCTTGCATGATAAGGACAAACTAGACTATCAGAACCATATCTCATTCCAAGAATATGTCTCAGCATATTTAAATATGCTTGATTTCGCCCCTATTGACGAAAATGACCGCCTTCCTATGGAGGTTCACTTACGAGAGGTTACAGCGGACGCAATCGATCGGGAATGGCGGGACGTCCGTAGGTGGTCCAATAATGTTTTCTCGAAAGTTGAGGCAAACTTCTATGGTTGGGATAATCATTTGGCCATTGAAAATGATAGGTTCAAAATGTCCTTCTCTGCTAGTTCAAGGGGTAACACTGGAGAAATGGTCATCTGCGCATTGTACAACAAGAACACTTGCCCCCACAAAGACTCTCATATGGAGGGCCAATTCAATCACACTCATGTATGCATGTACTGTTACATTATGACTGACCAATCCTACCACCACTCAGCCTCCAACTGCTATGCACAGCGGGCCATCTCGTCGATTGAAATACTAACCTCAGGTCACAATGCATGCACTGATGTATAAAGAGATGTGTTAAAAAAACAATATTCACCGATCACATGTTTATCTGAGAAATATGCATTTTCTCCCATCAACAGACTAAATTTCTATCTTACTATTGATTGAATTCCCACGTGAAGAAAGTATTGTATTTACATTTTCATGTTACCTATAGTTTAGCCTATCTTTCTGCAAGAACGTAAGTTACTATGCTTAAAGCAGCTCTTCGGGGACAAGGTCAGAAAATTAAACATTTATAGACTATCCTATGGGCTGGTTATGCGGTCGATCAACGCTTACCTCTGAACCAGAACAAAAGCATTGTTGGTAGGAACCTTGGCGTCAACTCTGCCAAGACCATTTGGCAATCAGCTTGACGTGCTGTCCATTTTGCGGACTGGTGTAATGTAGCGTAATCTAGTGATTATGTGCACCCTCTGAGGGGAATATGGCATGTGGGGTGATTTTGACACTTCTAGGCTAATAGACCATGCCGAAATCGTTAAAATCCTTTACACATTGGCTGGCAGTTAGATCAGCAAAGCTTGAAGGCTCTGCTGAAAGTAAGACCTCTACTTAATCTTGAATATTCTGTTGAACACAGGTACTGACTGACAGCCCCTGGAAGTGCCAGGGACAAGAAATATAGCACCTAATCATACGGCCTATAATGGATTATAATAGTCCATGGCAGCATTGTTCAGGGGACTTTATTGTTCTGGGCAGGTACTGAGGCTGTAGCCATATTCTAACAGTTTGGATTATATCATCATTAGCTCGCTGCTCAGGCACTACCGACATTGGATTATAAATAACGTGCTTCTATTTGAAGTAGCTTTAACATTGTTACAGCTCCTGTACTGGCTCTATGGTTTAGCATCAGACCTACCCCTCACTGACTGGCCTCAAATCCCTGTTTCTCAAAATTGATACGCTATCCGCCGGAGCTAGGAGTGCTCGATACAGAAACTATAACCAACGACAAGCAATGACCTTTGTTCCTATTAACTTTTTGATTTATTTTCATGTATGAAAATAAATCATTTACATCTATAGCCAGGGGTTGAAATTTTGACCAATAGCTCATCTACTGAAATCCTAGGCATGGGCACTAACTTAATAGGTACTAATATCTGGGGCCAGCACACAAAACCCATAGACTTTAGCATAGGCAGTTTTCTGGCCTTACTACTTTATGCCCATGGATTATATCTGACCAAGACAAGTGGTACTGCCCTCCTTACCCCTGGCTTTCCCTAGGCACACTCCAAACTTGTGGACAGGTAGATGATTATAGCCTTTAGGCTGTGCAGTCCCTATACACCATAACAATCCCTCCCAAACACTCCAAACTCACTGACAAGTATATGATTATAGCCTCTAGGCTGTGCAGTGATGCACTAAAACAGTGCTGGTGAGTAGAATCCTTACCACTGCATTGGTGCATCATGATACATTGTGCAGGGCCTCAGTTAGCTATTTAAGGGCATCATGATGCACTAAAACAGTGCTGGTGAGTAGAATCATTACCACTGCATTGGTGCATCATGGTACATTGTGCAGGGCCTCAGTTAGCTATTTAAGGGCATCATGATGCACTAAAACAGTGCTGGTGAGTAGAATCATTACCACTGCATTGGTGCATCATGATACATTGTGCAGGGCCTCAGTTAGCTATTTAAGGGCATCATGATGCATTAAAACAGTGCTGGTGAGTAGAATCATTACCACTGCATTGGTGCATCATGATACATTGCGCAGTGCCTCAATTAGCTATTTAAGGGGGTCATGATGCACGTCATGATGTCCCGCCAGCTCTTCATTGAAGCATCAAGACGAACATCTTCAAAAAAGCACAGTTAACCCTTTATGGATGGCATGATGAATTGATGCACATTTAAACCTTTATGGATGGCATGATGCATTGATGCCCATTTAAACCTTTATGGGTGGCATGATGCATTGATGCCCATTTAAACCTTTATGGATGGCATGATGCATTGATGCACACTTAAACCTTTATGGATGGCATGATGCATTGATGCACATTTAAACCTTTATGGATGACATGATGCACACTTAACCCTTTATGGATGTATTGATGCACACTTAAGCCTTTGTAGATTGCATTGATGCACACTTAACCCTTTATGGATGTATTGATGCACACTTAACCCTTTATGGATAACATGATGCATTGGTGCACACTTAGACCTTTATGGATAGCATGATGCATTGATGCACACTTCACCCTTTATAGATGGCATGATGCATTGATGCACACTTAACCCTTTATAGATGGCATGATGCATTGATGCACACTTAACCCTTTAGGGATATATTGATGCACACTTAACCCTTTATAGATGGCATGATTCATTGATGCACATTTAACCCTTTAGGGATGTATTGATGCACACTTAACCCTTTTTAGATTACATGATGCATTGATGCACACTTAACCCTTGAGGGATGGCATGATGCATTGATGCACACTTAACCTTTGAGGGATGGCATGATGCATTGATGCACACTTAACCCTTTATAGTTTGCATGATGCATTGATGCACATTTAACCCTTCCTAGATGCATTGATGCACACTTAACCCTTTAGGGATGGCATGATGCATTGATGCACACTTAACCCTTTATAGATGGCATGATTCATTGATTTACACTTAACCCTTTAGGGATGGCATGATGCATTGATGCACAATTAACCCTTTAGGGATGGCATGATGCATTGATGCACAATTAACCCTTTATGGGTGACCTGCTACATTGATGCACACTTTAAGCATTATCATTAACCATGACAAAATAAATCACCACGGCTATGCCGTGCTTAACTGATTTCCTTAATCCATCAAATACACGCCTCCTAGTATTTCTCGCTTTTTCTTTCTCCGCCTTTTATGACTACATATTGCCCAGGCTTATTTATAAAATTTTGGAGCAAGAAGTTTGGTCATGGCTGTTCTGACAAGGCTTACAACATTTGAGGTGTGATATATAATTGTAAACAGATAGTTTTAAATGTTTCCCATGCCAATGGAGTGCTCTTATCGCCTTGGTTAAGCGGGGGCTATTAATGTGCTATGTTAATGTGAATTGTTTTCAGACTTCCAATTTTTAGCATTAATCCCGAGACTATGTTTTTTTTATTTATGCGGAAAATGTCATACGCTTGTATTGAAGCGTGCCACGAGTTCGCTTAGATCTTTTCTCTTTTTCTCATTGTTTATACAATCGTGTCGAATTCCAGTCTTTCAAAGACCTGTGTTCATTTACTGCGGTACATTGGTCTGGCAATCAATGGTATCACCCCTTTTTGGAGTTATTTCTTTACACTTTAACTAAGGATTGGTGATTTGTGTCGGTTTGGTTGCTTATAGAAAGCGCCAGACAATACATTCTGAGGGATCGAAGCTGTAGTTTGAATAGAATGGGTTTCAAAAGGCGCTGAAAAGAAAACGACCCGCTTAAAGTACTATCAAATCTTCTCGTGTTCATCTGGGCGAAAATAGCAATCTTTTTATAATACCACATAAAATACTAAAAGGACATTGCACACCTAAGGTTAACACAATAGTCTGGCGATGTGGAAAGGTGCACACCTGTGTTAATGGGTGCCTTGTGCGCCCTGTCCCTTTATTATCTACACCAAGGTGTACACCTGCCTTCTGGCACCATCCCCAATACACCCCTGGCTAATACACCTGAAGAATCACCCACGTGCAGAGTTAGGTAGGGGCTTCCAACCTGGATCCCCCTCCATCTTCATTGCCTCATTTCTTTTCACCTGAGATCTCGCCAGTGTAGGCTCCTATAGTTTTTGGTGTGATTTGAAACCAATGAATTCCTCTGTCGCTCTCATTCTTTTACATTTGAATTTAACATCAGTGGTATCAGGTGTACTAGTTCAAGGCTAACAAGAAGGGACATTGCTCTTCTTGGAAGGAGGTTTTATGCTTAGTTGATACGTGATCATAGGGGGAAAAGCTCCGTCAGCATTTGAAAGGATGATTTTATGGCACTCTTCATTTTCAGACCTGCCTTGTACATGAGCACTGATTAATTTCTGCTCATTATGAAATGGATATCTATAACTCCCCTTTTTCATTTAGTTTTGGCCGGAAATAGTCTTGACATCGCTACATATTTTTGATTTTCAATTGGGAAGAAACACGGATTCTAATAGTCATAAATAACGAAGGGCACTAGGTTCCAGCCTACACGCGTCTCATTATGCTGGGCTTTGAAAACAAAGACCTCATTAAATTTCATCAGTGGTGCATGCGTTTGAAAACTGCAGAATCGTTATATGGGAACTGACAGAGCACTGCACCTACTGGACCACTTAAACTTTGTCCATCTGCCATAAGAGCTAATATTTCACAAAAGGGATTATGCGTTGAAAAAAGGAGATGCCCGCTAGGGTAATATGCACTAGCCGAGGGTGTTTAGGATAGCAAGTTTTGAGGGAAGTGTGCGTTCGGGGTGTACCTTTACTCAAAGATCAAAGACATGAAAATCACCCTTGGGCAATACTTAACGTGCTGTTGTTTCAAGCATGCACACTATCCTTCTCAGTGTAATCAAGTCCTTTGTTAAACTGTTTTCTAGATTTTTTTTCTTTCAGTTTCCCTTTGATGATAAACCGGGTAGACCCTGCCCAAACCTCCGTTTTTAATGTATGAACTAAAACATTATACTGGCTATCAAAAATGATAGATCAAACCTTTGATGTGGGAATGTGCTCTGGAATATCCCTCAGGTCTAACCTGTCTGTTTCTTCTGAGAACAGCCTGTTACCAAGGGTCTATAGATATAGATGTGATTTCTCTGTGGCATGGCCTTGATATGGAATAGTCAGGCAGCTTCATACATGGATCAATGACCCACCTCATTAGTGCAATTCTCTTGAATCCCTGCAGTGTGTATGGTTTGGCGGTTTTGATCAAATAAATCACATGCAGTCTACAGTGGACCCGGGGCATATGAACTAGATAATTGATTTGTATAGTAATACGTGTATATATTTGTATGTACACTAGGTGGTAAATAGATGCAGTGCTTTTATCATAGCGTGTGTATCATGTGGTAGGTAAATACAACCGTAAGTACAACAACGACTTTGAAATTCAGTTAAAACCTGGATCTGATTTGTACAGATTGATTTTGAGGCACATATATAATATAAACGTTACAGAAGATCCTGCAGAAGATCCTCAAATGCAGATAATTTATAATATCATACCAATAATCCCTCCTCATTAAAAATCACATAGTCTGTGCACCACACGTCCCTTAAACCATCATACAACTTCTAGAAGAGTAATCAAAGTCACAGCGGTGGGCAATGTCACAACCACGTATCTAGACATCGATTTATTTTTACTCAGAAGCTACTAACGACCAGCATGCAGTTAAAATCAAGTGAGTCAGTTTGAAATATTTAATCAATCTATGAAACTACGCGCCATGCCTAGTGAGCCTGAAGGAAATATTCATCGTTCCTGTCCTGCTGTGGGTAAATCCATTACGGCATGGAGGACAGTCTAATGGATTGGAACAAAATGGCGGAAACAAGCATTACAATCTATTGCAATCAGATGACTTGGCAGTTGAAATGGATTATATTTAAGGAAGGACAGGGATTTGTAAGGGCATTGCAGGAGAAAGATTTGTATAGTTAAATTTATGAGTCAGATACGTGATCCTCTCAGAATGTATTAGCTGAAAACATTGTGATCTTGTACATCCTAGATCCTTTCTATCAATGTATGATATCAACCTAATGTTATATGTCTGTCCCACTACAATAGATACAGATGGATCCATACAGATGATGTGGAAAATTATGGATCTAAGTATGGACAGACAGCTGAGTGTTGGAGCTGTGGACACCGACGTATGTTTGTTCAGTCTCCGGCCTGTCAGATTACACGGCTCAAATCTACAGAATTGTCACATCCCCATATTACTTCAAACAAGTGCAAATATTCTCCAGATCCCTCGCCAACCATCACTCCACTTCCCATGGCAACATTTCCATAGGGACGTACAGGACATAATCCCACGGGTCTGCTTCTGATTCGAACCTGCACCGATGAGCGAAGCCTTTGGCTAATGAATGAAGTGTGAGCTGATCACTCTCGCTCCAGCTGTGCAAACTTAGCAATTAGAGCAAAGATTTACATTCACTCAACTGCAAACTATTTAATTACCAGGCGAAGGTTAGAGACATTTAGATCGTCCCTGTGGCATTCCATCATACTCAGAGCCTTACATGGCAGCAGTTTGCACTCTGTCATGTCTTTGTCATCGCCCGAGGATGGAATGAGACACACATTAGGCCGCCAAATGCTTAACACGAATACGATGCAAATGGCGCAATTACTGATAACACAATTCTAGACTTGGGGATGACTGATGTGGGTGTTGGATGAAGAAGCCTAGACTGTTGAAGCAAATGCGTCAAGTTTGTCATAATTTATCAGAGTGTCAAATGTGATAAAACGATGAGATATGAGTATTTCATCGTGGTTTGGCATTTACTTGGTATCACTCAGTATACATGAGCCACGATTTGACATTAATAAGAGCAGCTTTTTGGCTTAGAGTGTACCACGATATCAAATTGATGCCTACCATTGAAGATAAGGAGAGACTTGTAATACATGTATCGGTGTGTCGTGTATACATTTAATTAAGTCTAGAAATATATGGAAATTAATGAAATTACTGGAGTGGGAGGTATAATCCTTGTAAAGAGTGTATTACCAAGTGATGCAGTCTACCAAATTGATGGGCACACTATAGTCAGATATTTTGTATGAATAGCGAATCGAGTAGGCGATAAGCTCAAGAACACATTCGGATCACATCTGCCTGGAGAGGGGCGTAGTCGACGATGTGTTTGCTCGCCTGGACCCAGGTTGGGTAGCGCTCGGCCAACACATTTCTCCTCCCATGAGAACCATTACGGATCGGTGCGGTCGGCGGCGATAACCATCAGATGGGCATCTCGGGATCTGCCGTCGACCGGCCGGAACCTCAGGTGGCCTAACGACGTGGTAGGACGGACGGCCAAGTCGCTAACGAGCTGCAGCGGGCTACATTAAGGCCTGCCTCCAGTCCTGGAGCCACCCCTGACGCCGTCCTTACATCCTTTTGGCATCATCCCTACCACAGCCACACCTTTCTGATAAACGCCCCTTGAGGCATGGTCCATACCCCAAGTTCTCCACTGACATGAATAACCTTCAACCTCTGAGCCATTCATATGGTCGGCCTCGCCCTATATTCGGCCCTCACTGCATGGCCATAATGCGGGAACTGCAATAAGAAGCCCTGCTGAGCTCATATCCAGGCAGCTAATAATGTCAGTGCAGGAAAGAAAAGTAATTCTGGCCATGCAGGGTCTGCTGGTGAGGGACTAACTTTCCCAATTCTGCCCCTGCGTGAGGAGACCGCAAAAAAGGTGGACATTGATTGTCATTGCAGCCAATATCATATTACAGTCGTCAGCAAGAAACATGTGTACATGTACATTGTGTAATTGAAGAGTAATTTTGTATGTCCCAACACTTATTACTCATCTCCTTGTCCTGTGCCGGACATTGTGTTATTAACATAATTATGTGAGGATTGTAAATACTATTGTTTTTGTACTAACTTTCAGACCTAGGCTTTCCATATGGTTGACAGAAGTCTGCAGAAAGGAAATCCTTTCTGACTTTTTATCTTTCACCTTGGTTGATAACTTGTCTCAGTCGCCATTGCAAGTCTCAATAATAATGCACTTGAATTACAGCTTCTTCAAGGTGTTGCTTCCCAATTTCCTCTCCTGATATGCCACTATTCCCAAAGCTGCCTAAAAGACAGCAGATAACGTTATGCTCTCATCTGTCCAATTTCCTGCTACATGATCTCATGGCCTTCCTGTCCCAGTTAATCTATCCCTCAGCACCGTGTGGACAGGTACTAGGGTAACTGCAGTTACCCGATCCAACATGGCAGATGCTAAGTTCACCAGTGTTAACACTGTTTCTCATTTTATACTATTATTATCCTGTTGTATTTCATGATACTTTGTATGATCATAGTTCAGGTATGGATACTCATGGAAACAACCCTTGAAGTTACTCAAACACTGGGATTACTTAGAAATCAGGCAACAATTAACATTTGGTACTGGGGTAACTGTTTGTCTGGTACCAGGGTAACTGATTTCCTGTAATATGACAGGTACTAGGGTAACTGGCAGAAAATGTACTAGGGTAACTGATCCTGTTGGTGGAAAATGTACTAAAGGTTATCTGGGAGGGCCTGGCAGGCCCCCTGACTGTGAGGGTGATTATCACATTTATTAGATTTAGATTTAACACTTACTGGAGGATGCAGGAGGAGATCAGCCTCATCTCTTTGAAAGTATCATTATAGACAATACAATTCTACAATTGTGGTGCCAGATTCCATTCACATTCCAATCAACAACCCTGGAGGAAGGAGTCATGGTGTGATATGTCTGGTATATTCTTATGCCCTGGTGTAACCACTGACAACAGCAATAACACTCCCACTGAGAAGCCATTAGCCTTTGTCGCCCTTACCAGGTTCTGGTGGACAACCTTTAGGTAACTGATCTCTTTATAAAAACATATATATGGTATCCATAGGGTCCCAGACATAAGACTCATCTAACCCAGTATAGAAAAAGAACACTGTCAATATTCAAGTGTCAACTCTCAGTGCCTCTATCCTGTGATATAAGCACTTAGATTTACCAGTTTGTGCACCCAAAATCGTCCTGAAATGTACGATACAACCAACTATAAAACCAAATACTCCTGATGCATGGTTAAAACACAGTAACAGAAGGTGTATAGTGTACCTATAGTGTCATAAGGGGGGAATGACACTATATGTAAAAGGAAAATTTTTTGCGCCCTCCCTCCGCCGAAGAATTTCCGCGCCCCTCTTTGATCAATAGTCGCGTACAGCCTTTTATTTTGCTAAAAAGAGGGTAAATTGTTTAAGCCCCCCCTCAAGAGGGGTCAAATTTTTTTACGCCCCTTTGGAGGGGTCTGAATTTTTTATGCCCCCCCACCTAACCAACCCCCTGTTGATAATTAATGACCACTCCCTTAGTCTTGTACTTTCTAGGTGACGTTTCTGAATATCAGAGGGCTGTCCATTCCAGACATTTGTAGTTACCCTAGTACCTGACACATTTGGCCTAACTACCTTATTCTTAGTGCTCAGAGTTGTTTAAACGCGTTTTACCAAAGTAAAGTTACCCTAGTACTCCTGTTGTAGTTACCCTAGTACTTGTTATTGTTCACCAACTTAGTAAGCCTAGTACAGCCAAATCCAAAAACAATAATTACTACTGTTCTAGACCATATTCGCCTATGGTTATTAGTTCAGACTATTGGGGATTTTCTGAACAACACCTATACAACTCTGTATCATTTAAATCCACAGGAATACAATGTAATTTGCCCTTTTATTTCTCTATGGAACACACCAAATCTGCCATGTTAGATCGGGTAACTGCAGTTACCCTAGTACCTGTCCGCACGGTGCTCAGGACATAAACCGAATAGCTGCCCTTATCTACCTACCCATTCCTACCTATGCAGGCATGTATACATACGTGATCTCCAAGGTAACTAATGGTTTAATCAAGGATTCTATAGTATCTAAACTCCTTGGTTTAATGTAAACAGGAAATAGGCGGTTGCTGGTTGAGAATCAGAGTAGGTAACCGCGATTGTTCGATAGGATATGGGTCCGGGGTATAGGTATGGCAACTTTGTGGTTGAAAGTTCTGTCTGCGCTTGTCAGTTCAGTTCAAAGAAATCACCAACAGATATTATGTCGTCATATACGGTGTAGTGTGCTCCCACTGTCACATCCTTCAGTGCCAATTGGAACAACTGAGGAGTCCTTCCCGCCTCGAAATTGACGGATCTGCTCCTGATACTAAGGCAATGAAAGACAACCATATGTATCAGATGTATACGGTCAGGGTCAATTTGCTACTTAGCATTATTTTGTTGAATAGAAGGGGCAATGCTCCCAACTGCTCTGCTGTTTAATGGTGCCATTGCTGTGCCTTACCTGTCGTATACTGACTGCTGAGCGGGGCTTTTGTTCACACAGTTCCACTACAGAGCACCCCTCCCCCACACCCGCCTAAAAGCCATGCTTGCACTGCTTCCCTTGACGCAGGTATCATCGTGTTTTGACAGACACAGGGTCTTATCCCTTCGTTAAACTCTCTCTCTTTTTTTTTGGTCCACAGAAACCCGACATTATATATATATATATACATACATACATACATACATACATACATACATACATACATACATACATACATACATACATACATACATACATACATACTGTAGCGCCCGTTCGTATTATGAATGATCGAAGAACACAACCCGTCAGGTAAAATTAACTCGCTTGGTTTATTGCCCTGGCACTCCTTGGCCACACCATCTAAATGCCATCTGCTAGTAGAAATGTCGTCTGCGACCTCCTCCAGGAGCTAGCTGCTTGACTGTTCACCTCGGGCTGTCGGCTGGATCTCCCCTCCGGTGGAACTAGTCGCACTTTATATACAAGTCTCCACCGGGACGCTGCCTCTCGTGCAGCGTTTCGGCGGACCACTCCCGAGCTTTGAGACTTTCCCCGAATGACTGCGTGGCAGTCGTTCGGCGGACGAGCCTCTCCGCTACACTCCTCCCAACTAATTTAAAACTCTGGGGGGTGTAAAGACTAATACCCTGGACGGAGAACTACGTCCCTATGTTAACTACAGCGTCACTGAGAGAGAATAATAATAAAATGTCGTTATATTACATACACATGGTTGTCATTATTTACAAATGATCAATCGCAATATGGGCCCTTTCGCCAGTAATTCTGGGCCCCTAAGGCTTAAGGCCGTCTGCCTCTTCCCCGGGTCCACTTCCACCGCCCCGGTTGTGCTGCAGCGACACCTCTCCGGACTGCCTTCACCGACCTCCCTCCGGACTGCGCTCCACCGATCTCCCTCCGGATTGCGATCCACCGAACTGGAAGACAGGACACCCAGGTAAGTTTTCATTTGGCAACAGGTTCGATTTGGTAAAGGTTTCGACCAAAAAGACCCCCCCTTTTTTTTTTCCTTCCTTCTCTCCAGCCGTGTACTCGGCCCTGGGTTCCCCCTCGTCCTTCTCCTTCCTCTCAGCTCCCGCCGAACTCCTCCCTTCTCCGACTGTGTACTTCGGTCTTACTGCCTCCCCGACAACCGCTCCGGCCCTTCCCCGCCGAACATCTCCCGTTTCTCCGGCCGTGTACTCGGTCCAGGCTGCTCCCCGACCACCCTGTCGTCTATCTTCCTCAGCCCTCCCCGACCGCTCCCGTTCCCCGAACGGCTCCCCGACCTCTGCTATCAACAAGGAGTGACCAGCTTACCTAGTTTATTTCGCCGCGTCGTCGTCTTCTTCCTCCTCCGGTTCCCCCTCTCCTGCAGCCTCCTCCGCTTCCGGCTGCTGCTGCTCCCAGGGCCGGCCACAGGTTTTACAGGTATCCCGTTGGCTTAAGTCCACAAATCTGTTCCGGGTTATAACCACAGTCTCGAACTCACCTCCTGGGAGCATCACTAAAGAGGTGGTCTGGCTCCCCTTCCCTAACTGGCGCACATCTGGCCCCTGCTCCTCCGGGGGCAGTAGTCTCTGTGGCAGTCGTCTCCGGGTCGCCGACCCTTGGTAATCCGATTGCCAGGGGTTACGCGCCCCAGCCTCCTCAGCATGTCCTTCCTCCACCGCCCCGCCGGACGTCCCAGCCTGTGGAGAAGCACCAGGACCGTCCGGTGGCAGCGCTGTAGGTGCGGGGGTGGATGCCACCGGAGTCCCCAGCTCCCAGTTTGATAACACTGTTACACGTGGTCCCGCCTCCATCGGCGGTGGGGGTAGCTTAGCATCATTCAAGGAGGCCCTCACCCCCGCCGGTAGTAGCACTCTGGTCTCCCCCTCCTCCGCGTCGGTTAGTTCCAATTTCATGAGAAATTCCCCATGGGGCGAGTTCACCACTAACCCATCCAGTCCTATGGCTATCACCCTCCCTTCCCCCCTTTTTACCGGTGACTGCTCCTGCCTTAGCTGCCTGGCCAGGAGTTCAGCGGCTTCCCTCTCATCCTTCCCCTTCTGTCTCTTTTCCGCCTCCACCCTCTCCTTCTCCTGCTTTTCTATCTCTTCCCGTTGCTTCCTCTCCTCATCTCGCTGCTTTTTCTGCTCCGCCTCTTGGGCTTTCTTCCTTTTCTCCTCTGCCTCTGCCTCTATTCTCTTGGCTTCCGCTGCTCTTCTCTTTCCTAACATCTCCAACTGTTTCTTCAGCTGCTGCGTCTGAATATCAATCCCGGCCAGTCCAGTGGGAGATAAGGTAGAGAGCACCCCCTCCTTCACCGCCCCTTGCGCCGCCGACCCGGACTCGGCGGGCACTGCAAAATCCCCCAATTCCTTCCCCTTCACCGACCCCGCCGAAGTATCCGCCGAAGGAGTTCTCACCATAGCAAGAGCATCGTCCAGATTAAGAGATCTGTTTAGTGACACGTCTGTAGCCTCAGAGACATTCACCGAAGTGTCCAGTCCATACAATGTGAGTTCAGTGCCCTGGACCCCCTCTGGACCCCCCTTTTCCCCGCTTCCTCCGATTTCCTCCTTAGGTCCCTCCCCCAACACCTCCTCCTCATAAGACTGGAGCTCCTCCTCAAACCCCGGATCCACTAAATCATAGTCCACCTCCGCTCCCGGGAACAGTCTCTTGAGTCTTATCATCATCTGATTAGGTGTTTCCCCCTCCTTGCCGTACTTGGCACACAGGTCTGCTATCTTAGCCCTTTCCTCGTCTATCTTAGTCCTCACTTCGGCGGTGCTGGTGCGTACAGCTGGTTTAGTCCGACTCCCCACTATCCCCCCCAAAGACTCAGGTGGGCTCGGCGGCCGCTGTTCCCCCCGCCTTCCCCCGCTGCACTCCTTCTCCGGAGAAGCCAGAGCAGACGCTGCTGCCGCCAAGGACTTCCCCTTACCCCCTTTTATATCCTTTTTTACCCTCTTCTTCTCACTTTTACCCCCAGCGGAGTCACTGGGGTTCTTCCTCTTCCCTGATGAGCGGGTGCCAGCGCTAGGTGGACCCGCCAGAGAGCTCTTCGTCCTCGCCTCCTCTTGCTTCTTCTCCGGTGATATCTGGATTAACATCTGCTCCAACATGTGTGCAGACATAGTGTAACTGCCTGGAGTGTCGCCTTCCCCCAGCTGTATTCCTGGGGAGCTTAAGTCACTGAAGGGGCTACCCCCCTGCAACGCCTTCTGTGGGGTTAGCTGTTTTCGGGGCTTGCTTCCTTGTCCTCTGGTGCTTCCTACGTCGGGGAATTCCAGCATCACCGGCTCCCCCGGCTGCCATTCGTCCACGTCATACTCTTTATGTACAGATCTTATATGCCCCCGGAGGTCGCCCTCCCTCTTCTTGCGAACTTGGTGGGAACACGCTGGATACAGTGGGCAGCGGTGCCCCAGCCCCGCTCCGGCGTGGCCCTCCACATGTCGCTCCAGGGTGTCCTTTCTTGCGAATACCTTTACTATTCCCCTGTCGGCACACGTCTGGCAGGCGAACTCCGGAGTGTCTCCGGCTCCCTCCCCCTTGGACCGGCCCTGTCTTGGCATGCTGGCCGTGAAGACCTCCAAGTCGGCGTAGTGGATAATTTCTCGTCGTAGATTAGGTGCTTGCTTCTCCGTCGGATTCTGAGTTGACTGAGCACCTCGCCCTTCCTTTATACCTCCCCGGCGCCGAGACGCCCAGCTTCCTCCCGTGTCCCCTTTTTCCCTGATTGGTTGGTTGCTTTCGGCGAGCTCGGCGGGCCCTGGGAAAGTCGCCTGGGTATTCCCCTCCCCACTTCGGTGGCGTGGGAATCCTGTGTCAGGCGGTCTCCGCTCGTGGGAGCGCCCCTCCTCCCTTCTATATTTTTTTTTTATTGGCTGGCCACCTGTCTCCCGTTTATGTGGCGATCTCCCTATTGGCCGAGGTGACTGACCCCTGGATCTCGCCCGACTTCTACCATGGCGCCTCCTCTCCGCCGAACGGCTCCGCCGTCTCTCCCCTTCCCTGGCTACCACCACCGATTTCACCTCTCTGGCGCCTCTCTCCGTCCTCTCCCGGCTGTGGGACCCGCCCGGGCTCCCGTGTCGTCGTCTCTCACCTCCTTCTTTGCTCGGGGATCTAGTTTTCTTAGAAGAAGTTTGCTGGCTTCTTGGCACCACCAACCGCGTGTCGTTTGTTGCCGCCATCTTGCCGTCAACCGTCGTCATGACGTCACCGCGAGCGCTGGGTCCCGGCGGGTCCTCCCCTATTATCGCCCGGGGAGACCTTAGGCTGGTGCCCGGCGGCCCCCCTTCCTGGGCCCCGGAGAGGCGGAGACCAGTTTGAGATGTACGTCGGGTGATACTTTGTAGGAAGGTCTTCCTCTTTGAGGTCATGATGAAGCGCATGGAGACCATTCCTCTCCACCTTCTCTCCTCCTCTCGAGTGATTGCCTTCCTCTCCTCCGGCACCCCCGCGTTCCTCTCTTCTACTCTTTGATTAGCTTCATTTTCGTTTCGCGCCCATATTAATTCCTGTTTCCATCTATTCCAGGCTCGCCGCTGCTTTCTCCAGTCCTCTTGCATTTTCAGATACACCGGTGCCGTCCTCCGTTCCCGCCGAAGCCGACCATATTCATCCATTCTCTCACTGTTTTCTTTGATTTCCAGCCTTCTTTTCTCCCGCAGGTCTTCAGTTTCTGTTTCAGATAACCCCTCAGGAATATCCCAGCTAGGCAGGAGTGGCCCACCCAGTGGAATCTTCGGCAAGTCGGCATCCCACCGTTCAGGAGGTCTTCGGGGCTCCATCGAGTTACTCATCACGCCACCGTCTGCTGGCCTGCTCTGCGTCACCGCTCGTACCATGGCGTTCCCCTCTCCCCCCGGCAACTCCCGCCCTCCGCCGAGGTCTCTCTCCGGTGGCACCTTCTTGATAGAGTCAAAGTGTACTACTTTCACACGGCGCCCCTTCCGTATGGTGAACAGCACCTTCCCCCGAACCTGGACCACCGTCCAGGGGCCCGTCCAGTATAACTGAAGCTTTGGAGAGACGCCCTTAACCTTGAGTGGGTGGTAGTAGAAGACTGTGTCCCCTTCCACTATGTTCACTGCCCCTGCCCTCACATCCTAGTTACGCCTCTGCCTCTCTACGGCCCGGCCCAGCACTTCCCGAGCATAGTGAAAGGTTTGGGCCATCTGCACCTGCAGTTCCGCCACATATCCTTCCAGGGAGCTCGGCGGGGGCCCCGCCGGATAGAGTAGAGCCAAGGGGGTGGTAGTCTCTCGGCCCATCATCATCATATTGGGTGTTATGTTAGTAGAGGAGTGAGCGGAGGCTCTGTATGCTGCCATTACATAGGGCAATTTTCTGTCCCAGTCCCTCTGGTCCTTGGCCACCGTGGTGGCCAACAGCATCTCTATGGTTCGGTTAGCCCTCTCCACCATCCCATCACTCTGGGGGCGGAAGGCACATGTCCTAGTCTGGCTAACTTCCAACAACCCTAGGACCTCCTGGAACACCGCCGACTGGAAATTACGGCCCTGATCGGTGTGGACCGTCCCTGGGGGTCCCAGGCGGCACACAAACTCCTCCACGAAGACTCTAGCCACCGTTTCTGCCTGCTGATCCCTCATGGCATACGCCTCTGTCCACTTGGTAAAATAGTTGGCAATCACCATAATGTACTTGTTCCCTTCCCTAGTCACTGGTAGGGGGCCCATGATGTCCATGGCTACCCTCTCCATAGGCAGACCTACCGCCACATGCCCCATGGGTGCTCGGTGGGGTGGCCTGGCCGACTTCCTTCTCACACAGGGTTCGCACCTGGCGCACCACCAAGTGGCATCCCGCCGAAACTCGGGCCAGTAGTAGCTATCCTGAAGACGCCGGATGGTTCTGTTCCGCCCCAGATGCCCCCCCAAGCTTGAGCCATGCACCTGTCGGAGGACCTCCTCCCTCATAGCTCGGGGGACAGCTACCTGGAACCTTGACTGCCCCGCCGGCTCCACCCACCACCGGCCCAAGATACCGTTAACCTCCCCCAGCAGGTCTCTCTGGGCTGCCCACGCCTTCAGTTCGTAGCCAGCCCCCCCCAGTTCCGCCGGGTCCACCTCCTCCCCTTCTATCCACGTCTTCACTTGCTGCAGAATTGGGTCAGCTGCCTGCTCCCTCTCCCAGTCCAGCTCTTCGGGGGAAGCTATCTCAGCCGGCGAGGGGGGCTCCGCCGAAGCCTCCGGCGAGATCTCCACCCCTACTGTTTCTGCAACTGTTTCTTCAGCTGCTGCGTCTGAATATCAATCCCGGCCAGTCCAGTGGGAGATAAGGTAGAGAGCACCCCCTCCTTCACCGCCCCTTGCGCCGCCGACCCGGACTCGGCGGGCACTGCAAAATCCCCCAATTCCTTCCCCTTCACCGACCCCGCCGAAGTATCCGCCGAAGGAGTTCTCACCATAGCAAGAGCATCGTCCAGATTAAGAGATCTGTTTAGTGACACGTCTGTAGCCTCAGAGACATTCACCGAAGTGTCCAGTCCATACAATGTGAGTTCAGTGCCCTGGACCCCCTCTGGACCCCCCTTTTCCCCGCTTCCTCCGATTTCCTCCTTAGGTCCCTCCCCCAACACCTCCTCCTCATAAGACTGGAGCTCCTCCTCAAACCCCGGATCCACTAAATCATAGTCCACCTCCGCTCCCGGGAACAGTCTCTTGAGTCTTATCATCATCTGATTAGGTGTTTCCCCCTCCTTGCCGTACTTGGCACACAGGTCTGCTATCTTAGCCCTTTCCTCGTCTATCTTAGTCCTCACTTCGGCGGTGCTGGTGCGTACAGCTGGTTTAGTCCGACTCCCCACTATCCCCCCCAAAGACTCAGGTGGGCTCGGCGGCCGCTGTTCCCCCCGCCTTCCCCCGCTGCACTCCTTCTCCGGAGAAGCCAGAGCAGACGCTGCTGCCGCCAAGGACTTCCCCTTACCCCCTTTTATATCCTTTTTTACCCTCTTCTTCTCACTTTTACCCCCAGCGGAGTCACTGGGGTTCTTCCTCTTCCCTGATGAGCGGGTGCCAGCGCTAGGTGGACCCGCCAGAGAGCTCTTCGTCCTCGCCTCCTCTTGCTTCTTCTCCGGTGATATCTGGATTAACATCTGCTCCAACATGTGTGCAGACATAGTGTAACTGCCTGGAGTGTCGCCTTCCCCCAGCTGTATTCCTGGGGAGCTTAAGTCACTGAAGGGGCTACCCCCCTGCAACGCCTTCTGTGGGGTTAGCTGTTTTCGGGGCTTGCTTCCTTGTCCTCTGGTGCTTCCTACGTCGGGGAATTCCAGCATCACCGGCTCCCCCGGCTGCCATTCGTCCACGTCATACTCTTTATGTACAGATCTTATATGCCCCCGGAGGTCGCCCTCCCTCTTCTTGCGAACTTGGTGGGAACACGCTGGATACAGTGGGCAGCGGTGCCCCAGCCCCGCTCCGGCGTGGCCCTCCACATGTCGCTCCAGGGTGTCCTTTCTTGCGAATACCTTTACTATTCCCCTGTCGGCACACGTCTGGCAGGCGAACTCCGGAGTGTCTCCGGCTCCCTCCCCCTTGGACCGGCCCTGTCTTGGCATGCTGGCCGTGAAGACCTCCAAGTCGGCGTAGTGGATAATTTCTCGTCGTAGATTAGGTGCTTGCTTCTCCGTCGGATTCTGAGTTGACTGAGCACCTCGCCCTTCCTTTATACCTCCCCGGCGCCGAGACGCCCAGCTTCCTCCCGTGTCCCCTTTTTCCCTGATTGGTTGGTTGCTTTCGGCGAGCTCGGCGGGCCCTGGGAAAGTCGCCTGGGTATTCCCCTCCCCACTTCGGTGGCGTGGGAATCCTGTGTCAGGCGGTCTCCGCTCGTGGGAGCGCCCCTCCTCCCTTCTATATTTTTTTTTTATTGGCTGGCCACCTGTCTCCCGTTTATGTGGCGATCTCCCTATTGGCCGAGGTGACTGACCCCTGGATCTCGCCCGACTTCTACCATGGCGCCTCCTCTCCGCCGAACGGCTCCGCCGTCTCTCCCCTTCCCTGGCTACCACCACCGATTTCACCTCTCTGGCGCCTCTCTCCGTCCTCTCCCGGCTGTGGGACCCGCCCGGGCTCCCGTGTCGTCGTCTCTCACCTCCTTCTTTGCTCGGGGATCTAGTTTTCTTAGAAGAAGTTTGCTGGCTTCTTGGCACCACCAACCGCGTGTCGTTTGTTGCCGCCATCTTGCCGTCAACCGTCGTCATGACGTCACCGCGAGCGCTGGGTCCCGGCGGGTCCTCCCCTATTATCGCCCGGGGAGACCTTAGGCTGGTGCCCGGCGGCCCCCCTTCCTGGGCCCCGGAGAGGCGGAGACCAGTTTGAGATGTACGTCGGGTGATACTTTGTAGGAAGGTCTTCCTCTTTGAGGTCATGATGAAGCGCATGGAGACCATTCCTCTCCACCTTCTCTCCTCCTCTCGAGTGATTGCCTTCCTCTCCTCCGGCACCCCCGCGTTCCTCTCTTCTACTCTTTGATTAGCTTCATTTTCGTTTCGCGCCCATATTAATTCCTGTTTCCATCTATTCCAGGCTCGCCGCTGCTTTCTCCAGTCCTCTTGCATTTTCAGATACACCGGTGCCGTCCTCCGTTCCCGCCGAAGCCGACCATATTCATCCATTCTCTCACTGTTTTCTTTGATTTCCAGCCTTCTTTTCTCCCGCAGGTCTTCAGTTTCTGTTTCAGATAACCCCTCAGGAATATCCCAGCTAGGCAGGAGTGGCCCACCCAGTGGAATCTTCGGCAAGTCGGCATCCCACCGTTCAGGAGGTCTTCGGGGCTCCATCGAGTTACTCATCACGCCACCGTCTGCTGGCCTGCTCTGCGTCACCGCTCGTACCATGGCGTTCCCCTCTCCCCCCGGCAACTCCCGCCCTCCGCCGAGGTCTCTCTCCGGTGGCACCTTCTTGATAGAGTCAAAGTGTACTACTTTCACACGGCGCCCCTTCCGTATGGTGAACAGCACCTTCCCCCGAACCTGGACCACCGTCCAGGGGCCCGTCCAGTATAACTGAAGCTTTGGAGAGACGCCCTTAACCTTGAGTGGGTGGTAGTAGAAGACTGTGTCCCCTTCCACTATGTTCACTGCCCCTGCCCTCACATCCTAGTTACGCCTCTGCCTCTCTACGGCCCGGCCCAGCACTTCCCGAGCATAGTGAAAGGTTTGGGCCATCTGCACCTGCAGTTCCGCCACATATCCTTCCAGGGAGCTCGGCGGGGGCCCCGCCGGATAGAGTAGAGCCAAGGGGGTGGTAGTCTCTCGGCCCATCATCATCATATTGGGTGTTATGTTAGTAGAGGAGTGAGCGGAGGCTCTGTATGCTGCCATTACATAGGGCAATTTTCTGTCCCAGTCCCTCTGGTCCTTGGCCACCGTGGTGGCCAACAGCATCTCTATGGTTCGGTTAGCCCTCTCCACCATCCCATCACTCTGGGGGCGGAAGGCACATGTCCTAGTCTGGCTAACTTCCAACAACCCTAGGACCTCCTGGAACACCGCCGACTGGAAATTACGGCCCTGATCGGTGTGGACCGTCCCTGGGGGTCCCAGGCGGCACACAAACTCCTCCACGAAGACTCTAGCCACCGTTTCTGCCTGCTGATCCCTCATGGCATACGCCTCTGTCCACTTGGTAAAATAGTTGGCAATCACCATAATGTACTTGTTCCCTTCCCTAGTCACTGGTAGGGGGCCCATGATGTCCATGGCTACCCTCTCCATAGGCAGACCTACCGCCACATGCCCCATGGGTGCTCGGTGGGGTGGCCTGGCCGACTTCCTTCTCACACAGGGTTCGCACCTGGCGCACCACCAAGTGGCATCCCGCCGAAACTCGGGCCAGTAGTAGCTATCCTGAAGACGCCGGATGGTTCTGTTCCGCCCCAGATGCCCCCCCAAGCTTGAGCCATGCACCTGTCGGAGGACCTCCTCCCTCATAGCTCGGGGGACAGCTACCTGGAACCTTGACTGCCCCGCCGGCTCCACCCACCACCGGCCCAAGATACCGTTAACCTCCCCCAGCAGGTCTCTCTGGGCTGCCCACGCCTTCAGTTCGTAGCCAGCCCCCCCCAGTTCCGCCGGGTCCACCTCCTCCCCTTCTATCCACGTCTTCACTTGCTGCAGAATTGGGTCAGCTGCCTGCTCCCTCTCCCAGTCCAGCTCTTCGGGGGAAGCTATCTCAGCCGGCGAGGGGGGCTCCGCCGAAGCCTCCGGCGAGATCTCCACCCCTACTGTTTCTGGGGGTGCTTCCCTCCTCCGCCCCTGAGCACGAGTGATCACTCTGCACGCTCCCATTCCTGCCTCCTCTCTCCCGCACTGTCTGCACGGCCTACGAGATAAGCCATCAGCATTCCCGTGAAGCTTCCCCGCCCTATGCTCTATCCTTAGGTCGTAGGTGTCCATCCCTTGCAGCCACCGAGCGATTTGCCCCTCAGGTTCCTTAAACCCCATTAACCACCGGAGGGACGCATGGTCTGTCCTTACTCTCGTAGGCCGTCCTATCAAATAATGCCTGAACTTCTTCAGAGCAAAGACAATGGCCAGCAGCTCCCTTCTGGTCACACAGTAATTCCGCTCCGCTTTGTTTAGGGTGCGGCTAGCATAAGCCAAGACCCTTTCGTGCCCCTCTTGCTCTTGTGACAGGACTGCCCCCAGTCCGGTGTCGCTGGCGTCGGTGTCCAGTCTCAGTTCCCCCTCCGGCCGAGGAAATGCTAGGATGGGGGCTCTGACAAGCTCTTGCTTCAGGTGCTCGAAGGCCCGTTGGCAGTCTCGGTCCCATTCAAACTTCCTTCCCTTCTCTGCCAGGCTGGACAGGGGCTTGGCTACTGCCGAGAAATCTTTGACGAAATTTCGGTAGTACCCGGCTAACCCCAGGAAACTGCGCACTTCGGTGATATTCTGCGGGGTGGGCCACCCCTCCACCGCCTCTACTTTGGCTGGGTCGGTGGCTATCCCCTCCTCACTCACCATATGCCCCAGGAACATCACTCTCCTTCTGGCCAATTGGCACTTGCTTGGTTTGATCTTAAGCCCCGCCTGGATAATCCTGTCCAACACCTCCTCTAACCGGTGAAGGTGCTCTTCAAAGGTAGACGCGAAAACTACGACGTCATCCAGATATACTAGGCAGGTCTCCCACTGCAGGCCCCGCATCACCACCTCCATGACTCTTTCAAATGTCCCAGGTGCATTGCATAACCCGAAGGGCATACGGCGGAACTGAAACAATCCCCGGTGGGTGGCAAATGCAGTCTTCTCCCTGTCCTCGGCGGCTATGTCCAACTGCCAGTAGCCACTAGCTAAGTCCAGGGAAGAAAACCAGGCAGCCCCGGCCATGGTGTCGAGGCAATCCTCTACCCGCGGCAGCGGGTAGGCATCCTTGATAGTGACAGCGTTTAGCCGCCGATAATCGACGCAGAACCTCGTTGTACCGTCCTTTTTTTTTACTAGCACAACGGGGGATGCCCAGGGCCCCACCGCCGGCTCGATTACCCCCGCTTCCAGCATCTTATCCACTTCCTCGTCTACCACCTGACGCCTGTGAGGTGCCAGACGCCTCGGCGGCTGTTTCAGGGGAGCTGCACCCCCCGTGTTGATGTGGTGTTGAGCCAGCGCAGTATGGCCCCTGTCCTCCGGCCCCATCTGGAATGCGTTGATCCTACTCCTGAGCAAGGTGGCCAATGCCCTCCTCCTGTGCACCTCAGTCCCGTCCACCAGCTCAGCCACCACCTTCCTCCCTTCCGCCGTCAGTTCCTGCCTTCCCACCACACAACACCTTCCGCCGATCCCCCCATCGCCAGCCTCCACCGAAGTCAGGGTTCCCAGCGTTTCGGCGCGGTGGATTGTTAAGGCTTCCCCTCCCGGGTTCAAAACCCGCACACACGCTTGCCCTTCCTCTGGGACTATTAGCCCTCGCCCCACCAGGAACGGGCTACTCTTTCCCGCCGATTCCGCCTTTTCCACCATCCCTTCCTGCCCTTCAGGCCAATCCCCTAAGACCTGGCCCTCCACCAGTGCTTCCTGCCCGCCGGCTACCACCGCTGCTCTGGCACACACGATCCTCCGGACCAGCCCTTCTGGATTCGAGTCCCCCCCCGGCCACGCCACCGATGCTTCCGCCATATCCACTTTGATACGGTGGTCCCTCAGGAAGGAAGCTCCCAAGATGGCCTCATTGCCAATCTCTGCTACTGTAAACGTGGTAGTCGTGATTGTAGACCCCAGTTGAAAGCTTCCAGTGAACTTCCCCCGCACCGCCATGGGCCTGCCGTCGGCGTTAAAGATGTCGCTTTCGGTGGGATCCAAATCGGGGTATCCCCCTGCCCGTCTCCACCAGTCTACTGACAACAGGTTAAGGGACGACCCCGTATCCACCAACAACTGTACCTCCTTTCCGCCTATCTTCCCAGCCACTATTATCCCGTTACCCCCTTTTTCCTGTCTCCCCTGCACCCTCTCGTCCGGCCATTTCTTTTCAACCCTAACAAGGCCGCTGGTCAGGGTCGATTCTAGTTTTCCGCCGGGCGGGGAGCGCTAGGCGGAGCTGACTCTCCTCTCGGCGTCTCCCCCTTTCTTCAATTGGGGGCACTCCCTCTTAAAATGGCCCTCCTGCCCGCACTGGAAGCAGCCTGTTCGCCTCCTGGTGGTCGCCTGGGACCCTGCATCTACCTTCTGGCTCAGCTCTTTCACCATGGCGGCCATCTCATCCATCTTGGTGCAATAAGTTGTCATCTTCTCGGTGAGGGAGCCGTCGGCGGCTCTCACTCTGAACTTGTCTACCCCTTCCCGGTTGATGGTCTTCAGATAGGCCTCTGCCCCTATTGCTGTCATAACAGCCGTCTGCAGGTCCTTGGGCTGCGTCTGATATACCTACTGCCTAAGCTGACCGTCTCCCAACGCGAACAGGAACCGGTCCAGAACCAGTGCGTCCACCGTCTTTGCATCGGCGTCGGGGTAAGCTAGCCGTGTATATTTTGTAAGTTCCTCTTGCAGCGCCTGTAACGTTTCCCCCGGCTTACGCTCCCGGGTTCGGAGGAGCGCTTTGTAAGTTTCCATCTGATTAGGCGGTTCGAACCTGAGTTCCAAGGCCTCCCTCAGCTGCTGATACCCCTCCGCCGTAGCTGGTTTAACCCCTGTAAGCAATCGCCGGGCCGGCCCTGTTAGGCTCAACCCAAGAAACATTCCGGCCTCCTCGGGTGTCCACCCATTAACCCTTACGCACAAATCAAAGTGGTTGAAGTAGTCCGCCAAATCACCAGTCCCATCAAATTTGGTAGGTTTAATAATTGGCTTCCGCCCCCCGGCTGGTCCACACTCATCTCCTCCTCCTCCCCCTCCGATCTCCCTCCTCCCACCTCTACCGGCGACGACACCTTCCCCTTCTCCTATCTCTCCCTCCTCCACTGGAGGCGTCCGGCCCCTCCGTGGGGGAATTAGGCGCCTTCTTAATCCTTCTCTCCTTTCCACTTTTATCTGTTCGGGGGGCTCTCTTCGTGCCCGACCTCCCTGACCCGCCTCCGGTTCCGGGCGTTCCTTGAACTCCACTTCTTCGTCCTCCTCAGTATCGCCCTCAGCGTCCTCAGGTAATTCAGGTAAGTAGATCTCTCCCCCTTCAGCCTCTCTAGCTTCCTCCTCCACCTCTCGAGCCCTTCCCACCTCTCCCTCAGGCAGTTGAGGTTGCACTAGGGGTGTTCTCTCATCCCAAGCCCACCCCTCTGCGGCCCTTCCTTCCGTCGCAGGGGTTCCACTGATCATGGGAGGCCGCCCCAACGCCATCTCCGGTTTTCTCTGGCGGCCTCTCACCCCCTGTGGTCCCCCATCCGGACCCCCTTTCTCCCGACTCTTGTCCTTCTTTACCGCAGACCTCAACTCCATTTTCTTTTCTCCAGATCCTCCCTCAGCCATTCTTCGATCTCACCGGACGCAGGTTCGTAGAAAAGTATTAAGAACACCGCTGTCACCAATGTAGCGCCCGTTCGTATTATGAATGATCGAAGACACAACCCGTCAGGTAAAATTAACTCGCTTGGTTTATTGCCCTGGCACTCCTTGGCCACACCATCTAAATGCCATCTGCTAGTAGAAATGTCGTCTGCGACCTCCTCCAGGAGCTAGCTGCTTGACTGTTCACCTCGGGCTGTCGGCTGGATCTCCCCTCCGGTGGAACTAGTCGCACTTTATATACAAGTCTCCACCGGGACGCTGCCTCTCGTGCAGCGTTTCGGCGGACCACTCCCGAGCTTTGAGACTTTCCCCGAATGACTGCGTGGCAGTCATTCGGCGGACGAGCCTCTCCGCTACAATACATACATACATACATACATACATACATACATACATACATACATACATACATACATACATAAATATCAGCTTTTTACTATACTCATTCTCTCTCCCTTTCTCCCTTCCAGCTGCTCCTTTCCACCTTTACTATCTGCTCCTTTTCCACCTCTCGTACCCTGCCCAGCACGTAGCCCCTTCTGGTCGGACAATGCCCACAGTGGCCCTGCCTCGCCAGGTGTCACCAGGTCACGTGGGCTGACAGCGAGGCCTTACGTGAGATAGTGAGAGTTGGCCCATCGCCAGAGACTTCAAAGTGAGGCCGACCCTGGAAGTAGCCACATGCGGACAGGGTAGGGCGCAGCCGCGCCTACTTTCTCGCCGACTCAGGCCTCCTCGGTCACCTAATGAAAGAATCTGCACAGATACTAGCCGTCTTACATATCCCATTGACTGGTTGTTTTTCTTTGAGTTTCACTTGGTACACTGTGCCAGCAATTCGAGTGCTTCTGGAGACTCTGCCAAAGCTGCAGCCGCATGTTGCAGCCTTTTTTTCGCTCAAGGTATTTCGTTTTTGTTTGCGCTGGAATGACTAAGACTGTTTGAAAGCCAAACATAGTAAAAGAACCTTTCAGCAGTGTTTCTTGCCAACACCGGTGCATGCTACCCCTACATTATAGAGGATAAGTTAATGATTAACACAGATGTTATCAGTGAAGTATGCTATTACATGTGCTCATATCCGGGGCTCATATCCTACCAAAGGTATACGGCTTATACTGCCCCGTGTGAATTCGGTTGTGCTTTTTTCCTTGTATTTCTTATTATTGGAGGTGGGGGGGGGGCTATTGGCAGCTGTGGGTGATAGACGTTTTTCCGTTTACTTTTTGTCATAACAAAGACTAAGCCAAGAAGTCTATTGTGTTTTTGTCAGACAAGTATGAAGGCCATCGAGTACTCGGACTTCGTGATAAATATCAGCAGACAGAGGGTAAATTGCGTGTGGAGACTGACTGTAGTGCAGCAAAGAATTCGTTTTATCCAAGAGGTCCAAGCTTTGTTATTTTTCTAAACTTCTACACAGAGTGCTTCTTTATAATTGAGTTGATCTCTGTGTCTTGGCCCAGCTTCAACTAAATATATAGTCTAAAATACGTCTCCCCTCTTTTTATCCCAGTTTCGTTTGTCTTTGCATTTGGCTACTGTGTTATAAGGCTTTTCTTGTATATCGACATTGTAATTACATGGAGTATGTACATGCTATACCCTCTCCGTACAGAAGCAAATTGACAAAACACATGTATGCTCCCTATGGTCCTCAGTACAGGCGGTGTGTCTTACTTCTTGCGGTATAAAACATGAGAACACCAGTTGTCGTGCAGTGACTTGGCGTGACGACAGCTGAGTACAGCAATTTGGAGCCAGCGAATAAAGTCAGCATGATGTGTCGTGGTTCAGATGAAGGCCTGTGCGTGAGGCTGACCTTCACCCTAATTAATGGTTGGTTTATGTGGAGCGTTCTGTCGCAAGCTGAGCCCAAAAACAGGGCAAAGGTGAACACTGGTGAGTTGATGAAGGGCGGAGAGATGAAGGAAGTGTAGATATAGATGGCAATATGGAAACATGGACACGCTAGGGGAGGAGGTGGAAGAGGCGAGTAAGGGAAATAAATAGGGGGGGAGAACATAATGACCAGTGATTAGCATATGGAAGTATGAGCATAGTGTCTTATGAGCTCACAGGCTCAATGTCTGCCCAATACACATACTGATATATGGATATATACAGGTACTGCAGTCTGATGGCAGGTGATAGAGAAAAGGGAGAGACAGACTGGCAGAGAAACAAGAGAGAGAGAGAGAGAGAGAGACAAGAGCAAGAGACAAGACAGAGACAGACAGAGGGGGAGACAGACAGAGAGACAGACAAAGAGAGACAGACAGACAGAAAGAGAGACAGAGACAGAGATAAAGAGACAGAGACAGAAAGAGAGACAGACAGAGTCAGAGAAAGACAGAGAGTGTAAGAGAGAGACAGAGAGAGACACACACACAGAAAGAGACACAGAGAGAGACACGCAATGAGACACACAGAGAGAAAACCAAACCACTCTACATCATCACAGCTGGCTTTAGATAAACCAAACACATGGAACCTTACCAGATAACATTGTTCTTTTATTCCCTCAGAGATTGATGAGATGAATTACAATATTGACACGTGTAGCGCTTTATAAATTGCGCGCAGATCTAAAAATACCACTCAGTGGAAGCCATAGTACTGCACTGACTTCGGTTTAATCTACCGTCATTAGTCATCACTGGTCGGATGTTTGGCCACAGATAACACTCTTATCAAATATAGGGTATAAACGAGTTTCCGTTTACCACGACAGTGTCCGTCTAACACAGGAAAAACAATGACAAATGGGTTAGAGTATCCATTCCAGAAATTCAAGTTAGGCCTCCGCCTCACGGTAACACAATCTCTGGCATTTTTTTTTTCAGTTTCTGTTTCGTAACTACCTACTGCTTGTGAATATTGCGTACCGGTGTTTTTTTTTTTGTTTTTTTTTTACATTATTCATACTTCTACTTATCCTTCCTCACCCATGCAGGATAGTACGCACATGAACTTCAATACCTTTCGTTTTCTAGATGTCATAAACATTCACTACATGTGGATGGGCAGGTCAGACCTACTCACACCATTACGTCTGGTGCGTCATTAGAAAAGAAGACAAGAGAAGACTTTCTGTGAAAGTATAAGACTGAGGTGTAATATGTGAGGAGGGCCAGGAGGTGGACCCCGTGAGGTGGACTCACACACGACTCATCTCTCTGTGTCAGTGCGGGGGGTTGGCGGGGGTCATCTTAGTTCTGAAGGCACGTGCTGATAGAAACATCGAATAGAAAGGTGCCAGTGACGCACACTGACCCCAGTGACCGGGCATGCAGCTGATCTATCGGACAGGTTCAAAGGCAATTCGGATTAAACAAGCCGCATGCTAATAATGTTCTTTCCTTACCCACTCCCCTGATGGTCACGGCGCGGACCCGGGGCACGGAAACAGTGCGCAATGTGCCATGCGGTAACGGTCAAAATGTGAGTAGTAATAATTTGGGGGTTGTGAACAGGTGAAAAAAGTGAAAACCGTGTGATTCTGGGGTAATACCTTACGTTTAGCCAATCTCCTTCTGTTCTTATAAATTCATTTATAGTATACTCAAGGCGGGTCTTGAGAGGGCCGATTCTACCGGTATATTATTCATGGGGTATTGGAAAATGATGACAGTGTTCGATCATTTCATGATGGATATGATGTCAAAAGTATAATGAATATGAAATCAGAGTAAGAGCATTTAGGCTTTTACCAAAAAAGTGGAGGAAAGTCCTATAGACACGCCCGTAAGTGATACATCTCCTTTGTAAATTAAATAGCCTTTCCTCTCAGTCATTTTTCTTTCATAACCTCCCCCTTCACTGATTCCTTAAGAATTGTTCGAAGCTACATGTCGTTAACTGATCATTAAGATACAAGGCACCTTACATATCCATCAGTCTTTTTGTATATGGTAGGAGAGTGCTATAAAGCTCTCGGTTCTTCTTGCTGAAGGGGACATTGATTCAAACTAGTAGTGCTGTGATTTTACAGTTTTCAAACTGGTAGAGGTCAGCCTTGTGGCTTAGTGTTGAAAGGTGTGTGATGTATATGAGTGTAGAAGGAGAGGGGTACATTTAAAAACTATACGCTTGGAACTTGAGGAGAACAAGACCTACTTTCAAGGTGGACAAATGGAACGGTCAATATTGGCTTCATTGGGGAGTGATACGATTTTATGTTCTCTTTTAGTTGTGGCTATCACAAGAAGCACCCCTCTGTTATTGGCTAGCAGAACAAACGACAGGACTGATATCTCTGAAGTTGATAGAATGACAAAGAGCAGTGGTTCAAACTCAAAAAGACCAAGTTCTTTGTAGGTCAGAACAGACAGTGAGCGCTCTGAGCAACTAATCTCTCATCAACAGAACGGCCGATGGGGATTTTCGAAAATCATCTGATGGTAGATGGCTAAGGCCTGTCATGGAATTTTCTTCTAGCTGTAGCTATAAAAAGAAGGGTATGGATAAATAGTCTCGTGTTTGTTTTTACGTTCCCCCCGTCAGGCACTAAAATAATGCCTCTGGCTCTTTTTCTGTCTGGAGGCACTGCCCAGCGGGGTTCCCGTCATCACTGTGGTAACGTCTTATTTGGAGGAAAGATACTCATAAAGATCGCCGCGGATATATTTAGCACACTACAGCTTGTTTCTTACAAGGGAAGCCGTCATACCATTGTTAAAGATCAGCGCAAAATAAAATAGCAAGTTCTGCTATGCCCAGTCCTTGATCTCTTTCCATCCGCCTCTTCTGTGAGTGTGAGGCTAGATTGGCAGACTTCTTCTGTGCAAGTAAAGGATGACTATGATCTGATAGTCATCCTTTACAAAAATAAGAAAATTGCTTCAAGTTTTACATTATGATAAGCAAGTATGTACAATGAATGGAATAATAGTCGGTTAGGAATGAGTCACTAGCTCCACTCGTTGTAATACATAATGGCCCCGTGGGTGGTTTGTATCGAGCATAGTGGGAGCTCTCTTCTTTTTCACCAGATGGCAGCTGTGGGGATCATGACCATTTCATAACGTGCCTGCTCAAAAATACCAAGCACTTTATGCCTTTCCAACGTGATCTCCAACTAACTTTTGGTATCAATGGTAAAGTAGAATCATAGATGATACACATCCAGAAATCAAAGTAAAGACAAGTAAAATGAAGGTAGGTCAGAGGTGACACAGGCCCGGGTTTGATCGACCAGGCATCAGTATTACCCAAAAGCAAGTAAATCAAATAGGGAAGGGTGATAGAGAAGAATAGTGAATTTTACCTAAACTCATGCTACATATTGTGGGTTGTGATAATAAAGAAATAATCATAAGTTTGTGTGTTGATGTAAGGAGATCTCCCCAGCCTCTACCACCCCCCCCCCCCACCCCCACCCACACCGCACACTACCAGTGTCCGTCATGGGCTCTCAGGATGGCAATGCCAACTCCAGGTGGGCGACACTGACCAGGCACCGGGATGACAGAGGCTGTCTACCCCCACCCCAACACACACACACATTATTCCTCCTACTGTAGCATCTACTTGAATCCATTTATTACCTGGATTTACCTCAGACAGCAACTACATTTAACAGTCACCATGTCACAGCCTTCTGCTAAGAGAAAACGACAGGAGATCACACAGGACCAAAAAAACAGATATGTCTCCATTACAAGCAGCACCCTACGACTAAACACTCTGATATCAAATCATGGGCTGAGAGGGAGTTGGGACTTTCTATAGGAAAGGCTACTGTTGGAGAAGTGCTAAGAGACTCTGACAAGTGGTTAGCTGTGGCTGGCCTCAACACCAGGAATACAAAACCTTGGGCAGTACCCTGAGTTGGAGGAGGCATTGGAGATCTGGATTAATGACATCAGGTTAAAAATGCCATGGTAAATGATGACTTGATGATCATGAAGTCCAAGGAGTTCGGTGACAAGATGAATGTCCAGGGACTTTATTACTCCAGGGGGTGGCTGGTTAATGTGAACATGGAGAGAGTGGCTCTGTGGAACTTGCCCTTGAAAGTAAAGATTGTGAGCAGCTACAGGAGGTGCTGGCAGGATATAGCAGAGACAATATATATAATATGGACGAGACAGCATTGTTCTACAGACTGGGTCCATCATCCACACTCTCCACTGGAAAAGTAGTAGGGACCAGGCAGTCTAAGGCCAGGGTAACTGTGGCATTGTGTGCTGATGCCTCAGGCACTGATAAGAGGAGACCCCTTGTCATTGCACATTGTGAAAGACCTAGGTGCCATAATACTAAGAGCTGGATGACATCTGTTGTCTTCAAGGACTGCCTTATGGAATTGGATAAGCGTATGAGGTATGAGGGGAGGCACATCATCCTCCTGTTGGACAATGCATCCAAAGGTGTGACTTCACACCTACACATGTCAAAGTGCATTTCCTTCCCCAACACAACCTCTCACATCCAGCCCATGGATGCTGGGATAACTAGATCATTCAAGTACCACTACAGGAAGGCACTGGTGAGGCATTACATCGAGCAGGCTGAGGCAGACAAGACACAGGGCATAGATCTGAAGACAGCTCTCTCTAAGGTCAAACTAGCATGGACTTAGGTTACTGGCACCACACTCTACAACTGCTGGAATCATACCATGATCTTGGAAGCACCAGTAGACGTACCTGTGTTGCCACAAGGGGTGGAGGAGGTAGATGAGGATGACCTCCACTGTCAGCCCTATGGGACCTCATGAAGGATCTAGAGCCTGAGGCTGAGGTATGTGATGCTAGCACATACCTGTCAGTAGACAATACTGAACCTATCTGTGGTGATCTCACTACAGATAACATCTTGGAGATCATCCAGCCTGACCCCAAGCCTGACCCATCTATCCCAGGATCTGCTCTCCCCCTGTGTGCCACTCTGGATGAGAGCAGCATTGACTCCCTCCCTCCTATGATGTCCATGAGAGAGGCATCAACTGCAGCTAAGGATCTGATCACATTCTTGGAGACAAGTGGGATTGATAAGGCCCCGGAGATAGTCACCCACCTCCAGATGCTGCAGGCATCTCTACATGCAAAGAGGAAGGCCACTGTTAAATAACAGAAACTGTTCACTTTTTTCACAAGACTAGGCTGAATAGATTGGACTAATGACGTTTTTCAAATGTTCTAATGATCACAATTTTCTGATTGACATAAAGACTACTTCTAGTATAAAACAAGTTTTAAATGTGGTACATGTATGCTGGTAACCTCACTAAACAGTGAATAAATAGTTTTGCAATTAATTCTGTTTCTGTGTTCCATTAAACATGTATAATGTTACAAATATTATCAGTCAATTAATAGATTTGTATATTTTACCAATTGTATGCCTATCAATTATCAGAAGATCAACATTTGTCAGTCTTATCATCATCCACTGGCACAGCATGTGACACCCTCCCTACCCACCCCCCTCCATCACTGCCTGCAGCCCCCCCCCCAACCCTACCCCATCACCCATCCCCAACCCCACGCTGATCTAGACATCCAGTTTATTTGACATCCAGCCAGCTCACAACGGCGACGGCAGTGGCTGGATTATCACAACTCCACTGTATGCTTATTTCCCTTTTGCATATGCCCTATCTCATCACTATCAAGCTGTTGAATATCATACTTTTGCATTTTCCCCAATATTGCACTAAGATTCGCTATTTGCCAACTTCATAGATTTCTGTAATTGAGGAAAAAGATTTTTTTCTTTCATAAATCTGTATCTTCTAGATTCTGCCCGTAAACTTCCATTTTTTGGTCATAAAATGTTCATAATGATTGTATCTTAAACCCAGCAAAGTTTGGTGAACCAATTCTTTCCTGTAATAAGAAATTTACAATACTTTTCATTTCGGCTTTTTTGGTTGAATTATCCATGGCTCTTTTGTTTGTCCAATGACTACCTGTTTTTATTACATGGTTATGGTACAGATGATGTCTGCTAGACATATGAGAAGTTTAGTTAAGATATCAATGATCATTTTTTAGATATTTGAGAAAGTGGGGGGTTTCTCCCATAAGCAGCCATATTTAAGGATTCACCATCTTCAGATGTCAATAAATCTGAAGCTAGCACAATGAACCATGGTTTTTATTGCTTCATTTAACTCAGAGTACATAAAACTTATATAATCCCAAGTGATTTGGAGAAACTGTTGGTAGTTTAGGATTTACTGAATAGTGGAATATCCCTTTAAAGATACACAAGTGGAATAATAAGCAGAGTTTGGGGGTATTGACGTTGTCTATATCAAAACCATATATGCGTTTATTTCAAGATTAGATATCAAAATAGACAATTCAATATAATTTACAATGAACAAAAATATGACTACTATATATGCGAAGGAACTGTGGATATATAGGGGTATTTTTCCCCACCAGATGGACCCTACACCCACCTGAGTCAGGTGGTTTCTTGCCACCACACCAGGTGGCACAGCACCTGTTTGGAACAAAGGGACAGGACATGGACTTTTGGTCATGAGATTTTTATTCTGGTTCCAACTGGCGTGGTGTGTCCACGTCAAGCAATAGTGACTTTATATACGTGGTAGATGTTATTTTTGACGTCATGCGCATTAACACCTACTGGGGGAATATAGTTCCAGTAATCTCACATATCAATTATACACGTCTGTATATAGTATCATAATTGTGGTAATCAGCTAAAATTAGCATAAAATTAATTTTGTATTATATTGCCCATAACTATTGATCTAGGAAAGGTATTTTCATTCATCTTGAGATAAAATATCCCCAGTAGTTTTGCTGCAATTGCTTGTCAAACACAGGTTTGTGTGTACAAATAAAAATAGGAAATAAGCTCTAAATGCATTATAGCCTATCATAAACACTAAAAATGCAAAGAAATACAGTTTTGTGGAAAAATAACCAAAGAAATGTGATGTTTTTGTCATAAAACTGGTTCTAGAGTGAATTTTTGAGTTCTGTTTTCGGTTCTGGGTTCCTGAATGAATCTCAAAATCAGTTTGTGGCAAAAGTTCCCAATTGGAATAGGGGAGTGGTTTCCATGGGAACCAGAAATTGCCTTATCTACCAATTTTCTATGTTTCCATGGCAACCAACGTTCCAAAAATGGAATATTTTCAGTGGAAATGGAACGATTTTAAGCATACCACTGGATTCCCTATAAAAAATTGATCTAAAGCTTTTTTTAGCATATTTGTCAGTGTTTTACCCATATTCTGCCCCCTGGTGACCAAAACCAGTACTAAAAATCCCCCCCCCCCAGAGGCACGTTCTTCCCCGTTGGGCCACAAATTTTGTATTATATTGCCCATAACTATTGATCTAGGAAAGGTATTTTCATTCGGTTTTCAACATAGTAAACCTTGTGAAACATCCCTTCAAATCAGTTCTTTGATTTTCATATTTAGCAGGAAAATCATGTTTCCATGTCAACAGTAGCCAACAAGGACGCCTATTTTGGCCCTAAAAGGTTTTTTTAAAGTCCAAATTTGGACGCTGTCCACCCCAAATAAAATTTTTATCAAAAAACATCGTATTCGTCATAAAAAATAGCTTAGGGCAGTTTTAGGCCTACTCTTAGTTATCTTTCCCTAGTCCTGGTCCGAGCTGACTATAAATTAGAAACTAAATCCTGAGGGGAGCACCCTTCCTGCTTACCTGCTCGTCTTGCAAATATTCAAATTCAAAGATGATTATTTGTCACACAACGTTGGTATACAGTTATACATCATACAATCAATGAGACGTAAAATATACGATTTAAGCTTTATCAAGAGTTTATATCCAGCACATGACTCTGTTATAGTGTGCATGACAAAAACGCTGCCGCTAAATAAATATATATCATTTTTAGTTGGCCACCTGTATTTACAGATTGTTTAAATATTTCACATAGTGATCATTTTGGGTAATAAACAAAAAAGACATAAGTACATGTACAACGACTATGTAGGTAAATAACAATAGGATATCTAACTGACATTGAACAGTTTTCAAATACAGTAGAAGTAATGGCTATTTTATGGAAATAGTAAATGTCTGTGAATGTAAAATGGATGATAGAAAACAGCAAAGAATGGGTATTATAAATCATAGTGAATGACACACATGTTACTTGAATGAAACAATTTATTACCAATTGAAAACTCAGTTAAGAGGATAGTATGTCATATTGTAGTATAAGTGAACAAAAAGCATACAATAGTACATAATACATGCTTTACCAACATGTAATGATATCAAAGCAATTAAACCAATATAAATTCAGCCTCTACAAAAGGTGTTTCATTTAAGCAGTATCATTTTCTTTCTTGGTATTAATTGTTTCAAAACTCTTTTTAAACGATATTTAAAACTGGAACTTTTAAGATATGACAAATCATTCCAGGCAATTGATGACTTACGGTGAAGTTTTCGAGTATTGAGATGTTCACATCATTTGAAATCTTTAATAATAATTATTATCAATAAATGTCGATGTCTTCATTATCAAGGTAATTGATACCAGATACAGAATGTATATATGAAGCACTAGTTTTTATATCCAGTTTATAGAGAAGAGCTCTAATTCCCATTGCACACCAAAACCTACGGAGCTTACCCCAGTGGGCATGAGTGCTGTTGACACAAGAGGGCAGCACAACTCAACAGCTATCATGATGTCCCCATGGTATAGCAATATGCCTTCAGTATAGGGCTTAGTATGGAGGCCTAGTAAGTCCGCCATTGTTGGCGAGATAAGCATCGATTAGAACCAGCATGATGGGTACCATGTGTTACATAATGTACCCAAAAGATTCTGCATTGAATCCAGGGAATGATCTGATTGGTTGATAATGTATCCCGGGTCAACCCTATAGAAACATGGTAGCCATAGTATTTTTAAAGTGAAGCAATGTAGGAGTTTTACATGCATAAACAACGAAGATACAGGAGTTTTATATTCACACACAAAGGAGACGTTTTTTAGGGCTGGGTATTTAAGTTGTTTGAATTTTATACCATTTTGCTCTATGTTCTATAAAAAAGGGCACAGTGTTTCTTTCAGTCAGATGCCTGGTAACATCCTTGATTTCTGGGCTCATTAAATTAATATGTCAATGGCCTTCCAGTTCCACAGATGAAACATGGAGTACATGTAAAGGGATGGTATAAATAGGAGCCATCCCTTAAGACAAATGTTAATAGCTCTATTTTGCATTCTCTGTAACTTGTCCAAAATAGTTATATTTGTCTTATCATAAAGAAGGTCACCATAGTCAAATAGTGGGACTATGTACATTTTGCAGATTCTTAACATGCATTCTTTACTTAAAAACCATGTAGCTATAGTCAATTAATATGGTCTATAGGCAATGGTTGATATTTCATTATGAAGATACATTTCGTAAAACATTTCTTATGTCCAATCCCATAAATTTTGTTTTATTAATATTAACAGTTTATTTGTTTTTTACACAACAGTTGTAAACCCGACAAACATAATTTTGCATGTGCAATAAAGTTTAATTCTCTTCCTTATTAGAACTGTATAATATTTTCATAACCATGTCATCTGCAAAAAGACACATTTTTGAATAAGGCACATTTTTTAACCGGCCATATTGCATCATATTGTATATCAACTTTAATTGACATGACCCTTTGTCATAGAAAAGCCATATTCAATGAAACCAAATGAAATATTGAACTGGGGTCTGGTGTCTTCTCCATTTGGTAGAGCTATACATCTACTATATGATTTGATTGGTTATAATGCCCCCTTGCTGGTTTTGATAGTTTTCGGCTCTCACTTACATATTTTGCTTGCTACAGTGGTCTTATTTACACAGTAAGACAGCAACAACAGGCCCCAATTACCTCATTGAGACTTCTCGATACATGTTATATTGAAATCTTATGAAATTAAAAAATCTCCCAAAATCATCTGGTATTGTATCTTTAATGAAGCAATGTAGGAGTTTTATATGCATAAATAAACCAAGTATGAAGAAGTTTTTAAGGCAGGGAATTTAACATTTTTGGAATTTTAGCCAATTTGCTCTATGCTCTATACTATAGGGTTCAGTGTTTATCTCAGTCAGATGCCTGGTAACATCTTTTTTTTTGGGGTTCATTAAACTCAATAATTATGTCAAAGTCCTTCCACATTTGAAAGGTGGATTACGTGTAAAGGCAGGGTATAAATAGTAGTCATCCACTCCTTAAGGGGTGGTTCAAATACCAATGAGTTCATTAAAGATACATCCCCCCCCCCATCAAACCTAAATCAAGTAAAAAAATGGAATGTTGAACTGAGGCCTCTTTGGTAGACCCATTCTCTGTGAATGCCCATGTGTTTTGATTGCTCATAACGCACCCCTTGCTGTTTCATCATTTCTGGGAGCCGAATTTTACTTGTTTGACACACTAGATGATTTAATTTACATGTTAGATACTTAAGGCCTTCCACATTCTATATAATTATAGGTTTATAGACGGGTAGTTCATATAACAATGGGAGATCGCAGATCAACTAGTAGTGTAACTTTAGAGTAAAAGTTCCACCAGAAATTATGAAAGAAAGTCATACCATTAAATGTTAAGTCGATTACTAATACCTCAGAAATGTGAGTCCAGGTGTTTCAGCATTTCAATTGACCACTTCTCCACTGTACCTAACGTACCAGTATACCCGTCATCTAGTAGTTTCATGTAATTGTCACTCCACTGGTCTCGAGCTGCTTTCTTATGTATACCTCTAGATTTGTTTGGTGTTGTAGCGCCGTAGGGGTGATTGATGGAATAGATATATTCATTAAACGAGACAACGGAATCATTCAAAATTTTCTGCGATTAAGCTCCTAGGGTCCAATTACAGCACTTCCTTAGGCCCACTCCGGTGAGTGGACAGAGATGGATAAGGGTTTGATTATGTCTGTATCTTAGATGGGTGACTGAGGCTTGATACTGCTCCATCAGGTGTTCAAAAGCTGAGTCAATGTCAACGTAGTCAAAGTACCTCTGACCACTCTCGTTTTTCTTGATTAAGGTATTTATTCCTCCACAGATGTAGTAGCATGAGATTGGATCTTCATCCATTAGGTTGTCTGCTTCAAAGCACAATGTGTCTATATCAGCTCCGTTGAACGTATAGACTATGACCCCCACATTCCATAGCTTCATTATGTGGTTCATAATTTTATTGCAACTGATTGTTATTACCGTCCCGACCATCAGAGACGGCATTAATTACGTTCATCATGGAATCTTCAATTATCAACAATACAGGTTCCAATGGTCTCCAATTTACCAAAGCAGCAACTGAAATGATGATATTACTGGTACGTCATAAGCGAAGTACTCCAGTACCAACCAACAGGCATATCGCACCTTCTTATCTGGTAGGTCATAACGTCGTTTATGACTGTACTTATGGGCACGACCAAGTTGATTGTAGGTCATTCGGCCCCAGCCATTTGGCCCCAGCCATTTGGCCCCCTGGCATTCGGCACCTAGCCTTTCGGCCCCAAATACGTCATAATTCCATCATAACTTCGACATAAATACGTCATAATTTCGTCATAAATACGTCATTTACCCTTTCTCTTAAATCCTGCTCTTATTTATGTCATAACTTCATCATAAATACGTCATTTATACATCATAATTCCGTCATAACTTCGTCATAAATACGTCATCTACCCTTCCTCTTAAATATGTCATAACTTTGTCATTATTACGTCATAAATTCGTCATTATTACGTCATAAATTCGTCATTATTACGTCATAAATACATCATAACTTTGTCATTAATACATAATAACTCCTATTGCAATTTACTTCATAAATACGTCATTAATACATAATAAGTATGTCATAAATACGTCATACCCATTCTAATCTTTTTTTTGCCACTGGTTTGTCCTGCAATACATTACAAATACATAATAAATACGTCATAATTATGTCAATTTTATTTGCCATGTAGCTATGACGTAGATATGATGTATTTATAATGTATTAGGGGCTGAATGGTAAGGGGCTGAATGGAACGTGCTGAATGGTCAGGGGCTGGTTGGCTGGGGGCTGAATGGCCTGAACCCGACCAAGTTGCTACGTTACAGATATCTGTGTGTGCACATAACTATCCCACCATGAGAGTCAACTGGCCTGCGAGAGGCTGCAGTCTATGTAGTGGGACTACAGTCTCCCCAGTCTCGTCCAGTCGGGATTCAGGGAACTCCCTCTCTTGTGTTTGGGGATTGTGGGTCCCCATATTCTGGGGAATATTACTACGCACTATACCTGCCTACATTTAGCCACTACAGCAACCAGTGCCCAGAACTACTTTTATGCAGAAACGCTGGTCGCCAGAGACGACTCATGCTAGTGGTCGAGCTGGGGCCAGATTGCAGTCTCCCCTTTGTCAGCACTTTGATTCTAGATGGCAGCAGTGGGATCTCTATAACATATGCATGTAACATTGTAAGTGTTTTTTTTTTTTCAAAAACAGTTGGGCATCAGAGACTGCATACACTGGGGCGGCCTGTCAGTAGTATTCGCAGACAGGTATGACTGGCCATATTGGAGCAACGTCTGGGCAGCAGTGGACCAGACACCTGCAGCAGTTTGACAATTATAACAGGTTTTAACACGGTTAGCGAGTTTTCAGTGCCAAAAATGGATAATATCAGTTCCTATATCTCAAGATAAAAGCACTCAAAATTCACGGCAGACAGACAGCGGGGCATACATCTTGAAACCTACCTTGACACGAAAGTAAATCCTCCATTTTTGAAGCTTATGTACCAAATATAGCGAAATGCTTTGGACATAACATAGTTGAAACCATATTCTACCTCTCTGTCGACTAGATTCCTTGATATTATGGCTGTATTTGATATAAAAAATTATTTAACTTTCGAATCGAGCGACTTGCCGTGCGTCTTCGCCATTCTGTCAACACTACAGGTGCCGCCACCTGGTGTGTACAGAATAGATTATATTTTAGACTGGCGCAGCTCTGTCTCGACGTGTTCGCAGTAGTAGGCCTATGAGAGTGAGACTTTCAGGAGCTCGCCAGCTTAACCATACGACAACATGAAACCAAGATGGCGGAGCACGGTTTTGCCGACTCACAAAATAAATGAATGGATTCTATACAATATAAAGGTAAATACTAAGAATTAATGGAGGAAACCGTGTTATAAGCGCAATATATATAAAGAATAGTCTATGCATTATATATTACTTACTAACATAAGCCCCCAACAGTCCCATACCTTGGACAGTGCTTCTAATTTACTGAACTATTGATCTGATCGAAATAAATTCAGCTGATCTGGGTCACTGTTGCTCAAATTGGTGTCTGGACTGTATAGCTCAGGTGGGAGGGCTATGGAAATTAGATTCCAGGGTCACTAGATCGAATCCCTTGGTAAATAGGTGATTTTGAGAAACAAGTCAAGTTGGCTCAGTAGGCATAGCATTGGGCTAGAAATCCAAAGGTCCTGGGGATGGTTCCCACATTATCTGACACCTTCTTCAGGGCCTACTTCTTTGATCTGTTGATATATCAATAGTTATTGGTTACATGATCGTAGATAGAGTAAACATATATGCAAATGAGCGGTAAAACCATTTGCAACCTGGGTTCAATGCTGGGTCAAACTGGGCTATTCCTGTCTCTATGTTGTAGAGCCAGAACGCACCAGTCTACTACATGTATCACAAAGACGCCCACTTTTTTGTTCAAAAATCATCTTTTCCCCTCCATTCAAAACATGGAAAATAATCATAAGAACATGCCTTTGTGTATGGTGTTTTGTGTAGCTAATTTCGTGTGACAGATATCTGTGTGTGGACATGTAGTGTATAACAATCCAATCAATGTAGTTGTCATAAACGACCTATATGTGTACGTTATGACGATACCACTGCTGCCATCTAGAATCGAAGTGTTTCAGGAGGAGCTGGCAAAGGGTAGACTGTAGTTCAAGGGCCAGGACTGGATCTAAATATAGAGCCAGGGTAGAATGAAGCTATATATATATAGTAAAGGGTAGGTCACTCTTGGGGCCACCATTTTGGAACCAACTGCTTGACATTAGGCTCAAAGCAACCATGGAACATTACTGACACAGTGCAACCCTATGGGCTCAAAGCAGACATGGGCCTACAGTGACTGACACTCTCCTACCCTTCTCTCCACAACCTCTGCATGGAGAATGACTAAAGTTGGGGCATGTGCTGTATTCCCACTACATGTATCACAAATCATGTACTCCCCCTCCATTCACAAATATGGAAAATAATCACATGAACTCTTTATGGTGTTTTTTTTAGGGAGTTTCATGTGCGTTCCCACCAATGTGGTTGCCAAAAACCATGTACATGTGTACATTATGGTGATTTAACTGCTGCCAGCTAGAGTTGAAGTGTTGCAGAAAGTGCTGGTGAAGGCCCCGTGGAAATAAATGGTAGAATTATGAAAACAAAACCACAGGTGTTCCCTAATAGATGATAAATGGAATAGTAGATTTTTTTTTTTATATTATGCCAGGGTTTGGGGATTTTATGAGGCATCCAAAAGCCAATGAAGATTTTCAGGCCCAAATTAGGGTAGAATGGTAAAAGACCTCACTGTACATACAACTCCCTTATTTAAGATTTTCAAGGTTACGCCTATCCAATATTCTGTCGCATTGTGTATAAGGGAGAGTTTAATCATGCTACAGTTGAAATTATTGCTAACGGACATTTTAGGTTGCTGTCTTGTGTGTGTTAGTCCTACGGTATATAGAAAGAAACACAGAGGAATTGCCATTTGTTGCACTTGACCTAAGGGGTGGAGTGTAGTCCCCCTGCATGTACATTGTATCACAAATCATCTTTTCGCCCTCCATTGAAAAAAAGTGGAAAATTAGAAATATTGTGTATTGTGCTTCGTTGCGGTAATTTCGTGAGACAGACATGTGTACATGTATAGTGTAAAACAATCCAAAGGAGTGCCGTTGTACATGTACTGTTAAATCAGAATTGATTGTAAAATTTGCAAGCCACTTACTAGTATGTTACGTGAATTTAGGAGCTCCATATTAGCTAATACGCATGGATATTACTATTTTTTACGTGAAATACTCTGTGCTTTTATCTCAACACCCGTGATGTTCACAATAACTATAAGGCCCCCTAAATAGGCCTACATTGTATCAAAACGTATAGCAGCCGCCCCCAACCAGGACCCCTCCCCCCATCAATAAACATTTGCTTCCTGTGCCCCTGGATGTACAGTTTTGTGTAAGAGTACCTCACATGTAGCAATTTAAGAAGTTTTTTAATAGCATCACAGAATTCTGAGCACCCTGTTAAGGTCTGTGCCATATTGGAGGATCCTATAGATTCCCATCTTTTACCTCCTTAGTAACTTAGTGGTCATACAGCTCATCAGGTGTGATGAACATGGCCTATGCGGTTACCCTCATAAGTCACAGGGCGAACCACTGTTTTCCTTCTGTTTTTCTCTCTCCCATGTCCTTTACATTTGTACCAACATTCCATCCTTCCCAGGTTTTCCGGCAAAACACGTATGAAGGAGAGTCTGATGGTTGTCTTTCTAAGTTAGGTGTCTCCATAACCACGTCCGTAGTGAGGTTTACCATGCTTGAGTCATCAAATCCGGGAATATCAGAAAGAGGAATATTTTGGTGACCACTTACTTTTACACAGCTATTAGCCCTATATATGGCAACCATAAAATGTTATTTATATTGTGCACCCAAATTGGAATGTTTTCGACGAAAGACTACCGAGAAAACAATAGTTAAGGATCCCCAACTTACAAAGGTTTAATGTATAAAATCAATATTTCCTTTACAGATCCAGGCAGGTGATAAAATATTCTTTGTTAGCAGGGAGTGTCTGAAGCTGTTCAGGCTCCAAAATAGATTAGCGTGTTTCCCGTTACATCGCTAAAATATGGAGGGTCGGAACATAAAAGAAAGGCTGATTTTATTTTATGTAGAATTGATATTTTTTACTGATAGGAGGTGTGAGTTTACAGACGGGGCCATCTCTATATTTGATATATGATATTTAGACCTGTATTATAAGCCTGTATTATCAGCCCACACTTGGCTGGCGACCTGCCTCTATGTTGGGGACATCATAGAGGCAGGCCATGTCTAAGAAGTTACCAGTCAATCATCCCCTGTTTTAACCCTTAATCACAAGAGGGCACCCTAACACCCCAATGGTCAACGGTTACGTCTTTCGGGGAGAAGCGCTAATGTGGCGCCATTTTCGCTTGTAAAATATGAGCAGTAAACTTTCGCCGGAACCAGGGACACACTTCCGATCATACCGTTTCTCCTCGAAAGGGTTCACGATGGTCAACCTGTCTCTCCTATACAGATGTTTGAATATAGTTTGTGATTGGAGAATAGAAATACTCCCATCTAGTGGAGACCAAGAGTACCTCTCCCCGTGAGAGGTACTCTTGGTCTCCATCTCTCCATCTAGCCCTCAACACTGAAAACATGGAAGATCCGAAACTAGTCAGTGGTGACCACTTTAGGTCCTCAAGGGGACGATACCTAAAACTACAGCTTTAGGAAGTCAAAATGACGACTTTAGGATGACAATACTGACAGTACAGGGTCGTCATATTGATGACTCAGGTCGTCAGGATGACGACTTGAAGTCGTCATTTTGACTACCTAAAGCTGTAGTTTTAGGTATCGTCAACTTGAGGACCTAAAGTGGTCACCGCTGACTAGTTTCAGAACTTCTAGGTTTTCAGTGAAATACCTATGGGGACCAGCGCACAGCCCACACATGTGTATACTTTTTCTTCCCTCGATGAACATGCTCTTTCTTGCATTTTGGTCCTTATTGTCCACTGGATATTTGGCCGACCTGAAAAGCTTTCATGTTATTATGCTTTCTACTAAAAGAAAAAAAGAAGTTAAACACACTCTCAAACTTTTTATCAATACAATTGTGATAAAACAGGTCCCAGAAGTGGTATGACCAGTGGGTCAATATACCCATATGCATACCCATCGTGCTAAAACAGTGCTAGCCTTGAAATTATAGTCGGCGTAGTGGGGGGGGGGGTCACATTGGACATAACTCTCATAATGTAGAACAGAAGGACATAGCACAAGAACCTGCTCCAGATGATACATTGGCAAAGTCACGTTGTGAAACAGGGAGTGAATTTATTGTTAGTTCTTGGCTATACAATAGTAACTCTCTTTGACAGATTGATGAGGTGATTTTACATGGACCCAAATCAGCCGATAAACTGCTCATAATCTGTTTTACAGTAAGACATGTTTTTAATTTTCAAAAGTCAAACTAACTGTTCGGGCATTATCAGTCATAGATTACATCCAGTGAAATCAGCTGAACAACTGCGTCAGCTAAAGGTTGGTATGTTAGATTATTGACCTATGTCACAAACAAAATAAGTACGAAAAGAACATGTCAGTTTGACTTTGAAGTTGTAGACAAAATAGAAAGCAGTCCCTTACGTGTTTCCTATATAGTATCATACTTTCTTGATAAGATGCAGGACCCAACAACATTAGCAGTAGAACCTATTTTTATATCTATATTATCATGATTTAGGGGACATTATTCTTTTAGCAATTGTCGCAATTTTGGTGCGTAGGGTTGATCATTTTGAGGCAGAGCCTAATCTTAACGCCATTTCTTGATTCTTATAGTATTAGATCAACACACATTCATCGTCATACAAAGACATGCGTAGTTAATGTAAGCTTATGATGAATAATACACATTATAACATGAAATTAGCTTAATTGTTCCATGATCCTCCAATAACAGAATGCTTATGATACAATAACAGAATGCTATATATATATAAAGGATACATCTATTGAACATGAACTTACATATTGTTAGCTAGACTATTGTATGTCTATTTACAGGAGTGTAGATATTGCATACGGTGTGCACGTCAAGTACATGGATCACCTTGTTCATAAACATTCAAAACCTCTCTCTCTCTCTCTCTCTCTCTCTCTCTCTCTCTCTCTCTCTCTCTCTCTCTCTCTCTCTCTCACTCATTCATTCTCCCTATTTCTTCCATCCCCTCTCTTCCTCTCTCATTCCCAATTTGTATGATAATTATGTGCATAATTGTGCATAATCTCCATCATGCCCATGATAACACGTCACAACTTAGCTGGGCGTTTAAATCATGTACACAGTGTTAAATGCTGCATTTATTTCTATCCAGGCACAAGCACACTAATGAAAGACATGTTTTCTTTTCAAAGTAATGAGATCTAGCATACAACATACAACTCAACAAGTTTTAATGAACATAGCTACGGGGTGTGGATGGGGGTCCCCCATGTAATATGTTGATTTAAAAAAAAATTGGCCATGTCCCCATGTCAATTTTAAGAAATGGTCATGTCACCATGTCAAATTTAAGAAATTGTTCATGTCACCATGTTGATTCTAATAAATTGTTCATGTCCCATGTCACTAAGCCTAAAATAGCCCATGTCGCCATATTAATTTTAGTGGTCCACACCCATATAGCTAAAACACTCGTGAATAGATACTCAGTGCCAGTGAAGGCCTACAGTTAGCCAGTCTTTGACTTTTCATGTGCATCTTCATATTCACAATCTCCTGAAGAACGGTTGGTATGATTCTGTGGTGAGAAACACACAGGCAAGTGTATATAAAATCCACGTCTGTGGAATGAAGGAAAGTTGTGACGAGCCTGATGTAAATGTGCCTGGCGTAGACGTAGCACTGGGCGAAGTTTGGCATTGTAGTTTGTCAGGCACGATTACCATGGCCCCTCCAAGCAATGGTCCCTCCTTATCTGATACACTTATCAGCACTGTTTCACCCCGTGGGTACTGGCGCACGAGCATTCCAAGCCCTCCCATGCCTTCATACGTTGCTAAGCAGCCGAAGAAAAGGACGAGGCGGTTACTTGTTTGTGGCGACTCTGCAATTGCTACACCAGTTGTCACATTGGCGTAGGCCTCTTGACCTAATGGTCCTAAAGAGAGAAAATATGAATAACCATCAGGGGGGTCTGTGGCAAAATTAATGACTATATTCACATTAGTTATGGTTAAGTAAGTAGCATTGTGACTCCAATATTATGTGTACATTGATATGTTTGAATCTTTTTGAATTTAGAATACTCAGTTTAAAAGACACCTTATCTCATTTCCAATGCATCCATGTGTACTATATGACATAGGCAGGGGATCATTCTTGGACTGAAAATACCACGTTTCAACGGGGTGCTGCCACCTCGTGTGAAACATAAGAAGTAAGGTCAGGTGTAGGTCAAAATATTTACAACAATCTGGACTATATCATAAATCGTTTGTCTCTTTAAAGATCTTGAAATTGTTAAGACAATATCCTGTATGACTATTATTTAAAAGTCATATTACCATGAAATATTCCTGATGCCTCTCCTGCTTTCAACACTGTAACAACATCAATTGGTGGTGTTAGGGGTTGTTCTGGGGACCATGTGCCACACCGTATTGTATCTGCACCAGTCCAGCACACCGTCCCTTCATTATAACTGACCCCTCCTTCTGAGTCCAGTTTCTTAGTGTACCACCCTGCCCATGTGTCCTCAGACACGTGCAGGATTTCTGCTTCATCTTCACTTTCACCACCCACCCTGGCAGATACTAAGGCATAACTGAACTCCTCCAGTGTAGTGTTACGTGGGGGATCTGGGTAAAGGGCAGCTCGGACTACAGTTATAAATACAAGGCCACTGCCTTCTCCAGGTAGTACTCTGAGGGTGGTACCAGCTTGTAACCACCTCCTGTTCTCCTTAGGGGCGATTCTAATGAGGAGTGTGGAAAACACGTCTATGTTAACACCCAGTTCTAAATTCAGGGAGTCTGTTGTGACTTGGCTAGCGAAGCTGTAGCCATCTCTCACCTGGCGAATCTCCAGGTAAGGTCTATAACCAAAGTACACGGTATCTTTACCATCAGGTGTATACACAAAGTAGAGGGTGCCATCCCATGATGTGAGTGAATTTATGAGACCTTTGTCAGTTGTCCGAACCTTATTCATAACTTGTTTTACATTGTCAAAAGAGGAGCAGTCGGGGTCAGGTTTACAGGTATTTCCATATACCGCTGTAGATGAATCATCATCACCATTCTCCAGTTGTATATAGGTCCTCAAGGCTGGTGAATCATAAGACAGTGACCTAATACTAAGGCGAGAATAATTCATGCTGCCAACCTTAGCACATACAAACTGGTGTTCCACAATGCTCTCCTCTGTGTAGGCTCTGTGGTCATTTTCAAGAGTATCTATATCCAAGGCAACTTTAAACACTCCTGCTGGATCCTCTAATGTTTTCCCTGGGCTTGTGTAGTGGATAGTCACACTACATGTTCCTACCCAAAATAGGGAGAGGCGTATTAGGAATAATGATCTGTTAACTGCCATGGTAGTAAGAGTAGATATAACATAGAGTTGCTATGGTCTTCATCTGTGTGCCTCTCTTCCCGACTGTCTGAGCCAAATTGTGCTTGGCCCTCCACACCCACACGCCCCGGTCTGTGTGGTGGCCCAGATACCTATAGTATAGCACTAAACTATGTCTCTGACCTATTGGCCCATCTCTCTGTTAGGGACTTGACGCACTGAAGATCAGATGATGTACACATGACCACATGTATTATGAATACAGGCAATAGAAACAATTTCAGTACAATTATGAATCGAGAAGAAAGCTTAAGTGCACCTATTAGATACTCTTGCGCATATTGTAGTTGTGTTTGTTTGTTTATTCAAGGAGGCAAATACTATCCTAAAGACACATAGGGTGTACAAACAGTTGCTTTCACTTAGCAGTGGATCTGAGGCCTCTCAGTTGGCTGGAAATGTGGGGTGATACTTACAGTACATTTGCCCGTTGGCAATGGACACCGTGCCGTGTATATATGGCGGTAAATATATGTATGTTATACTCTGTTCGCAGATAGTTATCCTTTTGTAAACAAGTCACAGTTGGAAACACAAAAATTCATTTTCAGGGTGCATTATGCAAATTGTCTGAAACTGCGCTCGGCTCTTTTGCCGAGCTCACATAGAGTTCGAGCTATAGATAATGTTCATGCTTTTTTATATGGGCAAAAATGATTATTTGAAATTTAGCCAAATCTATTTTCGTTTTTGGTGAAACAAGCATTTTGAGAAACTTCTTTTTACTAGGGTATTTGCTTTTTCTCTTTTTAACTCCATAATCGATTTATCATACCAGAACCTTCCTGCGTCACCAGACATACGTGATATAAGGCGTTTTTACTCGCGTTTCTCCCCTAGTGTTTGTCCTTTGTATTTGATTGTCAGTGGCGGGCCACTAACCCATCTGTCAACCCTACCGTGAAAGATATAAAGTCTATATAATAAAAAAAAACAGGGAAGAGACACTTGTGAGGGAACATTGTGGGAACCTTCAGGTGTGTTTTGAGAATCACACATTGTACCAAAATAGTCCTTATGATGAAGATGCGTCAGCATCGAAACTCTAGGGTCTGATAACAACTACGTTTGATAGTGTTTTATGCCATTCCATATAAACCAAGTTGGGAACTAAGTTGTATTGTAATTTTTTAACATAGTCGAACATGTAGATATAGTATTGTAAATACAAGTACAATGCAGTTGGACAATTTGGGTAGCCCACACAAATACACCAACTGGTAAAGCTGTGAGCCAATAACACGGTTCAATTGATTACAGATATTGTTCAAAACACCATAACGGAAATTGTAATAAAATGGTCAATCAGCACTAGTAGGTAGTGTCAAAATCACTATTTATAAACAGAATGGTATATATTGGGATTTAAATGTAAGGTTAAGAGAGAGACAAAAGACGGCAGTGGACCTCATCCCTGCTTAAAAATACGTGTATGGGTGGATCCTTCTTCTATCGATGAATTTGTTTGGGTAAGGAGATTATGATAATTTATGGAGGAGTGATACAGGCAAAGTGGATGTGTTTGAAAAGCCTCAAAGAATGACTCTTTCCAGCAATGCTACCCATAAAGTGTCACAGATGACTCCAAAATGTGCAGATAATTTTATATAGTTCTGAGGATATCATCATATACCACCCCAAGACATAAAGGTCCTGAAATTGCATATTTTCTTTTTCCCCAGTGAGGATCCTCTATTTCCTCTTGAACTATAGATGGCATAAAAAACATACTGTTTGTTGCTGTTGTTGTTTTGTTTATTGGTATACTGGAATACCACACAGCTAATTCATTTTTATATCATCCATGAAACACAGTAGGATATTATGACTTAATCAGTTTATATAATTACAACGTCTACAATGATTATGATGTTCATAAGATTACAACGTTTCGGTCTGGAATAGCCTTTTCCAGTCTTCTACAATGATTACAAAGTTGGGTTATATTAAATGATATCGGAAAGATCCATCCACTCATTCTTGAAATAATTCAGCAAACCGGTCACATCCGTGCCATATTCCTCACTGCAGAGTGTGTCGGTAGTAGTAATGTCCTCTGACAATGGCATTAACGTCTTGGTGTGAGTGTCGAATGGCAGCAAACATGTCTTCTGGATTAGCTACTTCATTGCAAAGATTAGAAAGAGAAGTCCTAATGGTATCCTGCTGATGCCCACCGAGAAGTGCTTTCACTCAATATATCACAGCTGCTCATTTCTCACAGTATCAGTTTAAAGTAGGACTCTGCCTTCTATATGAGTCAGTATGGCATAAAAGACATGACCATTTCCACAACATGCTGCATTTTGGGACAGCATTATAGTGTTATTAATAAATTGCGTTGAAGTGTTGGTAGCACGAGTAGAAGGATCCCTCAGAGTGTGTATACATCGAATCTACATCAGGAGCACTGTATATATGGTGGTATGAAGATTCTGCATTATAAGAGCAGCCAACCTCACTACCTCTATCCTCCATTGCAATATAACAGTTACCATTATGTGGTTGTGGCAAAAAGGTCACTACAGTACACAGTTGATATAAAATGTGATCATAGCTCATAAAGTCATTTAGTTATGTACTTAGCCAGACATGAAATCACGTCACAGCTAATAGAAAGTCAGATTTGTCCTTGATGTGTTGTTGTTTAGTTGTTAGGAGATCCCATAACTCTATACCTCTCCAGAGAGGTTTTTTTTATACATACTTAAAGTGGGGAAAACTCTTTTTCATTATCACTTTACCATTACTTCTAAGTACCCTTCTATGCTCTTGTACATCACTTGGATCCTGTGACAATGTATACATCAGGCTGAGAAGACTTTTACTTCTTCTGGCAATTAACCATTTACAACATGTGTTAGTGTGCAGGTCATTGCGTGACATGTCAGTGGGGTGTTTTACACCCAAGCATACCCTTAAGCAGTAATTCTGTGTGCTTTGTAGTGCCCCTACAGATGTATCAGGGCCACCACCAATGATTATATCCCCATAGTCAAATATGGGAACAATCATTTTGTTTGAAAGGCTTAGTGGCAAGCTCCTCATCAATTATTTTACATATCTGGTGAAGTGGGTAAGCTCATAGAAGTACAGAGTCGTTTGTTCTAGTACAAAATTGTTTAAAACTCAAATTACAGTCAATTACAGTATGTACCGGCTGCCCCTGGGGGAGGGAGAATGGATCACTTGATAGGGCATGTAATGCATGGGTGGCTTTTGAGTAGAGGAGTGGTAATAATACATACAGCCAGTACTGTGGCAATGTACTCTCGATTTCTTTCACTGTCACAACCCTTGGTGGTAGGCTTGGAAAATCAATAGTGAATAATCAACAGGACTTGCTGTGCCTGATAGGGTAGAAGGACTAGGTCTTATAAAATCAACAGGATTTGCCAACACTACCAACGCTGGGGGATGGATGGTAGAAAGTTTTAAATTTACCTCCTGAGTGATCGTCATGATGTTATTTCAACATTTTTTAACCATAAGCCAACATTAGGTTTCATACATGTTATAATTATAAGCCATATAATTATAAGAACGAATTCAGGAAGGGTGTGTCATGGACCTAGCCATACATGTACCCAGTGACGATGCTTATAAATACAGAGGACTACGCAAAGACCACGTTGAAGAATATCAGTTATCTGAGGATTTACAAATGTATACTAAGAAAGAGAGTAAATAGAGCATTTAGAAATCCATGTGAACATCCTGGTTTCTTTTTGATTGTATCAATGTCAGGAGGTCCGAAAGGCTTACCTAGCCCACTTAAAAGGTCTATTTCTCCTCTTCCCTATACCCTCGGGATGTGTGTGGTGCACATATGCGCGGGCACTGACACATTTCCCTGTGAAATTGTGTAATGTCGTTCTCACCAAAAATATGACCTTAGCTGTCGAAATGGCGTTAAACATCTATTACTCACTCAGGAGGTCCGATCATCGCACGTAGTTTAGTTTGTCCTCTAGCTGACACCAGGTAGGCATACATGTGTAGATCTTTCCTTGTGAAAGTAGGTGATCTGGAACAACTTGTGATATTAATTTCATTTATAGCACAATGCAATTAGTCATATAAACATCTCCACTGTGTATAAAATATCGGCAGAGAAGGGGGACAGTAGAGAGGAATGTTATACACATCTCTCTGTAATCTCAAAAGCAATTGTCATATTGTAATAATACTTTTGAATAATAATATAAATGAAAGTACCGTAGTGGCCCGTACCCGGCGCTTATACCGGTCATTACGGTATACATTTCAGCTTAACACACGTGTGCGCAAATGAAAATGTTATCTGAGGGGCAAACTCTTCATACTTGTGTCCTGCCATGTCATGAGTGTCTACTAAAAGCATCAAATTTATATCTGACCCTTGTTCCATGTACTACATGTATATGAAATTGTTATACTATATTTACACTAGAGTGTCTGTGAAACATAGACAAAATCTAATACAGGTTCCCAAAACTTTTATACACAGCTATAGTTCATACAATAGGTTGGTTTCTGATAAAATCTGTACCCGTTAGAATAACGAAATATAGGTTACTGATCTAAATTGCCTCTAATAAAAACCTAGATGTTTAATGACATTTTGATAGTGTGGGTCAGATGTTCAAAAAAGGTTTTGACAATAGAACGATGAATGTGCACTAGATAAGTGCTTCAGGGGATATGAAACACCGTGTCACCTCCATATTCTATATATTGTACTTAAATATATTCAGATGCAGTAATTGCCTATAATTTTATAGATACTCAGTGGTATGTGAATCCTTTTCATTTCAGAAAAGCCATGCTTCTTTCTGTATTTCCCCTTTTTTGTATTGATACATACTAGTAAAACACATATCCCTTCCGATCATTCCGTGTCCTTTTTTTTCAGAAATATATTGGTGGTTAGATGTGCAGGGGTGAAAGGGTTTGGGAAGTGAGTATGTCCATATGGATAAAATTACATTATTGATTTTAGTAAAGGTAAACCCATCTTAGAAATAACCGATGAGAAAAATGGAAAACGGTGGAAAGCAATAGCTAAGAAGTATGTCTCCAAAATATTTAACTTGAATATTGAACTTGGCATCTCCTTTCTCTGACCGAGCCTTTCTAGAAAACCAGGTTTGATAGCCCTCTTACGGTAAGTCTTTTTACCATGCATGAAACCCTCCCGATGTCGTGTAGGCCATAGTTCAAATTCACATGTACCGCTTCAGGAGGCTCGTGTTGGGACAGCCCGAGGATAGTGACGGAATATCCATTCATAGTGTACTTTGCCGACACATAATAGGAAGACCCAACATGCCTTCTTATTATGTGGAACATGTATGACGTTTTCAATACCATGCGTAGAAAAGGGGAGATGTGTATAGGGAGTCAAGGGACTACCTCGTTTTGGATCTGGCACCCTCTGTGCATCATTAGCATTTTGATAATTCTATGCCTTTTTTACTTCAAATGATAAATTGGCGAATTAATAGAAGAAGATGACAATGATTACACGGAGGACAGCAATGAATAGCCCACACCAACTAAAATTTGCATTACAATTATGATAAGAAACAGGGTAACATATTTTCAACAATCACCGTATGACTGTTGAACCCGAAGCCATTTCTTTCTGGAAATGTTTTTAGCTTTGATTCCATCCTTGGCTAGTTCATTAAGACCATGTTGGGATGTATCTTTTGCATTTTACGGAAGATGGCGCCACGTTATTACGGCGACTGCCTGCCACATGTAAACTGTGGTCCTGACTGTGAACTTTCTAGGTCTCAGCCATGGAAAAACCTTTTCACTATATTTTAATGTAGTATAGCATGCCATAACCAGTGTGCCCCGGAGGTATTGAGCAAAAATTCCCATGTATATCAGTGTGACCCATGAAGGTAAAACACCCCTCCGTGGGGGACTTTTAATTCCCATTTGGCCACCAGGGGGAATTGGAGGGGCAAAATTACCCAAAATCATTATAAAAATATGTTAAGCTAATTTTTGATGCAGAATTCAATGGTCTCATTTAAAATGCACCATTTTCAGTAGAAATGGCCCATATTTGGATGGTTAAATGAACATTTTTCATGAAAAATCAACATATATGCCTGTTCCTGGTTGCCATGGCAACCATTCCAATAATCAAAATTTGCAGATTTTTATGCCAATTTTTGGGGATATTCACCACAAACCCAAAACTGAAAACTATAATGGAAAATTCCTTCTAGATCAAAATCTATGATTAAAATCACCATATTGTTATTTTTTTTTTTATAAAAAGGCTGATTTATTGTGCTTTTAGACATTATTATGGTTAATAATGTACTTAGAGCTAAATGCTCGATTTCAAATATGAATAACGATTTATGTTCAAGGAGGGGTTCTGACATAACTACTGGGAATATTTAAGCCAACGATGTCTCACTTTAAAGATCTTGAGATGAACTTTGATAAAAAAAATTCCCTGCAGAGGGGTGTTTTTGCCTGCCTGGTCACTTTTCTTTAGGGGCAACCTCGATTTACAACATATAAAAAAAAACTGCCCATTAATCACAAAAATCTGGAATGCTGGCCATAAATGTACAGACACCTGCATAATTGGCATTCTTTGCAATTAATAAATTCAGTTCAGACCCCATCCAAACAAGTCCAGAAATGAATGGGCATCACTACAATAATCATGTTTTATTTTATATCATATGAATAAGTACCTACTCAGGACCAGTTATGAATTTTTACTAAATTAGCTAACTATTTTATTAAATTAGCTAACTATTTTATCTGCTAAATTAGCTAACTATTTTATCCACCCAGAACTCATGTAGTATTCAGTGCGGAGCTCTTCTGTCGGTAAGGATGCACTGAGTGACCCCAGGATTTCCCTATGTGAGACCTCTAAGCACCACATGCCCAATATACATTCAAGTAAGCCTAGGTCCATCAATTTCTCTTTGACCGTCAGTACAAACACCAAACGCTATTCATATAAGTGCATTATCTAACAAAATGTTATGACCCCATTCACCGTGAAATACCATATGTAACTATGACTTGTCAGGGAGTTCACGCAGTACCCATGGTTGGGGATATCATACATGTATTTAAGTCATTTCGATATAGACCATACTAACTAAGGAAGTCACCCCCCTGGACCCCCCCTAGATATCCCCCCTCTAACACAGTGATCCCTTACCTTACCCTTTCCTGTCACTATCCCTATCCCTATCCCTGATCGGGGGAGAGAATTTCCGGTGGGAAACCTTCTGACAAAGTAAGTATATTATTAAATGTGTGTAGTCCTACTGGGAGCACCTCATTATCAGTAATTGATAAATTGCGGGTAATGGGACTGACAGGCAAATTCATACTCCACCTAGTGGTGGTTCCAAGTACTCACCAGACTCTCAAGGACTCATTCCGGTGGCTCCACCTTCTGCTAATCACTGAGCAACTATTGGATCATCTCCAGCCTGCCCTACTAAAGCCTGGGTAGAATATGCAAACTATATACCATCATCTCAGTTTGCCCCGGATTTCACTCATCCCACAGGACTACCTCTTACCCCTCTCCAACTCACCAACATTACAATAGCCGCACTCTTAGATATTGAGTCCCCATATGCCATGGACTTCTCAGGTCACTCTCTCAGAAGAGGTGGTCTTCAATCGGCTCTAGTTAGTGGATGGGACAAACAGGCTGCCTCACACCACAGCACCTGGTCATCCACTTCTGGTATGAGACTTTACATACCGAGCCAACATACCCTATCAGTCTCACAGTGCCTCAGAGACTTATTTACACCTTGATATGTTGACTTACCATATTATACTCAAACTTTATACTATGGACTCTGAACATTTATCCATTGTTGGTAACATACGGTACAAGTTAGTGCCTTACCTCATTTACATATTCAACTCTTAGATACAAACCGGTATCTCATTAGTTTAGTTACTTGTTTATCATATACCATATTTACTCGTGTTAGTGTAATAAAACTACACTTTATGAATTTCCTGTTCAGTGTTCTCATTATTTAGATTTCCACCCAATGATAATCTAAGTGATATTGTAAACAATACCTGAAAATGTCAAATGAATATAATATTTTGTACTAGCTTAGTTTTTCTGACCCATAACCAAGGATAGTACAGTATCTAAACGTCTTGCCATAACAGGGAAATTGCGTGCAGACTGTCAATAGAGGCAGACTATGTACTGTACAGTGTCCACCCATCCATGAACTATATAAAGCTATGGAGGTGTATTACAGATGGTTATTTTGCTGAACAGATTACTTTTATCCATACATAATTGATGTATTTTCAATCTATTAGCTGAATAACAAGGAAATTCTTTCCATATAGTTATACAGTGAAGAGTCAAATCAAGGGCAGTATGTGAATATGTGTAATGTTTCAGAAACATGAACAAATAAAGTCTTCATCCAACTAAATTCGCAAGTGTCCCCTATTCTAGTTTAGTTTCATAGATTACAGAAATTACACCCGCACATGTATTATGATCAATAGACTTGGTAAATTAGAGGACATTATTTCTTTTTTTGGTAATAGGAATGTAGACATAAAGTCTATCCGATAGACTGGATGATAAAACTTTTAGTAGGTATATTCTCCCATCGATACCAATAAAAAGGCTTTTCCCTCCTAAATTTGGCTGCTTTACTATTCCATTGGCACAAGAGTAGTACCCGCATCCCCGTAGTACGCTGGTTGTATTATATCTCAATCTATTCATGTCAGTGCTGTCAATTACTCTCTTGCATGTGAAGCCAAGCAGCAATTATGTCACATAATGACACGTATTGAGTCACAAGTCCACAATTGGCATTATATATATATATATATATATATATATATATATATATATATATATATATATATATATATATATATATATTCTACTACATTGAACTATTATGCACAGATCTATGTCCATAAATAGGAAATGGGGTTGCATTTGTACAAGCAGCCTTACCAATACCTCTCGTGGCTTGCTGATGTGGATATGATAAATTCGGTAACAGATATAGCAAAGTTCCAATCACATTCAAGCATATCTAAAGATTGCTTTTTTACATCGTTTTCATAATCTAATGTACAAACAATAATTCAGGTATGTGAAGACCTAAATAAAGTCTAAAGAAAATAAAAATCCACCCTGCACACATCAGTTCCTTTTGCCATATTACCGAAAACGATCCTTTTTTGCCTGCCCCCCATGAGTATATGCCAAAACAAGTAGCCATGTTTGCGACCCTGGGAGTTGGATCCCACTTAATGACATAGCCAGGCCTATCATCTACTTGTTTTTGGATCTGTGGCCTAGATCCTGTATGCATCCTGTATAAGCCTCACGACCTACTTACTTTGACAACCCTGCCCATTCTCCTGAATATAACCTTTACTTAATTACCCCTTATATAGCAATTTGGCCACCAACCACACTACTCGTCTTGTTTGTAAGCATTTCAAAGGTCGTCCTCCATACTGGGTAACTGCCAGGGCAGTCAAATATATCATACAGTTAAGAGCTGCTCTCACTTTCGCTGAGCTGCTCCAACTAAATCCTTCCAATACTCCTTTGTCATATTGCTCCTGGCCCTCTCCTAAAGGGCGTCCCCTCCAGGAGTGGCCCCATCAACCTGGACAGTGGGCCACTGGGGAGGCACCAAACAATGATATTTTCGTTTCATTTCGCCAGTGAGCCGCTCTGTTCGTCGAGCATAATGGTCGCGTCGAACGCGCTCAACGCCACAGACGTCTTGCAACACCTCTCATTTCACGCTCCACTGGGCACCATCATATTGGGACCAATAAATGTGGCGGTGGATGTCGGCGGTCCGATAACCCGACTGACGGGCGGGCAGGCGGAAAACGGCCACTGCCAGCCCGGTCGATGCCAGACACGGCCCGTAAACACGGCATGGGTGACCGGTGTATTGGGGTTAGATGCATGGAGGTGTGGGGTGAGTGGTTAATATGAAGTATGAGTAATATTGTGGGGTCTGGAGGGATGGTGATAAACTGTAGTTTGGGATTGTGAGTTATGATATAAGCTTTTCATGACAGGCGATGGCAAGGGTTATAACACGGTAGATGAAAATGTCTCGCAAAATTGTGAACTTAATAGAGGAAGGAGGGAGACTATATCTTTTTTCTTTTCTGTAGTGGGGAAATGCCAATGTGTGCGTGCTAAATTGTGATTAAAGGTTAGAGAATATTCCAAAAACTCCATAACACAATCGTGGCCTACATGGGTATATCGTTTTTCAGCATTTAAGAGGATTTTGACTAACTGGCATGAACATGTTTAATATTCAGATGTTTGGGAGTTAGGTCTGACAGCTTAATAACCATATTTAAGCTTAGATGCCAACATTTTGTCCCCAGTCAAAGCCTGGCATTATATCTTGTGGACGCACGACTATCAATTCACGAACTATCGAAACCTTAGTGTGTATAATGCAACTTGCGCCATTGACGATACGGTGGTAATGTTTTAGGGAGTAAGACTATGAGTCAGTGGTAGAATGTTCCTCAGTTTGCACATATCCAGATCCTGGAATATAGTGGGAAGGCTGGACAACACCGCGCAGAACACTCGATACATAAATATCAGTGTCTCTCGTGGAATGGAATCCATGGCCACTGCCAACATCTCCACCGATCAACATCTGCAGTAGGTTCAATGGCCATTGTGGTATTGTGTGGTAACTACAGAGATTCTGTGTATTAATGTACCCTTGCCATGTACTCATAATACCGGGGTAAGTTGGTAGTGCGTCTTTAGGTCTTTAAGACAAAAAAATAGTCTTTAAGATTAACAATAATCTACGGTGCAATATATGATGACTACGTAGACATTGTGGTTTAAACGTGCATCAGCTGTGGTATGTGGCATATTAAGAATGTCATGCTGAGTGGTGAGGGGATTTCTAATGAGACATGTGATGGAGTATAGCTAGGATGTGTCTAAATTAGATGTGATCTAATATGGCGTGGTAAGCTATACATCTCTGATTAAAGGCATATCAGTAGCTTAAGTCTGCAGTCAGAGTTTATTGCCATCTCCCAAAGCGACCCTATCTAATGGAACTACATTCTTATATGTATAAGGCTTAACAGAAATACGATGTGTGCAGACCTTGGTTAAGCTGATTTCATTTCATATACATGATAAATACAGTTAGAATGTACAACGTATTATGACGATGCCATTTTTGTCATTAAAAGCTAACGTATACAAGTTATGCTAGAGTAAGTTAAATATGTGGGTTTATGGCTATTATGTACATGTATATGTGATGAACAGAGGACACCAGGAAGGTTCCTATACAATTTCTAAAAAGAAATAATGTTGCTTAATTTATAGACGGTGTAAGGCTACGAAGATGCAGAAGAAGAAACCTGGGTTATACAAGATGCCCCATCTAGCACCTTGGCTGTGAAAGATCCTTTGATCTTAGCTCCAAGGCTGTTGTCTATTAGCTTTCCCTCTGTCAGCTCACACACCTGCCAGTGCATGCTCATAAATCCTGCTGGGCCATAGTTCTGTAGCCTCCCCATCCTTACGGACACGTGCACGTGTATTAATAGAGAAGTTGCACTTACACGTACACGTACTGTTACCGAGGGATATCAGGGAAGAAGCATACCAAGGCCTGTTTTTGGCCGTTATACACATAGTGCGTGTGCTTTAGAACTAAGTACCTGCTTGTTCCATAATACAAGAAGCGTCTTCTCCTTATAGCTCATCTACATAGAGGTTTCCCTCATGGACTGGGATGTGCTCCGAGTGGCTCGTATAAAGGAGAAGAGTAGGGAGACTATACATGTGAGTTATGTTCTGTCTTAGTCATTAACAAAACGGTTAGGATGGGGGGTGGGGAGTATTTCTTCTTTGCAAGGCAAGGACCCTCGTGAAGACACAAAGACAAAGGGAGTATGCCATAACTATGACCACTCCTCTACTGCCTGCAGCTGCAGATGCGCACACACAAATACAAATTCATTTCTTTCTACTCCTCTGTCTTCTCTGTCGTGATAAGTAATGACTCAAGTGTCAGAGTTCTCGCCGCCACCCCCACAGGCAATGTGGATAATTTGGGCATACATGTAATGACTGAGCACTGTTTCTCAGCACAGCAGAGCATGTACCATTCACCAACAAGGAGAATAGGGAAACCCAATTAAATCCTTCCTGAATAAAGATGCCTCAGAGGGACACTGATATTAATGTTGTAACACATGTCCTACAGTTGCTTCTAACAATACTGCGCACAACACGCATATCATTAAATATTTAGAAACGAGGCGCCCTCTCTATTTTTCCTCTGAGAAGGAACTACATAACCACCCTCTTTATGGTTGTCTCGGTGTATCGTTTATCAGCTAATGGTTTTCTTATTCCCTTCTAACGATAGCAACTCAAAGCGGAAGAGGGTCAAATGGCCCTGGAGCGATCGTTTTATCCCTACTCCTTATCAAGACCCGATGTACCCCACCAGAAGGATAATCCTGTCCGGCTTTTCAGCGTTTTTCTACAGACCAGATTACGACTCATCAAGAAAAGCCTCTGGTATCGAACAGTTATGGGTTGAGATGGAGGGGTGGCCTGTATATTGCTTTGAGTGGTAGAGGGCCTTTGAAGGTAGGCCCCCTGGTGGGCATGTGGGGGCAGTATGTGTCCGCCGGGATCAATGACAGACTGGTCATGTATGGATCCTGTCCACAAGGCTCCCCTAGGCAGAGAGGGCCTTACGATCCAGCCGTCCTTCTGATGTGGTGCCGACCCCTAAACTGTGATCGCACCGTGAGCCACTCACATTACCTGTGAGTGCTTAGACAACCCTCCTCATACCTCTTCGCTTTTCCTCCTGTAGCTGTCGTTAAGGCTGTGAGATGGATGGGTGGATGCTAAATGCATGTCTATAGATGCCTACCTATCTGTATGTAGTAGAAATATATGGGTTTCATGGCAGGACATGACCATATCGACATCCGTATGACTTGGAATTGAATGCAGTATGATCAAAAAGAAGGAAGGAATGTGAACTTAAAAGCAGTGAAATATTGTATTGACCCTCTTCTATCATCAAACATGTCAACAAAAATACTAATACGTCTATACATCACTATGATCACAATATCATTGTCATATAATAGATGTTCAATTATTGGATTTGTAACACTGCTTTACTATTCTACCCTGGTCCCACTTAATAGCAACCCACACTAAGACCCTGGGGGGGGGGGGGTTGGAGACATGTTTTAAGGGGACATGTACACAAAGGAGCAGGGTGTCCTACAGAGCCACCCCCTGACCAAGGTCTGTACAGGCAGGAGGCAGTCAGCGCCCCCTGGTAACCTTCAGAATGCTTCCTGAAGACTTCCACGGTCACTAAAGGTGGCCACATGCTGACAGGGTAATGAGAGTAGAGGTAGGCCACCACCATGACCTCATGGTACTGCCGCCCTCCTAGTAGGGCATCAACCAGATCTATGAGATCCATCTACCACCCATTCATTAGTCTACTGCAATAGCTGCTATGGCCAAGGAATGGCTTTTTCCTCAATATTTCATATAGGTTTATATGGGCCCCATGTGAGTCCCATTTTCAAGTTGGCTTTCTCTGTCCTGTATGGATTCTGGGATATTTTGGGGAAACAAGCTGCCAGCTACACTGAAAACCTGGAAGATCCGAAAATAGTCAGTGATGACGGCTTTAGGTCCTCAGGTTGAAGATACCTAAAGCTACAACTGTAGGTGGTCAAAGGGACGACTTCAGGTAGTCATCCTGATAATCTAAGTTGTCAGTATGACAACTCTGGATTGTCAGTATTGTCATACTAATGACTTGGTCGTTAGGATGACGACCTAAAGTCGTCATTTTCATGCATGAATGTTTATTCCTATGAATAAGGCATATCGGCCTACACTTGTATCAGTCTTAGACTTATTAAAATAGCTTGATTGTCACCAACGACATATCAAACAAAGAGCTAACCTGACTATCATTTCATACAAATCACTGTGTCTTATATTCCAAGAACACCCGGCCAGGACATCCACATCAAAGTTATTGAGATTTGCCAGATCCTTATACTCACACTGGTCGTTTGACATGATGCGAATCTCGTTTAATGCCCATTATCTGGTAATGGATGCCTTCTTTTTTAGTTAACACAATTGAAAATATTCGAATTCACAATCCTAACAGATTTATTTCTTGTCTTGACCTCTATTGTTTCCGTTCATGGGTCTTTCGAAATAATCTTAATCTTATATCCATCGCCTTTGGTGAGGGGCTAATGACGCCCTTAAATCATGGACATTTTCCAACTACGAATTACACAGAAAAAATAATGATACTCACCGGGAGCCTAATGTTAGCCTCAGGCAAATGTCGCCAAAATGAGTATATTTTGATACTCAGGGTGAGCCTAGGGTGTAGGCATACTCCAGCAATACCTGACACTCTACTCTAGATTGTTTATGGCCTAGCTGTACCCTCTCTACTGCCCTACTTTCACAGTGCAGGAGTCTCTTTAAAGACAGGCTCAGGGTCAACTGGAGTAACATAATAGAAGAGAATAGGATATTGCCTGAGTATCTCTATGAAGAGGGTCAGGCAATGCTGGATCCTACCTGAACAGGCTCCACCATTGCAGGAGTCTTTCTTACCTATGGTGTAATGCACTGCCAGAGTATCCCAATACATAGGATCACACTTTACTGGATTCTATCTTCAGAGTGAGTCCAGCAACACTACCCAGTGGGCACAACCCCACTTAGTTAAGAGTTACTAATCAGCACTGCATTGTAGGGCTTACAGACAGTCTAAATTGTAATGGTTATGTAGCCCTGCATTTGTAGCCCTTATTGAACTACTAAGCTGTAGGGTGTATTAAGCCCAACACATAATTGGTTTGTTAAACATTATAAAGAAATATAGAAATTAAGGTCACCGTTTGACAAAAGCCCATAATTTCATACACACAAGGATTTCAGATGGTCGAACATTCAACTTCCTAAGGCAGTCTAATTAATTGATGAATAGTTTGTGCATTCCTGGTTTCAGTGTCCTTTTTGCTCCTTGGTGGGATTTGAACCTGGTACCTCCTTATTGTGACTCCTTTGTGCTCCTATATGTGCTAGCGGGTCAGGTGTTGAAAGTGGCACTATCAATATATATTTCAACCATAGACCTACTACAGTGAGATGTCATTGGTCATATGAGGCCCAGTAGACTAATAGGGAACACAGACTGGAGTGACCATAGTAAGGAAAAATGCCCATGGTAAGGACAAATGTCCACAATGTCCTCAGTTAGTATTGCACAGTCCTACTTATATGCCTATTGCAACCTGGCTCACCAGTTGTAGAGGTGGCACAGCGTTAGGATTCTCGCTTTGCATGTGAGGGGTCTCAGGTTCAAGTCTAGGTGGTGCTGAGAAACATTTTTCTTTTTTGCAGTTTAATAGGAAACATCTCATCTATTACAGTGTATTTTTCTAAGACCTAACTTTGTAATTAATTGAAATAGATGCTTGCTTGAAAACTGACAGAATCTTCAACGACTGCCAAGTCAGAAAATAGCAAGAAATAAATCGTTTGCATAACAAAATATTTCGGGTTGAAAACTTGCAACTTTTGAAGAGCATCCCTGGGCTGGAATCGAACTCAGGACCTTCTCATATGAAGGTAAACGTGTTATCACTACACCATCTTGACTGTGCTGGAAGATCTCCACTTGAAATCTCATATGATCTGCTCCCTTTGTGTGTTGAAATCTGGTATTCTACTTTTTTCCAAGCCCCAAAACATTAGAAAAAAGCCTGGGACCATATGTTACTTTTATATTTACTGCAAAGATATGATCATACTCTAAATGTTTTAGTGATTAATTCCTATTATATTCCTAAATAGATAAGATTATATTCTTAGATATCATGGTTCTGTAGGGGAACGTGACTATGTGAGTCCCCGTGCCCAGGGTGGCCGACCTGAGGAGGCAGGTCACCGGGTAGTCACATGTCCCCTGTCCGTATCACACCGATCCAGGCGTGGGTGGAAGGCAGAAAACATTGTACGGGGAAGTAGCTCAGTGGTAGAGCAATCGTCCGAAGACTGAGAGGTCCCGGGTTCGAATCCCGGTTTCCCTAAATGTTTTCGCCGACCCCTACAGTGGTAGGGAAACCGAGTAGTCCTGACCCGCGTGAGGGGGGCTACAGAACTCGGTTCCTGGGTTGGTGTGATACAGCAAGCGCTTCGACCTGCTAGCACTGGGAGACTTGGAAACAGGTGGCGCCCACAGTCGTCCTGGGAACAGGAACAGAACAAAACTGTGTGTGACTCAGTGCTGGTTAATTCGGTGGTCAAAGCTGGTTGGGGGCTGTGTAGGGGAACATGACTATGTGAGTCCCCGTGCCCAGGGTGGCCGACCTGAGGAGGCGGGTCACCGGGTAGTCACATGTCCCCTGTCGGTATCACACCGATCCAGGCGTGGGTGGAAGGCAGAAAACGTTGTACGGGGAAGTAGCTCAGTGGTAGAGCAATCTTCCGAAGACTGAGAGGTCCCGGGTTCGAATCCCGGTTTCCCTAAACGTTTTCGCCGACCCCTGCAGTTCTAAGGAATAGAGGATAATAGAAAGGATATTGAGTATGTGCAAGAATGGGTGAGGGGGGGGGCTTAATAGGGAAAAATCTTCTCACAACCCCATTATGAATGCATATATTCATGCTCACATTGTAGCAATAAGATTGACTTACCAAGAATGACTTTACAAAAATTCTCAATGGGGCTTGAACTCACCACCTTCAGATGCAGAGTTCAGTGCCATATCAACTGAGCTAATGAGGCACATGGTGTGGTGGGTGCTAGGATATGACATCAGTGTAAGGGCTAGACCCCTGCTTTGCTGGAGTATTCAGTTAGATTCAGACTGAGTATGGCACCATGCCTGAGCCTTGTGCCATACTCATGCTGATCCTTTTTCCCAATGTGTGGCATTGAAGCAGGCTCAGCATGAGTATGGCATGTCAAGGGAGAGCCTCTAGCAGAGGCTCTCTTGATACTCAGACAGCACAAGAGACTAGGTGAAACTCAGGCTGATCCTCTTTTTTCTGTCAGTGTATGTTCTACTCATACATGCCTCTAAGGAATTTGAGAATATTGCATCAATGTGTGCACTGTTAATGATTGTTTTTTTCTTATATTTACTGTGAATTCTACTCATTAACTGTAAATGTTTCTCCTTGAAATTCTTGTGCACCCATGATAATCTCAGGGTAAAGTGAGGTGCAATTCATTATGAATTTTAAGGTAATAATTTCCGTTGCAAAGCGTTATAACTTTCTATCTGGGGAGTGGTGGTCTTCCCAATCTTTATGTACTGACATTCTGTATGTACGTACCCAACACATATATGACCATATCGTATCATTGGTTTGAGAGCCCATTCATAGAAACCGGAAATTCCTAGAGACAGACCCTACAGTAGCGGCTCCCGGAGCCTGAGATATTGATAGTGCCAGCTTCGTTATAGAGTTGCGACATGCCCATATGCCTCCATCTAGGACAATATATCAACATCTAGAAGAAGGTTCTTTCACAGCTACCGACAAAGCAGGCCCTGCCCAGTAAGAATTTTTCATGGGCATCTCACTGATCAACAACATTCTTGAACTGATAGTAACTATCTACCACCGTTAATATTTTGAAACATGAGTATAATAGTAGAATATCGAACAATCACCATATACCCTACATACATGGGCACATTATTAATGCATAACCTTACCATTTTATCCATAACTCTTTAGTATTAACACTTACAATTCTGGTACTTCACAGTGGACTCTTACTCTGTGTGCATGTCATATATAATGAGTGCTAGGTGGTAGTGTTACAGGCTCCCTGACAAACTAGCACATATTCAGCATATTTTCGCCATTAGTAGTGCCAAATGGGATCACCTGCATAATCTGTTGATTTGTCAATCCTGGAGGATGCATATTCTTCTCGTGTCTATGGGTTTTATCAGCTACGTAAAACACGGTGGAAATAACATTCTATCCTATATCCTGCATCAATCTAGGAAAGCAGCTGGGCCTTTACTAACAACTTCAATCAATGGTCTATATAGAGTATATGAGAAAATGTCGTTTCTATGCATAATGCATATATCTCCAGGGAATGAACACCTAGTCGTAGGCGTGTGATATATTTCAATAATCAATTGAGAAGTAATTCTATACAGGTATGTAAGTGCATACCTTATATTGTTAATGCCGGGCCCCAAGGGCCCCAACTGGATCTCTAGAAGTGGAGTAGGGGTTGAGGCTAAATATAGTACAGGGTAGGACACTGCTGGAGCCACCATACTGGTACAGACTGCTTGACAGTAGGCTCAAAGCAGACATGGAACATTGCAGTCACAGTGCAAACCCTATGGGCTCAAAGCAGACATGGAACTACAGTGACTGACACTGTCCTCACCTTCTCTCCACAACCTCTGTATGGAGAATGACTCAAGTTGGTGCACGTGCCGGGCCCAGAGCGTGATTTACATATGAGAGGAAGGAATACAATTACTAGTGCTGATGACACAGCAATCATACTACCTGGCTATTAAATAACGGGTATAATTCGTCGATTTTAAAAATGCATTTAGCTCATTGAAACTTATATAAAATCATGTTAATTTTCAATATTAATTAACCACAATGGTCAGCCCGGTCCTATCCATCACACGACTACCGCGAATTATAAAAAGGTGGTATAAAACTATGAACGAAAGTATCGATTTCACGTGGGCGATATTGGGGGAGAGAACATACAAAGGGCAACAGTATTATAGGAAAGCTCTGTTCACAGATGTACAAGACACAGGTAACCACCTGCCTTTCACTGACAGCACCCTGAAGCAGCTCAGAGGGTAAGACACTGATCCCTGAACACAGCAGGTATCAAGCAGTGATTGATCTTTACAAGCAGTGCGGGTGGCTGCACCCGGCTCACCTGGTTACTGGCCGACATCCTCCCCTGTCAAAAGCCATCGGTGTTTCCCTTTTACTCCGGCTCTCCACCTGGAATATCAAGGTTGGCTTGAGGTATGGACTTAACTTATTTCAGTTTTCTGATATAAACTATGTGGGCAGAGAAACTTAATTGGAAGACTTGGCATTGAACTACTGAACAAAGTAAAAAGAGAATAAAATTTAATTACATTATTGCCCAAAGGAGGCGATTCAATGTCTTAGTGTAAAGGTCTGTGTCCTTCATTGATGTGAGATAGCATACTATTGTTAACACACAATAACTGGTTCCAGAGCTCTACCGATTACCCCAAAGACGATTCCCTTAGCTCCATAATAACGAATTTCACAATGGGGACTGACATTAAGAATTCCATGCGCCTGTGAGCATTGCACTCTTAACCCAGCAAATTGTCGTGACTCCTCGTCAACCTGTGTGAAGTGGCTCACACATGTCACTAGATGGAACACGACGTCGCTATAGCACAAGATCACCAGGAATAGCAATGGTGGTGATCACAATGGCCTCACCTCAGATGGCGAGGATGGTGATCACTCATCCTCACCGGGGATGGCGACATGAGTGATCACTTATCCTCACCAGGGATGGTGATATGAGTGATCACTCATCCTCACCAGGGATGGTCACTCGGGTGATCACTGACCTCGCTAGATGAAACACGTACCTCGTGATAGCACAGGTTCATCAGAGATGGTGAGGACCTTGATCACTAACGCTCACCAGGGATGGCGACACGAGTGATCACTCACCTTGCTAGATGAAACGCGCACCACGTCATAACTCAGGTTCACCATGGATGGCGAGAGTGGTGATCACTCAGACTCACCAGTGATGGTGACACTGGTGATCACTCACCATTTTAGATGAAAAGCTCATGATCATCGACATTGGTACTCATGCAGCCTCACATCTGCCAGATCAAAGTATGTTTTGCCAGAGAAGGTATTGCTATATGTATCTTCCCTCTAACCAGAGACAAGGTGTTCATGTAGATATTTCCCTATGTATTTTTCCTGTAACCAGAGAAAAGGTGTTTATGGATAGTTGCTCTCATTTTAGAGATACCTCTATCTAAATTCAATTGATATTTTCTCTATATAATCTTGTTTGATTCAACTCTGAAGTATTACATGGAAATCAGTGTGTCACAAAGCACATTTGATACATATGGGACTTATACTTCATGCCCACACTTCCTAGATAGGCTACATGTTGAACAGTGGTGCTGTCTCAACAACTTTGGCAATGGTGGTGATAAGTTGCCATTCTGAGTGAGAGTGAGTGACAGATGAAGCAATCCTCAGAGAGCATTGACTTGGAGTGACACAAATTCACGCATTGAGTGAGACCAATGTTGGCAATGGTGGTGATAAGTCACCATTTTGTGTGAGAGTTGATGACAGTGGCACACACTCACACAGCGAGTGACATCCATGTCAGCGATAGTGGTGATAAGTCACCATTTTGAGAGAAGATTAACTAGGAGTGAGTGAGATCCATGTTGGCGATGGTGGTGATAAGCTGCCATTCTGAGTGAGAGGTGACAGGCAATGGCACATACTCATGCGGTAAGTTAGATCCATGTTGGCGATGGTGGTTATAAGTCATCATGCTTTGTGAGGGATGACAAGGGGTGGCACATACTCATGCAGTGAGTGAGATCATGTTGGCGACTGTTGTGATAAATCGCCATGCCATGTGAGACTGACACACAGTGGCGAAAGATGACGCAGTGAGTTATCACTAAAAAAGGAGTCACCATTGATGACCAATCATGGTGACAGATAACGACAATTTGCTGGGAAAGTTATTGAACAAATCTTCTGTGTAATTTTATGGGTGTAGAACATGATGGAAGAGGTCGATTCGCAAAATTTTAGGGTTTTCGTTGCAATGGCAACTGTTTTCCTTAGCAACATTGGAAAGTGACAAAATGTCCTGAAGTTAACAGACATACAGTATACTTTCTAGTGTTGATAAGGGTCGACCTCTTTCATCACATTCTATACCCTTGAATTGAGTGAGGAGGATTGTTTCATAAGAGGCCTCTGTAGCCTTGTGTCCACAGGATGATTTAATTGTTATTGACAAAAATTTCCCGACGATAAAATACATTTGTCATCCATTCCCGAAGATAAAAACACTTTTGTCGTCCTTTCCCGACGATGATATCTAACAGGTTTGATTTTTTTTTCGTCGGGAATGGACGACAAAAGTCGTTTTATCGTCGGCCAATTTTGTCAGTACCAAATATACCGCCCTGTGGACACAAGGCTTATAGACCCCATCATGGACGACTTATTATTCAAAATATTCCAGACCAAACTGTATTACATATCATATCAATATTCAAGTAGTGAAACAGTAGCAAGAAGGTAATAACCGCGCAGGTCATATGGAAGGAAGTAGTATATAGAAAGATATAAAAGGTACAGGTGCGGAACCTGAGTGGATGGCTGAACATTCTAACCTTTCCACGTGTAGGAGCTGCCAATTGTGAAATTCTACCTACACTCTAACATCCTTGACACGATATCCCCCACCCTTTTGATAAGAGCAAATACCAATTATGTTACAAGAGGGGTAGCGCACTTGAAATAAATTAATCTGCGACACGTCTATAAGTTATATTTCAACATCTATGGTTATCAATTTCTTTCTCCCAAACAGCTTTTGGTATAATGTGAAGAAGATATATAATATGCATTATAGTTTTTTTTCTCTGTAGAGGTGTCTTTCCCTAGGCTGCAAATGAATCAGACTGATGTTAAGCGGGGAGCAGCTGGGTAGGGTGATGCAGAGCCAAGTCTAAGCCTACTTGGATCTTCCACGTGGTAATCTATTGATATTGTGCAGTCGTAGTGCCGTGTGTGCTCGTTGTGCCTTAAGAAATTGCCTCCGGAGGACTGGAATGTTTTCTTTCACATTCTTACTGTCCTAATATATGTAATGGCGCTAACTGAAGATGACTTGTGGCTCGAACTAAGTATGGCTATAGTTCAACATGCCTATGTCCAATTAACATCACTTGTAGTGTATATAGTAGGGCAAAATAATATTCCAAGTGCGTGATTCCTATGAGCGGGTGCGGGGTCAATTGCGCATTTGAAGTACATATAGCCATTAGACCAGAAAAGGAAATATTTTACCAAGTAAATGCCTCATTTGACACGAGAAATGAAATTCATCATCATCAGTTTTAGCTACATTGGAAGTTGCTGAGCAATTATAACAACAGCTGCAAGGTTGATATCCCTGCTGTAGGCTATGGCGATATATAATGAAATTACAGCCGGAGTCAGTGTTGTCGACGGTGCTTCCCCTAGCTTGTCGACCTCCTTAACGGAGGCACACAGAATTTGTGGTCCAATTTCAGGAGGGCACGTGACCTTCATAACATTGGGGCTGCATGCCAGTAGCCTCTGCATTGTTAGCCCCCTCGTCCCCCCACCCAACAACCCTCTGGCACCCTTCTCCAATCCTTTCCTTTTCTCCCACCTCCTTACTTCCCTCATAACTCAGAGCCCCCCCCCCCTCCCATCCTCCCCACACCTATTCATCTCCACATTATACCGTAGTAACTCATGTTTAAGGTACGGCTTATACTTGGAGATGAACTCCTTGTAAGCCTTATGGGAATGTCCCAAAGTCTCAGTGTATCTTACAGGTTAGCATATTCCACACGAGATTGGTACTTAACTGGTCAAGCTCAGGTCCCAGATGCACTCAAATCAAGGTGTGCCTTATAATTATGCGGTGTACGCCTTATATGATTGATGTTACGGTAGTTATCCCCAGGGCTTCGACATTTAAACCATCAGTAAATAACGAGCAGAGTGGGGTCTAATGTTGCCTTGCAGCAATATTACTTTGTAGTGTGGTAGAGATGGGGAAGGGTAGGGGGTCGACCACCAATATACAGTTTCCTTTCCAGTAGTAATGTGATCGGTACGTGCTAATGATTTGCCAGCAACAGCCTGACAGTATGCAAGTCATCAGTTGACGAATGTCGGCCCGTCTCTAGCGCCTCAAACAGGTCGAGTATAGCAAACGCATGCATAGAAAGGAATGCTATTGGTATAGAGTGGAGGAGAAAAAAGAAAGTGTGTGTGTGGAGGATAGCGGATGCTTGCTCATGAAGTGACAGGTTGGGTGGGTGGGGGATGGTGTAGTGCGCGCCGCCTGACGGTAGTTGTTTTAGAATGACGCCTCGGTGGCCGACAGGTGGCGTACAGAACTGACACTTATCCATTAGAGGGCGCTGCATCCCGCCACTTCTCCTCATAACAGTGCCATATTTACAAGACGCTGCAGCGATGGGCCCCAGCCAGAAAGCCGACATTAAAGACGTCCATGCACATTAGAGCACCTAGGCCTAGTGGTGGGTGGGGGAGGAGCATCTCACCTAGAGATCTTCCTTCACTCCTGGCTACACTGTCATTAGTCCCACCCAGCGTCGGCGACAAATTTAAGGGTGATGTACCGACGTCGTGTGTTTACAGGTCGACAGGCCCGTGTCTAGATGGCGTGACGTCAAGGCGCCCTGCCTGAAGCTTTGATGACTGCGCATGCGCTCTATGATCGAGGACTCAGGCCTACAACCTTGTGAAACCAGAGGCTTCCATGTTTGAACTTTGGGTGATGTAAGTCTTCGTTGAACGTGTGGCCTTTGAAGAAAAGCGGTAAAACAAAGCTGGCGTGTCGGCTTTGATATTGGACCAATGTCATGAGTTAGAGGGGATTGCGTTGTTACACGAACGCCAAACCAAACTATTGCATATTCACAAAGCATACGTGGCATGCCTTTTGCCTTCTTTTGTGTTTATGGTGTGTGCATTTTTTTGTTTTTTTAGGTCTCTTTTTGCCAGCGGCTGGGTGAGACCAGGGACGTTATGATCGGGCAGGGGGACAATGTTCCCTCTCCTCCATTACTTTTGATCCACCTCCTTCCCCCAGTCAGATCAAGCTTAAATAATAAAAAAAAATATGAATATAATTTCCCCTCCTCCCTAAATCTTAACGGCTAGCCACAATCGTAGACACCACGCATTACTTTTCTTTTCCGTTCGCTACAGTGTCCCCATGCACGTGGCGACCTAGTGACTGTGGCAGTCGTCTAGGCTAGTAGTATAAGAGTTGGGCGTTGTTTCCGGGCCAATGGTAAGCTGCGACAGTTGGTTTACTCGGGAGGTGATTCATGACCACGACCCTGTCCATAGTGGCGGGTAGCCAGGCGGGGCGGACAAACAGATAACGCCCCCGGACCACATTCAATTCGCGCTCTCGGTGGCCGACGGCCGCGTGTATCCACTTACCTCAAAGCTCCGGCAGCACTGACAGCGCCTCGGCCAAAACCCACACCGCTCTAATTTATTGCATTAAGTCCAAACAAATGGATGAAAACGTCTTGATGTAAAGCCAATAAAGAAGATCCATTAAGAACCATTTCATTTACCATCATCTGCTGTTGCCATGGTAACGAAAGACCCCATGGCCCCGTGTCTGATTAAAAAAGCCTCTGGCTTAGAGACGCACGGCGGGGGCGCCGCCATCGGTGTGGTCGTGACATATTAGAGACCTAAAGGGAAAGACAGTCAGGGGCAAAAGTGCCAATCAATTGAATACTCAGTTTCCATGGCAACCAATAATTCGGCATTTTCCGCCGTTAGCCATCAGACGTGCATTCGGGAATTATGCAACATTAACCCGCTCTGATTGTAGCCCTCCGCCCGGTGCCGAGAGTGGTTGCTGAGTGAAGTAGGCAGGAAGGGGGGAGGAGGTGGGGAGGATGGGAGTTGTTGGGAGGATGGAGAGATGGGCATCCCATGGGTGTGGCAGAGATAGATAAAGACTAGATGTTGTGACTTGCTGTGTGTCCCTCTAAGAGCAGCTCGGGGTCAGCTGGACGAGCTGCTCGTTCCTTATTACATCAGCTTGGAATGGTCTACAGCGTATCTAATTCTGACATTTTTGGATGGCTCTCAAGACTCCTAGATTGCTATTCATCAAGCCCCTGTTGTTTATGGTCAGAAAGGATGAGACTAATCTCAGTAGGGACATCAATGATATGGTATTACTGTGATTACAATAGATGTAAATATATATACATAAGAGCCATACAAAATGATTTATATGGTTGCCATATTTCATACACTTTGGTTATTAATAACATTACGAAAAACAAATCAACCACATACCTGTCTCTCAGAACCAACATATTAATTGCATTCCAGCTAGATCAATTGAATATTACTTTATAAATTATATATTTATTTAGTCTCTGATATTGTAGCATGAATCAACTCCAGGGTTAACCTCCATTAGGTAGTATATTAATTAGATGTGGACTGCCAGGGGCTGGATTTTCAGATTAAGCATGATGCCTCCCGCCACCAAGTTATTAGCGTCGCTTCATCGGGGGTCTAGTGTGGCCCAATTATAGACCTCTTGTATGTGCCTCTCAGTCGAAGCAGGCGCGAGGGGCAGACTTCCGCAGCCTGGGGCGGACTAAAGGGGGTTGTGGAGGCTTAAAGCAAGGCGTGAGTGTGGGGAGACCAGGAGGGGGTGAGAGTGGGTGGGAGGGTGGAAGGTGGATCTGATTGCTCCCTGCCTACAGTGACAGGGACATCATCTATCTGTCGGCGCGTTATGGCTGTCCATATAACGGTGGTCCCGTTATGATGGACGGAGCACGGCCGGCAAGCGCCCGCCCGTGATGGACGTGATGATTGCTGACAGCGACGGCGCGTCCGTGCGTGAAGTGTGCCACCTAACGACCACCACCCTCCCCTGTATCTGCCACGCTCCCCCCAATCCCCACTATCTCAGCCTCTGCTACTTTCCGGTTCCTTTACCCCATGGGCCACCAGCCGACCCACCCACCCCAATACCCTCTTTTCTCCACTCCCCATTCTCAACGTTTCTCTCTAGTTCATTTGATCAGTCCCTTTTCCACGCCTCCTCCTTCCTATATAGTAGACTTTCAGCTGAAATCCCCTCCTTACACCCGCTCTTCCCTAAACCCCTATTCTAACCCATCTAACCGTATCCCCACCCCACCTCCCACGCCTACCCCCTTCTTGCTATCTGTCACCAGGAATCTCGCCTGCTGACTGGGAAGAGATCCCTCAGGCATCTTTTACGCCACTGCAAGTTCTCTGTGTCCGCCCGGCCTTTATAGGGTCAAGTAGTCCTCAAGGACATACGAGATAGATACAGTATCCTTACCATCCCCAAGACCCTCTTTATAGTGCATCCAAGTAGGCTATGTGCGATACGTGTGAGGCATGGCGACCTTAGAATGTGTGTATAGTTGGGTAGAAGCAATAGAGGAACCATATTAACCTTTACGTGCCCAGAATTAAATCTTTCTATTAAAGATCTGTTATTATTTATCTGACTCGCGGTCAGTAGTTTAATCGTATAATGCTGCACGTGGATATGGTATGGGAAAATGCACATTATGACACACAATGCACTTGTAGCATTGCTCTATCTAGCAGGATATGGAGATACCTAACTTGTAAGAACTAGCAGGTGATATTTTGGTTATGATGGATAGTCAATGCTATGTAGTATCTTCTCTTAAGATGTGGCGCTCACCGAAGAAAGGGGAGGATATGACAGGTAAATGAAATATCACTGGTCAGCGGGCAGTTTATAATGAATATGTGCTCGGTTGACATACCACAGAAGGTTTATTCATAAAAGAAGTACTGCATCGTTGGTGAGTGCATTACTGCAAGAAAATGTGTTTTTTTTCTTTATAATTATACATTTATAATCAATGTGTTAAACAATGATATAACATTTCATATATCCTGCAATGTACACATTTGAATTACACAATGCAACGGTATACAGTAAAACAGAGTAGAAACTGAATTTGACATGGGCTTTATGATGAAGTAGTTATGTGTATAGATATGGCACTCTCAGTGGGCGACTCTTCCCCCAATCTGGTAACCACAACATGACACTCTCTATGTGTATATGTATGCCTGATGTTTCCTTACATCAAACAGCATGAGTATCCTCGAGGGTGTTGCTCCTATAGTAAAAGGAAGAGATGGCTAAAAATGCCCTCATTTCCAGTCCTTTCTTTTCATGTAGCTATAACTTGTCCCTTTTGTTGCTCACAAGTGGTCATTCAAGTATGGTGCTAAAAAAGGGGGATTTGAGTAGGTACCTAGTTGGGAGAAGTCAGTCAGTATAATATACTATAGAGTGTGTGACCTGAGTAGGTAGCTGATAGTGCAGCTCTCTCTGTTTTAAACAAGGCAGATGACTTTTCAGACTCATGTGGTGAGTGCAAGTTGAATGGTGAAGCAGAGTGTGACTTATTTTGAATAGAGGGTACCTACTGACAGCTCTTTTTACCATAGGAGCAACATGCTCCTGCATGACCAATGGAGCTGTGAGAAGAGGGGATCTCTCCAACCATCCCTCCCTCTTCCAGCCGAAACACTTTCCTCCATACCTTTCCTCCATACCTTTCGCACCACAGGCAGAATACTAAGGATAGGAGAGCGTCTGAGATCCACTCGCCATCGGTGCCACCAAGTGGCCGCTGCTCCAATCACAGCGCACTGCTGCGGCCTGTACCAGTGAGTAGGCAGCCTTCAGCCCAGTTCCACCGAGGCGCTCCGAGTAGCTCAGTCTGTTCTCTGCCAGCAAGCCAGCCGTGCGGGTCTTATGCACTGTACCGCTACCTCTCTGTCGCTTACTCCACACTCCACCATCACCATCACACACTCCTCTCTGGCAGCTATATTATAGCCTTTGGCTGCTCCCCACCCAAGGTACAAGGTCGTGCTCATAACTAGAGGGTTTACTCCGACCTTAGTCTGGATTCCTTAGCCCTCACGTGTTCCAACAGCTACATGTGCCAGGTGAGAGTAGGCGGCATCAACAGGCGGTCGGACCAACTACCTGTGAGCCCCCATATCTACCTGTGAGCTACTCCTCGGACCTACTTGTGATGAGCTATACCAAACTGCTCACCTGGACGAGCCACTCGGAGTAAGGGCTTGACGTGGGTACAGTTTGCAAACTTTCAAGTCTCGGTACAACCGTGGAGAGTTTTCTGGTTATAATCGCACCATGGAGAGTTTATACTCTTACCACATTTTAGTCACATGGATTCTGATGTGGGCTCAACATGCATGCTCCGGCCCAATGGGTAAGTTTTGAGCTATTGTGAATGAAGTCTGCAATACAACACTGCAATCGCTCTTTCTCAATTTGTTTATTTCAATGAAGTATTTACATGAAAATTTCAGCTTTCCCGGATCAGACACACATATAAACCTACACGTGGACTGTTCATCTCCATGCACAATGTGTATTTACTAAGTTAACTATATGTGCTGCTCGACATATGGGTGGATTAACCTACATCTTATGAGAATCAGGTGCGTCGCTGCATACATGGGGGTTGAGATAATCACGGCCCTACACTATTTCTGACATATAACTTTGAGATACATCTTCCTAGATACATGTTTGTGAAGGTCGTTCTAATTTTGGACTGGTACTACATGGAAGCAGGCACTTGAGCCTGGAGGAGTCAGGAGGGTATCGGTGAGGTGCGGGTGAAGACGATTAGTCACAGTGTGTATATGTATTTCCCCCGGCTCCATCTCAGCGACCTGCTCAACGACCTGCTATCCCTGACCTCCTCTGACCTGCTCACTGCCCGCGGCTTGTGAGCAGAACACCTGGGCTCATGGGGTCGACCCGTGCTGCTCTCTGCAGGGGGCTGGCGCGACCTCTGCTGGTCATATAGCTCCTATAGGCCAACGTGCTGTGAGAAGAGGTGGAGCAGAAGCAGGTGTGGGTTGATGTTAACTGGCCAGAGCTGCTCTGAGCACCTCAGGCCTGCTGACGGCAGGTGTCTAGATTCGTGGTATATATACATGACGACCGATCTGTTATCTCAACCCATCATCAGAAAGCCCACATCTCTGCCACAGGAGCTACTCATTCTGCTTCTGAGGGAACCTGAGCTACTCGGCCATGGATCGGAGACTACCTCAGGTCCCTTTTATCACCTATTTTTCAATCTGCTCGCCAGTCTTTATTTCTGTGAGTGCTAGAGAGGGGGAAGAGTTTGCTTTATGTGAACACTCGCCCTCATGGTGACCAACCCCTGTCTTTTTTATCTCATCATGAGCACACCCAAACGAACGTGGCGCAAATGTGGGAATCGTGTTTTCATGGCATAGAAATAAATGAGGAAAGGCCTTGCTTCCCCCAAGATTGACAGTCTCAGTGATTTCTAACCACCCAGCCCTTGATCCTGCCACTGAGGTTCGCTACAGCCTTCCAACCGAGGGCAGGGTAGGCACTAACTTCGATGCGACCCCTGTTGACGAGAGTGCCGGCGAACAGATCGATAGTTGTATGGCAATAGGATCACTGAATCAAACGCGGGGTCTTGATCTAAGGGTGCTAGACTCCCCTCCCACCTTTTCCTGACCACGGCAAATTAGATACTAGTGTCTGGGCAATGTATGACGAAATCAGGCCTGGCCAAATGGCCCCTACACATTAGATTACCCTTGATTTGCCGGCCCCAATAAAAACATGCCTCTGAGAATTTGTCAGATGCATACATAAGAAGAGAGGGGAAATCCTGTACTATATCAGAAGCCTGCTTGAGTTCCTTGCGTGAGCAGGTAGAATCGGTGGTAGTATATATAGAAAGAGCCCTAGGGATACCGTGGGGTTATGCATTATTTAATTCAATGTGCATTAAGTTCACTACGCAGCTGGTGAATATTTTAGCACGCCTGCTGGGGAGAGGTGGCTAACATACTGGAGGCAGTTGGAGTGAGTAGCTGGTGTCAGATCGTCCTCTGTGTATTTGAGATGCCCAGGTGTATGTATGGTCATATCCTTAGTGTACGACCATTGGGATGTTATGTGCTGAATTTATAGCGCTGTAGCTGAAAGATTTAGAGGTAGAGGATAGCCACATGTTTAAAAAAATGTGTCGTCCACAGCTATTTATATCAAGTTTACCTGGAGGAAGATTTATAAAAACTGACGACCATTATACCTAGTATAGTTGTCAGGTCTTATGAATCGCCCTCCAGGTAGATTTAGATTTCTTCAAGCCCATTCTGCTCAGAGTTAAAATTAACTTTCGACATTTACTAATTCATTTTATGAGTGTATATATGACCAAGCCTATCCTAGACATAGCACATATTTCATGAAATGTAATATAATTTAAGCATCACACATGGAATATATCAACAGGTAAAGGGTTTCCCAGAACTATAGAGTTGCATATATCAAGTATATACATAATCACTTGACTATAAAACAGCTCTTTTGTCTGTCCCACATATTAAAGTAGTACTACTACTAGATGGTCTACTTCTCATTTATAATTTCCTCTCTGCATTATTCTATTTTACATACTGATTTTTTGTATGCTCTATGGAGGCAGGGGAGTAGCTCCCCATGATTAGCAATTAGTGGTCCATTGTGTGCATGGATTTGCCTTATACCATGGATTAATTGTGTGAGTGGCTGGATCACAATTAAACATTGAGGTGGTCAAAAAATGATATATCATAAGTAGCAAATTGGTTTCAGCTGCAAAGGTTATAAATGCCCATTTCTTTCAAGGAAGGTATCATAAACACATCAAAAGTATGAAGCTATTTACAATGGCATGAAAATCGTAAATGATTGTATGTCTTTGATTAAAACGTATAGCTTTTATTTCAATAGAATGCAAAGATGACAGCTCTTTTCCAAGTATTTTCTCAAATGTGCTCATCTGCAGATTAGCAGCACCTCATCCTTCATGGATAGTTGTATTAAGAAATAAACGCATGTCACACAGAGGGGAGTCAGTAGGTGTTGGGACCCATCAGCGATCGATTATTCTGACAGGGTGAAAGTCTCGTTGAAACCAACCTGCCAGGAAATGGTCGTTCGGTCTTCATTATTTTTCACCTGAGCTCTTCAATATAGATATTGATGTTGAACATTCCCCGGGCGCTAAGACAACATGAGTGCATGCAAACACATGAGGCATTCATCCATTAACACCCTGCTAGTGGCTCTCAGCTAATGGGTAGACCAACACAAGTGTCCCTACAACAAAAGCATATATTATTTGCAAAGAACGTGCATATTGCGTTTTTGGTGGGACATTCGTCAATTCTGGTTGATGCTTCTCACACCGTTGTGTGTTCAGAACGAGTGAAGTCTACAGTCCCTTTTGCTGTTATAATCATTATGGGGCTTTAAAAATTGGCTCACGTCTTTCGATTTAAGAATTTGTACTAGTTTGTGTCGACATGAGTAGATTTCAAAAGCTATTTGTTATTTTTTTGGGGTGAAGCTCATAGAATTGCCACTGACCATTTATCATGCAATATTACAAAATAAGAATGGTGACTTCATCATCCAGAAACTATTAGAAATAAGCACAGTTGCAATGCAGTACTGTATGCCCAACAAAGTTAGATGTTCAACCCTCCCAAAGGTTTGATTATTTTTGTCATATTTTATCATTTTTCATTGTTTTCCAGAAAAATCCTATGAAAAACCAAATCAAATAATTATTTGTTACTTTTTTATTTGAAAAATTATTTTAAAAATATAGGATGATGTAATACATGAACGATAACTAGTTAGGATGATTGCAAGTTTTTCATAGATGTAAATTGCCACTTTTTGGATCTAAACATATGCATTTTCACCATTTCTACAAAGGTTTAAAGTCAATGTCACAAAATTGCCATGTTAAGGATGTCCGTTACGTGTCTGTTACGCCATATGGGGTCATATGAGGCCATATGGAGCACAGGAAAATTTGATAAATAGTAGGCCCTAACTTCCATGATATTCACCCTATGGAAATTCTAAGGTGACCTACCCCCCCCCTAAATCGATGCCAAGGAATCCAGCGGTGCTATTCATTTTGTTGATTTCCAAATGGTTACTTAGCAATGAGCCCTTTTGTTTGAAAATATACCAATTTAAGGGCAACGGGGAAAGCCATGATTTTACAGGGTATTTTTATGATAATAGAAATACTCATAGCTATATGATGAAATGTTATGTGCATAGTCCTGAAGACTTATATTCTCCATTGAAATCAAGAAATGATAAGAAAAGACAGATTTATTTTTTTACGAATTTTCCCTTTCGTTTGTTGCGAACTCATGAGCTTGAGCCTTTTGTGTTTGTATGTGGGCCTATACTTCTCTAATGTTATGAAACACTTTAAAATACCTATAGGGCAGAATCCATTCCAAAGTAATTGAATTATTGCAGCATACATGCACATCTAATTGGGGTATATTTAGAGCGTATCGTGGAAGCCCTACAGATGAATCTGCTTTCAAAAGGAGGAAAGCACTATACAATCATGTACACCATCGAACTTGTGTTTGTCTTTTCATCCGCCGATATAAGGTTTCTTTCGAAGATAAATGGCTAGCACGGTAATCTTCTTATCTCACATCACAGGAACTACCAGAGCAGCGTACCACAGATAGCCGGCTGGGTTTTAGGGAGCTTAGACCAAGCAGGTTGTGTGGCAGGGGAAGCTTTAGTGGTCGGCGGGGTCGGGGTGTTAACTACATGTTGATGCTGGCACCAGCTTTCCCCCGGCTAAAAGCGTGGCCTGGCGTCATGCCGTTTTCCATGGGGTCTGAGTACAGTCCCCTTTAGACTTTCCCTAGGAACTCCATCAGCCGCCGGGAGCTGTTTACGTGCCGACCCCAGTCTCTCCACGGGGAAGCACCTCTGGGTTGCAGGTAGTGGATCCAAGCATAAAGACCCCCTGGAGGAAGGTCTGACCCGGGCACCCGCCCACTGTAATTACCCTTTGTCTCCATAGCACCAGGTAGCAAAGGAGACCTGGGGTGATGCGCAGAATGGGCGCGTGCGAGATAGCGGTCCATCCGTGCCTAATGCCATAGTTCATCTACGGGACTGTATATTATTATTAGCCTCATACCCCTCCTGTAGATAGTGCATTTCTATTGTCATCCCGGTCTCTGGTCCAAACCATCACACAGGTGATTTTAGGACCGAGTCATGTTAGTAAATCCATATTTCCTCAGTACATTTACATCCATTGCATTACCGACTAAATCGCTGTTTAGATTTATGCTTGGTACTAGTACAAATTAGCAGCAATAGTGAGCATGAATAAAATTCTCTTATTATTGTGGATCATTTCTATCTCTATCCCATGTAGGACATGACTGTGGATACACAATCATTGACTGATGAAACGATATTTCTCCCTCTAAAAATACAGACTGTCCCAACTATCAAAAAGTTGTTATAATTTGACTGATCCACACTCCGATGTTATGGTCTCCAAATTGAATGTCTGACCCACATTTCATTGCCTCATTCACATTATCCATCCCCATGCGTTTTCACCATGCACTTATCTCTGTCAATTTCTTGGTGCCAATAGACAGCTATGCCAGTTCACTGCACGAGGTGCCCAGCAATCGAGTGCAGGTTATAAACTGGGAGGCAACCATGAAAACGCACCCGAACCCACTTTTATATCCTCCTTTTCCATTCACAAGGCATGTACTTCAGTATCCCATTCCTGCCCTCTCCTGATGTCCCCTCCCACTTCACCCCACCCCTTTCACTCCCAATGTCCCCTCTCCAATAGCCATGCCCATCCATCGCCCGGCCGTGGCTTACCTGTCATCACGTTGCTGCCTATTATAACACACCCGTCCGGAAATTATGCTCCCATCCTAATTTGTCATTTTGCCGAATGATGGATAATGCACCTCCGTTTCCATTTGCAGGGTTCATTACAGAACGCCATCAGACTCGGTGCCCGAGGTCGCCAGGTGAACGGGCTTACCCCAGACCCCCCACCTCCTCAACCCCTTGTCATGCCCGACTCCCTCCCACACAACAACCTTAAGTCCCACGGGGAAATGCGTCCCTCCCATTACTTTCAACCCTTATCATGATATCCCCGCCGGCGCATGTGCTTTATGTAATTTGGCTTTTACTCGGCAGCTTCTAGTGGTGCCACAAATAGGAATGGTCCACTTCTTCTAGGAGGTCATGTGATGGTTGGAAATAGTGAGGGTTGAGTTAGGGTGATGATGCTGACGCTGTATAACGGGACTTCGGTACATGATGATTGCGAACAAAAATGGAGCCGGGGAGGGGGGGCGGGGGTAGGAGCTGAAGACTTGAGGAGATGGAGATGGGGAAATCTACCGCTGGTGCTACTGTCAACAAGCCATCAACGTTCACACTCCATACGGGCACCGATTACTCACCCCCCTCCGGTTCCGTTATGGTCCACTTGGGGGCTGAAGTACACTATTTCCGTGAAGCAAACGAAGGAAAATGGGAGCCTTGCCGAATAGTATAGAGGGGGTGGGGCGGAGTGGAATGGGGATGCGGGTACAACTCGTGGCGAGCAGCTCATGATGGGATGAAAGTGGGGGTAGAGAGGGAAGGGCAGGGATGCTGACAGGGCCCTTAGCTATCATCTCCTCACGCCATCAAACCCAGCCCACACGAGGTTCTTAACTTGCACATATCGCTGCTATTCTGGCCCAATCTGACCGTGTATAGACCCCTTATATCAGCATCTGCACTGGCTTTCTGCCGTTTGAAGTTTAATTTCGAGTATAAAAAATGCAAAAGCTCGACATGCAATGTAATCATTTACACCCGCATGCGTTTTGATTAGAAAGTTGATTACGTACAGGAAACAGTACTAGGCTATTACAGAAATTGATAGAGACGCCATGCACGCTAGTTGGGCCAGGGAGAAAAAAATGTAAAGTAAGGCTACTTGAACTCCTATGGCCTGTTTGGGGCTTCCCCAGCCGAAACCAACCCCTCCCCTTTATACCGGATACAGACTTAGGTGCCGGCCACGAATTGACATGACGTTAGATGTCGGGATTCATGACTTAGTGAGGTGTGTGCATGTGGGGAAAGTAGTGAAGGCAAAAAGGGGCGAGGGCAGTTGTTGGTGGCAGCCATAGGGAAGGGTGGGGCAGGGTTATGGAGGGGGTGGCTAGGGGTAGTGGCGTGAATGGGGTGGAATCACGCTAGGTTGAGTGAGTCGGAGGACGGTTGAGCAGAAGGCGAGCTACACGTGAGCAAGTGTCCAGAGTAGTGTCCTGATTAGACCGAGCTCCACCCCTTTCCCTTGACGAAACACTACGCCACATTCAGGAGGCGGGGTCCCAAACTTGTAGTCTTTAGTCAGAGTTTTCCTGCTACGCCCCTGGCAGAACCAAAGTCAATTCACCAGTGAGAAAAAAAAATCCAAGAAAACAAGCCAAAATGTCTTATTTTCCTGACGCTGGCGTCTCTGAGTGTTCCGCTAATCGAGACGACTACGCTGCGTCTTTGTCAAACTGTTCTTTGTGATTTCCAAATTGTGCGCTTGGAACATTTTTTGGTTATCTCTTTAGAACACGAGAGTGCTGCCATTTCCTTTTTTGTTGTCGTCATTCAAAGTGGCACTAAAATCATTATTCCCACGGCGACGTATGAAAATAACAATAAAAACGCGCGTCTTGTCATGAAACAGGAGCTGCAGTCCCAGGAGGGATAATAAAATCAAGTGACGCCCAGAGAGCTTTTCACTGAGTTCCTGTCGATAGATCGGAGAGACAGTGTTTGGCAGTGGGCACAGTTGTCTAGTAGTGCGTGTTTCAATATTGATGAAACGATGTGGTCGGACATGGTCACTGTGTGTTCACTTCTACTCTCTACTCCCTATCTCCCAATGCCCATCACAGACCTGCACCCTTACCCCTCTCCTACTAACAACCACCCCACCACTCAGTCCATCAACGCCCTCTTTCCCCGTTCCCTACTTGCATCCTTCACTGTCACTGTTCTCTTTAAGAGGAGCGCATCCGAGATTTCCAGATAGAAGTGTTTGCCAGGCAGGAAGAGTGAAATGGAGAAGGGGCCAGATAACGTTAGGGCAGGCAGGGATTTGAGATATCCAGCTCCTCCAGACCCATCAAATTGGGTAAAAATATTTGATGAGGGACCACGCTCCCCTCTCACTAAATGCGATATTGCTCACTTATTCCCCGGGTAATATTTATCCCCCTTCGCCCTGTGAATCTCTATCCCAATTTACTCTGACCCTCACCTCGTCCCTGGTTTCTCAACTAGGCCATCCCCTCATATCCCGCGCCTCCTCTCTTGCACCTCCAACCCCCACCCTTGTGCCCCCTCCTCTATTCGTGCCCCGCTGGCCTCTCTGATATATTGAGTGGATACATTTCATGACACAACAGAGACTCTGTTCAATATAATGAATCGCGCCGCCGGTCGGCAGCTGCTCCGACCAGCTCCGAGTGGCTCGCGCTAAGCCAGACATCTTCAGGCTGCTAGGCCAGGCTTGAAACACACGCCAACACGCCGAGCAAACAAAGTGTGAGCCGTCCCCACAGACTGTCGCTTAAAGTGGTTTGCCCTGTCTAGGTTTTAAGCTGGTCGGAAAGGTTTCACCCAACCGAGAAAATAACACGCAGAGGCCGCGCCTTTTGTGATTGATCCCAGGAAGCCCTGGAGTTGTTGACCAGTTCCGTGCCCCCATCCTGCAGTATAACCCCTGCCTCACCCCTGTAGCCAGGTCTAACTTTCATCCCTTTACCCTAGCTCCCATACCAATCTTAGGCTGTCACCACCACCCTACAGCCAGACCTTAGACCCACTGCCCCATGTATATACAGGACAAGTCTTATTGACCCTTTCTCCTGGTTCCAATTCTAGGTTTAGTCTCCTGTTGAAGTCCGGTCCTGCAGTTTCCTTCACAACTGGTTCCTAAAAGAAGAACTGCCACTATCCTCTTTCACCAAGCTGGTCCTCATTCAGCATCCATTTTATAAAACAAAAGATACTTGGAAACCTTACTAATCTCAGCCCCCAAGGGAAATAAATGATATCTATATTATAATCTGTTTTGGATACGCTCTATGACTCTTTTTTTTCATTATCCAGAGAATTATGCTTTTCTTGTCACATTCATGACTAGCTTTTACATGCAGAAAGCTGGAAACTTTGGTTCTTAACGTTAGTCTGTGAACTTTTTCAGTCCTCTATACATAAGAAGGGTATATTGCTGATTGAAAGCCTTGTACATGATGAAATGCCAAACAGGAAGAGATGCCTCTACTGAATCCTTGATGCGCCATTTGATCAAACATTAAACAATAATTAGACGTGTAACCTATGTTTTTCCCATCATCTGACATAGTGGCAAAATGGCTGATCATAATTAATTTGAGTGGTCCACCCAGTACTATGCCAATATTCTTATTCTGGCTCGATATCACACTGTCTGTCCTCTGTTGGATCATGATATTATGTACATAGAGGGGAATCAGGATAAGATGAGGTACCGAACCATAGATAATGGTCAATATAAACCATCAACACAATTCTACAACCAAGTCCCACTGCCCATGTTTGTTCTGACACCATTGACCAGGTCTAATTCAATCAATGGTGCAGGACCAATACCGCAATACCGGAATTCCAGTGTTGGTATCATCTTGATTTGCCTATAAGAGTTTTATGGGTAATCGCCAATAACTGGGCATCATTCGCATGAATATCAATGTCAGGTCAATGTCTCCTTTTTCAAATAGTGAGCTATGATTATTGCATTGGTGCCAATAACTTGTATACATACACATGGTCCATGCACTTACAGCGTGTCCTTGCTACCTGCGTTATACTTTCATCTCCATGTATAGCAGTGCAGATTCTTTTTTTGTTTCTTTTTAATAGTTGTCCACAAAGATATAAAGGTCAGTATCAATGTACAGTCAGGCAGCATGATGAGGAAAACTGCATCTATGGCACCATTACACATATAGACTAGGTACTATGCCGAAACTGTCCTCCACTAAGTTTCTCGTTTCATCAGTCAAATACAAGATCTTTCACATAATATGTTAAAAAGAAGAAGGGTCAAATAAAAAAAAAACGATACAATAATCTTAAGAGTCATATTTACCATTAGGCATTTCTGGGTCAGCACAACTTGTCTCGAGTTTATGCACTATTTGACTCTTGGTAATAAATAAACTTTTTTTTATACGAAAACGAGACTTCTAGGCCTATTAAGTTAAGGGTAGACTTTGGGTCCAACAATCATTAGCTTGGATTTTGGTGAAATGTCATGGGCCAAAGGTCATTTATCGAAAAATCGTCTACCTATCCTTGCCCGATCTTCAGAAAATGCTGCCTAAAAGCCCTATTGATATGAGCACTGCACACAATTACATTTCAATATTCCAAATATTTTAGAATTAGCCTCCAAGAATACAATGGTAAATCATAAGTTAAGGGTCAAAGGTGACCGACACAGGTCGTGCAACCAAGCGATGGGTAGAATGACAGTGGGGACACCTCGAATTACGCACATAAATCTGAATTGGTGTACCAAGTGAAGAGGTCTGTGAGAATGGAAAAGCACAAGAAGATACAGCAGAGCAGTCAAGGTAGGCACCCTAAAATGCCCCCCCCCCCCTCAGAGTCCACTTGATATGATTGTGTTATTTTGCTCCTCTTCAGCTGCTATTTGTGATATCAGGGCAAGAAACAGCTCATTTTTAAGCTTTATTGACTCTACCTACTATCACCAAGAGAAACCTTTCTACTTTATAGAAACAAAGTGGCAATTATCCTCAGAGATAACATTTAGATAATAGACATTCATCCCTCTAAACACAAGAGGCGCATTGCACGTCTTGCTTACGTGCAGTAGATGAAATATCAAGTGTGCATGATCATGGTTTTCCATGTGTGACACACATGTGGATCTTTATATAAACAGTATCCAATATTAACTCATTACATATATTGACAGAGTGCTTATTCATGTCAATCTGAGAGTACGCTAAGGTGAAGTATCGGTCTTGAGATACCATATACTTCAAAATAAAGATGATTATAACATAATTATGCACACCATTTTCAGAGTTAGATGTATCACAGTGTGCAAAGTGCCTATGAGCTAACTTTAGAATGGGAGGGGCACAGACAGCAGAGTGTAAAGAGAGGCTAATATCCCATGGGTTGTGAGGTAAGCGCACCCTGATATTGCACCTCTGCACCTCTCATGTAGAGTATTATGGATAGGAGCTTTTGCTGGTTTGTGCTATACTGCCCTGATTGAGGTATAACATCGATAGTCCACTAAGCCTCTCTAGCCGAAATTTATATGGGAAATGCATGGCTCAATCGCGCGACAGAGACCAAGTGGACTATGGGTTTAAGATCCAGTAGTGGCCCTCAAGCATGGAGCTGAAATATGTTTCAGTGTTAAGAGCTGTTTAAAGGGAAAGTGGCATTCAAGGTCCATGCTTGGAGTAATATAAGTCAATAGGGTTTCTGTAGAGAAGATGCTAGGACTGCCATTGCATTAGGCTCATTACGTATTACACCAAACCCAGCTACTCTTGAACTAACCTACCCATTTCATATCAGCTCACATCCGACCCCCTTTATTTGGTCCATAATCGCCCACAGCCCTTCTGTATGGGAAGTAGCCGCCAAAGTCCCCCAAGTTGGGAACCCTGCCCGACATGTACAATCGAAGCCGTCGTGGCCTTCTATACATCGGACCGGAGGTGCTAGTGTATTTCCTACAGGAAGACATTGTCATACGGGGGGAGGGTGGGAGGGTGGCCTACATCCTGGACGTGCTACCTGGCCTGATTTATGTTCTCCATTTGTGTGCGGATATCAGGCCGGCCGATGGTGGCGGACCTCCATATCCGGTCGGCCACCATCGGTCTCTTTGTGTCTGTTAGCACCGTCCCTATTCGTCTCGTCCAGCCCACCGGTTACCCACACCCCCAAATTGAGACGCCGGACAGGATCCCAAGTTCGAACACAGTAGTGTGCCTTTAGCTGATGAAGACGGAGCCAGAGGTAGGGACTTAGAACTGGCTCTATTGATGGGAGAACTCCCGCCTGAACATAGGCCTAAAAACGTGAAAGTGACCTGAACCGATCAAAGGGAGTGATGGGGTAGGCAGGTGTATGGAAGCTGCTTCAAGTGGACAAGGTGTATGAGTCAGACAATATTATCACCTTGAGTCTTTTCATGGGGTGGAACAGCTCGCCCGACAGCAGAGCAGCTCTTTGTGCTGTCACAGCTCTCAGATGTTTACCTGTTAGCACATCCACCTCGTTCTGTGGCACCGTCGACTTTAACAAGATTGCTCACTGTATAAGCAGCTTAAGTGCTTCTTCAAAGACATATATCATTCCTCGAAATGGGGTCAGGTTTACAGGGAAAAGCCACGTCCCTTTACACCTTTCACAATGAGGTAGTCCATTCTAGTCTGCAATGGTTCTTGTTACCCACTCATCCGATTTGTACTGACTCTTGTAGCTATAGGTACTGAGGAACAAAACCAAAAGGATTATGGTAATGAAGATTGTTTCTTACGTTTTATTACTGCAGATAATGGAACTTGCTCATTTCAGAATGTTCACATAACCCCAAAAGGTGCTAGCAGGATGCAAGTGATAGGCGTGATTACTATACTTGTTATGAGATTCTACACTTATTATTTTCCATATACCAGAAAGTGATAACTTATTTTATTTCTTTTATTATCTCAACAAATGATAATAACATTAATTTTGGCCAATTTTACATAGCTGTCAACAGGAAGAGATCCTCCGCATCAATTTATAGAGTTATATATCCAGTGTTTTCTATCGATATTATAGTTTACTAAAAAACCTTTAAACAACTCACATTAATATGCATGAAAACAAAGACATATGAGAAACATAGGCAGACATGTAGATCCCCAGTAAGATTGCTACTTCCAGCTTAAATCACTCAATCGCCAATGCCAGGCCAGGTCTACTTTTCTCTGCATGAGACATCCTAGGGCATCTCACTTCTGTCCAAAGGTCCCAAATGTCGCCGCTTCCTTCCTTAAAGCCAGGGGAATATGGATTTCCCATCAATAGGAGGATGATAGCGACCACAGGCATCTAAGGCCCTATAGGAGGCAGCAGAATGGAGCTCTCCTTCCTGTCAATATTCATCTAGTACCTTACATGGGCTAAAGATAACCTCTTCCGAAATGCCGACACAGCCTATGTAAGAGGCGCCGGCAAAGTCTGGGCAAAAAACTCAGTTCACTTACATCACGCCGACATCGCCGTCTGTGGTTTTCACACACACAAATTCAAGCCATTTACAATTATTGGCAGCGTGCCGCTTATAGCAGAGGGTAGCCTAGTCAGAGTGGCATGCAGCACGCTTTAGGTATGCCGCCGTTATAGCATATTGAATGTTCGCGTGTGGGCCAATATCATAACTGTATGACCCTACCCAATTACAATCTTAATAACCAAGATGCACACATTCTCAGCCACATGGGGTGTGGCTCACAGGAGGGACCTGTTGTTGGCGCTCTCTTAGATTGCTATGGGCCAGAAGAGGGTTATTAAAAATATATATATGCATTAATCATTTTAAGCCAAAAGGGATGTAACCCCCATTCACCTACTGCGCATTTAGTTTTGTTGGAGGTGCATAAAAATACAAGGTATGTCAATATTTATATAAGATTGGTATCCAACCTCGAATATAGTACATGCATTTGATGTTGAAGATATACTTTCCAATTGAATAGTTTGCTCCCACACTGTTAAACGTGGTGTAATTAACAGACGCCGCTTTCAGATGTTCATTATTTACGGTATCTCGACCCAAAGATACCGTGGATAAGCGAACGATTGTTTTACTTTTAAGAAGGATGTTTGTTGAGTTAAAACATATGAGGTTCCCTAGATTGAGTGAATATTTCCTTTCTCACTTCAAACCAATAGCATAGGTGGATTTAGTGGCAATGGTGCGAGCACAAGAAAGATGTTCCTGCCAGCAAATATATTTGCGAAAGACTCTGTGTGGGAGATTCGCATCAGCCATATCTCTCCATGGGATGATGCCCCCCTTGACGCCATACACAGACCATAAATTTCTGCGATAAGAGAGGCAATACGAATGAGGAGGCAGTCACTTGTTTGTCTTTATGACCACCATGTAGGAATGCAGATGATGATAGACTTTACAGCAGAGTCATTACTGAGATGTTTTCCCACCCAGTGTGTTATTTTCTAATGAGAGGCCTAGTCATAGAAGAGACAATATATATGCTAATTTTGTGTTAGTCCCCAGGATATTGTTGAGTTGGCCAATTGCAAACACACGATTCATTTTTTTTGCCATTAGAGCAGATACCTCCCACAAAGGAGGTTCTAGAAACTAATATTATAAGTCTCATTTCGCCAGTACAGGGAAACATCTGTAAACATGCTAACAATTTGACCTGGGAAGATTGAAAGCCCCAGGAAAATCATTAAAACTTGCAATGGACGCCGCTTAGCTGGGCATGTCCATTATTACACTGGATGAATAAGAGGCCCCAAGTCCCACCTAAGTGACAGGTGCCTTAATCCCTACCGTCAATCCTCTTAGACCTACCTACCTAGACGGTGTATTCAGCCGGCCGGCCTGTACTATATCCCCCTGAGCACAGGAGGATAGGGATTGTTAAGTACTTGTGAATCTCATTACACTGATTGGGAGCCTGGGGAGATGAGATATCCTTCCATATGCTTCAAACTCTTCTTAGTCCATTGCCTTAACACGGAAACTACATGTGCAGGAAGACACGTTCAATTATCCCCAAGTCCCTCTTTGCAGGTAACGATGTCTTGTCACATGCCAAAGGAATAGTCCTCAATTATTCTGTTTGAGTGAAACATGCAATTATCTGCCATTGGTTCAGTGTGTAGACTATAGATTAAAACAATAGTTCGCCCTATAATCTTGAAAATATGCATCGTAACCATAACACATTCCGTAAAGAATGGCTGGAGCTGTCAGAAAGCATTACATGTATCATTCAAAATCTCTGTAGATATTACACATACATGTGAGACTTATGGTTAAAAGCAGGACTGAGATTGGCATGCATATTTTAAAGTACAACTTTTATAGAATAGGGAGTGAAAACAAATGGGATATGCCTTATGGTTGGAAATACAACATAGGGACTGATAAATGTGTATTTATAGAGTATTTATGCATATAGCCCTGAGGATGGAATGACACTACATGAATCTTAATTACTGCAATATAAGAGCTGTCACAACTAATTAGAAGGGATTATTTATGACAGTCCCCTGTAAATGTTCATGATGTTCCTTATAGGCACGCGATGATGCCTTCATTTAACCCGCCATTCTATACGTTCATGTGATGACAAACATAGTCTGTATCATTTGGTAGCAGTTCGAATTATGCAATGAGCATTTTTGTTTCTTTGGAAATAATGATATTTATTCTAACCATGCAGCAGCTAATGTTGCTGACGGTCCTTGTAAGTACGCGATGCTGCCTTATTTTGACCCGTCATACTTAGACTTGCTCAAGTCTCTCAATTTTTATGCAAGAAAATTGAAATAAAAATTGAAATGAATTAAGGTTTTAAACACAAAAACCAAGAAGACATCTAGTGAATTGAGAGAGGAGAGAAGTGCGGTATAGTGGTGTTGGGAGGAGAGCGCAGGGACTGCCGCTAGTCTACCATCATTCTATATACGTGCATGTGATGACAAGCATAGTTATATAGTCTAGGCATCATTTGGTAGGGGTTCGAATTATGCAAATGAGTATTTTTGTTTCTTGGGAAATGAAAATATTTATTCGAACACTGCATGCAGCTGCTAATGTTGCCGGTGGTTTAACCTCGTTTATTTTTGTTTCTTTACACTCCTATTCTCATTTCACTACTAATTAGGGTTAATGTACCTAATACCAAGGGTTAGATTTTGTATGAAAAACATCTTGTCTCAAAATTAGTCCTTCCATGTGCCAATTAATTCTTATCATCATTAGCACCTTGATGACTGTGACATATTAGTATCGGACAACAGCTTGGAACAAAAAGGGAAATCAACATCTAAAAAATTACATCCCCCGTAAAAACGGAAGCAGTAGCCTTAGGTATAGGGCAACATATTTAAAAAGAACACTTTCGTGACTTCGGAGACCACTCTCATTTTAGAAATAGAAACTTAATCTTTGAAAACCGTATTAAGACACTACTCCGTGCTCACTACTGTATTTGAAACTCACGGCCTTTAGCTAAACAAAGAAGTCATGATGAGGTTCTTCATGAAGGTCACTCTTATGGAGAGTAAAAAAATAATAACGGAAAATGCCTCCATCCCTTTGACCCCGATTTCACTAATAAAACAGGCCATCAATAGTTTCAGTGTGTACTATTAATTACATGACTTAACTCTTCTTTTACCGAATGCGCATTTCTGCGAGTAAACCGCCGATTTTTGAACGATTTTTGGCACCCTGTCTCTCCCTTGAAAATGAATAGAATTTCACGATTTTTTTAGGGCTTGCCGTTTGGCATAGGGTCCCTATGTAGTTCAAACCATTAGTCTCTATTCCTCAATGCTGAGATAAGGTGAGCTTCTAGACATGGTTGAGAATCAAGAAAAGTTTGGACCGATTTACTGAGTATTTATGGCAAAAAAATCATGAAAAAGGTAAAATAATTTCATTTTTTCAATGGAACCTACTTTAAGTAATTTTTAATGAAGGAAAATATGGTACCAACGACTTAAGTGTATTTTGGTGGATTCCTGACCAAATTATGGGTTACCATGGCAACAAACACCCTAAAAATAGAAGTTTTTTCATAGATTTGGTTGCCATGGTAAGCAAATAGAACAGGTATCACATGACCAGGTAAATTCTAAAAATATTCAACAATATCTGCAATGTGCCTTTTAATTCATGTCAATTGATAGAGGGAGTCCTAAGTTATCATCATTTGAAGTTTTGTGAAATCATCATTTTGCAGGAGATGTATGTATGTTATTCCCATCCCATCTCCCTTATCAGATGAGATACAGACAATTAGGATTCCATCCATTTTTGTCCATATGCTTACCTTGGACACTCATTACTTAGCTTCTAGTAGGAATATCAGTACAATTCAAACAGTATTTGAAAGATAATGACTTCTCCTGGAGGCCGATTTTAAGCCAAAAACAATTTGGTAGGTGGATGGCGGCCTTCTAACATTAGGTGAGGCTCCACTACGCGATTTCTTTGTACAGTCTCACTTAATTTTATCCCTATAGTACCTAAGGTATAGGGTGTTGACATTCCAATACTGTAAACATGATATTCAAAATTGTAAATATGAGCTTTCAGGGGTTATTTTATGGGAAATCTCTCTCCTTGTGTGCCATATTTACCAACTAACCTGCACCTGCATAGACTCTGTGTTTGGGTAGGAGTTCAATATATAAACATCAACACAGCAAAATATAAATAACAACACAGCAGTCACAAAGATTGCAGGGTCTTGTACTGCAAAAATCAAACCTGTCTGATATTGAGTTGCAGAGAGTCATCAGTGTGAAAGTCTGCAATATTTTTGGCAACAAAAATGTGCCTGAGATTGTACACAAAGCCTTCCCCACATAAACAGAAAGCTCTCCCAATCTTCTATTTACACCTTGAAATAATAACAAATAACACTCTATAATCTGTGTTTGTGTATGCTTTTGTGAGAACAGCTCCGATTTTCAGCAAAAATCGCGTAGTGGAGCCTCACCTATTGGTTTTCTGTGCAGGTTTATGAGCAGTTGTAGGCCCTCTTCATAGATATCGTATGTTTAAAAAGGGGTCTATGATTCTCCAGCACCAGCAGATTCTGTGGCTACTCTGTTTTACTTCTAATCAGATGGTTTGGGCTATTATTCCCTGTCTTGGTACCCTGTACTGATGTTTTTCATCAATAATAGTGCCATTTGCTTTTCTGTAAAAGACAATAAAAATTTAAGAGAAAATGTAACAAAAAAAACGTTGATGATTACTCTCTGAATGATGGAAAACAAAACGTTGAAAGAATATTGAAAAAAGGTTCCTTGGAGGCCAGAAAACGTTTCAGAATTTTACAAATATTCATGTTTCAAAAAAAGGTTTTCCAAAGTTGCCCTGGGGAGGAATCGAACCCAGTGTCTTATGGTATATTAATGGTAACATGTTGCCACTACGCCATGAAGACTGTGCTCATTATATAGGTCTCTCTTGAAGTCTCTACTTGTCTGCCCCCTCACATTATATCCCTCTTGCTAAATACCTCCGGGACCATGTAGATTTATATGATCGAAGCTGAAAATTGCTTTAGTGCAAGCCTCAACTCTATATATTTTCATGATCCATGGACTCTGGTTTATTTTTATTTCTCCGTTGTAACAACTCTATTAACCAGTACGGTATGGTGCATCCTAGTGTAAACCAAATGTATATCATATTATGTTTCATGTGAGTGGAAAAAAACAGGACTGTACTACTCTTCAGTCTCGGACTGTAGGGCCCCCAAACGGATTGCTTCGCCAAGCGTTCTAACGTCTAGGTTGGGCTTAGAAATAGCAGTCTATATCATCGTTATATTTCCTTCTTTGCCAATGCCCCAGGGGAGAAACCTTGAATTGGGAGAAGCCTCCACACATAAACCGCCCAATTCGCAGCCGAGAGATAGTCTATTGGCCACTCTAACGAGGCGCAAAGGGAGGTTTCTCTTCCAGAATTATTGTACACGGTTGCATGGATGGCACCCTCTATACAGTTAGCCCTCATCAGATATTTATTCCTGACACATACGTAACCCTTCCCTCTATATATACGAGTTGGTACTTATTAGGCCTATGAAAGCACCTCCTCCCCTCTACTGTCAGAGCCGAATGGGGAATAATACCTCAGGCGCGCTGCTCCAGTTGCCACAAGCCGAGTTGGGGTGCGTTGACGGCAAGGGGGTGATAATGCATCTAGCTGGTAATAGCCACTGTAAGGGGCTTCGCTGTCGACAGCTAGGAACTCTGCAGGAGCTGGCTATAGGTGGAGGCGTATTAATGCCACTAGCAACACAGCCCCAGGACTAAAGAGGGGCCGGAGGTTGGAAGCCTAATGGCAGCAGAGCCCTAATATGTGTACATAGAGAGGTGGTGGCCAAGGGCAATGCCTCTAATGGCTGACACTGTTAGCTCACAATGCCAACCAGAGAGCATATTGAGAGCAGCTCAGATAGAACCAGTCAGTGGCATTTCATAAATTCACTATACGCCCTCCACTGTGATAACACAATGCACACACCCAGGTAGCAGCTGGCCTGGATCCCTTCCCCTTTCCCCCCAGGATCCATCCCCTACCGTCACCAGTTAGCCCATCCCCGCAGGCAGTTGTAGGCCCTCTGTTAAAGCGTGTTTTATTAGCTTTAAGTGGTTTGGATTAGGCCAATTGTCCACTGGGAGGAAAAAAGAAGCCCTGCTCTAATCATACTCTGTTATCGATCGGTGGAAAAGGGGAGATTTTAAATGCTCGTCACGATCTGGGAAACGTGTCTGCAGAGTAATCCTTAAAGTCAATTTGCGCGTTAAAAACACCTACTACATGCCGCTCTGGAGATGGACGAGCATTAGAAGTGACCTGGTAATGTTTGGGAGGCTGGTTCTCAATATTGCACTCAGGGGCCTTGTCCACATCATCGGCCTGATGCTCATGTTCAAGACATAATCTGATTAATTTCGCAACCAGATGAAATAGATTTTCTTTATTTACAGAATAACATCATCGACCAATTATAATTCATATCCTCATCTGTTTTGATTAAAGTGGAAACTGTTGTGGCATGCTAGACCTTGTCTGCTTTAACAACAAATGAGATGTGTAGACTGTGTAAGTTAGGTTTACCCACAGACGTTCATGTACACTGAGGCATCCAATCCACCTATTTGCATAGATGGAGGATAGGTGGTATGTCTCAAGGTATATGTGGATGGCACAAGGCTGACCTACCCAATGACAAATTGACCCCATATTCAGGCAACTGCATCGTCTTGCAAATGGATGTACATTGATAGTTCCAATTACAATTCATTTACTTCTTCTATTCACAGTTCCATCGGTCCAAGAATATTGCAATATGGAGGATTTTGTAGCCGAGTGTGGAGAAGACGAGGTTATTGTCATGGAGACTGCCCGCTATGGCAGGATGCGCATGAATCGTTGTGTGACAGTGGACTATGGTAACCTAGGCTGCAGCCTTGACGTCCGCCGCCATTTTGATTCCTTGTGTTCTGGGCGCCAAAAGTGTAATGTTAAGGTCCCTGATGATAAGTTGTATAACATGCGACCATGTCCTGCTGATATCGTATCCTATCTAGAGGCTAGTTACAGATGCACTAAAGGTAATTATACCATGTTTGTATTTCTTTTTTAATTGTTCTCTTCAATATATAACCGGTCGACTTATTACTGAAATGTCTGTATATAATTGTAGTCTAGCTAGATTTTGTTGAAATGTATGGGGGTTAGATATCATACAATCTTAACAAAACACCATTTCATTCTCCGTAGATTTATTCTTTTGTCTTTACTTCAGTAAATACACAATGTTTGTGTTAAAGGGAACGTTACTTTCAGCTTTTAAAGAAGAAACTCATTTTGAATGGCGGAAGGTTTAAATTCTGAAAAAAAAGAACTCCCCTGTAACTAGGATATGCAGTTCATGGGTCACTACTGTTTTAGTGTTTGGCCTGTGTGTTTTGGTCACAATAATTCATCTAATAACTAGTGCCCTCTTCAAACCCAATCTGCAGATAATTGATTACCATCATTTCTTTTCATGCAACAATCAAAGTATTCCCTTTCAATTCAAAGTTCATAACATGTAATACATAACTCCCATCCTGAAAAGCTGCGTATGCATTACCCTAACTTAATTTCACTTTTTTTTCTTCAATATCATCAACGTCCACAATTCGTACCCAAGGATCATGGTTTAAATTTGGTGCACAACCAGAATTAGCTACCTCAAGATTTATCAAAATTAAGACAACTACAGGTCAAAACCTAATCTCCTGAAAAGCCTCGACTTACATCTATACAAATTCCCATTTCAAAGTGTGCTACTTTAGCTTGATATTCCATTTCAAATTTCATCACATCTGACTCCTAAAACGGTTCAGCCTTTGATACGAAAGAGATATACAAAAGTATATATTTGGTGATTTGATCACTTTTCCCACAACCTAACAGTAACGCCTATTTGTCACTTCAACGGCATGCAAATATGTCATCCACACTCATTCAAACGTTGGTTATTGACAAAAGTCAACGGAGTTTCAGTGGTTGCACAGCAACTGATATTTTTCTGTATTAAACATGTGCCCTAGATATCATTTGTACATTTGTATGAAAAATAACTGCCTGAATTCCAGCATGGGCCCATACATGAATGTACTCACAATCTACAGCGCCATGTCAATAGATAATGGGAATTGCTTTTGCTTCCTGCTCATGTACACTGCCCGAACAAGGGGTGGCTGATTTCTGATAGCAGTATATTTTGTCAAGCTGACATCCGCTCGACCTACTCTGGTTTATCAATCACAGACAGGAGGGGTGGGCCGTCCCATAAAGTAGCTCATCTCAGTAGTAGCTTCCCCACCACAACGTCATCAGGGCACGGGTAGTTCCCGTGCAGGGTCACGTGCTGCCCCTTTCACCCCCATCGCTATCTTATACCCACTACCCCCTCCCCCAAACCAACCTACACCTCATTGTTCATGGATACCCCTGCCGCCTTCTATCCCTGTTTTCTCCCAGCCCAATCTCCTCACCCTCAAAACAGCTTGCCGCACGCGTGTAATTACCCTTGTCCTTTGCAGTGCTGGCAAGTCGCAATCTGCACCAGGAATGCAAACAGCAGCGGGCCATCGAGCTGCGTCTCCCTGAAGGCATCATATCGAGCGGACTGGTGGAAGAGGAGGCTGGGCGGCTTCTTTGCCCCATCGTCATCCGCGCCGCCCCAGGTCAAAGAGTCAACATCACGCTCTACGACTTTGGTTCAGCGATAAGCCGAGGGTCGTCGGTCGGGAGAGGCGGCCTGCAAGGCCCCTCCGTCGTGTGCCAGAGATATGCTCTTATCAAGGAACCACGTTCATCCAGTCCGACCATCGTGTGCTCGGGCGACCAGCGCACGCGTGGTGTCTATTTGTCAGACGGAAGTACTGTGGAGATCCAACTCGTCCGCACTCGCCATCAGAAGGAGCTAGCCCACTTCCTACTACAGTATTCAGGTTGGTTCCTCTCACGACCTCCATTTCCTCTATTATACCCCATACCCTCCCTACCCCACAAAACAGCATCCCCACTCAACCCCTCAACCCTCCCCCCACCCCTCCTCACCCACACACATATATACACTCCAACCCCTCCTCACTCCTATCTACATTGTACCTCTCGTGCCAAAGACGCGCCCCGTCCATTGTCTGATTACAACTCCACCTTCTGCTTGATTTGCGTCCGGCTCCAGCACATAAGGAATAGTATGTGGCAGAATAAAGGGGATGAGAAGTCTGGAATGGATATCGTGGATGGACACAGGGGAGAGCCAAGGGCATTAGGGAAGTAGAGGGCGCGAACACTTAGATTACAAGCTCCGCTTGTGGCCTTTTCCCTGATGTGGTATGCCTGCTTCCGGTTCAAAGAAGGCAATCACCCAAGGGAATAATGCCGGGTGTAGAGACAGGGCTTTTCCTTTCCTAACCACGAAATTACTTGGAATCTAATTTCTTAATGCTTTCCCACTGGCCTCTTTATTCTATTTTGTGACTTAGTGATTTATGCTTATGTGTATAAGCCATTGTGAAGAGAGTGTCCATCTTCATTACTTTTGATAAACACATTGTTTCAGACAGATTTCTCTCTGATATAGATTTACCTGGTAATTGCAATGTAACAGTGTTGTTGGATATGCAACGGGACTGACGCACGCCATGAGGTGGCTTACATTGATTTCAAGGTGCTTAACATTCTCCTCTATCATCACCCTATACACCACTAGACCATATTTGAAGTCATTATACGTTACTGAAATTGTGTGATTCAAATCCCTGCTAGGTTTTACTGTCACATCTACAGCGCTGACCTGGCACTTATTACAGTGTTACTGTTAGTATGCAGGTCAATGGTGACGCTGTCAGGCGAACTCGCATGCAGACTCCCATTTCTATACACTACTTACTGACCCAAAGTGCAGACCAAAGTACCATTATGCACCCTCTCCGAGCAGAACCCCACCCACCTGATCATTACCATAACATAATCAAATTCAACATGCCCCCATCGTCAATGAACACTGAATATCCTTTTTGGATACTGCTTTAAGTCTTGAATCAATTTGAATACATCAGAGTGCACATTATGAAGGTGACTGTGTCATCTATAGCACATTCAAAGTATCACCAGGTCACAATGTCTGGTGGAAGAGGCTGTCAAAGTATCCAATAACACTGCTTTATGTTGGGACGACACAATGTAAATCAAAAGTCCTGTTAATGAATGGAATGCGAAGTAGATATATGTATTAAAATCGCTTATACCTATATAATTCCCAATTCTAAGGGAGTTGGATCCCCATTATGAGTAGAATTACTATCAATTTCCCATGACACATGGTTATTACCGATAGGCGTCTGGCTATATTGACGTGGTTATTTCAATACAATTGGTTCAATATTGCATGGTAAAGGAGCATTAGCACCAGGCGTCCAGTCATGATTGTGTTATTCTGTGAGACTAATACCATGCTTTTGTTCTATTCCCATAGTGTCAGGCTGCCCCAATCCTAAGCTGGGCGGACACCACCTGGTGGATAGGAATGCTGAGCGGGCAATAATACGATGTAACCACACAGGCCACCAGGCTACACTAGTATGTAAAGGATCTAAGTGGATAGGCGAACTAGGCAACTGCACAGCCAGCGGTACGTTCTCCTTACCTTATCCATGTCTATAGCCCAACCACGCACTCCTGGGCCCTCCCCCTGCCACCCCAAATGCCTACACGAATTAATTTCCACCAGCCACTAAGAGGCTTAGTGTCTGGCAGAGGTTGCAATAGAAAGGGGTAGGGCAACGATCGGCTCGATGCGTCTGCCCCAACCTATGACCTTCCAATGCCAGGTCGCATCGTCGCGCTCACTACTCACCCCTCGGCTAATAGAACTATGGGGACTTAGGACGGTGTAGCACTACTCTGTCTTAACACTTAGCCTTGTCCTTTGGGGAAAGCAACTTGGTGCCTTCAATTTACCTTTACTTGGTGCCTTTAGTTTCGTTTTCATTTGATGGCTTTGCTTCCTTTTTACGCTGTGTCCTTTTTCAGTTTCAATTGATTCCTTTATCTCTTCTATATGCATTTGAGGGAAAAATCACAGGCGTATTTTAACTTGCAATGGAATAAAACCTAGTGGGAAGCAGGCACGTGAGCTGCTCGCAAATACCGTTCTGCTCGTAAAAAAAGCCGTACACATTGATACAACACATTGTTGTGATGTGGTGCAGTAGTCAGTTACCACTATAGTGAAGCCAAGAGCAACTCGGATGGAGCACTGATAGAGCTGCTCTGGGAGAATTTTGGCCTCATTTCCCACCCCCACAAGCAGAATAATATGTGAGGGGTGGGGAGCTGCCGGCGGCTGTTGCTGCTCACTATAAGTATCTGCCTCTAAATCCTTCGATCGCTGCCCATCGATTATTTATCTAAATGGCATAATCCCACCGACTGGGCGCCCGGTTCTGTGACATCCAGCAAGGGCGATATTAGATTTCACGCGCCACAAAAAAAAGACGGTCCTCTCCGCGTCTAATCCCAATTATCAACAGCGAGCTGGACACCACTGAATGCCAAGTATCAGTGGGCTGGCGAGCTGCTCCAGCCGAGGGTGTCTTTTGTGGACCGCGCGGCTTACAAACACCGGCGTCAACTGATCCCTAACTCGGTTAGCGTCTAAAGACCCGCCTAATTCGGCACGACGGGCAAGGCCAGCCGACCGCGCGCCGAGGGGAGACCTCCGATGGCCGGAGCAAATCCAATTTGCTCAGAGCCGCTCTGGAGCAACTTCTGAACCAGCGCACGTCCCGCTGTGCGGACCGAACACGATTTGCGTACGACCAGTGAAGGATGGAAGAAGCTGCTGGAAGGAGGTATTTATCAAAAAAGTCCACCGACTAAAGATCACCGCCAACAGGCTGGGTGTACACAATCAGACCAGGATGCTGCCGAGGGGGCAGCAGTCACCATATCAGATTCACCGATAGGCTGCAGCGATTTCATCTTGAGGGCAGAAAAACAGGGGTGTTCAATTTATCCTTTTGTTCAGAGTAAAGTTCCCTGACCTCTTTTTAAACAGGACCATTATTTGTCCAACAGGTAAGGTTTCAATGCGTGACGTAATTTCGGAGGTAGATACGATCTCTCATTGCGTGCACAGTGCAGAGTTAGGTGGCTTTCTTGCCAGCTCGCCTTGCTTCGAAAAATGGCTTCTTGCAAAACTGCCAGCGCCGGTTCACATTGTGTACCTGATCGCCTCGCTCAACGAGCAGAGTCTTTGGTGTCTACAAGAACATCAGGTTTGTGCCCAGTGCAAAATAAAAATGCAAATAGACTTTCGAAAATTGAGTTAGATGTTACAATACAGTTATGATTCATGATCTAAGGCAGGCAAGTGAATATGAGATAAAATTCCTTACCTAGCCCTCAAGGTCGAATCCCACATGGCGAAATATGGCTTAATTATCTCTGCGATTTTGTCTGTTGCGTTGGATGGCCCTTTTGGAGGCCATAAAATACAAGGATTGCTCAACTTATCCCGAATCCTACAGTGGTTTTTGGTCAAGTTTGCAGTACTCCTTGCGTTTTATGGCCTCAGAAAGGGCCATGCAATGCAAAAGACCAAAATCGCAGAGATACTGAAGCCATATTTCGCCATGTGGGATTCGACCTTCAGTACATACCTTAGAATCACCTCGACTCAACTCAGGGTAATGACTCACGACTCAACACATTGATTCATAGACAATTAAGATCCCCAAATGTTTTTACTTAGTTGTCCCTGGCTCAACCATCAGCTTAAGTTTACCACCTATACCTTCCGAAATGCCATTTCCCCAAATTATGAGTAAGGTTTGGGACATGTGCAAGGTCCAGTATCAGGTGTATGATATCTGAAAAAAACCAAGATTGGTTGACATAAGGTCTCATCATGCCCTACTAGTGGAAGGTCACTGGTTGAATCATGGGCTTCTGCATGGTTTTAAGGTACCCCTAAAACTGTCACAAAATTCAATGTAAATATAGAGATTAAATTGAAATATCCCCCCATCTAATGTGTCTTCATGTCTGGTAGAGGTTTATATGATGAATTTGGATATAATACAAAGTGTACAACCATATAGTTTAGTGTATACTAAAAGACCATCTCCTGTACACAGACCCTACATGGTGACTGTTCGAATATTGTTGAATAACTAAGTTCTTGCATTGCTCTATATTGTTTTAATTTGTTTCGAATGAAAGGAAAAATAAGACAAATGATAAATCCGTTTGTGTTAAAACAGCCACACCCTGTCCTGAAGACAGGTGATAAGTACATTAAATATCTAATGGCTCATGCAGTTTGTATCCACATACTACAAAGATTGGCACTTTTGAACACCTAGGCATTCATTATGCCTTAGCACACATCATGTTCTTCCTACCACATGAAGAGAGCTAACAGTTGCCAGACTTATGCCTGTGGAAAGAGGACTCTACGAATAGAAACGCGTATACAATGAACGTGGCTGGCGGGGAAAGGCGAAGGCCGCTTTGCCACTTCGTGCTTTAAATTATAGATTGTTTCTCTGTGCTAAGTGCTTCCGCGATTAAAAAGGCACTGCCTTCAAGACATGAGTCTGAAAAGATGCAGCTGCGTGGAATAAGGACTCTGACGTTAATGTGTGTAATTCCGGGTGACTTCAAAGCATGGCCTGCTGGCGGCAGAGGGGAGAGATTAAAGCCGACTTGACATCTGCAAACACCTGTAATTGCCGTGTAAGCAGGCGTCGTCTTCAGGTTAGGGGCTTTATAAAGATGCTGTCTTTTGGTGGAAAGCCAGTTCAGGTTGGCTATATCGACTGGCTGACTACTGTCAGAAGCGGGGGCGTAAGACTACATTGAGATGGGTAGAACTCTGAGTGTGTGAAGGGTAGACTTAATTGGCTGCTACTTTGATTTAAATGAAGCGGGGTGGTTGTGTAGCAGCCGGTCATGAGAGATCAAACAGAACGGTGTGCATCTGTTCATGGGTACCTGGAAGCTCTCTGAGGAGGAGTTCGTGCCTTGTGAAACAGACCTGGTGCAGCAGAAAGAGGTTCCTTAGGCCGTGTGTGCCTGTGAAGAGAGGCAGGACATGACGTTTGTGTCGCCAAACGGCTGAGAAATCCTCTTTCTTTTTAAGACTTCACAGTCATAACCAACCACCATTCCCACCCACAACCTCCCCTACAACCATGTGCATGATAAGTCACCTTCTATCAATATTGCAGGTGTTATATTGAATATATTTTCTTTATTCTAGGTTCATCTTGGTCGGTATGGGGTGTATTAGCAGAGGACTGGTCTACACCTCATGGTAAGTTCTTTAACACACTATCAGAACTACAGTTAAATTAGTTATGTTTAATGTCTTTGGAAAATGTACGAGGAGGATGTCTTATGAAGATTAACAACATAGAATTGCATTTTTCATAAGGATTCAAAGGTCATCTAAGGCGGGGTAATTAAGTGGAAAACTGATTATTTAGATATATTATTTCTACGTTATTCTAATGTCAATTATGGATATTCTAATGTCAATTATGGATACATACACATGACCTGCATCATATTTTAAAAACATGGTCATCTTCCATTTCTTAAAGGTTTGCTACTAAATGCATCACGTGTCCACCTAAAATTTGTCATTTTCTTTTATGAATCTCCCTCCTGATATCACAAATACCTATCTTTACAGTAGGTAGTCATAGTCTCATTAGAAAGATTGCACTTTGTGTGCTAGCCTTCCATATTCGGAATGTAAACACAACGGCTTCCTTGCAAAATTCCCACAAATGATCCTTCCGAATTGTCATAGTACTAATTGATTCTGTAACTCTGAATAGGAAATGTTGGTTCTAGTTTCTTACAGCCCAAAACCAAGAAGAGACCTTACTAATCCCCCAATAATCAAAATCTTTAATCAATGATTTAGCTCATAATATCTAATTAGGTGCCACGTCCTGCAAGAGCCATTCTCAAATGATCAACGAGAGGTGCGCATGCAGGTGTTCCTACAATATTGCTATCAGTGAGATCTAAGCCTTACCTTATGTCTCTTTAGCAGCTGGTTACTGCTAATGTCGTAAGTCATAAGAATACAGACTTGATGTATCCATCTACACCCTGGAGGGTTTAAAGGATGTAAGCCTTGTCATATCTTAAAGAACACATGTGACCTGACCCCTCACCCTTCTTCATACTGTCATCTCTGCTTCGTTCCTGGATGACATAGGGGTTTGTCCAAAGCAATTACAAGGCGTAATCAGTGGGTGAGGCATAGGTGGGGACCTCGTGCTTATTTTCTACCCTACCCCTCATGAAGCAGCTCTCTCATGTTGTTCCCTTTGATGTCGGCTTGCAGGTATCCTGATTACCGTGGGCTTGGGCGTGGCCCTTGGGATCATCATAGGTGTCACATTGCTGGTCTGTGTACTTCTTTGCCTAAAAAGGTAAGTCTTCATTAAGCAGACAGGCAGGCCACCTGCGGGTTGGCCTTGCCTACTCTCAGCCTCTTAAGTCTCAAACAAGAACGTTTAGGATGATGCCCACTGTCACTGCTAGTGATGTAGGTCTGTTCCTTTGAGCCAGCAAGGCTTTAACTAATAATGTATTTACTTTGTATGGTGTTTTTACAATAGTATAGGGTCGAAAACAAATGGTTTAAAAGCATTGCTATTCTCGAGATGGCACGATGAAAAGGATAGATAAAAGAACGGCGTCTGCTGGCCAGATTGGCTTAGGTCAATTCTCTTTTATATTTCTCTTGAATGCTTATCTGGGATTTCCCTATGTAAATACAGGCAAAGGAGGGGGGGGGGGGCACGCTACATATTCATCAGAACTATATTCAATTTTCCAATTTGTTGCTATTGCTTCCAAATTTGAGAGTTTTCACGATCATTTAATTGCAATAGATTATATGGACGGTGCAGGACCTGAATAATAGATAACTTAAAATCAGTGGCTAAGTTCGGAACTGCACCATTATACCTTCTTATACATAGAGGCCCATGGTTTATACAACTCAGAACTTAATAGTCTTAATTATATCTTCCCTCTATATGAAACATTAAAAGGTTGAAAGTCAAAAGTTATAGAGTGCAGACATCGTCTTATGATTACAGCGCACGAGGAACTGATATTCCTAAAATGTATCCTGTAATCACTCCACGGTTTTACTTTGGCGCACTATATCAGTGACGATCTACTTAGCTAGGTGTTTTAACGCGATAGTAATGCCTAGAAAGAGAGACTACTGTAGTATATGGTTATCCCGGCTTATCACATAGGGGATATTTATGTTCCAGAATCGTGGCTGCAAGTAAGATATGATAAGCTAACGTTCCATCTCATGCATATTCATAGATGTTTGGTGGATCAGATTTTCTATTCAGACACACGGCTTCAGGGTCTAGATACAAAAGATGAGATATCAAACATCTCAAAGGAATTTTAGCCAAGCAGCTGTCCTAGCTAAATAGAGTATTATTCTTATTCAATGCTCATATTGTTCATAATCCAGTGAACCTAGATTCTATTCATAATCTTAGCACCAACCATCCAAGGCTTAGAACTTTTACCATGCCCTACGGTAGTGACCGTGTTGTCACGCCACAGTAAACCTATCTGTAAAGGGAAAAGGCATGAAGAATGCCCCTGGCTACATTTACTAACACGTACATAAAAACAACTAGCAGCCAGCCAGTGCTTTTACTGTGCTTTAACTATGGGACGTCATTCTACAATATACACTGCAGTTTATGCTCTTCGTAAATCAAAATGCAATCAGTAGAATAATCTTGGGGGATTTAGGGGGCCCTTGGACCATTTAAATCTTCCCCACTGCGTGATTACACCCAATGTGAAATGTGTGCAGTGTCTGAGAAAGGCCTCCTGGCTGTAAGAACCTGCTCCCATGAGCCATATTTTTAAAGGTTCATTCTAGACTTGAGACTCTGAAGTAAAGCTACACTAGGCATATCGTTTGACTTGTAGGATTGCTGACAGATTTTCCATTAACTCAACAACACTTGTAGTGGGGGCTCTGTGTATGACATTTCAAGCATGGAGAGCTGTGGGTGATAATATTGACATTGCTTCTCCATTTCATAAGGTATTGACGTGTGTTGGTAAGTAAAGTCGTCGCGTGTGGACCCAGTCATGGCCAGCAACCCCTTGTTAATTATAAGGTGCATTTTTATTGACCAAATGAAGCCATTTTGCTTCCCCCAGGGTAGGGTTTCTGCTGAGCTCCTTTCACCTCAGAAAGTACTGAGAACCTACACAAATACACAGGCTCTATCCTATTTTACCGTGTTGCTTTACATCCTTGCAAAATATTCCCTGAAGTGAGCTTTTGTTTTACACCAGCAGTGAGGGCTTAGAAACGAGAGAACGCTTTCACATCTCGGCCCCTACCCTATTAGTCAATTAAAGGTAGTCGGTTGAATGCAGGGATGATAACAAATTCTGCAGGTACGAAGTGGCGTAGTCCTACATAGCAAGCAGATCTTCTGACGCCAGAAATAGCTAAGCATTGCGCTGGGAGGGCGGGTGATAAATACTTTTTTCATTAAAAGTTCCCCAACAGAATATCATGAAACCACAATATTAGTTTTCGAATAACACTGATGACTGTCTACTGCAGTTGCATTTTTTCACATTTAGAAATAGATCTAATATCGAGTTTTTGATAATATCTATCTAAGTACATACAGAACCTGGAATCAACATTGACAACTGCAGTGTTGATCAACTATAGTTTTCAGTGTTTGTTCAAACCTGAACAAATTGTTGTGCTTACCTCGGTTATTACCTGCCCATTTCCGTCGATGCTTTGGAAACAGATAGGGTACAATTGACCTTTCATGGGCGCTCTCCTTCCAATCCAATTAAGTCGAAAGGAAACTTAAATCTGCCTCAATGGAGAAACATAATCACTCAGAATAACGTCCCTTTTGTCTACAGTGTTTACAATTTTGGACTTGTACCCTTTCACTTGAATGTTGCATTTAGAATCATTATCCTAACTGGAACATTCATGCTTAATGGCTCCGGCATGAACTTGTTGAAACTTAATCCAATATCCCTCTGATGTATTTACCTAAATCTGAATCTTTTGGAAATAAAACTTTCCCTGAGTATTTGAGTAGCAAAACAGATTGAAATAAAACATCATCGCTGTCCCGTAATATGATAGAATCACGTATTTGATTGGTTAAGAAAGTGATACACGTGTTCAGTTGTAAGGAAGTCCCGTAATATGAAAGCGTTACTGAGTATGTTCAACCATGGCACATTGTTACGCGTGTGCAATGTGCATGTCCTATTTTTACAAACCATGAAATCTAAGAATTTGTTTTGTTTTGTCTTTTCCTAGCAGGAGGCAGAGAGGTAATTCAGAACACACAAGTCCTGGAGAAGTAGATGACAACTTGTATGGTCACCCAGACTACAGCCTACCTCCAGGTGAGCACCAACAGAAGTGGGGAGTGGACATAGTCGGTGGCTATCCTCATGCCAGCTTGGCGCGGGACGGCCATTACACTCACGGCTGGGGCACAGGAGACCGACGACGCGTCGGCGACCCGCGACTTCCGGCGGAAGGGTCGCTAGTTCCTGCAGGTGGCGGTGGAGACGATGTTGGACAGCCAGGACACCAGCAGCGCCTCAACTCTTTCGGTCAGGTGATGTACGACCGAACGGAGCACATATATGAGAAGCCGTCCTAGGCCTCTCACCCTGGAGGAACTTAAGAAAGAATATAAAATACATTGTTGTTTTGTGCTCACTGAATATGGGGGTGGTTGGATATATGCACAGGTCGCTAAGGATTGCCCCTTTGGGTGCCTTTTTGTATATCTGATAAATGCCTCAGTCTCCATGTGTGTGTAAATAAAGAAGGCTGTGACGCCGATACAGGAGGTACTGCCGATGGTTTTCCCTCTAGCGGACATGGGGCGGTACTACCAGTGTTACGGCTGTGCATACTTACCCAGCCTGCTGCTACAACCAACCCCCAAAAGGAATATACACATCTGTCGGACGCCACCCTGCGGGCTGCCAGGGAGGTGGATGACCTGAGGAGGAACCCCTCTTCTTAATACGAGGTCGGGTGGGCATCGATTGACACACACCCCGACCCTGTTACAACGCTACGTCGGGAACCGGTGCAGCCCCTTCCGCTTCCGGCAAGGACCGCCAGAACATGTCTCTGCGTGCTGCAGGGATAGAGTGTAGGAGAGGAGGAACAAGGGGAGCCCCACCGATACTCGCTCCTTTTACACCGGTGTAGCAGTGATGACACATCCTTCTGTGCCCTGCAGTCTATTTACCCAGACCCACAGGTCTAGGGGGCAGACTGATAACCCTATCGCGTGAATAGACCGATGTAAAAATGGCTTTATTCTTCTCACGCTTCGGATATGTTTGGATGCCAAACAAGCCAGGTCCCCATAACGCCCTGATGTGCCTATGACAATTATTCCACGTGCACCTGTATTGGATGCTGAGACGATAGCAGTTGTAACCATAACCTTATACCCCCTCCTTCTCTCCACACTCCTCAACTCCCACCACGCCCCTACTCCCATGTCCTGGATCCCTCCTGTACGTGAGTGGATGTGCTTGTGACGCGTGCCATGTGCCTGTCTGTTACTCCCTGGAGGACGTTCGTCCAGACATTGATGAGAGGGGTGAGGTGGGCGGAGGAGGAGGGGCAGTTTCTTGATGGTTGTGGTAGGTGGGGCCTGGCCACACGAGAACTGTGATTACGCTTTGTACCTTACACCTCTAGTGAGAGGCCGCTGGGGTCTTGACAACGGAGTGGGAGCTGCTCATTAACTCATTATAAATACGCTGATGACAGACTCAAGTACAGGTGGGGCGGCCACACCGTGTAGACAAACCCTGATGGCGTGCTTGCATGGCACTACTGTAAGAATGACGGTGTGGAACCGAGGGTGGGAACAGGGAGGGTAGGACTAAAGGGACAGGGGATGGGGGGGGGTGCAAGGGAAGGGTCCTATGTAATATTACCCCAGTTAACTCAAAGAACTCAAAATCAGCGCAACATTTGCGCATGCGTGGAATCACAACGGAAGCCGCGCGTGCAGGCTGCGCAATCTCCATACTCTGTCTGACAGAGGAAGAGGGAGATTGAATGAGAGACAACCAAAGAAATTTCAGAATAAAACACGAGAACTCAATCCACTTTACCCCTTGCTAATGACGTGTGTGTACAGCGGTCAAATCGCTTTTCACACACAGGTTTATCCAGACTACATAGCAGATCCTTCAGCCCCAGGAGCATCTGTGACGTAATGATGATGACGTAATGGGGAGGGGGAGGGTATGACCAATATGTTGAGTGTTTTGAAGTGTACTTCAAGTGGATCAATTGGTAATTAAGTGTACTCAAGTATGATTCAAGTGGTAGGGTGTATTGTATGTAGAGCCCCACAATAGAAATATGAAATTGAGCCCCATTTATGATTAGCCCCACATATGTTGTAAGGAGGTAAAATATGAAATTTGTAATGAGCCCCAGTGTTTTTCTAGTGAGGATTCAGGAACACAATTGTATTAGTAAACAGGATGTCAATAGATGCACATCTCGTACAGTCTTCTTCTGAATGGACTGAGAATGATAAGACAGATATACCATGGTGGGACAAGCAGAGTTTATTGCCCTTTAAGCCTTGTAGTAGTATATGTATTAGTGGAACTACGGGGTGTGGGAAAACACAATGGGTATACAGACTACTGAGGAATTCAAAAGGTATGTTTATACAGGATCCACCAGAGACCATTTTGTATTGTTATGGGACATGGCAAGATTTGTTTGAGGACATGGAAGAGAAGATCTCGAATATAACTTTTCATGAGGGCTTACCCAATGCATCTTTATTGAATGATATTGCTGCTAATGGGAAACATAATTTGATAGTCATAGACGATTTGGCTCATCAATTGGTGAAAAGTTCTGAGATGGAAGTATTATTTACTCAGGGATGTCACCATAAAAAGTATTCGGTGGTTTACATAACACAGAACATGTACCAGAAGGGTCAGAATGCCCGGACAATAGCTTTGAATACGTGGTACAATATAGTGTTTAGGAACATGAGGGATGCTTCACAAGTCAATGCATTAGGAAGACAAATGTTCCCAGGAAGACCGGGTATATTGCAGGAGGCATATGAAGATGCTACAGGTAAACCTTATGGATATTTGGTGATAGATAATTCCCCTCATAGCGATTTAAAATATAGGCTACGTACCAGGATATTTCCAGGTGATGACCCTGTGGTGTATGTCCCCCGAGTATAAAAATGGTAGGACTTGGTGAGCTGACAGTAGTTTAGGGAAGAGCAAGGATGAGTAAACGTCTGAGAAGGAACCTCAGTTTTATTCATTTTTTAACAGATAACACATCAGATAGCCAGGTGAAGTCTGTGTTGAAACTATTGACAAAGGACCAAGTAGATGCCATTAGTGAACTAGCAGCCAATGTTTTGTATGGAAACTTACCCATATCGGAAAAATACAAGAGGATATTGAAAAGATATAAGGCCAAGATTGAGGCTATTGGTAACCCCCAAATTAACTCTGCTAAGAGGAAGACTCTTATTATCAGAGCATTTCGGTCAGTCGTTCATTTGTTACAGGCGGCGAAACCGGTAATAAAGTCTGTCCTGCAATGAACGTTCAAAAAATGGTCTTAGTTCCAGTAGAGAAATATGGACGTATGAAGACTTCTAAGGTGAGAAATCTGGAACCTAGTGTGACACAGGTAGCAGTAGAGGAAGTAATAGAGGAACCCAGTGATGGGCCAGTTGTATTGGACAAGGATGTCATATTACAAGCCATACCCAAGTTGTACAGAGCCAAGTGTTTGGCCTTGTTGAATTTTATCGAGAGGGGGAATATATTGTCATGGAACGACAAAGGAGAAATTGTCTACAATGGTAAAGTAGTTCAAAACAGTCATATTGCAGACTTGTTGAAAGATGCCATGCAGGAGTATAAGAATTTTAACCCTTTAGGGAAACGAGAATTTTATGAAGGGCTAACATTAGCTAACATACCACTTTTGTTATTGGGCAATAAGAGGAATCGTGACTTGGTATCAGAAGGAAAGACAGTACCCAAAAAGGTTCATGTGTCACAACCCAAAAAGAGAATCAATAGAACCCAGCCACTAAAGTGGATACACATATAAAATGGGGTGAGTGTAATTGTTTGATGTTAGTTACATATGGACGGTCTCATAGAAAAGAGGTACTTAGACCCCTCCGTCCCAGGAAGCTATCAAGGTCCACACAAGGTATACACGAGTGCAAAGCGGGAAGGTCTCAGCTCAAGTAGGAGAGTTGTTGAAGATACATTAAGAGGTCAGGATTCCTATACTCTTAACAGAGCTGTTGTGAGAAAGTTTCCCAGAAACCGTGTAGTAGTCGAAGGCTTAGATTCACAATGGGACAGCGACCTAGCATTCCTAGAACAGTTGAGCAAGGAAAACAACGGATACAAGTATCTGTTAGTAACGATCGACATATTCAGTCGTTACGCATGTGTACGCCCACTACGAACAAAGTACGCCAAAGAAATAAAACAGGCTCTAATGTCAATATTCAAGAAGGGTCGTCGCCCACTCGCACTGAGGAGCGATGGGGGTCGGGAGTACAACAATAAAACTGTGAAGGCATATCTGGAGAGTCAAAATATTAATTACTTCAGAACTTTTAATGACACCAAGGCCTGTTATGCTGAGCGTTTTATTAAGAGCCTGAAATCTAGGCTGTACCGTTACATGGTAGCGCAAAACACCCTTCGGTACATTGATGTCTTGCAGGATTTTGTTGTGAGTTATAACAATACAGTGCACTCGAGTTTAGGAAGGCCACCCTCAGAAGTATATAAAGAGAATGAAAACGAAGTCAGATACGAACAGTACTTGAGACGCCAGAAGCCAGAAGTTAAGGTGCAACACTTCAAGTTTAAGATAGGAGACAAAGTACGACTAGTTCTCTTAAAGGAAACCTTTGATAGGGAATACGGTCAAAGATGGTCTGGTGAGGTGTTTATTGTAGAAAGCAGGCGTAAGAGGGACGGGATTCCCATATATTCTGTCAAGGACTGGTACGGAGAAAAACTCGAAGGGACCTTTTACAACCAACAACTTCAAAAGGTGAACTTGGATGAGAACAAAGCTTTCAAGATAGACAAGGTTCTAAAGAGACGAAGGAGGAACGGTGTGAGAGAAGCGCTGATACAGTGGAAGTATTGGGGGCCCAAATTTAACACCTGGGAAAGAGAGGACACGGTAATTGACTTGTAGAATAAACATGACCCAATTCTTTATGATCGTTTCCAGTAGTGACTCATCCGAGTACTACCCTGATAATTGTCCTATGGATTTTAAGGTACGACTACCAGACATGATGCATCTCAAGGGAACATGGATGTGTTCACTGATGTCCATGAAATATACTGCAACATCCAATGCAGACTTGTATGTATATGCTGATATTCTTCAGGAGTCTTTAGTTCACAATAAACAAATGCCCCTTATGCAATATGTTTCTGGAAAAAAGGGGAAGATGTCACGTGATTTTAGTGGATCCATTAATCCCAGGCTGTCTAGACAAGACATAGGAACCATTCACATTTATATAAAGGATTCCCAAATGGAAAAAGCTCCATTAGGGAAAGCACCCACGACTTGTACACTACGTTTTCAGCAATTATGAGTTCCATAAATTGGGAGAGACATTTTCAACGGATGCAAGATGGTCATCAGTATCCAGAAAGCAATGGAGTATGGCGAGTTCAAAGTGGAGAATCTAGGCCGAAGAAGACCACAAATCGTGTGACTAAACGTAAGGTCTCACGGACAAGGGTAGTAACTTCGTCTAGTAGTGGTATAAAAAGGACAACAAAACATAAGTCAAAACAGTCTACTAGGAAACCTCCACAGAAGAAGAAGACAGCAGCCAAAAAGACAGTCAGCAGGAAAACAGTATTCTAAAAGATGGCAGGACACACCGACAGTCTAGCCTTGTTTTACAAACCAGTTGTTGAAGAGGAACCAGTGGAGTGGATCGAATACAGACCCTCAGGACAGTTAAATTCAGAAGGAGCTGTAGAGTTTAATGTGCCAGGAAGTAGTTCCAAACAAATTGACCTCAAGAACACAAAACTTAAAATCAAGGCCAAGATTGTTCAAAACGATGACACAAAGCTACCATCTACCAATGGAGGAAAAGGAAACCCCACCCCTGAGGCTTCCAAAGTAGGGCCGGTAAATTTGTTTTTGCAGTCCATGTGGCGTCAAATAGATGTCACTGTTAATCAGCAAATAATATCACCTCAGGTAGCCACAAGACAACCATACAAGGCATATTTCGAGACACATCTTGGATTTGAACAAGATCCACGAGACCCCCAACTCGAGGGACAGTTGTATTATAAAGAGTCAGGGGATCCCAGTAGCGACGACCCGATAGATGGCTCAAACGATGGACTGATAAAGAGAGCTGTATTCACTGAACAGAGTAAATCTGTAGATATGGAAGGCAATTTGTTTAATGACTTGGCCCAGCAAGATCGCTACCTGGTGGAGGGTGTTTCTCTCGGTGTCAAACTTTGGCCAAGTAGTAATGAATTTAGATTAATGAGTTCAAACTCGTCTGCCAACTATAAAGTAGTGGTAGAGGAGGCAGTACTCAAGGTGTGCATGGTCAATGTTTCCCGTGATGTCATAAATGCACAGGACAAAATCATGAAGAACGGGCCGGCATTGTACTACTACCGCCGGACTGATGTGAAAGCTTTTGCTATAGCCACAGGTCAGTATGGGACTACAGTGGAGGACATGTACCACGGAGATGTACCAGATCGTCTGATCGTAGGGATTCTGTCTTCGAAGAGTTACAATGGCAGCTATAAACATAATCCATTTGATTTTCGCGACTTTAAATGTTCATTTATAGGGTTCTATGTCGATGGTAAATCTGTTCCGACAGCCCCTTTAACACCCAACTATACAAATGCAAACTACATGTCTGCCTACATGACTTTATTCAACAACTGTAGTACATTCGGCAATAACATTTCACGTACCGAATATCCAAAGGGTCATTGTCTCTATGTGTTTAATCTATGTGAGAACAAATGTTGGGGGAAGTATGGTGGGAAACTAAAGAGGGGGCATACACGTTTGGAAATTAAACTGAAAGAGGCATTGACTGAACCAGCTACTGTAATAGTTTACGCATCTTTTCCTGGACGCATGGAGATTGATGAACTTCGCCGTGTCAACATTTACTGAATGCTGTATTTGTTTTGTGAAATAAAACTTGTGAATCTACAATCATTTTGTTATTGTTATTTGTTCATGAATAAAAATCTGACATACACTTTTTCATCTTAAATGTCGCCGATCTCACTTTATTGACATCACATAAACAACAGATGACAGGCACACATGAGAATTTACAGGATTGAAACATTTGTATGAGAACCTCCTCTACAGTATACAGTAGTGTGAGAGCAAATTAGTACCCATAAGGAAGAGTATCGAAATCATTTTGAATAACACGTTTGGTGTAAACCATTTTGTATTTTTTTCGTTCCACTTTATTGTACAGTTTGTGTTGGGTTTTGTCTCTGGCAATTTTCTTGCTGACAGTATCTATGTGAGCGTTTGGGTTGATGCGATAGTTTGTAATGATTTGCTTGACTGTTTCAAAGTTGATTAGCTTTGAATTTTCGTAATTAAGAGAGAAACCCCTTACTTTACAAGTTTCTTTACCTGAATTGGTACGATAGGCATAATTCTTTGGACCTCCTGAAACGAACTCTATGATGTGCTCTCCGTCTAATTCATCAGTTAATTCTCCTAACAGATCTCCACAGGCCACTTCGGGTTGCCCTGGCTTGGTACTATAAATGATAGAGTCTGTATCATAGTACAGGACACGTCTATCTAGAGTATCGAGCACATTGTAGAGCTTTAAGCGAGCCCAGCATGTTGTGAAAGTTGCCAAAAATATATTGGTGTTGTTATCTGGGGGTGTAAATTCCCATTTGTGCTTCCAGCTGACATGCATAACATCTTTAGCCAAGATGTTGAAATCTTGAATTTCTTTACTCACGTCAGTCACCAGATCGAAAAACTTTTCAGGCTCAGAAGCATTAACAAAAAGACTTTGGGTATAGTCTAACCGTTGAGCCCATTTACCCCAGAAACTATTCAAACTGAGTTTGCTTAGTAACCGTAACCCTGGGTTTTTTTTAATCTTGTCGTATTCGAGTGTGATACCTTCATTAGTTTTGTAGTTTGCTATGTATTTGCGCTTATCTTCTTCAGTTTTACACCAACTGGGCCACCCACTAGCTTGCTGTTTTAGCTTAAGGAAGGCATTTATATAGCCTGAAAAGAGCCCCCCACTTTTTTGTTCCTTATTATACTGGCTAGTGGTGTCCCAATGGTACACCTCATGTATTTTGATTATCTTGTAACCCTTTTCTACTGCTTTTTGAACTTCTGGAGTACACCATGTTCCTTCTAATGCCCTCTCATCATCAGTGCAAGTACAAGGGTCGGGGTTTTCTCTATCTGCACATGTCCTACAAAGGGGAAACTTTAGTTTCCCCTTTGACTGGTAGGGTAATACAGGATTATAGAGACCGCGACATGGAAGTATTCTGAGTTTTATGATACCAAAGTATTGACTGATATCTTTGAAATTTTTGAGTATGACTTTTGGATGGCCCACTGGGTACTTTCCATATTTATTCACGTACGGATACAAGGAAGTAAAGTCCACATAATGGATTTTTTCACCTTCTGTTGCTTTGTGGTACAGTCTTGTCGCATTGACTCTCCCCCCAAAAAAGCTAGCTTTTGGCTTGAGCCTCTCTTTGATCTCCAAGGTTTCAAGGAAATCTTTGATGCCATTCCTGTTCTTTTTGATGTCTTCTCTAAACTTACATTCCCAAACGGCTTTGTAATTGTAGCCGAGTCTTCTAATGTCTCCCTCTCTCTTTAAAGTGTGAGAATAGAGTTCTGACATTGTCTGCTTTGTATATGGATGCAGAACAGGTTTGACATAACCTTCTTTGGGTTCAGGTGAGTTGTAACAGTCTTGACAACCATGATGTATACACCCCAGCATTTCATATACAGTATTTGTTTCGGCACAATGCCCGTCTACACTATACTTTCCAATTTTGAACTCCCCTGTATCATGATTTAAGGCATGTCTTATGTGATGCCCAGTGGACTGCATTTCCCACTCCAACCATTCTATGCCAATTTTGGAATACTGACAAGCTGAAGCGTAACCTGATGTTGGAACTTTGGCCACTGGTGAAGAAATGAACCAAGATTTTTTTACCTCCCATGATCTTTCCCTTAACTGAGTTTTGCTTACTAACTCACCATCTAGATCAAACAACATGTCCCCATCAACACACGTGGCCCCAACAAGTCTTTCTTGGCCGGAATCATGTCTGATGAGTGCTGTATATTCTTCTGTTAGAAACTTGGTTTTGAAGATTTGCATGCACATACCCGCAATGGTAGTGCACTTAAAGGGGTCTACTCCATTTAACTTTATTTTCTTTTTCTTTTCTCCCCCCTCTTCACTATCTCCTTCCTCTTCTTCATTGTTTGCAGTTTCTTCTTCTATCTCATGAACTTCCTCATCAGGTTTCTTAGTTACCTCTAGAACTAGCCTTCTAAAAGACAAACAGGCCTCCCTAAGAATGTCAACGTCTGAAATGCAGTATTCGCGAATTTCTTTTCTAAAGTCAAACACGGCTCCAGCAGCGACCTGCTCTTGGTGCCATTTCAAGAATTCAGTTCTTCCCTTAGAAGACATTGAATCTACCCCATAGTACTTTGGATCAGGCATTGGTCCCACATAATGTTGATTCTCTGGTGTATTGAAGTAGTGAGGGAAGGCCCCCTTTTTCAATTGAGTCAGACCAAAGGCAGCAGGCAAGGCAGCCAGAGGCATTGGTAAAAAATTGAGAGAGTCTAGGACTTTCATGTTTAAACCATTGCCAACACTCATGGACATGACTTTTGCCCCATTGTAAATGATGTTTTGTGGTGTCATGCCATTGTTGATCAAGTAGGACATTAGAGGATAGGAGTCGAACGATTTTAGGTTGTGTGCAAATGCTATCGTGTTCTTGTGATTACTGTGAAATAACCACTGACAAAACTTGTCGTTTGTGTTTTCACCCTCAAATAATACTTGACGTAATCCACACCCGTTACAGGGCTGACGCTGATACTCGCCTTTTTTGTCCCTCTTTCCACATGTTTTACAGCGTGTACCACATCCTGAACATTTTTCTGTGATGGGTAGCATGTGACATTGATGACAGGAAGTCTGCGCGCACACGAAATTTGGACGATGGTCGTAAGCACCACAAGAATCTCCTTTACAGTTTCGACACCTGCGACATTTCATGCAGGGATCTGTCATGTTTGCACATGTTTGACACCTATTATCAGACGGTGCATATCCCTGTTCGCAGCTAAAACGTTCGCTCTGTGTCGTTTCATAATCAAAGTAAATATGAGAAAACTTGTCTGAATTTGTATGAGTTTTCGATCTTTGAAAACAAAGATGATTGGGGTCGAGCTGATCCATTTTACAGGTATTACAGTACCATTCCCCACATTTATGCTGGGCCGGGTCACGTTTGCTACGTTCCATAACTTTAGAACATTGCTCACACCGCCACCACATCTCACATTCTGACTTTTTGACATTATTCTTTCTTTTAATTTTGATCAAATGTCTTTTGAAGCATTCCTCGTTCCGACAAGTTAGATGACAGTTTGGACAGTACTTTTCTACTCCTACGGTGCATCCGTTTGTCTTGCATATAATGCAATAATTTGCACATTTATGTTTGTGCCTGGAAGTGAATGCTTTTTTGCAAAATTCACAAAAGTATCCTACTGAAAGAAAACCTGTGATGCTTCCGATCGTGTGAAAGTGTCCGATCTCATTGGGATTTTCAGACTCTACTAGATACAAATACAAATTTTTTCGATCGTTATTGGTTTTACCCACCCTTATAAATCGGTTTTGATGTCTTGATCCTAAGATGGATATGTTGACATTAAATTTGTTTTCGAAAGCTGGGATATCCAACAAACTGCCTGGGCGGTTGGTTGGAACTCCAGCTAGTCTGGACATTTCAAGAGCCAGGTCCTTTTGGTGTGACCTAGTTTTGTCCCTCATTTTACTATAGTACCAATCGGGAACCATGCCCAGTGTCAGTATGCGACGTTCTCTGTTCATCGGTAAATTGGCTGTGTTTTGAACTGCAGTATTATAACAGTCTGTAGATGCTTGATTTATTCGGGCCCAACCCATTGCCACTGCTCTTGCCAGACACAAAACATCATTGTTTACAATCTGAATGATGGATTTCTTTGTTTGAAGGTTGTTATCGGCCCCGAAAAGGACATGGGCGTAGGATTTGCTACCGCCTCTTGGAATGTAGATAATGCCAATGTCTATCCTAAATGATCTGTCTACTTTAAGGTTCTCGTTACTATTGAGGGTGGCTTCTATCTTTTCCATGATTCTCTCAGGGGTTAAATCTGATAGCTTTGACAAAGACACGATAATGGGGTGTTTACAAGTCTCGTGCCTAATGACTACTCTACCTAAATCATCATCGGGTAATCCGTTTGTAACATTGTTCAGTAAATCTTTGAACATTTGATAAAATGCTTTGTAAAGATCTACAACAGCTTTTCCCTGCCACTTTTCGTTGAATGAAACCCCATACGTCGTATCTACTGCACCTGTTCTAAATGCTCTCACACTATGTAAACCGAGTACATAGGGGTTCTCACCTTGACCATTATCATCATCATCATCATCATCATCATCTTGTTGTCGTTGTTCTTCTTCTATGCCTGCCTGCAGATCGGGACTACTGGGTCCAAGAAGAAAGTCCACAAAGTCTTGTTGCAAACGATCCTACAAAACAAATAACGATAATGAGTACTATGTGTACATTAGTCCTAAAGACAATGGGGTCACGTCATACTAGTCAAGTCACATAAGTGAAAGCCTACATTACTTACTTGCACAGGGAGTATCTGTAATCCACTTGGGCCTGGGAGTGGGCTGGTGGGACGAAACTGCCCATTCTCCCTTGTTTTTTTTTGTCGCTTTGTAGGGGCCTCGTCTTCCCATTCCCCATCTCTTGTTAGCGCATTAACATATTCCTCGAGGTCCTCCTCCTCAAAGGACTAAAAAAGGGAGAAAATAACAGTAATTAGAACAATTAATTTTTCCAAAACTAGAGAGTGTACATGGGGAAATACAATGATAATATACTCACTCTTTTTGAAGGCAACTGCAATCCACTAGGGCCAGGTTGGGGGGTGCTAGGACGTGTCTGTAAACCACTGGGACCGGGCTGAGACACATGGTTCTTTGTTTTTTTTCTAAGTGGCTCCTGTTCCCATGGTCCATCCTTTTCCAAAGCTTCCACATAGTCCTGGAAATCGTCCTCCTCAAATGCCTGGAAAAAATAAATAATTAATTTACATTTGCTATTTTCTTGTCATAGGTATTGAATAATTCACTGAAAAACATCATGAATCATACTCACTCGTTTGAGTGTAGATTGTAATTTAGGTGAATTAGGCTGTGCAGGGGGAGTGTCAAGTAATGTACTGGATGCCTCCACAGTGTTGAGCAGTTCTTGCACATCTTCTGCACTCAGCTCGATTAGCTCTGCCTGAAAAATACAAGGACAAATAATAAACCCTGTGTCTACCTCAATACTTTTTTAGTTGTGTGTAATTTCTATTACTGCTATAAACATGCTTAACTATAATGTCAATACTTACATTGTTTAGTTCATCTAAGATGTCTCTCCCATCACTCTTGTCAGCCATCTACAAATGATAAAAAATCAAAAGTAAAAACAGTGACAACTAGTACCCCTAATAATTTGTACATTGCTCCTGCTAAAACCCCAAAATACACATGAGGGTGGGCACATGGATGTATGTGTAATCTACATACTATAGTCCCAGAGTTTATGGTACTTTGTTAATGTGTGGAGCATACCGTACATTCTACACACCAAAGTGGTTTTTCACCTGCGTGACTCAACATGTGTCGTCGTGAACTTTAAATGTCTGCCGACGGTGCTACGTGTACACTAGCACCTTGAGATCTTAGGAGCAGGTAGATACATTGGTTTCCCATCAAATCTGTTAATTACAGCCTTCTGTGACCATTCGTTCCCCTTCAAAACACGACATCCTTAAAACCTACCACATGCCTCCCACACAGTAGTTTCTCATCCCGCGTGACTCAACATGTGTTGTCGTGAACTTTAAATGCCTGCCGACGGTGCTACGTGTACACTAGCACCTTGAGATCTTAGGAGCAGGTAGATATATTGGTTTCCCATCAAATCTGTTAATTACAGCCTTCTGTGACCATTCGTTCCCCTTCAAAACACGACATCCTTAAAACCTACCACATGCCTCCCACACAGTAGTTTCTCACCCCGTGTGACTCAACATGTGTCGTCGTGAACTTTAAATGCCTGCCGACGGTGCTACGTGTATACTAGCACCTTGAGATCTTAGGAGCAGGTAGATACAGTAGTTCCCCATCATATCTGTTAATTACAGCTTTCTTTGATTATTAGTTCCCCTTCAAAACACGACATCTTTAAAACCTACCACATGCCTTCCTCCACAGTGGTGAACAAATACATCCCTGTGAAATATAGCTCTTCTTCCCTTAAAATACTGTCCCCTGATACAGTATACCCTCCCCCCCCTTTATAGATAAACCTATAATAACAATCCCATGGATGCTATGTATCAGAGAAATGGTACTCACCTTAACATTGTTGGCACTGCTACTGAAGTCTGATAGAGATGATGTCCTGATGGCTTTTAATGATACATCTCCAATACCCATGGTATTTAATACAGATCCCCCACCCCTGTGTCATCCCATATGGTACCCTAATTGTAAAATGACATATTGATTATCACCATTATGAATAACATCACTCAGCTTTTAGATGTAAATTAAAGTCAACCACAGATGTTTTACTTTCACCCTTTATTATGATATGTGTCAGTTACATCACTGTGTCAACTTGTGTTCTGTTTGGTATAGTGTCCATGTGTTACTATGGTTCTGCATCAATGAATTAAATGTCAATTCACACACTCCTCTTCCTTCTCCATTACCCTTCCCCATACTCCAGGTGACCAAGTGAGGTCACCGCTGACAGTGAGTAGACTGGGGGGATTACATAGACAACCCAGTAATGGGGGAGGCATCAGTCCGGTACACACGTGCACACAGAGTCACTATAGTAATGTCATAGCATGTCCCACAGCTCCTTCATGGGTAGTTTCCTATACACGTCCGCCTCCTTCATGCTCTGTGAGAGGAGGGTATACTCCTCCAGGGTCACTTTTACAGCAGGGATGTGACCTGACTTCCTGATAAAGTAAACAAAGTTGTCTTCCAGCTTCTGAATAATGTAGTCATCCAGCTTGACAGATGCAAAGATAGGCTTGACAAATAAAGCCTTTATTTTAGAGTCCTTGGCCCTTAGCTGCCTCCAGTTTCTTCCTATGAAGTTAATGAATAGCTCACCATCCTCATTTAAGTATTCTGGAGCAGAGAGACCTACCTCTCCTCCATCTCCTCTATGTATGACCCATAGTTTCATCCGATCAGATAGGGCAAATTCTACCCTAATTACTCCTCTGAACACTTGGACGTTAGCAGTGGCCATGATAGAGAGCTGACTAAAGACTGAATATAGGTGGTCAGTGTACAGCCAGGTTTATACCCTCCAGTGTCTATGCACTTGAGAAAGGTGTTAAAGCCTCTGAATGCCTACTCCTATGGGGTTAACACTCTACAGGGAAAAGCTGGAGGGTACTTTAATCCCACTGGTGTAACAATAGAAATAAAGGGTTTTCAAAAAATCCCTTTTTTTTTTTGTCCCAATATCAAAATCAATTATACAATGTAATATATGCAACAGCTACTTTACCCTCGTTTTTTTCTATCATTTATATAGAAAAAGAAAGTAACTATAAGGTTTATTTTAATTTCCAAGTTATTGCCACTTCAGGAGACTCTCTCCTTCCCCTAAGTATGTTATGTCATGAAATTGAGAGTCTGATTCGTTACTTTAGGCGGGAATCTTTACTTGTTCCCCAATACTAGGAGAAATACAGACCTCACTTCTACTATGGCTCTAGTTCAGCAAACACACATCAGTTTTGAGGAATGGTTAAAAGGATTCGTCTCCTTCATGGCTAAAAAAGAGTGGAACCATAAAACTGACTTTGCAGACATTCTTACATATAATGTATTGTCTGCATTGTCCCACAAAATACCAAAAAATAAGAAGCAGGAGCTAATGGAGATAGCAAGCACTAAAGACCTAAATGACTGGGCAACTATGCGTGGTTTATTTGCACATGTTGACCAAAGGTTTCAAAATGATAGTACTGACAGGATAGCACTTATTGGTAAGATCATGAGAGAAACAGCACAGGCATTGCTAAAGAGATATGATATGAGGAGCCCATACCTAAGCCTACAAAGGTTGTGTAAAAAAACAATCTTAAAACAAGGATTGTCGAGATACAATAATGTGTGGATCCCTCATATAGTAAGGGACTATCTTGAGTCAGGGGAGACTTTAGACAGGGTGAAACTTCCTCTACCCCTGTATGCATATTATGAGGGAATGGCAACCACTTCATGAGGCCCCTACACACTGGACATAGTATACACATAGAGGCATGGAGAAATACTGGAGGACTGGGAGGACCCGTGGGTGAGGTGTGGCAGCGGTGCCTGGATGGGTGACAAACAGGGAAGCAGGATGCCACCATACACTGAAGGGGGCAAGCTGTGGCCACCTGTCAGCACCCCTCACTATACTGCGTGACACACACACTCACACACACATACACAAGCACCATGATGCTGACACTGTTGTTCCTACTTCAACTATTCATCACATGTCATGGATACAGATGTGGCATGTGTGAATGCATTAGGGAACGGCATCTCATTGCTTGTTCCCATAGGGATTTAAGGAGCTACCCTAAGGAAATACCAAAGGATCCAATCTTTCAAAAATTGGATCTATCATTTAATAGGATAAGAACATTCCCTCTTGCACACATACTCTCACGTTTTAGGACCATAAACATCAAAGGAAATCCATTGGACTGTACTACCATGCTGGTTTTTATACAGGGAAAAGTTCTATATGATGGATGTGACTCTGGTAAAACAGTAACCACTTTAAAGCCCTCAATCGAACTAGAGGCCAAGAACAGAAAACTTGGAGAACCCATTATACCTACACCTCTGGATATCAATCATGGGTCCCAGCCTACAGTTACCATAGCACTAAGCACTTCTGGTATATTAGGCTTATGTGTTCTCATTTCCATCATCACTGGATTGTGTATTAAAAAACACCAGCAGCATCAACCTGTAATGATAAACCAAGGCACCAATACTGTTTTATGGGACAGGGATAGTATCACTAGTTCTGAGGTGTCTGGTGGATACATATCACTACAACAGTCAGTTAGAGAAACCCAACCTGAGCCTGATAATCTAATTGAGTTCATGGACATAGACAGTGCACCCATTCAGAATTCCATCACTGCTTCCTGTGCTCCCGTTCCTGGACCCTCACACACACACACAGACACTCTTGTTTGCCCCCAGACCCACTGCCCCTCACCACCAGCACCCCCGGGACTGCTACCTGGTGGTGAAGCTCCACCTAGTGGTGGTACTACACAGCTCCCCCTACAGGCCCTGGTGGAGACTACCGATGACCTGCCTGGTCCATCACCACCACCACCACCACATGTAGCAGTGGGACCTACCCTGGGTACCCACAGGAGGAGGAGGAGGCTACCAGTGGGCTACAAGGTTGGAGGACTAAAACGACTACATAAGAAACATCCCTATGAAGTACCATTCAGGGCCAAACCTCATCCTGGCTATGGTCATCCCGAGAGAAAAAGAAAGACAGTTAGAAAAAAAGTAACAGCAAAGAAAAAACGTTTTTAAGCTAAACTATCAATAAAGACAATTGACTTTGCTTATAATATTATAGGCATGTGTGTCCACTGCTCATAGCATACAGCTTGGCCACCTGAGGTTCTATCAAATAACTAACTCTGTGTACCCATGGTACTAGCAAACACTGGAGGTGTGTCCATCCATCTATGTGACATCAGGGTAAAGGGGGTAAGTGGGGGGTAAAGTCACACTTGTATCGTGTGTCCTGTAACAGGGAGAAATAGGTGGGAGGGAGGGGGTACTATCACAACTGGGGGTAGGTGTATGTTTGACTTTCCAACTGACTAGGTCTAGTGGTTTTAGTGGTAGATAGGTATGGTTATAGCACATTTACTCATGTTATGTGTACTAGTATAGTGTATCTCATCAATGGTTTTTGATTAGTGTTAAGATAGTTACTATAGCATCATTATGTATCTTATTCTCGTCATTTTAAAGCTAAATATGATTTCTACTCATTGCATGGTTATTAATTAGGTATGGGTTTATTGTCTATTGTGTATTACTAGAGTATGATTTCAACATTTTAAAGCTAAATATGGTTCTACTCATTACATGGTTATTGGTTAAATATGGTTTCATTGTCTATTGTGTATTACTACAGTATGATCTTGAAGCTTCTGTGTCTAGTTAGGATTAAACATAGAAATAGTAACTTTGGATTCGTTTTTTTTTTCTCATTACCAATTACAACAAAGACATAACAAGTTCATCTTCCAAGTTTTATTCATCATGCACAATCATAGACCATTGATTTTGTCAAACTCATACACAAATAGCTTATGGGTAGATAAAACATCTGCATAATTTACCTCTCTGAGAAATTTTACAACAGAGTCCACTGTCTGGCCGTTCTTAATCTTGAATTCCCCACACATAACAGTTAGAGCCATCATAAACTGGCCAGGTTTAATAGAGTCATGGCATGACTGACCGTACATCTCTATAAGGACGTCCCTGTCCTCCAAACAACCCATAGATAAATGGTCTTTTTGGCTTTGTCTGTCTAATGTACATCCATAACAGTTTGCCTTCACTGTGGTTTCATAGGCATTTAAAATCATGTACTGGTAAACATCCTTCATGAGGGCAGTACAGGTTGGCACTGGTATTTGAGATGTTTTGATAACAACCTTTTCAACCTTGCTGGGATCTTGGGCAGCATAAGTTGCCAGCTCACATGCCCCACGATCCAAATAGCGCTCCGTACACACACGTTGGATCCCTGTTTTTATGTTCTCCAGGGACCCATAGTAAACATTCATCTGTGGGGGTGTTGGCTGTACAAACTCCATGTCCACTGTGTCTTCCCAATCTCCTGCATCAAAGCCAACCATACGATTCCGCATTTCACGGTATACATCCCGCTCAACATTAGTTGACAGCCATCTGGAAAAACAAATATAATGAATACCTAATACACACACATTATTTTATAACAATATCAACATAATATAGGTAATAAGTCTGCACACATACTGTAGCAATGTTAAACATCTATTTACCTAAGTTTGGTCCCAGTGTTGTCCACCTTGGTGTAGCACATGTACTGATGTTTTTTAAATGTAGTGACCGACAGCATCCATTCATCCAAGTTCCCTATGCAGATCTCCTCTCCCTCCTCACCAGTCAGTTGATCAAATGCTGCTCCATGTAGAAGACTCAACTCCACTACATTACGTGGTACAAATGTCACTCTATACCCTTCCTTCTTCTGCTTTATCAGCTGCACCATAGTAGCACCTAGTACTATAGATGTGCCTTCAGTTAAACGAATCTGATCCATGCTGCTTAGTTGCTCTCTGGTATAGATCTGGGATGTCATTATTACTGCTGCTGCTAAACACAGTGTAACTACCCATCTCACTCACTCCTGTTTTATCCTACCTGAGGCCAGCACCATATGGCACCATATGACATGACTGACACCTCCTTGAATCTTTCAGATGCACCATGTGTGTACAGTGGGGCTAATCATAAATGGGGCTCAATTTCATATTTCTATTGTGGGGCTCTACATACAATACACCCTACCACTTGAATCATACTTGAGTACACTTAATTACCAATTGATCCACTTGAAGTACACTTCAAAACACTCAACATATTGGTCATACCCTCCCCCTCCCCATTACGTCATCATCATTACGTCACAGATGCTCCTGGGGCTGAAGGATCTGCTATGTAGTATCCAGGCCAAATTCTCCTACATGCAGACCCTAAATAGGTCATTTGTTTATCATAATTGTTATTGTCACACTGGAAAAATAATGTCATTAAATGAACTGTAACCAGCGGCATGTGTTTTTTTGTTTCCATTTTAATTTCCCTCAATTATCCAAGTGAATTATTCCTGGCTTGCAACGGTATCAATTAGGCCTGTGTAATTAAATAAAAAATGGAGAGAGACCACAGATCCTTGCTGTCCCGGAGAATGCAGTACTTAATTAGTCAAGCTAAATGCATTTGGGTCAGGACTCCTCTCTGATGAAGAAAAACTCAAACCTCCCAATCTCGATGCTTTTAAATCTATTTGTTCGATTTAATTTGAAATTTGAGGTCCGTCGATGACGCAAGAGTAGCTTAGTTTTTGTACCTGTCGGATGTTGGCTAATTTCACGAATTCAATCTTGTCTGTAAGCAAAAACACAGCTTTTTAATCTCCCTTCATCACCATCGTTTATGTTGACTAGAGTTTCTCCCAAAACCAATTTCAAATCGGCTTAGGGCAAATGGGGAGGATTTGCTGATTTCGAGGGAAGAGCAACTAGAACGTGTGTACACACATTCTAAATGTAATACATGCCTTTGATGGCCCATTCCACTCTAGTGACAGGTTTCCATATTGTTTTACATGTTGCTTGTTTCAGATGACAGCTCAATAATAGTACGTCTAGTCCACAACAGACACATGAACATTATTTAGTTGGACACTACCCAATGTTCCTATATTGACAGTATACGGGGGCACGCCCATGGTAGGTCAATTACGACATAAACGTACCTCACCTCCTGCCAGTGTAAAAACGCAGCAGGGCAATGGTGTGTGAACTGTTTGCTGTAAATAGAATGTAGGTGCACCCTCTGATTATACCGCGTACATACAAACAGTCTGACAGAGAATGGTGTGATCAAATACTCATTTACTGTTTTTGCTGCCATTGTGAGTATATATCAAACACAAATTGTTCTAGCAGTTTATTTTTGTTGTTGTAAATTTCTATACTGTTTTTATACTTATCATTAACACGTAATACTACAAACCGTCTTTATGGTTCAACGTCTTGACAAGCAAAACTCTTACTTCTGAATTTCAGATTACCCTTACCGATTTGAAACCATTGTCAACTATATGTCTATAGCTAGTTCGACATCTTAAGAACGATATTTTCTCTTTTTGTGTCATTGATGGCATTAATGTCTAATGTATGGCTATGGTATTCAAATGTACCTAGAATTTAAGGAAAGTATTTGTATTCTGTTTTGCCTGAGGCTGTGCTTACAACAGGTTTTGAGTAACACTTTTAATCATCATGAATCATTTTGGTTCAGAGACACGGGATACAAACATTCGTCATCAGGTTAGAGGAGAGGGTTTCTGAAGGGTTCCACCAGATGGCAATAATTCGCTAAAATAAAGCTGAGTGGTTGTGAGGGGCGTGCATCTCTGACTCATTCACCCTTTTTACTGTAACCCTCTTCACCCCAACCCTATCCTAACCCTGTTAAACCCCTACCCCGACCCCCTACATTAACCCACCCATTTAGCCACACATTCACCCTCATGCCTCCAGAGAGGTGGTAAAGTACCAGGAAAAAAGTGACAGTGTCCAGAGGCATCTATTCAGAGTTGTATACCTTTCTTTGAGTGTTATGTAGACAGTGGAGTCTGCTTGTTTGTGTCTGACTGTCAGCTATGGGCTAAATGATAGCATAATAAACCCTTCTGGATAAGGGAAATATTGCCACAGGTCGTGTAGGAGCACTTTCCTGATAAAAGAGTACCGTAGATGACCCTGAAACCTTAGTGTTAGATCAGTTGTTCAGGTATAATAACATAATAGAATATTTCTACAGGCGCAAGGTAAAAACAGGAACGATATATCCAAATGTAGAATAGCATTGCTACTACATGTAGATACTCATGAGTTGATCAATGCTAATCCAAAATTATACCAAAGAATCTTCTATTGAGTATCTATGGAAATATTAATACAAAGAGTGACAGAACAATGCTGTACTGTAAGTTAACCTATGATTCGACTGTATTTCGTTATCAAAACATGTTAGATTGGAAAAAAGACAGAATCATTTTCATCTGCTACTTCACTTTCTAAAGTCCTTGGTGAGAGAAAAATGCATGCTCATGTCTAACTGAATATTTTAATACCTTCGTCACGAAAAATAGCATGGAGCCATTCTGTCAAACGGACTTCCATCACAATCAAGAGGTTAGGAGGCCTGAAAAAATAACATATTTCAGCTAATAGACCAACGTACGTGTGTGACTGAATCGAGATCAGTCTCAACCCATGAGAAGAGCATGATCTTAGATCTCAACAACCGTGTGCACAGCCAGCTTTCCTTCGTTTTTGTTTAGACATCTGTCATAACTGATATTTAGAGCATTAGCCAAACAACCTGAGTTTATATTAATAAACCACAGCGCAGGTACGTGTACACTTAAGATACCCTCGATATGACATTTCCAACTTTCATTTATGTCACACTAAACTGTAGGTACGTATCAGGAGTGTCTTTATTAATGGGTTTTCAGGTTACTTTCATTATGTCGACTCCGAGAGTAGAAAGCTACCTAGGGCTGTAATATTCTTATAGTGTGATTTCACAAGATGACGTGTTTTTATATGGAGAGATGAATGCAGGCTCAACAAGCTTGGCGTCCATGAACTATAAAATTATTCCAAATTAGTCCAATGTACGTTGAACTTCATTTCCAAAACAAGCAGCATATTATAAGCAACATAAGCTATAATACAAAATATCTTAAATGCAACTGCATCTACCCAGGAGTTAAATAACCCACGAGCCCGTGTAATGTAAGTTCTGGGATGTGACACCGACCGGTGTGAACACTGACAATAGACTGCACTCAGAGGTGCCATGATTGATAACGGAACAGTGACCCCTAACGCCTGGGCCCATCAGTTGATGCTGCAGTGCTTGGAATATAAATCCCACGATGCACGTTACCTCTGGGTGTATATATACACCCAGGACCTGATCTAGTTATTGCATTGGGCAGTCACCAGCAGTGTGTAATTGTTAAGTTATTTTAATGTAATGTAAAATAACTGTAATTATTATCATAGTATCCTATTGACCACTGATGTGGGTTGGCTTACAGAGGCAGGTCAGGTACAGTGAGCTTATCCTCATATTTTAACATAATTCGAGTTTTAATTTCGCTGGTGACTCAGTGGTGGGAAGAGTGCTTTTTGGCTTGAGGGCTGGGCCAACCCACGTCAGTGGTCGATAGGATACTATGATAATTATTACAGTTATTTTACATTACATTGGAATAACTTAACAATTATTACCATTAGTTATCTGTCATCGACCACTGACTTTGTTGGTAGTCTACTTCAACTTGTTTGTGAAATTAGAACTCAGGCGAGAGCTTTACTATCTAAATAAGTTTAATATATGTTAGCAAAACTACAGTCATCACTTTATATGTAGACAAACATATATAATAGGTCAGGAACTTTATGTTCCGAGTAAACAGGCAATATGTTATACATTGCATAGACCTTGTACGACATAACAGTGTTATATTTCAATGACTGTATGGGTAATGTACCTCCCCCCCCTCTTTTTTTCCTTAAGGGAAAATAGTTTACAGCTGTCTTGCTGAAAAAGCGTCAGCATTCATTGTGCCTGTAACTGTCTTAGAGGCTGAAAGTCACCAAATCTTTCCGTGTGTATAGGATATAAACTGATACACAACATAACCTAAGCTAATACTTGGATATAACTGACTAAATAGACTTATGTAGATATTTCGTATTTGTTCACAAAACAGTTGTATGAGTGTTTATGCATCGTAGATCCAGCAGAAATGAGATAAAGTCTGTAGGCTGCAGGACAGGTGGTACATACAAGGGTCTATTATAGAACCGAGCAAAGGTGGTTTTATTTGACCATCCTGCTGATTTGAGAATCTCATGCAATGGGACTTGTTTCCTTAATGCAGCTGACGTCGATGCATTGCGAGCAGAGTAAGCTGTATACTGCTCATCTATTCCAGCATCCTTCAGCGCTGATTTAATTGTCTGGATATTGTCTTTGTACTGGCCTGGAGGTGGGCAGTTTCACTGTCGAAAAGACAAACGGCATGGCAGATTGTGACCTTTAGTCAGCAATGTATGCTCTAAGATGGGAATATACACACAACCTTTTATCTTCTCTTCTTTGAAAGTACATAATCAGCGGCTTGTCAGTTGGATTGTTAGTTTTTGTGCGAAGTGAGTATGTAATTTTGACTGAATGATCGGTCCACTCACAGTCTCCTCTGAGCATAAGGTGCAGTGCTTGCAGTATTTGTCCAGTGGCTAGTAAGACCAGTAACATAGTACGTCTGGTAAGCTTCTCATAGTCTAATCCCTGTATGTATCCCTAGTTCTGCATTATTAATAATGCTGGCTGTGGGTCCCAGACAAATTCCATTGACTTTGTTGGGGGTTTCTGGACCTTTGTCCCTTTGATAAACCTCGATAAGGTAGGCTCATCTCCAGCTGGTTTCCCATTAAAGGTTATAAAACATGATAGAAATGACCTTGACGGATTGATGGCACTGTGACCTACCCCAGTATCAAGATATTCACTGAAGAACTGTATACATGCAGTCCCTGACTGATGGTTGTGTGAGGTGCATGTCCCTTAGACTTGTGAATGCCATCCATCGCTTTGCACATCCCTCATGGACTGCTGCAGTATTAGGGCTCCATGCCATAGACAATACCTTCCATGCAGTAAACAAGTAGCCCAGCAGATCACACTATATTGTTTTCATATAGGGATAATCATTAGGTGTGATCTGCCTGTCAATGGGAATTTCTTGGTGGGGTCCCCTGGCGACAACAGGGTCAAAGAGGTAATGGGGATTTGCAGGTGCTCACTGTACCTCCTGAGCCTGGTGAGGCTGGTAAACCATGGCTGTGTTTGGTTTGGTTTGGTTTGGTTTGGTTGATTTTACGTCCACTAATAGTACTTAAAACTTAAAACAGACATTTCTGTTGTTCACGGACATAAAGTCCTTTCTTTTTGCCATGGCTGTGTTGATCAGTTGGGGACCACTAACAGTCCAGTGGTTTTGTCCTGCTTGATCTTCCTCAGCAACCTGCTAATAAGAGAGAAAGGTGGGAATATTAATGAATTATGGTTACATGTACAGGTGAATGTGTCGGTCGCCATAGCATTAGCATCGTAATGTAGTGAAATGAACTTAGGGGAGATCACATTTTTGTATGAGGCAAATAGGTCAACCTGAGGTTTTTAAAATGCTGAGAAGATGTAATTTTGGATGGTAGGGGATAGTGACCACTCTGCCGATGAGGCAAAGGCTCTTGTCTGCCTCCACATTAAGTTTAGTGGGACAGTAGGACAACTTGAAGGTAATTCTGTGTTTCCATGTATAAGTGTATATGCACTGTGTGACCTCATCACATGGTATGGAACCCAGAGAACCACCTTTTCTGATACAGCATAGAGCTGTTGTGTTGTCAATGAAAAAATATACACATTGCCCCTTCACTTGATGTTGAAGTTTCTTCACAGCCATGAGAACTGCCTTCCATTTGAGAATATTGATATGCAGTTCTTGTAACTCAATGGGCCATTCTTCCCCATACTCCAAATTGCCTTATTGCCAATAGCAACCCCACCCTGCTTTAGAAGAGTCTGTGTATATTGACACCTGTTGGTGGATTTCTGCATAAAGTGCTAAGGGAGATGTGACAGCCACTGTTTGATGCAATCATGAACCGTGTCATTTAGGTACATGGTTACGTCATAGTTACCTAATGACTTGGCGAGGGCCCAATATTTAACTCTCTGGAGGAGTTTGATATGGACCTTGGCCCTGTCATTTCTAGGTCCAGTGGCTGCCAGTTTTCCTATGACTGCTGTAAACTGTCTGATTGACAGCCCCCTGACTTTCAGGATTTAACATGTCATTGCCATCAATATTGTCACTTTCTTGGGTGATAGGTGTAATGTCAGTGTGGTTGAGTCAATCGTGAAACCCAGGATTTTAATAGACTGTGCTGGGGTCAAGACTGATTTTCTGAAGTTATTTGTGACGCCTGCTTCTTGTAGGATTCTGAGAGTGTGTTTTACAGATTGTTCCACTAATTCTGGAGTGTCTCCAAAAATAAGTGTGTCATCAATGTAAAATACCAAGTTTACACCGTAATGTACTCTCAGATTTGAAATCAGTGCCTTCATGATATGTGTAAACAGTCTTCGCCCTGATGAGTATCCATTTGGTAGGCATGTATACCTATACCGTTTACCATGGAACTGGAATTGCAAGAAATCCCTGTCCCTTTCCTTAATGGGTAGGGTGAAGTAGGCTGACGCAATATCTACAGAACTCATAAAGGAGTGTTGAGGCAAAATATGCATGATCGACACGAGATGATACATTTTTAAAGTGTTTGTAGACTGTGAACTCATTTAGTTCTTAGAGGTTCAAAATAGGTCTGAAAGAGCCATCTGTTTTAGGTCTTAAAAACATGTGTAAGACAAATGCCCTCGCATTATGTTCTGCAGGCTCTATGATGTCTTTACCCAACATATCCTGTATTTGTGTATCCAACTGAGAATCTTTAACTGGGTTTATAGATGCTGAGTCTGGGATCTCTGACTGTACAAGGACAGTGTGTAGATATGTTGGTCAAGCCCTTCACCATATCCACCACCCATCTATCTTTGGTAAATGTATGCCATATGTTAGCCTGCCTACCCAAACCACCTGCTGAAAAGGCCTGTTTTTTTTTAATTCTTTTCAGGTGTTTTGGGTAGCTTGGCTGTATCAGGTGTATCCAAAAGACTTACATTTATTTGTTGTTGTTGTCTTTGTTGTTGGATTTGTTGCCTCCTTTGTAGTGGTTCTGTATTGGACTGCTTGCCCCGCTTGCCACAATGGAGGTGCTGCTGCTGGACCCGTAGTCCTGCTGGTGGTTCGACACCCCCTGGTGGGGGCTGCAGTCCTGATTGTAGTTGGGACGACCTGCTATGTGTTTGCGGCTGGACCCACTCTTGTGGTGGCTGCGGGCCTGGGCACCCCTGTAGTTTCCCTGGCAGCGGTTCCATGACCTGGGGGAATTCACTGCATCATGTAGGGCTTCTTCCTCTTTCTGTCTAACCACAATCTGCTCTCTGGCATCTTCTCTGAGCAGATATTTAAAGCTTTTGTGTTTTTCTGGTGTCTGGGCTATCTCTAGCCCCACACCCTTTAAGCCTGCATACATATTATTGCGCCTAATGTCATTGTTTTTCCATGAGGACTTGGCTATCAGTTTCAAAGAATCAGATATGGTTGTGACCAGTTGTTTGGGATTAACTGTTTCGCTGCTGCCCAGGTGGTCCAGTGCATTTACTAAAGGTCTGGCTGCAAACTGTAAGCACCACGTCAGGGACCTGAAGGTGTCATCCCTCTGTGCCACAGCTTCCCTGTTTCTTTTAACCCTTAGGTGCCCAAGTGCGCTTAAATGCACGGTTTTTGGTATATTGAAAGAAATTATCATCTAGATACTTCTACTGGTCCAATCTGCAAAGTTAGACCCTCTTTTGAAAGGCAATGACCTCCCAATTATGGTGCAACCATCCATCTAACTTCATCTTCAACACATCAGGCACAGGGAGTCAAAACCTGAAAATGTGCTGTCATCTTCTGTGTTTCATTAGAGGGCAACCATCCAGGGAGCTAAGATTCTACACCAAAATGATGCTGAATCACATACACCTTGTTCTTCATACTCCCAATGTGAGATTTTAACAGGAACTGTTCATCAATAAAGATAAGCCATGCATTGTTACTAACACATTTTGTTTCATGAGTGGCAGTATACATGTAGGCAGAATCAGCTTAGTAAGTTCTGTAAGGTCTCTGGGTTGCAGGAAGTATAGATATATAGCACAAGAGAGACTAAATACTACCAAATGACAACAAATGGAAAGTTTTGGTAACTATGGTTACCAGACCTGACCAGAAATCCCATTTGCTTCATTGAGCCGTCAATTAGTTTTAAGTATGAATTCAGAAAATGTAATGCAGTGCCTGTTTCAAAAGAGAAGATCAAAATAATACAAGGTCTTATCAACAAAGTTGTACAATTGTGAAATGATATATAAAATCTACAAATCTTCAAATAATTCTGGGCACAAAAAGGTTAACAAGTTGCCTAGATACATCCTCATTGAGCCTTGTTTTATTTAGAAACTCTAGGTTGGAGGGTGTAGGGTGGGTTTTGTAGAGTGTTTTTAGTTGATCCTTAGTGGCTGGATTAAGGTAAATGGGTCCACCAATTGTGAACAGGTGAGGGGAAAGGGTCCTCCGAGGTAAATTGTGATATTTAAAATTGAAGTCATTGGCTTTAAAATGAGGTATAACACTTGCAGATAACCCCTCTGGTCTCTGAGATATTGCTTCATGAAAATGGAATGACATATCTATACCAATACAGCCAATAAGCTCTATTATTCCTTGTTTTAATCAAATCAGGCATCTAATTAGCATAATGATTTAAATAACCAATTGAAAAATGGCCAACCCTTTCCATACATTAGGGCATAAATTTTGAACTAGAAATGGTATCTCAATGCTTTTTTCAGCATATGAATCTACATGAATCATGCTATCAATTGACATTAATTTTTTTTTCTATTTGGAATATTATTTTGGTTACCATGGCAACCCATATCTCTGAGAATGCTTATTTAGGCCTTGTTTTGGATTCAAAACGTTCCATTTACACTCCAAGTACACAGGAAGTGCCAGAGAAAACCATCTTTTTCTGTATAAAAATTACATAATAGCAATTTCTGGTATATTTTTAATGCTTTTAGCCTCTGTAGCTCCCCTAGTGGCCAAATCTAGTATCAGAAGTCCCGCAGGGAGGGCCCTTTCCCCTCATTTGCCCACAATTCTTTAACCTTCACTGGTGTTTTGTTAGTTTCAGCATCTTGTGGTTCTTTGAATGGCAGCTCTACTGCAGCTAGAGGGCAGTCAAATGGCTGTGGTCCATATACAGGTAGTGGATTTCCCTGCTGCTGATCATCCTGCAAGCCTCTCAGTGCTGGGTAGTTGTTCTGGTCTGGTATCATCACCTCTGGTTGGCGCTGTTGTTGTACTACTGTAATTGAAACATGGGGCACTGCCGGGTGCGCATCAATACATGCGGCATCCGCGGCCACCCAAGAAGCTGTTGTGTCCTGCCGCGCAGGATGAAGCTGGGTGGGTGTTGACTGTATGGTGCAACCAAATTTCTTGGGAGGGTGATCTCCCCTGGTGGGGGGTCCGTGATCTCGTCTGAGTGCAGGTCTGGTCATGGATCTGTTTGATTCAGATCTGTTGTTGTCAGAATACCACTGTCAGATTCCTGGGAATAAATCACTGGGCTTTGGCTCATAGCACTATGATCACTGTATTGGCTGGTGCCCATCGACACAGTGTGAGCTGCTCACCTAGGAGCCTATCAACCATTTTGGAACACCTGCTCCACCTTGTGGTCCTCTGTTGCAGCTCTCCCCGTCAATTAGGGCTTGGTCGAGTTGGTCGGAATACAGGGGTATGGCCAGTGGCAGTTCACCCCTGCCCCTCCTGCGCCTAGGCTGGTGATCTCTGTCTTGAGAATGTACCGCTCCTTATGTAAAGCTGAATATTGAGACTCCATAGGAAACACACTGAGACCGCGTATTGCATCCCTGCATTAAATAACCAGCGCCAAATCCACTTGATGACATCATAGGTCTATCGCGCATGCGCAGCCTCTTTGAAACGTAAACATTCAAGATGGCGGCGGTCAGAATTTCGCGATGACGATGGGTAAATAGGAGTTAATTTTGAAGGATATTGATGAAATATTGATTCATTTTCCACTCAAACACCTTGACATAAATGTAAAGATGAACTCTGATCAGTTTGAGCTTCCTGTTTCTTCACTCGGGTGTCCTGCCCGCTCTGCACTCGGGTGTCCTGCCCGCTCCGCACTCGGTCTAACGGCCTCGTGCGGAACGGGCAGGTCACCCTCATGAAGAAACGGTCAGCTCAAACTGCTCATCATTCACCTTTACCATTAGGGTCTGAGGTCGGGCTGGTGAAAGTGTAATTGTCATATAGACCACCTTGTTTGGACGGCCCATTCTGTACCGTTACCGGTATCAGCTCTCTAGGTTTCAGTCTCTTGGCAGAGTGACTGAGCATGTCTGCCTTCCTCTTCATTGGTGCCGGTGGGGCATTGTGCTATGCACAATTGGTGTAGGGTGATAGACCACTCCTAATGAGCTGATGAGGGATCATTTGTGTGAACTATTGGCCCATTCATATCAGATCTATGGGTGAGTACTGTGTGATGAATGGTGGGTCTGATGAGGGCGAGTAACGGTTCACTTTTGTTACACTTAGCAGTTGTACAGCGCACCCCTCCACCTGTGCTAGTTTTATGGCTTCATTCAGAATGTCGCCCCTAGGAGGTGTGGAGGGTGATACTGGTCTCAGGTCGGTAGTCTCCATATCTGTCGCGAGCTGCTCAGCAGTGTGTTGACAACAGACACCTGTTGCTACTTAAATAGCCCCTGGGGTCAAGCCCTCAGACGTGGGATGAAATGGATTCAGCCAATTAGAACACTGATGAGACTCAATTAGGGCGTGGTCAAACAGTAGGCCCTTCTCTGATTGACAGGTCTGTGTTGGCTTCCCCACGCACCATGTCAATTAATAGACACCTTACTTACCTCATTGTGGGGATGCCTTCACTTGTCACCAGATGTCCTTATTGGGACACTGTGACTTATCTGTCTCAAGAATCCGACATATGTTGAACGCTGCCACCTGGTGACAGGTCTCGTCGTGTCCCCCTTCAGGGGCAACCAAGCTACTCATGGTGCCCCAAGTGTTGCTCAGGTGCGCGTGGCCGGGTATCCCCAGCCCCCTGCCGGGAGCGGCGGCATATAGTCCTGCCAGCTTGCCCGTGCCCCGGCATCTTGATAAGCCCAGCGTGCTCTTGTTGAGAGGTCCGTCTCCAATGAGAAACCTGGTTCAACTGCCTCTGTAAGCCTACCCACAAAGTCAGTGGTCGATGCCGGATAACTAATGGTAATAACTAGTATACTATCCCCTGCAGTGATCACACCATCATCATTCACCCATATCCAATTGTGGACCCCAGGTCTCCCCTTACCTGTGCCTGCTTGGTAGTTATTAATGGTGCTTAGGGATTTCACACTTTGGTATGTGGGATGTTATCTCCACCCCCCCTTGTGGTAATCATGGCCGAGAAAGTCCCCATGGACTGTTTGCTTAAATACATTACTTCATAACATTTATAGCAATTATCCGAATTCATTTTGAAATCTACAGAACACTATGGAATCTACACCGAAAATCCAGTCTAAGACCTTGCAGACAAGAAAAGATTAATACCGTGAGAAAGGTGGCACGTGGTAATCATGGTACCGTAATCTCTCGCGTATAAGGTGCATCTCGCGTATAAGACGCACCTAGAGTTCAAGAATATGGTCAGAAAAATAAAAAATTATAACTTTTCTTCTACTGAATGGATTTTAAAAATTCAAAAAGATATGCGTAGATAAGACTCCCCATACCCCCGCATCCCCCTATATTCTATTCTAACTTAGGGGGAGTGCAACATATCAAAAGAAAGGTCTTGGTGTCCCCCTTGCGGATCCAGGAAGAGCTAAAACCTCGTGTATAAGATGCGTCTTATACGCGAGAGATTACGCTATTATCTATTTTTCAGGAGAGCCACCTCATCCTATATAGTCATACTAAACGCATAATCAATTGAGTGTTATTTTCTTTAAACGCCTTCGGGGGTAATTATAAGGCCTCTGTGTCTTCACTTCTTTAAATACGCGATGCATTAATGCTAAGAGGGATATGCAAAAACGAACTCTCTTGAAGAATGAGAAAAAGAGGTTTAGCAAAAACACTTCCATTGGGTACTTCCTAATACAAGATTTCAAATCTCTTAGTAGGTTCTTCTTATCTATCGCTTCAGTAGCCTTATCGAGAATCCACAGCCCCTAGGACTGAGATGGTATAGAGGGTGATAAAGCATAGGAAGTTCAATCCGTTCATTACATGTGCAAGATAAAATTCACTTGTCTTGAACTTTAGGCAGTATCTTACAAGTGATTAAAATTGTTTTATAAAGTGGCTCAATTTGCCAGATGACTGTCTCAACTTTCATTGTACTGGTTTTTACTTCAACAGATAAATTTTTATCTGAGGTCAATGTGCTTGTATAATAACATATATATGCCTACAAAGCGAAGAGGACCTAAGGGATTAGAAAGTGCATGCCATATAGTCTTAACATAATCTTAGGCCTCTGCATATTGTTGTGACATATTCACTTAGCGGTCTCTTTTAACTCTTAACAGATCATGTGTGCATATCTTATTACAGGATAATATTTTGTCTCTCAGATCACATGTGTTTACATATCAATTACATTATATGTTCCTACCTATGGACATGGTATTAGAGACATAGTTATAAGATAGAAGAGGCTACTTAACATCCCCTTTGAATAAAAGCATGTAAAGACAGCGGTGATATTGACATAATTATGCTAAATATGTGTAGCACCTCCGCAGGCTTTAATATTAAGATATCCATTATGCCAGCAGATTAATTACTCAGGTGTTGTGTATAATACCCTAAGCATACATAGTTCTGCCTGCGTTTACAATAGGGTGGAAGGAAATTGCCATTGCCTAATGTATACTGGTTTATGAGAAACCAGTTTCAATGGACTATTCAGCTAATCAACTGGGTGTTGTTTGGGTCTTTGTTAACACATGTATGAAAGAGCCAGACCTTAACATCCCCCCCGGTTAGTAAATAGGGGGAGGGTGTTTTTTTTTTCTGTGTATCTAAAAAGAAGCGTAAGTGAGTCAATAATAGATGTTTAATGCCATTTCGACAGCTATGGTCATATTCATGGTGAGAACTACATTAGACAATTCCACAGAGGAATGTGTCGGTGCCTGCGCATATGTGCACCACATCTAAAAAGATCACGTCCTGCTACACAGTCATAATTAACCCAGACAACCAAAACAATTTCGAGCCACCTAAACCATACAACACATATGTAGTCCGCCAGTCTTGGACTGGCCCAGGAGGTAAATTCAAAAGATCCTGCCATCGCTACCCATGCGATGGTAGCGTAGGCACATCTTATAAGACCTAGTCAGTCTACCCTAACTTTATAGTGGTGGTAGCCCAGTCAGGCACAGCAAGTCCTGTGAATCCTTCACTATTCCTTGTCCAGCCTTACCACCTCTGTGATGGTACCAAAAGAAATGCATAGTGGTTTCCCCTAAGTACAAGTGTACCTATAGGGAACACTCCTCCTCTCAAGAGTAAATGTGCCTGTTGTATACATATATAGGGGAGGGAGGAGGTTTGCTGAGGGTCCTTGAGGGCTCTTAATGCTACTCATATATTAAGTGTACTGTAACATCCTGCTTCCCTTCTCTCTCAGTACTCTATAAGTAGCTCATATAGGGAAGAGGAACGCTTGTGTAACCCCTGTTGTGAAAAGGAGTGTTTCCACAGCTATTTATTTATTTTAGCCCTCTTGCCCCTGTGCACAGTGTGTTTTGCTTGGAGTATTATGCAGGGCTGAGGCTACAACCACTGAAATCATAGGGCTGGCTGTGATAAAGCAAGGCAGTCACACCTTACCATCACTGAAATGGATATGGCAGAAACGTTCCTACCATCGCTAGGGTAGAGATGGTAGGGACTTTTGAATCAACCTCCTGACTGACTAAAGTACAGTCTGGTATGGAGACTGAATATTCTGCAATGTTATTGTTCGGGAGTACACTTACTGAATTGTGTCTCATCATGATGTCTGGCATTGAGATATATACAGCTAAGAACCATGGCCTATTTTTTATTGCGGGGCCTGTCAGCCTACCCACCTACTCATGCATGACAATTACTTGGAAGCACTGCAAATACTCTACTTCATGGAAAAATGATCCAGTATCCAGGGTCAATTTTAATATGTGCTAAGAGTAATTTAATAAGGAATGGCCCAGTACCACTGTACCTCTTGTGGCGGAATTAGGAACTGGAAGACCTTACTTCTTAATTTTTATCTATGGAGCTGACCAATTTAGCTCATTAGTATATGCAATATGCGTAATTGGCATTTGAACCAGCTAACAACCTAGACTTGCTCACACAGAATTGGCCCCAGGAGGCAATTGCAAAAAGATTTGGAAATGGTTCTGTCGGAGGTGTTATTCCCAAAATGGAACTAACTGATCTCAGGGAATCAATTCCCTGTTGGGTTGCTAAAAAGTGATTGATCCTAGAAGTAGTTGGGGATTGGTGAATGCTTCCCAATTGAGAACTAATTCCCAGCTAGTTCCTTCCTCCAATTCCCTGGCCTATCTATTATGGGAAGCATTCAGGTGGAACCAATCCTGGAACCATTTCCCCCAACTTTTCGCAATGCAGTCAATTCAGAACAAGGCAATTCCATTAGAGTAAAAGGTGGGAATTAGTCTCTCTGCATGGAGAATCGAGGAGAACTGGAAGATGCGTTAGCTACTGTTATAATGAAATTCCCAATCCTTTTGCAACAACCTCCTGGCAACAGAAGGTATCAACACTAATGTTCTGGGTCATGGTGACTTAATCAGATGGGATGCTAGCATGCATCCCAGAGCTTACTATAGTGGAAATTAATGAATAGACCGCGTGATAGGGCAAACTCCACCTTACATACTGTTCTCAGTCCAACTTATATTCTACGTACTTTGCAGGTGAACTTAATTAGAAGTCTTGAAAGCCTCAATTGAACTTGCATGTTTGTATAATCACACAGTATATCATCATTTAAAGGATTGTACAGGACAACCAAGCTTGAGCAATATTCACGGACAACCCTGTCTGCAAACAGGGCAAAAGGATCAATATATGTTGAAATGGTAAAGGTCGAAAGGGATATGTGGTTCAGCACGTTATATTCTTAATTTGAAAGAGCTATGTAACACCCACAAACAGAAGACGATTTTGCATAACCTCAGCACCATCAAGGTGTACACGACATTAAATATGATTGTTTTCAGTATTTTCTATCGTTAATGGCTACATGATGGGGAATCTCAGCTTAAACCAAAACGCTAATAGCTGCCTACAGATACTGCAGCTATTAGCTGCCCATCACCTGAACACCCGTTACATATTCATTTTCACTCTAGAATTGTCTTGGGTTGTTTCGGCATTAATTACTCGGTCTGCAAATTACTCAATGTTTACAGAGTGTCAGTTGAGACCACAAAGGCAGGTAATGAATATTCACTGGACAGCTGGCTCGTAAACATTTATTACCTGGGTCCTTACCAGGCATTGGCATTCAAATTCCTACAGTGGCATTAGTGGCTAAAGTACTTCTGTACGTCAACTCTACCGATTATTCCTCCATTATAGTATCATCTGACTGGCACCCGTGTCTGTCCTTTGAGACTGGTATAAGAAAGACCCATGTAGTCTTTCCCTTTTGTTGGTATTCATTTCTCACACATAAAGTGTATTAGCACTGTTATACCAGAAACCAACACCCCTTTCCTTCCGTAAGACAACCTCGTGAATGAAAAATGCATTATTAAGTGGCATGGTTCTTGTTATTTAAGAACATATTCATTGCCCTTCAACAGAAGTCTGAGATTTGGAAGTGATTTAAAACACACAATGGCCATTTCTAATATTTCAACCATATCACTGCAGTGTTCAGACACACTGGATGCAGTCGGCTAATACACAGGTGGCGCCACCAGACCCTGATTTAACATGGGTCATATTTTGGACTGAGCAATACACTCAACTGTTTGTGAATGTACTCTCCTTGCCATGTGCTTAATTCCTAAATATCCTTTAGGCGTTCTGCTCAGAATATTTCTAGCATGCTCAGAGTGTGCACGTATACTTCCTTCTACAGCACAATATTCCTTATCTTAGTAGCAAAATACCGATGTAATATACACGTTGGATTGTGGTCTAGATTAAATCGTATTATGTGAACGCAACCCTCCAATTATAATGAGCTACTTACATGATACATGTGGGGTATCGCGTGTGCAGCTCGTGGACAGCTGGACTATTTGTAGTTATGTTTATGAACATCCGAGTGCCATTGCTCTTCAACAGAGGCAATGCCATTCATGGTAATCTCAGCCTTAAGGATTTGCAGAACCTTATGCCGGCTTTGGAGAGCAGCTCACCTTAGCGGACCTCATAGTGTCATCTGGTGGTTAAATTGTACACTAACCATTGGCCCAGAGTGGTTTAAGCATGATGTTTGATGGTCTTCATTTAGCAGATTTATGGCCTAAATCCACGGCCGATGTATTGAATGAAAGCCGCCCATCCGTCAAGAATAATATGACTAGTATGGCAGGACGGATAGGTATCGATTAATCAAAAGATGTTAGTGGATTCCGCCCTTTAGTAAGACATATACAAATGACAACAATAATGGATATTCATCTAGTTTAATATCTACATGTGTGCGTACTATTATCATGGGGGTGAGGAATGCAAATCGATAGATTCCCCTGGAAGGTGATTTACTACTTAAAGGTTCAAGACTGTGGCTATGCTGTTCTGATTTTTTTTTTCAATTTATATGCGTGCAAGAAATTTTGTAACCAGTGGAGTCAAGAAGCTTTACAGAGCAAGCCATATTTGCTTATAAGTATATTCTTTTACTCATGGTATCATACTTTAAGGTGACTGGCGGAATAGACTAAAAGTAACTAGAGTCAAAAACTGATTTTTACTTTTCTTATGTCCAAAAATAATAATGGGGATCCCATGCATATATTGGGCTGTGTGGGTTGTGTTTATATGTATATTAATGTGGTCTCACTTGTGTAGTTATTATCAGCTCTAGTGGTATGATGTTGGCCTAGCCCATTCTTCTAACCAACACCAAGACGCCGATACAAGTCACCATTTATTGTTCACTCGTTATTCACAGTTACAGTTGTTAGGTGATTCCACTCAGTTCTGTATAGCTTCAACGACATCAGTCTATTCACACAAGCAGTTCATGTTCTAACAATCCAGTGCTTCAAGAGAGGTATAGGTGCCATAGAGATCCTGCTTAATCCGTTCTTACATTGGCTAAGTGTAATACTAGATACTAAACAGCTTCATCCTCGTCTACTCCAGGAGTATGTGTTGCTTCCTCAACCGCTCTCACAATACTAACTCCTCACCTGTCTCTCACTAATCCACTACACCTCCCAGACGCCATGTACTTGGCTTACACGTATCTCTTCCCCCTACAGAATCCACCTGACCAGATCTCGTCGACTCCATCGCCGTCTGCAGCATTCCACAGCTACCATAAACTCTAGCTACCATAAACCCTACACAGGACTCCTATAGCACTCTCTCATATAGCATACAATAAATACATACATAACACAGCATACAATAAATACATACATAAGTGTACCCTGTTATACCCGTTCATTATAATTATTGGTTATTGATGACAAAACAATATTTGAGATACAGAAGATTTAACCCCATTTAGGATTATATAGTGATTTGTCACATGAATCCCCGATTTCATATCCAAAAGTATTTTTTTTATAACTTCTCCAACACTTAGATGTTAAGCATATAACTGCAGTAGATACCTCAATATTGTTCTACATCACTATTCTAGCCATATCCTTGCATTTGTTATTTCAATCATCCAAAACATTAGAAATATACCTGGAGGTTAATTCGAAACATCCTGGGATCACAACCTCAGCGATCTTAGGAATTATTCTACCTCATTCTATTAAGTGATCTTAAGATTAGACTGCGTTCACATTTCCTAGCCAGCACTAAGATCGCATCGATCTTAGCCTCAGCCCTCCTACACTATTCCAAGAAGTACTGACTGGGCACAGGGGTAAGAGTCCCAAAATAAAGGAATAGCTGGGGAGCCACTCTTCTTCACAACAGTGTTTGTACCATTGTTCCCCATCCCCATATGGGCTAACAAAAGAGTACAGTATTCAAGAGTTGTTCCCATGAATGTATGATTTATGCTTGCCTATTAGAAGCATTGTGCCCCAGGACAAAGAGAGAGAAGGGAAGAATTACCTTACAGTGCAATTAACGCATGAGTAGCCCTACACTGCAAAAAAGGTGTGTGTTTATACATACCACACTATCTACATGGTGTGTGATTCCAACACATCTATGATATTCAAACACTTACAGCTAAACACCATCAGATTCTAAACACTTATCCTGAAAACTACACACCTACTTCTCCCACACTTAAACACTTACACACCATAGTGTTTAGGTGTTTGGGTTTAAACACATCCAGTCTCTATGTGTTTAGTCTTAAAAATGTATTTGAAAGATAAACATCAGGTGTTTAGCCATCTAATAAGAATCATAAGCAGATAAGATAAGTATAATATGTATGAAATGAGTAAAAGGATAGTATCCTCATTTTTATAGTTGTATATCACTCAGTTTCCTGATGACTCAGTAGTTTTGTATGTACCTAAACACCTCCTAAAGCTAAGCACTACCAATCTAAACATTTACTCATGCTGCACATCTTAAAGCTAAACACCTATCAAAACTAAACACTTGTAAAATCAAACACCTGATAGCTAAACATGTTTAAAGTTAAATGTGTTTAGCCAAAAGATGTGTTTAAGGACAAAGAGAGAGAAGGGAAGAATTACCTTACAGTGCAATTAACGCATGAGTAGCCCTACACTGCAAAAAAAGGTGTGTGTTTATACATACCACACTATCTACATGGTGTGTGATTCCAACACATCTATGATATTCAAACACTTACAGCTAAACACCATCAGATTCTAAACACTTATCCTGAAAACTACACACCTACTTCTCCCACACTTAAACACTTACACACCATAGTGTTTAGGTGTTTGGGTTTAAACACATCCAGTCTCTATGTGTTTAGTCTTAAAAATGTATTTGAAAGATAAACATCAGGTGTTTAGCCATCTAATAAGAATCATAAGCAGATAAGATAAGTATAATATGTATGAAATGAGTAAAAGGATAGTATCCTCATTTTTATAGTTGTATATCACTCAGTTTCCTGATGACTCAGTAGTTTTGTATGTACCTAAACACCTCCTAAAGCTAAACACTACCAATCTAAACATTTACTCATGCTGCACATCTTAAAGCTAAACACCTATCAAAACTAAACACTTGTAAAATCAAACACCTGATAGCTAAACATGTTTAAAGTTAAATGTGTTTAGCCAAAAGATGTGTTTAGAAAAGTGGAACAAAAATGTGTTTAGCTATATGTTTAGATCCATAAAACAGGTGTTTGGTTGCTAAACACCAAATTAACAGTGTAAGAGCCCTCAAGGACACTCAGCAAATGTCCTCCCTCCCCTCTATATGTATGCAGCAGGCTATTCACTCTTTCGATCAGGAGTGTTCCTTATAAGTGCTCTTGTACTCAGGTGAAACCACTATGCAATTCTTTCACTAAGATCGCAGTGATCTTAGTGCTGGAAAAGGAATAGTGTAGTGATCCCAGGACTTGCTATTCCTGAGAGGCCTGCAACCACTGCATTAGATAGTGTAGACTGGCCAGGCCTTATGATATGTGCCTACACGAAGATCGCTGGGGTTGCTATCCCAGGATGTTTTGAATTAAGCTCCAGGGACCTGTTGAGTCTTTCTTATGTTTTGGATGATTGAAATAACAAATGCAAGGATATGGCTAGAATAATGACATGTAGATTTTGTAGTTTCTTCTACAGTGTTATACATAGCAGTCCCCATGGATCATGCGTAAGTTGTCTGCCTTGATCTCAGGAGCTTAATTCAAAACATCCTGGGATCCCAACCCCAGCGATCTTAGTGTAGGCACATATCATAAGACCTGGCTGGGCTACCCTATGTAATGCAGTGGTTGCAGACCTGTGCAGAATAGCTAGTCCTGGGATCACTTCACTATTCCATTTCCACCACTAAGATCACTGCGATCTTATTGAAAGAAATACATAGTGGTTTCACCTGAGTACAAGAGCACTTACAGGGAACACTCCTGATCGAAAGAGTGAACAGCCTGCTGTATACATAAAGAGGGGAGGGAGGATGTTTGCTGAGTGTCCTTGAGGGCTACTCATGCGTTAAGTGCACTGTAAGGTAATTCTTCCCTTCTCTCTCTTTGTCCGGGGGGAGGGCACAATGCTTCTAATAGGCAAGCATAAATCATACATTCATGGGAACAACTCTTGAATACTGTACGGGGGTCAACTGCACCCTGTGCTCTTTTGTTAGCCCATATGGGGACGGGGGACGATGGTATAAGCACTCTTGTGAAGAAAAGTGACTCCACAGCTATTCCTTTATTTTGGGACTCTTACCCCTGTGCCTAGTGAGTTCTTCTTAGAATAGTGTAGGAGGGCTGAGGCTAAGATCGATGCGATCTTAGTGCTGGCTAGGATATGTGAACCCAGTCAACTCTTAAGATCGCTTAATAGGATAAGGCTGATTTATTCCTAAGATCGCTGGGGTCATGATCCCAGGATGTTTTGAATTAAGCTCCTGGGGACCCAGGGTTCAAATCCATGCAAACCCTGCCTGTATTTTGCATGTTCTGTGTATCCATAATGCCAATGTAACAGATAGACCCCTGGTGTCCAGATGCTGAACTAACGCTAGTCCCCGCCATCTTAATCAAAACGCCGATTGATGTGATATTTGCGGTCATTCTTTCATTTGGCAGGGAGGAATAGGAGATTAAAACCTTCCAAACTGCACATACACCTGCAGGCTATATATTTTATGTAGGATCAATGGGTAGACACTCGTATCGTCACCTTTATCTAATTCATTTCTATGCCCCTCATACTATTTGGTATCTATTGGTCATAGACAGGGATAGAAGCAGTACCTTTTGGACTTGAGGGCTTACTACCTACCTCGAAATGAAAATGAGATATTGCAAAATGAAGGTGGACTGCACACACATATCTTTAAGGTAAATGTTTAATGACATATAATACACCGAGAAAACATAAATGCAGATTATGCAAAATCAGTCTCCTTAAGAATCAGATTCATTGTCTTACAATGTTGCAGATGTCTACTCAAATCATACAAATAATGCAGATGTTGTGACATCTAATAAAATATAGTTTCACATTATATAGTCTCTCATTCAGTTGTCCACATGTATAACTATGTACACCAGACACTATTCTCATTCACACAAGGAGAGAAAATGCTACCATTGTAGACATCAGTCACTGACTAGGCTACATGGAGCGGTTTCATAAAAGATTATACTTCTCAGAAGCTATAGCGTAGAGTTCTGACAAAAGTATTTGAGTCATTTTAAAGCAATTCCAATGTAGACCTCCGGGAGGGTCAATACCAGTTTTTAACCGGGTAAAGCTGTAATTAAACAATACAGGAATGATGAGGTATGATAGTACAGACACACATTATCACAGAAGAACGACAGCTGCTGGCAGATTGCCAGTCTCAGCAACTATACACAAAGTATTATAGAGGCCCCTCCATATGCTAGGGGTCAGTTGTCAGGGATACACGCCTGTGAAGCCACGTATCCATCAAGATAATGATGATTATAGAGGTTCATTCATTTATTCAGTATACTGACATGAATTTTCTCAAAGCAGGCTTGCCACTGCTTATAAATTCACTGCTTTTGATAAAGTTGCTCGTGTGTTACCATCCTCAGGAAACCAGACATTCCTATCTGACAGTTCTGATTTCATTTGATAAATTAGACATTAGAGAGGATGACATTGCCGTGTGTATTGTGTCATGAGGAATTAATTCTTGCAGCAAGCATGGCAGTTACCCTTCATGGTAGGAGTATAATGTCAACCTTTACATAGACAGCAGTTAAGAGAAATGGTAGAGTGATGGGTGCATTGTAATTAGGCGTTATACATCCTTTAATTATCCAAACACCCGCCTATATCGCCCACCTTTTGAATTCATTTAAACAAATTTGCCTCTCACAATGCAACGAACACAATGCTTTGCATTTTCCATGTAGTTATATTTAATCCCATCGTCCACTATGTTATCAGTGATAACCACCAACATGGCACTTCAATTAGATTTAAACACTTATAGATCCATTCAGTTCGTCCTGTTACTGGAGCCTTCGTCGTGTGTTATCTTCCTGGAGATACCATCGGCACTGTGTGTGCGGCCCCCACGGATAGGAACAGTCTGAAGTGGGAAGGTGGGGGATTCGTACAGGTGTGGTGCCTGTTCACGTATATGTGACACATGTGTAAATTCTGGCAGTGGGGTGAACTCAGCTGATGATTCCACCCCTGAGTCGTCAGTAGGGAAAGTAGTGAGGCGAGGGGAGCGAGGGTCCCGCCCAGCATGGCGGTATGGTAGGGTGCAGGTATAGTCGTGCTCTGTTTCCTGTTTTATAGAGACGGTGAGTGTGTTCTTCTGGTTCTGGTCCTGCTCGGCCTGCTGATGGTCATAACGAGGTACTCGTTCTGCATAGAGACCACGGTCACCCAGCAGGGGGTTGGAGCGCACCTCAGGTGTCTGGGTCCGCCTGGAGGAAAAAAAGGAAAATTTTCATGAGTTTTCTCATATCCATACATTTGTTAGTAATGCGATTATTCTTCTGAAATAGGTATCCATATATCATTATTAAGATATGTGCATGTAACTACACAAATGATGAATAAAGGTGCAAATTATTGGAAATTATTAACCATGTCTTCGTATCTACACTCCATCTTGAGATACATTGAGACATGAACTCTCGATGAAGGAAAATTAATGGATATGATACCTACCTTTTGAGATAAATAAGGGTGACGGCTAGTAATAGCCCTCCAATGACAACTCCAATGGCCACACCCATTCCGATGATAACAAGCATACCTGAAAGGAACCAACGACAATAATGTGTTACTATGGTACCCAATTCTTCCTACATCTATCTCGCAATCTGCTATTACAGGTACGCCCTCTATGGAGGCTGAGTGACGTACGTGCCATCTACTGGGATCACAGCGTGTTATATTGGCCGTGCTGACCTTAATCTGTCTTTGAAGGGTTCTTTCCATTAATTATGGTTGATATAAATTGCTAGGGGTTTGGGGTCAAAATGGGATTTTCCTCCATCTGGGTGCAATTCAATAACTGTCAATCAGTAAGCCACCCACAAGAGGGGAATATTGCTATCCTATTAGACTAGACGAACACTTATATTAAATTGTCTGTAGTTTAGAGCAATGTTTGGACTACGCAAGACTTTGAGACATGAAAATGGTGTAGACTTTAGCTTTAAGTGATGAATTCTATATGAGAAGTTCTTACCGAATGCTGGTGAATCTCCGTCCACAATAGGAGTTATGCCCCAGGCTTCTGTAGAATCAAAGGTAAGGAGAAAATATTAAATAATCATCGCGAAAAATGGCCAGAATTTAGGTACAATATCGGCAAAATCAGACAGAAACAGTTGCCCCAACGATAGTGAACAGTCAACTAATCTACATCAGCGAAGAATAATAGATGTATACATACATGCATTATCACCCTCTTATACATCCGTGTTGGGTACTATTTCCCACATGAAACCATTCATATCGAGAGTCACCCTTCTTAATGATCCAAATCACTTTCAAATGCAGATCGATTAGATTTTGTGAATCACATGGACTTCCATGTCATACATATACCGAAATTGCATGCCCTTTCACAAACAATGGGATGGTTTGTTAATTATGGTAAACACGCTCTTTGGCTTTTCCTTTTAGGGGAAATTGGAAGCTCATAGCACATAGTTTGTCCTGTACATCAATGTGTCTACAAAGACAAGTAGGTACAACGGAAGGTTTGCTCGTTTCCAGAAAGGTTAATGTTTGAGGATGGTCCTCTGTTTGCATAGTTAATGGAGACTTAAAACGCTTCGCCCACTCTCCACCCCAGGACCCATTTATAAACACCAGGTGGCGGCACCTACCTCCATGACAGTCTCCCACTTCCCCGATCCAGCTCGTGCCGGCACAGTGTAGCCGCCATTCCCGCTTGGTGGCGTTACAGTACACTATCACGTCATCCCCAAGGTGTTTCACCCAGGCGTTCTTGGGTGGCGTTAAAGTTGGGCACCCCAAAACTGTAATGAGATAGTATAAAGCAATGAGTACAAGAGCGCAAGAAAATGTTCAGATGGAAAGCGTTTTAAAGTCTGTCTTCAAATAGGTTATGAAAAGGTAGGTGCGGTGCCCGCCAAAGACGCCCATTCCCTATACTACTTACACGGCCTTATACTAAGTAGTGTACGGAAATGAACCTATTCAGCAGGTAACAACCAAAGGTAAAGTCTCCTTGAACACAAGGCTTAATCCAATCGATAGATTATGGCTGAATAAGGGATTGTGTGACAGCTGGGATAACCTCAGCATTGAAATGGGTTAGGTGGAATTTACTTATACCAGTATTCATAGGTTCAAATGAAAACACTAGGGGGCAGTACATCCGTGTATGCGTACCACTGTCTCTTGCCAACGGCAAACAGATATACCGCTCACATGAATAATTATAGTCATTTTACTAGATTTTTGCGATCATTAATCATTCTCTCACCTTCATACTTAAGCGCGAAGTAGAAGAGTTCCTCCTGGGTTTCAGCAGTGTATAGAGTAATTGACACAGATCCAGTCTCTGAGGTATACACCTGGTTGGTCGGCTTCCTCTCATCCCCCACGCAGATAGTAAGATCCCGGGTGATTGTATTGGCCTCCCTTAATGTGGCATAGCGGTAACAGGCCTTTCTTGGATCGCCTCCAGCCGTGAGTTTGTTGTGACCTCCGGAGAAATCCATTAGGGTGAGATTAACCTTCTGGCCGGGCAGGGCTTGTATGACCCAGGGACAGGAGGCAGTGCCACAGCCGCTCCTGTAGGTAACCTCGCTGCTGAGGTAACCACTGGGGGCAGAAACCTTAAGGTAGTCTGATGTGTCACACATCTTACGTTCACATGTTACAACTAGAAAGAGAAGAGAAATATACCTATTGATATACTTCAAAATACTTTTCATCTGGGCATATCCTCCAGCAAGTGTCTACAAGTAGCATTTATAGAAGGTCCATGTAAATCAATGTTCATGGATGGCATTATTAATGTTAAGCGTAATGGACATACAGTAATATTCTGTTCAGATATAACAATCTTAGCTTATGTGTCGCTGGCATATACTGGCCATGGTAAAAAACGGAATTAATATGGAGCTTCATTAGTAGGTTTATATGCAGCTATCAGTTAATTACCGCGCAGATGACTATAAGTAGTGTGATAATTAATTCTGTACAATAAACGCCAAATTTGACTGAAATATACGACAGATACTAGGAAATCTGCTCGTTCCCAAAAGCCACTCAAGAAATACTGTACAAGTGTTCACAGTGTCTCGTGAACTCACAGTGTGCCTAATGATTTTTTTTCTAGGTCGATATTCTCAAGGGTTTTAGGAATTCAACAAGGCTGTCAGTGCTCAAGGGATTAAACTACACCTATCCGACCTCCTTATAAGCTTCGAACTGCTACTTGTATTGAAAGAGGGTTGAGTAATGGGGATCTGAAAATAACGAGCAGCTAAGTTTGGGGCATCTAAAATTGATGTCTTCTACCATAGCACACATACGTTAACGCGTGACCGAGCACTTCAGGCCTCTTATGCCAGACAATACATTGGAGGGAAGCCTGGCTGCGTAATGATATTAGCCCAACTTACGTGTACATAGACAACAAACGCCGTGATCGATTTTTTAAAAGCACCCCAGGGTTGGCGTCTCCGTGTCGGAATTAGCGTTAAAATCCAGTAATATCGCCCAGCGCCTCCAAAGCACATCGTCAAAATGGATAAAGGCGAATAAAAGGGGATGTAGATGGAGGGATTGTATGGAGGAGAGGGGTATAACACAGTATTGGTATTGTTAGTCGTAGTAGTAGTAGCCCCAATGGGTTGTTAATACTGGGGTTTATAACGTACCTTTAACACACTCATAGCTAGCGGCCAGGTAGGCAGTGAGGTCGTTGGAACAGTCGTGGTTGCCGTGTAGATTAGTCACACCAAACTGACACTCGCGCCGCCCGGAGCACTGTCGGTGCATGGTGTTGAGCACGTTCGTGCCGCACCCGATGAAGCCAAAGTCGCGGTTCACACAGCGACCTAAGTGCATCCGGCCATACACAGCGTTAGTAAATACCACCATCTCATCATCTGCGCATTTAGCATTGAATTCCTCCCATTGGCAATACTCTTGAGGCCCTGTAATACAAGGAAAGTAGAAACAAAGTTAGTTTAGGGTCCATTTCCTTTTTCTTTTTTTATAATCATTTACCCCTTTTTAGACTGTTGATTGATATTTATGTATCCATAATGGCATCAATGTGGAGGCAAATATGGACACATTGACCTAAATCAAGAACAAGGTGATACATTATACCCTAGATAGGTCGACATTGAAGTAAAGTAAAGCTAGCTGATGTCTTCGATGATCCATCACATTATGGTCTATATGACGGGTACTTTGAGTTTGTATGGACCATGAGTGGACCATCGACCAATAGGAATGGATTCTATATCAGTGCCTCATCCGTCAACATACGCCCAGGCGAAATGTCTACACAAAGCGCATTAGTGTAGTGAAAATAGTGTATGTTTTAGACGAGCTGCTCTTTTCTTGGAATCAGCAGGTATCTGCTCGACTTTTATTAACTATATATGTGGACTTTTTGAGTGTTCGATGTAGGATGCCTCGTTGGAGCTAAACTCTTAATGATTCTTTAAGTGTGTATTTTTATGTAAATGTATGTGCCCTTGATAATAAAAAATACAAGTTGTAACAACTGAAGAATAGTGTCCATTGGCTTAACTATGGTGACAGCCTTACCACGCATGTAATGATAACATCAACAGAAATACCTTATAGGCCCTACGTGGATGTACATAGACAAAATTATTCCCTAGCTATATAATGTAAGTGGATTGGCCCGGGCCATAAGTACATTGTTGTTGTAGTTGCTGTTGTTATCTTTCTAGAGAGGAACTACAGCACCACATATGACTGTATTTCGGAGGGAGTGCATTCACCGAGGCATAAATTCTTGAAGGCAGATTTGTTCATCGCATGACGTATATGACATGTTGCTCTTTTCCACAATGCATGTTATATTTGCCACATTATATCCAGAACAACAATTATACACAGTTTCAAAATGGAGTTCATATCAAATGTGGCCTATCAATACTATATAAACCCAAGAAAAAGAAACAATATACCACATTGTTGGACTGACATCCAAACCTGTCCTGCGTCCAATAGAATCCGGACGTGACCCTGTGTTTATGGTAAGTCCATGAATTATGGACTAGGACACAATACAACCAGCGTCCGAGGAGGCTGAACAATAAGTTGGCTGCGTCCCTAATAACCCAGTCTCACGCCGACTGGAGGTCCCCTGGAGCAACAGCCTTTAATGTGCATGCATACCCGTCTGGTGCGGGAGATTTTGTGCAACATGCGTCCCGATGGACCTGGCACGTGGGGAGAAGTAAACAATGCGGGCTGTACCAGAAAAAAGGGGGCAGAGAGGGGGTAGATTAGAAATAGCCTACCAGTGTAACTCCTCCCCAGGTCTGTATGGGGTCTGTATCGGTCTGTGGGGAGGTCGGGGTTGGTTATAGGGTACAGGGGTAAGGGGTGACTAATGTGTTATCAGTCCTGCACAGCACTGATCTCTGTAAAATTTGCTGCGTGCAGCAGGGGACAACAGGGTACAATAAGGCAGGGTGTAGCAGTATGAGGTTAGGGAGGGAGTGTATGAGGGTGCGCTATGGGAAGAGGGTGTGTTGAGGAGGGTGTGCTGCGGAGGGATGGGTGGGGTGCATGGGCTTTACGCGTGCCTCTTCGTAATGTGCTTTGTCAAATCGGCCGTGTATGGCGGGGCCGGCTGCATGAAGGCTGCACAGAACCTAAGAGGTAGAGCAATGGGTGGGAGGGAGGGTGTGTAGGTCTCTGCTGGCGACGTACCACGTATCCTGACGAATGAAGGGCTGAGGTAAATACCCGTAGAATCCCGCCCGTCACGAGATGACATTAATTCCCTCTTGTGTGGGTATCGGGGGTGCAGGTCGCTAGCGGCGCAATAAGCCGTGCACGTGAACGTCGACGTAAAAGTGGACGTGACGTCATCTCAGACGACATCGTCTAAATGCCGTCTGCTGCAGTGGAATGCGCGCGCATCCTTCACATACGGGTACTCCTTAGAGACGTTGGTACCGTGCATATACTTAATTAAGTCAGTGCGTCTCTCTTTTAATTAAGACCTGCTCTAGTAACTAGGGTAAATGTAAACTTCAAAGGACATCTCTCTACGGGAAAGAACAAAGGAATGGAAGTGCGAGAGTGTCTTCATGAGTATAATTGACCACTTCAATGGATAAAAAGCACTCCCACGTAATGAGAAAAACGCATTTATGTGTCATAAAAAGAGGTTCATCCCGGCTATTATTAATGAATATGTACAAAAGGTTGTAGGTTATGAAACTTTAAGTTTAAAAATCTCCAGATTCTTTTCCAAACATCCGATCACTTTCCTGTAATGTTCATCTTCTAGCACCACAAGCACAAAGACGCCACTCAATTTTCATCTTCATTCAGGATGTGAACTCAATAGTCTGGATATAAATACCATGATTTCATTATCCCTACATATTTTATGTTTTCAATAGTTTTTGTGGTGGCTGATGCGTTTCTTGCCATATTACATTCATATAAAAACGTGCATCATTTCCTTGTCGGAGACCGGAGACCTTCAACAAACAAAGAGAGGCAATCAAATCTAACCATACAGCTCACCTAAAACAAAGCCAAACCTAAAAAGTAAACCAACAAAGAAACTGAATTGCCTCCTTATGTCACGCACTCATATAAAACGACACATCAAAATTATACCTTTGGAACAATTGAGACCTCGGTTTCCCCTCCTACAAAAAACCTTAATACTGCTGGGAAAAATGTGTGCCCCCATTGCTGCATTACAGAGGCCTTCATTGCTAGCTAACACGCACTAAAAAAAAAATTGATTTTTTTCCCCCACGCTCTTCACGGTCGCCTTTTTCATTATGGAGGACAGTGATGAGTCAGAGCCCGGCATTTCTGATGCTAAACTAATGTGTGGAAAAAGACCGTCGTGACAGACAGTCAACCAACAGGTGGCGTGTGTGGGTAGGTCAGTGTAGTTATATTACATGTAGGTGATGGAGAAAGGATAGGGAGAGAAAGCATGAGAGGGAATCATCATGGTAAGTGAATGCAGTGGACTAAAGGGACACAATGCCATACGAATGGAAATGTTTCAGCTAGTATTTTAGATATATGGGTCATAGTAACAACATGATAGGATATGATGATCATGATAATGGGGAAGCCTATAGAAAAAGTTACCATAGTCGACAAGACAAAGAAAAGTCTTGTATTCGGCTTACATTTCCAGCGCTGTGTCTTCCCTTTCTTTTTACATTACTTCTACAGTCATATAGGGTCGACAATATAAATGTAGTACATTAGCTTGGCAGGAGAAAGGAACACGAGCTAATATCATGGGAGGAGAGCCCCTTGGCGGATACCACAGGTCGCCAACCCGGCGCACCAGGATCGATCCCTCTCCAGACATCCACTTCCAGGTGGGTGTGTCAGGGGTGGACCTACAAGGTGGGAGCGTGTAGTTGTATGATGGGCTGGCGGCCAGCACAACTCCTAAGTGGCTAATGGCCGCAGTGAGAAAGTAGGCAGCATCAGATGAGTGACCTCAAACAAAGCATGGATGTTCCCTGTGTTGGGTATCTGTGTTGCTGGTAGGTACATGTGGCTGGGTCGAGCCAAGGTCAAGGCTATCACAGTGGCAGTTCTGTGCTTATAGCCGTATTCTAAAGTACTCAGAATCCATGTCTTTTAGGTCATGTTTTGACAGACAATCACAGTAGGCATTGACACTGTACAGTAGTGTTTGACCATTATTCTGCAGTTACTGGTGGCTCACAATAAAATTGGCACCAATACTTGACACAGATGACTCAGTGATTTCATCTAATTATTCAGCCACTGATATGAATATGATAACCACCAATAGTCTTATATCATAACCTGACATTCTGACACAAATAAGAAGATCCCGCCCTTTACACAACACTAAAAGAAAGGTCTAATCTCTGGAGGTGCCTCTGGACACTGTCACTTTTTTTCTCGGTTACAGTCACTTCCCACAGCCTATCTTTATAACATGCCTTTTAGAGAGGACCTGATATTTTTTCTTGTATTCCGGTTCAACGTTCATCCCCTTTCTACAGAAAACTGTGGTCGTTATTTATTCTTCACATTCCTCATTTTGCTGTGCTCTATCATGATCTTACCCTTCACTGAGCCATTCACTTGTTAACAAATCTGTTGTTTGTGCTAATGACCCTAATAAAGTTCAGACTGACATTTCTAGTACTGATGAGATCTGCTAATACACATGTACAATGAAATTCATGCGTCAGTAGAAATAAATAGACCATTCATTTGGATGTGATGCAGTTCCGCCGTCTCCGGCCCTTACAAACAGTACACTGCAAAAATGGTGTTTAGATTTAAAACATGTTTAGGTCTAAACACGTTTAAAACCTAAACATATAGGTCAGTTAGGTGTCTCATCGACTACACATTTAGGAAATGAACACTTTTATTCTAACTACATAAACATTTACGCTAAACATGTTTAGATGTTTAGAGTTGAAACAGTTGAATAATAGGTGTTTAGATTTAAACATCAATATGTTTAGATACTTGGATGTTGAATCCACACCAGGTAGCAGCACTACCTTTGAATGGACTATCTGCACATAGTTATAATCAATTGTTGTGACAAATGTCCCCAAATCCCATGTTTATCATGGTTTCATTTCATAGAATGTCATGTGAATAGAAAGGGCAATAGAAAATTGACTAGATTCACCTTATTCCACCATCATTAGCATAAAATAATCAATAAGCTCCATGCCTGACACCTATTTGATGTTATTCTGAAATAAATAAGGCAATGTCCTTCCTGCCAAGCTGTTGTACTTTCTCAAGTCTCTCATTCTAATGCAGTGTGTAATACATGTACACATATATAGCTGTGGCTGACATCTTTGGAGACTTTGACAAGTAAATACCTGCTGATGCCCCCCCCCAGTAAATGAGAAAACAAACAAAATATATCTCTTGTTTTAATGCATACATGTCTGCAAACCTTAACTCTCCATCAAATTATTTAATCATCTAAACACAAAAATTCATAAACACCTAAACACAAAAATTCATAGATATCTAAACACAAAGTTTTAACCTAAACACCTACATTTCTAAACACTTGAGCTAAGCACATTGTTTGGCTAAACATGTTTAGGAAATTAATGTGATTACAAAAACGTTGCAAGAATATGTTTAGAATTGTGTTTAGGATCTAAACACCATTTTTGCAGTGTAACTGTTGTTTTGGTTTCCCATGGGATCAGCAAGCTATTCTCCTTACTATGCATATTTTAGAGGACAAAGATGCATGCGCTGTACCAGTGAAAGTCAGACACCTTTGATAAATACTTGTAAGATGTTCTAGGGGTCTTCAGTCTGCTAAGCTATCCCTCTATACGCTTTCAGACCCCCACCACACCCCAAACCGTTTCCTCGATCAATGCACCTCCCTGTTATTGAGAAAATCGTCGTGGAAGAGTATGTGGAATCTTCTGAAAGGATCTATTATCCCAATTTAAAGTCATACACAGTTCTAAGCTTTCTCCCAAGCCATTCACATGGCTGCAAGAATAACGGGAGCTCATTACTGAAACTGCATGGCATGGGAATTCTAAACAGCAGTGTCTTTAATGACGCAGAGGGCGGGTATGGAATGACTGCTGTGCATCTTTATGATAGGTCTCCCTGCTGGCATAGCGCGAACCATGGACTACCTAGTGAGAAAATGAGGACAGCGTCTCCCTGCAGACGAGTCAAATTGTAAGCTTCTATTGAAATCTTTTTTTTTATCTTTTGAGAACATATGTTAAGCTCTATCATATTGGTCTACCCTTTAGGGGCATAGCATACACGCCTTCTATGACATGTACATATCATAGACAAATGATAAAACGTGTAATGAAGAAGGAAACCCAGATAGGCTGTAATATGTATCAATTTAGCGCCATTTCGGTCTGATTACTGGGGAGACAGCGGGTCGGTGTCCTGGATGTAGCTATCGCCCTCTAGCGACAGGCGGAAGTGACAGCTGCTGGTAATGCGCATGCGCCGACCGTCTTAACTAGAACGCCCCCATCATATACCCTCCCCTTTTATGCCCACCCCTAGCCCTAGATCGGGTATATGCATCGTCGCGCCAGGGTGGGGCGGCGCGTGCGACAGCCATGCCCGACGCACCTGCTCCCATTCCCTTACGTCCCCAAACCACCCTTCCACCTCCACAAGCGCCGACATGGTGTATGCAATTATTTAATACCATAACGGAAAAGGCGGGCAAGGTTCGGCTTACCTCCGGCACAGCCGCCAGCAGGGCCCCGCCTGGGGCTCTCGTGCCATCTCACGTAACGCTGGGCGCGCCGCGTTTAGCGACCAATTGCATGTGGGAGGACGACTGGCGCGTCCTTACCACAGAACATGACATGGATGCACGTGTGTCATCCTACATACTTATAGGGAACAACTTAAATAACCTAGTCACCACACGGCCTACACTCAAATTTCTGATATAACGTTCTTAGCAAGAGGGTGGGGTGTTCTCCTAAACGTCCATTTATAAATGCATGATAATATTATCATGATCGATTTGAGGACACGACGGTAGGCGAGACAGCCGAAAAGGGTTGTTAATGATGGCATGTATAATGCAAGACACGCTGTTCCAGAAACAGAAAAAAAAGATTACTCATTCAGCGCGAGATTGCATCCCCAACGCACGCCTTAACGGCACTTGTGTTCCAATGTGCCGTGCTAATCAGCGCAGGCAATAGTCTCTACTGTGGTGTGCATGGATTTTACATCATAAACGTTACTGCTGTCCTCCCCTTTCCACCTCTCTGAGTCTCTGTCTCTGAATCTCTCTTGAGAGTCTCTCTGTGTCTCTAAACTCGAGGACGCACTGTTCTCTGTAGTCTGACTTCTGTTCCTGACTGAAGGATGGATGGCCGTGTGCGCCTACTTGAGCAGACAGTAGTTGTTCCTACTGAGTTCTGCACGCTGTAACAAAAAGACAAGGGCGCGAGGCGCCTTTCTCTACGCTTGCCGCGCGCTAAATGCCTGCGCGACTGACAAAGCAAGTGCCAAATGATGAGACGAAGGAAATGAAAAAGAACAAGGCGCGACGCAAAGTAAAGAAGCTTCTTCCAAGATAGACAGACAAGGAGGTAGAGATTATGGTGAATATGCCTTTTTCCATGAGCTGGTGTAGTTTCCTCGCATTGAGTCGGATCTACCAAGCCATTTTATCGACTGTGGACAGTGATCCTTATCCTGTGATGGGGTGGACCAGTGGGGTGACGATATAGATTAGAAAGGCATTTGAGATCAAGGCATACAACAGGATAAAGAATGTGGAAAACGATAACTGTACAGCTTGGGACAATAGTGAAATGCATGCAGAAAATTAAAGCAGTACTCTCCACCAAGGAACTAAAGATTGATGCTCTATAATACAGTGTACAACCTTGCTCTACCATAGTACACCGCGCCCTTGATGTGAGGGCTGCTTTATAGTGGACGGGAGTATGGGGTTAATACAAGATAAGAGAACGTGTCAAAATGTGATGACAAGGGTCCCAGCTTTTAGCGATAAGCGATGGGAAAGATTTCCAAAGGATGGCCTGTGTTGGAAATGAGTGTAGGGTAAAACGGCCAGAAGAGCGGGAGGGAAGGCGGAAAGGATGGCGTTGAATAATACCTCTCTGATTTAGTAATGATGGATTAAAGAGGTCTGAGAAGCATACTGTGTGGCACAGTTAGCTACTGCCAACGTTTTAGTTGCCGTGACTGACTTTTGGGTTGTGTACTAATGACTGGATCCAGCTGATGGTCACGACGATGTCTTTTAATACATCACCGGAGAGGCTTCTGTAGGAGTACCATCCCCAGGAGAGCCCACAATGCTACAGAGACGTCATCAATTCTCCCCACTACCCCATATTTCCCCTTTGTGTGCAGTTCTGAAGTGATAAGGTACCTTACAACCTCAAGACACATACGGCTTGAGGCACATTTAAAGCAGAACGGTTGGGGGTGATCTTGGTCTATGGATATTAGCATATATATTGTGCCTTATATGAAAGGTAATGATCTAACCCACCATCCATGGAGATACAGCTCTTACAGGGGAATATCGAGAAAAGCCTTCCTAATTTTTATGCTGAATGAAATGCATCCAGAAATGAAAAAAGATGTTCTGCCCTTAATGTAGGGAGTATGCGTACGCATATTTGTGACATATACTGGGAAAAGGGGCCTTAATGCACCCTGCACTAAAGGCCCTTTTCGCAGATCCTGTCACATTTTATGTCCTGTCCATTCTGCAGTGTCACGCTCAATATTCTCAATATCATTAAATAGATGATTAGGAGCAATGTCCTTTCAGAATAAAAAAAAGAACTACAATGTACAAGTATAGAACGTAAATATGACAGTGAACAGCAGTTAACAAGAAACTTTCCTCTTTTTCTTTTTTTTTTTTTTAAATTAAATTGCCACCTATTTATTTGAGCAAGATCCTGACTATTTAATATATTCTCACTAATTTAAACGTCTGAAGGGCTATGGGGACCCGTGTGCTATGCATCAGTCATCATGGTACGTAATTGGATATGATGCTGTTCTGTTACGTCTGTTGACATTTTAATACAGTTTTAAGTACTTTAGATAGAGGTTCGTCTAATCTTTATCAGTATCTTTCTTGTGGTAATCTAGATACATTAGCTGTACACCTGCACCACCTGTTATCACCAGACCAAAGGAATCTTTTCTACTTTGGATAAGTCCCCTTTATTGATAGCGATGGCGTGCATGGCACGAGTCACCTTGTAGTACTGCGTATAGTTCCTTTAGATATGGAGCTACCGCCAAGGAAGGTCTTTAGCCAGGGGCCCTTAGTCACTACTCTTTGATACGAATTCATATGGTCAAAATCAGATTGGCAACACCTAAGTATAGTTACTGGATTGTGTTACTGTGGGGGTAAATGTGTGCATACATGTGTGTATGCACCCCACAGCCTGGCAGCTTAGCAAGGATCAACCAGCCGCCAGGCCACTGTAAAATGGTTTAAGTCATTTCTCATCCAGTAGCCGTCTAGAGTCCTACTATATAGACCACCTCATGATCCATATGCCCCACTGGACTGAGCAGCTCAGCCTGCAGCACACCGCCTCAACCATCGTCAGGACCACAGAGCAATAAATGCCACTGAGAGCAGCCCCCACCCCCTCTTTCAGACCGATCGTGTAATGCCCAGGTTCATTCATACATAACTCAGCGGCCTGGGGTAGGTGTTGGATAGACTACCTATGGGGAGTATGGGGTTGAAGATTGAAGGCAGTGGCCAATTGCAGCCGCCTTTAGTGGATGCAGTGGGCCATTGGGTAAAGCTGTGCTGGACTATGGTGGGGGAGGGGTGTAATAGTTGGGGTGCTATATGAGGGGTGTTCCACATGGGCCGATCTGTCAGGTGCTGACGGCCTTCACCAACCGCCCAACACCCCCTATAGTAGCCCTGCCCACCCCAACAGAGGCCCAGCTGCCGCCCAGAAACTCACAAACACTGAGTAGCTCGACACAAGGGAAAATGGGCGAAAAGCCCGACAAAAAGCCTCACTGCTGACCCCGTGTCGCCCGAAGGAGGGCAATCAGAGGCCGGTTTCGATAATGACAGTGAGGCCAGTCGGGTGCCGCCCACACCGTCGACAACGACACACCTCACTTCCTGTTACGGAGTAGCTCATGGCCGGAAGTAGGCACAGCCCACTCCAGGCGCATGCGTAATGAAAACACATGAGTCACGTGGCCCGGTTACCTGCTGGCTGAGGTTCACGCCGTTTGGGGAATTGGGTAGGGTAGTAGGGGATGTGCTGACCAGCCATGTTCTTTTTTTGTATTAAGTTAATAAATCAGCAGAACACTGTCAGACAAAAAGGCTGCCTCTCGAGCTAGGTTCTATGCACACCAACTACGTGCTCAGTTGCTTGGCTTTAATTGCAAGAGCACTAATTGCAAAATCGACTATTTCCAAATATGTTAAGTATCTGGTATGCCCGGTCCCTGCACTTTGTACACTTTGAGTTTATTTCCTATAAAAAGGGGTGTTTTATGCCACTAGAAATCAGTGTTTCCGAGAATAAGGGATGTTCTGGGGGCCCCAAAAATCAGTGTTTTTCTAGAATAAGAGGTGATTTTTTTCACTTCAAAATCAGTGGATAAGGGGGTGTTTTTGCAAATGGAGAACGCAGGTGACGTCCCCTTTTGATGCGGAGTGCAGGGACCTGGCTGGTATGAGACCCATGATAAACAGAAGAAACTGCATCAGAAAGACTAGCTTTAAATGAAGAATTGCTAGTCGAGATTCCTTACCACTGCGGAGCTGGGGACAGAGATAAGGACTGCATTGGACGTTCGAGGGCGCCGTCAGACTGAAAAATGCCGTGTCATCAGTGAGGACGTACATGAAGCTCAAATCACGACCTACCATGCACTGGACAGCCTCATGGTGTCAAATGTCCTATGAGCTATTGACATACAGGTCCGGCCCATGCCAACCCAGAGGGTCCCTGTAACCCTTGGCATTGTTGCATTCTCTGAAAGATGTTGCTCCTATAGTAAAAGGAAGAGCTGGCTAAAATGCCCTCATTTCCAGTCCTTTCTTTTCATGTAGCTATAACTTGTCCCTTTTGTTGCTCACAAGTGGTCATTCAAGTACGGTGCTAAAAAAGCAATCTTTGAGTAGGTACCTAGTTGGGAGAAGTCAGTCAATATAATATACTAACTGACTTGTCCCCACTAGGTACCTCCGGGACAAGTTTCCGGGACAAGCCTCTCTGCCCAATGTCTGCTCTACTTCGTGTGCAGGCTGCCATGGATCCTTCCCTCCCAAATGAGCCTCTAATAGTCAATGGTCATGGACACCCCATGACAATTGGTCATGTGAATTGTGAATGGGAGTCAGCACTTAAAAGGGTGGGCGAGTCACCTAAAAAATACAGTTTGCCTTCATTAAGGGGCGGAGGGAACCTATATCATCCTTGGCGGAGGCGCAAGTTTCATTTATTACCATAGGGGGGGGGCACTAGCAGATATCAAGAGGCATGGCGGATGGGCCTCTGATGCTGTCAGGGCCTTACTCCGCCCCCCCCCCCACTGGGGCTTAGTGCAAGGGGTCCTAATACCCCTTTTCCCAGTACATGCCACATATACATATCAATAATTTTGTTACACTGAGATATTGCCAATAAATATCAGGTATTTAAATTGTGAAGGGCTGCGTGTGTCTGTTAATGTAATAAAAGACCATTGTTAGGTTGAGCACAAGGGCATTCGACCGAGTATGAGGGGACGGGGGTTGTGGCTAGGATGGGAAGTGTTGGGTTATGAATGATGGAGCTACTACCGGGTACATGGCATTCTATATTGTGCACGGAAATGAATGAACCTAAAGTGGTTTACAAGGTGATATATGTCACATAAGAAGGAGGAACCCCCTTACATGTACGCGCAAAGAAGCGATAAAGGCAAGACAAAGACATTATTAATGATGACTTTCAAGATGCCCAACAGAACCGAAATAAAAACCTAGGGCTCTTAATTTCAGTTTTTGTCAGTATGGTATGACTTTATACATCAGCATCCATATCTTTAGTGTTCTGGGTAATTTTTCTTCTTTCTTTTTGAATATATTAATATACAATAAAGTCTGTCCCTTGTGCATAGCTCATCATTCTATCCTAAGACAGACTACATGGACCCTACTAAAAGTGGAAAATAAAAAACCATGTTGTAAACATTACCTCCAAGGTAAATACCATTAAGGGCTGAGACAGCCCCGCCCAGCAACGGACATGACGTCACGGTAATATCCTCAGGGCATGTTATGTGGCTTATCACAGAGCTGATAACAAATCGCTCACCTCTCTTCAGCACACTCAGTCAAGAGCCCATATTACTGGCGACAGTATTGGAGAACCCTCTCCAAGCAGCAGATAATAGTATGACGGAAGTACCTCTGACACTACAGCAAACTTACCGTCTATGGCCTGGGTGTTCATTTAGAAATCTAGGTTTATGAACAGACCACCGCCATTTACTTCACATATGGTAATTGTGGGCATGTACCTTTCAGCACGTCCTTTCAGGACATTGAAAGATGCCACTCAAACTTCGTTTAGTTGACGAATTAATTAGGTAAGTACTGATCTATGTTAGCTGAATATATGGCAGTTATGCAATTGCTATTATAGTTACATGGTGCCTTCAAACATCACACCCGTTAAGTCGATTGTGCAAATCGACACTGTAAAAAATGTCGTCAAAATAACGACGGATCTCTGGCAACTGGGGTCCGCAAGGAATTTCCCGTCATTTTCATGGATATTCCTTGTACTAGGGTGCTTTACTGTACTGCAGTCGTAGGGTAGATCGTAGAAACTAAACATTACTTCAGTGTATCACAAATTATGGTGGTTCACTTTTCACTTCAACATTAATGCCTGGTAGAATCAACATTTACTATTAGAGTTACTGTTGGACTCCGCAGGATGAGTAAAGTAGATCAATTGGCAGGGAGATAAACAATCATCCTAGGCCATAGATGATATCTCTGATTCTGAGTGCCACCATATGTCCTTATAGCCTTGATCAATAATTGAGTATTCTTGTATCACCTAACGGACTTGCATTGCCTTTTTTATATCTGTATGCAAAGTGCAACTCTGGGGGGGGTATATGTAGGTCAACTTCTAGACACTGTCCAATCTTGGGCACGATTAGTCAAAATATGCACTTCCTGCATAAAAAACTAATGTGTCATGATACAGAATAACAGTCACAGGAGATTAAATTCACGTTAACTGCACTTTTATCTCGACTTGTCAAACCAGAGATATATTAAGAAAATTAACGTCACATGTTATGCCATCATCCATTCTGTCATAATTACAATGCATACGATTGATATCAAGTGGAAGGGTGGTGAAGAAGAAGAAAAAGAGCTACCTCCTTGGATAACTTCCAAGGCGGAGGTAGACCAAGCCATACAATGGGCCATTCGCCAAAGATGCAACAGACCCTTTGATCACTCGAAATACCGATTTCAAATGTATAGGAACACATCAATGGAACATCACCTGTGTGCTTTGGAGGCTACAAGACCAATTAGGACCTGTCTGTGTAAGGTGTGTTTCATTGAACCGATGGTATTGAGTGGTGTTGGGAGGAAGGGTGGCGATGACTGGAGCATCGGTGTGTTTAATTATTAGCGTTGAGAAGTGGGTAGAAGGTAGAGCTCTTGTGTTACCTGTACCAAGATGCACTTAGCGACGGAAACGTCACCTGTACTGAGGTCTGGCTAATACCTCATACCTCAAGGAGAACCAAGGCCGCCATTAGCACGTTATGGGCGCGCTTACAGCCGATATCATCCAGTGTCTGAGTGCAGTAACCCCATTAAAATCCTCACATATTCACCTGTTATCTGTCTGGCCACCTCACATCAAACCGTAAGATGACCATTAATGGGCATGCCTTATTTCTAATTTACCTTCTAACACGAGGTACACTACGCTCCACGGACGAATATGATATATTTCCATTGAGCTCCCCAAATGTTTTTGGAATGATAAACCCCAAGCCAGAGCGTTGGTCCAAGAATAAAGCTTATGAATTCATGACTTTCAGGTGTGTATATATCTCAGTTTTGTGAACTCAGAGCAGAAAAGGCTTAAAGTGAGACAGTTCCGTTCATTCACGACAATAGAGCGCACTGCCTTTGTTGCATGGGGCTAATAGTTTGCTGATAGAGATAAGCCCGTGTAATATATCGTGTTAGCTGGCATAAAAAGGTGGTGCAAAGTTGAAAAAGGGAAGCGAAAAAGCAAAGTATAGATATTTCCTGTTAAGTGTTCAGTCGCTTCCATATTACCGCACGATTCCCTCCGGTATCTACATAAGTGCACTTTTTCTGTGCCTTAAGGCTATCATGATCTTGTTCAGAAGAAAGTCCTTTTTATGGAACAATAATGCATTGCCTGGCTCGGTGGCTGAAAGTATTGATCTTTCTCTCCTCGTGCAAATGTTTGTGTTTCATCTTCAAACGATAGAAATGAGTGCCCCCCGTAGACATGAAGTACCCAGTCCCGTCTTGCCAACGCACTTAAAACAACAGCACCTAGGTATACCTTTCAGGCATTTGGGCTGACTCTTAATATCCTGTAGATCTATGTTTGGTTTGTCTATACATTTGTACAGTATCCGTCTGTGTTCACCAACGCTTAAGTAATGTGTGTTGGTGACCATATCAGGCGCACAGTTTCCTGACCTTGTATGATGAATAGAATAGTATCTAGTGTCTAGTGAGTATTTGTCAACAAGGAAGGGACCAGCTTATTCGTGAATCTACAATGCAGAAATACTAAGAGAAGAGTAGTAAATTCCCTAAATATGTTATAGGCCCATCACTTAAGTATTAGTCCATAATTGTGAATAATAAAGGCAATACTTTTAATGAATAGTGGGGAGATCTACCACTGTATTTTATGAAGCTAAACACCACTACTAGACTTATTGTTGGTGCACAACCCTGTAAATGCTATGAGCAACGGACAGGTTGGTTTTCGAGGTCGACAGTATACGCACATTATGTGAGAGATTGTAATATGTATATTAAACGACCGGGGGCTATGTTAAATGCGTGCCATCCTTCCAGGGGAACACATGAATGTCATTTGCATTCCAGCTTCCTGTCAAATGTCTATGCCAGTGATAAAAAGGACTTACTAGAGTGACAGTTTTCCATCAACAATATGCACATTGGGTATCAAATTGTCAAGGAATTGCTGACAGGTGCAATCAGCCAATTAGAAAGGTTTTAGATTCAAGTGCAATTTCATGATAATACTTGAATGTATCAAGACATCTCCGACAACGAGTTTACTTCTAATGAGAAAAAACTTAGAGAATTCCTAAATTCTATTCACACTCCATTTCTGTTTACTCTTCTCACTTGCATTTACATGCTGTTGGAGTATTCAGGGGACAAGATATACCTTTTAAAAGTTCTAAGGCTTCATATAAACTCTCGTTCAGTTCACTGTTGGTTTTATCAATTAATCGTTCTCTAGACTGGAAGCATATTTGAACTAAAACACTGTATGTAAATTTATACGTCTAAAACTCAGTTGCTGAATCTAAATTGATTGGAGAAAATCCAGCTGCATGTGAAAGCTGTAATTTAGATTGGAGAAAATCCAGCTTCATGTGAAAGCTGTCATGTGCTTGAAGGAAGTTGTGGCGAGAACTTTCCTTCTGCCTATATGTGGCCTAGTCTTCCATTCATGCATGCATCCGCACAGCAACTGTCCGATTTGCTCACATCCACAGCACTGGAGCATTCTACCTACCATGTGTAGCCAGGAGGCTTGGTTCCCATTTAGCTTTACAGACTTGTCATTTTGGTTGAATCACTTCAGTCCCTTTTCCAAGGTAGCACTGGAATCTTGAATAGTTCCGGCAAATGCCTCATGTACGCGCATGGCAACATTTCTGTTCTAAAGGAAGTCGGGGGTATTACATTATGTGTTTAGTTGAGATATATGCAACCCAATTCAAACCCCGTTATACCACACTTAACTATATACCTAATTCAATCCCCGTTACATCACATTTAAGTACATGTATTTACGCGGAATTTATTCCATTTGTTAGCAATATTCACCTGCAGTAGTGTGCGATAATATTTTCAAAGATAGTAAGTGCATGATATTATATAGTTCTACACTCTCCTTAGTGAGGTTCGTGGTATTCAGACCATTTCTCGTGTAAGATAGGGACAGTGGCTGTAAACCGTGGTCCCATGCCAATCATGTCTCGGTCAGGAGTGAGAGGAATGAGATCCGAATTAGATCGTGTCTCTCCGTCTGACCCTCCTCCAGGGCTGATTAGGCCTTGGGGCCGCAAGAGGAGGCCACCGAATCCCTCATTGGTGGCTAATAGCCTTGTCCTACCCCCCGGGGTCGCCCTCAGGTGAGCGACTCCTGTCGGTGGCTGAGCTACTCGCCTCGAGCTGAGCTGCTTCCCCCACTGACCGTGGCACATGGGCCACTCATTACCTGCCGAGCACATCTCGACACTGCCCCCTTCTCAATCTATAACTGCGGTCGGTTGTTGTGCCCCCAAGGCAAACCGGGCGTGGTTCCTGCCTTTTCTGCTTTTTCACCAGTTTTGTTTTGGTTGTTTTATTCACGTTCCTGGCCTTTTCTTATTTCTAGTCCTCCGTTTTTACAGCCGTCATTTCACCGTGATTGTGTGTTCCAAATACCGACATTTGTGAAATGCCATATGCTCCCAAATTGCATATGGAACCCATCTAAGCAGTCGAACCTTATGGCGAAATTGCTAGGGTTGGGGGACAGGCATGTTATATGCCCGACTGCGGTGGCATATTTGCCCCATTTGTGCCGAATTATGTGGGTTTTTTTCTGTCCTCATGTTATGTTCTTTTGTATTCGACTATTGGCTTGGCACAAGACCTGATGGAAGACTACTGATGTCCTGTGTGTAATCAATCGTTGGCTAAAACAGTAAATGGGTAATTGATTATGGCCTGTATCGGCCTTGGCTATTGTACTACATAGAAAGACTGCACATCAGTAAAAGAGCCTGCTTTTGGGGCGCGGCCACCTAGGCCGGCCATTGAGCCATTGAGTCGCCGACGTCGCCTGGTGCTGCGATCCGTCAGAGATACCCCCAACGCCTGTCTCCCCATAATTCCAGTCCCTTTTTGGCGCTGATAATTAATCTTCATAATCGACCGAGCGTCTAGCGGCAGTCAATAGCTCAGGGGGCCGGCGATTTACAACCACCCCCGCGTCCACTCAATGGCGACCGGAAGTGAAGGGCTAACGAAGTCGCCTCCTGGCGGTGTAGAGGGAAGGAGGGGCTCGTTGAGGCAAGGAATGGGCGGCGGCAGCAGGCTGACAGGGTACTGTGGCGCTTGGAGAAAGGGCACGGGATGTGCGGCCTGTTGGGTGGCCATTAGGGTATTATGGCTCTATTTGCTGCATGTTTTTAACATGAGCTCGCGGTAGTAGCGTATTCATCACCACCGACAGGTCAAATAAAGTACACGGCGTCCTGCTAAGCGCCCCAACACTGCATCTAAACACATGAGGGTTTACTTGCTAAGACCTCTTTTGTGAGTTGTTCATGATGGAGTCCGCTATCTGCGTATATATATCACTGGGCTTCAGCTAACTAAACAGTATCGGGACAATGGGCGTATTATATAAATGGGAGACATATCATATTTCAGATAGGAATCGATCTGTACTGGGCTGGACCGATCCTACAAAGATTTGGCATTGATAAGGAATGCTTTGTGTATGAGTGGTCTGAAGCTACCTGTGCTTTGTAACTATGACCTGAATGGGTGCATCTCGCCTCTCTCAGCCAGATCGCGTAACATTGGATGGGCGGCAGTCGGTGCGACAGCCCTAAAGCGCCATCTAGTGGACTTTGTTTTAGCAGTCCTTCACTAGCCCATTAGGTTCTAACTGAACTCAGATACAGGCATACGGCATCGCCCAACCCTGCCAGTAATATCAGAATCCCCACCGTCAGCCCCTACTCACCTCATCCCGCCTCTCATCTCACTCGCCAAGCCTCTGAGACTGTCTCCGACACCCTGAGGCTAGGTGCCTTATTGCTGGAAGAACACCCAAAATGCACCAAGCTAAGGTAACGCCGTCCATTGAACCAGATGATGCGCGCCTCTACACTGGAACAACAATGGGGTATTGCCACCTCCACGGGCCTATGCTGCGCCAGCAAAAAGCCATGGGGATGTCGGTATGGTTGAGGAATGGGGGAGGCAACTATAGGAGATCAAACAGCGGGCTCTGGAGCAGTGTATGCCTGGCATCGCTTCGACGATCTTAGAGGGCATTAAGACTGATCGGCCAGTCCCTGATGGCTGCACAGTGCTTGTACCACTAGAGCGCCAAGACAAACCGGCTCCCTCTGTAAGATGTGTGTCCCCAATCTGTAGGCACACAAGAGGCTGCGATATTGTAGACACACCTGACAGCCCCCGGGGAGGCAGTATATGATTATACCAATCTGTGATCAATTGATATGTTCTATTACCGTGGGTGTGTCACAGGGAAGAATTTCAATAACATAGGATACGATTACCGTAAGACACTATTTCCTCTGGGCCCACCCTGGGCTTTGCATGTCGAAGATTTTCTATACTGCACACATTGTCTTTTGTTACACGTCAATAAGGAACTCTTGCAAATCAATGAGATTCATCTCTACTCCTATCCCTACACTCTGCCATATATAACCACATTGTATTCACGTAAGGCCTCTATCACACAAAAGCCCCTCGTTTTCAGCATTATGCATTTTGAAATCCAGGGATCACATGTTATTATTTCTTAAAATGATATTACCTATGCCACATAATTCCCAGTGCAGGGAAGATGTGACTTCATGAAATAATGTAAGAAGAAGTTTATAAGTATATAACCTCACGCAATAAACAGGCTCTCCACCCTCGATTCCCCACCACACAAGGAAAACCGGGAAAATTACAAAAGCAGGGAAACACAGGGGATTTAAAAAGTTTCCCAAAACAACAAACTAAAAGAAAAGTGACTGATCCGTGACTGTTCCGATCCACAGGGAAATTCAATTTGGCACAGGGAAAACACGGAATTTAAAATCAAAATCCCAATCGAGACCCCGAATAAAGGGTAAAATTTGGTAACTGTTCCACGTTCAAACATTTGATGTGCATTTCCTAGATGTAGATCTTGTAAGGTTTTTAGATAGATGCCTGTTGTGACCCAGATGTAATGTGACCTATATCACTATTTGCCAAATATAATGTAAGTTAGGGTTGCCTGTTTGTGTGTGGACCTCATATGTATGTCAAAACAAATCGAGAGATGGAAACCTTCCGAATATCATTCGGGCCACAGAAGGCCCCATTTTGAAAACACATGGCGACAATTAATTGATGCCCACTGGCAACGCTCAGTGACTCTTGATTATCTCAAGTCCACAAAATGCATGTTTGGTTCAAAAAGTCAAATACACTTCAATCCAGGCTCTTATAGGACTTCACTGTAACCTTAACCACACGAATCTTGTGATTGTACTTTTGCTATTTGTGCCTTCATAAAACTCTGTTTCTACATTGTAACAGAGGAGACCCTAATGCAAAAGCGAAACCTCTGATGTTGCATAAACAATCTCCGGTTTCCGAGTTTACATTAGAGAAATATCGTGCCATCAAATAAAAGGACAGGGATGCAATATTACACTCCCAGCAAAGGCAGAACCTGATTTCAGCTAGCTTCTTCAATGTTAGCAAGAAGCTGGGAGTGGCATCCCCCCCCCCTTTGCCTCAGTCACTACAGGAACCTCGATGTGAGCAGCTCCCCTGTGGTTTGAGCAACTCCCCTGATGCGGCCAGTACCACCAGGCGGCGACAACATTGGGGTTGGGTGCGGTCAGCTGAAGGATGACTTAGTAGCGCATGAGGCTTGTCGCCACTTCTAAGAGGGGCTATCATGGCCCGTCCTCCCCAGTCTTCAGCGAGGAGCTCACCCAACTGCTCAGAGGACTAGGTTCCTGTACGAGCTACTGACGGGCCATCTGGCAGTGGACAAAGTGCTCGGTGGTGGGTGAAAGCAGATCCCCCGTTGAGCTGGAGCTGCTCGGCGTGTGGGAATAGGAGGGGTGAGTGGAGGGTGAGGGGTGGGCAGGTCAGCCGATCAGATCCTGCACCCCATTAGGACGGGACTAGGTCGCGCAGCGTAGGACAGGCGGGGACACATTACATGCGCCCTATCCCCGGTCAGGTGGACGACGCCGTCAGCCCATAATGGGTTCAGCCTCCCCAGCTTATATGGGACAGGGAGAATGCGCCGAGGGGTAGGGGACATAGGTCAGGTGGGGCGCCACGAGGAGGCCACGACGCTCCTCTGACTCACTGTCGACCGGAGGGACTGACGGAAATTGAAAAAATCCTTCCCGAGACAATAGGCTGAAGCCCCGAAAGGGCGCCACCAGGAACAATAGGCTGGGAAAGTGGGGCAACTCAAAGCGCAAGATTATGTCTTGGCTGTAGGAAAAAAAACTGTTTTCTCTGAAGTGTTGGACTGAGAGGCCCCACTTAAGGCTGACTTCCTCCGTCAATACGTGAATGTGGCCGAAGATATAAAAATCCCTCGCTTCCCATATGACATCTTGAGGAATGTCCCCTTTATTGTGTTTTGGCATTTCCCCACTTTCTGGCTTTCTGACAGCGTACTGAAGATGCCATCATATATCAGACGCATTTCCCCCCTTGTGGTAAGCATTTCTCTGTAATTGCCGAGGAGATGTTGGCAGAGCAATGCCAATACTTACATGTGTATCTACTTTGCTGATGGCATGTTAATTATTAATAATGGGAGGGCATTTTCTTTTACTTATTAGCCTGGAAGGGTTTCTTTATAGTGTCAAAATGAGGAATAGCATCCTCAAAACTAAACTTGGCCGTATGCAGTATACATCACAAGACTATTCGTCTCCATGTTCATTCCAGATCAAAGTGTAGGTCCGTTGTAAATGTTCGGGAGGGGTAGAAGCCAGAAGCCAGTCGATCCCTTGAACTGTCAGAGTGGATTACAGTGAGCAGGGCCCTGACATGGGCCAGGAGTCAGTGAAACATACCTAACTCTGTATATATACAAAGTGTCCCCTACCCACCCACCCCGTCACCACTATACACGTGACCGGCGCACCGGAAGTCGGGACATTATGGGCCGACCATAATGCACATCCGGTTGAGTGGGCCGTCAGATGGCGTTATGCACACATCAGCGACGCCTAGTGGGGGTCGAGCTTACATAGCCGACTAAACTCCGTCCCCGGATTAGATGGCTGCAGTGCAGTTATTAACGGTTGACACTGCGGGTCCATTCACCAGGGCGGCAGAACTCATTTTCACTGTAACGATGGCAGTGGAGGTGAGGGATGAGGACGCCACTGGCCTTGTGCTGATAATAACGGAGGGGACGAGATAAGCGCTGACCCCAATCAATGGTTTCCAATTGGCCGTGAGCCAATAATGAGCGGTTTGCGCTGAGTTTAACATCCATTAATCACAAGAGGATCCGCTAGAAGATGAGGGCGACAATCATGCAGGACAACATGGCGACCACACTTATCATACACAACATGAACCTCTTTTATTTTTGGGAGCCTAGAGCTTCGCAGCTATACGCGAGAGCTCCAGGAGGTTGTTGCTTTTATGCTGATTAGAGTAGGTGCCCTCTTTTCATAACAAGTCATGTTCTGCTTCCCATGCTTACTTTCACTTACCACATTAGACTGCAAAGTTCCTGCGCTTGCCTAAGATAAGTCCTGCACTATTAGGTACCTATTAATCGTGTCCCATTTTCATTCAAGTTCCTTGAGACCCATATAGACTGACTAGACTGACAGACTTCTCCAGACTATGTACCTCCTCACGTGGCCCTTTTCTAGGATCCGACTGGCATGACCACTTTTGTGCAACACAACATACAAGTCAGGACTACCAGGAAAGATAGAGCAGAACTGCAGGTGAGGCACTTCTTATGCAGAACTGCCTTTCCCATAAAAGCAACACCCTCCTGTATGGTCACATACGGCAATTTAAGGTAATGCTGTGGCTGAATGTCAACTACAGTTTTCAGTACCCTGTATCATAATTGAATTATGCTGGAATTCATTTAACCTTCTCAGTCTCTCTCTCTGTCTTTCCTTTAGAACGTACGACTTTTTTGTTTTGACATTAGTCGTGTCACTTCTAGCATGATGCTCATTTCTACGGAATAATCATTATCGAGGTGAGTCTGAGAAAAAAAAACAATAAGCTATACCAGCATTACTACTGGGAGTGAACAATCAATCATTGTTTAAACACTGTTTAGTATCCATATCAATATTTCCATCACAATATATGGACTGGACGAAAGGCATGTAACCTTTAGCAATGAGCTAGCGCTGATAGAGGCAATTATAAACCCTGTTATGTCAGAACTTATTAGTCCTGTCTAACCCTAGAATCAGGTGTCCTGATCAGGCAACATGCTTTAATTGCGCTTGTTACTGGAGATATGGCTTTAGGCCGGGGCTTTAGGTATAACGCCAAATTGAACCAATAAGCTAGGTTAATCATGATCAGAAGGTGTAAAGCTGATAGTAAGAGTTCCTAAAAGAAAATTTTTGATGAAATAAAAAACCCTCTTTAACACGAATAGACGGGGACATTACAGTATTGCAAGCAGCAAAAGCCATTGAAATAGAAGAGACCTAATTGAAGCCATTAAACTGTATCACAAGAAGTGAAGGACGCCTAATGTTAGATTAAGGCAAAGTCTATCCTCCGTCAGTTCGACAATCCCATTTACTTATCATACCCTCTGCTTTCCCACAACATCTCATTGAAATCAGACATCTCATATTGAAAAAGGGACATAAAACAAGGGTGACACGAGGGTCTTTTTCCATGCTGCGATGCAGGCTCTCAATGGCCCAGATAAATCTCAATCCATGCAGGATGCTACCTTTTAGAAGATTAATGAAATGCCCTTGATTATTATTGGAAAATTTAGAACCTCCTAGAGCTACTTCGGTCAACATGATATACATGACATAGTGTTTGGCAAAACAACATGTTATCAACTTAACACATCAAAAATTATCATAAACCTGACGTACATATGAAGCAAACACTCTGTCACCTAGCCTTTCAAAAGCCGCTTAGATTTCCCGAGTAGTCATAAAATCTGATATCATCTAAAATTGAATTAAAATGAACAGTCAACCGAACAGTCAACCGAACAGTCAACAAGAATTATGGTAATAAACGTGAACAATGTGTATGCCCTAGGCCATGTGTGTCTATTTCTTCAGGGAGATTATTGCCTGCCGAGCTCCTGTATTGCTCTTCAGTGCTATTACTCATGTGTTATCTATTTAGAGTGTTTTTAGAGGGCTTACCATGAAAAGACGACGTCGTTGTCTGTAACTGTACCAACAGCAACAGCCCTGCCGTTAATGAAGTTAGCTTGAGGAGAGAATCCATCACTGTCATGCTGGAGGCTGGGGCTGGTGAGTGTAAGTTAGTTTGCCTTGTCCCTAACGTCCCCACCCGGTGAGTAGTACTCCTGTTGGTGTCCTGGTAACGCAACCAGTCTCACTTATTGTCCTCCACACACTGGGTGCTTCATCCACGTGTGCTCTACACCGTCTCCAAGAGACAACTGGCAGCCCACATGTACCGACACAGGCCGCTCAGCCCCCTCCCCACCTCCCTCCATCGCGGCCGCAGCCAATGCCGTGCCGCGCTTATTACCAATTCATAACCCCCGAAGCCAATGAGGCTGGTCGAAAGTAGGTCTGACTGGGAAAAGGCAATATCGGTGCCGGAGAGAACACGGCGCCGACCGGGATTTAATGAGTTAAGCGTACATCAAACACCATTAGATAGCGCGGGCCTAATAAGACTCGGCCCGACGTCGGTTCATTAAACAGCAAAGTGTGCCACTAATGCTGGTCGATCAATTTGCGGCAAGGGGCAGGCTGCACAGCCAGGTAAGCGGACGGGTATATGAGTATTGACGTTCATAAATATACTGTCCCGGCCCTGTCTGAATCACTTCAGTAATGAGAAGGTGCTCTCAGAGAGTCACATCACTATGGAGAACATATATAGAGCCCCTGCCATCTTTTGTCTCGTCTCTAAGCAACATACTGGAATGTATTAAAACGCCCATGGTATAAGTCCCCAATCTCTACCTGCCCCAGAGAGCAGGTTATACAAAGGGAAGGGGAACAATCCCCCAGCTTTAGGTCGGGGAAAAAAGAATTGAGTCCTTGAAAAACGTGCGTGAGCTGGATAGGTGAAACCAAAGATGACTTGGGGAAATGAGACTCTGGCTTCAGGGGGTTTCTTTTTCTACCCATATGGGCTTTTTACAGACAAGTCACTTTATCTACTGCGAGTCACGCCATGATACGTTTGCATGTTTTGATGATTGAATTTTGAAAAACTAGTAAATGGGGAATAGGGGGAGTTTTTATGTCTACCTTGGAGGCCTACGTGGTTAATCAGTCGTGAATTACGGATGGAAATGATATAGCACGGAATCAAAGCATTGCGTCGTCCCACTTCCCTGGGTCTTATTAGACAACCTAACTCAGGGGGAATCTTACACCATCTGAAGCATTAGAAATAGATGGAAATCTATCGTGATATGTCAATACCCATACCATGCAATTACCATCATTAGGACCATGTATATTCCTTAGGAGGGGTTTAATTTGTTCCGTCAGGTGATCCAAGGGTTAATCACAGCCGACAGAGACAGAGATTTAATCACCTGGAGTGCATTATGTATCATTTCTGTGAGAGATAGGTGAGATAGGAGGGGTATAGCTTTACCTAATATATCTGTTGCAAATGGCAGACTTGATATTGTTGATTATTACACGACTTCTGTGATTTTGGGTGTTTTTTTTTCTGGATATTCCCATTCTGATACCTGTCGATATTGCAGGTTGTAGGAGTACTGATATCATTGATATCGACACTCCTAGGAGTGAACGGATTCGGTGTATCGTATGATAGTTTTGATATCCTACGATACACCGAATTAGGCCACGAGTTTTGATATCCTACGATACACCGAATTCGGTGCCCGATAGCCCATTCATTACTCTCTTAATACATTTGGTGCTGTTATCCAAGTCCGGTCTGTTAACAATGCTTCTACTTGACCATAATGAATAAAAAGAGGAAAGACTTATAACAAAAGACGAATAAATGCCATGGAGAAAAATTGCAAATTACCGCTTAGCTTGTTGTACAATATGCAGTGACAATTTTCTATGATGTCACACTCTGTGCTCATGATTATGATTAAATGGGACATGGAAGTCATAACTAACCTTAAAGCCAATGTCCACGCGTCTGTATACGCATAATCCGACTAAGCAACAAAAATACAATAGAAATTATAAACGCTTGTATTCTCACGGGTCAACAGACATTGAAAGTTGAAAGGGGAAAAACGCTATGTATACAATTGGAACAGAAACGAGGTGTTGGTATACGTCTCTGTAACTCTATCTTTGATAAAGAAACACCATAGGTACACCTTGACAGCAATCACTATGGATATTATTGCTCCTCTAGCCAAAGCCAGTCCACACAGTATATCAATATGACATCAATAGAGAGCTTAACCTGTCCTATATGCTGCTGCACACAGTTAATGCAGCGCCTCAGACTGCACAACACAGGTGAGCCATTGTACACATACTTCACGGGTAGTTATATAATTGAAGACAAGTCTAGGGTAACTTTTTATCTTGGGTCATTTCCTTTGCCATACTATGGCGAGAGCTTGAATAGGGCGATTTGTTACTGTTCCGTGTAAGAGCCCAATTAAAATGTCCATCATTTATACTACTTACGTGTGTGAATGTAAGTAAGTAGTATATAGAAATGGTAAATAAGAGGCATCAAGTTGCATCCATCTGACAACAATGGAAAGGTCGGTGATAAGTGATGAATGTGATGAATTAAAAAGCCATACAATGGGCATAGCTTTAAAGTATGAATTGATTTGGATAGTCACCGATTTCTATATAGTGTAATTATGGGGTTCTAGCATGTCGAATATCTCATATGCCAGGGCTCCACTAGCCGGCACGGGGGGGCAGCGTCACAGGTTTTCCCTGCATTGGGGTATCCTTTCTTCCTGCCAATACAGGAACGCAGCATTTCGGTTTAGTTCGCAGCGAAATGCCGCGTTCCTGTATTGGCAGGCAGAAAGGATACCCCAATGCAGGGAAAACCTGTGACGCCTGTGACTGCTGCCGCCTAGTGGAGCTTAGGCTATGAACAGGTGGATAGCCAAACGGTATTGAATACATCGAACCAAATTAACCTACCGGTACTGTATACCTGGTCTATTCTACTTCGATATCCCAAATACATAGCCGTATTACTATTGAAAATAATAATTGTGTGTGGGAGGCCATGTTGCCCACTTGAGTGTGGAATTGCCCAAGCCTGTGCAATTCACAGTAAACAACTCCATGATTGTGATAAAGCGGAATATATATAGTCTCACGTAGGTGAACATAGGTGTAACACTATCCACATGCTTTGTGGGTAGTTGCTTCATTAGGGACCTGCCAAGCGAGTAATATATCTGGAAATATTACCTTCTTTTCTATGGCCTCACTGCACCAGCTCCCCACCTGATTCTGACATGGCAACTTGTTGACAGGAAATGATTAGGTTTATTAGTACATGGCTAGGATAGGCATGTATGGCATTTATGTTACTTCTCACTCCTTTGCGCTTACATGGCCAGGAGGTTAATTCAAAAGGTCCTGGGATCGCTAACTCAGCGATCTTAGGAATTATTCTGCCTTATCCAATTAAGTGATCTTAAGATTAGACTTTCTTGCCTTTTCACAGCCAGCACTAAGATCACAGTGATCTTAGCCTCAGCCCTCCAACACCATTCCAAATAGAACACACTGTGCACAGGGGCAAGAGGGCCATAGTGAAAGAATAGCAGTGGAAACACTTCTTCTCACAAGATTGATTACATAAGTGTTCCCCCCCCCCATATGAGCTACTTAATGAGTATAGGGTGCAGTTGACCTCATACAGTATTCAAGTGCACTTCATGCCTGAGTAGCCTGAAGAGCCCTCAAGGATTCTCAGCAAAAGTTTTCCCTCCCCTCTATATGTATACATTCACTCTTAGGAGCTAAAATGTTCCCTGCGAGTGCTCTTGTACTCAGGTGAAACCACTATGCAATTATTTCACTAAGATTGCAGTGATCTTACAGCTGGAAAAAGAATAGTGAAGGGATCTCAGGACTTGCTGTGCCTGACTGGCCTGCAACCACTGCATTAGATAGGGTAGACTGGCTAGGTCTTATGATATGTGCCTACACTAAGATCACAGGGGTAGAAATCCCAGGACCTTTTGAATTAACCTCCTGGCATTTACCACTGTTTTGAATTAACCCCCAGAAGCGTAGGCACAACTGATTTGGTGAAAAAGTGTTTTCATTCAAACCTCGGAATTATTTAAAAATCAACGAACTCCTTTGGTGAATCTTGAATTATGACAGAGACTTCTATGTAATTCCATTGGTACACACTTTCACAGTGAAATGACTTAAAGTGCCATAGTTTCATTTGTAGAGATTACCTGTAGAAGTAATTGTATGATGAGGATATATCCGAGTTAAGAAAGTGTTCAATGTCTGACCATTGTCGGGAAAGAGTGTTGGAGATTGAAGCATTTCTAATAAATTCACCCTAATTTCCAAATCCAAATTCCCAACTTTGAATGGCCCAGTTAAAGGTATATTCCGCTATTGGATAAATCAAAAACTACCATAAGTTTCTCCAAATGACTTGGAATTATATCAGTTTTATATATTATGAGATAGCCAAAGCAATAAAAACCATGGTTCATTGTACTAGTTTCAGATTTATTGACATCTGAAGATGGGGAATCCTTAACTATTGGGAGAAAACCCCCATTTTTCATCATTTTCTCTAATATTGAATAATAGACCATGGCTATATTAACTAAACTTCTCATATATCTAGCAGACATCATTTGTACCATGATCATCCAATAAAAACAGGTAGTCATTGGACAAACAAAAGAGCCATGAATAACAAAGAAAAGTGCAATTAAAAAGTATTTTAATTTAATACCTTCTACACTACAGGAAAGAAACTGCCTGGAATCTGTTCACCAGACTTTGCAGGGATTGAGATACAATCACCACGAACATTTTATATGAGCAAGGAATTGAAAGGTTACTTATAGAACATAGAAGTGACAGATTTATGGAAATATTTTCTTTTTCTTCAACAACTGAAATCTATTAAGTTGACCAGTACTGAATTTTAGTGCTATGGTAGGAAGAATGCAAAAGGCTATTGTTCAACAGGTTGATAGTGATGGGTTATGGCATATAGAAAAGGGAAATGAGCATAACTAAAAAGTTTAGGTAGTTTTAGATTTTGGCCACGAGGGGGCGATGGCATAAATGGTGTAATATACCTTTAAGATAGAGCTTCAATGGATAAACATGCAACAGAGGAGAAATATTCCCCAACTCAGGGAACAGATCGAGCGCTAAGGACCGTTGGTGGGAGCAACTCAGTGATTGATAGTTGAACTGTTTCTTCACCTTGTCACTGGTATATTACTGATATAACCCAGACTGGACCTTAATAGAGCGACAAGCCCTAGCTTAGAGCAGTACCCAAAGCACGACTCCCTCTCCTGCCCTCCTTTCCCCCCCTAGCATCAGGATATTGCAATTTTTAATTTCCTGTGCTGGGACGAGGTTAGAAGGAGTTTGCCTTGATCCCCAAATTTAAACCAGCTGCCATGTTAGCCCCTAGACACCCACCCACTCCCTCACCCCCCCCCTTCCGAATTCCCCCAATGAGGGACTGTCAGTATTATTATGTACGACCTTGTTCGATGCTGTTCCTCGTACTATGGGTCAATTCAGTACAACTCAACAACCCACTCACTCACCTCAAAAGCACACATTTCCCTAGTGCATTGAGTTTACATTCACCTATCAACACCAGACACACCAGCATCCAGTTTTACGAGGCTGACTTTTTATGGCGCACACAGGTTGTCAACACGCAAAATTAAAAACTAATTGGCTTAGGAGCAGCAGGGTCTGTGTAATGTGAACATTAGCTTCCACCTTTACCACACGTGGGCAAAGCTAGGCTTGGCGTGCTTGTTTTTCAGTTGCTGTCATGTCAACAAATGAACTTGACGGCCAGTAATGGTGGCCTTTTATAGAGGCAATTACAGTTGCACCAGTTTGATTGGCAGGGGGCGGGCAGGCCAACGGCAGGCCTTACAGGCGCTTCTGACCTCCTCCTTCCATTACAAGTTTCCATGTAAGAAAGCTGTAGTAACGAGATTGAGAATCTATAAAATGAGATTCACCACCTTGGCTTTGGCCTAGTTCTACCCACTAGAAGTGAGTTAACAGTCCTTATTGGATCCCTCCTTCAAGTACAATTTGCCTGCGGTGGTGTTTTCTCCACGTGTTCGAGAGCCTTAGGATGTGTATTTGAGCTTGTCACTCCTGACACATTACACATGCAATATATACCAATCATCATTTGTGCTTTATTTGACATTATATACAGTTAAAGTATACAGGTGTGCAAGGGGGTATCAAATTACAGTTCTTACATTTTATTTTCAGCTTTAAAGAAAATTATCTTTCGAACAATCATATTCAGCAAGTGAAACTCAAGCTGGCGCCAGAGGCCTAGTGAACTATGGGTATTAGACATTAAGATTTAATGTCTAATACCCATAGTATCAAAGTAAGTAAAGTATCTGGACATGAAATCTGACAAACCTAGTATCACACCAATAGTCCACTTGGCCTCTATCTTAAGAATGTATATGAGATTTTGCATGGCTCATTCGCACGGGGCCAAGTGGACTATGGGTGTTATTCAGAAATACCGTACTTCAATTCATACGATAACCTGAGAATTTTGAAGGTTATACATTAAAAACAGTCACTGTAAACACCATCATGATAAAAAACGTGAAACAGGTGAGGGGAACAGCGCTCCCTGCTGGAGTTCTTTTAGTTCTGTGTTTGACCAATAGGGACGATACAAAGACTATAAATATACCAGACGCCATGTGAGAGAATAAAGCTATGATAAGTTAAATAAGCATAATCAATCCATGGTTGTGGGTGTATGACAGATCACACTTATGGCACATCAAGTCAATGTCTTGAACAGGAGCTGCGGCCTTCAGCCTTGGCTCCTGTCCATAGTACTGTCTGTCAGCTCCCAGGAGTCTATCCAACACTTGCTTTCATCCAGCAAAACACCATAACAGACATAAATATGTGCCCATAGCCTCATTGTGAGAGCATGCCGAATCCGTATGTTGGATGTAATGTGAATTGAAATAGAAATGAATGTTCTTCTTTAAATTGCCATAATGATAATGCATGTATAATTGTTATTTTCATCCTCATCCTGTGCGGATATATCCCCTTTACACATCAAATTGATGAATACTTTTTGAGACATGAAAAAATGATAAATCAAAACAATTCAACGATCGGTTTAGATCGACAATTAAATGTATTGGGTGTGAAGACAATAGAGTCCCATCTCCTGAAAAAGCTTTGATAGTCTTCTTACTGGTTATTGAATCATTGAATAAGATTACAGTAGCCTACGTTTCGAATTGTTATTAAACCCCAAAATGGCATTTCTAATGATAAAAACATGTAACAACCATGGTGGCGCCTGATTTGTGGTCTCCGTGTTCAGACCAAATTAAGGTTGTTACCTGGAACAACCTGTCACGTTGTAAAGGCGCTGGGCCTGTCAGCAGTATGACAGGCCTTAATATCCTAGTAATTAGAGGTGTCACTCTGCCATTACCGTTATGTATTGAATGCACAAACCTGGTGGTTTCCATGACATCTGTACATCGTTGTACAGGTGTGTCAATTCATATACTGATTTGTAGGAGGAGGTCGAATGGAGGCTTGTTCTTGTTAAGAGGCAATGCAGACAGGTATATGACATGACCGTAAGCGATGTAACTTCAGCTGCATCTATACCTGAGCGTATCAGGTGTGATAGAAAGAAAAGTTATGATTCAGGTAAAAAGCAGAGAATGTAAAAGTATGACGTGCAACCATGACTGATGAAGGGGGGCAGTCCTTTTGGCCAACCCCACTGACATTGAAGGGTAATTTAGCTTGATATTAGATGTATGATATAGATAGGCTGCTGCACGCAGGATAATAAGACCGCTCCGGAAATGGCCTCTACAATACTCAAAGCAAGTACCTAATATTGTATTCAAAGAATCCTATGTCCATTGCCCAAGTTTACCATCGCAGACCTGTAACAGAGGCACTACTTCTTGAAATGAAAGTCTTGAAATGTATGTATAAGAGGGTGGTCAGCAGCTCAGTTAACCGTTCATTTAAACTATGTACAAGCCAAAGTAATTGTACCTTGGATGTTCTGTGTGCTTTAAGGACTTAGTCATGCAATGTGAGTGTATCTGTGCACATTCCCACCCACTGTAGTTGGCATTGCTGCCACAGGATGCTGCCACTCTGTCTACATACAGTTAGTGTATGGCTTGTAGCCCAAATATTACATCTCAAACCCAACCCAATCCTTCTCAGAGAGATCTCAATGGCTCATTTGGCAGGAACCAAGGTACTCAATACTGGCGGTTACTGTGCACAGGTGCCACAGGATTTTAGATCTAGTAGGGATTAACATTTCAAAGTTATGTACATCAGCTCTACCCAAGGGTATTTCGTGCACCGATATTGTTTTTTTCTCATCTTCTATATTGATTGCTGATCTAATTTTTGGTTTATTTTCCACTCATAGCAATATTGTAGTTCTGAAAGGGATTGTTTTAGATCTACTGTTAGGTTATTTCACTGATGCAATGGACACAAAAGGATTATGCAGATATTTTAATTCTTACCACATACATAGGTAGTAGTTAGTCTATGCGCAAGTAAAAACACTTTTTTATCAGCACCATCAATTGGCGCCAAGTAGACTACCGCTACACCAGCTACTGGCAGTATCTGGCAATCATTTGAGGCAGCACCCAAACGCTGTATCACGTCCATCTTTTCAGGGAATCTAGAAAAAAAAAAGCATGTGAGTAAAGAGATTTAATTTTCACCGTCGACTAAACAAGTAGGAATGAACATGAATATTTTAGATGAATAACCATAGTGATGCCCTTTGCAACTGGTATATGGTATATCATCATGTAAGACTTCGATCAAAAGCTGTTTTGATGTTATATTATGCCCCTGGTGGCGTGGATTGGGTTATAGCACACTGATACAGATCATATTGCTACCGACAAAAGGCACAAGAGGCCACTGACAGGCAAAAGAGGCAAAATATTGAAGCTGCAGTCATAATCTACTCAGTGCATGGCGGGCAGACCTATTCCTTCGGGGTTATTTGGAGAACAAAATCCCTGCTGGTGGTGCAATCCCCCTTGGCCTCGGTCTCAAATATGATTAATATTCCTGTATGAACTAGGCCAGAAAAGGCAATCCCACGTAAGCCCCTTCATACCTCTTGAACAATCAACCCAATCTCTTCTAACCCTATCCACCATCCACCTTTTACAATCAGCCCCGCCCTCCTCCCCAGTGCTGACCCAGTCGTCTCCCCCTGCCAGCCTGTGTATAGAATAGGGGGTACTGTGGGTCAGACTCCGGACGTTTGGCATTGAGTGTCTGGAGGAGAGAGGGGAGGGGGTGGTTCCTCCTGTCCCTCCTCTACCCTCTGGATCTGTCAGGTCTTTATGCAGACGTCAACTACAGGTGTGCCTTTAGACGCCAGCTTACGAACTCACGCTGCCTTTTCTCTGGTTACCGCCAGGGGTAACCCAGATTATATGGCGGAGAAAGAGAACTGTATGAGATAAAAACTATGACTCATTGTAGATCATGTTATCATTTTTTTTTATTAATGACGTTTTCTTGCTAATGCCATTATTGATTTGTTCATGCCGACTCCTTGAAATTGTTGTTATTGTTGTTGTTGTTGTTGTTGTTCTTCTTCTTCTTCTTCTTCTTCTTCTTCTTCTTCTTCTTCTTCTTCTTCTTCTTCTTCTTCTTCTTCTTCTTCTTCTTCTTCTTCTTCTTCTTCTTCTTCTTCTTCTTCTTCTTCTTCTTCTTCTTCTTCTTCTTCTTCTTCTTCTTCTTCTTCTTCTTCTTCTTCTTCTTACCATCTGCATAACTGGCATTTTTCGACCCTCTGCATGGTCAGTCATAATTCTGTCTCAAATCTCGGTATTTATTATCCTCAAGTGGGTAATGAATACACTTAGAAAGACTTCCTTCATTTACACGCCATAACGTTGGCATGAATATTTTATATGTCCCACGGTTTCCCAGTCCAAATAGCCATTTCCCAAAGGTCAATAGAGATCACTTGAAAGCAAGGTGCGGGCTCTGAGGGCATAAAAATGACTGACGTGGTGAGTAACCTTCAGCAAATGGAAAACGTTGTTATGCTCAATTGAAAACTGTCACACGCTCCGAAGTAGGTCTTGGTTCAACTTTTTAATGTAGGAAAACAAAAAGGATCCCCTGGGGGGAAAAAAAGTTTTGCAAATTGTGAGTCCGACGGGTCTGTGTATTTTTGAGTGGCTTGGCCTGGGGGCCATGCTTGGGGGTAAGCAGCACCTGGTCAGGGGATCACCTCCAGGGCCTGGCTCCCTGCCCGCCAGCCTGATGGGAGCGTGTCCCCAGAGGGGGGCTGGAGAAAAGAGGAAGAGGCTCAGAGGGTGAAGGCTGCCAACCCGATCTTCCAGCACCCAAAGGCCAGGGCCTCTCGCCAGTAGCCTGCAGCCCCCAAGTGCCTGCAGCTGCTCCCACAGGGGGTCGTCCTCCAGAGTTCCAATAGCGACCCCTCCAGTAGCCCTCCATTCCATACTCCCACTCGCAATAGCTGCCCTGGTTTCATTCCCCTGAACTGTTATGTCAATGGGAACATAGGGGTGGACTGGCTGATTACCGATAATAGACTGTATTATTATGTCAGAAACTATTGCCCCAGTTGTGTTATTTTAAGTGACTGATATGGGGAACTGAATGCAAACCGAATGTTATTGACCGGCCGATATACACGTGCCCCCATTTCGGCCCAATCAACCATAAAGCACAGGGCCTAGGGCACCACGTGATAAGGTTCGGCCAATCAGGACCAAGTATACACAGGAGGACGAGGCCGTGTGCTGGGATTGCCTCCTGGAGGCGGTAGCAGCGTTCACCTGACCCCCCTCCTTCCGTATTGCCGCTCCAGGAGAAGACATGGAGGGTAGGTGGATACAGGAGGGCAGGTTTGGGTTCGCCTCCCCATCCCAACTGACCCTGGTGTCATGAGCAGCTCGGCCCGGGGGTGCGGCGAGCTGCTCCTCCCAGGCACCCAGTTCACCCTGCTCACCCTGCTTGCCCCGGCTCCCACGGCCGCGCCCCGACCCCCAAGCCCTGCCTCTGCCAACTGGATCCTTAACTCGATCCCCTACCGCCACCGTCTTGCCCTTAATTCGCCCGCCTCTGCCTGAATCTCCTAACGATCGCCCGGCGGGTGGGGATGGACTCGCAGAGCAGCTCTGAACTTGGGGAAGGCGGTACACAAAGGCGGCGTGCTGTAATAGGCAGGCCTGCATGCAGGTCAGAACGTAACCCCTTGTACCTCCAGGAGCCGGTTCAAGTTGAGATCTGATGGGGTGGTGGGCACTAAGAGGGAAGTGGGGGAAAGTTGAGCTGCTCACAACTGTTCCAAATCCACCCACCCCCATACATCTCCGGCTTTTGGGCGCGTGGGTATCAAATTTCTTCAGCGTCTAGCTGAATGGTTTTTTTTTTGCGTCATTTCTTTTTCTACTCAAGTACTGTCAATTAATAGAAACGTTGATTCTGCGTAGTTCCTGTATTAAAGGAATGCTATATAGTCCATACCTACAACCTATAATCAAAGTGACAGAGTCACTATGAATATAAATAATATGCATTTTTTTTTTCAGAAAGCCACGCCAACATTACGATATGCTTTGTCATTAAAAAGTCTCTTAATTACAAAATGTATGTAATCATTTGGGCATGTCTGCAGTAATGAGAAGAGGGTGATGGTGCTGATGCGTCTACGTGTAGAGGAACGGAAACGCTTTTTACTTACATAATCTTCTTTGTAGGCTTATTTCCTTCCCTCTCTTTTTATACATAGAAGCTACTTAATCAGACGTATGCACCCCTCCCCTGGGGATTTAATTGCCACTAGGACGCAAGGGGAGACACTGGAGGCGGAGAGTGCGACTAGGTCACCCCTAGGTCATGGGAGCAACCTCCCGGCCCCACCCGATCCCACCTCTTGGGTTAAATAGTGATAAAAGGGATAAAACATGTAATCATCTATGGAATATTGCTCGACCTATATACCGGCAGATGAAAGTGATGCGGGGTGCCGACACAGGTCCTTAGTCTGGCCTGTATATGACGATGAGACGCACTTGGCCTCTGATAAGCCATAATGTGCCTGGGGGACTTCCAGTTACTGTGTCATTACGTGTGGGGACCGAGGCGCTGGCATTACCATCAACATCCCTTTTCAAATAAGCTAATTGCGCAGCCTTGTGATCCCTAGGCATAGAGGCAGACTGCCTACCTAACAGTCAGAGCCATACTCTGTCAGCATCCAGTGGTTTCACGCCGGGAGGCTTGCTTCCACCAAGAGGGCGCTCAATTATAGCAAAAACAAGTGCCAGTTTTATCAGCCTCCGCTCTCAAAAAGTGGTTAAAAAGAATTAGAAGGGCTGAGGTAATAATCACGCCTCGCACCACACGATTACCCTGGTTTTTGCCTGTTTTAAACGACCAGTAATTGGTTTATTTCGAATTAAACACAACCAAAAAAGTGTCAGCGGTGTCGTTTGTCTGGTGTGAGTAGTCGGCGGGAGTAAAAAAGGGGGATTTGCGTCAGGCGCCAGTCGGCGCGGCACTGTCGTGACAGGAGACCGTGTCTTTGATTGTGAAATATGAATGCCATTAGTCCAATGCCAATCGTCTCCACGGGCTGCAATGGACCAGGGACGACGTGAGTGACTACCAGGGTGGGCACTGCACGCAGGAAGTAGAGGATGGAGTAGAGGTCTTAAGGGGCTACTATATGGGTTCTTTGTGAACTTACACAAGGGGCCGATCAAAAGAGGGCGCGTAGGCAGTGGCGGATCCAGGATTTGGTAAATGAGGGGGCGCGGCCCAAAAGGAGGGGGCGCACCCCCTATTTTTTTTTGGGGGGGGGGTCCAAATATGTAGTTAAACTCTTAAGTACTAGGCAAAGGGGGGGGGCGCCCCCCACCCTCTAAATCCGCGACTGGGTGGGTGAGAGTAGCTCTAGGCCACAAGTGCAGTGTTTTACTTTGAATTGACACGTGTCAAGCACAAGTAAAATGGCATGGCCGTCGCCCTTCCCTACAAATAGCCATAGCTGGACATGTAAAAAAACAGTCTACCCAGACACTTACCTGTGTATAAGTGTATACAATATTGGTTTAGACCAACCCTCCCACCTCAATCTACCATCGACTCTACATGTTCTTGGTACATGCAATTAGAACCAGCTGCATGTCGGGACGCTGTTTTAGTCCCAGTTTTTTACCTTCTCAAAAAGGGATTACATTTCTCTAGAGGAAAGGCGGGTTTCTGAAAGGTTATTGCGTGCCGCATGACATTTAACTGTGCTACAACTCGAGTGCACCGCTTTGTTTAATACCCTGAGTGAAAAAGGGATTGAGAGGAAGTGATTCCTTTTTTGCATGACACCTTCCCTACAAGAAATGTAAAAATGCCTTATTTTGATGCCAATAAAACAATAGAATTTGTTCTGTTCTAACCAATAGATACAATGACATAGGATATCTGGCATCGACATGGTACCTACGGATGAAATATTCCACATACTTCATGAATTTCTTTAATGTCATGACACGTACTTTTCTCCCTTTTCATTTCCAAGCTATTGTCCCCAACATACTGGGATTGGAACAAGGATCAAAAGGTGGTCGGTCCCCCTGTGTCGAGGAAGTCATCTGGTCTTTAATAGCTAGGGCCTGTACTAGGACGATTGTGTCTCTCCATGACTGTGGGCCATATAAAGGTTATACGGCCGCCGTGGCACGCGTGAGCAACTCACTGCAAATGACCTAGATTTTAGTTCTGATCCCCGACCCCTCGCGCTGCTATAAAAGGCCATTATGAAGTTGTGATACGGCGGGAGTGGGGTAGGGGTGGTGGAGTGCGTGAACGGCGAAGTGGCTCTCCGGCCGCCGGAGGCACTCAACCAGGTAAAACGCCGGGTGAGCTGCTTGGTGAGCTGCTCGGACCGGGCTTGCCATGAACCCCGGTGGGGCGCGGGCATTACGTCGGTTAGGGTCACACAGGTGGAGGCTAGGCGCCTTGTTAAACGCCACCACCCTACTGCACTGCACCCGACCCTCAACCCCAACCCCCTTTTCACACGACACCATAATGGCTTCTTTCAAGTGATCAAAACGCACAGGGAGCTACCCCGGTCGTCGCCCTGCGTGATTTGCTCAGAAAACATTCGGGCTATTTTATTGGGCTGTAATACCAGGAACCATGTGATACTGATATGATGTCGCATATTCATGCTCATGGCCCTTGTCGTGATGTGTTTCCGCAGCCCCTCCACCTCCCTTGTTTCTCCCACCCTGAGGCAATATCAGCCGTGAGCCACTCTCTGTATGTATAGGGCTTCAGTGAGCATTCTCCCAATTTGCCTTCTCTATGAGCAGCCCCAGTCTGACCTACATCCTATAGGGTTCTGCTATATTTCATGGGGATAATCCTCGGTGCATAATTAGGATGTGATTAATTGTAAAAATTTAATATAAAGTGTATTTCGCTAGTTTCTTTTTATAAACCTTTTTCTGAATGGCAATGAGGATAATAATGTCTATAAATGTGTATGACTAAGGGCGACCCTGTCCCATCTGGAATTATAATTTTGCATGTGCAATTTCAAATTATACTCATTTTAACTAGACCAGGCGAACTTAGGTTCTCTGCCACAGGGTCAAAGTCAGCGAGGAATTCATGTATTGCATGTTTTCTTTCCATTAGGGACATATATGATGGCTAAGCACTCAGGGGCTGAGAGTGGGCACGGGTTAAGAGCCCAAAGCTATATATACACGTACTGCCAGACAACACGGATATATTGCGAGATTATTCAGCATGGCAGATGGTATATTGAATTGAATCATCTCTTATAGATGGGGATAGTTAAGAAAGGCAACATCCAGTAGAAACAGTCACCACTGCTCAGCCATTTTTCAATACTCCCTTACCACATGAAAGAAAAGAGGAAAATTAAAAACACCTCCATCCAATGAGCTCTAACTGCTACTTTCGCACTTGATTAAACGGACCTCCTAGTTTGGGCATCAAACCAGAAACTTTTTCCAGACCACAATTAAGCAACATGTTGAAGGAGAGGTCTTGCAGAGGCTGAGTACTAATTTCATTAATTTCCGGCGCCAAGGCCGGCTCTCTGATAAGGAGGCAGCGCGTGCTGTTTGGTGCGGCGAAGACGGGGTGAATTCATCTCCATATAGGTCCCTTATCATCACAGTGCTTTATTGGCTAAGGGAGCTCACTCTTCCTCATTTCATGTTCATTCCACAGTAGCGACATCAATTAAAGTTGTGTCTAATGACTCATTCATTTGATTACCAATGGCCTTGTTGCCTGAGCTAGTATTATAGCAGGAGGCAAGCCTGTCAGCCGTTAGATGTGCCACCTCTTCTTTTTTTTTAAAGTTAGGTGGTTTTCAATAACATGGATTGAGATTTGTTGGTGTTCCTGTGTGGGGGAAAAAGTTATAATTGGGAAAAGCTGTTTAAGTAGCAACTGTTTAAAAAAGTGTCTGATGTGGTTTATTTTAGTCAGAGAAAGAGGAAATCTGTGAGCAGCTTGTGAAAGTTGAGCTGTGAAAGCTGCAGTAAGCAGCACCAGCAGCCTATAACCAGCAAATTAATTTGATGTTGTTGACCATGAAATCTCTGACACTTGCAATGTCGTTTAAGGAGGGGAGATCCTGCACCTTGATATCATTTGATGTCGAAATATCTGTACATTATCTATCTTTATTAACACAATGCAGAACACTTCAATTTCCATTTTTGTCACGTGTGTTACATAAAAAACTCACACGTTCCAATAATGTATACACCGCCCCATTTTGGTAAAGGCAGTCTCATACTGATTTGCTGGGTAACTTTTCAGCAAGCTATATTGTACCACCCCCTGCTGATTACCAGCGGTCGGGGCCTAATGAAGCCTAGTAAGCGTTGTCACACGTCGGTAACTATCGCACCAGCCGCAATATGTCATTTTGTAGAAATCCTCAAAATGTCGCCAACTAACAGTCGCCGCGCCCCCTACCGGGGGCTTAGTGCAAGACGACGTCGCAGCACGCCCATGTTTCCGTGCCAATAATTGGACTGAGACGGCCATGGCACTACGGGGGTATGTAGGCCTATGTCGAATTTCACATCTGTCGCTTTCACCATCGTCGCTATCTCTCTGGCGTCTCTAGCACAGGAAGCTATATGGGTTATTGGGAGGGGGTGGCATGGGGAGCCATGGCGGGGGGGGGGGGTTACTGCAAAGAGGAGGTATAGAGCGGAGGGGGTTGGAGGATAGGGCAGCAAAGGGGAGGGGGTGCTATAGGAGAGGGGAAAAGAGGCGAGCAAATATGAAACGCGGGACAATGAGAATTAGGTCATTGCCGACGCTTTCCAAAGTCAATCCCGTAATCACACGACTCTAATTATTCCACGAGACGGCTGGAGTAGGGACGTAGGGAGCGTGGGGATGGGGTGGTTAGGATGGCGGAGGGGGTGTCGGTGGTGGAGGGCTAGAGGCGGAGCTGTCACCGACTTGTCCTCTCTGAACAGCGCTGCGAATTAATCTACACTTGAGTCGATAAAATAACGTGCTGCTGCAGTGACTAAGCCTTTGTCGGCAATTCAATACCTTTTGTCATATAGGCAAATGGATCTCTAAATAATGCACGACAGCCAGCATTTATTTGCGAAACACTCCTGGATGAGCTCCTTCTGGCATATGTGGGAGAGCAGCGACAATAAATGGCAAAACCTACCAAATACTAAGAGAACACTAGGGTTCATTCTCTTTCAGACGTTGGTCGATGCTTAAGTATAGCTATACTAAATTCTTCACCTTTGAATTCTCTGAAAAAGGGGTCTACAGTGGGGTGTTTCAGAAGCAGGTAATGTTTACAACCGGTCATAAGGAGATATGATAGCAGTTTTAATAGTGATTGTAGGCTTATAACTGCATGTGTTTCTAAAGCATTACCATTATCTTACTGTGTCTATAACTATATGACTGGCGAGAGATGATAATGGTTGCAGTTGTAAGTTTAGAATCTTACAGTTTTAGAAACAGATATTTAATGTTCATTATCATGTCCGGCTTCTGAAACACCCCACAGGTATGTTCTTATAGAGGAGCAGCATAGGGGGGCCCTCTGGGGTCATTTAATTCGTAAGATTACTGATAGCTATAACTTGTTTTTTCATGTTGTCCAATGTATCTGGGTATGGAAAAGTGATGTTTGACCAATGAAAGCATGTGCAGTCACTGAGAAATCTGCAATTCTATACAACCCTCTCTTGAAATTTTAGCCTCATTTTTAAGAGCTAAAATACATTTTGATCTACCTGTTCTGGCACTAATATACATCTTACGACAATTCCAATGATACCTACCCTCCCCCCTAAATTGGACCCAATGATCGCATTGCAGCCAACCATTTGTTGCTAGGACAAGCGGTTACCTAGCAACAGCCAATTTTAGCTAGCAATGCACCCCTTCTGAGACAAGTAAAGACCTTTCCTAGACCTTTACAGAATGGAGATCATGGATATTGTTTCTCATTTTGGTATTGAGAAGGTGCATGCCATTTTATAAAATGCAATATTGTACCAAAAATTCAGTGTGCTGATCAGAGAATGTAGAAAAAAATGATATAGCAAGCATAATGAAAATGTGCAACTTCAGCATTATCTTCTATTGGAAAATGTGAGCCAGCAAGCAGAAAGGACAGTTCCTGCGGGACTTAGTACCAGATTTAGCCACTAGAGGGCACGACTATGGGCTAAATTAGGAAAAAATATGCCTAAAACTGTTATAGGCTACTTTTTTATGGAGAATTCAATGGTTTTTGATAAAACGTTCTATTTTGGGTGGAAAGGTTCCAAATTTGTCATGTAAAAAGAATATTTTGGGCCAAAATAGGCATTTTTGTTGATTTCTGTTGCCATGGAAACATGATTTCCATTCTAAATGGGAAAATCAATCCCATTTGAAGGAACATTCCACAAGGTTTACTAGGATGAAAACAGAATTAAAATACCATTTGTAGATCAAAAGTTATGGGCAAAAAACAATTATGCTAAATTATCTCTCTCATGACCAATTAGACATCGAACTTATTGACATTCACGAAATGGTCACACCTACCCATATTTTTCAAGCCATTCCTCTAAGACTAACAGGACTATCTTCTCATGCAATATATCTCCTTGCCTCTATACAAATATTTTTTACTTGATAATTGTAGTGTGTCTTATATCATGAAAAGGATGAAATTAGAAAACATCTGATGTTGTACTAGACTTGTAGGGCAGTGATTCCTTAGCAACAAATTTACATAGCAACTTATACAGAGGAGCTTGTTTATAGACAACATAAAAAGGTTTAATCTTACGAATTAAACTCCTAAAAGATGGCTCTTTTGAAGGACTTGCTGCTCTACTATTAGTGACTAATAAGAATAGGACCGAGACCCATAAAAACAAGAGAGAGTAGTCCAAGACCTATGTGAAGGCATCAACACTATGCGTGCTGGGATGGTTGGCATGCTTTCCCTGTGGACCTCTCCCTTCAGTTGAAAGGCTTCACCCTCGGTTTCCTGCCGTTAATAATTGAGTGAGGTGTAGTGGAGGCATCGCTTCAGGTGGGCGTGTTGATGTATTGTGATTGATATGTTTAATTAGTTCGGCTGCAGTCATTTACAGTTGTGCAGCCTACACTGTGCAGTGGGCCGGACCTTTTATTGGTATTTTGGGAAGGACAGTGTATAGGCAGTCACGTGGCCACTAATTAAGACAAATAGGTCCAGGAACCCCGACGCTAAATATTGACAATTCGGATGTGTAATAAAGAGTCCCACTGACAAGGACCCAGAAATGTCTGCATCGTCCGTGAGGACAAGCAGAGGCCTCTAGGGAGTGTACTTAATGAGATATGACAACTTGAACATGTTCCTTTATTGGACACATAGTTATGTTCCCTTTATATGATATCATATTCATAAAATATGTTTTAAGGCATTTTAAGTCACTTCAGGTCATCGACATGTATGTAGAACTACATTGCAAGTATCTCAAAGCTAAATTTATCATGAGTGTAATATAATCACCGTTGATGTATTCATGCAATATAAACACTATACTGAGAATATGTATCAAAGTTATACGCATTTGCATAGGGGAATCATCCATGGAACCCCAAAGGACTATCAATGCTGAGTTTGCCTGTCATGTATCTCTGTATAGAGGCCCCATCTAGTGGCAGGCGGGGAGGGTACAGTGGCACTGTAGGACTTGTAAGCTTGTCTCCTGAGACCACTCCATGGTGTCAGATCTACCGATGCCAGTGCTCGTGAGGTAGGACCGCGCCATCGGCTGGAGCTCATGCTAACTAAGGTAAAGTTTAGGAAGACTCCCATGTGGAGCATTGTCGACGTGGGCACAATGCACTTGTGTTGGCCTGTGGGCATGTAACTGAAGATGGTGCGCGTCTGCCTATTTGAATTCTAATGACGGTTACAAAGCACTACGTCACGCACGCCGTGCTGTCTCCGCCCGCCACCAGTGGTGAACACAGCAGACGGGGATCATGTTAGATCTCTGCTTTTGTGCTCAGGTCGATTGTGCTCCCGGCCGGCTGTTCCCATGACGTGATGTACCCTCTTTCTGTGTATGGCGTACTCCTAAACCAATGCACCCCGCCCCTATCTCCACCGGCGTGGTTTTACTGGAAGGCCTTTATCGGTGATAACAATACAGCAGTTCGTGTCTTTTATCATACTTTCATCCCTTCATGTGTATTGGCGTCCCCTGATTCTGAGCAGCCAGAATCTTCATCATCAGAGAAATCATCCTCTTCCTCTTTTTCTAGCTCTTCGTCAGAACGCTCAGACCATATGCGGAACTTGTTGGGCTTAGAGCTGAAGTCGGACGACTCAGAGTCTGAGCTGCTCTCTGAGTCAGTTGTATGCACTGTTGGTGCCACCAAAGCGTAAGGAGCAACTCGTGGAGGTTTAGGTGGTCCTAGACCTGGGGATGAGGCAGCTATTGATGTCATGGAAGTAGCAGGTGTTGTTGTAGCACCTGTACTAACCAGACCGACCATGGAGGACCCATGAGTCATCCTATCCTCCTCCAGGTAGTCGTAGCCACGCCTGGGGACCTTGGGCACAGTCAGATTCATATAAGTGTTCCACTCCCTAACACCTACTATCTTCTTTTTCTCGGCCTCCCACCTGCCTGCCAAACAACCATCAACCCCTGCCCATTTAGCCTCCGCTTCCTCCGTCCCTCCCCACTCTCCTTTAGACTGAGGCCGAACAAGCATGTTGTCATAGACCACCTCATAGTTGACAGCATTTGCCTCGTCTTCTCTAGCAAGAACTGGCTGTCCATCCTCTTGGTGCTGGAGGTGGATGCGGGTGCGCAGGGTGTCCATAGTACCCCCTGGAGTACAAGCCCGCCGGAGGGCATCCACACTTTGATGGTCCAGGTAGGTTGGGTTAAGCCTCAGGTGGTGACCGATGAGCTGAGACTGGACGTTGTGTAGACTATGGGATCGTCGCATCTTACTGCAACAGAAACAGATGTACATGGGTCAGATTACTGACATAAGATCCCCTGTATAGGTATGCTGGTGGCATATGATCTTACATGACATTGTGGGACGCGCACGACTAAAAGCCTATCTGTAGGAAGTTACATGGACTTCCTTTGGTTACATGATGCATACATCTTAGTAGGACAACTGAGATATGTACTGTGTCAAAACAATGGTCATTGTTAGTTATTATGACATACCCCAACTTGCCCTAACGTTTGGACCACGTTGCCTGAAATAAAAACATTGTTTGGATCTATGTACCACCTTACTGGCATACACTTCATGTGCATACCCCTCCACCACACCATGAGTCCTATGCCATTTGGCGTAACCCCACAATAGTCACTTCATGGTTGAGTCAGCATCCTTGTACTGGCTCTGGGTTGAAGTGAACCTACGGCTACATGCACGTTTAAAAATAGGAGGGGCTCTGTATATTGTTTTTTCATCTAAATGTAAATGTCTGCGGCGCAATGGCACCATACTCACTTAAATTGTTTCTGAACAGGGTGTACACACAGGCTGGAGTGACAAAGTAAGACATGGATTAACCTATTGGCATAAAAAAACACAACTATGTAAATAATTATAAAGGTCAGTGTGAAAATATAGTTAGTTTAGTGTAGTCACCTAATAGGCTGGTCAATGCTAGGAGATTTAGCTATGTACTAGTGCCTTCGGAACTAGAGGGGGGGGGGCAGCTATGACACAGGGGAATTGTTAATTTCATAGCATGACCCCCCCCCCAGCCTGCTCCCAAAAAAAGGATGGCAAAATCTGTGGTGCACCCTGGTGTCTTACACTAGAAGCGCTTATCTTAGCGGCACTTATCTTAGCAACCAGTATCATAGCAACGTCAAACAATTATGCACTCTCCCAGCAGATTCTCTCGGGGGTTAGTTAATCAGTAGTTTCTCAGGAACTACTAGTCCAAATTTAATGTATGACCTATCAAATTAAAGCTCTTAGTATGAGTGATCTGGATTCATGATCAATATGCAGTTTCAACCATTATTGACATCAGGGCGGGCCCCGATATCTTTGATTCGGGATCCAAGATGGCGGACATTGCAGAAAAAATAGCCATGAAGTTTCTGGTGTCACCATCCCAAATGCCTTGTGACCATCCGAAAAATCACAGGTCTTCCACCCATGACCTGATATTAAATATACTTAAAATTCTCACAGTGCTTAGCAACCTACACCATATTTTAGCTTATGAAATGGAGAAAAAAATAAGATAGGTCCACATAAACATAGTCAGGCTAGATTTTGCGTAAATTGCCATGGTAACCAGGTAGTGATTTTTGCATGGTGAGGCCTGATCAGCGCATGAATACACATCAGAACCCCTTCACCCCATAAACTTCCACTGAATTTATGTTTTGAACAAAAAAATATTCTGGGCCTATTGAAACACTCGTACTCATCATTCTGATACCAAATAAAAATGGGTTTGGCCCCTCTTTCCCTTCCCTTGGGGCCAAATTCATCAAAATAACTAAGTTCAGAAGGGACTATTTGGCCAGTAAACCCGGAAGTGGTCCGATTTAGGGTGGTGACACCTTAACAGAAAAGCTGGTTTTGTTGTTGCCATGGTTACCAAAAGATTCCTTCATAAACAAAACATTTTGAGGACCCTCAATCATAATTTGTCCCCAGATTCTACCTAAAAAACATATTTTATTGGTATTTTGGGCCATTTGGGACAGTGGTGGAATGTGCGTAGACCAAAACTGCCCTAAAAAGGTTGTTTTTCTAGCTACAAGTTTTTAATCTGACATAGAGAAAAATCTAGCCTGACTTTGTTATGGCAAATATGCATTAGAAGACAGCCCAGAACATCCATTTTCTCCAGTAATATGCCACTAAGCACTGTGAGAATTAGGGAAGTCAGTAGAATTGGTGAAAAGGCCCTAAAACAGGCATTTTTGGGGCCAAAATAGCCAAATTTGACCCAAAATAGGCCCCTTGGAGAGGAAACATGTTGTTATGTTGCCATGGTAACCATAACAATCAATGGAATTCTGGGATATTTCACCCCTGGAATGTTCCATTATATAGTGTCATGATATTCGCTCCTTTAAATGATAGGTGAGTTAAAAAAAATTACCCATTTCATCAGATTTAGTTAGGAAGTGAAATTTTCCTATAAAATGCCTGTAAGGACTAGAAAAAAGGGAGTTAGTTTCAAGGTCTAACTTTTGTGAAAATTAGACACTTTTAAGGCCAAACTCAAAGAAATTCTATCATTTTTGGACACAAATAAGAGGTGTCCAGCACAAACAACCAAAACTTATTGTTAAAAAAATGTGAAAAGGGCTCAAAAATGCCCCCCCCCCCTGAGTGGCATATGTATTAAAATCAGCTTTTCCTTTAAGGTGTCACCACCCCAAATGCCTTGTGACCATCCGAAAAATCACAGGTCTTCCACCCTTGACCTGAGATTAAATATACTTAAAGTTCTCACAGTGCTTAGCAACCTACACCATATTTTAGCTTATGAAATGGAGAAAAAAATAAGATAGGTCCACATAAACATAGTCAGGCTAGATTTTGCGTAAATTGCCATGGTAACCAGGTAGTGATTTTTGCATGGTGAGGCCTGATCAGCGCATGAATACACATCAGGACCCCTTCACCCCATAAACTTCCACTGAATTTATGTTTTGAACAAAAAATATTCTGGGCTTATTGAAACACTCCTACTCATCATTCTGATACCAAATAAAAATGGGTTTGGCCCCTCTTTCCCTTCCCTTGGGGCCAAATTCCTCAAAATAACTAAGTTCAGAAGGGACTATTTGGCCAGTAAACCCGGAAGTGGTCCGATTTAGGGTGGTGACACCTTCTGAGGCATTGTATAAATTTGCTTTTGAACCCTACACATTGCGTGATAAGGAGAAATTTCATTGAATAGGGGTACCTCAAAATATTGAAATTCTTAAAAATATAGAGAAAAATCGAGTTACTTTTGAAATAAGTACATGGTTTATCTGTTCCTGACAAGCACTCAAGCTTATTTTAATGGACTGAGGATCAGCAACGAACCAATGCCTTTTTATATATAGGGAAAATATGTACTTCAACGAAGTGAACTAAGGTAGTATATTCAGTACAATCTAAGGTACCCCTCACTCGTTCTATTCAAAGCCCCCCAGTAAATTGTCGTCATCTGTCACCATGGTTGGTCATCAATGGTGACTCCTTTTTGAGTGATAACTCATTCCGTCATCTTTCGCCACTGTGTGTTAGACTCACATGACATAGCCATTGCTATTCATGGTGATCTTGTGCTATAACAACATCGTGTTCCATCTAGAGACATGTGTGAGCCACTTCACACAGGTTGACGAGGACTCACGACAATTTGCTGGGTGGCCTCATTGACAAAGCAATCTTCACGACCAGTGAAGTAGACAATTCCCTCACATGTGGATTCGTACGTGATATTCGAAGATTGGGGAAGTTCATGTCGGGTACCTTAGCTGCATCCAACCAGAATAAGTTATTGATATCCAAAATAGATAGATGAATAACTAATTTAAAGAGCCGCCAACAGAAACATTGACAAATAGCTGTAATCCTTAATATTGACATTTGTTGCAATTTTAATGTATACATTTAAAATGAAATCATTGATAGTGGGCTCAAAAACGCTTAAGGTATAACAGGCTGTGCATAAAACACCATCGTTTCTTACCCATATCATTCCCATTGCTTGTATTTGCGTGTCCCCTGTTTTTGTGGTGCCTCAATTTGAGATACAGTTGTCACAGTTAGGTGCAATACTATGACACATTTTTGGAATTTGTTTGGCACTCTTCTACAGTTATGTATCGGACAGGTAATAATCCAAGTCATGTACAATATATTATTAGGTGTGGTCTATGTAATAGAATCCTGCCCATGCAGTATCGAATAGCAAATGGTTAAACAGGTGCTGGCAACATAACACAATACACCTCTCTGTGATAACCCTGTAGCTCTGATATGACCCCATATACCTACTCTAATATGCCATCACATGTACAAGTAGCCCTGCGGAGAGTCATATCATCCGTTTGAGGCCAAACACAGCGGACCAACGGATGGATATCTCCACAGGCCTTGAAAAGCAATCCATATTGCTCTGGTATAGAAATGTTAGTAGACTGCAAGCGCAAACAAGGAAAGGGCATCCTGTCGTGATATCAGTACATCAGTATATTATGTCAGTTTGATTGAGTACCTGGAGCGTCTGCGGTATAGAACAATCCCGGCGGCCACCAGTCCACCAAGCAGGGCCATCAAGGCGAGGACTCCAGCTACTATGGCCCCTGGAAGACAAACACACTATTCCCGTCAATCTTGGCGAAATATCCATGGTAACACACACCAGGCAATCTATTACTACTACCCACGTTTAATGCTGCAAAACAGTTATTTATTTCATCAAGATATACTGAACTGATGCTCTTTACCACCTTTCGAGCATAGAGATACGTGATATACATTTTCTGCAGATACTAAATAAGTCTACAGGTGAACCTAATGCTATATTGGATGCCTTAGCCCAAGTTACCTTGCATAAAATATATCTATAGTCATTTATGTGGCCTCTGGGGAAATCGTTTGGAATAGAACTAGCTCATTTCAGCTCACCTTTCTGCTCATTAGGCACGGTGAACGTTGTGGGCATTGACTGTTCAGAGTCCTGCTCTCTATCTGAAGGAAAGTAACATGATAAGGCTTTACCATTAAAGTTTTTCTTGATGAGCGATACCTACACTGAAAAAAAATGTGTTTAAGTTTAAGATATTTAAGGTGTCTCAATTACTACTATTTGCTATACTGTTTATATGTTAAGGGTTCAACCATAATTGTTGATAAGTACGTGTTGAGATTAAAATCCTTTCGCCCCCGGCCCTCTCCCCACCCCACAGACCACCCGTTTCACTAGTCACAATCACAAGGGGGAGCCCCTGTAGGTTAGCCAGCTAGGAGGGATAGATGAGTATAACCATATGCAATCAATATGGAGAAAGAGATACCTCTCAGAGATGAGCCTTAATCTGGCAGAAGAAATGTCCTCTCACCTTAACAATTACAGCTACATAAAGAGAAAATGTCCGTCTACCTATCCCTGTGATATTAGGGCATTATCTTTAGCCAAAATCTATCTAGACTTAATAAATATGTGTGACTTAATAAATATGAGTGACCTTACAATTTTGAGAGCTGAGAAAAGGGGACAGAGGGGGGTGCATGGGGGTGGTGTTGGTGGTCATAACAAACCACAAGACAGGTCCCTTGGGGTCATTAGGCCAATTAACTGTAGATTATCTCACCATGGAGGAGTGTGTTAATGGTTATCTCAGGCCTGGGTAGGGGGTGTTGTCTTTTATGTTTATTATCTTTCCTCCAGTGTCCACAATATTAATGACAGGTGACAACCCTATTCTGACCACCCCCTTTTCCTTGAGAATCGCCCCTCCAGTGGTGCCCCTGTAGCATGGCCAAAATGGTCAGGTCAACACTAGTGCCACCTACTGTATTATGGTTGATGAAACTAGTGTTATACATTCAAATGTGATACGGTTGCATGGATATTTTTATAATTCTATTTAGGATCTAAGGCCTAAAAAAAAATTTGTAAGTTTCGGGTAACATGTTGGGGTAGGTAGGTCGGATTTTTTTTTTAATAAACCATATTTTGACCTATATATATTCCATTGTTATTATTGATAATTGAGTCACGGAGAATCGATTTTTCTATCACACCAGCACAAAACCTAAGAGTATTTGGCAAGAACGTTAGATTCTTTACTTGAACACAAGTGATCCTAAAAATATTAGAAATATGATATCAATGTGCAAAAACTAAGAAAAAATATGAAAAATTAAAATCAAAATATGAAAATTTCCTTGAAAAAATCTGAGGTCGGCCCCTTTAGGCTGAGGTAGGTTGGGTGACCAGAAACAATTTTTTTTTTTTTGCCTAAACACCATTTTTGAAGTGTATTGGGTGCAGTCAAATCACAGAGTATTAAGACGGATGGCTGATAGCTATCCTTGATAATAGTAGCTCAACACAATATATATGGCCTAAGGGAGTGATTATTTTTTAACAACAGGGGGGGGGGGGCTGGTGGGTTTGAGGGGGGGTCAGAATTTTTTCAACCCCTTGACCGGGGGGGTCAGAATACTTTCACCTCTGAGGGTGGATCAAAATAATTTCACCTGTTTTCAGTGGAAAACCCTGCGCATTACTATAGGCTAAAAAGGGATGTTTGCGCGTGATTTTTGTCCCTTATGGGGGGTCGAAAAAATTTTACCCCCTCGAGAGGGGGGGTTGAGAATTTGTTTGCACGACCGCGCGCAAACCCACCAGCCCCCCCCCCCCCTGTTGTTAAAAAATGATCACTCCCTAATAAGGCACTGTACTACCAGCGACGTCGGAAGTCCCCTCCTGTCGACGGCGTTCGTCCCATAACGGAACCGGAAGTGGTAATTGGTGTCCGGTGTCGCCGTCCAATAGTCCTCCCCGTAATGACGTCTGCTGGGTACCGCTTTCTGGAAACGAGCGAGCAAACGAACTCTGTAGTTGCTACAGTGCAAATAAATATACCACTAGATAGGCTTTGCTGCAATATATATGTAACGCTGCTTGCCTTGCAATTAGTTGCTTACATTCCTATCCTTTTTCTTCGTTTCCTTTTTTAATTTGGCGTAGGGTTACTTCTCTGATGCCATCTTCCTAGGGCTACAAAACACATAAATGGTTGACAATGGAGACTTATTGTTGTCGGTATACAATGGCGACTTTTGTCATTTAAATTGGAAACGACTGAGAATATGGCTCACCATTACCACCGTGGTCCTTTTCCACATGAGCCGGTGCTATTGCAGGATATCGATTATTGCTCCCTGTCAAAAGAGGAATGTAGATTAAGAAATACTGCGTGGCAATGGCACATTGCACCTTTTGAAAATTTGTCATGCTAACGCTGAAGGCTAATATGAACCTCGCTTTTTGAGTTTTGTGGCATCAATGACAAATATGTATCTAAATATCAGTGACGGCCGGATCCAACATTCGGAAGGGGAAGAGAAGAGATTCACAATATCTAAGGCACAACGATCCCCCTGCAGGGCATCATGGACCCTTTTCCCAATTGATTAATGAGCAGGTATTAAAATCCTAAACATTAAGCATGTATGACAAAGAAATCTCCATAGGATAGCACAGAGCACACAGACATGGCTATTGGCCATATCAAATCAACCTGGCCAGGGCGTATGTGGGGCAAAGGAGTTTATTCAGGCGTTCTGTTCACTCCATCATTGAGGACCTGTCTTTAGAGTTAACAAGCCATTGCTCCCCTCTATTTCCCTAATAGTAAGTACAGCTCATCTTTCAACTTCACAGATGTCGCCCATTACGTGCTGTCGCCCCCAGTCTGTACCATGTGTTGACTCTTGTCTACTTGACTTACCCTGAACACAGGCATATTCGATGTCGAGCGTCTGACTTCTGTCTGGGCACGGGTCTCCAAAGATGTGCTCTGTGATCCGGAACTGGCAGCGCGACCTACCGGTGCAGCGGGCATGAACCACGTGCCACACTGCCCGGAAGCACGTGGTGCTGCCGACGCGTATGTCGAGCGGCTCGGAGCATCTTCCGGCAAGGACGCCATAGCGGGCCGTGCGAATCAAGAGCTGCTCTCCACCTCCGCCACAGGAGAGTTCTACCTCCTCTCCCTCACAGAATCGCTGCTTGTTGACTGACAGTGGTGCTGTGGCAAAGAGGAGGAAGACAAATAAATTCTAAAGTTCAGGAGGTGGCGTTAGTAAGTTGATAGACCTATATTTAAATGGAACGGTCTGTTCTGATGAGACACGTATGTGGGTGGAGGAATGTGATATATTGGAATTGGTGTATACATGGATAGTTTATGTTAAACATATGTACAAAATTAGTGTCTAATGTTCAGTATTGAGAATTTTGCATTTAAACTGCACGTGTGAACGACCTTCTTACGCTTAAGACATGAAGAACTTATTTGAGACTGTGATTCAGATAATAATATATGCTTCTATTTGTTCTTAGATTTGACCTTACAATGCCCTCGCAAACGACAAAAGATATCGCCATGCCTTTCTTTAATAACACTAGGTTAAAGTGGTGTGACATATCATACAGTTATTCCCTGAATATAGTTTATGAATGACGATGTCGTCCCATACAGTTTTATAAACAGCCTACTATGTCACGAGGTTAAGGACTAACCTGTTTCCTAGTACACCCTAAGATTGAATTATAGTCCCTGGATCATGGGGTGTACTAAGAACTCAGTACCCTTGTTTATCTTCAAATTTCTCTTACTTTCTAATAAAAATACATAATTTTGATGTCACCATAGGTAGAAAATGTCTATATTTTACATATACACCTTTTTAAATAACTAAAATTGGAATATTTTCTGAGAAATGGCCATATTTACAATCTTCTGCTCAGTCTTGCTATACTAAAATTGATTGGCTAATTTTTTGTTAAATTGGCTGATAAATATGAACCCACAAGATTCAAGAATAGACAAATGCCTACAAACTGAAGTTTTCATTTGAGCTAAGTGCTGTTTAATAAGGGAGTAAATGTATCATTTGATGTAAATATAAGTACCAAATGATGGAGTGGTTTCACCATCCCACCTTTGACCCCAATAATGTATGCACAGGTAGGTGTCATGGTCCAGTGACCAGGGCTCTGATTGGCCCATATGGGTGATTGTCAGAAAAAGTGCACATATCTGGTGGAAACAGTACAGAAAGACAAAAGTCAAAATAACATTACAAATATTGATCATGTTGATAATGCAACATGTTGGCCCTATGAAAACCCCTGGTGGACTGGCTTTCTCCAAAAACTGCAGTTTTTATTCATGGTCAACCAAATCTCAGGAATTTTTGTGAGGCGTCTGCGACAAAAACTCCAGGATTGCTATAATACAAGTTAGGATGGTCACAGCAACTTGAAATTTGGTATGCAAGTACCTATTGGCAGGTTGATTAAGCATGTAAGATTTTCTTTGTGAGTGCCCAAACAAAGTTATTGAAATACTGAAAATTTGAAAAATGTTGTCTTCAAACCACCAACTTTACTGTAGTTCTGTCAGTAAGGCCCTGATCAGCTCCAAAATTGCTCTAATAAATCATCATTATGTATAGTGTTTGGAAAATAAAACAGTAGAGGCCTCACTAAAACCAATTTTGTACTGTTCAGTGTCGAATGTATGTGGATCTGGAAAAAAACTGAGAAAGCCCTACATTTCACACCATGGGAAGGGACTCCCAAAAGAATTTTTTAGCAATTGCAAAGCTACTGTACACCAAAATGGGCTATGGGTAGGGGCATCTTGTGGTAAAGTATTAGTTGGTTATGTGGACTGAAAATATTTTTTTCGGGGGAAAATGATGAAATGAGGCGTCTGCGACGAAAACTAAATGTGCAATAAATTTTAACAAAAGTGCTTGAAATATAATTATTTTGGGTCAGGACATTGGACAATAATGTGTTATAGTCTACCAAGAATAGATATTGCATACATGATGCTTTTCAAAATTACAAGAGCGGAATTTCATTTCTGTCCGAGGCGTCTGTGACGAAAACTCATTTCTGCACTTTAGGCCTTGTTGTGGCCAAATTAATGATCCCAATGTAATTCTACCACACATATTTGATGTACAGATGTACAAAGTAGTCATATTAACCAAAGAAAAGTGATTTGGATCCCTAAATTTCATGTATAAGTACAAATTTCTGGAACAATTTGAGACAATTTTGGGTTAAACACATTCACAACCCACCAAATCCTGACTAAAAATCAACACAACCTGTACCAAAATACCCTAAAATAATTGGGGTACATCATTCCTACACATTTCAATCCATTTCTGACTCTAGGGCAGCATATGGTGCCAACTGCAGAGAATTTTGTTCGAAAAGAGTTTTCATCGCAGACGCCTCACGAATAAGAATCTGCACCCAATATCGCCCAAAATCAACATGGTGGGCATCTGCCCAGTCCAAGATACCTATTGACTGAATCAAGCTATACTGTTTCCATCAAAATAAGGCCAATTTAACCAAATGTAACCATGACATTGTAAGCAAGTACTGATTGGCAAAATCTTTCGATTCCAAAAGAAATTTCATCGATTTCTTTAACTTTAACGGTAAAATTTATCGCACTTTGAACTTTTCTTCAGGAAATCTTTGGTAAACAACCAGAAGGAACATTTCTTTGACAAAAACAAGGCTCCCCAAAGTCTTAGCCTTCAATTGGGTAACACCAGACAACACCAACTTTGCCACCCCAAAATCTTGAGGCGTCTGTGACGAAAACCCCCTAAATGACTAATTTTACCCAAAGCACTACATTACAGGCCCTGAGTCTCACCAATGCTTATCAGAATGGATGAGCAGGTTGTATTGGCTGATATGAAATATAAGAAAAGCAAATCCATACTTGAATAAATCAGTGGCATTGTAAAATGTAGTTGAGGCGTCTGCAACGAAAACCCAGTCCACATTGGCATTATGACCCACAAATCGGTGACCATTGAACTGACAGCTAAAATCTTGATACCAACTTAAACACCCTATAAGACGTTAACATGGCGTGTATTAGAGATATTGTATCACTATTTTTGAAAGATTTATTCTGACCTAAGAGTTATTGTCGCAGATGCCTCAACGAGTAAAATTCTACACACGAGTGACCATAATAGAAAATTGTCAATCAAAACCCACCTAACCTGATATATATATGGTAGGCCTAACCTATGTCTAATACCACGGGCAATTTTAAATGGATTTCTAATCTTTGAGTGGACATGAGGACATATATAAAATGACCAAAACTGCAAAAAAAAACAGGATTTTTGGTAATTTTGAGTCTTTGGGACCCCATAACTGAAGAAATCCTAACTCTACAGACTTCAATTGATATTTTTCTGAAAGGGTAGAATGTCCTCTATAAGATGAGACCATGGAAGACAAGATTTGATAAGTATTTTTCATTCTTTGGCTGCATAAAGTTTTGTACACTTTTTCCGACACTGACCCATACACCTGTGGAGGTGAGTGTCATGGTCCAGTGCACACACAAGGATACTAAGATGCTAGTACATCCTAAGACTGTGCATGGTATCAAAATCCTAGTACAGACTAAAATCAGACTGTTGTACTATGATCCTGGTGTGTCCCAATAAGATAGTCCCGTCCCCGACCTGGTCACTGGGGTATGTTACTCAGAAGTACCCAAAATATTTCTGCACCACCTGTTCCTGTGCTCACTGGTTTGAGTAGAGGAAAGCGCCTGTCAGACTTTGATCTTAGAGATCAGGTATACACTTAGGTGATCTCATAGGGCTGATGAGAGCAAGAGCAGCAAGATTTTTGGTCTCATTCACGATCCTATCATATTCTTGAATCTATTTGTAATATCATCTTGTTTGGTAGTAATGGAGGCAACATGAAATTCGAGTACCTGTGACCTTAGTGGATATGATATGCTCTTAGAGCTCCATAGGTGATCTTAAGGGACTGATGAGAGCAAGACTTACCAAATTCTTGATCACATCCATGATCCCATCATGTGTAATCTCATATTACATTCATGATCTATATATTAAGTGTGACATGTACTGGGAAAAGGGGCCTTATTGCACCTTGCACTAAGGGCCCTTTTCGCAGATCACGTCACATGTTGTTCCACACATACTTCCTACATTCATTTTGCGTGCATGCTGAGATTTTGAGTAACAGGCCCTTGGGCTCCCACTGCATTCAACAACCATGCAGCAGGTACCATTACATAAAGCAGCATCTTGGCCCTTGCTAATTTTGAGGTGACATGCGCATGCATTGTGGACATTATAGGACACAGTACTGGGATTGTGAATCAAACATTTGTTATTGTCTTTAATCAGTGGGTAAATGGACAGCTAGCACGACACGGTGTCATTATATCTCTGTAAAAACATCAATATGCCCAATGGTTACCCGGCTCTCGCATGTCAAACCTCAACTAATGACTACTGCTACTTAATCATGAGAACACATATTAGGTGTATGTAGCATTTGCTGATGTGGTGGCTCGGTAGGAAAAAGATTGCTCCAGTTTACACATGTTGCATCTACATTAGAGAGTTTAATATCACTACGATTGGTAGGAAATGGTAGGCTATATAGACGTTGACATACATGTTACTAGTAGCAAATCTTTACCTCTCTATTAGGTCCAGCAGGGCATTTCAAAACTATATCTATAGCTATATATGATTTGAAATACCCTCCAGATGTGGCAATTAAGAGTGACAACAGTTTCTAACCAGACAGATTGTGGGTATTTGCGTTTTGGATTATTCACAGGATGTTTAGCTTGCTTCCATGCCATACCTGGAGGTTAATTCAAAAGATCCTGGGATCGCAACCTCAGTGATCTTAGGAATTATTCTGCCTTATCCTATTAAGTGATCTTAAGATTAGACTGCGTTCACTTTTCCTAGCCAGCACTGAGATCATATCGATCTTAGCCTCAGCCCTCCTACACTATTCCAAGAAGTACTGACTTGGCACAAGGGTAAGAGTCCCAAAATAAAGGAATAGCTGTGAAGACACTCTTCTTCACAACAGTGTTTATACCATCATTCTCCATCCCCATATGGGCTAACAAAAGAGTACAGGGTGCAGTTGACCCTGTACAGTATTCAAGATTTGTTCCCATGAATGTATGATTCATGCTTGCCAATTAAAAGCATTGTGCCCCCCCCCCAGGACAAAGGGAGAGAAGGGAAGAATTACCTTACAGTGCACTTACAGTGCATGAGTAGCCCTAAGAGCCCTCAAGGACACTCAGCAAACGTCCTCCCTCCCCTCTATATGTATGCAGCAGGCTATTCACTCTTTCGATCAGGAGTGTTCCCTGTAAGTGCTCTTGTACTCAGGTTAAACCACTATGCAATTCTTTTACTAAGATCGCAGTGATCTTAGCGCTGGAAAAGGAATAGTGAAGTGATCTCAGGATTTGCTATTCCTGACAGGCCTGCAACCACTGCATTAGATAGGGTAGACTGGCCAGGTCTTATGATATGTGCCTACACTAAGAACGCAGGAGTAGAAATCCCAGGATCTTTTGAATTAACCTCCTGATGATTATAACTGTGCCATTGGAACAGCACACATGCAACTTCCATTTTGATTGAATTGATACAGGCACGTGCATAAAACGTGACCTGATAAAAGACAGAAACCACTTACAGTGCGACCTAACGAAGCCATGACAGCTAGATCATCTATCAACCATGCATATCTTCAATGCAATACTGGTCCAACTGCTATAAGTGCAGGAGAGTGTTGCTCCTATGATAAATATAGAGCTGTCAGTATGTGCCCTCTTTTCATAACAAGTCATGCTCTGCCTCACCATTAAACTTGCACTCACCACATTAGTCTGAAAGTCACATGCCTTGTTTAAAATAGAGAGAGCTGCACTATCAGGTACCTACTCATGTCACACACTCTATACTATACTATACTGACTGACTTCTCCCGACTAGGTACCTACTCAAATCTGTCATTTTTAGCACCATACGTGAATGACTAATTGTGAGCAACAAAAGGGACAAGTTATAGCTACATGAAAAGAAAGGACTGGAAATGAGGGCATTCTTAGCCAGCTCTTCCTTTTACCCTTCAGCTTTCACTAGGCATCCAGGTCACAGCTTCAGGAGGTCAAAGTATTGGTCCCAATAGTGTGCGCTGCGCGGGACATGGTGATAACTCCTGACAGGCGGAATCGTATATTTTTATGATTCCCCCTTGAAGGTATAATGTTATTTCAGAAAGATTCTCGCCTGGGTTGCATTGCTTCTCTTACAACAGATCTATACACTTGTTTAGGTGTTGACGGCACTGATAGAAATAGTAGTATGCAATAATAATACAGATTCTATAAAATGTTAGCGTCCATGAAAATGGCTCTGATAAAAGAGAAGTGCAGGACCGTCGATTAAAGTGTAAGGGGCATAAACATAACATATCCATCTTAAATATTATATGTGATGACACACGTAATCCTATATTGGTTGCTAGAATTGCTTTCTACATCCCTGCATGGAATAGTAGATCATTAGTCACGCCTCCTCACTGAATGGAGATATTAGACTTTTTATTGATTGTCAGAATGGGTTCTCTCATTCTAGCTGCTCTTTATCCAGAACGTCACCAGGGCGTTCACAATAAAAGGTTATGTGTATTAAGGATCCAATCTAGTAATTTCTTTCGCCCATCATATTATACATATAGCCTTGATTATCTGCTCGAAAATAACACGCCTGCTTTTATCAATGCATGTTGATTGTGACTGAAGCTCCCCCTGGAAGACAGGTGCAGGTGTACCGCCTTCACAGTCTTTCTTTCATACATATCAATGGGGGTCCTCCCTGGTGATAACACCCATTAATTTCCATTGTCCTGGCTTAAAATCACTTGAGCCAAGCAGTCCTGCCATATAGGAAGTATGGTGTGGCTTAGACGGCAGAGATAAAGGGAGATAAGTGCTCAGTGTGTAGCATACAAAAAGCGTGTACTACTAATGTGCATTACTAATGATCCATTAACAAGAGTGCTGCATATGAACAATGTGCCAACCTTGCCTTGTCCTGTGGGCGTATAGTCCCTGCTGCAGAATAAGAACAATCACCGTAGGATGATTCCCAGGACATTTCCAGTAGAATTGTCCGGTATAGTTAAAGATGTGAAAGTCTGTATATGGGGGGATTCAACTTATGATGTATTTGGCCCTTTTTGGCTTCTGGGAGCTACAGCAAAATATTTAATGCCCCATTCTTCTTTATTCTAATCATATTTGATAGAAAACATATAGGGGCTTAAAAAAAGGGCAAATTTGCGTATGTCGGCCTATTATTTTTAGAGATATAGGCCTTTGAAGGTGAAAATTCACCAAAAAATGTCATTTTTTCACCTTTTCCTCTATGTTCAAGGTCATGTATTATATGATAAATCATTTCTAGGACATCCTGATTTATTTTTTCCATAAGGGGTACCTCCTAGCTAATATTTCAATATCGTTCGGAGTTGATTGATCTCGTAAATTTTCCGCGGGAAGGCCTACTTTGAAAAATGACAGGTTTTCTAACCACCAGGCATATAATAAAAGTAGATTAGCTAGCCTGCTAAAATACTAGCTTTATTCTTATAAATAGCCACCATGAAAGGGGTCCTTATAGGGGTCTATTGGGCAGAAAAAAAATTGGCACTACCTTGGAACCCAACATCACCACAGCCATCAACGTAATTTTCAATTTTGAGAGTGTGACCAACGCTGAACGGTCATTTTCCTCGATTAATCAATAAATACTTGTCATTTCTATAATTATTCTACCCAAGCTATGTCAAAATATGTAGTTTCTCACCACAGAAGTAAAAAAGTGAAGAAAGGTTTCACAGGCTGGCCATAAGGGGGGGTTCTTCGTACGTTTCAGCGTTGGTCACACTTTCGCGCTGAAATCAGCGCGGGAAAGAAAAACGACTTCCTGTTAACCGGCGGAAATGACCTACATCCAGGTGGCTTTGTAAACAACTCAGAGGAACCCAAGCTGTGAAACCGGAGCCAATCAAAGCAAATTGTCCTCAACTTTCCATTGGAAAATCACCACAAAGGTAAGGAAATTTGATGAAATTTTCATGAAATGTTGTTGTGGAAGTGTGCAAGGATATGTAGATTGCTTGTTGTGTACTGCAATGATTTAATTTGGATGCTAGGGGGTAAAAACGATCTGGGAATGAAGTTTCCTAACCGCTACGGCCATTGGCTTGCCCGGGATGAGCGATTAGGCTTGGTCCGGTCCCTCTCCCCGGTAGCTTCAGCGTTGGTCACACTTTGCTCGCATGGCCGAGAACGGTCGAAATAGGTGGAATTTGATGGGATTTTGCTGTAATTAAAGACTGTATCTGTAGATTAGGGTCTGTACTACATCTTAGAATGGTTTAGCACCCTTTTCCTCCATTTTGAGACAACCCCCGGGCTTTTACGAAGCCAGGGTGGCGAAAATCAGCTGAAAAATACATGTTCTTAGGCCCAAAACTTGCTTATTTTACAAATTTTCATGTTTTTTGCATGTTAAAAATCCTGAACAGGCCTCCCCCTTTTGTTTTATTCTATTTTGCTCATGTTTGAATGGTCAGCTTTCCCTCAGTGTAAGCCTATAGGTATTTAACCCGAAAATGTGACCAACGCTGAAGCCGAGTCAAGTTCGGCCCCACGTTCGCCCATACATATACACCGGAGTAAATTCTAGTCATCATTACTTAGATAGGACTAGTATCTAACCTCCTGGCCACATATATTCACTATTTGACATTTCCCCTCTTCTTTATGGCACATTTTTGAAAGTGTGACCAACGCTGAATCGATAAATTTTGGGCTATAAGGTATGAACGGTACACTTCCACTGCACATATGTCATTCATATTTGGCCATAAGATGGCCCTAAGGTTCCTCTAACTTATAGAAGTACCAACAAGTACATCCTGAATACTTCCTAAAAAAAAAAAATTTCTGGTGGTTATATTTTTGGTTTTCACAAGGTGTTTGGTCAGTATTTTTCCGTGTCATGTCTGTATGTGCTCATTTTTTTTCTTATACCTATAGGACATCACTAACATCATATAAATGCCCCATAATGTGTGTTTCCTGCAATTTGTCACTCATTATTTACATTTTCCACTTGGTACCAAAATTCTCAAAATCTATTAAAAATACCAATTTTATATTTGTAGACTAACCTCGGACATTGTATAACATTATATAGACATCGTATATATTTGGAATTATTTTCTGAGGGTTTTTATGTGTTTCTGGCTATATTTTAATCACTATTTGATTTATTTTACAGATGTCATCAACCAGCTCAGACACAGAGCCAGTGTCTCCAGAGCCGGTCAAAAAGAAGATCGCCATGACACCCGCGGAACGTAAGCGGAAATCAAGGGCAAAACTCAAGATGGTCCGGGGCGAGGAGGCCATCAACATGAAGAATGCGGCGGACATGAGGGTCAAGAGAGCTAGGGACAAGCTCACTGACACGCCAGAAGAGCGTAGGAGGAAGCAAGATCTCTCCAACCTCCGCTCAAACAAGTGTAACGCTAAAAAGGTGTGTTGATCTTCCAGTGGGTTACAGGTAAAAGGTGTACAATAAGATTCAATAACAAATAGAGAAATCATAGGTATATCAAAATGTAATATTGGTATGGATAAAGTAGTAAGTATGTATTCACATGCATGTTGTATGTACTCAATTTCTCATTCCTTTTTCTTATTCAGCGTGAGCGGAAGAGGACGGGGCCAGACCCAGGTGAAGGTACATCTGCGGGACCTGCAGCACCACTGCCAGTGACCACACCGTCGGCAGCTCCCGCAGTGGCACCATCCCGCCAGGCTGATGCAGGTACTCCTGCTGGTACCTCGAGCAAGGGCAAGGGCCGTGGTAAGACAAGCGCCACCACGCCTGCCGGTCGCCCTGGCCGAGGACGTGGTGCCAGCATGCCGGTGGCGCTCTTCCTCCACGGACAGCCCCGCCCGAAGTACCCACAGGTGTCTGCATCGTCGTCTGGCGACACCACCGGTGTAAGTATAATACAAAGGTTCTAGACTTTAAATATTATAAAGTAAAAAGAAAGCCATCGATTAAAGGGATCTGAATAATAGTGTTTAGCAGTAGCATTTATCTCATTACCTGTACTCATGTGTAAATGTATCTGACTCCTCAGCATTAAAACCTTACATTCTATATTGTGTCATTTCAGGAGACCCCAGAGTCACCCGTAGTGGTCGGGTCATGGGACGACAGTGACGTCCCTGTGGCACCTCCCGTGGAGACTCCGGTCCAGTGCACGCCCTCGTCACCCGTGGTGAAGGAAAAGGAAGCAGCCAGCCGTCGTCCGGTCCGGCAGGTTACGCTTCGGCAAGAACCACCAGCCAGGCGTAGCGGCAGGTCGTCTGGAGGGCGGCCAGACTCCTCTTCCCCACCACCGGTCAATGTAGGGATAATGGAAGACATCGCGTAAGTATAATTATCACTCACCAGAACTTCATTTATGCATCATGCCAAGATTATGGGTTTGGTATAATTTTTGACAGTCTGCACGATGCTCCAATGAAGTGCTTGTATTGTATTATATTAATGAAGAATTTAATTCTTGATAGATTGTCAGTAGTGTGAAAATAGCATCAATAGGAGATTTTAATATGGCCATTCTAAATTTACAGCACGATGCTCCGCAAAGACTCCAACGAGTGAAATGTAATTGTACAGTAGTTACAGTAATAGTTGAAATGCATGTTGAATTGTTGCTTGTTGCCTGTTGAAATGTTGATTACCTTGAAGTTATCAAATAATTAATGCATGCATGAATTTTCGATACAATATATATATATACATGCATTCGATACAATATATACATGCATTATGTAGTATCATCAATGTATTTCTTCAATTAACACTCAATTTCAAATGAATAATATATATGTATAGTATAGAATCTCAATTTCTATCGATTCAGCGTTGGTCACACTTTCGAAAATATTAGATATTAGTCTAGAACTAACACTAGATCCAATACATTGAATATGAAAAAGCATGAATTAATCAGGCTACTTGATATTTTCCATATGCCACAATGTATTATTGTCAATTCATTACCTTCCAGCCCGTGCATACGGACCGGTGACCAGATGACAACCCCCGGACCGCCCCCCGACACAACACCGAACACCCCACCAAACCTGAAGTACACAACGCGAAAAACAACAACACCTAGAACTAACCGCCGCAACTACCAGACACGGGTGTTAGTGGGCAGGGCGGAGGTCGCAGAACAGGAGGTGGCCAAACTGCGCGCCCAGATCACCAAGGCCACCCGAACCCACGGCGTAGCACGCGAGTCTAAGCGTGTTGCACCGGACGGCGAACTACCCCCGGCTGTAGCGCACAGGGAGGAGCGCGTTGCACCGGACGGCGCAGACATCAACACACCAGCTGAGCCAGCAGTCCACCAGGTTTTGCTCCAGAGCATCACCCAGTTGGACAACCATACAAAGATCAGCCTCCTCCGCCAAGCACTGCCACTTCAAGTCCGTAAGGAAAAGGCTAAGGACTTGGCAGCGATTATGGGGGTTGACAAACGTACAGTTGCCAAAGCTCCTGTGGATAAGCCTCACCAGCACACCGTGAAACACGCAGAAAAGGTCAGGCGCGTGGTGGAGTTCTTGTCAGACCCAGAGAACTCCATCATGCTGCCAGGGAAGAAGGACTATAAGACTGTCAATGGTGTTCAACATCAAAAGAGGAATCTGCGGGACTTTGTATATTCCCTGGCAGACAAGTTCCAGGAAGCCAACCCTGACCTGGCCTGTCGACGCACAACCTTCTACAAAATCAGGAAGGACCACCCGTGGTTCATTATCGTGGAAGACCAGCCTGCTAATGAGTGCCTGTGCGAAAAACACCAGAACTTTGTTCTCAGGCTGCGGGCTGCTGGCATCAATGACTGCCCGGATGTCCTAGTGACATCTTCCACCTTGGAGCAGTTCACACAGAGATTGAACGCCAAGGTGACGAGTGAGACCATCAAGTACACCACATGGATCCATCAGGCTGTCGTATACGGGAAGGACAACAAAACAGTGATGAAGCTCCGCCCACACGTTGTTGAGGCGGAGCCTCGTGCTGAGTTCATCAAGACCCTCACCGATGAATTCACCACCATGGCTGAACATGTGTCCCGTGCCCGTAACCAACACCGCGTTGTGCGACACCTCAGGGAGAGTCTGTCTTCAGTGGAGGTTACAATCCAGATGGACTTTGCAGAAAACTGGCTTGTAACATACCCCTATTCGCCACAGAGTGTGTACTACTCCAAGGAGCCAGTGACACTACACCCTGCGGTCATCCACTACAGAGATGAACCCACCGGCACCACCAAACACCACTCTCTGGCGATCTGTACTGATGACAGGAAACATGACACTGGTGCCATCCTGGCCTTTCTGCAAGTCTTGGCAGTGTTCCTCCGTGAAAACCTGCCCGAGGTCAGGATGGTCCACTACGCGTCGGACTCTCCCTCCAGCCAGTACCGGAACATTTCGGTGTTTTCGTTGCTGGTACGCCACGAGGAGCTACTTGGCGGTCTCAAAGGTACTTGGACTTACTTTGAGGCGGGCCACGGCAAGGGTCCCTGCGACGGCGTTGGCGCTGCTGCTAAGCGTAATGCAGACAACCTAGTTGCCAGGGACCACATAATAAGGAACGCAGCGGAGTTCGTCTATGAGGGAAACCAACTCGACAGCCTCGTCCACTATGTCTGTGTTCCGGTCGTAGACATTGCAGCCGCCCGTCTCACCATGGTCTCAGCAAAAGCAGACAAGGCAGTGAAGGGCACCATGCGTGTGCACGCTGCTGTCCCTGCCGAAGCCGGAAAGTCACTCGCTGTCCGTGACACATCATGCTTTGACAACTGCTGCTGGGACCATGAAACCTGTGAGTCCAAGCGTGGATGTCCGGAATGGGTGACACATCAGCTGAGGTTCATCCACAAGGCCCCTCCCCCACCAGAGCAGACTCGTGGCACGCGGCGGAAGAACACCCGACCCATCCGTGCCCCTGCTGAGATGGACGTCGCGGATGCCATCACTCCTCCTCTACCAAAGCAGGGCCTGGTCCAGATGAAACCTCGGCCTGCCAGAGCCCCTGCTGCGGTGGACCCTGACTATGATCCGGTCGTTCGCACCACTGCCTGCAAGCGACCCAGGGACGGCTCAGCAGTTGTGGGACGCAAGCACGCCCGAAGTGACCGGGTGCCTACTGCTGCCACAACCAACAAAGAGAATGTCGCCCCGTGTGCCGCACGAAAGCGTGCCGCGGAGCGCGTCATCGCCATCCCCACCAAGCAAGTGCGACCAGATCTACCCACCTCACCCCTCCAGATCGAGGACGGACCGCCCATGGACCCTCGCGAAAAGATGGTGTATGTACAGGACCAGTACGAGTATGGTGACTACGTCATTGTTGCTGAACTGCACTCAACAGATTCGTCAAAAGACACATGGTTCCCTGGGAAGGTGAAATGTAGGCACGACGTCGGTTACGAGGTCACCATGATGTTTCGTACCAAAAAGAAATACAACGAGGAGGAAATCATTCCTGCCTTCCGTTGGCCCAAAGAAGAACTTGTGATGACACTCGAAGTTTCTGACATCCTGGGCAAGGTGCACCCACCAAGGAGGTATGGCACCACATCCTACACTGCTGCCTACCTCCTGTCCGAAACCACTTTGGACCTTGCTGACCGGAAACTCAAGAGGAAACGAGACGACCTGACCTTGTAACTGACTGTCGTGCTTCATATCACCCTCCCATATCAATTGTCTATGATATCAGTTGCCTATCCCAGAGGGTTGAGACCATGGTGGCTGAAAAATAAACCAGCTACTATAGCCTCAATACATCTGATTTTCCTAATTTATTAACGCTTCAGCGTTGGTCACGTTTTAGTATGTTCATAGTAGAACGCTTACCATCATAATGTATCTTCCTGTAGGGTGTTAAACTGTTCTATATTGCTTAGTAGAAATGTTTGGCTGGTTCAAAAGGGCAAAATGAGTTATGATGGTGTATTTTTATGTAAGGTGTGGCACACTCGTAGTTGTAAGTCTTGGGAAAAAAAGTGAAAATTAATTTCAAAGTCATGATAGGGACCCTATATGTGCCTGAAATCTGTATATTTATGCTCTATTTAATAGAGGAAGAGGTTCTGTGCCTTAGAATGTAACAGGGATGTAATCCAATAAGTTATATTGAGTGTATGGTGAAGTAATCAATATGTTGTCACCGCTTCAGCGTTGGTCACGTTTTAGTATGGTCATAGTAGAACGCTTACCATCATCATGTATCTTCCTGTAGGGTGTTAAACTGTTTTGTAATGGTTAGTAGACCACTCAGGCTAGTTTATAAAGACAATATGAGCTACCTTTGTATACTTTTATGTTAGGTGTGGCTCGCTGGTAGTTGTAAGTCTTGGGAAAAAAGTGAAAATTAATTTCAAAGTCATGATAGGGACCCTATATGTGCCTGAAATCTGTATATTTATGCTCTATTTAATAGAGGAAGAGGTTCTGTGCCTTAGAATGTAACAGGGATGTAATCCAATAAGTTATATTGAGTGTATGGTAGAGTAATCAATATGTTGTCACCGCTTCAGCGTTGGTCACGTTTTCGGGGATTTTGATGAATTTGAGGAGCTTTAGGTAATATGCTTACCAGCCCAATGAATAATGTTTTATGGTGTTAAACTGTTCTGTATTGCTTAGTAGAAATGTTTGGCTGGTTCAAAAGGGCAAAATGAGTTATGATGGTGTATTTTTATGTAAGGTGTGGCACGCTCGTAGTTGTAAGTCTTGGGAAAAAAAAGTGAAAATTAATTTCAAAGTCATGATAGGGACCCTATATGTGCCTGAAATCTGTATATTTATGCTCTATTTAATAGAGGAAGAGGTTCTGTGCCTTGGAATGTAACAGGGATGTAATCCAATAAGTTATATTGAGTGTATGGTAGAGTAATCAATATGTTGTCACCGCTTCAGCGTTGGTCACGTTTTCGGGGATTTTGATGAATTTGAGGAGCTTTAGGTAATATGCTTACCAGCCCAATGAATAATGTTTTATGGTGTTAAACTGTTCTGTATTGCTTAGTAGAAATGTTTGGCTGGTTCAAAAGGGCAAAATGAGTTATGATGGTGTATTTTTATGTAAGGTGTGGCACGCTCGTAGTTGTAAGTCTTGGGGAAAAAAAGTGAAAATTAATTTCAAAGTCATGATAGGGACCCTATATGTGCCTGAAATCTGTATATTTATGCTCTATTTAATAGAGGAAGAGGTTCTGTGCCTTGGAATGTAACAGGGATGTAATCCAATAAGTTATATTGAGTGTATGGTAGAGTAATCAATATGTTGTCACCGCTTCAGCGTTGGTCACGTTTTCGGGGATTTTGATGAATTTGAGGAGCTTTAGGTAATATGCTTACCAGCCCAATGAATAATGTTTTATGGTGTTAAACTGTTCTGTATTGCTTAGTAGAAATGTTTGGCTGGTTCAAAAGGGCAAAATGAGTTATGATGGTGTATTTTTATGTAAGGTGTGGCACGCTCGTAGTTGTAAGTCTTGGGAAAAAAAAGTGAAAATTAATTTCAAAGTCATGATAGGGACCCTATATGTGCCTGAAATCTGTATATTTATGCTCTATTTAATAGAGGAAGAGGTTCTGTGCCTTGGAATGTAACAGGGATGTAATCCAATAAGTTATATTGAGTGTATGGTAGAGTAATCAATATGTTGTCACCGCTTCAGCGTTGGTCACGTTTTCGGGGATTTCGATGAATTTGAGGAGCTTTAGGTAATATGCTTACCAGCCCAATGAATAATGTTTTATGGTGTTAAACTGTTCTGTATTGCTTAGTAGAAATGTTTGGCTGGTTCAAAAGGGCAAAATGAGTTATGATGGTGTATTTTTATGTAAGGTGTGGCACGCTCGTAGTTGTAAGTCTTGGGAAAAAAAAGTGAAAATTAATTTCAAAGTCATGATAGGGACCCTATATGTGCCTGAAATCTGTATATTTATGCTCTATTTAATAGAGGAAGAGGTTCTGTGCCTTGGAATGTAACAGGGATGTAATCCAATAAGTTATATTGAGTGTATGGTAGAGTAATCAATATGTTGTCACCGCTTCAGCGTTGGTCACGTTTTCGGGGATTTTGATGAATTTGAGGAGCTTTAGGTAATATGCTTACCAGCCCAATGAATAATGTTTTATGGTGTTAAACTGTTCTGTATTGCTTAGTAGAAATGTTTGGCTGGTTCAAAAGGGCAAAATGAGTTATGATGGTGTATTTTTATGTAAGGTGTGGCACGCTCGTAGTTGTAAGTCTTGGGAAAAAAAAGTGAAAATTAATTTCAAAGTCATGATAGGGACCCTATATGTGCCTGAAATCTGTATATTTATGCTCTATTTAATAGAGGAAGAGGTTCTGTGCCTTGGAATGTAACAGGGATGTAATCCAATAAGTTATATTGAGTGTATGGTAGAGTAATCAATATGTTGTCACCGCTTCAGCGTTGGTCACGTTTTCGGGGATTTTGATGAATTTGAGGAGCTTTAGGTAATATGCTTACCAGCCCAATGAATAATGTTTTATGGTGTTAAACTGTTCTGTATTGCTTAGTAGAAATGTTTGGCTGGTTCAAAAGGGCAAAATGAGTTATGATGGTGTATTTTTATGTAAGGTAGGCACGCTCGTAGTTGTAAGTCTTGGGAAAAAAAAGTGAAAATTAATTTCAAAGTCATGATAGGGACCCTATATGTGCCTGAAATCTGTATATTTATGCTCTATTTAATAGAGGAAGAGGTTCTGTGCCTTGGAATGTAACAGGGATGTAATCCAATAAGTTATATTGAGTGTATGGTAGAGTAATCAATATGTTGTCACCGCTTCAGCGTTGGTCACGTTTTCGGGAGTTTGCGAGGGTTCGGTGAAGGCCAAGATAAGTTCCTCGAGTTACTCATAGATGGCCAAGGGTCCTTTTCCTGTATAATAGACCTTCTTAAGATAAAGCAGAGTAATTTTCAAGAGAATATGATGAGTTTTGGTGAACTGAGGGTAAAGTTAAAATTGTGGATCGATTTTCACCAAAATTTACACCTCGCGCTATATTACACAAGACCCATAAATCCAAAAGTTTAGATCCCCGGTTTTTGATTTTTGGTCAACTTAAACTACTATATTGTAGTATTATTGAAACAGCATTTGGTGACAATCCAAGCATTACTCAGTGTGGTATTGATGTTATATCTAAAAACGTGACCAACGCTGAACGATTTTCTAAGGGTTTTACGCCATGGGCTATAAAAACTGAACCCCTGGGAGTTGAATCCTTGAACGGACCTTTCTGATATGCCAAGATATAGGCCTTTCAATAAAATAAAGTGTTATTAAGTAATACTGAGTTTGTAAATCTATCAGTCCTGAGCCAGATATGCATAGAAAGTTGAATCCCCCCATATGCGGGAACATGAAAGCATTTTTCCCAGGGTATGAGGTATGATGTTTCCGTTATTTACCAGTCCGAAGCAGCTGATGCTTAGTTTGAATTAGTTCAAGTATGAATATCAAAGAGGCAGGTGGAAGGGCTGACAATTACTAATGTATAGAAGATATAGGATAGGAGTCTATAATATGGCGTGTCTACAGCACAGGGGTGAGGTGAACTACTATATCTAATAATTTGCACGTATATTGGCCCAGAGCCAAGCAGTGGATAACTCTGGTCATCATTCTGTGGAAATGTCAAAATTGGGTCTCGTAAGGCCAGCATGGAAACTAAAAACGGCAGGTCTTAAATCTGAATACTAAATACCATTATTCAAATAAATGATACCGGTGATTGATTTCCATTTCTACTCGGGGAACACAGTTGTTCTCCTCATCCTAAGTATTAATACAGCTACACGTGCATGTATACAGTCTAAAGTGCAATGATCGACTAAACCATCCATCCTAATTAGCATTTTACAGCTAATTGGTAATTAGGAAAAGCCGGCTAACAAGTGGTTTAGAAAGATACCTCTTCCTTTCTGAAGTAATGTCAGCATGGCGCACTTGTTCGTCGATGACGCAAAATACCGGACCACCTGCGCCATGAGTGATGTTATAAGTCTACCACAAATGACTTTTTTCTCCTTTTCATATGAGAAGACTCTTATTGCAAGAAGTGGTCCAAAGATGCAAGGAGAATATTGGACTACAATTACATGCCATGGAAAGCTTAAGAATGAAGTGACTATGCATTCTTCTATGTTTCTTGTTCGAGAGCTAATCAACATATCATTAAATTTTATCAAATCAATTCACGTTCCCACCTCCTTTCGGCTTTGTCCTCTTTAGCATTAGGCTCATCAGATGGCTGTATGTTCTCTATTATCAATCATTTCTATATCAACCCTTGCAGACTCTTAACTATTGTGATCAAGTATACATCTATTACACTATCCTATATGATCTTATAACACTCTATGGCTGTTACAGATTATTTTGCTTGTATTATGGGAATGAGGACTAAGACAAACATCAGCATGGATATCATTAGAACATACGTTCCAAAGAGGGGTATCAAAGAGATAGGATTTCTTTACGTTCCTAGCCCTCACTTGACAACCTTGAGACCGTACATGTAGGGGAATTCGAGTTAGAAGCTAATTATAAATATAAAGCTACTGAAACTGATAGAAGTGAATTATTCAAATGCATGAACTCACAATCAAAGTCTTAACTACTCTACGTTACTCACAGTGATTTAAGGTTTCCTGAATTAAACTCAAATACTATTAACAAAATGAGGATGACTTGAATGAGTTAGGAGGGACTTTGATACAAATTAAGACTGATTTGCCTCAGAGGCCAACATTAGACATTATCATGTTAGATTCAAGTAGTTCCTTTGTAGGAAGAAAAGAGATTAGGTTAAGATGATGGGGGGGAAAGACATAAATGGAATTACGATTGGGGTGGGGTGGAATCAATACAACCAAAGTATGTTAGAGTTTCTGTGCATTCAATCCATATGCATATTTGTAGCAGTTAGAAGAAGAGAGTACAAGAATTCTAAGCAACATTTTCTACACATACATTCACTTGAACATCAGGAGGTTAATTCAAAACATCCTGGGATCGCAACCCCAGCGATCTTAGGAATTATTCTATTAAGCGATCTTAAGGTCAGACTGCGTTCACATTTCCTAGCCAGCACTAAGATCACATCGATCTTAGCCTCAGCCCTCCTACACTTTTCCAAGAAGTACTGACTTGGCACAGGGGTAAGAGTCCCAAAATAAAGGAATAGCTGTGGAGTCACTCTTCTTCACAACAGTGTTTATACCATCGTTCCCCATCCCCATATGGGCTAGCAAAAGAGCACAGGGTGCAGTTGATCCAGTACAGTATTCAAGAGTTGTTCCCATGAATGTATGATTCATGTTTGCCTATAAGAAGCATTGTGCCCCCCAGGACAAGGAGAGAGAAGGGAAGAACTACCTTACAGTGCACTTAACGCATGAGTAGCCCCAAGAGCCCTCAAGGACACTCAGCAAACATCCTCCCTCCCCTCTATATGTATGCAGCAGGCTATTCACCCTTTTGATCAGGAGTGTTCCCTGTAAGTGCTCTTGTACTCAGGTTAAACCATTGTGCAATTCTTTCACTAAGATTGCAGTGATCTTAGCGCTGGAAAAGGAATAGTGAAGTGATCCCAGGACTTACTATTCCTGGCAGGCCTGCAACCACTGCATAAGATAGGGTAGACCGGCCAGGTCTTATGATATGTGCCTACACTAAGATCGCTGGGTTTGCGATCCCAGGATGTTTTGCATTAAGCTCCTGACTCCAATTGAACATTAGACACAAATTGACCGAGCATTGAAGGAGTTCTTACAAAATAAATATCACTATCTGTTCATTGTCACTTACTGCGTTGGTGCCAGAGCAGCAAACGGCGTTGTCTTATAGAGCGGAACCATCATGAGATAAATATCCACCCACGGCAATATTAGCCTCCAGGGCAGGCACATCTTACAATTACATGTTATCTATGACTAACTACTTGCTGCTATTCCCTTTTGTGCTCGACGGATAGATAGCTTCTATTAACAATGCCTTCTTCTTGTAGAGTATTTGAAATAATTACTGGGCTACTGTTTCCTCTAAGGAGGCATACAAATTAGATCAAACCACCAGCCTACGAGAATACACTTAGGATTTAGCTTGAAAATTGAAAAGGGAATTCACTGGAGAAATGAAAGTCGAGATGTAAGTCCCTCGTCGATATGATATCTTTCTCTGCAAGTATTGACAACTATAAGAAGAGTCTGTAAGTGCAAGCATAAATCATACATTCATGGGAACAACTCTTGAATCCTGTACCTGGTCAACTGCACCCTGTGCTGGGGACGGGGAACAATGGTATAAACACTGTTGTGAAGAAGAGTGACTCCACAGCTATTCCTTTATTTTGGAACTCTTACCCCTGTGCCCAGTCAGTACTTCTTGGAATAGTGTAGGAGGGCTGAGGCTAAGATAAATGCGATCTTAGTGCTGGCTAGGAAAAGTGAACGCAGTCTAATCTTAAGATCGCTTAATAGGATAAGGTAGAATAATTCCTAAGATCGCTGAGGTGAATTAACCTCCTGGATATATTGGAGGAAAGACAAGAACACATTATGCCTTTAATTGAGAATGACAGAGCCGTTCTATGGGGTAGGCGTCAAAGTGTGGATAAGGATCAGGTACCTGTTATTGCCGATGTGAGAAGTACATGGACATGCCAATTTTCTTCAGGCAATGTGCTGCTTGAATATGGAGCTCGGTCTAAAGTTCTACGCCGTGTATCATAACCTTGCATATCATGTATCTATTGGTTTTTAGTCACCTTTGATGGGTATTTGACAAGGGCTTACAATAGTTATTGTCTCTTCTAAAGTATGCGTGTCGTTTTTGGTGGTTTTCCCTCTTTTTTCTGCGAATTTTCTGTACCTTTCTACTACGACTTTCGACTTTGCTCGTCACCCACAAAAGGACGTATGGCACATAGAAGTAATGCAACACCTTATTTGAGATTAATATTTGAACCATTATCATATGCGAGCTGCAAAAGAAAATTTTCAAATGCAACTCACGGAAGAAATGTTTGATGTGAATTTCCCCCAGAAACTGCGTACATGTATAATGTTCAGAACAATATAGCACCTCGTGAGAGGTGTCCGTTGGATAATCACAGCTGTCTTGTTACCTTTGTAATAGAAGAGAATTTCGCCCCCTGTCTGTTGATTAATTTTTACCAAGAGGTTCCAACGTGTCGGGACACATTTTGGATCGGCCATGTGATGAAGGTTATCATGTAATGGCATCGTTTAGCGTAATGGTATGGGTTTTCGTGTACGAAATATTGGTGAATGTGACTAAAGTGGTGGTAATTTTACTGAATATAGGTATTAGCCACTGGAAGTGTTAATATCCATTGCCATGCTACAGGGAACAACAAAAATACCAGTTACCCATTAGGTTCAGACAAACGCCGAAAAGATATCGATCTTGTGAGACTGAACCATGAGGGCTGATTAAAATCTTGTTTTCTGCTTGACATGAAGAACATGAGTCAGGTTTATCAGAGGTTAATTCAAAAGGTCCTGGGATCGCTACCTCAGCGATCTTAGGAATTATTTTGCCTTGTCCAATTAAGCAATCTTAAGATTAGACTGTCTTGCCTTTTCATAGCCAGCACTAAGATTGCAGTGATCCTAGCCTCAGCCCTCCTACACCATTCCAAGTAGAACACACTGTGTGCAGGGGCAAAAGGTCCATACTGAAAGAATAGTAGTGGAAACACTTCTTCTCACAAGGGTGATTACATAAGTGCCCCCCCCCCATATATGAGCCACTTATAGAGTATAGGGTGCAGTTGACCTTGTACAGTATTCAAATGCACTTCATGCCTGAGTAGTCTGAAGAGCCCTCAAGGATTCTCAGCACACGTCCTCCCTCCCCTCTATAATGTATACAGCAGGGGCATTCACTCCTGGGAGCAGGAGTGTTCCCTGTGAGTGCTCTTGTACTCAGGTGAAACCACTATGCAATTATTTCACTAAGATTGCATTGATCTTAGTGCTGGAAAAGGAATAGTGAAATGATCTCAGGACTTGCTGTGCATGACGGCAACCACTGCATTAGATAGGGTAGACTGGCTAGGTCTTATGATATGTGCCAACGCTAAGATTGCAGGGGTAGAATTCCCAGGACCATTTGAATAAACCTCCTGGCCTAGGGATAGTTTTAAAATACAGGCTGACTTGAGATGACAATCTGGTACCAAGAAGTGATGGCTTAGCAATGCACATGCCTTTTCTCTATACATGTATTACTTGAACAGTCACTATGATTACATTATATACCCCGTGGCTCATCCACAGTTTCCACTTTCCATTGAATCAATATAATTTTATTGTAGGTTTGGTGTATTTGAGAAGGGGCTTGGTACATTGTAGGAGGATGTTAGCTGCATTGGGCTTTAGGCGGTGTTAGTATGGGAAGCTATATACGATTACTGGAATTTTAAGAGATTCTGCACGCTAGCTTAATGTATCTAAGGACTGGCATAGCCATGCTACAAAAGGAATCAACGATGATGTACAAAGGGTTCTAATGAGCTACACAATACCACTATATCATTTAGCATTGAAGGGTAGACCCTTTAGCAGTCTTATCTGATAGGCCCCCCATACAGCGACCTATCCCTTCCTTAAACACCAGGCTATCAGCTGTTTATCAGCAACCCTGGGGCTATCCCATGGGATAATTACAGGACGTGCCATACCTTGTCCATAATCCAACATGGCTGCTACAGAATCCCTTCTGTGCACGGCATGGCCCAGCTTCCCATTGGGGTGGAACTGAAAGCGTGCGCCGACTTGGAATAGCTGGCTGTAGACGTGGCCCTGGTTGGGCTCGGCCTCTGCATCAGGTAACCGGAGGGTGTGGTTTGCTTCCTTCAGGGAGTAGTGATAACCAAGGTAATCCCCCGGCCGGACGCGGACCTGGTAGCGACGCTTGATACGAAAGACGTGACTACCCACGTAGCCCAGAGGGATATGGTTCTTGCCGACCAGGCGGAAGGCATTTCCGGTTCCGCCAGACTCCCCTGACGCCACTAGAGGCCGCCAGACGGCGACAAAGACGGGGGTAACGTCATCGGGCTTGTTGCAGAGCCAGGCGCTGACGTTTCCGATACAAGGGAAGGTGGCGTTCAGGATGAGGTGGACGTCGGTGCCTTCGGTGAGGTAGAAGGCGGCTGCGGCATCTCCACCTATCTGACCAGGGCACCGTGGGCCTATGGCACCTGGAACCATCAAAATATCTCATTAATATTATACAGTAATGTATGCAGACTTTCTTTATTATATTCCGGTGAACAATTCTGATGGACCTCTCCCAAAGGTTTCATGCACCGTCTTGTCCAGTGGCTCCCATTTGTCCAGCAATGGCATGAGTTTCATTATAATTATTTGTAAAGATACGTTCAAAATGTCTACTGCCACTGGACAGTCCAGTGATGGCTAGATATGACAGGGCAAATTCTTGTAGAGAAACTGGCATTACTGGACGTATAAAGACAATATTGTTTGACTTGATGGAAAGAAAGTATAATATGTACACACTTTGGAATTTTCTGGACAAGGTGGAAACCACCTCTCCTGTTTGAAGTCTTGAGATACTCAGACAACCAGTACGGACATTGTAGAGAGTACTTGATAGGCACATTGATAAAAATAGCATGGTCAATCACTCTTAGCACGTTTTCATGTGTATAAAAGATAAATATCGACACATCATAATCAGATTTGGTGCAGACTCTGATATAGCCTTATGAAATGTCATATCATATGACAAAACAGTACTATTGTCTATTATCATTGTATGTTTCTATGTCTATATTTATAACGATTTCGGTCTATGATTTTGGTATTGAGTAGAGATTGTAGAAAAACCTTACAGGCCTGCAGAGTTTTCATGAGAAATTGAGATCTGTAAACCATTTTGTGTGCAATCTAGTTCAACCAAATCTGTGTTCGCGAGGTTATGCGTGTCTCTGAAGACTAAAATTGCGCAGAGAGAATTCCACTGGTACTTAGACATATGCAAAAAGGCCTCCCATAACTACATCGGATATCCCTTAACCATACTAGGTCACAGACCCAATTTCTGAGGGAGCATTTATTTTCACCCTTATCCTTAGACCTCAATAGTGCTAGTGGCAGGAGATTTGAAAATGTTTTTTTACTGCTTTATTATGCAATATAGCTTCAATTTTATGCTGAAATATGTATTCTTAGTGATATTGGTATTATTGCAATCATTTAATGATATTAAGAGGTTAAATATGAGCATTAATTACAGGGGTGACGATAATACAGGACTGGTGACGATAATACCAGCCAAAACATGCCTCAGAGAAATAATGATTGCTCCCTTAATACTAAGCCTATTGGGATGAAACATAGTGGAATAGAACCGCAAGACATCAGGCCCCAATCAGATTCTCTCAGATATAAGGAAACACAGTATGCAAAAGATCTGGTGATGATAATACCAGTCACTACTCTATTAGCTTTTGCAATATTTGAAATGGTTTACACACAAACGAGGATCAACACTGTCACTGCTTATCATGTCAAATAGTATGTCATGTTTACATTGTTGTATTATATCTACAGTCTCCTCCTTTGGGAATTCTGATGAGATGCTCCTCAAATGATATGCGGCGTGCCAGGAAAAAGGATCCCTTAGTATGCCTTGTCACAAATGGTAATGTATGACTTAGACTATAAACCGATTTTAGACAATAGATGGATCACCAGAATATACACTAGGAATAAACTACAAGTGGAATCTTTCTCTGTATTTCAGAACTAGATCTGAAAGGGCTAGATCGTTCAAAGAAAGGCCATTGGATTTCCTGCCTTAGTGAAATTCGCCTAATTAGTATGGGGATATGGTGGTGTCTTATTAGTGAGGGGTGTATGTAGTATAGACCATGGTGTGAAGAAAGGGGCAGACACTCTGCTAGTCTTCTCTGCGAGTCAGGGACTTACTCATTGATGACCCTTTTGATGCTGGCTCTATGGGCCTATGCAGACCCAATTTGACACGCGGGCCCCTTGTCACTATAGCATTAGACCCCTGGGGGAAGGGTTTTAGGTCGGATCAATCCTCAGTTTTTAAGTCTGTATGAGAGTAAATCAATACTAGAGAAGGTGCTACAGGCTAGGAAATGAAAACTAGGAAAGAATGAATATAGAGCAAACGTGCCTTTCAGGTCAAAATTTGAGTTTTAATAAAACCTATCATTATTAGACCCATTTAACACCAACCATACCTTTAGCTGTTTGAGGACTACTGCCACGATATGATATTTAGATGTATGATATTCCCTCCACATCCCACTATAGCAGTGGGACAGATGTGTACATAACCCATAAACCATATATAAATCAGCCCTAAACTGAGCCCGAGGCCCTTACCAGTGGCTAAATCTAGATGGGAGTAAATGCACTCGTACCATACGCTATTGATTCACTGCCACACCTCTGTAGGATGTTTAGTTCCACTATAATTCAGCAGATGGCAGCAGGGTGCCTGTGGGTGGTCCAGTGGCGGACAAGGTCGCTCAGTGCACTGGGGTTGCACTGCCACCACCCTCCAGGGTCGAACCTCTCAAGCCCTCCAGTACAGAATTGATCATTCACTCTTATTATTAGGATGTAACCATGTGCTTTCCTCTTATAGATACAAAAGCTGTGGGCCTATGGGCAGTGGAGTTATTGCATCATTATTGGCTTGAAATTTGGAGGTTATGGTATCATTTAAACATTTGTGAGCCAGCAAGCAGAAATGGGGGTTCCTGCTGGATTTATTACCTGTTTTAGCCACCAGGGGGCACCACAATGGGCTAGAATAGGAAAAATATGACTAAAACTGCTATAGGCTACTTTTTTGTGGAGAATTCAAAGATTTTTGATAAAACGTTCTATTTTTGGGGGGAAAGGTTCCATATTTGGTATTAAAAAGAATGTGTTTGAGCCAAAATAAGCATTTTTGTTGATTTTTGTTGCCATGGAAACGTGATATTCATTATAAATAAGAAAATCGATGATCCTATTTGAAGGAACATTTCACAAGGTCCACTATGGTGAAAACAGAATGAAAATATCTTTTCTAGATCAAAAGTTATGGGCAAAAGAATGAAAATTTATGCTAATTTAGCTAAATTAGCATAAATTTTCATTCTTTTACCCATAACTTAGCATAAATTATGCTAATTATAGTTGTATCTCATGACCATGGAGACGTAGGGCTTATTGATATTCACGAAATGGTGATACCTACCCATATTTACCAAGGTATTCCTCCAAAATTAAAAGGACTATCTTCACATGCAATATATCACTGTAAAGCTAGTGATCTGAATTTTAAAGTTGACTTTTAGCACGGAGCACCCTTTCTCTTTGCCTATACACATTTAAGAACTAGTTGAAATCTATTGAATTAAAAATAACGCTATGCTTTTGATCTAGAACCTAAAGGTTTAGAATCTATCTTTTATGAGTTCTAAGGAGCACCTCATTTGTAAGGAGCATCACAACCTTCTAAATAAATGATTTATGCAGACAGGTAGCCCCTCAAAAATTGGGTTTGTATATTTTTACATAATAATATTGGTAATTATATCCCGTGCTTCAGATTTCTAAAGTCATCACGACGAAGGGTGGCCGGGGAAGTTAAAAACGGAGGCATGTTCTTGATTAATATCCCAAATGAAATTTGATGATATTGAAGTTCAAACTACAATCATAGAATATACTAACGTACAGCCCAGTTGGTTCAGGTCAATTGCTTTACGGTACATTGGTGGAATACCTAAGGTATAGGAGGCCCTAACCATGGTCATCAGGTCATTACCCTCCACAGAATGACTTTCGTTTGTGGACCACCATGTCTACAGTCGTAGACATATGATGGCACCCCTAGTAACCACTAGCGTGGCTATGAACTTTACTGCTTCCTGTATGCTGGTGCCCTGAGGTTTTTTTTTTTTTTTTGTTTTTTTTTTGTTCCAGAATACACCGTGTGTTGGATGCATTTGCATTCTCTAGCTTCCTAGGCTCACCTGAAGAGGGGGCGACCAATAGCATGCAGAGGAGGTGCAGGATGTCAAACAGGATAACGTGGTGCCGTCTGGTGGGGAACATAGCAAGCTCGACATGTGCTCTATTGGTTTCTGGAAGATAAATCACAGAATCATGAATTCCTGTATAATAAACATGCCAAAGCATGTGTCGACCAACATTCAATTAGGTATACTATCAATCATGTAGTTAAATAAAGTTGTTGCCGCTTGTTCCTATTGTATATACCGGTAACCCAATTACTTACAGCAACAACATGGATAGAACAATGTATAATTATAATGTATTCGGAATCGTCATTATAAATGTCGTATCGACATTTCCCGTGACATCTTGATAGATTTTTCCTACTATACATTCTGACGTACTCAGAATGTCATTTGTAATAGACTCTAACAAGGCACTCATGGTGTTAGTAGTATATGGCATAGTGCTAGTAGTATATATAGCATAATGTCTACGCCTGTAATACAGGAAACCATTAACATTGCAAAACATATTAATCAGACTCTAATATGTTCAAACAATTTAATATCCAGACCCTTGTTCCGAAATTCTTTACAATGATTGCCAATATTTTCATTGGCTCAGAAGCACTTCCACCGCGTTATGTTTATAGGTTCACATGGTCTAATTGAGTGGTGAGTTTATGTTATTACAACGATACAAAGCGGTTGGAGGTCCATATATCTGGGCATAGCAATCTAATCTGTTAATTGGCTGAGGGCCGGCGGCTGGCATGTAGACTTCTGAAGGCTATATCATAACCTATACAGTACTCTGAGTGCTCAGTGTGTACAGCTTAATACTCTGGAGTCTGCAGGCCTTATGTAACCTATGTAACAGACTCCCTACAGCAAGTTGGCGCTCCGTGTTTGAAGGGATCCCACAAAGCCTTCAATTACAGTAGCAGACAAGGGACCGCCTGGTTTGTTTAAGCAGAACTCGCCTGCCAGATATACCTAGTAACACGGTCTCCAGGCCGGGCTGCCAGTGCCGCACCAGTAGGGATGAACCTTGTTAAGTAGCTTGCGGAGTGGTCAGTTGGCGGGAACTGGTCTGTAGTCGAGAGGTACTAATTGTGTAGTGAAGGCACAGCTGGGCGACGATAAGGTGAAAGACAGGGAAAGGGACAGCAGGCAACCTGGAGATCACATTTCCCACCGTTACTTACAGGCCCAGGTTAAGGCACATCCCCGACGAAATGGCAGTTTCTGGATCTCAACAACCCCAGTGGACCTTCTTCCCAGCCCTCAGCTACCAGAAAATAGAGCCCTATGGGTAGGTCATTGTGATAATTGTCAATGGTACCGTGTGCAAAATTAGTTTCGATTCATACTCAGGTTAATTAGTTGGAACCGTATGTTCATACAGATCTGCTGTACGGTATCCAGATGCTATACACTTTTAGAACACAGCTAAGGCTCATTTATTGCAATGCAAGGCAATATCTGTAATGTTTCAAATAAATGTAAAAGATACATAGGTACCCTCTATCACGGTATGTAGGGGATATACTATGAACAAAGGTAAAGGTACCTATTTTAGATGGTCCTGGAGGCCGTTGCAAAAAGATTTGGACCAAGTTCTGTCGGAGATGCTATTCCCAAAATGGAACTGACCGACTTCAGGGAATCAGTTCCCTGTTGGATTGCCAAAAGGTATTTGGTCATAGAAGTGGTTTAGGAGTGGTCAAGAATCGATGAATGTTTTCCAATTGAGAACCAATTCCCTGCTAGTTCCCTCCTCTAATTTTTCTGGTCTACCTACTATGGGAAGCATTCAGGTGGAACACTGATGGAACCACATCCCCTGACTCACTTTACAGTGAGAATCGAATTCCCAATCTTTTCGCAACGACCTTCTGGGAAAGTAGGAGGTGATACCAATTTCGTTATAATCTGCAGCTCTTATAATTATTATCAATGTCTAAAGCCGGAGTCTAAAGGTTGGTGTCGTATTTTGTAAGAGAGTATACTCCATTTTACAAAGCTTATATATAAACATGATCTTCTATATGTCTTGTTTTCCAAAATTACTTTATTAGATTATGGTTAAGTTCAGAAATCTCATGCCAAAATTGATCCCAGAGTCGGAAATATCTATAAAACTTACGGGAAGACCTAGCAAGGGTCAATAGTTCATATGATATTCACCAGTCGGCACCAATCTGACAAAGTTTGATGGTGATATGAATCTGCATTTTACAGAGATCTATTGAACCATCAGCAAAACCGCATATTAGAATATTTTCATGACTGTCTTTAGAAATGCTCTAAATTGTTTTTAAAAGTCACCGCAGCATGGTCTTGCACCGTAATTTGGTATTTAATGTGTAGTAGGAACACTTAGAACTACTTCAAAAAGTCATTTCCCAAGACGAGACCTAAAAAATGTAGTTCAAATAATAATTGTTGCCAATAGAGGGGAGCTGAAACGATGCATATTCGTATTTTGCGTATTAATAGCAAGTAGTTACGATTCATGTATTAAGAGCTAACTAATTTAAGGTCGACTTCTACCTTCAAGTCAACATCTTCAGAAATCCTCCAAATTTGTTCCAGAGATACTTTGAATTTCCTTGAGTTGAATCATGAAAAGAGAAATGGGGAGGGGGTCCCGAGCTAGTATTGTTTTGGAAAAGTTAGAAAATCAAATAAAAGTGCCTGTAGAAGTTGGCTCCAAGTATAATTTAGAGCCTATTCCTTTAAAATAAACAGGTAAAGAAAATGCAGACTATAATTATGAATAGAATGCCTAAAACATTGCATGATGGTAAAATACCAATAATCTTGGTATGAAATGTTTTCACTATCATCTAAATAATTTGAGAGCAATGAACATAAAATAGAAATAGGGACTGAATGTTAGAGAGATAACACCCACAGCCCATTACTAGTAAATGGACTCTATGGACCCTATCTGGCAAATGATGCCGGATAGGGACCACACAGATGCAGACCATACTTGGTCAAATATGCCAGGTTGCGGCCATTTACGGGATAGAGTCATGTAAATCCCCTGTGCAACATAATGTTCCTATAAGACAATGTCCCTATCTGGTAGAAAGACACCTATCTGTTCTATGATAATTGGACCCTTTCTGGTGAAAATATGACAGCTAGAAGTCATTTGTCATGTTCCAAAGAACACCAAAGGGTTCTTCGACAGGAAAAAAAAACACACCTCAAATTAGCATGTTACATGGTATGTGGACAAATCATTATCAAATTATCCAAATTAAACTGCTTTGGAAAGCCCAAACAGTCTGTTTTCAGAATGTACCGAAATTCTACAACTGACGTTTTAACCCATAAGGCTTAATGCTCTTGTCCTTGTCAACTTAGACTCACTGGTAGCCGACTTAAGGTCGCTGTACCCTACTGTATCAAGAACGACATCGATCCACGTGTAGAGCATTTAGTATGATTGCCAGAGCATTATAGATCATGTATATATGGCACTACATGTTATATAAAGTAGTCTTACTAATCCCTGCAGATTAATACCCATAGGTGTTACATATTCACCGTTCCATGTACGCAGAAAAACCGAATCTTGATCACCATTTAGGTCGCTAGGTACATTTTTTTACATGGCATTGCCAGCCAATTTCCAGATTCCACCAGTTATGATCGGTAGGAACCCTGTCGTGCAAGTAATTGATCATGCAAGGAATTGATATATATATATATATATATATATATATATATATATATATATATATATATATAAAAATCCAAGTAAATGCACGCTAATCTCATAGCATGAATAAGAGATACTAGTTGGTCTACCTAATGTATGCTACTTTACTGGGACTTTCTGGACCTTAAAAGGAATTATTGATCTGTTCGTAGATGACCTACTGCCGTTTTGTATACTGACCAACAAACAGATCTCTATTCTAGCCCGCCATCAGCCCTAAGTGCCCACAAATCGATGGCTCCTTGCTATAGTAATTTCAAATAGCAACGTTGTACAACGTGATGCGTTAACATTCCCATCTCAAAACATGGTACTCATTATGGGAAACAAGAATATCATGTTCGTTTTTGAATTTAAGCACTCTAACCCCCTTTGTCATGCCCTTCCGAAGATAAAAAGTTGGAAATTATTTAATTAATTTAATTTTAATTGATATCTTATTTTTTACATTCTTTTCCTGCCTTAAAATCTGTATAAAACCACCCTGGGATGCAACACTAAAATAAATGGACTAAATTGAGCTATTTTGACCTTTCAGAAAAATCCAAGATGGTCACCATCAGCCATAGACGTAGTCAAATATGCATTTGCTGACTTAAACATAATATAAAACCACTTTGTGATGCAAAATATTAATAAAATACACTTTGTAGATTAATTTTAGACTCTCTTAAAAATCCAAGATGGCCGCCATCAGCCATAGTTACCTCAAATATGCATTTTCTGACTGCATGTCACATAAAACCACATCGGGATGCAAAATATAAATGAAATACACTTAACATATTTAGATATTTTTAAAATATTCAAAATAGCTTCCCAGATATTTTTTCACAAAGGCTTTTTCTCACTGGAAACATACCATAATGGCCCATTCAATCATGTAGGTCTCAAATGAGCATGGGTCCAATTGATATGCAGGGTCAGAACCCCTCAATCCACCTCTAAACCTTTAGAAGACCTCACATAAGTGCAGGTGTGAGGTCATAAAGGTAGCTGATATGTAATCTTGAGCAGGTGCAATGAAAAAAAATAGGATAAATGGAATACTATCTCCCTAATGCATATATTAGTAAGCAGCACTATTCTCTAGTACCTCCCTTGGAAATTCAACAAGGTCATTATCAGTCAGATATGTCCCAATATTGGGCTGGTTCTCTACTTGAATGAGTTCTTCTTTTCTTTAGGCTATGATTCAGTAAATGATCTCTACTTGAACTATTCATTCCTTTCCTTAGGCTATGAATTTGTTAATGATAAAGCTTAACACTTAACCATTCTTGGAGAAATTATTCCATTCACAGATGCAGGTGTTCTAACTGGACACAAAGGCCACACTAGGTCCAGGAGGTATATACATGTGCATAGCCATTTTGCCCAATATCCAAACCTAGTTTGGCAATTGTGGCCACTGCAGAAAGCTTGTAAAGGAAATGTGTCCAGAGAATCCGTTTAGTACCCCAAACACAGGACGAGGGGCTTTGTTGAGCCCTGTAGATTGATATTATAAACAGAATGATTGCTTGATTATTTCAATGTAGTTAAAGAATCATCAGTTCCAGATATTCCGGAGGTGCCTAGTGACATTCATCTATACATTCACTTTAGTTAAAGTGAAGTTAAAACTTGTTAGAACGTGATTGAGACAGAACTTCTATGTTAATTCATTCATTAAATAAGTGTCATGTGGGAGCAGAGATAGGAATGATCTATATGCAAATTTCTCTTTGTATTATCAGTTTAACTTTACAAAAATATTTGGTCTCCACTTCTAGTGCTCTGTATCAAATGTAAAATGAAACCGGCAGATCAATATGTCTGTTCTTCTGAATATGAAACAGGCACCTATGAAACTTTAATATAGTGAAAGATTATGACACTGACTGTTATAGCATGTAGAGATATTGGAGCTAACCAGGCAGCTGTGATAATTATAGTTGAAATCTTAGAGGGATAGATGAGAGGGAGGCACTATCATAGTTGTGATTACAATTGAAGGGAGGTTGCTGAGTGAGAGACCCTATTACTTCATCACATTGAATAGATACCCCAATATATATAACAGATCGAGGGGATGGCCAGGAGGACATTCTCCCCTAGACTCCCTGCAAACACCTGAAAATGGGCCTTGGTTAAACCCTAATATATAGGGAAAATGTTACTGAATCATAGCTGTTCTCCCCTTAGATCAGGTTTTCTTAGCTGTGCCCCCCTACACCACCTCTTCTGGATCGCCACCTGGATAATCAGATGAATATTATGAATGAAATAGATTCATGTGATGATGGTTTAGATATGAAGCTTAATGCATCATTGCTTATCACATCATATAACATATTGCAGCATCAGGACTTAGCCCTATGAGTAATAGTGCCTCCCTCTCAGCTATCCCTCTAAGGATTTAACTATAACTATCACAGCTGCCCAGTTAGCTCATGGTTTTTCATGTTTTTGTGTTTTCATTTTCCTATATTTTCAAGTATAATGGGATCAGTAGAGATAATTGTGTAGAGGCAAGGAGAAAGGGTGCTCCGTGCTAAAATTCAACTTTAAAATTCAAATCATTAGCTTTACAGTGATACATAGCATGAGAAGATACTCCTGTTAGTTTTGGAGGAATGGCTTGCTAGATATCGGTAGGTGTGACCATTTCAAGAATGTTAATAAGCTCTATGTCTAATTGGTCAGGAGATATATAGCTAATAATTTTTATTCTTTTGCCCATAACTTTTGATCTAGAAATGGTATTTTCATTTTGTTTTCGCCATAGTAAACCTTGTGGGATGTTCCTTCAAATGGAATCATTGATTTTCCTATTTAGAATGAAAATCATGTTTCCATGGCAACAGAAATCAACAAAAATGCCTATTTTGGCCCAAAAACATTCTTTTTACATGCCAAATTTGGAACCTTTCCACCCAAAATAGAATTTTTTTTATCAAAAACCATTGAATTCTCCATAAAAAAGTAGCCTATAACAGTTTTAGTCATATTTTTCCTATTCTAGTCCATAGTGGTGCCCCCTGGTGGCTAAATCTGGTACTAAATCCCGCAGTAACTGTCCTTTCTGCTTGCTGGCTCACAATTATTTAGGAATATTGGTAATGCTTTGAGAGGATGGGAACAGTAGCCATCACATGATCAGACTAGATCCATCAACCTTATGATCATACTGCGAAATGAGCTTTCTGGGCTGGCTGCTGGCTGGGTCTGTACATATATCAAGTAATTACAGTAGTTTTCACTTTAGGCAACGTCTTTGTTAGTACATCTATGGCTGATGGCTGCCATCTTGAATTTCTAAGAGAGTCTAAAATATGTCTACAAAGTGTATATCATTTATATTTTGCATCTCAAAGTGGTTTTATATGATGTCTAAGTCAGGAAATGCCTATTTGAGGACATCTATGGCTGATGGCAGCCATCTTGGATTTTTCAGAAAGGTCAAAATAGCTCAATTTAGTCCATTCTATTTTAGTGTTACATCCCAGGGTGGTTTTATACAGATTTCAAGGCAGGAAAAGAATGTAAAAAATAAAATACCAATTAAAATTGATTTATTTAAATATTTTCCAACTTTTTATCTTGGAGGGGGTGATGAAGGGGGTTAAGGTGCTCAAATTCAAAAACAAATGTGATATTCTTGTTTCGCATGATGAGCACCATATTTTAGGATGCGGACTGCTTTCATAACTTTGATGTGACGAAATAACCTCCCCCTAATTATAAACAATCAAATATTCATTATCCAAAGTATCAAAACACTACATTCAAACACAAAGTACATAAAAGAATCAGTCATATGGTGCTAAGGTGTGTATTTGGTGACGTTTTGTAGGCCAACTACAAAATGTATACTATGGTACAATTCTCGCCACATCCCAATCAGCAATGGAGTATTGGGCCATGCTTGTCCATGCTTGGCCCAATATAAGCCGACATTGGCCCAATATAAGCCGACATTGGCCCAATGTATCCTTGTCACCTGGGATGTGTTTGTCATAGTGCTTAAATCATTAGTATCACATGTCCCCTTGACTGCCCCAAAGGCATGCATGGTGTTTAGTAGAATAGGGTATGTTGGTATAAAAGTTGAAATTGCCATTGTTCACGTAATTCAAAGGCTGAATTTCATGGTGAAAATATCGCCAACGTTCACATTTCTGTATAAGCTGATTGGTCACATTTGATGAACCGACCAAGTTCTATGGTCTGTTCAACAGGCTGCATGGCCTCTCAGTACGTCAGCTGGGATCAACCCCGGTACACTGTTAAAGACTTCCCTAAATTAAGCATGGAAACTCTGTAAAATTTTACAGTGATTCACCGTAATTTAAAAGAATGGTGATTTCCCTTATAATAACTGTGTTTCACCCTCCTAAGGTTAACTGTACGGGGATTCTCTACAGTTTTCAATGGGGATTCTCCACAGTTTTTTAATGGGAATTCACCGTGTTTCTTTTACGGTGAATCACTGTTTTTTTTGGGGGGAATTTTTATTACTGTGTAGGGTAGAGGCACCTACAGTTGGCACCCCATCCCTAAGGTGATCAGAGAGTATGATTGTTATAGCATTGGTGGGAGTGGAGTTGTTTAGTCTTAACACAACTCTACAGATGGCAGCATTGCATTGTGTGCAACCCTGATTTGTTTCCTTTACAGTGGTTCCCACAGAGTAACATGAATAATATTTTCCAATTTCTTGAGTTCAGCTACAAGAGAAAATGCTTATCCTATCACTACACTTCCAGACGTAACTGTAAATGGGCTATAAATACCCCTATAAGTATATAGAATCAGTTGTACCTACAGTAGAAAGTACTTCTGGTGAGCGTGGTGGGCGGACAGTGTACCATCTTTGGAAAGACTCTAAATGTAAATGCTGACATCAGCATTGACTTATCAACATATCAAATGTTATCAGTACCCCATGAATCTTCATTGTGAAAAGAACAGAAAAATCATGTTTGTACAGTCATAGGGCAATGCAGAAGTGATATATTTTTCATACTCTATCTTTTTAAGGGTCACATATGGCAAATGCAATAAGGTCGAATCCCACTATGCAATTCTCACAGAAAAGGTTTCTGCAATTTAACAACCCGTTGCAATTTGGTGCCCTGCCTGTATATTGCAAGGGGTATAACAGCTGCAGAGAGGTATAAAGGCCAAATCCAACAACACGAAAAACGACCATATACCCTTGTGATTTAGGAATGCGGTGGTCCTTAGCCGATATTGGAGGGGTAAAGGTCGAATCCCACGATGCAATCTAACCCTGGAAAGTTCTTGCAATTTGGGGACTATTGCAAATAGGAGGACTTGCCTTTACTGCAAATTGCAAGACTTCTAACATGCCATTGCATTTTACAAATCCGACTGTTGCAATTGAACTGACCTCTAACCCTTGTAATGTAGATCTGTAAGCTGCGTTAAATTACAATGCCATTCTCCTTGATATTGAATTTGCAAGCTGTTGTAGGCAAGCACAGTGCAGAATGAGACTGAAATTGAACTCTGTGTGTAATTTATACAGACATTTGCATACAAATTGCAGGGTATGGGGCAAGTTTAGATTGCATAGTGGGACTTGGATTGCAAGTTGAAGTGAACACACATCCCTATTCGTCAGTGACTTTATCCACATTTCTGTAAATTGCAATGGAATTATGTAAATTGCAGAAGGTCGAATTCCATGATGCAATCTAACCCTGGAGAGTTCTTGCAATTTGGGGACTATTGCAAATAGGGGGACTTGCCTTTACTGCAAATTGCAAGGCTTCTAACATGCCATTGCATTTTACAAATCTGACTGTTGAAATTAAACTGACCCTGAACCCTTGTAATGTAGATCTTTAAGCTGCGTTAAATTGCAATGCCATTCTCCTTGATATTGAATTTGCAAGCTGTTGTAGGCAAGCACAGTGCAGAATGAGACTGAAATTGAACTCTGTGTGTAATTTATACAGACATTTTGCATACAAATTGCAGGGTATGGGGCAAGTTTAGATTGCATAGTGGGACTTGGGTTGCAAGTTGAAGTGAACACACATCCCTATTCGTCAGTGACTTTATCCACATTTTTGTAAATTGCAAGGGAATTCTGTAAATTGCAGAAACTTTTCGCTTAAGCAAGGAAAAATATCTAAATATAAAGATGGTACCTTCAGAACAAATCTACAAGGGATTCCCTGCAATTAAAGCCCCCTGTAGCCATTATAGGTCTTGCAATATAAGGGCAAGGCCCCAGATTGCAACAGATGACTAAATTGCAGAAACCTTTCAGCCAAAATTGCATCGTGGGATTCGACCTAGAAACTTTTTGCTAAAGCAAGGAAAAATATCTAAATATAAAGATCTTAGCTTCAGTGCATATCTACAAGAGATTCCTTGCCATTAAAGCCCCCCGTAGCCGTTATAGGTCTTGCAATATAAGGACAGGGCCCCAGATTGCAACAGATGACTAAATTTCAGAAACCTTTCAGCCAAAATTGCATTGTGGAATTCGACCTATATATCGTCTATGGAAGGCCTATAACGGCTAAGAGGCCTTGTAAAAGTGTTGTGATTTCAGGAGTGGATCACATCAAAAGCTTTTGATATTTTCTCCACAAGAGGCCAGAAATCTTTGTGATATACCGAAATCCCCTGTGATTTAGAGGAAAACAAGAATTTCTAGTACATCACAAGAGGTCTGTTTTAGATAAATCAGGACCCAAGTTACACACACTATAGTCATAAGAATGTTCTTCTTGTGGTTTGTGCATGCTTCATTACATGTATTGCACAGTCTATTTATAAATCTAAAGATCTAGACTATTGCAAACATATGAATTCAGTGATATACAACAGTGTTTTTTATATCAAACTCTCCTTCTCTGTGAATCAAAGTAGCAACTAGTCAGTAGAGTAATATATTTCAAAGAGATTTCCCCTCCAATATCGGCTAACAGTGGGATTTGGCAAAGGTATGGGTGGTAAGGCAAACCTTGTGATTTAGGATATTGACAAGAGTACAAGGCTGCCGATATCCAAAATCACAAACATTTTAGACCCATTTTACATGTAGTGGGATTTGGCCTTAAAGGCAAGGAGACTCTTGCAAATTGGGTAGCAAATCATCATCCAGATAATTAGATATTTTTCCTTGCTTAACTAGGTTTCTGCAATTTACAGTATAACTGACAGGAGTCAAACTGCAGGGGGGTCACCCCAGATATCTATTAGATTAGTTTCATATAGACAATTAACATGACACCCTGTGACATTTGTGTCTCTTTTTGGGAATCAACATAAAAAGGTGTTTTTAATTTATAGTCACCATTTAATGAAATATCAATGATGATATTTCCTAGTCATAAATATGTAAAGTAACACCCCTGAAATAAAAATCTGAAGGCTGAAAGATCACAGCAGTGTGGTCCAAATTCCAGAGATTCAAGGCACCTCATAACTCATAGTGGGTTTGAGACTGTCCTGGTACCTGCAATAACCCTTGCAATTTTAATTGTAAGCAAGGATCACAATTTGCAAGAGGCCATGACTGCAAGGTCTTTTAAGTGTAGATTGATTGATGGACGCAATGTCCCATTGTCACAATGTCCCAGCCTATATGTCCTATTTAAGTGGACGTAATGCCCAACATAAATGGTCACAAATCCCATCGCAAAAAGTCGTATTGTCCCAGGACCTTAAGGTCGAATCCCACGATGCAATTATGGCTGAAAAGTTTCTGCAATTTAGTCATCTGTTGCAATTTGAGGCTCTCTCCTTATATTGCAAGATCTATAACGGCTACAGGGGGCTTTAATGGCAAGGAATCCCTTGTAGATTTGCACTGGAGTTTGGATCTTTATATTTAGATATTTTCCCTTGCTTAAGTGAAAAGTTTCTACAATTTACAGAATTTGCTTGCAATTTACAGAAATGTGGATAAAGTCATTGACAAATAGAGATGTGTGTTCACTTCAACTTGCAACCCAAGTCCCACTATGCAATCTAAACTTGCCCCATACCCTGCAATTTGTATGCAAAATGTCTGCATAGATTATACACAGACTTCAACTTCGATCTCATTCTGCACTTACCTGTGCTTACACTCACTGTGCTTACCTACAACAGCTTGCAAATTCAATATCAGGGAGAATTGCATTGCAATTTGACGAAGCTCTCAGATCTACATTGCAAGGGTGAGGGGTCAATTTAATTGCAACAGTCAGATCTGTAAAATGCAATGGCATGTTAGGAGCCTTGCAATTTGCAGTAAAGGCAAGTCCCCCTATCTGCAAGAGTTCCAAAATTGCAAGAACTTTCCAGGGTTAGATTGCATCGTGGGATTCGACCTTTAGTCCAAAATTTTCATGAATATGCACTGAGTCAGAGGGTTCATCTTGGGAAGAGTATAGGAAGAGTGCAAATATTGTTTAGAAATAACTTATTCTATAAATCAGCATAGGTGAGCATGAGAGAAACAAATGTCAAACCTTATCAAGAATAGTACAGCATAAGCTTCTTGGTAACATGTCCAAGTACTGGTACATAATTTCTGCAATTTGAAATGACTTAGACTTTCAAGTTCTAGGTCTATCCTTTATAGATATTAGCCTATAGTATTGCATCTAGACATAAGAGGCATCAGTACACTAAAATATGGACAGATGTCCATAATATTCTTCCTATCTATGTGCAGTAAATCACCAACAGGAATATTATGAAGTGCCTCCCCCTATTAATATGTGGTCCTCATTGATAACCATCTGTGGAACCATCCTTTTATTTGCAACTGTGGGACTTGATGGGACGAAAGCTCCAATGTATGCCTATCCAACTTAGAGTGTAAGAAAGGGTCTAAAGGTCGAATCCCACGATGAGATCTATCCCTCAAAAGATTCTGCAATTCACGAACTCTTGCAAATTGAGAGCCCTGCCTATACTGCAAATTGCAAGGACACTAGCACACTATTGCAATTTCCAAATCCCACTCTTGCAATAGAAATGGCCTTTCAGCCTTGCAATGTAGACCCTATGCAACAAGTAAGCTTGTGAAAATTGCTATATCATTCTATTTGATATTGAGATTGCAAGCTAATGTGGGTAATCCCAGTGTACAATTAGATTAAGATTGAACTTTGTGTATAGTTTACGCAGACAATATTGCAACATAGGATAAAGGATTAGATTGCAAAGTGGAACTTGGGGTGAAAATTGAAGAGACAAGCATACCTTCATGTCCAAGAAACTTTTCATCTAAGCAAGGGCAAATATCTAAATATTTAGATCTTGGTTTGTCTACCAAACTGCAAGAGGTTCCTTGCCATTATACCTCCCTGTCACTATTATACCTCTTGCAATATGCAGGGAGTAGACCAACTTGCTACAGATGTCTATATTTCAGAAGCTTTTCTCTGAAAATTGCATCGTGGGGTTCAACCTTAAGGTCTCAATTGCAAAAGGGTTGGAGGGTTAGATCGCATCGTGGGATTCGAACTTTACAACCAGAAATCCTATTGCACTTATTGAAAGTGCACTTCTTTATAATGGAATAACTTGCTCGTCAGTATTTTACCTCTTTCACTGTTCCGCTTCCGACCATACATCTAGAGCATTAGCTCCATATATGTTGTTACAAATACCACTACACTGCAGCAAGTAGGCTTTCAGTCACAGTTTATATTACACTCTTCACTGTAACACAAGGCCCCAAGGTATACACCATTTATACTGGGACTTAGGGGTCCTTCATAGCCATGTCCCGCCTTGTAAGTATGCACACATAAGTGGTATACATGCTAGGTGTGAACAATGCTTGTACAGAGATCCAGTATTGATCTCTCAGCAGGGAACCTTGTCGGCCAGGCTGACGGGGTTGCCAACTGAAGCGGCCAGCCAAGGGTCACAGTCATAGCAGAAGCAATGGCCCGGTATCCTACAGAGTGTGTCAAAACAGACCCCAGCAGGAATCCTCCTCCACAGACGCCCCCCTGCTTTTAAAACCTCATGGAGGATCCATGATCCAGACTAGAAGGGATCAAACCTTACAGGTCATCAAGCTACCAAACTAGATCCCTCCCTAACGGCCGGACTACAGTAAAGCCACCACAGTCCAGTACCATCAAGGGGCCTGACATAGGAAGGTGTATTCTGGATTTAGGCTAACTGTAAGTTTATCTACATCAAAGCCAAGTATGTTGGTGAGGATACGGCCACATTTTGGCGAGGAGACAGCCGTGCTAAGTCAGCAGGTTGGTCGCGAACAAACCTTCATGTGAGTACACCTATCATGTGATTGACCTAATTTATTGGCCAAATTGCTTATATCCGCCATCACGGCCCTATGTACTGTGTAAGCAACCATAGCGATCCTGAGTCCAGGCTAGGGCTAGCTTTAGGGCACAGGACGCGCTATCGAATCATATGTGGCATGCAGGGCCACAAACATGCAATCGTAAACATGCAGTCTGAAGGCTGAAAAATATACCTACGACACAGCCAACGTTAAACCACAGTGGCCACAGGACTTCACATCATTTAACTTTTGGCATAATATGGTTATGATACTCGGACCAAGTGGAAAGAGGCTGAACAAGGGTGCCTGGGTCATGGGTTTGAACTCGTGAACCTTTGTCTATATATTGCATTCCGATTGGCACAGAACGTTGAAATAACTTTGATCATGATTTGTCAAAGTTATTTTAAGTTCAGCATGGATTCAACGTTTTATGCCCACTGGGATATAGCTTGGCCCTTTGTACCAAAACCCCTACATAAATACAAACTAATAATATTGGAGTTTCATAAAATCTCCCTTTGGTATACACAATTTATCATTCAGTTTACGATGTTAAGGTCGAATCCCACGATGCAATCTAACCCTGGAAAGTTCTTGCAATTTGGGAACTCTTGCAGATAGGGGGACTTGCCTTTACTGTAAATTGCAAGGCTCCTAACATGCCATTGCATTTTACAAATCTGACTGTTGCAATTAAATTGACCCCTCACCCTTGCAATGTAGATCTAAGAGCTGCATCAAATTGCAATGCAATTCTCCTTGATATTGAATTTGCAAGCTGTTGTAGGTAAGCACAGTACAGAATGAGACCAAAAGTGAAGTCTGTGTATAATTTTTACAGACATTTTGCATACGAATTGCAGGGTATGGGCAAGTTTAGATTGCATAGTGGGACTTGGGTTGCAAGTTGAAGTGAACACACATCCCTATTTGCCAATGACTTTATCCACATTTCTGTAAATTGCAAGCGAATTCTGTAAATTGCAGAAACTTTTCACTTAAGCAAGGGAAAATATCTAAATATAAAGATCCAAACTCCAGTGGAAATCTACAAGGGATTCCTTGCCATTAAAGCTCCCTGTAGCCGATATAGGTCTAGCAATATAAGGAGAGAGCCTCAAATTGCAACGGATGACTAAATTACAGAAACTTTTCAGCAATAATTGCATTGTGGGATTCGACCTTTACCACACTAATTCCTCACAGGACTGTGCCTTACTATGCGTACATATTATACTATAGAACAGTACGTAGTTCAAAATGCTTAAAACAAGCCCCATCTGCGCCATGTGGCATCTTTTTTCTCAACTCAGGGCGAGGCCATATAGCGAGGTTACGGACCCAGACTGGTTCCCGCAATACCACATGCATGATGACATCAGCTACTTCCGCCTCTGATCTCGTGCCAGACTGGTTCCTGGCATGTCATGCTTCTTTCAAGTCTGGTACATACAAATAACATGGATCCTTGCTATATTGGGTGCACCTTATACGCGAGGCAATACATTATGCTATAACAGATTATTAGGACGTCATTAATCTTATCAAGATACTAAAACAACACTTCTTCCAGTCGAATCAAAGCCCCTTAGACCTACCAGAGGTTGCCGTTGTAGCAGCCTGAATATTGACCACTTGGGCTGTCAATAAAAAAAAACAGTCTGATACTTCTTTTAACATACTAATGTTCCACCCTCAGGGGAGGAAAGTTTTAGGATTTAACCATCTCCTAATATCTGTTTGAGTTATGTACAATATGCACAGTTTAGACAACCTTTCCTAGAAAGGTATTTCAATAACTCTAACCACTTATTACAAGGGGTTAAGGATCTGACACTTTCAAAGTCTAAATATGGGCATGCAATCACTTACCTTTTTCAAACTCTACATATATAAAACTCCCAACTGTATTCGCCAGTATATGATCCTAGAAAGTTATTTTGTAAGGTATGTGTACATCCTACAACATTTTCCAAAGTGAATGCTGCTCCCCCATGCAGGTGGCAGGGATGTTGATGACAGAAAGAACAGATGACATCCGCTAATCTGGTCTACATGGGAACACAACCATAGCCTCGCAATGGTACATTGTACTCTACGTTAATGACCATTCGATTTTGAAACAATTTAACACCATTTCGTGACCTATCGGCGGCTAAAGCAATTAGATTGAGTGAAGGGACATCATGCAAATTAGCAAGCTACATATCTAACACACTCTAGGTCGAGTCCCACATGGCGAAAAATGCCTCAAGTATCTCTGCGATTTTGTCAGTTATGTTTTATGGCCTCCCCGGTGCCCCAACTCTCAAGGACATCATATAGTATCAAAGTCCCACTGCAGGCTGTGCTAAGCTTTTATATCCTTGCAGATTTGGGATATGAAACATGTCAGACACATATATACCCATTAACCAGGACAGTGTATCTCAAATGCCTTACAATAAAGCATAACAGTGTCCTTGTGTTCTATGTTCCCTACTGTAGTTATATCTCTTGTGAATTAGGGGTAGACCCTAAAATCGCAACAGATTCAAAATCGCAGAGATATTTGAGGCATTTTTCGCCATGTGGGATTCGACCTTCTAGCCTAATATAATAACCAGTATTGTGGCCTGTGGGAATTCAGGAACAACAGGGACCAAGCGAGTGAAGGAGAAATCAGCCATGTCTGACTCCGGACCCATTTTGAACAAGGTTGGACATATGGCCCTCTCCTGACCAGGTTCTTACCTTCTTCGAAGCTTCTAAGTCAGTCTCTAATATTGATGGCATACCTGTTTTTGGAAAGTTTTACATGAATTGATTTCTCATCCGGATACCTTCATTTGTGGATGTGACATCTTTTACATCCAGGGTCCATAGGGATCACTGGGGATATGTTATCGGTAGACCAGTACTTTCACATATTGTATCAGCATTCGCAAATAATATTTTATAGGGGATCTGATTTCAATTTGCTCCTTTATTGCATGTGGAACTTTATGATGTAACATACACAATAATATGGTATGCATGATTCATCTGACCTAATTTTCATTCCACCAAATGCTCTAAACTGCCGCCAATGTTAAAAGTAATAAAGATGCTTTATATATCTCACATTCTCCGTTTGAGTAGTACTATCTGATGGTATTTCACAGTAGTATTGAATAGTATCCTAGCAGGCTTCGAGTGTTTGTCTTAAAGCTCAGTGTCCCTGCTAACTTTATGTCTCTCTTACATAATGTGCAGTGTGTATCCAAGGGCATCTCACCTTCCTCATAGTGTCAGAATTTTTATGTTGGGGTGTGCCTTATAGGCGAGAATATTGTACTATTGAATAGTAATAAATATTCGAAATTTAGCCACAGATTCACCTTAAACACATTCTCTTTTACCTAAAGGTCGAATCCCACATGACGAAAAATGCCTCAGATATCTCTGCGAATTTGAATCTGTTGCGAATTAGGTCCTACCCCGAATTCGCAAGGTGTACAACTACAGAGGGTGTATAGAACACAAGGACACTGTTGTGCTTTGTCATCTACCCTTTGGGTTATTTTGCCTTTGTTGATGTCTAAATCTCTGTGAATTATGTATTCTAAGAGCTAAAATCGCAAAGGGTTGCTTGTGTTCTATACACCCTACTCTAGTTAAATCCCTGGCCGATTTGGGGTAGGTAAAAAATCGCAACAGATTCAAAATCGCAGAGATATTTGAGCCATTTTTCACCATGTGGGATTCGACCTTTAAGGTTCTCCTTAGTCCTTAAGGTGAGTAACTCCCTTACAAAGTAGGCACACTGCGCAGGCTTCTGAGCATATGAGTTCTCTAGTTCATTCACAAACCACCAGGTACTCTCTGCTGGTGTGAGTAGCACTAGAATGGTATATGCCAGGTCCACCAGCAAAACCTAGTCCAGGCCCAGCCTTGAACACTCAACCTTTGCATCAGAAGTCAAACAAGTTACTACTAGACCACCAAGTCCTGTGAAGGAGTGCAGTGTTAAAGGTTCACCTTGAGACGGACAGGGGATGATATAGCTATACACCTGAAGTCGGGCACCTAGGCTGTATAGCATAAAATCAGATGGTTCATTGAGGAATACTTGAAAGTGATAAAGAAATTCAATCTATTTAGTTACTTTTTATAAGAAGGAAGCCTTATCATACATACAAGAAGGGCCAAGCATGTTCTTTCATTTATATTTTCACATACAGCAACGATTGGATAAATTGGTTAGGCATGGCCATACATTGGCTCATAATTGCCCTCTAGTGCATTGCACACAAACTACATAGCATGGGACTCCATATGGCTTTTGATGTCCGAGTTTGGTGAAATTGGTGTCCGAGCTAAGGTAGAGATGAACAGGATACTTAAATTGGACATTCTGGCAAAACCTAATCTATTCTTGGATTTCTGTTTGAATGGATGTAAAGTAGAAATATGTATGTTTTCATATCTGTTCAGAGTTACAGATTATCTATAATAGGAAGTGAGTAGCTGACAAATCATTTGAACATTTTCTTTTCATTTGGCTCCATGAATTCTGCTCCAGATTCATGAAATATATAGCAGGTTTATGGTGTTAAAAGTCCATGAAGCAACCAATTACGCTATGTTATTTTAACTTTAGATGTAAGACCAACAGTTGAAGTATTGTCTACTATAAGTAGAAAATATCATAATAGCTTGCTTTATTGTGAAAACCTTGACCGGAGGCGTCCGACTTAAGGTATGTGTCTGTCTCAGGGTGAATTTACCCTATAAGGTACATGCTGAGTGATTTATAGAGATGTGTTGTTACTCTAAGACATCTTTCTCGAAACATTTGTGCCAACACTATGCAATCCTATGATAAGGTTGCTCAAACTTCAAGATGAAATATCTTTGAAAGTAGCATGGGACCCCCCTATTTTCTTTTCACCAGTCAAATGTGTATGTAATGAAGGACGCATGGCAAAAGATTGGTAAGAATTTAAGGTCGAATCCCACAATGCAATCTAACCCTGGAAAGTTCTTGCAATTTGGGAACTCTTGCAGATAGGGGGACTTGCCTTTACTGCAAATTGCAAGGCTTCCAACATGCCATTGCATTTTACAAATCCGACTGTTGCAATTAAACTGACCCCTCACCCTTGCAATGTAGGCTGGGTTAAATTGCAATGCCATTCTCCTTGATATTGAATTTGCAAGTTGTTGTAAGTAAGCACAGTGCAGAATGAGACCGAAACTGAACTCTGTGTGTAATTTATACAGACATTTTGCATACAAATTGCAGGGTATGGGGCAAGTTTAGATTGCATAGTGGGACTTGGGTTGCAAGTTGAACTGAACACACATCCCTATTTGTCAATGACTTTATCCACATTTCTGTAAATTGCAAGCAAATTCTGTAGATTGCAGAAACTTTTCACTTAAGCGATGGAAAATATCTAAATATAAAGATTGTAACTTCAGTGCAAATCTACAAGGGATTCCTCACCATTAAAGCCCCCTGTAGCCGTTATAGGTCTTGCAATATAAGGAGAGAGCCCCAAATTGCAACAGATGACTAAATTGCAGAAACTTTTCAGCCAAAATTGTATCGTGGGATTTGACCTTCTGTTACTTTTATCCCATGGGAGTTACCCACCTAAAATGCGAGGTATCATGGTATAAATACCTATAGGTCGAATCCCACAATGCAATCTAACCCTGGAAAGTTCTTGCAATTTGCGAACTCTTGCAAATAGGGGGACTTGCCTTTACTGCAAATTGCAAGGCTTCTAACATGCCATTGCATTTTACAAATCCGACTGTTGCAATTAAACTGACCCCTCACCCTTGCAATGTAGATCTGTAAGCTGTGTTAAATTGCAATGCCATTCTCCTTGATATTGAATTTGCAAGTTGTTGTAAGTAAGCACAGTGCAGAATGAGACCAGAATTGAACTCTGTGTGTAATTTATATAGACATTTTGCATATGAATTGCAGGGTATGGGGCAAGTTTAGATTGCATAGTGGGTCTTGGTTTGCAAGTTGAAGTGAACACCCATCCTTATTTGTCAATGCCTTTATCCACATTTCTGTAAATTACAAGCAGATTCTGTAAATTGCAGAAACTTTTCACTTAAGCAAGGTAAAATATCTAAATATAAAAATCTTAACTTCAGTGCAAATCTACAAGGGATTCCTTGCCATTAAAGCCTCACGTAGCCATTATAGGTCTTGCAATATAAGGAGAGGGCCTCAAATTGCAACAGGTGACTAAATTGCAGAAACTTTTCAGCCAAAATTGCATTGTGGGATTCGACCTTATCAGGGTCCTTCAATTAGTTCCATTTAGGATCACTAGATGGCAGCCCATCTCAACTGCTTGTCCACGCATGCTTATTATTCAGTCTGCCAAAGATACATGCATCGCTCCTTGAAAGAGAATTGTATGCACCAATTCCGCAAGAGAAGCATGTTTGAAGTAATGCTGACGTATAATTCACAAGGTTAGACTTTAGCCGTTCTTGGGGTATACTAAATTAAGATTACCTGCTGTCAGTATTAAAGGGAAACCTTCTTCGTTAGTGAGACTTGTACAAGTTGTAGAAACATCAGACAGTTGACACCACAGTGCATCTCAATCGGAACAAAGAATTTCTAACATGCACTGCATGTTCAATAATAGAGTTTGATACCACCTGAATTTCATGTTACTCTTTTTTATTCATCACCTAAGAAATGGATTACATGATAACATGGACCGTCTTCATCTCCTCTGCACCCCACCCCGTCCCAAAACAAATGTGTCTGAAAATTGATTTTGTTTGTAACAGCCTTGAAACGACCAGAAACAGCTAACCATTTGAATAAGGACGAAATACCCATCAGTATTAACATCTATATTTTTTAATAGATAGAATATGTAGGACTGGCCATATTTTGCTGAATATGGTTGGAAAGCTTAAAGCATAACACTTCTTTTTAGTTTGGCCTAGCCAAGGAATGGCAACTACTCTAAAGCATCTCAGGTCAAACAATAAAGTTAGTTAAGACGACTTAAGTACATGTACATGTATATTCCCTTCAATATAACAACAGTTGACCTTATATAGTCCTGAACAACATTATTAGCACCAGCCTGTGAACATCTTACTACCGAGAACAAATGATAGGTCCATTTGGTAAGCTTATGAGTGAGAACTGTGGTTCTTGGTTGCTAAGCCTAGGTGGAAGACTTGGCAATGTCTATGCTTCATGCCATACTTCTTGCCAATTTTGGAAATCCCCAATGCCAGATTTATGTAGCATATTGCGACTGATTGGTATACTTATATGACATGTGGAACCTACAGTTGGTGGTACTGATAGTATATAACAGCGGTCTTTGAGTCAAAATTTCATACATTGAGCAACTACTCAGGCTAGGGAATCGGTGTAATCATGGCCCTGGATTATCAGCAATGTGTATATAAGAACAAGAAGCAGGATAAGAAAAACAGGTAAAGGCAGCTTATTGATATAACAATTGTTTAGCAGCCGTTTATATTTGTATAGCAATGAAATCACCCATACTGTGACATTAAACGGCTTAGATTCATGAGAAGCACACCACACAGTACAACTTAGAGGATTTCTCACACAACACTACGAGTTACCACCATGTCTATACCTATAGGCACAGGTATATACAGGTGTATTCATTTCCTCACTGAGATAGATATACTCAACTCCCTCCTAACGGTCACCTCTCTAATGCAGCATATTGCACCCTTCTTCAGAGTCCTGGAATTAAAGGTCGAATCCCACGATGCAACCTATACCTGGAAAGTTCCTGCAATTTGGGAACTCTTGCAAATAGGGGGACTTGCCTTTTACTGCAAATTGCAAGGCTTCTAACATGCCATTGCTTTTTACAAATCCGACTGTCGCAATTAAAATGATCCCTCACCCTTGCAATGTAGATCTGTAAGCTGCGTTAAATTGCAATGCCATTCTCCTTGATATTGAATTTGCAAGCTTTTGTAAGTAAGCACAGTGCAGAATGAGACTGAAATTGAACTCTGTGTGTAATTCACAGACATTTTGCATATGAATTGCAGGGTATGTGGAAAGTTTAGATTGCATAGTGGGACTTGGATTGCAAGTTGAAGTGAACACACATCTCTATTTGTCCATGACTTTATCCACATTTCGGTATATTGTAAGCAAATTCTGTAAATTGCAGAAACTTTTCACTTAAGCAAGGAAAAATATCTAAATATAAAGATCTTAACTTCAGTGCAAATCTACAAGGGATTCCTTGCCATTAAAGCCCCCTGTAACCATTATAGGTCTTGCAATATAAGGAGAGAGCCTCAAATTGCAAACAGGTGACTAAATTGCAGAAACCTTTTAGCCAAAATTGCATCATGGGGTTCGACATTTACAGTATGGATAGAAATCTCAGTCCCTCGGATACAGTCGAACAGGTTGCCACGTTTGAAGAAGTTGGCTGTAGTTCCATAGGTCCTTAGTTTCATTGATAGTAAGCCCCACTAACACCAGGTTGCAGCACTGTACAGGTACACTCCATCATCCATGCTCATGTCCCACTACATTTCTATCTTGCCCGCCATCAGTTCAGCATAAACGGGAGCTCAATTCATTGTACGATTACATATTTCATTTCATGTTGAGAACGACAGTTCCTGTAGTAAAACAGCAAAGCCGTTCCCCATCATGGGCGGGCAGAAACTGAAGCTCATTCTGCATGGCCCCATTATCCATTGTGACCTCATCAAAATAGCCTGAAACCCTTCATCAAAAAGTGGTTTTCAGGGGACTTTCAGCAGAGGTAACATGGAATTATTACAGAGATGCACTTTAAAGAGTCTCCCCTCCCAGTACCTTCACTTGTGGGATTGTTGTTGTTTCGTTGGGAATAAGAAAAAACCTCGTTGGGAACAAGAACAAACCCACGCATGAAGAAACTGGTCGTGTCGCCACTTTATCGTGCACCTCTGTCTATGTATGTGCCCCATCCAAGGATCAATGGAAATTGTGTGTCCAAGTGCATGTCTTAATTCTGTCTGGTTGGCGATGATAAATCAAATAAGTTATTGACGTTATGACCCTCTGAGGTTCCCAATTGTTAAAAAGGAGATACCCACTTCATTACTGCTCATTACAATACCTTCATCATTTCTATCAAATTACCATGATTATTGAAAGGCGAATGCAGCGCAATACTTCTACCTGCGGGGATTTAATAGTATCAGCATGTTATAAAGGGCAAATTGATTTTGACTAGAAATACCCGAAATATGCAATTACACTGCAGGGCTTGACGTAATATGGTGTATCAAAATATGATATCAGACTAGAACTACCCGAAATATGCAATTACACTGCAGGGCTTGACGTAATATGGTGTATCAAAATATGATATCAGACTAGAACTACCCGAAATATGCAATTACACTGCAGGGCTTGACGTAATATGGTGTATCAAAATATGATATCACATTACACCTGTGGGAAATACAGTAATTAGAAAGCATTACAAAAGGCCAACTTTTCGTTCATTGATGATAATGTTTGGAACTATATCACTCGAGATGTTTCTATTGTTATCAGCCTATCTAAATATTTCCTACAGGACGACATATGGGTTGATGAACTCATGGAGAGCAGGTGGTTTTAGGCCAGAGGCACGTAGCTACAACGCGTTCAACGATGGACTTCCAGCCATCTCACAGGGTCCACGGGCCATGAGCAGGGCCGATTCGGTAAGAGGGAGTCTGAGTTCTTTGGCTAATATAGAGATATCTATCAATGGTTCTGGAGGGTGTTGCTGCTATTGTAAAAAGAGCTGTGATTATGTGCCCTCTTTTCTAAACAAGTCGTGCACTGCTTCACCTAGGTACTTGCACTCACCACATTAGTCTGAAAAGTCACCTGCCTTGTTTAAAGTAGAGAGAGCTGCACTACCAGGTACCTACTCATGTCACACGCTCTATAGTTTATTATACTGACTGAGTTCTCCCAACTAGGTATCTACTCAAATCCCCCTTTTTTAGCACTGTACTTGAATGTCCACTTGTGAGCAACAGAAGGGACAGGTTATAGCTACATGAAAAGAAAGGACTGAAAACAAGGGCATTTTTAGCCAGCTCTTCCTTTTACTATAGGGGTAACACCCTCCTGACCTCATGCCCAACCATTAATTCTATGTTCATGCACATATATAACGTCTTAAACAGTATCTAAGTGTATGATTATTATGACTACTATTACAGTGATCAATGGCATGTGTATATAACATTTTCCATTTCACAACATCATCATACTTTCCAAAAGGTCCATTATAACTCTGTATTAATTAGTAGCAAGGCTCATAATTATGAGTAAGTAGTGATTTATATTCATAACTTGATAGCCCCATCTAGGTGTTCAATGCTTATACCCACTACATTGCATATTGACATACTATTTATTGCAACTCTAGGTTATGCAAAGTCTACCTTCACATTTGCAACTACAAAGAAGCCATACGATGGGAGCTGATGACATGAGAACTGCCTACCAAAGGTTCCAGAATAAAGGCATGAACCCCACATTCCCTCTATTTGGTACACCAAGGTATGTTCTATTGTCCATTGTCAGGTATAAGAGGAATGTACTAGTATTTGAATGGCATCTGTCATTTAAGCAAGTTTTTTTACCATTCAAAGTATCGATATCAGCAGATCAGATTGACGACGACATATCACTGACACACCTCAGGCATGATGGATCACGCATGTATGTTCATAAGTGTAACTACAGTACTCAAAGTTAGACTTATCTAACACCTACCAAGATAGCGACAGTGTTATCTTTACTTATAAATTGAAGACAGTGAATCAGTTGTCAAGGAAGTCGGTTGATCCACGATAGGAGTTAATATTACATATCACAGGCACGTTGCTTAAGTCTAAACCTAGGTCAGACGATTCTTGACCATGATTTGTGGCATTAGTGCCAGTGAACTTTGTACCCATTTCATGGTAATTTTCCACGTGCACATAGATATGGTTTATTTTGTTTGGAACCCATCTCGATAGCCTGGCAAATGACGCCGATTATCATCTCAATAACAAAGTATGCATCCCTAACATAGTTTGTCCTGAGTCTGTTTTTCAAAAACTGTTTTTAATTTTCTTTGTACGTCTTTATCATAGTGACCCGACCATTACAAGGTCATACAATGTAATAACCAGGCTCCCCTTTCTGATCACATAGAGGACGAACTTATGTCAGAACTATCTGACAAACTAGATTAATCAATATTATTGTATGCCTTGCTGCAGATTTTGTGGTTGAATTCAGCAGGACGCTTTAAAGAATTAACAAAAAAAAAGTAGACAAATGAACTTATGTATCCTTCCGGATCCTTTCGTTGCAACACTCCATTAAATGATTGAATGAAACATCCATTCATATACCAAATTTAGATTGTAGTATTCAGACATCGAGATAGGTCGCATGACCCCAAGTCCCTTCTTCTGTGGTCATTGAACTGGCAGAGGTTCTATAGAAATTAGGTGTATATAGTCATGTTTTCAAAACGAAAGATGGTGGTGGATTGGGCGAAGGGTATCTTTACCTCCCTTTCTGGGGGAATAAACAGAAATCACACCTTGACTTTTTCACCGTGTGTGTTGATATACATAAAGGACAGACAAAACTGACCACTCCCTTACATCAAAACTATATCGAGGTGGTCACTAGCTTCCCATGTGAATTTGTGCTAGACGCCATCAGATGCCATAATACATGTACATGTGTATAGACATAGCGTGCGTTATGACTACCAGAACAACCTGCCTACTTTTCGGAAAAGTTAGTCAAAACAATATCTCCTTGTCAATGATAAGAAAATAAACAACATCATAATCCATTACACTTTGGTTTTCACCTTAGGGCTTGGGTATCCTTGAAGTATGACAGATAATATGTCAGAAATCCGAAGAAATCACACGGTATTTATCTGACATTCCCTTGTACATGTGTCATATCAGAGTACTAGCGGAAGGATGGAACAAGGTCACTGTGACAAATTTGGAACATGTCAATCACACATCTAAAATATAGAGTCTATACATATGGCCAGAACCCCTTGATTATCACATGTACATACATGCCATTTCGGACACGTCCCATTGGCACTGATTTTAGTGCACCTGCAATGTATATGTCGTTAAATCCTAAGCCGTCTGGGAAAATATAACCATTAGTGTCATTATGGTAATTTAAATTGACCATGTAACCAGCATACACGAGGGGAAACATCCATAGGGGCACCATCAGTTCCAATCAAGTATTCTTAAGAAATGTAATGGTCTCTGTCTTTCGTGTTTCTACAAAGGATGCGGTATGGACGTGCAGGTGGTAGCTGGCGTCATGTACGTGAAGTAACACAGGCGGCAGGACCTAACACAGTCTTTGTGGACGGTTAGTAAAGATTGTACGGCTAAATAGCATGAAATGGTAGTAAGGAAAGTTTATGGATTTGGGCCAAAGTGTCTTTCATTTTACATTCCCGTCTTATATACCCCCCCCCCACCTTAATCATTATATTAGATAATTATAGGAGTTTCTTCAATCTTTCTATCCACAAAACATGGTCTGCTAGTTTTGTATTTTGCCATGTTTCACTCAATAGCAGGGGGCTCTCAGCCCTTGATGTAATACATTATGTAGGATTTGACAGACCTGTGGTCCTTTGCACGAACGGTGAATATAACTTCAGATGATAAAGATAAGTCAATGACATTTCCAATGAAACTGAAGATATCTTGAGAATTGCTATCGCTAACCTATCTTATCATGGATATAATTGTTAATGTATGAAAAATAATGCCAGCTTCTATAGTTTGATATCCCAAAATCGCAAGGATATAAAACCTAAGCACAGTCTGCAGTGGTACTTTGATATTGCACAATGCTCCTAGCACTGCTTGCGATTTAGGACACCAGGAAGGCCATAAAACCCAACTAACAAAATCGCAGAGATATTTGAGGCATTTTTCGCCATGTGGGATTCGACCTTTAGTGAAGATACCTCGCCGCCCGTGCAAAAGACCACTGGCATAATGGGGCAGGGTCTTGTTCTTACTCTGTTATAATAGCACCATGTCTAGTAGTCCTCTAACTACGATTTGATGGTGTTCTGTCATATATGATGTAAAGCCATGGTAGAATAAGTTACCTTTATCTTTTTTTAAGTATGCCACATACTTTACAAGGATCAATTACTTTGACAACTTAAATAAGTTTGACGTTGAAAAAAGATACCTAGTTAATCAACATTTAATGAGCCAGTTGGAATTGCTGACAACATGCAAAACGTGTATAATCTGGAGTCAGGTAGCCGACCTTTGCAGCCATTTTTACATCCCAATTCCGGGTATACCTGATAGCAATGTATTACTGTCACGCCACTTTTCTTTGTGAACCCAATGTCCAAGAAAAACTCGCCTTGGCTCTGGGTTTGCACTCTACCCGACACATCGCAGTAGTTTTAACAGGCGGAATAAAACATGTTAAGTATCTGTTTATAGTAGACCCCTGTGGTTACTGCACCGCAACAAACAATGGCTCGTAACAGATACCACTATTAAAAAGCATCTTGATGTCCCAAAACCAGACATTATTGAAACCCAGGCATTTGGGTATTCGAGAGTGTGCCTAAACCTTCACTCTCCACTACCTAAATTACACAGAGGCGTGTTGCTCCTATGGTAAAAAGAGCTGTCATTAGGTACCCTCTTTTCAAAAGAAGTCACACTCTGCTTCACCATTCAACTTACACTCACCACATTAGTCTGAAAAGTCACCTGCCTTGTTTAAAGCAGAGAGAGCTGCACTATCAGGTACCTACTCATGTCACACACTCTATAGTATATTATACTGACTGATTTCTCCCAACTAGGTACCTACTCAAATCCCCCTTTTTTAGCACCATACTTGAATGACCACTTGTGAGCAACAAAAGGGACAAGTTATAGGTACATGAAAAGAAAGGACTGGAAATGAGGGCATTTTTAGCCAGCTCTTCTTTTTACTATAGGAGCAACACCCTCCGGACCTACTACAAACGTTGCATCCAGGGTATACAGGGAATAGGGAATAGTAAGGAACACCAATGAATAAGTTCCAAATAGATTTTCAACTAATTTTAGTTTTGGATTCATTGTATGCTCTTTTTATGTATGGATACTTTGCTCTGATACAATTGAATCCCACGTTTGACGTTGGGCTGTGTGGGTTGTGTTTATATGTATATCAATGTGTTATAAGTTGTGTAGTTATTATCAGCTCACTCCGCTATTCTCACGTATTTGGGAAGACTAACTCTAGTGGTATGATGTTGGCTCAGCCCATCCTTTTAACCAACACCAAGACGCCGATACAAGTCACCATTTATTGTTCATTGGTTATTCACAGTTACAGTTGATGATGAGTCCACTCATGGATGTACAGCTTCAACGACATCAGTCTATTCATACAAGCAGTTCATGTTTAACAATCCGATGCTACTGGAGAGGTATAAGTGTCATAGAGATCCTGTTCAATCCGTTCTTACATTGGCTAAGTGTAATACTAAATACTAAACAGCTTCATCCTCGTCTACTCCAGGAGTATGTGTTGCCTCCTCGGCTGCTCCCACCATACTGACTCCTCCCTATCTCTTACCAACCCCTCACACCTTTCAGACGCCGATGTTTGGCTCACCCGTATTCCCCCCTCCCCCTCTACAGAATCTACCTGACCAGATCTCGTCGACTCCCCTCCGTCTACACATTCCACAGCCTACCATAAACTCTATACTACCATAAACCCTATACAGGACTCCTATAGCACTCTCCCATATAGCATATAATAAATACACACATAATACAGCATACAATAAATACCTACATAAGTGTACCCTGTTATACCCGTTCATTATAATTATTGGCTATTGATGACAAAACAGGTGCGGGCGCTCCCCTCTTGTGACGCGAGTCACACCAATTGTCAAGCATAAATTATGCCTGAATACATCTTTATGTATTGTTTTGTCACTAATACCTGAGGTAATCATCGTTATTATATTATACATTTCAATAGTCATTTATATACATACATATGCAACACACTTATATAATACCATGCATTATTACTATATATATTTTCCACACTGCATTGGTGACTTATTCTTAGCGCAAACTTGTCCTCTAACATATACTTTATTATTACAATTCTCTCATTCCTTGATTCTCAATTTGTTTTTCTTTCCTTTGTTATTCATTTTACTCATTCACTCGCCTTTACTAAGCACTTTGTCCCATACTATGTTTATATATTCTTTTTACCATCCTTACCCGGGAGTCGACACCAGTTACACCCAATCGGGCCAATAAATCTCCTTACATCTGTCAACTCCTTGTTCCGAAACGTTCCCCTCTATCTACCCTTTGCCCCAAGCATCACTCTAAAACACACTCTAACGCGTCTTGGGTTACACCTGGCAACCTCTTACTTAACTCACGCGTGCACAGCTTGTCAACGAGTATATACATCAGAAATCTTTTCACTTGCTACATTACGTCGTAGTTAGTGTCTCATTAGTTGGTCGTACATTTAAATTACAGTTTCTTTTAGCTATATTATCTTACTTAATAATATACACTGGCACCATTCCCAGACATTATATCAATTCATTTGTAGATAGTCTTTGTATTGTCTATTCCATCCTTTCGTCTCACGCCAGCTGCACGATATCTTTCTCCCCCCCCCCCTTTTTCTCATGTCCTGACACCGTCTATGTCAAGTCTCTATCATGATGGCGTTTTATTCATCACCTTCAGTCTCATTCATTCAGGTCCACGTACACCGACGACGATCCCGTCCTGGGCTCTTGACCTCGCAGAGCCACGTTCACCGACTCTTTATGCCCCTTGTTTACTGAATATGAGACAGCCGTAGCCCCATATGATTCTCCAGGTACTTCTGGTAACTGTCTTGATCTTCTTAACTGAGCCATGGCTCTGGCATGGCCCGTGTCAGATAACTGATGTGTATTTATCTCTCTGTTCCTTATTGGTGTCCAGCCCGCCGCTGATATCATAGGTATCTCTAGTGGTACACCTGTCGCCAGGCCCCCACTATACCTAATCAATCTTGTCATCACCGTAAATCCATAGTCACCGTTCAGTATCCCTGCTAACTTCTTTGACACCTTCACAGTGGCCGGTAATGGCAATGGCACCGCGTTTTCCGCCGTTGCCATCTCAGTGGAATATAACACTCGACCCCACTGCACTGTAGCTATGTACCTCGGGCACGAATAGCTTATTGCTACGTCTCTAATAAGAGCCTGTTCTGCTGGTCTTTGAAATACCTGGTCCAAAGGCATTAGACTCTCCCCCAATGGTATTATTTCTGTGATCTCTTTAGTTGCCACCTGTAGATACAGTCCATCCACTGGTTGAAGCCTCTTTAGTTGTCGCACTTTCCTCACCAGTAACGCTATTATTATTATCAGTACTATCAATATCAATGATAACATAGCTATTGTCGTTTTGTGTTCCGGATCTTCTTCCTCATAATTACCTCCGACATCTTCACCGTATTTTTCATAGTCCCAGGTTTCTAGACTCCTTATTCTCATAGGCATTCTTGCTAATATGTATGCCATTAATAGTCTTTTTAAACAAAAATATTGTACCACCATCAGAGTCATGACAATCACCCCTGCAATCATTATTGGTGAATAATCCCATAGTGATTCAGTAGGAAAATGGCCTCCACCACTCATGCCATCCAAATCAGGCAAAGCTGATCCGTCTTCCATTGCACTCACCAAATTCTTCAGATTGACAGCTGCTGGCGACTGTTGTATTCTAGCCTTATGCTTCATTTTGGTCTTTACTAATTTTGGCAACACTTCATCTTGCAATACCTCTACAGTTTCACCATTTAATACGGCCTTTATCCATGTCAATTTCTTAACGCTGTTCATTTGTAGCAAATCGTTATTTACAAAAGTCACATTAGTTTCCATGTTCACATGACCACATCCTGCCAAGCTGTAAGGCATCCACGCCCCGGCAGTCATGAATGCGCAATCACACCCAATATTCAGTATGGCGTAATGATGCATGTTCACCTTAACAGGCGGGCTTGATTGACACATCAATTGACCTTGTATGTCGGGTCCCGATACCAAAGTACGACCCTTTCCCAGTGCTATCGCAAATGAAGGAAAATTTGGTTGCACTATATAGTTGATCTCACATGTTTCTGCTATGGCCACCTTGTCATTTCTTATTAGTGCCGCCATGCATCCTCGCTCGGCTATTTTTCTCATGTGTGGAATATCTGGGCATACTGCTATCGAGTTGCCATGGCAACGCGCCCAATTCACCACTGGCTCTGATATATAATACCGCCCATTCTTTGATATGGCTACTTCTGATGGCAATCCCTCTATTCTCGTCCCGTCAGCTTCTTTATTGGCCAGCCGCACTGGTACTGGAAACACCTTTACAGAGTATACACAAAATATGTGTTCCTCTGACACCACCGGAATCCTTATCTGCATTTTTACACGACCTTGGTGCTGATATACTCGCACCACACTATTATCATAGTAATATTCCGGATCAGTAAAAGCGACTCTAAATCGTGGGTACGTAGCCTTTAGATATACTTCAGTGTTGATTATAGCTTCTTTCAAATCTTCTCTAGTGACCAATTTTGAGGATAGTTTTCTTCGTGATGCCAATCTTACCTCAGCTGCCATATCCTTTATCTCAATGAGTTCATTTAATAAATGTATAATATACCCCCATTTGACCCTTGTCAGCAGGCTTTCATGGTTGTATACAATGGATAGTTCATATAATGCCACACTGTGCATAGTTTGAGTTCTTTCCAGCAACTTCCGTCTCTTCAATGATATCTTAGCCATTTCATACAATTGTAACTGTCTATCAGCCAACTCTCCCACTTCCGCCATGACGTCCTCCAAGCCATTGCTAGTACTTGTGGCCAATGTTTTAATAACATCACGCATCTTATAATATGATGTCTTCAGTAATTGAATATCCTTTTCATTTCTGGCTACATCATCAGCTCTTCCAGTGCCAAAAATATAGTACGACAACTCTCCTATAATATTTAGACCTGGTATACCTGCTCTCTTAGACCTTTTGACTTGTTGTTGTTCAGGTATGTTTTCCATTAGCTTTTCCACTTCCTCCTCTCTGGCCTGTATTAATTTTCTAATAATTTGATTCAGCCATTCTTCTTTCTGTTTGATGTTGTCACAGGTATCTTCAAATAATAAGGTTCTGTTATGATGTTGAATATCACACATAACCTGCATATTCTTCACACATTGTTCATAAATACTTTCCATTTCCGGCTCTGGTAATCTATCTGGTATCTCTAATACAAACACTTGTGACACATGATTGTGCTCAGCTGTAGAAATACGTCTACCAGGTTGCAAAATGACACCTAATTCGGCTCTCTCTAAAGTCTCGAAAGTGTGCCTTCCAGCATCTACCACACCCCACAAGGAACATAAGACACATAGTATAGTTAGCCACGCCATTTTCTTCTTATTATGGCTTCCGGTTACAGTTCGAGTTGGGTTACTACGACTCCTAACTGATCGCTCCTGGAAGTTTTTATGGATCTTGAACACTTAATAAGCCCTATCGTGTCAGATAGTTCACCAGTTCATGACCCTTTTACCCCTTTTTGTATATATTTTCCCGTCAATCTGAACACGTGTGCCTTCCTCTCCTATCTAGCTGTACGTCTCTTCCATCTGATAACACCAATTTATTGGATTGGAGTCTTTGTCTCAGCGACTCCTCCTAATGTGCCCTCAATTTTTTTTTACTATAGTTTTCACTATATTTTTGTTTTCTTATTTCAACTTCCCATCCCCTTTGGTTAGATACCTAGAATTAAATTCTCAGTCGATGCTTGACTTCCACCCTGTTCGCACTGAAGATGGCTAGCTATTCCAGCGTTTCTGTCAATGGCGCACTCGTCTATCTCCCGATAGATCGTCTCCAGCCCGGCTTCACCTACATCGTCGGCTGCAGAGACCTGTCCTCCACAGATGCTAACGTTACTCCGTGCATGCTAGTATGCACCGGACCGCAAGGCGCGACCATGCCCTCACACACCACCATTCGAGATCATCTACGCTTAGCTTGTAACATGACTGATATGACACTGCGCGTCATCCACCTGGATGGGATGCCCGATCCCAGTTACCGCCTGCAATCAACTGTTGCTGTTCCACCTATTCCTACTCCTGCTTATCAACCAGCTTATGTCGACATCACTCCGCCTCCAGTCAACCCTACCACTCCTTTCGTACCACCTTGGAATCCCACTCTGATGTCGCCCATAGGTGCGCGTCCCACCTATAGCGCTATAGTGCCTGCTACCTCTGCTCCAAGCCTCGCATCCACCTTTACCTCCAATGCGCTACCAACTTGCACAGCGACTCTTCCTCTACGAGTGGACACCTCCCACCAATATTCTCTGCCTGCCAACTTCGCTGTGTCATCAACTTCTCGTCCATTGCCACCTCAGCATCACTCTTCATATGTAGACTACAATGTGTTTTCTCACCTTCCTGCTACTTCCGGTGTTTCGCCCTTACCATACACACCGTTGCTAACCACCACTGCACCTCTGACGTCCAGAACAACCCTAACATCCACATTTACCTATTCTGCCGCTGCTTCTCGTCCCTTTTCTACTACCAGCGCCACTACTTCCGGTCAGTTTCCTGCTGTATCTTCATTAATGATGCCTCACATCACCATCCGAGCTGCTCCAGCTGCAGATGCCCGCTCCACCTCGGCTTCTAGGTCTCCGCCTTCCTGTCTACATACGCCCGCTCTGGCCCTGACCTCTTCCACTTCCGGTCAGTTTACTTCATCTTCATCCACTGCAGCTTCACTTCCACACCTTCCAGTAATGTCGCCCTCGTTCTGGAGTACTCTGGCTATCTCACCTGGACATCCACCCTTCTCACCGTTGACCTGTCATTCCAGCACCATGGCCTCTTCCTCACGACTGACTCACAGTTCTTCTACCATCATATCTCTCTTGACATCTTCATCTGCTACCACTACGCGACATCATCCCTATCAGCTTTCTGCCAGACCACAAGCCTCCCGTTCTTCTAATCTTGGAGGTCCTATCCTTCCAACATTGGCTTCCCCAGCTTCTACCCTCTCGCAGAAGTAAGTATATTTCCCTAGTGATTCATACTTTGATTCCTAGAGACGCTCACTTCGTTCTTGTAATAAGATACTATACACATATTTTCTTTTAAAATATCTGCATAAGCTAACTCTATAAAGTCGCTGAGCTCCTCTGATTTGTGAGTAGTGGCGATCACATTCACAGTCTCAGGTGTATAACTGATCTCATTAATACACCCCTATGACTGAATTTTATGTGTCCTAATACCTTCTTAGAAAAGAATTTCACTCACACTTATTTTTGAATATATATCTACAGCTATAGACATCGTATTTCTTTTCTCAGAGTCTGGGCTTCCTAAATAATTAAACCATTATAGGCTCTGGTTCTTTAACAGAATGCCTTACTTCTGGACAAATATATCCTTTAAATTTAGGCCTCTTAATTATGGACCTTGTTACTGGAGTCATTCTATGTGTGTCACGACTGTGGTCCTGCTGGTTCCGACTAGTGTTTCCATTCACCCTTAGACAACTTATAAGGTGCCCCATAGTGGTTGCCTCCTGTATGTGATGCACTTCTTTCTCTTTGTCTCATATACCTGCTTTATTTACTATCTTCAGTTCTTCTCCCGCTTCATCTGCTGATGATGATGATGCCTCTACTCCTACTAGTCCTTAAATCTTCACTTCAGGTATGTATTTCTAATATGTTTTATATTAAATGCATCCTAAATGAATCCGACCTTTTACAATTTTCTACAAACTGTATTGAGTAGTTAAGTCTTATCCATAGAGTAGGGTGTATCTGAGCCTTAATATCTCTACCCTCTCTACAGTGGGCGATGATTCCTTTCCTTCAATAAATTATTACTGATCTCCATTAATTCATCTCAACCACTATGAACCTTCCGTTGTCTATGATCCAGGCTTTTCCACTAGAACTCATGTCTATAGCTTATCTAAACTGCTGATTATGTTGTCTTGTCTTGGTTATGTCCGTGTAGCATGCTGGTTGTTCTATCTTGTTAAACTTTTGAGTGTAGTCTGTATCTGTTGCTTGCCGATGTCTGTACAGCTGGAGTTCCACTCCTACACTGCCAACTATCTTGCTTGTCATTGCATCTTATCTCTTTCTTTACCTGCGCATGTCTGCTCTCTTCCCCCCCCCCTTTTCTGTTACTGGCTCTTAATATACATATGTCTGTCTCAGTGTCCGGCACTTCCCCCCCCCCTTTTTCTCACTCTCGTGTTCATTCCCCCGCTGGCTCTGTTTCCGCGCCGTCATTCTCGCGCTGTCTTTTCTGTCTCTTTCCTCCTGTACCCCATTCTTTCCAGGCATCTGGAGCTGCAAATACTGCCATGGTTATTTGCTGTATTTTCCATGCAGTATTCTTACTTTCCTCAGGTAATTTCCTAACCCAAGTTTTCACTTCACCTTTCATTCCCCACAATAATAATGCCACATATTCCATTTCCCCTAGATCATATATTCTCTTAATCAAATCCATGTCGTAGAAATATTCTTCTATCTTTTCTCCTGGTGCTCCTCTAAAGGTAGGTGGCGTTATACTGATACCTGCCATTTTGTACATTTTTTTTCAACCCCTCACAACGTTCCCTTAACAGGTATTGTATTTTATAACCATACAGTCCCTCTGTTCTTTCCTATCAACTCATATCCTTTCTAGTTATATTTATCAAAGTCTTCAGTTACATCCTCCTCCTCCAGGGTCGTCTCATTGTCTTTAACCCCGGATGTTAATACTCCTTGGGTGATATGTTTTCCCTTTTGCTTCAGTTTAAACATTTCCCAAGTTTCGTCTCTTTGTCTACACTGCCTGCATCGTTTCCCTCTACTAGTCTTGCGATGCCTTCTACACTTTCTTGAGAAAAAGAATGCATTAGTCACACTCCCTACTCCATATTTAAAGTGATGTCTGTTTACTTGTTCCCTCAAATATCTTGGCAATCTCGCGATGTCCAATTTCAGTTTTGATATTTTCTGCATTACTATATCCTGTAACGTCGCCCCATTGTATCTGAATACCTTCGGCAATGAATATCCAAATCCATATATAGCATCCAGCGCGTCTTCTACCTGTTGTCCCCTATATCTCCCTGCCTTTACTATAGATGGTGCTCTCTTTCCCGCATCCTCACCAGTGGACATTATATGAGATGTTTTATCCCATGTACCTGTTCCAGGTGTTTGGCCGCTCCTGCCGCTGTCGCCGTTGTTCTGCCACAAATGTGACAAAGTCTTGATGTCACTTGTCTTCTGCTGTAATACTCTTCTATCAATATGTCATCCAATCTGATTGATGTATCCAGCACAAATTCATCGTCTTTACTATAAAATATTGATGGTTCTGTCTGTGTCGCTGTTTCTGTGGTCTGAGTCTCTCTCTTAATTATACCACCGGTGCCTTGTAGAGTGGCATCCAACAGCCACTCCCATTCTGTCTGTCCCACAGTGATGTCACGTATGCTATCCCATATGTTTCCCTGATGATTTACCAGGACCTCGGCTTGAGCTGCTTCCACCACCTGTATTGGCTCTTGCGCTGAGCTTGGTTGGCCTGACGTTGAAGTCGCACCAAATCCTTTTTCATTTGTTTCTGTTGTTGTTGAACTTGCTGCAGACACTGTGCTCCTTTCATTGTAAGTGCTATTGCAATAGTTGTCTTGAATCATCCACGTATTATAGTATTGTTGGTATTGCTGTTCTCCAACACTATCGTACCAGCTATCTGCCATCCGTCCATCAGCACCTGCTATTTACTGTGAGGTCTTATCTCGTCCCTCGTTGTGCGCGCACTGCCACCTCCTGATGCATCTCCTCCTGCATATACCTGTTGCGCTGGCCTCCCCCCCCCCTCCCCTCTTTTCCTACCTTGCCCTACTTTTCCCTTTTCTTTGTGTATCGCCCTCCTTTCCGTCTACCTGCATGAGTCAGCTTGACCTGCTCCTCCGGGCGGCCCCTCCCCCTTCGGCACCTGCATCACCCCCCCTTCTCCCTCATAGCAACACACGTGAATACTACAGGATTATCGCCCCTCCTGTAGCATCCCGTCTAAGCTCACCCTATTCTCCATCGCTGGATGAGCTGAGCTCCTCTCTGCCTCTCCTGTGATGCTTACAAATCGGTCCCTTTGGAATGATATGTTCACTGCTAGATTCCTCACTCATAATAGCCCCTGCAGCCAATTGCGCTCTCCTATCTCTTTGCCTCCGTCTCTTCTCAGCTCTATCCTCTCTCTCTTTTCTCTTCTGTCTTCTCTCCAATTCTTCTCTCTCTCTTTCTTCGTCCATCTGTCTCTTCACCTCAACATTTCTCACTCTACCCTTCCTTTTCTCTTCATTATCCTGTCTTCGGTCACCCTCGACCTTATCAATATCACTATCCTGTAACCCTTTCTTTTTACACCAATTATCGACCACAGCTTCCTGCCTGTGCTTCTCCCGGCTATCTCGCCGTACAACTCCATCTTTCTCATTATCAGATTCCTGTATAGGTGCGCGCGGTCCAGCTCCGGCCACCTCTCTCTTTTCCTCATGTGCACTTCTATCGTCGTCTGACGTATTCAATTTGTCCTCCTTATCAGCGCCCGCTAACGCTGTATCCTCCAGACCAGATGAAGGATGTTCCACCTCAGTCACCCCTCTCGGGTTCTCATGTCCTATGTCTTCTTTATCCACTTGTGATTCCACTTCTGACCTATCCACTTCCACAGACCTCTCATCTTTGGCTACTCCTTCGTCATTTTCACCCTCCCCTTTGTATGCTCTCTTCAGTTTATTCACATTTACCAAGTGAGGTATCTCTTTGCCCGTCTTCACTGCTCTCAACCTCACCCTGTTATCCCCCACCACTTCTATTACCCTATGTGGCCCCGTGTATCTACCAGCAAACTTCGATGTATTATTCACCGCGCATTTCGGATCATAGTAATATACCCACTCCCCTTCTATAAAAGAGACAGGTCGTGCCCGTCCATCCAATCTACGTCTGAGCTGCTCCTCATACCTAGCAGTATGAGCGTTGGCCGCCTCTTGTAATAACTGTATGCTATGATTTGTTCTAAGAAACCAATCCCTCTCAGATGGCACTTTAGGCAGTGGCCTTTCCTCAGCAAAGGACATAGCCACTGGATCCCTCCCGAATTGTAGTGCATATGGTGAAAACCCCGTCCTCATACTGATATTGGAGCGCACTGTCCACAATGCAATGGGTAACAGTTCTGGCCAGTGTTCATGATCCTCGGTCACATAGCATCCTATCGTATCCTCTAATGATTTATGCAATCTTTCAACCCTAGCATTTCCGGTCGGATTCCTAGAAGACGTAAACCTCTGTTTAGTTGATAATCTAGCTGTGACCTCACGAAAAACCTGACCCATATATGTAGACCCTCTGTCGCTGCACAGCACTTCCACCTTGCCGTACCTACACACGATCTCCCGTAGAAACACCCCAGCTGCCGTGTGCGCAGTTGTGTCTTTAGTACAGAATGCCTCCGGCCATCCCGTCAGAAGGTCTATGAAGGTCATAATATATTTATAACCGTCTTTGGACCTACGTAGTGGCCCAACAAAATCTGTCTGTATCACTTGCCATGGATAATCCGGCGTATCCCATGACCTTGCCTTGGCTCTAAAGTGAGGTGCTCTTTTTCTCAACGCGCACCTTTCACATAGCCGCACGTACCTAGCTATGTCCACCATCATATTTTTCCAATAAAACCGAGCCTGTACTTTTGTATTCAGCGCCACTGTCCCCACATGTCCTCCGCACATAATATCATCATGCATGAGATAGAGCACTCTATTCACCATAGCCTTAGGCACCACTATTCTTGGGTTTAGGTCAGCTATAGGCCCACCCCTCTTTCTAGCTGGTTTTATATACTTGCATAACAATCCATCCTTCATACCCATGAAATCAGCATTATGTAAAATCCCTCGCGCCTTTTCCTCATCCACTGGCAATTCATCTCCCGCCAAATATCTCATCATCCCCCTGCAGAATCCATCCTTCCACTGCTCCTGAATGAAGGTTTCCCTATCCAATTCCTCCCCTATCAGTTCCATCACGAGTAACTCACATCCCACCTCAGGCTCAAACTCCCCCGACTCCTCGCCAGGTGTATCCTGTCCCACTGCCAACGGCACTCTGGATATAAAATCCGGCAGGTAGTGAGTGGCTCCCGGCTCATACCTAATCTCATAGTCAAAGTCAGTCATTGCTAAACCCCATCTAGTCAACCTTTTGGATGGAGCCTTACTGGCTTGTTGAAGCAAAGGTATTAATGGTTGATGGTCTGTTATTATCGTGATCTTAGCCCCAGTCAGCATATCCTCAAATTTCTTCAATACTCTTATAACAGCTAGGCCTTCTTTCTCTGTTATAGTGTAGTTTCTTTCAGCCTTTGTAAATGTATACCCATAATATGTTACCGGTCTCAGCAATCCATCCCTTTTTATACAGATGGCCGCTCCACACGCGCCATCCGAAGCATCTGTTAAAACATAAAAGTGACCCCCGATCTCTGGATGTACCAATAACGGTGTGCTCGCTAATGCTGCTTGTATTTTCTTGAATGACACCTCACACTCATCTGTCCACTTAAATGGCACCTTGATTTTCAACAAATTATTCAGAGGCATCGACAAAACAGCATAGTTAGGAATAAAACTCCTGTAATAATTACAAAGCCCCAGAAAGGATCTAGTTGTATGTTCATTATACGGTCTGCCAAATTCCTGCACCTTTCTGATCACCTTAGATTGCGTCTGCACTCCTTCAGCATTAATAATGTGCCCCAAAAACTTAATTTCCGCCTTGCCCCACTCACACTTTTCCGGCTTGACTGTTAATCCTGCTTTACCTAAAGCTGCTAATACTCTGCCGACATTAGTAATATGGCTCTCCACATCCGGATCAAAAATAATGATATCGTCTAGGTAGGCTAGACAAGTACGTGGTATTAAGCCTCCCAGCGCTAATGACATAATCTTAGTAAATTGCCATGGGCTCTGCTTCATACCAAACGGCATCCTCGTCCATTGCCAAACTCCCGAGGGTGATTCAAATGCTGAATATTGCCTGCTGTCATGATGTAGATCGCACTGATGATACCCACTGAGCAAATCCATGGCTGTAAAGATTATAGGTTTTCTGTATGCCATATACAAAAACATGCTTCTGGCTGTGGGCATAGGATATGTGTCATCCGCCGTAATAAGATTCAACATGCGATAGTCTGTACATAATCTAGCCTTTCCATCCTTCTTCTGCACTACCACCAACGGACTTCTCCAGACGCTGTCACTGGGCTCAATAATTCCCAACTTTAACAATTCCCTCACCTGTTCATCAATAATATCCATTTTCTGAGGAGAATACCTGTATGGTCGTGCCATACACGGACCCTTGGACTCATCGACCCTTATTTTCATTGGAGCCAATGAACAATGACCCAACTCCTTCATAGAAAATGCTATAGTGTCCATGTTGACCACCAACATTTCTCTGAATACCTTCTGCTCCTCCAGCGTCATCATAGTGTCACCCAAATCAAGGCCCCTGATCTTCTCAATTTTATCCAGCCTCTCCTGCTCACTTAAGGTAAAAACACCACATCCACCACCACTGTCCTGAGGATCCTGCCGATGCTCTGACCCTCTCCTAGCATCTTGACCATTCTCCCGCCGGTCTTCATTACATCGTGCCACAATCTCACGAGCCTCATCCTTTCTATCCCTGCCAACATTAGCTGTATCAATTACCTCCAGCAAATTAAGTTCCGGTTCATCTATGTCTTCCGCGTATGCTATAACCTCAGTTGTATCCACATACACTTGCCTGTCAGAGAGATTAGCAATTTTCATATACCATTTCTTCCCCACATAGTTCACCGCACCATCCGCAGCTACCACCGCCAAATTAGATGGTCTCAACAAGACCGTTGTTCCAACCCTTTCAGCCGCAACATCCCATCCTTTCACCGTCACCAATCTTTCCTCCCATGGGTCCAAAATCGCCGCTACTTCAATTGAGACCGGATCCTCAGTAAAGAGACGTACCTTTCCATCTATAGCTATAATCTGTGCCCGTGCGTCAATCAGAAAATTACGTCCTAGCACAATATCATAAGCCAGTGAATCCACCACATTAAAATCATAGTATATGCAAGCACCATCCATAAAACACTGCAGTCGCACCGTCTCATAAACTTGTAATGATGTTTTGTCCCCCAGACGCACCTTCCCCAATTGAGATGGCTGCCTGTCCCAAATTGCTGTCTCACTTATACTACTCACAATTGTTCGTGCTATAAAACAATCAGACGCGCCCGTGTCCACTAAACATCTGTATGTATTCTCGTCAATAGTACACTGAACCAACCATGGCGCTTTGTCTTTTGATCCCCTGTTTCCCGACCCATCCCCTGATATCAAATTTAATTCTGGGGTAGGAATGAGCCGTTGTGCCCGTTTCCCGGCCTGCGAACATCATTTCCCTGATCTCGTTGGTCTCTGTTCTGCTGAGAGGATGACAGCTGATCCCTGTATTTCTTCAAAAACGTGCACTCCTCCGTAGAATGTGTAGTAGAGTCATGAATTAAACAATAGATCGCCCCTCCTCCTTTCTGACTCTCTCCTGCATCTCCCATCATCCTAGCATATTCCTGTGCTCTTCTCTGACCTTTATCATCCCCCTGTTGACCCTGCCTGCTTCCTCCTGTGTATCTCTGTCCTTGAAACCTGTTATTGAAATACTGAGACGCGTTATATTGATTTCCACCGCGTCCCCCTTGATAATTCCATCCTCGACCTCCACCGCCTGTGCCAAACTGTCTATTCTGACCATACGTTCCCGCGCCGGTCCCTCTGCCCGCCTGCGCCTGATACTGCCCTTGTGAGTTACCACCCCTTCCAGCATATTGTCCCTGCTGATTCTCCCGTCCCTGTTCCATCTCTCTGAGCCCCCGTCTATATTCCATAGTGCACATCTCCACCACTGCTTTAGTTTGTTCCCTAGCATACTCTTTAGGATCGAATTGATCGTCCCCACATGCTCCATCCCGAGTCCCCTCAGACTCTAGCATGTGTAGCTGCGCCACACCTTTGGAGTTCCTGCCCTTCTCCACATTTTCCCAATAAGACGCCAGTCTGAGAGCCTCTTCAAAAGAATCAGCATTGTGTTTCATCAAGTCCTTATCAATGGGCGGAAGCAAACCCCCCACAAAGACTGACAGTTTGATGACATCAGGAACATCCAACTCATCATATTCCTTTATTTTCAATGCGAAGTCCCAGACCGACTGTCCCTTTTCCTGCTTCAGACAGTGCAAATCCCTATGTTTCTGCCACAGTGGCCTTTTGTCTTCAAAAACCCTCTTCACTATAGCCACTACTTTGTCCAAAGTATCCTTTTCCCCCTCTGGAATACCATCCATCCATTTCGATGCCCCCTTCTTCAAGCCCAATTTTGCATACTCAAGATGTTGATCCGGAGACCATCCAAATAGCTTTTGCATTCCATTCAATTCCTTGAAATATCTCCGATAATCCTCCCCAGGCTCCCCATTGAAGGATGGTAGTTTAACATTCGGACTAGGCGCCATGTCGTCGTCTTCAGAACCAATAATAGGTGCAATATCCTCCTCCACCTGTTTCTCCGCATCCAAATCACCCACTGAGCTCTCTTCACTATCGTTCCCCTGTACACCAGTTCCAACACCTGCAGCTACGGAGCCCTCAGCGGCTTCCTCCCGGGCCTCCCTTTCTATCTGTCGTCTTCTCTTTTCATCCGCTCTCCGAGCCCACCAATCCTCCCAGTCACCCGAAACATCAGTCTGAAGATGGCTATTTAGAACATCATCTAAATGCCCCTCATCTGTAGTACGACCTGTACTATTGCCTGAGCGGATATTCGCAGTTACCTTTCTCCAATTTACAGTGTCGTTCAAAAATCTCTCCCTTCGTGCTACACGCTCCCGGTCTATCTCCGGCCTCGCGGGCGGCTCCTCCCCATCAATGGCCTGCCGATATCTCAGCTCCTGTTCCAATATGGCCCTCCCCCTCTCTATGCTTTGTCGTACCCTAATATTAGTGTTCTGCAAACCTGTAATAACTTCATCCACCCTTGTTTTACTCACAGACTCTCCCAGACGACTGCCACTTTGATCACCTGTAATGACCGGTGTAGTACAGCTTGTCCAATCCTGTCCAACTCCACCATTCTCATCCTGACCCACCAAGTCTTTATCACTTAACTTTCTCCCATTCTCAACAACCACCAAGAAACCAGACGGTAGCAATCCTGCACTCCCCCCTTGTGAATCACCACAGGCCTCCGACCCCTGTTCCTGTATCTTCTCACCGACGTCCTTGCTTCGTCCTGGCACTGCCACCACTGTAGACGCCCCGTCTACTGGATCATTCTCCTCATGTGCGTCCCCCTCATCCTCATGACCATCCTTTGTTCCCCTCTCATCCACCTGCCCGTCTTCATGTACCGGCTCAATCAACCCCAATGACGTAGCAACTGCTTCAAAATTCAAATCCTCATCACCAATATCCGCCACATCCCCCTCAGATGCGCGTTTAAGTCGTCCCTGGTCCGCTGTACCCTCAAACTCAAGGCACCTAGGAGTAGCCTTACAGAAATTAATACTGGAGCTCCTAGCAATGGGCGTCGAAAAATACTTATAATTCACTAATCTGTCTCCTGTCGTCCATCCTTTGCAGAGATTATCAGGCCGTTCCCCTGCATCAGCACTCACTGTGTGCTCCTGAACCGCCGCCTGTTGCCCATCACTAGAAATATCAGCCCTGGTCTCCGACTCTGCCGCAGATGACTGATGCTCGTTCTCCACTCCCAATGCTGAGAATGGTCCAGAGGTATCGTCCACTACCACCGACCCTGCTGGTTCAGAATCAGCCGCAGTAGACAATCGTAGGCCAGACGTCCCCCCAGACTTGGGATCCCTTTGAGACGACGCCCGCTCCTCCCCTGACCGAGCCACGGGGAATCCAATCTCTCTAGACACCTCCTCTCCAGGCAAAAGCACCACTTGCGACCTGGGTCCTAATTGCACATGCACATGTGTGTGATCCGATCTAAGAGTGACACGTGATTGATCAGGTCCCGCTTCACTCACTCCGGATCTTCCACCCTGTCCCTCTGCTACACCACTATGTGCTACTGCTGCATTCCCAGGCAATGTGCGCGCTGCAGGTATGATAGTATAGACTTCCACACCGTCACTACTGTCAGTGTGTGGCGATGCCGCTGAGTCACATCCAGCGTCTGAGCTGTTAGGTATCGGGTACGGCGAGCCGCTCATCAGTACAATGATAAGCCCAACCACTAATTCTCCACCATCTGGGCTGTGTGGGTTGTGTTTATATGTATATCAATGTGTTATAAGTTGTGTAGTTATTATCAGCTCACTCCGCTATTCTCACGTATTTGGGAAGACTAACTCTAGTGGTATGATGTTGGCTCAGCCCATCCTTTTAACCAACACCAAGACGCCGATACAAGTCACCATTTATTGTTCATTGGTTATTCACAGTTACAGTTGATGATGAGTCCACTCATGGATGTACAGCTTCAACGACATCAGTCTATTCATACAAGCAGTTCATGTTTAACAATCCGATGCTACTGGAGAGGTATAAGTGTCATAGAGATCCTGTTCAATCCGTTCTTACATTGGCTAAGTGTAATACTAAATACTAAACAGCTTCATCCTCGTCTACTCCAGGAGTATGTGTTGCCTCCTCGGCTGCTCCCACCATACTGACTCCTCCCTATCTCTTACCAACCCCTCACACCTTTCAGACGCCGATGTTTGGCTCACCCGTATTCCCCCCTCCCCCTCTACAGAATCTACCTGACCAGATCTCGTCGACTCCCCTCCGTCTACACATTCCACAGCCTACCATAAACTCTATACTACCATAAACCCTATACAGGACTCCTATAGCACTCTCCCATATAGCATATAATAAATACACACATAATACAGCATACAATAAATACCTACATAAGTGTACCCTGTTATACCCGTTCATTATAATTATTGGCTATTGATGACAAAACAACGTATTGCAATGTGGGCGATTTCCAGTAATTTTCGTATTGAATGGTTTTATTACATACTCTTCGTCATTTTGGGAAGCCTAATCACTTCTACGGCATTGTCTAGAGATCATCAAGGTTACATATAACTTATAGACTGATTAAGAGTATCCATTATCATGTTTTTTGTTATTTCAGGAATCCCTAAAGTAGATGATAACTCCAAGATAGTGTATAAGGAGGCAGATTACGCCAACGTTATCCAACCCAAAGCCACCTGTAAGGTCCCCATCAAGACTATGGCCGACGAGCCCTCACGTCCCCGAAGACAGTCCCCAGTTTACAGTAAGTATGCGGTACAATGAATAGTACACTGTCCGCCCGCCACATGGATGAGACAGTAGAGTATTTATCATTCTGAAAAAACAGTTGTAACTGCTGTAGGTGTAACACCAATGACCCGAAGTGCATTGTACTGTATGCACAGCATGGGTATTTATAGCCCATTTACAATTGCGCCTGAGAGAGTATTGAACGGCCCTGATGTAGAAAATAAAATAAAACAATGGTGTTACTCATGTTACACGTCTAGTCCATCAGAACTATGGGATACTTGATGTCAGTAATTGCATAGCGTGTGTTATATTTATTTTGTCTGTTATCTAATGATGGCAAGTTTCAAGGTCAAATTAGAGACGGGCTGGCCATCCTCTTTACAATCCCCTGTCTGTGTGGTGCATATTATGCTGTGGCATTGAAAACTCCCTTTGTGTAGCTACCAAAGACTCCTTAGATCTGCTCACTTACTCACAGGTTTGATCTGAAATGTCAACCATAATATCAAAATATATAAAGGATAAAATCTAGGCCTACATCAACAGATACAGAAGGATTTAAATAATGATCAGCTTAAGGTGCTTAAACTCTATGTGGATTCAAAGTTGGGTTCAATTTGATATCTAGTGTTTATTGATACATTTTTGGGTACCCCATGTTGTGTCTCCCGCGTTCTTTTAGTCTGCTCCATTTATCATATGCCAGGAGATGTAGTGCTTTGGCATTTATCACCCAGCAGGTCCGGATTCCGTTCACATTCAGGCGCGTCCGAAGGTATTACCAGAATAAGTCTAATACATTCTCTCCCTTTCCTTCCTTTTTACAGACAGTGTATATGGCACAGATACAGGAAGGGGACTGGAAAAAGACAATTGGATGATCGTTCGTTGAGAGGGTTTACGGTACATGACTTACACTAGACCGAAATAGTCAATTTGAGAGTATGTTTAGTGGACTTCGAATTCAGTATTAAACATCCCATGGACAACCCTTTTCACCAAAACAATATTTCATTACCATACTGGGTACTCAAATGGCACCATGTAATACGATACTTCACTGGTATTGTTGATCCCATATCTTTGCGATACAATCCATGGTTTGTTTAACGTTTAAAGTTATCATAGGATTGGTAACGAATCTTACTTTATCATATACGTGCAATGGAAATAGGATGTTATTAATCATAGTGGCTATTCAAATAAAAAGATTGAGCTAGAATGATTGTCAAAGAGCTTCCGTTTTATTATGTGTGTCACTGCGTGAGAACCATGGGGTTTTATACCCAACTAGCTACAGTCGTACAACGTAATAACCCTTGTAATATCATAACAATGAAATGTAAATAGCTACACATACATAAATATAGTCTATAGACTGATAATAGAACAGTGTACATAAAACATAGAATTGTTGCATAAGATAGGTACTGACATGGCCGGTCAGAAATGCGTATGTATTGGCCAAATACTGAACTCAATACCCTCTTGATATTACAACGATTCATATACCACTATTATAAGTGAAATACACCAAACGTCTTTAAATATACTATGTGTCCTACAGTTATGATTAAGGTCGATGTTATTTTGGCCTTATCTTGCAAACATAATTATAAACTTGGTTATGCACATTTACATCTAATAATTTTTGGACGTGTTTATTGCAACAATGGAGAATACATTTGATTCAAAGTTGCTAAAAAGCATTGCATTTTTAGCACATGATTTTAGAAATTAACAGATTAACAGATGATTATAAGTGTACAACAACAAGAAACAAATGGCCACCATATCGGTGAAGTAATACTTTTTCATGCTGTGCTGCCAGAGCTTTTCTTGAGCAAAATCTCATTTACCCTATTGCCACTGTGTTTTTTCACTTGACGTTTAAATTGCGAACGCCCAATGTTACTGGAACATAGTGTTGGTTAACGTTTAATATATAGTTTGGTTCAGGAGGACGCAGGTCAAGTCAAACTCAACATTACACCCTGAACACCCTGCTGAATGGCCCAGGTATGTCGTTTTTGCCGCCTCAGTGGGTGGGACAGGTCATGTGACATCAAACTCAGCAATCTGATTGGCCAACACTGTTTTTGTGGTCAGTCAAAGACAGTAAAAAATAATACCTGTATAAGCACTCAACTTTAACATTAAAAAAAGGTCCATCAGGAGAGTCTTGTGGAAAAAACAAAGGAAATTTTAGAAAAAAAAGTCTGGGAGGCCCAGGGTGCTTGTGGACATGATAGAACTTTAGTAGAAATTGGATTACTGTGGATGTTTCAGAGTGTTTCAGCCCTAAAGAGGCCTTTTCAGGTGTAAACTCGGGGTTTGTACATTTTTATTTTTCTATAGTCTACCCCAGTATTGTGTCACAGAGATCACCCTATCAATACTGTGGTCTGACCTGTTGGGGAAAATTCCACTTTTATATTTAATTGAACTGTTCCTTCTTGGCAATCAAGAATGCAATGTATATAACTCTGGGTATATCAAATCGCAGTTTCTGGTTAGAATGCTCGTAAATTTGCATTTTATTTTTTTCCAACTCGATCCTCAAAAGGCTCCAGGTACTACAAAGGAAAAACTTAAAGGTCTTGATAACTAATAGGGGGCCTGTGGCTCCCTGAGTGAACCAAGCCTTTATTTTTCGCCGTCTGCTTTTAAGGATCGAGTTGGGAAAAAATCGTTGTATATACGGACTTAGCAGGTTTAATTATTAGCCAATGAGATACTCCCAGTGATTCACTGCGGTCCTCTCGGGGGCCAACTGGTACCCATCTAATATGTCTTATCTGTAAACCTCGCTGGTAACCAGCTCCAGCAATGGTGGCGCCCATGGAACAACCTGCTACCTCGGAATATAGTGTTACCCTGACATATACCTTTAACATTGCAACCAAAATCAATTCCAGTGGAAGGTAGACTTCACTATGAAATTGTAGATGACATGCAGCTAAATGTAATTTCTTGCACATAAACGCTGAAACTGCCTGGTGAGGGGCTCAATGTAACATGTACTCAAACGGTCCTGAGATTTAAAGTCATGAACGTTGAAGAGATTGGTCATTTTGTAACACCCGATGGAGAGAGGGAGGGATTACACACACCCTCCCTCAACCTCGATATGAGAGGTCAGAAATCAGCAAAGTTCTCCTACCTTTAAAAAGAGCAAGACACTGTTGTTGTTGTTGTTGTTGTTTCGCAAAAACAATCTCTCTAAAGACACACCACGTTTACTCACTTCGCAAAAGCAAGTTGAAATGGTCCCCCTCCTCCAAGTCAGGGGTGAATATATACCTGTATTTTAGTAGTCCAAACCATATAGAAATGTTCGGTAGGAACCCCTACTAAGGAAAATAATAATGAATTGGCTTGACATGGCTTGGAGTGAGGTGCAAATGCAAACAATACCAATTTTTGGCCATTTTTCAACTTTGCAGCTCCCTAATTGACCAACATCCCCAAATCTGTCCTTTTTTGAAGCCCAGCTGTTTTTTCTCTCTTAAATAAGACCATACATAGGAAGATTGGTTGAATACCTTTTTTTCTACAGCCCTCTATATCCAAAAATACCCCCAAAAACCTGACGTGTTTCAGTGGAATGTAAATAAAAGTACAGACAAGAAGGAGAGGGCGCACGCCCCCATCTACATCCGCCAGGGCCCTCCCAACCATTGTGTAAAAATACGTGCTCTTCTATCAATTCCACCACCCCCGGAGTCGTTAGAAATTCACCAATCTCTGAAGGCGCGATTTCCCATAACCAAGACTTAGATTTGCTACATCAAGTGAAAATTGGCGAGCGGAGGAAAGGCTCAGGCCTAACAAAAGACATTGGCCCTACTGTATCAGTGAGCTCCCATACTTTCCAATGTGAGTGGTACAGACCCTAGGTTCCTCTTATAAATGGACAGAGTGGGCCTGAGGAAGACAGGAGTGGTTAGGCAACTGATAAGTGTGTGGAAATTCTGTCTGGTAAATTTGACTATGATTTATATATTCTACATGTACCTGAAACAGTCTTAGAAATGCATCTCACGGGCTCCAGCGCCACTGGAAGGGAAATGAGCTCATTCAGATGCGTCTAAACGGAGGGGGGGGATAAATTATTGGCTTAGGGCCTAAACCCATTAGACGATTGTAGAACTGCCTGATTATTAGGATACACTTCAAAATCGGTTGCAGAATCGGCCATTATAGGGTGTTAGAAGGGCAATCAATGTGCCAGATGATACAAATCGAGTGGGGATCAATGCTACTACAAAATAATTCAACAAAAGGAATGGTAAAACCTTGAAGATATTGTTACAATCCAATCGGCAGTGTGTTGCACAGTCGGCCACAGAATCGGTGTATTATTCCTAGATTGTACCACCCTATCAGCTCAAACTGAGGGATATTAATGTATATTATGCAATATTTGGCCGATAAAAGTATTGTAAAATTTCGTAATGGGTTTTGGCCCTTACTCTGATCTTGTAAAATGAAAGCATGGTTATGTGGCATCCTGGTTTAGTGACATGTACAACCTGATGCGGAAAACCTGTCGAACTGATAGTTTTCTATTCGGTTCACAATCTGCACCTTTAGATATTTGGGTTCATATGCAGTGGGAACACAAACTGCTGGTGGTGGGCCCTCACCACTGGCTAGTGCCAATCGGTTTCTGTATCTTTGTCGAGCTCTGGCATTGTCTGTCATTTCGGCTTCTCCAGAACATTGACCGGCACAGTAGTCCAATCGTATGACCCGTGGGTAGATGATGCGCAACCCGGGTATTACTATGAGAGAGGAGTTGAAGGCCCATCTATGAAGGTCACATGGCCCCTGCTTCCACACGGGAGAAGGATCACTCAACGGAATATGCCTTCTTGACCGACCCAATTGCCTTAATACTACCCCAGACCTCCTCATCGATTCACTTCCCATCTTTACCTCCAAGGTGGGCGTTAGCCCTGGAACTATCCTGAATCTCTTGCTATGAAACCGAACTGCCACTGTTGTGAAGATTATTGTGCTGTTAAGTCTAAGTGTATAATTCCAATATGCATTATCTGCTTCGGCCTCTGGTCTGTCTTGATGGACTTTGTAGCACCTGCTAGGACGCTGGAGACAAAGTCGGACGGACCGTAGAGGATCTGACAGGGAAGGCAGGGAGAGGGTTAATGCCGTTACGGGACTTCTGGATAAATTGGCAAGTCCATGGAAGCGGATCTGCGTCACGGCATCTTCATCTGAAACACATTTATAAATGCATAGCTTACGCTCAGAAACAAACCTATCCGAGATAATTCATAGACATTTCTACCCGAGTGTATACTGCGTAAATGATTGGCGGGGTTTAAACTTCGTAGTTTTTTTACTTTTATGGAGCTGCAGTCTTCCCAAACACCATTCCAGGTTAGTAAATAATTGTTAACCATTGTTAAAGATATATCACCTCTAGTTTTCTACTCCTTGGAGCAAGCTTTTATCGATGGTGGAGCAACAAACTGAAAGGCCGGTATATACTGATAAACTCTTGTGTTGTACAGGTGATTTCAAAGATATCATTACTCACTTGTGTTTTCTTCCTTCTCCTCTGCTAAATGTTTCAAGAAAAGTTCCTTGAATTTCAACATGAGCTGATGTTTTGTCTGTTGAAGATTTTCATTGTTGTATTCTCCAGTGGTGAGGACTGGCGGGGAAAAGGCCAATGGGCCAAGTATAAGAATGACGCTGAGAACTGGTATAGCCATCATCATGTCGTCCATGTAACTGTGCTTCTGTCAGGGAGTACACCATACCCAAGCCACTAGCTAACCCGCGCACGGCCATCTACCGGCCTCTCCTCTGCACTGGTTCAAGTGTTCGCTGTAGGGTAAAGGCACCCTGAGTCGGACAGATACCTAAAGTCGGACACCTTTTTGTTACACAATAAATATGATAATCACAGCCACCATATCGACTAAACATGAAAATTAAGCTATCATTCTCTCTAAAAAAAAACACAACATAGAATTTATAGGTCTCTGCATATATGGCTTGACAACTGTATAAATCTAGTGTGTTCTTGCTAAATTCTAGATATATAGATTCTAATATCAAAAATGATAGGTGAATGGTTAAAATGGTTAACTGGTAAATCTCCAGTGTCTTAACCGTTATGCCTATAGTATTTCTAGATAGCCAGTGGCAACATTGCTAATAAGTTTACTTGGCAAACTTGGAAACATCACTCACATTACATTGTGAGAGTTATTCTTATATGACCCTCAAATTATACATAAAGTCGGACACCAATTACACGCTATTTAGGACACAGTTTCATCATGGTTTACCTACCTTCAGAATGGATATTAAATCACAGAGAGAATCCATTTACCATACACATACTCCCAGTTATGGATATTCAGTCTGTGTTTTCGGTTTATGAAGTATCTGAAACCTGAATTCAATCACTACTACATCAGTGGTCCTTTGCACGGACGGTGAAGATAACTTCAGATGATAAAGATAAGTCAATTTCATTTCCAAAGGAAACTGAAGATATCTTTGAAAATTTTAAGATATCTTGAGAATTGTTATCTCAAACCTATCTTTTCAAGGATATTATTGCAAATGTATGACAAATAATGCCAGCTTCTATAGAAATGCAATTTTGAAGATATCCACGAAGATATCTTCTGTCTTATCTTTATTTCTGCCTATCGTTAGTGAAGATTCCTCGCCGCCCGTGCAAAAGACCACTGCCCCATCTATGTCATGTTTATCAAAGACTGAAGACTACCCTGTTACAGGTATGCAGAATCAATCATCTGATATACCCTGGATGTTAATGTTGTATAAGCCTGGATTCTCTATAGTCTTATACTCCATTCCTCTATAATATATTTCAATAGAGTTACCCATTGTGTACATATCAGTAAGATAGTATAGTGTCCGACTGTGGGGTCATTTCTAGCAGGAGCTGTCCGACTTTGGGGAGTGGTCATTACCTATCAACGGGGGGGGGCTGGTGGGTTTGAGCGGGGTGCTTAAAAATTTCAGAACCCTCTCGTGGGGGGGCTAAAATAATTTTACTCCTCTTGGGGGGGGGCGCTAAGAAAATTTACCCTCTTTTTAGCCAAAAAGCCCGCGGGCTACTTTAGATCAAATAGGGGCACAAAAATTCTCTGCACCTCTGGTGTGGGGGGCGCAGAAAATTTTGACCGCCGTCAAGGGGGGTCGTGGAAAATTTTCGCACATCCGCGTGAAAACCCACCAGCCCCCCCTGTTGAAAAATAATGACCACTTCCTTAGGTACAATTTCATGGTTTGAAGTCAAATTAAGTACAGTTCACTTATGGGTCGAATCCCACATGGCGATTTAGGGCTCAAATGTGTAGAGGCAAGGAGAAAGGGTGCTCCGTGCTAAAAGTCAACTTTAAAATTCAAATCACTATCTTTACAGTGATACATAGCATGAGAAGATACTCCTGTTAGTTTTGGAGGAATGGCTTGCTAGATATAGGTAGGTGTGACCATTTCAAATATGTTAATAAGCTCTATATCTAATTGGTCATGAGATATATAGCTAATTAGCATAATTTATGCTAATTAGCTAAATTCATATAAATATTTATTCTTTTGCCCATAACTTTTGATCTAGAAATGGTATTTTCATTCTGTTTTCACCATAGTAAACCTTGTGGGATGTTCCTTCAAATGGGATCATTGATTTTCCTATTTAGAATGAAAATCATGTTTCCATGGCAACAGAAATCAACAAAAATGCCTATTTTGGCCCAAAAACATTCTTTTTACATGCCAAATTTGGAACCTTTCCACCCAAAATAGAACGTTTTATCAAAAACCATTGAATTCTCCATAAAAAAATAGTCTATAACAGTTTTAGTCATATTTTTCCTATTCTAGTCCATAGTGGTGCCCCCTGGTGGCTAAATCTGGTACTAAATCCCGCAGTAACTGTCCTTTCTGCTTGCTGGCTCACAAATATCTCTGCAATTTTGTCCCTTGCACTCTTGGGGCCTTCCTGAGCCCCTTTATCGCAAGGATAACTGCTTAATTGGTCTCAATTCACTGTTGGATTCGGTATAAGTTGAACAATCCTTGCGATCTAAGAGCCCAGGAAGACCCAAAAATCGCAAGGGACAAAATCGCAGAGATATTTGAGCCCTAAATCGCCATGTGGAATTCGACTTTAACTATACTAGGAACGGCAATGCCTGATTGCGGTTCCTAGCAGCTTGAAAATGAAAATGAGCAATGAGTTGAAATGAGCTTACTGCAATGCTCTTTCAAAACCCTGATAATAGCTTATAGTTTTTTACAGATTGACAATGTCAATAGTGTTTCACTCTATGTAAAGAGTCATCAAAATGTAATTTTTAGCTGATGGCAGCTATCTTGGATTTTCAAAGCACCAAGAAGGCTTTTGCTTGGTACAGACTAAATCAAGCGATGACTCCAAAATGTTTCCTGTGTGTATTCGATTAGTGATGATGTTTCATTTTAGACAATTAGCTTAAAAATGCTATTTTGGGCCTATTGCGGTCAACTTGGATCTTTTTTTCTTTTTTTTTTATTGTCGTTGAAAACTCAAGATGGCACATTTGGGTCAATAGTAACCAGGGTGTTTTATGTGCGTTTCATATTATCAAGACCCAATTTAGGTTATAAGGATATGGTCAAAATTGATCAATGTCAATATATATATATATATATATATATATATATATATATATACCAAATGTTTCCTTTGATAATGGCTTTCAAAAGGTCGAATCCGAAAATTGCCTCAAACATCTCTGCGATTTTGAATCTGTTGCAATTTTGGGATCTACCCCAAATTTGCAAGGGAGATAACTACAGTAGGATACATAGAACACAAGGACACTGTTATGTTTTATTGCAAAGTATATGCAATATCTTGCCCTTGTTAATGTGTATATCTGTGTCTGACATGTTTGATATCCTAAAATCCAAGGATATAAAACCTTAGCAGAGTCTGTATTGGGACTTTGATATTTTCACAAATTAACAGCACTCCTTGCGATTTAGGGCACCAGAAGCCCATAAAACGCAGCTGACAAAATTGCAGAGATATTTGAGGCATTTTTCGCCATGTGGGATTCAACCTATAAATGAACAAAGGTCAGGAGGTTAATTCAAATCATCCTGGGATCACAACCCCAGCGATCTTAGCCTCAGCCCTCCTACACTATTCCAAGAAGTACTGACTAGGCACAGGGGTAAGAGTCCCAAAATAAAGGAATAGCTGTGGAGTCACTCTTCTTCACAAGAGTGCTTATACCATCGTTCCCCGTCCCCATATGGGCTAAGAAATATATTAGATTCCATCTGTAAATAAGGTAACTTTAATGCAAATGTTCAATCAGGATAAAACAAAAATATCTTACCTCAATAGAGAGAGACAGATGAAATTCCCCGAAGACAGAGTCTGACTTGCAGCAAGAGGATACCAAAGGGAGTTGGGTAGGACTTCACTTTAAAACGTGAGAAGGAAGAATTACCTTAGAGTGCCCTTAATGCATGAGTAGGCCTAAGGGCCCTCAAGGACTCTCAGTAAACATCCTCCCTCCCCTGTTTTTGTATATGCAGCAGGCTATTCACTCTTTCAATCAGGAGTGTTCCCTGTAAGTGCTCTTGTACTCAGGTGAAACCACTATGCATTTTTTTCACTAAGATTGCAGTGATCTTAGTGATGGAAAAGGAACAGTGAAGTGACCCCAGGACTTACTATTCCTGACAGGCCTGCAACCACTGCATTAGATAGGGTAGACTGGGCAGGCCTTATGATATGTGCCTACACTAAGATCGCTGGGGTTGCGATCCCAGGATGTTTTGAATTAAGCTCCAGGTTTCACCCCCTCCCCTAATATAAGTCAGATGATGCCAGTGAACCCGCAAGTCAAAATTCTTATGTAGGGGGGATAGTCATCCAAAATGAAGGAAAATGCTACTTTTCCCTTGATTCTGCGTTTCGTCAAATAGGAGGCGCACTACAGTTTTCTATAAATAAGATTGTAAATATGTATTACCAACATGAATACCCCCATGGAAAACAGGAGAAAACACTTTTGGCTTTTCAATAGACTTTACTTTTGTATTCTACAAAGTTCGATCTGCAAAGAACAACAACGTCAATAAGACTCTTGCAAAACCATTTCGGCAAAACAGACAACAAGATATCAGTACATTATGTTCAACCCTTGTCAGCACAGAGGATCCTAATGACATTTAATTTTGCTGGTAATCCATGTCTTATGTCTATGGCGGTGATGTGGTCTTCCGGAAATCGTCAGCAAAGTGGCTTCCCTATGTCTGACTTCCTCATGCAGCGGACCTCTTGTCTTCCACTGGTTGGAAGAAATCTTGAAGCCAGGGTGATTATCTCTTTCCCAGTCGTTTGTTACCTGAGGAACAGGGCGACCTTATCAGCGTCACGATAACATGACTCACAGAGTAAGCTGATATACCACCTTGTTGCACGAGACTGTCTGCCTAGTATCGCCAATCTCACCAGACGTCAGGGCTTATCGGAAACAGGGTTTTGTTAATGTGATACCTGCACGCAGCTATGCTAACTTCCCGCCTGCTTATTGGTTAAATATGCCGATAGCCATTTGAAGGTCCAAAGGTACAAGTAGCTTAGTTTTTACATCCCATTGACATAATAATTTTATTTCTGAAACGTAAGACATGATGACCAACCTTACTTATTGCTATTTGTGTTGCACTTGATGCTTGGTACTGATAGCCGTTTTAGGCAACTGGACTAGGGTGTCTATATTAATCGTTTAAGTTCATTATAAGGTCGAAAAATGCCTCAAATATCTCTGCGATTTTGTCAGTTGTGCTTTATGGCCTTCCTGGTGTCCTGAATTGCAAGTGGTGCTAGGGGAATTGTCCAATATCAAAGTTCCACTGCAGACTGTGCTAAGGTTTTATATCTTTATGATTTTAGGAAAGGAAACATATCAGACACAGATATACCCATTAACCAGGACAATATATTGCGAAGGCTTTACAATAAAGCACAACAGTGTCCTTGTGTTCTATGTACGCTATCACAGATGTTTGAGGCATTTTTCGCCATGTGGGATTCGACCTATTGATTAAATTTTACTGTTGAGAGTCCCCTGTGTAGCTATATAGCTATATATACACAAAGTTCAGGTAACTCTCCCAAGGTCGAATCCAACATGGCGAAAAATACCTCAAACATCTCTGCGATTTTGAATCTTTTGCAATTCTGGGGTCTACCCCAAATTCGCAAGGGATATAACTGTAAAAAGCTCAAATCCCACAAGGCGAAAAATGGCCCAAATATCTCTGCGATTTTGAATCTCTTGCGATTTTGGGACCTTTCCCAAATTTGCAAGGATATAACTACAGTAGGGTGTATAGAACACAAGCACTTATTTGTGAATTCTAGCCCAGGAATACATAATGCACAGAGATATAAACATCAACAAAGGGAAAATAACCCAAGGAGTACATGAATAAACGCAACAGTGTCCTTGTGTTCTATACACCCTACTGTAATTACATCCTTGCGAATTTGGGGAAGGTCCCAAAATCATAGAGATATTTTCACCATTTTTCGCCAGGTGGGATTCGACCTATAGGGTACATAGAACACAATGTTGTGCTTTATTGACTTTGCAATATATTGTCCTGGTTAATGTGTATATCTGTGTCTGATGTGTTTCCTCTCCTAAAATCGTAAGGATATAAAACATTATATTAGCACAGTCTGCAGTGGAACTTTCATATTGCAAAATTCTCCTAGCACCACTTGCAATTCAGGACACCAGCATTTTTTTTGTATGTCTGGTCTAAAATCCCAAGAGAGTGCTTGCGCTCTATATATACCCAGTACTCATACCCCTTGTGAATTTGGGGTAGGTCCCACAAATGCAACATATTCAGAATTGTAGAGATATTTGAGGCATTTTTCACCATGTGGGATTCGACCTTAATGTTTGCCATTTGTAGCCTAAGATTCTAGACACAAAATTGGTTGTCTTATGTTAAAGTGATAATTGTTTATTGTTGGATTTGTTTTAAATGATGAGGCATAAGTTATAACCTGGTAGATTAAGCTACATATAAGGTTGAATCCCACATGGTAAAAAAAGGCTCAAATATCTCTGCGATTTTTAATCTGTTGCAATTTTGGAGTCTACCCCAAATTCGCAAGGGATGTGACTGCAATAGGGTACATAGAACACAAGGATACTGTTGTGCTTTATTGTGAAGTATTTGTCATTTATTGTCCTGGTGAATGGATATATCTGTGTCTGACATGTTTGAGATCCTAAAATCGCATAGTCTGCAGTGGTACTTTGATATTGCACAATGCTCCTAGCACTGTTTGTGATTTAGGACACCAGGAAAGCCATAAAACCCAACTAACAAAATCGCAGAGATATTTGAGGCATTTTTCGCCATGTGGGATTCGACCTATATAGAAAGCCATGCTCGAGCTTACCTATTCCGAATCATCATTAGAATTTAGGAAATTGATTGCTCTGTTTCTTACATTGAACGCTCAGTAGTGCATGTTTTACCATCAGTCTCGAGTGCAATCTCGAGTCCATGAAAGGTTATAACAATTTGCCTCAGAGTAACATGCGTGTTGTCCAAATAAATGCGTTGGATATTTCACCCATTCTATGGTTGGATACACAGACTACCTTAGACTTGGAGTAAAGAGTAGACCAACTTTGGCACTTGATTGACAGTAAACCATGCATCGACAGGCATCGCTTGTGTAGCATAGTATTTCATTTCAGAATTCTTTCACACTTTTCTTTCGTCATAGGAATCTACGCTTCACTAAAAAGATGTTAGCCCCCCTACGCGAACCTAACATTTTGTCAATATGTACTGACACATAGTGGATCCCGCCCCTATGTACTTGAAAATGTATGTCATCGGTCATTGTTTCTTTCTCTTCATCTACTTTTGTTTGATGTTCTGATACTTTTATAAAGAAAGGGCATTTGCGCTGTTTCCATATAGTACTCAGTTGACCTAATTCTACAGATCCATGCAGCAATAAGGGGTGATCTTCTACAAATAAAGTTCGTGTTGGCTTAATTTTAGTGGATTGATCATAACTCTGCACACATATGCAAACAATCTACTTTGCGAAATTCATGAGGCAAGCATCTTTCAAATAATGCAAATTACATGCAGGACGGCGAATGGATTATCAATTTTGTATTCTCATTACCTTCACCTTAAAATAGTCTTTGTCGGTAACTTCTCTAGAATGTCACCCTTTCTTACCACATTTCTTTCATAGTTGTACTACCACGCGTGGGCAGGGTTCTGTTACATCGCTTCTACGTTCCCGGGCAAAGAATCTTACCTTTTTTTACATCCATTCAAGACTGGCGTGATCAAGTCTTCACGTTTGCCGCCCCTTTTAGCTAATGCAGTCGATGATGGCCTGGACGTGAAGATATGCCGATTCCATACGATTTTGATGTAACCTGTGGTGACAGGGCCCGAGGGGGCTATGGGTATTACTAACTTTACACCAATAGTCCCCTGTGCAACTTTGGTCGACTTTACATGAAATTATTTGGATTGATATCTCCAAATTCCATTACTCAAATATTGTTAGATTTTATACACTCCATCCATTGCTCTTTCAAGAGAAAATGTACTCTATTTTCATGATACCCTAATTTGATGGCATTTATGTCTAATACAATAGTATGGCGTGGTTATTAAAACATGTATCTCTATAGAGGAGATTTATGGAATGAGTGCGAGTTCACATTAATTCCCATAGAGTAAGTTGTAACTAAGCAATTATCAGTAATTTTGACCCTTTAGAAGGATAGCTTTCTAATTCGTGTTATCTTATCAATTTAGATTTTAATGATGTGTCTGGGTCAAAAGCTACTACCTTCCATCAATTATATTTTCTGCTTGCTTAATTTCGAAATTCCAGTCAGCCTTCTTAGAATGTTTCAGAATCTATGCATCCAATATAATATAAACCCTTTAAATATGTGTTCAAGTTACATCTCTGTTATGATTAGGGAAAGGCCTCCGCTACTCTGGTTCGCCAATTGACTATCATAATGAGGAACCTCCAGAAACCACTCCTAGTGTTTAGGGGCTGTGGCAGGACTGCATTGTGTCGTGGTCCATCTGGTGAGTCAACTCCTTACTAAATACTACGACCAATAACCTATATGGTTACATGATGAATCGAATGTGCTGCCATCTGAAGTATCATGGTCCTCCCTTCTCGAGGTTCTGTACAGGTCACGTGGTAGTAAATGCTGCCCTCTCGTGAGTCATATGGTATTCAGGCCTGCACTCAAGGGTGTGCTGGCTGCTGATTGGTTTAGAATTGGAATAGAAAAATATTGGTAAAATTATGAGAAAAATCACAGGTGTTCGCAAATAGTAAGTAAATGGAATAGTAGGTGTGTTTTTATATCATGCCAGGGCTTAGGGATTTTATGAGGCATGCAAAAGTTGATCTGGCCAATGGAGATTTTTAAGCCCAAAATAGGGTGTGGAATGGCACTGACTGCACATATCATTCCCTTATTTAAAATTTTCAGGGTTAAGCCTATCCAACATTCTGTCAGATTGTGTATGAGGGATAATTTAATCATGCTACGGTTGAAATTATTACCACTGGACATTTTAGGCGGCTGCTTTTAAGTGTTATCCTATCTAAAAGCATAGAGGAAATGGATTTAGTTTCCCATGAGCTATAGGAGGAATGGGCAGTTTACCTTCATATTTCAGATCACACTTTAGGGTAATTTTTCTGTTACAGTAGGGCAAGTTTTGTATGAATATGACCAAATTAGCCACATAAGTGGTGTATAGATCAGAAAAACCTTGGAAAATGTTGCTTGCGGTAATTTCCAAAATATTGCAGTTTCTACAAATTGCCCCAAACACCACTTTTTCTGGACATAACCCACCAACAGAATGAAATTTCTAGCTGAAAATTAGCTTTTAGTCTTATTCTAATCTTTCTAGGGCTTTTTATGCACAGATGTCCATTTAAAGCCTACCATAGGAAAAATTAGCAATTTGGTCAGGTTTGCGTTGTTCAGTCAAAATCTCACCGACGGAGCAACTATCTAAGAAACAAGTAGTAATTTGTCCCTGAGTGCAGATATTGGTACAATGCTGATGATAGATATTTTTGATTCATGTGCCAGAAAAGGCACGGCTACAGAAATGCTCCCCTGATAAGATATCAACTAAAAAAGTGGGATTAATCATAGGCCTAATTTCCATTATTTTTTCAGTAATTTTATTATACTTTCCATGATTTCGAGACTTTTTTCTGGGGAATGCCAACCCATATCTTGCAAATAGTGCATAAGTCTTTGACAATAAAAGTCACTGCTCGGAAACAGCGCTGAAAACCAGTAGGAATTTTAGCGTGACCTGCACAGAATGTACCCTCTCATATCATAACTTTGAAAAAGGCTGTTGCCACCTCACCTCAGGATATGATAGGACAGAGCCTGAGGTTTGACAGAAAAAAAGTTTTGGTTTAATCTGAAGACCCCCTCCTTAATACAAGGCGTTGCCAGGCTTTATCTATAGAGACCTGGCTAAGGAAGGCATATGATATGAACTAGGATAGAGGTAGCATGTTGTCCCATGGACGGCGCCATTGGTGGAGCTTGTACCAGCAAGTTCTACTGATAAGACCTTTCAGATGAGTACCAGTCAGCCCCCGAGAGGGCCGCAATGAATCTTTGGGATTATCTCATTGGCTGATAATTAATCCTGCTAAGTCCGTATAACACATTGATTCTTTTAACAATTCTTTTATTAATAAGTGAAACAGTCTCTATGCAAACGTCTCAAAACGAAATCGCATGTCTATAGTCATACCACTAGTATATCAGATATTGTTACTTATTCTGTACCAGATCTGAAGAATATTAAGGCAGTTGCCTGAGAGGGAAACTGCTTGCATCCCTATGATAATTTGATATATTTCCTTTCTTTCTAGATTGTTAAGTCTGTAAAAGCATTTTCTCTCCCATCTATACTACTAATATACTTATACCATCTACATAAACAATAGTACCTAAACTCTACGTAAAACGGCATCCCAACAAAACCTTGCATACGGTTATGTTAGGTAGAAATAACAATTAAGTATCTGGTTGTCAAGTTTTCACTCAAGGAATATGTGTGTACATATAAACATAAACTGAACTGGCAGAGTGATGATTATAGTATGACGGAGAACTCGTTGACATGCTGGGGCCATGAATGAATAAGCACATTTACACTTTATCAGTGAAAGCACTTCTACACGATATGAACAGCAATCATCACTGATCATGAGTATTAGATGAGACCTAACCGTTGACTGTGATGCATGAGTGAGTGGGTAAGCAAGTGAGGCAGAGTTGATGGTCCTATCCATACATTGTGCTCATCCTCACTCACTTGTTTTGATGCTGAAATTGCCCTATACTATCAAAAAACATTCAGGACGCAGAAATCACCAGTACTCTCTTTAGGTACAAGGTTAGAAAATGAACGGCTTGAATGGGAATGTAAAATGTGACTAGAGGGTTTAGAGATTCCACCACTAGAGGGACTGGGCTGGGAGATTGGGTACTGTTTCATCAATTGCTTTGTCTATACAGGGGTGCCTTGCACAGTGGTCACACAGGTCGCGTGGACTAGTGACCTTCTGGCAGGGAACAATGCGTAAAGTGGCTGGATCACCTTTACCGCCGCTACCATTGGCAACAGACTCGCCGGTGGCATTGTTCTTACGGTTGGAGTTGGAGAGAAGATCGGGCCGTTTGGTAGTATCCCTAGTGTCTGAAACGCCGACCTCCTCCTCCATGGGGGCATCATACTCAAAGTAATATGGGACATGGTCCATGCTCTGCGCCGCCAGCACGGCCTCCATGGCCACCAGGTGGGGCCTCTCATAAGGGCATTCCCCACCTGAGGGCTTAAACGTAGAGAATGTAGTTTTGACGCCGGAGCAGCAGGCCGGACCGACTCCGCCATTACTACCACCGCTGCCCCCGGTGCCAGCAGCACTTCCGCCGCCGACGCCGCAGCTTCCGGGGGCCACATCAAGCCCAGAGTCGGTACTGATAACAGTGTGAGTGCTGAGGGGCTGGGATCGTCTTAACTCCCACATTTGGGTGTACTCCCCACATATGCCACCTCGTCCTCCTCCACCACCACCAACTCCCTCTCCAGTCACACCGCCGTGCTTGGAGAGTGAGGACACTGAGCTGCGTTCCACCTGCATCAATCTCCGGGCATAGTTCTCCTCGTTCTCCTGAGATGTGTCCTCTTCCAGCAAGGTCTTTGCCTTGTTACGTAACCGCCGCCGTCGTGATCTGAAAAGGATATAGCTCGAGTTAAACATTCTAATTTTCAAATGCATTTTTAAGAACATGTGCATAATTTGCATGCCATCAGCCATATTATTTGAAGTAGCAAAGGGATGTACTGAAAGAGGTCTGTCTGATATTAAGGACAAGGGCTCCAGGTCACCCAAAATAATATTGACAAAGGATTTCCTTGTAACTTGGAATATTTGTTCCTTACATGATGTGTAATTGAATTGTGGAATAAAAAGTTGGGGTAGCAATGCTACTTTCTTCCGTAGCAGTCATCTTTTGTAAGATGCTTTAGCATTGAGTCCAATGGGCTGAAACCTAGACATTTTGGATTTTGGAGGAACCTTAGTGAATAATTCCCAAACTGGACAAACATTTTTTTTTTTTTCAAAAACTACAAATATGTCTATTGACATGTGTTAATTAAGATAGAAATGTAAAATCATATGGTTCCAATGCTACTTTTTGCACAAGATGAGTGTGTATGCAAGAGGATGGGGAACCCTAATGCATAAGGACCGCAGCCAGAGGGGGATAGAGGGGGTTTGTAGTCTTTTGGCAAAGTTTCTTCAAACTTGATAAAAATACACACTTATATTACTGGACATAACTTTTGAACTAATAATGATAGAAACTTGCTTCAAAAACTGGCAGATTCCTCTAATTGAGTAGAATGCACTAGTTCCCAGAATGGCCGCTAGGCACCTGCCGCTCTCGTCCTTAAAGTTTGTCAATATGAAGGCATAATTGCAGTAGTGGATGTCATCTCCACATTAATATAGAAACACAGCGAGATGGTTCTATTCCCTTCAGATACTCAATTTAGAAGTTCTGAAGACAAAGCAAATTCTCAAAGTGATGCTAGCAACTGGTGCAGAAGAATACTTATTGTACCCTTTGCAATTACAGTGAGACCCCTTGTTTTCCAATACTACATTATACACCGACCAAATTAAAGCTACTTGAGGCATCATCAACAAAACACACATGAAAGCCCACAATCTGGGCGTCATGCACTTTCCTTTGTTCCTAATGGAAACAAGCAAAAAGAAACAACTATCAACCGTAAAGAAATGCTACACTTCAAAGAATTAATCATCGTTTAACCATATGCTTATCTAGGTAGAATTATAAGAAATCTGTCCTACCTTCTTCTAAAAACGAAGACGAATATGAGCATGACAAGTCCCATCATAATCCCCACAATTACTCCGATGGATATGGCGATGAGTAGTCCTGAAACAGTCAAGTTAAAGAAAATGTTATTGGTGTATGGGATGAGGGATACAAAAATAAAACTCATAGTTTAATGTAAAATACTATTGCTCTACAATAGAGGCCCCCGGTGCACTAGTGCAGGACAGGGTTGGTTGATAAGCCTCTAGGCAATACACACTCAATGTATGCTGAGTTAAAAGTATTAACGATCAAAGGACATAAATAGGATTTTTACCCTAAGGCAGGGAGACTAGTTGGATAAGCAAATGAATGTGGATGAGTCAGAAATTGGTATACCAACTGAACTTGCCTTTTATATGGGTTGGAAATAGTACTTTTGATGTTTGTAGAGAAAAATGATAAAACATCCAACTCTGTACCTACTAACAACGAGGGGACCCACGTAAATCCCAGTAAGGATAGAGTATTTTGTTAGCCATGGGAACTAACACACCTGACAGGTGGGCCTAATGGAATGTCCTTTTGGACACTGCCTTAAAGAGCATCCCCACGTATCCCACTATCCTGGTTAGAATGGGGGAGAGTACATTCACGTTGAGCTCTATGTTAAGGCTTTAGGGCCAGCTAAGATACCACCAGCCACATTCTTGTGCAGTAGCTCGATAGTTTAAGTTATGTTGGCTACATGTGTGCCCACTGAACGCAAGGAAAAATGCAACCCTGTCCTTAACTGACTGTAGGGTTCGGAATCCGTAGAATAGCACTTGTGTTCTCGGGATCAGGAAGGTCAACAGTCTAAATTAAAACAGGGATCTTGGATCTCTAGATTGCAATGTGGGATTCTGTCTACAGAGGAGGGTAACAGGGGAGAGTATAGGTGGAGGATGTATGTCGCCTACTAGTCTTCTACCAAGTGCACCCCGAATTGGTTGTTATTGGCATTCCACGTTCAAGTGAGGTACCTTACTTCAATGACGATACCTATTGCATTCTACTAGAGTAGCCGTGAATGTTACTGTCAGGGTGGGTATTTCTGGCAATCTTGCATTGGATTTCGTAATTAGTAAAATGGCTCAAAGATTTCCCCACTTTGAATACATTCTTTGGACATCCGTCTCTCAAAAATCAGGTTTTTAAATTTTAGTCCTTGACTCACAGACCTTCTAGAAAGTGTCTTCATGGCTTTTGCTAGCTGGGTGACAAACTTCAGGCCTATCCCTACCTTTTAAATAGACAATTTTGTGAATTTTAGTGAATTTTCATTGACCTTGGTTTTCTGTTTATCTTCTAGGACAGTTATTTTGAATTTAATCTTAGCAATGGCTGACTTGATAGGGGTCCAAGTTATACTCATTCTGGCTTCAGGAAATAACTGTTTAAGAGAAAATGTTACATGGTTTCCCTTTATATCATTACGGAGTGCTAATGGCTGCGTGAAAAATAAGTATGCTTCTTGTGATTTAGACTATGGGCAATGTACGTACATATTTTAACAGAAATTATTAAGTTAAGTGATTAGATAGTATATTCATAAAACATTTTCTCACATGATTTGATTAGCAATCAGTTTTAGAACGAAGTAGGGCCTAATATAATGGATGATCTTGATGACAAATGAACAGGTAAAAATAAGGGTGCCATTGATACCCTCCTCCATGTCAGTAACACCCCCAACCTTATGATACATTCGTGTATAATGTGGAAAAGGGCCTTTCCCTATTTATGTGTAAACGGATTTGTTCAAATACGTTTATACAGGAGAAGTCAGTTGAGGTGCCAATAATACCCGCATTTACTTTACATTGCCTCATTGTATCTTCCACGGCTGCAAAGGCCACTCAGTGGTAGTTTGGATTACGGTAGTGCTCTGTAAAGTTTTGTGAGGGGCATGCAGTGTCAAAAATACTACCCCTATGGCACAAGAATGATATCCAGGTAGGTCTGCTTTGGATTTAGACTCCTTTTCATTCATTATGCTGACACGTTGTTATATGACCTGTATCATTTTAGTGTGTTGACTCAGACCGGGATATACGCCATAGCAGAGACATTTCTGACATTAGCATGCTGAACCCACCTGAGAGTTTATACTCTCCCACGTGTAGTCCTAGAACATCGGAAGGTTTGTATTCCGAGTAACTTGACATAAATTCATTACGAGACAGATGACTTCTGACGTTACACCAAACAGGTAGTCCATGGCACATGCAGCCTCGATCACCCAGCCCCTAAAGTGGGACTGGATCATTCTTAATTAAATCACAAAGTCCTGTGGAATATGCATTTAAACAGAGGAATCACAATGATACACTAAATTACAGAGATTTCTGGCCCTTTGTGAAGAAAATATCAGAAACTTTTGATGTATTTCACTCCCCAAATACCAGCACTTTGGCAAGGATTCTTAGCCTTTATAGGCCATCCTTAGACAATATTTCCACCACAATATCGGCTTACTCCGTAGACGCTCTGAGGGAACCTCAGAGACCAAGTGTGTCTGTTGTAGTCTGTTTGGTCAGCCAGATTGGCTGAGTGCCCAGTTCTCACAGAAGTACTTACCGTCAGGTCCAATGCTTCCACCAACACTTCCCTCAATGTATATCCAAAGATTCACAATACACAAAGCACTTGAAATACTTGTAATAATTAATAATCCAGGTGATTTTCAAATCTCCCTCCCTAACTCCAAATCATTGTCGGCCATCTTGAAGCCAGGTGTAGCCACCTAGTGCCAAAAAGACTACACTATTCTTGGTTGGTTAGCCCTATGTTTCAAAAGGAGGCTAACACCAGGTAGCATCCCCAGCATGTTGACAATGGAGGCCATTGAGGTAGTGATATCTAAGCTCAAGATAAACATGTCAGATTTATTGGATATATCTCATGTTTCAGTCAATATAAGCTGATGTACATGAAAACTACATGTTTGTGAATAGGAGGGACAATATCCAGGAACTGACAGTGAGTACTTAGTTCAGACTAGCCATGTGTTTGTGCCACTATAGACCTGTATACATCTTGGATCCTGCCTGTGAGCAGGCAGGTATTTCGGCCTATATCGGCTAAGCAACCACATATCCTATATCACAAGGATTTTCTGCCCATTTTCGCATTGTGGGATTTGGCCTTATAGGAATAATATTATGTGTTTACTTGGGTTAGGATGTATACAAGCAGTATATTATGTGGGTTTACCACCTGTATCACACTGTTACACGGGCCTCCCTAGCCCACTTAAAAGGGTCTATTTCTCCTCTTTCCTATCTCCTTAGGATGTGTGTGCTGCACATATGCGCGGGCACTGACACATTCCTCTGTGAAATTGTGTAATGTTGCTCTCGCCATGAATATGACCTTAGTTGTCGAAATGGCGTTAAACATCTATTACTCACTCACTCACACTGTTACAACGTCAGTGGATTCATAACAATTCTCCCAGACTGTACATGATACAGTTTGGGCACGTCCGAGCCTGTGGCACATGTAGTGTATTGCTGTAGGTATCAGATGCCTATTCAGGTAATGACAAATCCGGGGTTTATTATGCACTCTACATTACAGCATACACATAATAAATTCGACAAATATAGGGGCACACCTTTCAAAGCTACCGTCTTTTTTGCATCAATTTATTTAAGCGTTTGCAGAGAGAATAGTGTTAGATTTCCCATTCAGATTCAAACCGACCAAGTATCAAAGTGCGAAACAGATTTCAGGTTAACCATTGATGTTTCTCCCGACCAGGAAGTACTTTGATAGTTATATCAAAAGCATAACTATCCCAGCAAATTGTCGTGACTCCTCATCAACCTGTGTGAAGTGGCTCATACATGTCGCTAGATGGAACACGACGTCGCTATAGCACAGGTGGTCACTCACCTCACTCGATGAAATGCACACCATACCATAGCGCATGTTCACCATGGTTGGCGAGGATCGTGATGACTCACACTCACCAGGGATGGCAAGGCGGTTGATCACTCACCTCCCTAGATGAAATGCGCACCAAGTCATAGCCCAGGTTCACCATGGATGGCGAGAGTGGTGATCACACAGACCCACCAGTGATGGCGACGCTGGTGATCACTCACCTTGTTAGATGAAAAGCTCATGATCATCGACATTGGTAATCATGCAGCCTCACATCTGCCAGATCAAGGTATGTTTTGCCAGAGAACGTATTGCCATATGTATCTTCCCTCTTACCACAGACAAGGTGTTCACGTAGATATTTCCCTATGTATTTTTCCTGTTACCAGAGAAAAGGTGTTTATGGAAAGTGAAAGTTCCTTTCATTTTAGAGATACCTCTATTTAAATTCAATTGATATTTTCTCTATATAATCTTGTTTGATTCAACTCTGAAGTATTACATGAAAATCAGTGTGAAAAAGAGCACATTTGATATGTATGGGACTTATACTTCATGCCTACACTTCCTAGATAGGCTACATGTTGAACAGTGGTGCTGTCTCAACAACTTTGGCAATGGTGGTGATAAGTTGCCATTCTGAGTGAGAGTGGGTTACAGATGATGCAATCCTCAGACAGCAGTGACTTGAAGTGACACAAATTCACACATTGAGTGAGACCAATGTTGGCAATGGTGGTGATAAGTCGCCATTTTGTGTAAGAGTTGATGACAGTGGCACACACTCACACAGCGAGTGACATCCATGTCAGCGATGGTGGTGATAAGTCACCATTTTGAGATAAGATTAACTAGGAGTGACACAAACTCACGCAGTGAGTGAGAGCCATGTGGCAATGCAGGTGAAAAGTCGCCATTCTGAGTGAGAGTTGACAGACAGTGGCAGATATTGACGGAGTGAGTGAGATCCATGTTGGCGATGGTGGTGATAAGCTGCCATTCTGAGTGAGAGTTGACTGGGAGTGGTGCATACTCACGCAGGGAGTGAGATCCATATTAGCGATGTTGGTGATAAGTCGCCATTCTGAGTGAGAACTGACTTGGAGTGGCACATTATCACACAGTGAGTCAGTTCCATGTTGGCGATGGTTGTGATAAGCCGCCATTCTGAGTGAGAGTTGACAGGCAGTGGCACATACTCACGCAGTGAGTTAGATCCATGTTGGCGATGGTGGTGGTAAGTCACTATGCTTTGTGAGGGATGTCAAGGGGTGGCACATACTCACGCAGTGAGTAAGATCATGTTGGCGACTGTTGTGATACATCGCCATGCCATGTGAGACTAACACACAGTGGCGAAAGATGACGTAGTGAGTTATCACTCAAAAGGAAGTCACCATTGATGACCAATCATGGCGACAGATAACAACAATTTGCTGGAATATTACAGGAGAATGATTAAAGTAATATATAGTAAAGATTTCTGTGCATACTTCGTAATGGTCAAATAATTACAAATCTAATTCAAATTTCCAATGAGAATATAAGACACAAAAATAATAGATTTTCCTCACAGGATTGTACGCTTAATTAACTGACTTCAGAGTATGGGTACCCCGTCTACTTTCAACTTTTAGCAGTTTTTCCTGTTCTTGGATTGGATTAGTATAGGTATTGTCGATTGGTTTCATAAATCAAGAAATATGGGGTGGGAAGTTATATCTAGAGCCACACTGCTATGATCCAGCAGGACCAATATACTTTGCATATTTCAAACCGGATTGAAAGGGAACACTATTCGTGCCACAGATATAGCCTTACTTAAGTACAACTTGACAGAACACTTCATATGCCTCTTGTAAAATGATCTTTATACGAGTATTCCTGCAAAGTTCTCAACGGTGGATGAATACATATAGCTACATGTATTGATTTGATATTATGTGTGTTGTGTGGCTGGAGGCTGCACTGTAAGATGCACACAGAGGAGCAGCACCTCCTGTCGCCCTGCACCTCATGACCCCAGACGTGAGCCGCCTCCAGAAGTAGCGCTGCGTATGACACAGGCTTAGTGCCGCCAACACCTTTTTCTACATTATAGAATGAGGGATTTGCTGCCTTCATCTCACACCTCCCTTGGGATGGCTTTAATTTGGTTCTGAACGTTAGCCAATGTCGTGATTACGATTGCCTTGACCGCAGCCGGCCGGTTTAATCAACTGACTCATGTCCTTGGTGTGGTTTGTTTTTCTACTCCTCATGCTGATTCATACAAAAACCATTTACCAAATTTTTGTCCCGATACCAACAAATCAAACACAAACAAAGGTACCTTATTTGGATTTGGATTTCATTCAGAATTAACCAATTTTAGTTTGGCATCAGTGCTCCTATTAATCAAATAAGGTTAATTGGTAATTGCAAGCTTAATCAGCAACAGCGGTTGAGAGGATATTCCACAGACGCCTTGCAGCGTTGACTGCTTCTGAAATACCGTGATTACGATTTTCACGGTTAATTGCGTTTGCTATGAGTTAACTAGATATATTGGAAAAGCATTTATTTGAAATTGTCTCTATAGAGCGATAACGCATTATAAACGTAATATGAAGGCAATATTTGACATTGACCGTAATAGTTGGAGTCGCAGTAGGCTGGCTCTGTGAGGCCATCCAGCAGCAGAAACCGTAGAAAATACCAGTCTACATTTTTGTCATACCTTATAAAGATTTACGATAACCCGCTTTTCTGTTCTTTAATTTATACGTGGATCTTTAGCGAGCTGGTTCGTTTAATTCGTATTTATGTAGGGTGATGCCGGGAGAAGCCGTGTGATAAATACGGCTAGAGAACAGGCAGTGTAACAAATTACTTGCAAAGATAAGTGCTTAATTAGGCATGGTCCTAAAAAGAAAGGGAAAAACACGTGGCCTGCTTTTCGTTCAACACCAGGACCATGGCTAGGTTTGAGCTACCCGTTACCGTGCACACCATGTCCTGGTGACAGGGTAGCTGTTGCGTTGGTCGGAGGAGAGGACATCTCCCATAGTCTATAACAGCCTCCCGCTCACAGCTGCACCAAGCAGTGCCAACAGCTGCGTGTGAATTACAAAGAATAATGGCTGCAGGTGCTTACTGTTCAAACATATCTACTTCTTCGTTCACACCTCTGGCTGCCTCCCTCTTTTTTCCTATTTGATCCATTGGTCGCTCGGGCGCGAGTGAACCAACTGCCGGTGGGCATTTATTGAAAAACCAGCAAATGGAAGGAAAATAGCCTTTGGGTAGGAGTTAGGGGACTGAGGATAGTCTACAAAGCCAAAATCGTCCTGGATGTAAACGTGAGGAGGAAAGCACTCACCTAGACATAGGCCGAATGTAACTGTCACTGTCACGAATGTCAATTCCAGAGGCATATTTTAATGAATCTGTCGTTATTCGCAATCACGGAGTCGTGGTAGCCTCAGCAATGTTAAGAGGTTTAATGATGTCTAGAATAACACTATAACAATGCTAACAGTAACATGACCTATACAAACCTGACACCAGGGTCACCATTGCAGCCAAAGGTCAGTGCAAGTCAAAGTAAAATCACGTACCCAAAGGAAATGTCTCCGCTGTCGTTGTCATCTTTTCCGTGCTCCATGAGGCGACTGCAAAGAAAAAAGAAATTGCAAGAGTTATTGATTTGACTTCAGTTTTTAGTCACTCGACGTTGGAAATTTGAAACATTTCTGAGAAAGGCCTGGGAATAGTCCACATGCATGCTTTAACTGAGGGGCTTGGACAGTTGAAATAGGCTGTCTGCATCCACGGATAGCTGAAGCGTGTTAAAACTAAATGGCAAATGCACTTGCCATTGGTCAGTCCCCTCATGAGTAGAAAAACAACAAAACCGTTAGTCTCCGATGAAGTAACTAGAGAAAGAATATTTAGGTAGGTTTTAGCACTACACTGTGTTTGAATATCTTAATGTGTCCCACGAGACCTATGTAATTTCTGCCCATAAAGGATTGCCAAATGAAAAAAAAAAGCTAAATTTCAAGCAAGAGTTAACATGTTCCACTCACTTCTCACATTATTGGGGTTACACACATAGATGGAATTTAGGATTCTTTTCCCTTATGGGATTATTTTGGAAACTCTCTTTCTTCCACCAGATAGTCGCTAGATATCATGCACTTATTCTTCAGGATTACAGAGAGGTTTTTACCCTGATGTTATTATGTTTATCGCATACCAAATATTGACCCGTATTTCTGTAAAGTAACTTTGGCAGGCAGCAGAAGCTGGAGAGCAAACACATCGAGGATTCACTCTCCCAGTCCTTGCTTCCATCCTATGCACAAACACAGCTACTCGAGGCAAGTTAAGTGGAGGAGGGGACAAGTCCTCACACTTCCAGCCATTGCCAAGATAGAGGTTATGAGTTTCTCTGTAGCGTCATCAACAAAATACAGGTCCTGTCAGTTTTCAATTTTGATTTTGTGGCTTGAAGTAGACTTCATGATAGTTCTTTGAGTATTAATGATATAGAGATAAGAGGGTTAAACAAACAAGTACTATTTCTTAGAGCATCTAAACTGGTACTGACACTATACCCGACTTGTATAAGCCCCTACCCACATGCCGCTAGCAAATACTTCCTGGTGATATTGTTCATTGTTTGTACGAATTACATGGACCACCTGTATACATCTGAGAGCAGATTGTGTCGAATTAGGCCCATTGTATCCTGTGATCGTTGTAAATAGGTCTCCTGGATGGGGCTGGGAAGCGCTCACACTGCGCTGTTCGGCCATCCCACTATCGATTCTTTCTGGGAAGGTTGTTGTATACTGTAATTAATCTGAAGTAATTCGCTTTTAGACCGCCAATTAATGGTGGCTGGCAGGCGCTGATTGATGAATCTACCGGGTGTTTACTGCGTTAATGTACTCAGACACAGGGCGAGATTCCATCATAATTAAAGGACGCTGCTGGCGAGTCGGTAGTGGCCAGTCATGAGTCTGTTTAGTCTTACTTGAGGCGTAAATATAACCCTCATTTCATTGACCCCTCATCGTTGACGATCACAGGGGAGGGCCTGTATAGTGTGGGAGCATTTGCCACCATTGTCCGGATACCAATGATCTGAGTGGAGTAGCTTATCGAGCAGCTCACAACTCAGGGCCTGGTTCAGTCAGTGATGGTATTTGGTGAGTTACAGTGAGTTAACTAGCCTCTGTATATAGGATGAGGTACCCTGTTCTACCCAAACCCTCCCATCAATGATCGACGCTAGGCGCTCCTGGCGTCAAGCGGCCTGAGCAGCTCCCCGACCTAATATGTGCTCACACCCAGGATGAGCTGCTCATGAACAGATAGAGGTGTCTGGCCCAATGGGGGATTGATCGGGAGCGTTAAGAGTAGTGATGGGAATTGTTCCCTTTGTAGATTGTCCCTTGGTGCTGTGGTTGGGGAGGGTACTGCTCCCCTAGAACGTCGTCACCCTACTCACACCCACCCCCATCAACCCCCTACCACCACCTCTGGAGATGTTAAGAGTGGAGCTTCATGGGGGTCAGGCCCCACACCCCTCTGAGCCTGGATCCATTGCCGGGCCCCAATCAATGGATCCTAATCACGGTCCTGCCGGTAAACATGCTCATCCTATTTGGGAAACGTCCCGGATAAGATCAAAGAGCGCCCTCCCCAATGTTCGCGCCTTATGAGAGTAGCAGGGCAATCTTTGCTATGGGAGTGGTGTGTGTGCACTTGGGGTTGATGGTAGGGGGAGTGAATGGCTGTACTTCCTCTTCTTTTATACTAGTGCTGATGTTGATAGCAAGAGGCGCTGTGCATGAGAGAGGTAGATTTAACATGGATATAGCAGGTGTCAACACATGATGATTGCCATCAAATACCGACCCTGGCACCATGGTACCCTGCCATCCATGGTCCCTTGATCCACACAGTACTTAAGATACTTCCATAGCCCAGGCAGCTGCCTTTACCGCCTTCACTGACATCTATTTACACCTGCACAAATGGTCTACAGTATGAGTACAGTGTGAAAAACTCTGTGTGTAGCATTTTCCACAGAATGTATGTCTCCCACTGTATTGTTTTGGCCCATTTACCCGGCTTCCATTTCGTGTACTTTTTCATTATATCATGGTTAACGGGATAGATGAAGAGGGGCAGAAGAAGGGGTATGCAGGGGAAAGGGTGAGAGAAAACTCTTAAATATCGATTCAGGAGCGAGAAGAATTTCCGGCTAACTACATTGGCCTGCGTTTATTACAAGAGGGCCAATACTTCATTTCCACCTTAACGCGACCGGGCTGTTTCTGATAGCGTTGCTTCCATCAGCAGCATCCCACTTTACCCACCAATGTTCAACTACTACTACCTTCCCACCCACCCATCCACATTGTATGTGGCACAGGAAGGGGCTGATCGTCGATAGGCCCACCACGATGGTATCGGGTGGGGTGCTAGCTGTAAACAGCTCCCCATTGCCTTCCCCCTCCAAATTTGCAAGGCACCTGCTGACACTTAAGGCTGACTTAAAATAGGGGCATCAAATGCGTTAGAGGAGGGCGTGTGGGGATCCAATAGGAGGGGCATGGCGCGGGGAAGGCGGCACGCGTCCCACACAAGGGGCCCTAATTATTGCTAGTTAGTGGCAGCTTGGCGTGCCAATGGGCTTTAATCGAGAAGACATTCGTGTCGTCACGGTGAGACCAACCGGCCGTAGATATTGTGTTTGCCACTAATTGAATCCTGCAAGGCGAAACTGTCTAAACTGCCGCTGGGAAGAGGCTGACCAGCCCCAGAATGGAGGGAAAACTGTTTGGATTGTCAGAGGATAGTTGGAAGCGTAGAGTAAAGATCAGACCACTAGTCATTATCAACAGCTTGAAGTTATATAAAAAGGTATGGAAATACGGCAGGCATGATGTGATCTAGAGATGTATGAATTCACATTAAGCAAACATAGTAGAGTCATATCGAGCAGACTTTTTACATATTTTGAGTTTCCATCACCCTACCAACATTCTCATCTATTAGGAGGTTTTGTAGTTGAAATGGACCGTAGTTTAATGTATTCCTCTTATCCAGTAGGGGGATTGCACCCGACACCAAATCAAATTCACTTCACTTAACACATTGACCTGACAACTTCACTTAACACATTGACCTGACAAAAGTTTTTCCTGGTCAAACTTTCAGGGTTTGTCTGAGATGTTCACATTGGGTAATAATAGTAACCTCCGCATATCCTAGTCAGCTTAATGATTGAACATCGACACATTTTACCTTGACACTGGCTCTAATCCTTACCATAGTACCCAAGGACTCTTCTTCCCGTTTGATACTGGATAGAGTAAATGTATATCTATATTTGCAATGCGAGCACGGCACTAAAGGTTTCAAACGGCCTTAGTAGACCTTGGCGTAGGCTAGTTCAATATATGCTAGCTGAGTTTGATAAGTGCAATTTTCGGTTCCAGCTCGTATGAATACTAGACCTGACAGGGGCGGATCCAGGATTTTGGAAAGGGGGGAGGGGGTCCAACCCTGGGCCCTGGGGCAAGTATGGGGCCACGAGGTCGCAAGCGCAGCACCGTGAGGTCGCAAGCGCAGCGTCGTGAGATCGCAAGCACAGCGCCATGAGATTCCTAGGGGGTTTGGGAGCATGCCCCCTCATGAACATTTTGAAATCTAGACATCAAATGGTGCATTCGGATGCATTTCTAGACCCCAATCCAGTAAAGCATTTTGGTGTACAATCAACAGTAAACCCATGATTGTGAGAACAGGGAATGAAAATTTTATCAAATTTTGAATGCACAATGATGTTTGAGGGAGGCTTGAGAGCATGTCCCCTAAAAACTTTGAGAAATATAAATATCAAACTCCAAATTTTAAAGCATTTTGGTGTAAACCTGGGATGGACAGGTTTTTAATAAAGGGGATGCAAATCTTATATGGTAATGATTTGTCCTTTATGAGGTTTGATGTCAAACTCTCTAGCATGTGTTCAAGGGATTCAACTAGTCTCAGATGTGACTCTAGTATTTTAGATATTGTTGTTTAAGGGGGTGTGGGAAATGTTTTGAAGAATCAATGTCAAACCTTGAAGTTTAAGGCATTTTAGTGTACCCTCAGGAATGGGTTTATGCACTGGTGATTAAGGGAGTTTTGGGTCATGCCCAAAGAAAATCTTATAACATAATCATCAAACTTATATTCAAAGCATTTTGGTATAGGCAAGGTTACCCCTAATCTAATTTAATTATACCCTACATTCCTGACCCATTCTTATTCCTGGTTAGCAGGATCCTTAGTGGGGTGACCCCTGCTTAAGTTGGTACCTTGTGAGATAAGGACTAATAAGAGACTAGGTGCTATGTAATGCACCCTAAGAAGTCTGTACAATTTACAAACAATAAAAACTGTATCAAAGAGAGATAGGGGGTATGAATAGGGGCATACAAAGTGGACATCTTGGGTGGGCCCCAAAGGGGGGGTCCCCCTTCGGGGACCCCTATTTGGACATGTTATGGGTGGACCAAAAGGACCCCCCTGGATCCGCCCCTGGACCTCAGAGACGAAACTTTGTTATCCAGGTCTATATTTGAACACACCGTTCGCCTAGTGGAATCGCTTAAGAAGACAGTCTCTGTATTAGATCCACCCCAGCCAAGTCCAACGTCGGAGGCTACAGTGTGTACACTGACCTTCAACAAGATTAAGTCAGCTTGTGTTGGCTGGAGAGTGAGGGTAAGGGTTGAAGGGGGACGAGCTGTAGGGTAGGGGGCTAACCACCTCCCCTTTCCTGCAGCACCTTTCAGGGCAGCCGTATGGCAGGAAGAAATATCCTGTTATTCTTCCACGATTGTGTGTCAGTGGCTTTGACTCTCGGATGGAATGTTCTTTAATCGTGGATTTGAAAGGCTGGCGGCAGAGGGAAGTGTGTCGTGGCATTGTGGGCTTTATCGCGCCCAATGGCTGTGTTGAGTCGCGGCTCGCTCACCCTGTTACATCGCCTCCTAAGGCCCAGGGCCTTCCCAACCAGTCACCTTTATCTGATCCTGACACGCCAGTCCTTTTGGCACCGCCGTCGGTCATCAGAAGAGGCAAAGTCGCAGCTAGAGCCGGCTTTTGTCGTGTGAGGCCCGGTATGCCAGCCTCCGCCTCTGCCCCTTCTGCCACTCTCTCTGCCCCTCAAGCAATGGACTCTTTTCTACAGCACTGCGGGCAGGCAGTTGGTGTGGGCTGATGGTAGGGTCTGGGTTGTGGGGCTGGGAGGGGCAAGGGGTGGGCTCTATGGATGGTAGCAGAGGTCAGAACTGGAGGGTAGGGCGGTGGGTGGTGTGCGGACGTGGGCGGAAGGGTTTGGAGGACGTGGAGAGGGGCTGAGGAGTAGGTGTGTTCCGGCGCCGACACGCCCCCAGCGGGCCCCGGACATGGTCAGCCACGCACGCAAGGAAGCAGACATGCTGGAAATTCGGCGGTTATTGGCTTCATTGATCAAGTCTGCTCGTCATTATCGTGAACATATTTCATGTAGGAAGTGAATGGTCCATGCAGGGTGCCCTCAGTCACTGGAAACGTCCACACGCCTCGCCCAGCTCTTGTTCCTGTTCTTTTAGCTCCTCTCTGTATGGGGGCCCACTAAAGGCAGCTCCCACGTCTCCTGACCTTAAAAGACCTTGTCAGTCATATTGTCTGTGGTCAGATTTTAAACAGTTATGTTGTTCATATAATCTGCACCATGCAATATGTCCTATGTAATGTGGTATTATAGGTTCTGCTGTAAATGGATACAGGGAATGAGAAAACTTGAATCAATTTTATCTTAAATTGAGCTAGCTCCCCGGGCTGCTTTTAAGACCGGGATATCTATGTATTTAGTCCAGAACTCTAATGACTCTGGACTGATTGAGGTTGATAAATAATTATTGTTACAAACGTTCAACGAAATTCTCCGTTATCAAAATGTACATATTCTTTGTAAGCATATATATATATATATATATATATATATATATATATATATATATATATATATATATATATTGTAGCGTTTTTCGACTCTATGGTTAATAAAGAATTACACAACTCCGACAGCTTGACTTCAGTGTCTTTTATTTCCTGGCAGTCCTCGCCACACCATCTAAGTCTTATATCGTATATATTAATCCGGAGATAAGCCTTTTAGAGTTCTGCTCCTCTCTGTCTGCAACTCGGAACTAACTAATCGGAGTAACAACTCCCTTATTTATACATAGGCAGATACTCCGACCCCGGCCCGCTTTACGGCAGGCCAGCGTCGGAGGATCTCCTCCGCCGACTACTATTGCCGACGTAACCGCGTTACTTCAGGACCGCTGGCCTCGCCGCCCCCACACCAGGATGGTTTCGGCTCCGCCAACGGCCCCTCCGTCTCCGCCACACTCTCCCCAACTAATCTATAGCCTTACCGGGAGAAAGAGTGTGATATTACCCTCCTGCAGATGGGTTTCCAATTTTGAATAATCCTGCCACGCCATGGCCCCTGGGCGTTTAAGTAAATAGCTACACATAACATACACACAGTAAATCCTACTTAAACCTCCTCTGTAGGCGGCATTAACTACTAAGTAAACCGAATCCGCCGTCCCCTATGCGGAGTATAACCATAACAACAACTTTTATACAATAATACGACGTCATTTCGTCTGGATCCGGCAGACATTCTTCGCCCGTTCGCCTCAGGCTGTCTTGTCGCCGCCCTCATTGGTTCCAGCCTTGGTCGTCCGCGCCGCCGACGTCTTTGGCCACCGCTGTCCGCAGCGGCTGCAGCATCCCTTCTGATCACGGCCATAACGGGTCCGGGTAACATGGACCAGTTCAATATCCCCATTGGGGAGAGTGTGAATGGAGGAAGATTGCAGTCCCCCGGGTATAACCCTCATCTCAGGTCCTAGGGTCCGAGGCTGCCCCAGTCGTCTAGAGTGTTCCTTGAGGGCCTCCGGCCCGGTAAAATCCGAATGCCATGGCATAGCCCCATCCTCCTCCGCCTCCTCGTCCCTATTGTCACCCGCTTTATCTCCTTGTTGATCTAGCAGCAGGCGGTGCACCTCCTCTACCCCCGCCAACCCCTCAGTGCTGGCTATTCCCCCTTCCCCCATATCTCCTATAGGTAATCCGGTTATTACAATCACTCGGTCTGTCTCAGTGTTGGGTAGGGGCTCCGGATCCCCAGGCCCTCCGACCACCGTCTCGACCCCCTCCGGCACCATCACCATAGTCTCCGCCCGTCCACTCTCCTCCCCCACTTCTACTTGCAGCAAGAATTCCCCCTTGGGCGAGCAAAGGACTAACCCGTCCAACCCCACAGTCACGGATCGGGGGTACCTATCCAACTTGGGTAGAGCAAATAAGGTCCCCGGCTCTACGAGGGGGGTCTTCGGTACCTTCTTCTCCGCCTGTCCTTTCTCCTTCACCGGTGTCCCTACGGAACACGATTGAAATTTACTCATTAATTGGGCGGTACCCTCATCCATGGATCGGTTCTGTATGGCCTCCTCCTCCGCCTCTTTTAACACTCCCTCCAGGCTGAACTTCCTCGTAGACTTTCCCGCCCCTTTTCCTTTAGGGCTTTTACTTTTAGTTTCCATCTCTTTCCTCAGTCTTTCTTTCTCCGCCTCTTTGGCCTTCCTCTCCTCCTCCTCCTTTCTCCGCTGTTCCTCTTCCGCCTTCCGGCGCTCCTCAGCCTCTCTGGCCTTCCTCTCCGCCTCCTCTCTCTCTTTCCGTTTAATTTCTCTTTTCTTCTTTCGCTCCTCCTCCTTGGCATCGCTGAGTACGGCCAGGAACTGGGCTTTCAGTTTAGGGCAGGATTGGACGTATGCCGGGATGGCCACCTCCTCCGACTCCTCGCTGGTTTCATCCTCCCCTTCCACCTCCCCCGCCTCACCCTTCTCCGGCGGCTCAGGCGTCACGATTGTAACTGTCTTCAGGATGGGTTTCGGTTTGCTAGGGGAAGGTTTACTCATATCCTCATAGGAGGGCAATGTCTCGGGACTGGCACCGGAGAGGGTGGGTTTGGGCTTGTTAACTAGTTCGTAAGGGGGCTGCTTCTCGGGGCTAGAGTCCAGCCCATTTCCCCCTAGTCCCAAGCTCTCTCCGTCCTCCCCACTCGTGGCGGAGATGTCCTCGTAGGCAGCCGACTTTATGGAGGTTCGGGAGGTCGGAGTGTCTTTCTTGGTTTCCTCGTACTCCGCCTCCAGGGCTCTCACATTGACTTCCCCTAGAGGCACCTCCTGTTGCATTCGTAACAGAGTCTTGGTGGGGGTCTCCCCCGCCTGTCCATATCTCTCTACCAGTAATCCTATGACGAACTTCAGTTTCCCCGCCATTTCCTCGTCTATTTCCACCTCCCCCCCGCTCAGTAGAGGTGTCAGGTCGGGTATCCCCGTGGCCAGTGGCGGGGTGGAGGGTCCCGCTTCCTCCTCCGCCTGCCGCTCCTTACCCCGTGGGGATTGTCTCTTCCTCTTTTCCGCCGATTCCTCCCCCCCCTCCGGCTCGAAGGCCCTCTTGACCCCCTTCCCTGACATACTCCGGGTGGACCTGACGGAGAGACAGCTCTGGGGTGTGCTGGTCCCCTCCACGCGGAATCCCAGCAATTGCTCCAAGTATTTGGAGGCGACAGCAGCCTCCGTCTCCTCCTCCAACGTTATTCCCGGCGACGCCATGCCGCTGAATGTAGATCCGCTGGGGCTGTCCCCCGCACCCCCTCCACCCGCCGAGGTGCCCTGCTGCGGCGGGGGGACCCCGGGCTTGGAGGCGGCGTTTACCGGTTTCTTTTTCTTGGCCACCGCACTCCCCCTCTTCCTCTTTGTGGTGGTGAGCCTGACAGCTTCCTCCGGGCTAGCTGGGGCAGCCACAAGGCTACTGTCCGCCAAGGATCCTCCCGCCTCCGTTGCCCGGCCCACCGGTAGCATCCTGCACTCCTCCGGCGGCTGCCAGTCCTCCAGCTCTGGGTGGATACGCGTGATGTGTCGCCGGAGATCATCCACCCGGATCTTGGCTACCATGTACTCACACTTAGGGCACTGGTAGCCCTCTTGCATCTCGTCGTGAGTGCGGAGATGGCGGTTCATCCCATCGGATCTCATGAAGTACCACTGCTTGGAGTCCCCCCTTTTCCGGCAGATCTCGCACCGATACTTCGGCAGCTCCACCCCGTCCACCCACTCCGTGGGGACCGGCTTCTGGTCTCTGTTTTTGAAGACAGGCATTACTAGTTGTGGCGTTGTCCATAGGCTAACAGGAATTGAAGGGTGAGGCGGATAGCGCTCCCTTATATTCCCCCCGGTGGTCACGCCCCCTCTTCCTACTCCTCCAATCACCGTCCCCTGGGTCAGGCCACCCTCCGTCACCACGCCGTGGGAAACCCCCGATTGCATCATAGCCTTACTCCGGACACCGTTGTCGCCATTGGCGCCTCCGCTCTCACGTGCCTGCTGTGAGCCGTGGGAACGTGATCCGCGGTCAGCCGAGGACCTCCGCCTACGATAGCTCCCACTCCGACTCCGGCTCTCCGAGTCCCTCCTCCCATGTCTGGCTGCCTCCGTCCGGGCAGACACTCCGTCCCTTCTGTGGCCACTAGTGGAGCGGCTAGAGGAGGAGTGGCCGGAAGATCTTTCTCTCTCCCTCCTCCTCCGCCGACTCTCCCTGTGTCTTGAGCGTGTGGAGCCCTCCCGGGAGTGGCTGGACACTGTGGAAGACACTTTCTTTGACCCTCCACCAGCATTTCTACCCCGACTCGATTCACCCTTGGGCCTTGTCCCTCTTAGAACCACCAACCGCGTGTCATCTCCGGCCTGCATTGTAGACTGACCGTTAACGGTCCTTCCCCCGCCTTTTATTGGGGAGAACCTGTTATGAGGGTTGCTTAGTGACTCCCGCCTCTCCGGCCCTGCTCCGCTAGGCGGCGCTCCGGCCGCCGGCCGGCCGGCCTCACCGCCTGCCGTCGAGGAATTTGGAGCCTGGCCTCCCGACCTCCCCTTCGTCATGGCTGTTCTGCAGCGTCCAACCCTCCTGGCTTCCCTCTCTTCGTTTTCATGGTTGTTGTAGATGGCTTCCTCGATCATTTCGTAAATAAACCATCTTTCCCTATGCTTCTCCCTGATTCTCCTCCGGCCAGGATCCGCCGCCCTCCTTAACCTTTCTGCCCTGATTTCCTCGTTTTGGCCATGGTTCCGCCTTCTGTGGGCCAACTCACTCTCATCACTCACCCCCTCTTCATCCGACTCGCCCATCTCGGGGAGGGACCATTCCTCGTAGGGAGGGTCCTCCTCTGGTTCTACCCCCCTCCAATGTGACATTTCGGCTTCTTCCTTCAACCTTTTTTCATTTTCCAGCCATACATCGCACCAGTCGCGGCCTTCTTGACTCATCTTGCTTTTGCAGCTCCTCCACTCCGCCCCAAGGTAAGTATCCAGTTGAGGCGCCAGTCTGACGGCCCGGGCTGCGCTGGTTCCGGCAGGCTTCGGTGCACTCCTCCGCAGACCTTCTTTCCGATTTCCATTATCCGCTGCCCCTCCCTTACAGGTTTCAGTTATTTGATGTCTCTTTTTCTCTTTGCAGGTCAGCAGTTTCGCCTCCCGGTCAGCTCCAGTCCCCGGGGTCACCTGAACCAGCCGGATGGTGCCCCCTCCGGATCCTCCTTCCTCCTCGTCTGAATTGTCCGAAGATAGGGGCTCGGCCTCCCTTGTTTCATCCTCCATGGGAACATCCTCCGCCGTGGCCCGCGCCGGGGCCAGTTTTAGGGCGTCGTAATGGACTACCCTGGTAGTTTTACCCTTTTTAATTTTATACACCGCCTCCCCTAAGCGCCCCACTATCTCCCATGGGCCTGTCCAATAACTCTGGAGTTTAGGTGTCAGTCCCCTCTTCCGGAGAGGGTGGTAGTAGAAGACCCTGCCCCCAACAGCGAATTCGCCTGCCGAGGCTCTTGCATCATAGTTCCTCTGTTGCCTGCAGAGGGACCTTCCAAGGGCCTCCCTAGCGACGGAGTATGCTTTTGTCATGGTGGTTTGTAATTCGGCCACATAACCGACTCCTCCCCCTACATTGGGCTCCAGCGGGTAAACCAAATCCAGGGGGATGACCGTTTCCCGCCCCAACATCAGAAGATTGGGGGACAATCCCGTGGAGGCGTGTGCGGAGGAGCGATACGCCGCCATTACAAATGGCAGCCGCCGGTCCCAGTCCCGTTGGTCCTCCGCCACCACAGTCGCCAGCAGCATTTCAATTGTTCGGTTGGCCCGCTCCACCATCCCATCGCTTTGGGGCCTAAAGGAACAAGTTCTGGTCTGCCTGACTTCCAGTAAGGCCACCATTTCCCTGAATAGTCCCGACTGGAAGTTCTTGCCCTGATCTGTGTGCACCTCCGCCGGGGCTCCAAATCTACAGATGAACTCCTCCACCACAGCCCTGGCCACCGTGGGTGCCTCCTGGTTGGGTAAAGCGTACGCTTCCGTCCATTTAGTGAAGTAGTCCGCCGCCACCAAAATATATTGGTTCCCGGCGGAGGACAAGGGCAATGGACCCATCACGTCTAGAGCTATCCTCTGTAGGGGTAGTCCGGCACCCACATGTCCCATTGGTGCCCGGTGCGGAGGTGGAGCCGCCTTCCTCCGGAGACAGGGTTCACAGCTGGCGCACCACAGGGTCACCTCCCTCCTGAAGTCAGGCCAGTAGTAACCTGTCTGGAGGCGCCGGATGGTTTTATTGCGGCCCAGATGCCCCGCCAAGGGTTCTCCGTGGACCTCCCTGAGCACATCATTCCTGCTCAGGGTGGGTACAGCAATTTGGAAGCATCGTTCCCCCGCCGCACCTTCCCACCACCGGCCCAGTATCCCTTTTTCTATACTCATGCGCCCCAATTGGGCATGCCAGGCTCTCAGCTCATAGCCCCAGGTCCTTCTTTCCTCCTCTGTGGTGGTCGCCTCCCCGTTCACCCATGCTCTGACCTGAGTCAGCACAGCGTCCTCCGCTTGGAGTGTGCCCCACTCTCTCCCTGCCGGCGGAGTGGAGTCCCCCGCCGCCGGAGGCGCCCCCCGAACCATCTCCTGGCGTTGAGACCTTGTGAAAACCCGGCAATGCAGTAGCTCCTCCTCATCCTCTCGCCCACATTGCTTGCAGGGCTTCCTGGACAGCCCATCCGCATTCCCATGTAGTTTTCCCGGCCTATGCTGCACCACTATGTCGTAAGTACTTATAATCTGCAGCCATCGAGCCAGCTGGCCCTCCGGCTCCTTGAACTCCAACAGCCACCGCAGGGAGGCATGATCTGTTCGGACTACCACCCTCCTCCCTATTAGGTAATGCTTGAATTTCCTGAGGCCAAAGACTATAGCCAGCAGCTCCCTCCTTGTAACGCAATAGTTACGCTCCGGCCTGCTGAGAGTGCGGCTGCCATAGGCTAGGACCCTCTCTACCCCCGTCTGCTCCTGGGACAGTACCACTCCGAGGCCTGTGTCACTGGCGTCGGTGTCTAAGGTAAGCTGTCCCTCCGCCTGGGGGAAAGCCAGGATAGGGGCCTCGGTTAGTCTCTTTTTTAGGTCTTGGAATGAGGCCTCGCATTCCTCCGACCACCGGAACGTCCTCCCTTTCTCGGCCAGCGCGCTCAGTGGCTTAGCCCTCGTAGAGAACTCAGGAACGAAGGTCCTGTAGTAGCCGGCTAGCCCCAGAAAACTCCGGACCTCCGTCACCGTGGTCGGAGTGGGCCACGACTGCACCGCCTCTATCTTTTCCGGATCCGTCTCTACCCCCGCCTCACTCACTTGGTGGCCCAGGAATAACACTCTGCGGCGAGCCAACTGGCATTTGGAGGGCTTGATCTTAAGCCCAGCATCCTCCAGCCTTTGAAGTACCTCCCCAAGCCGGCCAAGATGCTCCTCGAAGGTGGCGGAGAATACGACTATGTCGTCTAGATAGACCAAACAAGTTTTCCACTGTAGTCCCCTCATGGCCACTTCCATCACCCTCTCAAAGGTGCCTGGCGCATTGCACAAACCGAAGGGCATTCTCCGGAATTGGAACAGCCCCCGGTGTGTCGTGAATGCTGTTTTCTCTTTATCCCCCTCCTCTATATCCAACTGCCAGTAGCCGCTGGCCAGATCCACTGACGAAAACCACGCGGCCCCCGCCATGGTATCGAGACAATCTTCCACTCTAGGCAGGGGATAAGCATCCTTCACGGTGGCGGCGTTGAGCCTCCGGTAGTCCACGCAGAAGCGAGTGGTACCATCTTTTTTTCTTACTAGGACCACCGGAGAAGCCCACGGGCTAGTGGATGGCTCAATCACTCCGGCTTCCAACATCTTCTCCACCTCCTCTTCTACCGCCTCTCGTCTATGGGGTGCCAATCGCCTCGGCGGTTGTTTGATAGGTGGATGTACCCCCGTATCAATCCTATGCTTGGCCAATTGAGTGTGCCCTTTGTCGCCCTTATGCCTCTGAAATGCCCCCAGGTGTTTCCTTATAAGCCGTGCAAGCTCCTTTCTACGGTGAGCCTCCGTCCCGCTCACTAACCCGTCCACCAAACACTTTAGCTCCTCCGGCTCACCTCTCTCCACCATCCGGCACCATCCCTCTCCGGCCACTGTCTCGCCTCCGCCTCTGCACTCCACTCGTTGAATGGCCCCTAGAGTCATGTCTCTATATATCACCACTGGCTCAGGACCGGGATTGAGCACCCTGACCCAAGTTGCCCTCCCCTCGGGGCATACCAGCCCCCGCCCCACCAGGAAGCTCGGTTCACCCTTGTGTCCGGCCATCCCTTCAATCATCCCGTCGTCCCCCTGTTGCCAGGGTCCGGCTAGAGTTCCCTCTAGCATGGCCTCCTGTCCGGATCCCAGCACCGCCGCTCGGGTGCTGACGATTCGGCACACGGAATCCTCCTCTGTCCACACTAGGCGCCCTTTTGCTACGTCGACCATTAGTTTGTTGGTGCGGAGGAACTCCGCCCCCAGGATTCCCTCCGTCCCGGTGTCGCTGACTACGAAACGCACATTGATAGTGCGCCTCCCGATTTCCAGCTCTGTGTACACTTCCCCTTTTATGTCCATAGGCCGCCCGTCGACGGAGTAGATCTTCTCCGCCGTTTCCCCCAGGCGTCCCCGTCCGCCCCACCTGCTCCACCATCCTTCGGAGACCAGATTAAGCGACGCACCAGTGTCCACCAGCAATTGGATGGGGGCCCCTGCCAGCCGACCCTCTACTATCAATCCTCCTCCGCCCCTCTCTCGGCGGCCCTGTATCACATTGATAGGCCCACTTCCCTCGACCTGTACTTGGCCTTTAGTATAGGTCGATTCTAGTTTCCCGCCGCCGGACTAGCCTGTTCGCTCACCGGCCTGGATGCCTCCTTGGCCTTGATATTTGGGCATTCTCGCTTGAAATGGCCTTCCTGTCCGCATCCGAAGCAAGCACCACCGCTTGGCTTTTTCTTCCTCCCCAACACCGCCGGATCATCCAGCCTTTGAACTAACCGCTCCATCAACTCCGCCATTTTGCTCATTTCCTCCTTGTTGGACTTGAGGTGTTCATTTACTGACGCATCCGCCGCCCGCACTTTGTGGATATTCTCCTGCTCCACTTGTAAGTACGCCTCCGCTCCCACCGCCGTCATTACTGCGGATTGTAAATCTTTCGGTGTTGACTGATACACCCACTGCCTGAGTGGATTGTCGAGGCACAATAGGAATCTATCGAGCGCTAAGGTGTCTGTCGTCCGGGCGTCTGCCTCCGGATATGCTAACTTAGTGTACTTTTTCAGTTCTTCCTGTAACTCTTGCAGTCCCTCCCCCTTTCGCCGGACCCTAGTGCGGAGGAACGCTTTGTAGATCTCTTCCTGATTAGTAGGCTCAAACCTTTCCACGAGTGCCCTTCTTAACTCCTCATACCCCTCCGGCGTGGCTGGTTTCCTTCCCGTCAACAATCTCCGGGCTGCCCCCGACAGACTCAGACCTAGGAACATACCCGCCTCCTCTGGCTTCCATCCGTTTACTTTGACGCACAGGTCGAAGTGGTTGAGGTAGTCAGATAGGTCTGTGGTGCCATCATATTTAGCGGGTTTCACCACTGGCTTACCCTTTGCCTCCTTCTCCCCATCGGCACCTCCTCTCCAGCCATCCTCCGGACGACCCATAACTCCTCTACCCTGCCGGAGATCTCCACCTTCCCCTACTTCGTCCTTATCCGCCTCCTCCGCACGTCTCCCGGTTTCGGGGCGAACCTCGGCCGGTGCCCGCTTGCTCCCCTTCCTTGGGTTATTCATCTCCGCCTGCTCCTCCGGCCACCAAAGCACCTTTCCGCCATCGTCCCTTCCCGGGTTGAACCCCAGCCAGGCATTTGCATCACCCAGTTTTCCTTTAGGGTGCCTGAACCTCCAGGCCGCCGGTTTCTCCTCCCTCTCCCATGGCCACAGGTAGGGCTCCTTTTCTTTAACGCGTGGTTCCTCATATCCCGTGTCCGTTACCTCCTCCCGGGATGCTCTATCGGCGGGTTCTGCTTGTCTCTCCGGATTCATCTCTTCCGGCCTCACCGCCCCTCTCTGCCGTAGCGTCACTTCCTCGTCCACCACTTCCAGCAAAACCCCTTTTTCCCGCTTAATCTCCTCCGTATCCCTCTTCTCCACAGGTAAGTTTATCGTTTCTGAAGCCTCCGCCATCTTCTTTCTCTCGTGGGTCTTCAAACACCGCTGTCACCAATGTAGCGTTTTCCGACTCTATGGTTAATAAAGAATTACACAACTCCGACAGCTTGACTTCAGTGTCTTTTATTTCCTGGCAGTCCTCGCCACACCATCTAAGTCTTATATCGTATATATTAATCCGGAGATAAGCCTTTTAGAGTTCTGCTCCTCTCTGTCTGCAACTCGGAACTAACTAATCGGAGTAACAACTCCCTTATTTATACATAGGCAGATACTCCGACCCCGGCCCGCTTTACGGCAGGCCAGCGTCGGAGGATCTCCTCCGCCGACTACTATTGCCGACGTAACCGCGTTACTTCAGGACCGCTGGCCTCGCCGCCCCCACACCAGGATGGTTTCGGCTCCGCCAACGGCCCCTCCGTCTCCGCCACAATATATATATATATATATATATATATATATATATATATATATATATGTAGGGGACCAGAAATCCCCGTACCTGGTAGATTGACCCTCAGGGGCCAGTTACCTGGTAATCACTGCTCCCCTAGTGTGTATCATACCGATCCAGGTGTAGTTGGAAGGTGGAAATATCAGGCCAGGGATCGTGGTGTAATGGTTAGCATGCTGGAATGTCATGCCAGAGATCCAGGTTCAAGTCCTAGATATCCTAGATATTTTCACCGTCCTCTACACTGGTAGGATCACCGAGCTGGTCCTCGCGCGACTTAATAGGGGGATCGGGGGAACTTGGTGCCTGGGCCGGTATGATACAGATACGCTTCGACCCTGCCAGTACTGTGTACTGGTAGGTCAACTGGGAATCAGGAGTGCCTCAACACTGCTTGATAAAGCCCAACCGATCTGGTTGGGAGGAATGCTTGATGCTGGTTGGCCATGGTTGAAGCTGGTTTGGAGGAGTGTAGGGGACCAGAAATCCCCGTACCTGCACTGTAAGAAATGTGTGTTGCATTTACACGCTTTGTAACACACTCCTTTGCAGCATATTTTTACTCACTTATTTTTTTAACACGCAACACACTTTTGCCAAAAGTGTGTTAAGAAGTGTGTTGATGTCAAAAGGGTGTTACAACAAAAGTGTGTTGCAAAAAGTGTGTTCATGCATATAGTGTGTTCATAGAAAGTGTGTTGCTTCATAAAGTGTTTAGATATGAAAGTGAGTTAATATTTCTTCAATGAAGGGGGTGGAGGGGGGGGGGCATTTAGCCTTTATTTCTTCATATATTCATTTTGGTATACTTGTTATTGTCCTGAGATGTAGTGAGGAAGGTAACCATGAGGCACACATACTTAATCTGGAAAGGAATAACAATATATTTTTGTAAGACCATAATTATGATATGTTGATTTAGTGCATAAATTGTCCTAAAATCACTTAAACTTCTACATTAAAATATAATAATACATTAATAACATATCTTCTGATTTCTCTATCTAGAATTTAGAATGGTGACTGAGTCTAGGCTCCCATATGTAAAAAAAGTCGTTATGTAGGTACAATATAATGATAAAGAATTATATTCAAAATGCAGAATAGTCCAACTTACCTATTCCTAGTATTTTGTAAATCTCAAATCAGCATGAGAACTTGTCAGTGACTGGAGCAAGCAGATTGTAGTTTTCTGAAACAGAAGAATTGGTGAATGAACACTGTAAGTTACACTGGATAGTATGTTAGGCAGCATATTGATACAGCTTTTAGAGAATTTCTTTATGTGAGTGTAAATCTATGATAAACCAACTTACTACACTCTTTTACAGCTTGTATAGCACTAGTGTTGAGGATGATATATAAGATTACTTACCAGAAATAAGCAGAGAAGTGAAGACACTCCTCTCTCCAGCAGGTGCAGATTCAAACTGACTGTGTGTAACTGTTATAACTGACCTTTGGTTAGGTGAGGGGCAATTAATGGGTTACATAATGCCACTGATAAGACTGAAGGATTAATAAAATGTGTGTTGATTTAACACACTTTTCAGTACCTAAACACTTTTGAGAAAAAAGTGTGTAAGTGTGTTAGAAAAAAGTGTGTTGATGCCCTCAAAGTGAGTAAACTGCTCAAAGTGGGTTGAATATCCATGTGTGTTACAATCTTGTGTGTTCCTGCAACACACATTATTTACAGTGTGGTAGATTGACCCTCAGGGGCCAGTTACCTGGTAATTACTGCTCCCCTAGTGTGTATCATACTGATCTAGGTGTAGTTGGAAGGTGGAAATATCAGGCAAGGGATCGTGGTGTAATGGTTAGCATGCTGAAATGTCATGCCAGAGATCCGGGTTCAAGTCCCGGTGATCCTAGATATTTTCACCGTGCTCTACATATATATATATATATATACATATATCTCTGGCATGACATTTCAGCATGCTAACCATTACACCACGATCCCTTGCCTGATATTTCCACCTTCCAACTACACCTAGATCAGTATGATACACACTAGGGGAGCAGTAATTACCAGGTAACTGGCCCCTGAGGGTCAATCTACCAGGTACGGGGATTTCTGGTCCCCTACACTCCTCCAAATATATATATACATATATATATATATATATATATATATATATATATATATATATATATATATATATATATGAAAGGCCCATGCAAATTGCAATATCGGAAAGTCAAACCGTGGCATGAGTAAATGCCTCTGTAACTTATCGTGTGTCCAAGACTAGTAGAATTACATCAGAATTGGATGTGTGTGAAAATAAAAGCTATTCTAATGTGTATTATTACACCACATAGGTTGTTAAGATTTAACTATTGGACGACTACTTAGGGGTAATACAAATTCATCAGCTCGAAACCCCCAGAATACCTCTGGTACAAAGGCTTTGACTTAAGGCTAGTGAGACTGTACTGTCCACCCATGAATACAGCCGCCCCATTTCTATCGCTCCATTACTCCGCGCCTTTGACTGGTGTCTGTGGGTGAATGGATCTTTTGATCCCCCAAGTCCCTAAAGCCTGTAGCAGTCTGGCCCTGTAGCACATCAGATGCGTTGTGTGCTATGATTTACATTTGGCGGGGCTGGTACAATATCAGTGCCCTGGCCAACAACAGTCCCTGGCATGGTTTAGCGCTCCTGATACCTCCCAGTGTGGATGCAACTATGGTGATAGATACCTACACAGTAGTTCCATCTCCTGGGGTTAACGCCCCACTTCGCTGGCAGGTGTACAATAGGCATGTAGTAAAACAGGCTCTGATCTTAGCCAGTTAAGGTGGATCGCGCCCATAGGCTAAAAGTAGCTAAATTTTCGCCAGACTTCCATCACTAGGTTAAAATCACATTCTCTTTCCAATAATACTAAGAAAGCAGTGGGGTCCCGGGCTATTTGTGATACATTTATCCATGAAGCTACCATAGGGTTATACCGTGTTTTGCCATTATTTGCATGGAATAATTATCATTGAAGAGTAACTAAATTTTGTACAACTTTCCCAGAATATTGTCATCAACCTTCTATGTCCAAAAAATGTATTACCATCATGTGATCCCGGGCACTTTTGTATTGCTTTTCCACGTTGAAAAAAAAAATCTTATGAAAAAATAGAACTACATTATGCAGGTTAATTACTACTCATGTATCCCTGCACTACCAGCTGACTTCATGGCCTAATCAGTAAGTGCGCCAGGTTTGGACACAGAAGGTTGAGGGTTCTCCCCAACTTCATGTCATGGGCCCTACTACGATTTTGCACAGTCCCCCAATAGGGCTAGGGAAGTACACATGTGCAAAAACCTGCGCACAGGACGTGTTTGGTATAGTAGCTATCCACCTTAAGAAAAATCATTCCTATATACTACTTATGTTGTGAATCCTCGTCTCTCTGCCTTTCTACATGACTCTCCCCTTCCATGGCTCTGCCTCAGCTCTCCTTTCTTATGTTACCATTCAAAGTAAGTGTCCAAAACATGGTCTATACATATATGTTGCCCCACATAATCTTAATGATATTAAAATCAGCACAAAGAACCGTTACAACATAAGAGAACCTTGTAGCTATGAATGGCATGGCTGTGCTTACCTTTAGTACAATTGCTGACGCTGCCTATCCAGGACCGACCTCGACAGGTGAGATACCATGTTTCTGATGTATGGTTACACCTAACAACTGCCCTCTCTCCTTGCCGTTGTACCCATGCTGACCTCGGAGGGCGTGGGTCTGGACATCCCTCCACTGAAACAATAATGACAAAAATTAGATCGTTTATGTCGGTCATCATATCCCGCTCCATATCCACAATAAACAGAAATGGGAAATGTCTCGGGAAAACTTTGAATGTAGAAAAATGGATAAAACTGACAGTGTTAATAGGTAGATAATAGAATAGATTAGCTAATGGAGAGGAAGGTGTACAGCGACTAAAGTATAACTGACCGTGAAAATAGAGAGAAAAATAAAGAAAATACCTTTAAAGATATAGAGTCTTTCAATATCAATATAGAGTCTTTCAATATCACTTCTGAGCCGTTAAGTATAAGAGAATACTCGGTAGATGCCGTGCCAGACAGACAATATATGTGACATGATCTGCGAAAAGGGGGCTGAGTGCTGGGGATTTTAAGACCCCATGCCTCAGTTCATGTCACATATGCACTGTACATAAGATTAGGGTGATATTCTATGGTGTCAGTCTGCACTCAGTGACTGACACTAGAATGTGAGGTCTCCAGGTCTAGTCAGTATCAGTATGTAGCGCTTCCATCTTAGCTTTGGGATTTGTGAACCTTTCAACCTCTCTAATACGATGGAATCCCCAGCCCTTGTGATCACACTTCTCCTTTCTATTTTGGTGATAGAAACTGTGTGCGGCCACTAATCTACTTTTCCAATCCTATCGATCCCATGGGGAATTATACAGATCACCCATTCAGACTCGGCATAAAGCATCGAGTACAGCATAGAATTTAACGGACAAGCATGAAATTTCCAGCTGACTTGAGTCTGCAACCTACTACATCATTCTTGCATTTTAAAATTTCAGCATTGCTCCAGTTAAGGAAAGACGACCTCATATATATGCTATAGATCAATTGATGATGGGTGGTGAATGCCAAAGCCGGCTGGCCTTTAGAAGAAGTTAGTTTCTGGTCATCCGACGCAAATTGAAGCGCAAGGTTTGATCTGAGAGACCCCCTCCTGAACGGAATACCAAACTGGTCCCGTCATTCTAAAGTCATAGCCCTGCCACTTGTGCCTCCCTCTGCCAAAGCCCAGGCCTCAGACGGGGCCGTTGCATTCCAATGAATGCTCACGCCCACCGCCTGCTTGGCAGCAAAGGGGGCCGTGTGAGGTGGACTTCTTTGAGCAGGCGGAGGGGGTAAGGGATAATTACCGCGGTTTGAGGCCCAGCTCTCCAGGACATATCAATAAATATCCGCGCCAGCCTCTCGCCACCTGAATTTCCTCGACATGAACATGAAACACACGTTGATTGGCGCCATGTCGGTGTTAACGCTGATCCCTACAGGGGATGGAAGGGGAGGGGAGCAGTTGGGAGGTGTAGGTCAGAGAGAGAGACAGAGAGAGACAGAGAGAGACAGACAGAGAGAGACAGACAGAGACAGAGAGGAGAGAGAGACAGACAGACAGACATACAGACAGACAGACATACAGACAGACAGAGAGTAGCGGTCAAGGTGAGCTGCTCCCATGTATACGGGGGTCAGTCAGCTGATTGCCATCGGGGTCAGCATCCGTATTTAGCTTCTTGTCAACCACTACCAATGATTTCCTTAACAGGAAGACATTGTAAAACTACAATCAGTAGAGACGAGGAAATCAAAGAGGCGGAATATCAAAAAGATTTCCCCGTTCTACCAGTGCAAAGGAGGATCTTTTTATAGAATGGGCAGGGCTTGTTTTCTTCGATTAGCCTTCCATGGCCATGAGATCAGCGATCAAAGGTACCAGTTAATAAAAGATTAATCACATCCCCTGACACACCCCATCTGGGTACCACAATTGACAAACAGTCCATACATTAGCTGTAGTTAGTTGCCAGCCCTGGAAACGAAAGGCTTGTCTACACAAGTCACAGTAAAGCACAAGGCGGCGACTAGCGGGAAGGTAGGCCTTCTTGTTGGCTGTGGGGACGGGGATAAAGTTAGGGACAAGTACCTGCTTCTTCAGGGGTTGAATACAGAATGGGACCCAGCGCAGCCCGATAGCAGCGCCATCAGTGAGACGCGAGCACACTTGTTTGTCCTCGCCGCCCTGAATCCCTGCAGCTGTGCGCTAAACCCACGCTGGAAGGAAAGCGGATGGAGGTGGCCATCCACCAGGCAGATCTGGAGCCCTGGTGTCTGTCTGGGCTCTGTTGTACACCTCATTCTGATATGTCTAGTCACACCTCCTTGACTATGCTGCACCATGGATCTCTTCCAGGTGTCTGTCTATGCCTCTGGTCCTTTCATGTTCAGCATCTTTGTAATAAAGCTGGTTTGCATTCTCAAATCTATTGGTATCCAACCTACCTGTCGTCTTCAATCCCTTTTCCTTTCTAGACGGAAGTACACAACTTCTCAATCCACTTTGATGATAGTCTGGTAAATCCTTTTGCACCCTTTTTAATGCTGCCCATGGCACATACACTTTATATAACGTTCAAATAAAAAGGCAAAGACATGTATGAGAGTTCCACACTCACTGAGCACTATATTTATGTTCTGTTCTACCACATCATGGAAACTATGTACCTGTATTCTGACATGGGTACCCTTTTCAACTACAGTCGAGTCAGGTAACAGTACTAGAAGAGATACCTCCTATAAGTTCTGTGCCGGTTCTGTGATACAGTTGATGCTGCTAGCCATGCTGCTAGCCTGAGGACGGTTGCCCTTGTGAGAACCCCTAACTTTCTTTATTCTTCGGCATAACCAAGGACACCCCACCATATCCCCCGTTATCTTGCCTCAAGTCTCCAGAAACCAGGCACACTTCCCCATGGCTTTCTGTACCATTTGGCTAGCGGACCATATCCGACAACCCTATGACCCTGTACAGCACACGTTGCCATCCTCCTCCATTCTCCTACCACCCATACCGGTCGGGACAGGGCACAGCTTGTTTGTGTGGCAAATTAAAGGCGGGGGTTTGTTCTGCGCGTGGGTCAAGGAAAGGTCGGCGGTGCCCACCGGCTGAGACTAGCCAAGGCCTTGCGGGGTCAGGGTAGGGCGACCTGACGGCGGGCTGGCCGTCACGGACAGCCGTAATAAAGATCGGCTTACCGGTCGTGGTCACCCATCCTCCTGCCTGTATCATACCAAACCGTGGAGATTCCCTCCCGCCGCCAGGCTGTCTCCTCTCCTCCTACCCCAACCTTCTCCCACCTTACCCCTCCCCACCTCCACACCCTAACCCTTCAGTCATACACCCCTGCAGCGGGTCAGTGTGGCCATGGACATGAGGATCACCTATCAGCCCGTGACACCAGTCTGAGCCCGTTGAATATTATAACAGATGGATTTTTTTCTCCCTATTTCTTCTTTTCCTTATGGGGCGTACACATCGTATACATGGTAACTGAACCCAGATAAAAATCGACGATGATTCAACAAAAGGCCCGCTAGGTGGCGTCCAGGGCGTGCCCTTTATTGCTGCACAGGTGAAGATAAAGATAGGTTGGCTGCCTGGTTAACCCTCATAGGAGTTTTGTTAACCCTAAACAGACTGCCGCCATTCAGATGACTTCATTATCTCAGAGTCTGCTCATAATAAGCCTAGGACGACTTAGATATCACCATTATGATATCCACGACCTCTATAATACTTGGTCTACCACTGAGACTTCTGTACTTCTAGGCCGTATATGTTGCTGAATGCATTTTATATTCTACCTTTACATTGATCAAATTCTATTTACAGTCTTCAACATCATTTCCCCATAATGGAAGCACGTGCAGTGTTAACATTTCTCTTGAGAAGAAAACTGATGTTTTCAACCAGGAAGCCAATGTCTGTTTGAGTGAGCAGGGAGATTCCAATCAGTTTTCTTTATGCTTTGAGTTCATCTGATTAATCTCAACAATCAATGGGTTTCCTTTCCATAGCATCACTGGTAATGCATTCTGTATTGTTATGTGGGAACTAAAATGTAGTTATTATTTTCCTGCGTTGTTGGCAATGGTAAGTGACTGAATAGTTTAGATAATGCCATACGTTTTAGATACAACAATTGCATTATCATCCATTAAAATATCTTGATTGTGCGACAAAGGTAGAGGCAGTGTTTTGATGTAGAATATGTATTTTGATTAATAGAGATCGCCACATCTGTTCCCTCCTCAGTTTCTGACTGATACCGGTAGACAACGATATACAACACATGGGAACCGCATCTCCCAGACACCATAAACGTGTTGGGTGTATTGTTTTCTTATATGAAGAATGAGGGAAAGAAGAAATAGAATGAACACAATGTCTTCTTCCTTCCCGTGGCACAGCTGTGCACATGCATTGATTGTTGGTCGGCTTGTAATGGCCTGGCCTAGGCTTCATTTCCATATACTACTCACATGCGTTGTGGGTGGCGAGTCCGTGTACGTCCAACAATACCATACTACTCACAGTCTGGCAGATGTCGAATAGTGGCAGTGGGAGAGAAGGAGTACTGCCATAAGCACTGTAGGGGGAGACGTACAGCCTCGGGCAACGGGACGGAATGACGGTAATAACCTACTGATACGGTAAGCACCCAGCAGGTTGCCTCGGCCGACTTGCATCATTGCCGGCGATAAGTCACGCTGCTCATGCCCTTCATACGTCGTATGCGTGTTTTGGCGGTACAGTAAAAGGACAATTGGCGGTCTGTCCCCGCGGACGACTGCGGGAAGGGCGTGGGGTGGGGCACCGTGGCTGACCGCTCCCGGACACGCAGTGGTTGGGTCTGCTCGGTCTGATAAAGGTTACAAATGGCGGACAGGCACGGCCCGAGCTCTTTTCGACAGGCTAACACGGCACTGGCACAATGAGGAATTAGCACCGAACCTAACTAAATATTGTACAGAAAGGTGATAGGTAGTGATTCATGCTGGTTTAAGCCACAAAGGCAGAGGTTTTGATGATAGATTGTTGTTTTGCCGAGACGCCGCTGTTACCAAAGGCCCTGAGTTGTAACTTCGGGCCCTTTGTAGCTGATAGGATGTTAAGGGGATGGGGTGTCCGCACCATTGCTCATAAATTACATTATCAGAATCAAAATAGACGGGTGGAATCTGAGCATTTTTATGCTGTAGCTACCCGGTTAGCGTTATCCAGAGAAGACCCTTATAAATGTCCAGACCGGTTAGGACAGTCCGGAAGGCATTGGGAGGGGCAGGGGTGCTGCGGGATCGGTTGAGGCGATGGTACTAATCCCTGCTAACAGGGATTACGAGCGGCAGGCGTAATGCCTCCGCCGTCTTAATGACCCCGGAAATGGTCCTCTCAACGCCCCACTGGAGTCCTGGACACTGGCGGGGTGGCGGAGGACGAATATAAAGGCCTAGTTACGTGTGCTAACATCGGACCACATCCGGCTGTCGAGCTTCTGGTCGGCTCGTGCTGCCTCACTGAGCATGACTCACCAGAGGCGCGCTGATTGTACGCAGAGGGGGCTGTAAATGTTAGCGCCTCTCAGAATAGTGTGAAATGGGGCGCCATTGGCGCTATTAACAGCACCGAGTGAAGGGCTTAATGACAAAAGCAGAGTGTCAAATTAGAGCCGTCTTGGCGTAATCTCGCCCCCGTAAGAATCCATGCCAGTCGGCCATGCCGTCACGCGCCAGACACTAATGACGGACGGTAAGTGTTAATATCGGCCATATTCGCCACCGCCCGACATGTCGACGACAACCTCAAAATGGGCCACCCCGCATGCGCACTGAGGTAGTGCATAGTGGCGCTGTAGTATCCCGAAAGCCGAAAGTCGGACCATCCCAGAAATCAGCCGGAATTTTCAAATAATAAAATCGAACTCTAACCGTTTCATAATTCTATGACAGTATCATTAGGGTTGTTGTCCTTTCAAATTAAATAAGAAGACAGGGATGTTATCATGGTTTTTATATTTTCAAAAAAAAAAAAAGTCATTGATATTTGTGGCGCGTGAGCGATAATATGCTCAAAGAGGGATTGCGCATGCGCAGTCGATTTCTGGGATGCGCCAACTTCTGGGATTCGACAGCGCCCTCTATTGGTCGAGGATTAAAGCACGTAACGGCGTTTGGTGATAGGGTGTTGGGGCAGTGGTCGGATATTGTGTGAGAGGGGGAGGGGTAGGGTGGGCACGGATATCTCTGTGAGGCTGGATCAGACCTGATTAGGCCTGACGTTACTTAACCGATCAGCCGATCAGACTTCATTTTCTCCTGGTCGTGATGAGGGATAAGTGGATGTACCGTACCCGCGTGCACAGTTACGACAATATAGGGGCACTGTGCGGAGTGAGACAGTGACGGGCCCCCTACACCACTTGTCACCACTGATCCAACATTCTTTGAATGTAAAACAAGAAACGTCAGAATTCTGTACATAATGACACTTTGGGCTGACAGTACCTTCCCGCCCAAAGTGAAAGACAAACACACATGTGATGCAATAAGCAATGAATTACCGATCTAATGACTGCCTCGTGATTGCATCACAGATCGCGTGTCGCCATTTGCAATTCTGACAATAGAGTTAGCCTCCCTGGAGGCGGTTGCCAACTGAAGCACCGACCAGTGCGATCAGAGGCAATTATGTAGGGAGAAACAGCAGGCTGGCAGTAGGGCGCCCTGGAGGCACAATTCCGCTTTTGGCAGCCATTGTGTCCCGAGTACTGACCCCCTCCCACATCCCCTACTGCCCTTTCCTCCTCCCTCCTGAGATCGGAGGTCCAACTGGGCGGGGGTGTTATAATGATAACCGTATCCCACAGTGGCCAGACTTGTTCACCACTGATATCGCGCTGCACCAGATGGGGGCTTCCTAGATCGTTGTCGGACCGTCTCCAGGGAGAGACTCTGGGAAATCTACTCGCCCACGGCAGTCTGAAACAAGGCCTGATACACTTATAAGGCACAACTGGCTCCCAGCGCCGACAGCACTGTGTTGAAATAGTGTCAGAGGCAACAGACATCTGGTAAATGTTGCCAAGCGGCCCCATAACCTCAGCCCCTGCGGAGCGTCAAACAGCGTCAAGCGCCAAGGTCTGGGCAACGAACTAGCGAAATGCCATAAGCACTGTCGTCATGTCTACTTAACCTAGATTTGCAAAACATAGCTGTCGTTAAGCAAATCATTAAAGGGAAAGGAGAATGCATTATCTGATAGAGGGACCAAATGGTTTATGAGTATTGACTCCTATATGTGGCCATCAAATAATTCACATTATTTGTGTCTTGTCTGCATCATTTTCAGTTCCTGGCATAATCTGTGATTCCAGGACCTCAAGCATTTGTGAAGAGCCTCAGACGTTGCCCTATCAGATGGGTACATTTAATTCAAGGCACTGTAAGGCAGACGTCGGTAGGGGTCGCCTGTGATAGAACATCTGCACTCGTCACTGATTACAGATTGTCCCCGAAGCTCGGGGTCTCACGCTCTCGCATTGGTCCATGTTCCCCGACCATGCGCAGTAGGGTCTGCGTCAGAATGGCGTGCGTAATTGGACAAATGCCGAGAGAACGAGTGCGTGCTATAACATAGCGCATTATGTCTAATGCTCACCGCATCAGAGTACGGTAAAAGCGGCCTGCATCAATCAACACATGGACGGACGCCTTTAGAGCTTTGCCTTTGTGAGTCGGTTATGGAGTCGTGCAGTACTCCTTAATAGACTTATATGGTGGTGGCTCAGGACAATCTAAGCGTTAAGCTGCAAGAGAATGGCAGAGAAAAGGAGTCACACAATTATTAGAATCCCCTGGCTTCCTCTCCAGATCGTGCGATCTGCCGATGGGCCTCCAGTGTCGATAAGTAGTAGTGATAAGAGAGAATTGTCATTCCCACAATCCCGGGCGTATTGTTTCTATAATCATGAGTCTCTTGCAACTTTGAAATCGCATTAACTGAATCCATTGTGATTCGTAATTGCCCGAATCTCTACCCTCCATTGTTTGGTCTCGACGAAGCGTGTACTCCTAATATCACATTTCACTTAGTTCTTATTCAAGATTATTTCTAACGATCATTACACATTGTTCTTCCTGATCCACAGACGTTGTCTTTTAGTGTTTTACAATATGATGTGTAGACATGCAGTAACTCGACCGCAAATTGTCCTTTTTATGGTGGGTACAACCTTCGGAGTCGACCGATCTATTACACCTACTTTATGTACATGTTGATGTACAGCAGTATTGAACTAATAACGGTTCATATCAAAGAGGAAACACACCTATTGATCGTCCCAGAGCAAAGTCCTTGTTTTGATAGATTGCATCCGGCAATCGACGCACATCCTTTCATGACCTATAGCATAGATATAATCGGCCTAAGGTCAAAATGGTAAGTAGTTGAGGATCACTTTTCATATCACTTGCAATGCCTCTCTGAGCTCAGCGTTCGAATACACCATCTTTTCAAAACAGCACCTGTGATCCAAGGACAGGGACAATTTTGGCCTAAAGCATTCAGTGCTACCCTGGTATATACCGGGTAGCCTGTGTCCGCAGTTTTGATCACCTTGTTCAGCAGACTTTTGTGTTTTTGTTGGTGTTTTTTACATTGCTGGGATTCAATGGTCATAAAATATAATCTGATGTAGCATAAGGACTACTATAGGGTCATACTGCATTTACAAAGAAATGGACTGATTGACCGACTTATGAACGGGTATATAGTGAGCGTATTGTGCTGTGAAGAAAGCAAAAACTTGTCCGTGCACAAATGAGATTAATTTACTGTGCTCTCGATCAGAGCAAATTATTTTTCACAAATCCATTTTCTTGAGAGCCTGCTGCAGTGTCAGCGCTGATATTGTGTTGTACAATGACTGATTGTTTAGTAATTATAGCTTCAGAAAAAGGAAATCGATTTTAGAGTTGCCCTGATGAAGGAGGCAGCGTTGTGTAATTAGATTGTATTTAGTATATCCATTTAAATTCGATCCTGAGGATGATAAAGTGGTATAAATCGAGTCGGATTATAGAGAAGAAACACTGTCTTCATTAAATCGCTAAGATACAATTGTCCCAGTAAAGACGAGGGTCTTTTCGGGACGTCATTAGGCTATTGTTTCCCTTTTTCAATGTATGTAGCTTTGAGTGTTCCTCTGTCCAGAAAGCTGGCTTTTCACCACCCTCTTAAAGAAGTGGGTGACCTTATCTCCTTTATAAAAGTAAGGCTAATGCAAATTGTTTTCTAAGCTTTCATAAGAGCTTTATAGTTAACGGGCAGAGTAGTGTACTACAATTTAAGGCTATTCAACTCGAACACGAAAATACACAATAATTACACAGGCCTAAAAAGGAACGTGTAATACAATTCCACAAGCTTTGATGATCATGGGTGTGTGACCCCTTTGAAGTACATCATAAGTGCGTTCTTGTCAAGACGCCTCGACAATCCATCACACTGTCCTCAGTAATGTATACCCCAATACCCTCAAATGAAGAAAGACGTCATCTTCCCATTTGAAGAAGATAAAAGAAAGTAAGTTCATTCGATTACAATTAAACCTTAATGTAGAAGAGGTTCTCGTCTTGCACAGAGACATGTTAGGTCTTAATGGGCGCTGGTAGTCATCTAATATCCCATTGTTCCGAAGAAATAACAAAGCTAAATAAATCTAAAATGTACCCAACGTCGTTATATCAATATCAGCACCGCGTGTTACACGACGCACTAAGGATGGTGCCTTAATTTACGTTGAAATGCTGCATAGATTTTAAAAAAAAATCTTCACTTATTCAACAGTGCGTTCGTTCATGTCTAGGGTCTTGATCTTGCGAGTAGCTCTCATAATATCGATACCAGTAGGTTATCTCAATTAGGCTTATAAGGTCGAATTCCACATGGCGAAAAATGGCTGAAATATCTCTGCGATTTTGAATCTGTTGCAATTATGGGACCTACTCCAAATTCGCAAGGGTTACAACTACAGGAGCGTGTATAGAACACAAGGACACTGTTGCGTTTATTCATGTACTCTTTGGGATATATTGCCTTTGTTAATGTTTATATCTCTGTGAATTATACATTTTCTGGCCTATAATCGCAAAAAGAATGCTTGTGTTCTTTACACCCTGTTGTACTTATAACCCTTGTGAATTTAGGGAAGGTCCCATAAACGCAACAGATTCAAAATCACAGAGATATTTCAGCCATTTTTCGCCATGTGGGATTTGACCTATAGCAACACACCCGCTATAATGTCATTGTGGAGACTCAGTTTAGGTATCTACAATCAACAATGTTAGTACACTTTTTGAGTAGTAATGTTAGCAATCTAGAAACACCAACCATTCTTACCAATAGGTACCATTGCCGCTAGCACAAGGTCGAATCCCACATGGTGAAAAATGGCTGAAATATCTCTGTGATTTTGTCCCTTGCGCTGTATGGCCCTTGTGGGGGCCATAAAACGCAAGGATTGACCAACTCATTCCGATACCCACAGTGGTTTAGGGACAAGTTTGCAGTAGCCCTTGCGTTTTATGGCCTTAACAAGGGCCATACAACTCAAAGGACAAAATCGCAGAGATATTTCAGCCATTTTTCGCCATGTGGGATTCGACCTACAGGGGTGGTATTCGTGTTCAGCTAGAACAGGGTACTGTGCTAGCTTTGAGTACCGATGGCCTCTATTGAATGGAGAGTGCAAACATCAACAGTGTGTTAACTGTACTGTACATTCGCAGAGGAGCAGTGGTAAGAGATTTGTATCTCTCTCTCTCTCTCTCTCTCTCTCTCTCTCTCTCTCTCTCTCTCTTACCACAGCTCACTGACATAGCAGACTTATAGTAGATACAGCCAAATCACGATCATAACATGCTGTGCTAATACCCATAGTCCACTGGGCCTCTTCGGCCGACTTTTGTGTAGGAAATGTATGGCCAAAGTTGGCCGAAGAGACCCAGTGGACTATGGGTATAAGCGCACCTTTTGCTAATATTGCACAGGGTGCGATGCGTGGCCGTTTTGAAATAACCTCAATTAGCTGTATAGATCTACCGTAATCTCCTGCGTATAAGGCGCGTCTTATACGCGAATCAGATTATGGATGGGTCTTGTACGCGGGAGGCAGGCTGCCTTGAGTTTGGGGTGTGCCTTGTACGCGGGGTACCCTCACTTGCCAATCCAGCCTAGTGAGTGAGTGAGTGATGAATTTTATCTCACCTTGTGCCTTCCTTGCGGCCGACACTCAAGGTTGAGAGGTCCCGCAGGTTGTATCCACACCGAAGTGAGATTACCCTTGTGGCGTTGCATGCCCGGACCCTAGTCTAATGGGGAGGGGGGATGATGGTGACCGCATCTATGGGAAGGTAGAAATCACGCCCCTACACATTTACCGAGGCAATGGTTCTTTAACATCCATCACTACATAGGCATAGTGAGAGATGGACAGGCCTGTTTCAAGTCATTTGTCTGCCATGACCGCCGAGAGACTTTCCAGCACAGCCTAGCCAGAGCAGGGAGGAACTCAAACGACACCTTACGGCGACGTTTGGAACCACCACTATGCCCCGGCCGGGCCGGGAACAGAACCCACGACCTTACGGCCTGTGAGTGGACGCGCTACCGACTGCGCCACGCCTCCCGACTTCCAGCCTAGCTTGTAATCCTACTGTCATAATTTTCATAATGCCACAATTGAGGTGTGAACAGAAGTAGAACTTAATTCTGACATTGTATCATCAGTTTTCTTTTCTCCATTTGAGCATCCCATCACTGTAGCATGGTGGGGAATTAATATAAATCATCACATTATTGTAAACATCGATTGTATCTCCTTTTTTGAGTTATCTTAGTTCATCTGTGCACCCAATCATATAGAAATGGTATAGTGGCTCCATCTGGCGTCAAATCTAGGAATCATATGAATCATTTAGATATGAAGTGTTTAGATGAGATTGTATGCACAGATGAATTTACTTTCATCTAGATGTTTATGGTTCATTGATTCTCAGTTCATACATGCATGTCAGTCATATAATAATTCTAGCAAAATTCTAGGAACCATTTAAGCCTGGCTAGAATTAAAGTGGAACTTGATTCTAACATTGTATCGTCATTTTTTCTCTCTCCATTTGAGCATCTATCAAGTTGTGACATGTTAGGCAATGAACATGAGTCATCACATCATCTAAACATCTGGTGTCAGTTCTGAATGATTCCTAGAACTGACACCAAGTAGAGCCACTTGACCATTCCTACTTAATTCGGTGTAGATGTGGACTTAGATTGCTCAAAAAAATATTCAAACTATGTTTAGATAATGTGATGATTCATTGCCTAACATGTCACATCATTGATGGATGCTCAAATGGAGAAAGAGAAATGATGATACAATGTTAGAATTAAGTTCCACTTCCGCTCACACCTCATTTGTGGCATTCTAAAAATTATATGACCAGGATCATATACATATTTTGCAGTACCCCACGTACAAGGTGCGCCTTCTATGTGAACACCCCTTGGCCAAGTAGGGGTGCGCCTTATATGCGGGGTTTTCCAAAAATCGATCCAGAAGGGGTAGGTGCGCCTTCTACATGAACCTGTCTTCCCTGAGTTGGGGGTGCGTCTTCTACCAGGGCTGCGCCTTCTACGCTAGAGATTACGGTATATCATTTGGCGTATGTTCTATAATGAAAAATAGTTGTCATTCCAGGTAAAGAGTTTTGTCTAGAAACCTACCTTCAAATTTGAGCAGGGCCTGGACGGAGGTATCAGTGTTTGGGTTCCGGTCAATATAGAAGGTAACAGTATGACCCTGGGAGACGTATATGCTTTCTGTGCGCCTGTGCTTGGTGGAACACAGTGACACATTTGCAGATTTCCTATCCTTGACAATAGCATGATATGGACAGTGACGGGCAATGGTATTTGCAGTGGCATCTAAACGACCCCCTGATGCCCCAAACAGGGTGAAGTTTATGGTTTGTCCTGGTTGTCCTTGAATAATGAGAGGACAGCGGACCGATCCGTATCCGGTTTCTGAGACGGGAAGACTGGAGATGTAACCGCTGGTGCTGTTGACGATAACCGACTTCCGGTTGTGGCACGTGAAGTTGAGAAGGCTTGCTACTGGGCAAATGAGAAAACAGATTGATAACATCTTAAAGGGAGTAGATACAATCCAGCTGGTTCAAAATTGACCAACAATTTCTCTTAGTAATTTTTAGGGATGTTAGTTTGATGCGTAGGTAACATAAAGAAGGCATACAAACTATAGGTCATGGTGTTAGTTTTTCCAGTAGAGAGTATTGAAGTTTGATGGCCTTAACTATGGCCGCCTATGAGAATTTGTATTTTCATACATTTAATTCCATAGAAAAAACAAATCTTCTAACAATTTCTCAAACAAACCTCATGTATGTATACCTAAGATCATCAGAATCATTTTGGAACCAAAAAGTAGGGGGTCACAAGCAAAATGAAATTTTCCTGAATAAACTAAAACAAATCTAATTCCTTTAGTATAGGAGTCTATGGGTACAGGGAATATGAAATCCAGTGATAAGAATGAATAGAATGCCAATGTATCACACCTAAAGAGTTGAAAAAGAAGGGTTATGTTATGTACATTAGGAATATGAGCAAATATTGTCAAATTTGGCAGTTTCATTTTTTGCCACCAGGTGTCGTTTGAGTAGATCGTGTCTACTCCCTTTAAATTGGAAACAGAAACCCAAACCATTTGAAAGTGAAAAAGTACTGGGACAATGTTCTTCAATAATTTGAGTTAAGCTTTTCAGGATAAAATGTAATGAGAAATCGTCGAGATTCCAGTATTAAATATCTCATCGTGCGTGCGCACTTAACCACCCAGGACCCGTGAGTATGAGAGTAGATTAGTATAATCAATACTACGACTGAATCCAAAATGCATACCACAGATCTATCGATATGTTAACTCTGCTTACTGCTATCTACCATTGATCAACAATCATCTTCAATTTCTTTTTACACAATGACCAAATACCTATGTCTAGAGGCTAGGGGTGCTGTGAAATATAGTCATGTCTGAAGCAGTGGTCATTTCTTAACAGCTTACATGTACATCATTGCCGGCGGATTCTCCCGTAGGTGGTGTGTGGAAGCTATTCAACCCCACCTTGAGATTTGTCAAAAGGATTTGGGGTGTCATATTTTAACTCAAGTGACATCAGTTGAAAATTTGAACCTTTTCCCCCAAATAGAATCTATCATTTCTTTCTAAACAATGACCACTCCCCAATAGACAAGGAGACTAGAGGTGTGGGAGACCTACCCTTGACGCAGGAGTAACTGGCCTCGAGATATGCAGTGAGGTCTTTGGGACATGGTTGAAAGTTGTCTCTAAGGGTTGGAATGTTGAAATGGCATCGCCGTCGTCCAGAACAGCGCCGATCCAATTCCTCCAAGACGTCTGCAGCACATGTGATGTAGCCATAGTCACGTGAGACGCAGCGTCCAACGCGCATGCGTCCATAGCGCGCACTCTTCATCAGTATGACCTCGTCTGGCTGGCACTGTGCGTCAAAGGATTCAAACTGACAGTAGTCTCGGAGACCTGCACAGAACAGAAGAAACAAATAAGAGATATGGCAATGAAGGGTGCAAGAGAAATGGCCTGTACAGGCCTAGAGACATCGTTAAGGCTGGAAGGAAAGAGGTTGGTAGGGTAGGATGGGATGGCGTGATCGTCCACCGAAGGGCCCAATACGCGGTTTTATCTGTTCCCGCCGTTGCTATCAGCGCACTTGGTATCCTCGGCTTTATGCTTCATTACATCGCCGGTCTTACCATAACTTCGCGACCTGCCTTGCCTGATAAAAAGAGAAAACCAATATTGATCCCTCTTCTCCCACCCCGCTACCCAAATGCCCTACCACCAACGTCTTTAATATGGTAGCCGCGTCGACCGAGACGTTTAAATGGTTTGACTGAGCGCCGACCTCTATTTCGGACCGAAAACATCCATGCTGATGGCGAATGTGATAAAGGCTGCGGGGACGACAGACTACTGGCCTTGCCCACCCTTCCTCCAATTATACAATCATTGACTTTCCCCGGTCACTTTATCAAAAGATTACACGCTGGCCAAGACAATAAGGAGGCGGGATCAAAGAGCGATGTGTTTGAGACGAGCGGGCGGGGAGGTGGTGGGGTAGTTGGGTAGCAGAGGATGGTAGCAGGCCGTATTGACTACTTCAAGAAGTTGGGCGGACAGCGGCGCCTCTGCAGGGATTACTGCCTGACCCTTGGCCGACCCCATTCATGGTCCTCCTGGTCAAATATGCGTGTGCGGAGCGTGCCTCAGGCCGCCACTTTCCACTCAGACCTTTGATGTTTGGCGCTGATCAATTGACATCAGCGCGCCTTATATCTTGTTGCGCGAGGGGCGGGGAGGGGGACATAAGGGGCAGCACCGTGAAAAGGCCTAACAGACCTCTAACTATAGTGGTGAGCTCATCCATGAGCAGCTGGGCCAGACTGGTGTGCTGCTCGCCAGAATTTAGGCTGCTCTACTCACACACCACACAAAGGCAGTTTTCATGTGGCTGCGCTGACTTCTCACCCAGGGCTCCCCTGATAAACAAAGTGCGCCCACCAGCATAGTCCCTAATCGTGGCTGAGATCAACGAACTGCTTTCAAATCAAGGTTCGTGTCCAATCCATATCAAAGTCCAATAGCTCTAATATTCGGCTCTCTCACAGGCCTCGACTCAGACTAGGAGAATATTGAGGACCAGACCAAATGAAAACATATATACTCGTGGGCTGATTTTGATGATGCATTCATTGTATGGATCTGAAATAATATCTTTGGATGCTGCCCTATAAGATGGGGTGGAGTAGTTGAGATGAGAGAGGGCGAACTGGAGTAAATTTTTGAAGGAAATGCATTGTCAGCACTCGGAATACTTGTGCTCAACGCCAGTGCTCAACGCCAGTGCTCCCAGGATGGTAGAAGTATATGGAAATGGGAGAACCACTCAGGCGGCCGCACACGCGGCAAGCAGGGCGGCGCTGTAAACAAACCCATACACATTCCCCTAGAAAGTCGGCGCCACCTTCGTATAAACATTTCAGTATTCCCAATCTATCTGTCTAGGTTCACTGACATTGCCAAATAAGTCTGATGTATTTCCAGACAAATCAGTTCTGACTAGCGCTGAACTAGCTACCAATCTCAATATTGCACATTTATCTATTCATGTAGGCCTACCCATACTACAGACTATACAACCTTATCTAGGTATATGAATAAGCGACTGCAGCATTGGCCTTCAACGTAATATATTGCTGTATACACTGCATTGAAACCGGATCATTCTGCAACCTATTCTAGATGTTGTGTACTTTTCATATAAAAAGACGTACTCTATGGAAAGGGAGAAATACCTTACTTCCCTCAAGCCATATAATACGTCTGGATTACATTACAATAAATCAAATGTTTTGGTTTTGCCTCACTCTGTGCACATATGAACCATAGTGCCCCAATCTCCCTTTAACATTTTTCTTACGAAGTGTATAGAGCGCACTTTGACCTCACCCCCGTAGGTCGACAGCCCACAACAGGGCAGCAGCCCTCCTATCAAATCAAACTGCCATTACCGGATAGTATTTGAAATTCAAGTCACAAAATATGGCGCCATTCGCCATCATTCACTTTTACAAGGTCTGCATAGAATAATCCCTAGATACATCTTCTCAAAGGGAACGTGTTAAACATCCTTCAGTGAATAGATATTTTGTTCCAATATAGAATATATATATATATATATATATATATATATATATATATATATATATATATATATATATATATATAATTATATTTGTCGACTATAATTCCACTTGTCTGTCTATAATTCCACTTAATAATGCTCAGTTTTTCACACCCTTGCAATAGAAATTAAGCAGCAAATATTTTTTCTCTTCCAAAATAATATCAGGGTCTGGCAAAATTGGGGAATCACCATTGACACTTGACACGGACAGTCTGTTTTCAATTGTACTACAAGGGAGCATGTATATTAACCCGTATCAAAGACAAGGGGGGTGATCACTAGGCGTGTTTGCTGGCATTGTCGGTGCGGAACGGTGCCAATAAATAAGTGGGAGGGTGGGCGAGGATAACTGGTTCCGTAGTGGTTGGTCAGACATTAATCTGAATTCACCGAGGTGTCTTACATGACCCCAAGCCCCCGCAGTCTGCCGAAACACCACTACAACCGGCTGGGTGGGAGATTGGGGAACGTAAGGGGTATTGGAAAGAGGGTAGTAGTAGGGAAAAGTGGGTCAATCTAGAACCTTGGCTCCTGGGCAGTACACTGGGCAACGGGCAGCAAGCTGGGCAGTAGACTAAGTACTGAGACCACCTTAGGCTATGTAGGTGCAATAATGAGCTGAAGTGAACACAGAATGGGTGGCTACCCAAAATGTGTTGCCGAATTCCCCATGCAGGGAAGTAGTACATGGAAAGAGGTATGGCATGGAGACCTAGGTAGCCATCGTGTGTCGGTGGGTGGCGTGGTGAGGCACTGGACTACGTGGGTACTGACTTCGATCAGCTGTCAGTTTCTGACAGATAGCACCTCACAGCATGTCGTTAGCAAAACGTATTACCGCCACTGGCCACCAATACCGACCTGCATAGCAAGGGCAGGACCTGGCACCTATACTGCCTGCACCCCACCCCCTTACTCCTTAGAGACTCGCGGTCAGTCTGGCCATGCTTTTAACAGGCTGGCACCTTAGGGGCCTGTGTGAATGTGTCTATGATGTTAGTTGAAAGGCATATCAGAGTTTATGAGTGCGGCTAGATGGGTACGGTCAGTGAGGGTCTAGGTTAGCATCAGCCTCGTCCTGCACACCAATGACCCCAACAGCACCAAGACCAATTGAACCACACGTCCTGGAAGGAAAGGCGTCTGTCCTCAGATCCACTGGCACCGATCAATGGGGTGGCGGCTCTGTAATTAAAACGATTACAAGCGGGCGGTGCCGGAGACCGAAGGACGGATTAACGGCAGGCGCTACATCACCCTCACCGTGTCAACACGTGTCCGCCCACCGCTGCTGACGCTGCGCGGTCACCGCCCCGCCCTGAGCAACCTCTCCCCTTCCCCTCTACAAGCACCTGATACCCTGCAGGTGGCGCCACCAGAAGAACCGGAAGTGGTGTTACCACACGGCCGCCAGGGGTAGGCAGCAGCTTGTGACCGGCAAGACCCGGATGCGGTATATTCAGGACAGTGTTGCTCATTGGTATCAGAACAAAAGGTTGAGATGTATGGCTACAGTTAGTGGTCAGTCGGGAGTAGTTTTGAGAAGATAGGAGATAAGAGATAAGATAAGGGTCCAATTGAGGCCTCCAACTGCTGACCCCTGGTTTACAAATCTCTCTATATTTTTAAAGGAGTCATTTATTTTACTAAATGGTTGTATTTTTTCTACATATCCTCAGGTTTAGAAATTCCTATTTATTTTCAATTTTTCTGTTTATTTTTCTTCTAACCTTTCAATGATTTTGTGATTTTGAGACATTTTATTCTCATTCTCTATGGCCCAGATGTTTAGAGCCCCACTGTCCCTCTCCGCATCACCCTCCCCTATTCTGTATTGGGAGGTTTCAGAAACGACTGACGACTGACTGGCTAAGGTTCCACAACCAACCCCCATTAGTACACCAGCCACGAGTATATGGCTGGGAAATGGTTGAAGGATCGGAGAAAAGAAATGACAGGCCTTTTAAGTTGACGAAAGAAAAAAACATCGTTTAAACTACCATATAGTAGCCAGAAATTACAAATCAAACCCATTTTGGGGTTACCAACTACACGATCTAAATGAATGAGAATACAGTAAATGGATATTTAAGATATAAATTCTCAGTTAAATTAGACACATGTAATAAACTGGTCCACTTCGTAGGCTATTTGGAAGACGTCACTTAAACTGAGATTCACAGTCGTATTCCCAGTTTAAGTTGTCTGAAACCTGGTTTAAGTGTCTAAGACCAGGATTATGTGACTTATTTTTTTTTAATTGTTTATTTATCCTGGTATTTATAAGGCTAATAGCCTGGGCAACTTAACACCAGGTTTATGCTTAAAGTAGACAATGGAAACAAATTAATCAAGAAAGGTATTAGCTAATTCATAATAATTAACTATTAAGATAGGTAACTGAAGGCTCAAGCTTTTGAGCCATCTCTAAGAAATCTTTTAAACTATATGTAGACCGATGATTGTTTTCCAATATAAATATATGATATTTATTATATATTATCATAATAGGTATTTGACTTACAGGAAAAGCAAGGGTAGGTGAAGAAGAAGGGGGAGGGGGGTTGGACTTGATTTCGGCATGAGAAAACAATTAATTTGGAGAAATTTGCTTGTTAAGATTTTCTTTAATTTTAACCTTAAGAGAGGGGTAAGTTGTTAAGGATTTTATGGAGTTATCGAGATTTGACCAGAGAGAAAAACATCTATATTGGATAGATTTCAAATATCTGGAGTGGGAATAATTTTCCACTTTTAAGACGGGGTGATCATATGAACGTGTATTTAACCATTGCTTATCCAAATACTTTTCATTATGAGCTCTATTGTATGCAAAGCAAGTCAAAGAATATTTTCTAAGATCTTCTAGTTTATTAATCTTAGCCCTAATGTGTACTTCATCCGTATAAGCCATGAAATCAGCTCTTAAACAGACTTTAATACCTCTGTTGTGAAGAGTTTGTAATGCTTTAAGGTTGGTATCAGAAGTAGCTGAATAAATAACATCACCATATGTAAAATGAGGTAGGATCATTGACTTATAAATTTGTAGACTGGCTTCTTCAGTCATGTAATAACGAATCTTGTTCAAGAGGTAAATTTTATATGTAATTGATTGTTTTATTATCTCAAAGTGCCTGTTGAAATTCAAACAATTGTTTATAGTTATATCAATGTACTTAAATGCGATAGATTTATTTTCTATGTCATTTCCAATAAAAAGATCAATATCTCGTAATCTTTGCAGTTTCCTGGAAGAGGATGCAACAGCCATGTAATTTGTTTTCTTAGGGTTAATTGTGAGCTTGTTTATTTTACATTTATATAGAGGAGAAATAAAAGAGGTCCTAAAATCTATCCTTGGGGCACTCCACATGTGATTGATTTGAGTTCAGAAAAGGTATTATTTGCTATTGTTTTTTGCTTTCTATTTGTTAGGTAGTCTTTAAACCAGAATATACTATTATCTGAAAAACCTAGAAAATTAATTTTTTTAAAAGAATGTCATGATTTATAGTATCAAAAGCCTTAGAGAAGTCAGTAAATACTGTGTGAGTAATATTATTGTTATTTATGGCTCTAAAGATATCGTCAGTAAAGTCTGATATAGCTTGGATAGTAGAGTGTCCTGCACGAAATCCTGACTGATGCACAGAAATTAAACTGTGGTCTTTCAGAAATTTTGATGTCTGTATATGAACTATTCTCTCTAGGATCTTTCCTGGAAGGGGCAAGATTGATATAGGCCTACGATTATTTACATCTTGTGGATTACCCCTCTTTTGGAGTGGAATTAGAGTGGCAATTTTCCATTTATCAGGTACTTTTTAACAGGGAGGGATAGATTTATGATATGAAGCAAGTGATATGGTAAGGTTTGGAAAGTTATTTTCAGGACTTCAGTTTATTAATCTTAGCCCTAATGTGTACTTCATCCGTATTAGCCATGAAATCAGCTCTTAAACAGACTTTAATACCTCTGTTGTGAAGAGTTTGTAATGCTTTAAGGTTGGTATCAGAAGTAGCTGAATAAATAACATCACCATATGTAAAATGAGGTAGGATCATTGACTTATAAATTTGTAGACTGGCTTCTTCAGTCATGTAATAACGAATCTTGTTCAAGAGGTAAATTTTATATGTAATTGATTGTTTTATTATCTCAAAGTGCCTGTTGAAATTCAAACAATTGTTTATAGTTATATCAATGTACTTAAATGCGATAGATTTATTTTCTATGTCATTTCCAATAAAAAGATCAATATCTCGTAATCTTTGCAGTTTCCTGGAAGAGGATGCAACAGCCATGTAATTTGTTTTCTTAGGGTTAATTGTGAGCTTGTTTATTTTACATTTATATAGAGGAGAAATAAAAGAGGTCCTAAAATCTATCCTTGGGGCACTCCACATGTGATTGATTTGAGTTCAGAAAAGGTATTATTTGCTATTGTTTTTTGCTTTCTATTTGTTAGGTAGTCTTTAAACCAGAATATACTATTATCTGAAAAACCTAGAAAATTAAGTTTTTTTAAAAGAATGTCATGATTTATAGTATCAAAAGCCTTAGAGAAGTCAGTAAATACTGTGTGAGTAATATTATTGTTATTTATGGCTCTAAAGATATCGTCAGTAAAGACTGATATAGCTTGGATAGTAGAGTGTCCTGCACGAAATCCTGACTGATGCACAGAAATTAAACTGTGGTCTTTCAGAAATTTTGATGTCTGTATATGAACTATTCTCTCTAGGATCTTTCCTGGAAGGGGCAAGATTGATATAGGCCTATGATTATTTACATCTTGTGGATTACCCCTCTTTTGGAGTGGAATTAGAGTGGCAATTTTCCATTTATCAGGTACTTTTTAACAGGGAGGGATAGATTTATGATATGAAGCAAGTGATATGGTAAGGTTTGGAAAGTTATTTTCAGGACTTCAGTTGAGATATTTGTCGGGGCTTCCCTAGCCCACTTAAAAGGGTCTATTTCCCCTCTTTCCTATCCCCTCGGGATGTGTGTGGTGCACATATGCGCGGGCACTGACACATTCCCCTGTGAAATGTGTAATGTTGTTCTTGCCATGAATATGACCTTAGCTGTTGAAATGGCGTTAAACATCTACTACTCACTCACCACTCACTGAGATATTTGTCACTGCAGATGATTTACTAATATTTATTTCATTTATAGTTTTCTTTAGTGTGTCAAAATCAGCTTCGACCAAGTCAAAAATCTGAGGTGAGGCTCTGGGGGGGTCAATCCATGGTTCATTATAATCTTCAGACAATTCAGGTCCAATGGTGATAAAGTAATCATTTACAAAGTTAGCACACTTGTCCGTAGTGATCAATTCATGTGTCTCCTGATTTACCAAGATTATGGGAGCTCCTGGATTTTTTGGCTTAAAAAGAGCTTTTATAGTTTGCCAATATTTCTTGGTATCATTTCTAGTACCTTGTAGCAGCTTTATATAAAATTCACGGCACTCCAATCTACAATAATGTTTTGCACGATTTCTATAATATGTTGCAATATTCCAGTCATCAGGATCTTTAGTTCTGATTGCTCTAGCTAATAATCTATTTTTAACCTTTAGAAAATCCAGAAGCTGATCAGACATCCAAATTTTCTTAGCCCTACCAAATCTAAAGGTCTTAACAGGACAATGTCTATGTAAATAATCTCAATTTTTTTCTTCCAGTATATCCCACGCTTGATAAGGGTCTTGTTTATCCCAAAAAGTATCCCAATCTATATTTTGCAAACAAGTAATAAATGCATCTTTATCAAAGTTTCGATATGATCTACCTGTGAAGGAGATCGGCTGGGAAGGCAATTGTAGCTTAAGACGTGTAGTAAAAACTAGCCTATGATCACTGACATTAATAGTCCTTACACCTGAATCAGTTATATGATCTGACCTAGTGATAACCAAATCTGAAAGAGTTGAGGAAGCATCAACCACTCTAGTAGGCTCACTTATTTTTTTACATAACCTATTGTTTTTATTAACTTAATTAAATTAAAATCTCCTAAGAAATATAATTCTTATTCTGGGTTTGACACACATAAACCTGGTATAACTGCTCTAAGCCCATGGTAACACTCTTAACCCTGGTTAAGGAATACTTAAACTGGGTTTAAGAGAGTAAAACCCAGGATAAGTAAAGTTTACCCACCAATTATGGACTTAAACTGGGTTTAACTCACAAAGTGTGGGTAAAAGAGAGACATAACCTGGTTTAGGTCCTTAACCCCATGATTTTTGTACATAGGATGGGTTTCAATTCTACCCATCTTATCTAGCAAATACCCATATTATCTACTCTAACCCATACTATCTCATCTAAATATGGATAAACCTCACCGAAGTCAGGTTTCACCCCTCCTAGGATAGGTTAACCCCTCCTAAGTCGGGTATAGAGGTTCAACCCACCTTAGGAGGGTCTGAGTCAGGTTCAACTGCTCTAAAGAGGGTTGAACCCCTCCTAGATTAGGTATGGGGAATGAACCCATCCTTTAGCCAACTCTTGCATTAGGTAGTTGAACCTGGTATAAATACTCTAACCTGGGATAAGTGAGTTAATCATGGTTTATGAATAGGTAAACTGGGTATAAGGAAGTTAGGGTGGGTTTAAGAGCTAAAGCTGGGTCTTGGTGTACATAAACCTGGTATAAGTCAGTTAAACTGAGTATAAGTGAGTTATCCTGGGTTTAAGGGTATATAGGGTGGGTTTATGTGTCTAACACCCAGTTTAAGTGAAGTTTACCCATTTGGCATGCCATAGTCAGCCGATAGTAGTCACATCTATGCCTTAACATGTGGCGCACTACAATTAACATGCAGTTTTCTATATAGTTTTAATGCACCTGTCACAAGGCAGTCTTCTCAATGCATACATTAGGGTAACAACGTAATATGATAAAAATAGCAAAAGAGCTCTATCAAACATTTTATTTGTTTCCATGCTTCCGAGTGTGTGGCATATGATGCATTACTTTTATTCTTATAATAAATACAGATTAGGTCTGTCGTCCTGAGACACACAACCTATTGTTTAGTACAGGACATAGATCATGAGGCATCTACCTTACATTGTTTTATAATAGAGGCGATTAGGATCCCCATTCATTTTCTACATGGCATGCAAGTCGACGGGGCCATCAGTCATAGACTGTCTGCAACCTACCACACGATAACTAAAGATGTACTGAATGTAAGTGAGTAGGCCAAGGTAATATGTACGATGTAGAGGGATGGGCATCAGTTAATCTTTGTGGAGGTATAGTGGGGTATAGGGACTCTGAAGGATGGGATATGTTATTGTGTATGTCTATGGGAAAGATAGGATGAAAGCGGTTAGGGTGTCTGAATATTATGTCGGCGTGTGTTCAAGCAGCAGATATATGGTATTATTATTTCACGATTTTGGCTTGGACAGTGCTTTTTTTCTTATAACTCACAGTTCGTTATCAAGCCATAACCGCATTCTGAGACCTTTTGGTGTTCTCCAAGAAGCCGCTGGTTAGAATCTGGACATGTTATTACATTGGAGAAGTATTCAAAGTCAACCTCGCAATACATTTCCAGTTAAAACCGTGCAGGGTTCTACTGGGAATAATTCCCTGGCCGCTGTGGCAATAGGCAGACTCACTGTCCATTGCTCCATGCCGAGCGGTAGTAGAAGGAAACCTACATGAATGATTTGAACAAGATGTCCGACATATCTGGATCTGTGCGCATGTATTTACCATAGAATCCAATGGTGCCATGTTGAGTTATTAACAGGGAGACATCCTTAGTTATCCTATATGATCCCTCCATGCCAAATTTCTGCATGTTATTCAAAACAAAGAAGAATCCAATGGCTTTCCATAGCGATACGTCTCGGCACCCATCATCGTGGCTTGCTGACCTTTGACCCCTTAAGTATGTCAGGCGCCGACTTCTGGTCTAGTTCTACAGTGTCAACATGGCGAAGCAAGGAATCAATTTCTATTGATACACCAAAGAAAATCTCTTCTCCTGCATTTATTCTGAGGTTATAAGGTGAGAAATTAATACAAAATGGAGGAATCTGTTAGATAAACACTTTAATTAATCTTTAACCCCCAACTCATTGGGTCTCTTCCCCAATAACGCCGAGCACGTTATTGGGGAACAAACCAAACTCGTTTAGGGTTAAAGATTGATTAAACGCTTACTATTAGCAAGGATCGTATATACGATCCTTGCTATTAGCTCTTCGTGAGCGTCTGTGCTGTGGTGGTTAAACTTAATGTAAAACATAAGCTGTGCATTTTAGCTGACAGATGGATATGAAACAAAGAGAAATCCAATAAGAATGAGCTTCAATGCTTAAGGGAGTAGTCATTATTTATCAACAGGGGGGGGCGGTGGTTTTTTTCGCGTGGACACACGAAATTTTTCTACGCCCCCCCTCGATGGCAGTCAAAATCTTGCACCCCCCCGAGGCGCGGAGAGTTTTCGCGCCCCTCTTTGATCTATTGTAGCGTGCGGGCTTTTTTGCAAAAAAAAAGGGTGAATTTTTTTAGCCTCCCCTCAAGAGGGGTCAAAAACTTTTTTAGCCCCCCCCCCTCGGGAGGGGTCTGAAAATTTTACGCCCACCCCTCAAACCCACCACCCCCCTGTTGATAAATAATGACCACTCCCTAAGTATAGTTATCTTATCCTTTCTGGTATGGGAAAATATGGCACAGGTATTATGCATTTTCACGCCCAAATTGATATTGTGTCAAGACATTAAGGACCACATAATTCTCCCTGATGAAGTGTACACAACATAGATCATTAGACATGATACAGAGAAGACAGATCATATAACAGCGGTTGCTTCAGTAATGGCGAGATCAGAAAGAAATATAATAATATTATGAGGGCACTTGAAAGATACTTGATATAGATAGGTAAGAGATCAATTATGAGCACGTCCCGCCCATGTTTAAGCAAGGAATAGATTGATTTATGAGTCGGCACTATTCGTATATTTCGCTAGAGATGGGGGTCGTCCATGGGTGTCTCCCCATGCCAGTGTATGGGAGGCTTGTGCTGACATGTCAATGACTATGTATGGTGGCATGTATGGGTAGGTGGGGGACGTGAGTGAGCATATCCGAGCAGCACTCTCAAAAGTAGTGTGAGTTGCTCTGTAAGGCGCGTGACGGACCACGTCGGAACTTGCTCCTGTCTGGGCCCCCTTAATAAGGCCCCGGCACACGGAGGTCCATAAGGCCGGACAATCAGCGCCCAAGGCTGGATGCTTGAAGCATGTGGTTGTAAGCACGTCATGACGCGTGGGGTCAACGAGCGCCAGGCCGTGCCCGCCCCACTCAAGACAAGGGTGATCTATGTAGATCCTATTTCAGAGAGATCACTTTATGAGGCCGGCTTATAATGAATCACGGCTACCATATGGAGCCTGGCACCCTCACTCTGTCAGCAGCATGCTGCCACGGCTATTTAATCTGAATAACAATCACCCAGGCACAAGATGATGTTTACCCTTTGGAGATTATTCATTTGAAGACCTTGGCGGTGACTGCTTTGGCAGCGGCAGCCACACGTCCCCTGCAAGGTTTAGTTATGTATGTGCGGCGGGGAGAGGAGAGAGTGGAGGGATGTGGGGGGAGGGGGGCAGGCAGGCGCATGGCAGCAGATAAAGATGGAATCATGAGGTCGCCATGCCATCGAAAATCAATAGCCGGCCGAATTGAATGGTGAGCTGCGGTCTCCCCCACCCTCCAGTCATCCTCATCCCTATCCCTTGCCCCCATACGGTCGGAGCTGGATCGAAATAGGATTGTCTAATACGGGAGCACACGGGATGCTAGGGATATTATCTGGTGGATGTAGTCATAGTGATGCAAGATGATATTGGGAGGTGACCTGTAATACCCGTTAACTCTTAAGTCTTAACTCAGCGAGGAAGGATTCTGGGTTTCCCTGAAGAAACCCTGACCCTATTAGGGTGGCTATGTTGGCTAGGTCTAGGGCATGCTTCTACATAATAGGCTACTTAGTGTATACGTTCAGATGAACATTTCCTCCATGAAAAGATGGTGAAATTGAATTACAAATAGTTAGTTAACTCGCCTGCCGTTGTTCCCAGTACTTAAAACACTTAGGAAGAGTGCATGTCTCATGCTGCTGAACCATGTTGGTCAACTACTTCTAAAGACTTCTCTATATGAATCATTGACAATGATGCAGTGTATGTTGCACTTATTCATATGTATTCTCTCAAAGTGGCGGTTTTTGTAAAACGCCCCTATGTTGTGAACCTACTTCGCCAATAAACAAATATTCAATTGAGGTTAATCTGGAGGATTGACTATAATTTTGAACGCGGGAAAAGTGTCGCATTTACTACTGAAATCAGGACTCAATCTCCACAACTCACTACCCTCTATGCACACGGCATCATGCCTGGCAATTTGGTACCAACATACTAATCCCCCATACATTCAAGCATTATCCGTGCAGGCGATCGGACCCTTTTTTCCCACCCACCCACACCATTCTTTTAATATATTCACTTACACTCCCTCTTACAAATGGAAACTACAAAAATGTAATGCAATCCTATAGACCTGTTCATCCCTGTTTAATAATTATCGCTATTATACTTTAGGTAATCTAAAATAATAAATACGTGTAATGTCAATCGATGACGTTCAATCATGATCACCATTTCATTAACAAGGCATACTAGAGTATCACTGTTTGAATATTTGCTTCGATTTTATACATATGGCTCTGTTACACCATCTCTAGAATATTAGTTTGCATTCTGGCAATTTGCTAGGACTATCCATGGGCATGTTGTTTCGTTACTTAATTATCTTTTTGGCTCCATAGTCTCATTATGCGGATTACAATTAATAAGAGAAATCAAAATCAAATTAGGTTCGAGTATTAGAATCTATGGCTCCAAGCTTTCGGAAACAATGAACTACTGATTTCATTCACCCCTTATTTCTTTTGTACATTAATTTGCAATGATGTGATTCTCGACAAAAGTTTGGTAAATACAATATTCAAAATTGTACAAATATTGATGTAAATCTTTTCAGAGATCACATTTGGTATTATAAGAATGGGAGTTCTCTTGTGATGACTGATACTTGATGAAGGTTGGAGACACATTGAGTGAAGAGAATTGCTAGTATTGGCCACATTTGCCTTATTATATATCAAGGGTCTGAGGCAGCTGCTGTTAGCATCTCCCTGTACACTGAAAATTCCTAAATACTGCTATATATCCTTTGTAACTTCGGGGAATACTGATTTCTCTATGTAAGTAAAAGGATCTCTCTTTGTGTTGAACAAAATTTTAGTCTTAAAATCAAAATGATTTTTTAAGATAGATATTTGTTCTGAGACAGTTTTGTAAAAGAAGTCGTTTTTCCATCAACTAAATTTGATTAAATACTGAGAAACATAATCTGAAGATTAGAAAGCTGCGTTACGGACCTTATACATGGCAGCCTTTATTGTTGAAGAATTATTGATATTATTTTGCTATGATAATTGTAACAATAATTAGAGACATATGTAGCTAGATACATGTCATCATAAATCTATTCGTCTCTAGTTTTGAAGTATATTTTAAACTTGCACAATCCTATACAAAAATATTCTAATTATATTAACCGTTAATTCGAGGTTGTGATTCATCAAACTATTGATTTATTCCTGTCGGAATCCAATCAAAACAACCAATATCCCCTTAAAAGGTACTCTAGATTAAAATGGCTGCTAATACCGCATGTAAAGTTTCGATCATTCGGGCCCTTTAGCGCTTATTATACAAACTAGCTCGATCGATTCAGGTGAAAAAGAAAATGTCAGGCGCCTTCAGTGTGTGCCCGCATGGTTGTCAACCTTTCCTGTGATTTTTCACTCTAAATGATAAATGATGGCCCTGGATTAAATATTTACAGTGCATTTATAATTAAATCTAATGACAGCTGTTTTACCTTGCATTTGCTGAAGCTACTCCACGCTAAGATTAGTTTTGCCATTGTTGTGGGGAGGTCGGTAACTGCGCTGGAGTGAAGCAAGGGAAATGTCCGTAAGAGGACGTTGTGTTGAGAAGGCCTTTGTAATTTACTGCGTCCTTGTAGATGAATGATCTGAACATTAATTTTTTATTTTATTTTAACCGTTGTTACCTTTATCTTTACAGGTCAGATGAAATAAAGTAAGAGAGAAAACATAGCTGAGAACGATTTAAGCTACTCAACATAAAAGAGCATGCACACTCTCAGTCCCAATTGTAGATAGGCTAAATACCCCTGTAGGTAGGCAATACAATCACCTGTGCCTACAGTACAATCTAAATCTGGTATGTAGTTTTATGCCTACAGCAGGTTCAATTGTATAGCAGAATAAAAATGACTACTGTATACTGCTAGGCGGATAGTGCGCGTAATGTCTGTAAATGATTGATACTGTATTACAAGTCTAACGTAATATTAGTTTGATCCTCCCCGAGGAGATGCTCATTCTTCGATGGTCATTACCAACTGCGAAACTACAGCCCCACATCTTCAACCATTTCACAGGCCCCTCCAAAGGGGCTGAATTTTTACAGTCCCCTTTTTACTGGCCCCTTCTGGGGGGCATTTCCTTGGAAAATAAGGATTTAGGTGATAGTACTTCGGGGTTTCACAGCCTTGGAATGGTTATAATGCGTTATTTGTTTAGGTTCTTTTGATAACATACAAGTTATATCAGGTATCAAAAGCCCCTTAATCCTAAAATTCAATTCTGTTAAAAGCCCCCTTGTTCCCTTATCGGCGCGTCGATATCCACTGCTCCGTTACCTCAGTTGGTACTCGGGTCTAGGCTGGGTAATTAATTATGTTGGCGAGAAAATAAAATCAAAACACCACTCTATTATAAGGGAAGTACTACTCTGGGGTTCAATGATAATAATAGCTGGCAAGTCAGAAACCACCGTGTAACCTTCCAAGAATACCGTACACTATGACACTATATACCCCCCCCCCACATCATACAAACCCAACTGTCTAGTCACACAGCCCAAGGCCCTTCTGCCATGGTCTGCTGTATGACTATGTCTTGCTGTGGAAGCCAGCTGTCAGGTCGTGTACCATTATGAATGTGCCTTTAGGCCACTCGTCCTGGTGGCCGACTTCATTCCCAGCCTTGCTGTTGGGGCCAGGGGCTGACTGACCTCGTGTCTGCTTGGTTTTGACTGACGGCCGCCGGGCCAGCTCCAGGCCCCTCCAGCCTCGCCCCTCATTGACCATGTCCTCGTCATATTCAGTTTATGACGGTAGTGCTTCTTGTTCCTCCACTGATTGGGAATTGCCCGCCTGGCTCTCCCCTCCTTTGTCGGTGGCGTGTCCTTGCGGGATGTATATACGTGTCTTTGGGGTCGTGTTTATTATTAGCTGGTTGTAGGTTGGGCGCTACAAGCGGGAGATAGAATTGTACACTGGACAATTGGTTGGTTGCCTCCTTTGCAATATATCATAGTGGCTATGCAACATTTCTGTCAATATTGGAATATGAAATAGTAGATGTTGTAATAGGGAGGTACCAGTGTGTGGACTGTAGTGGGACTAGAGCCCCATAGGTGGTTGCAAATACTGGTCGCCGAAAGGCCCAATATCATTCTTCCTTTATTTTTTAGAACTCTTGACACTAGTTTTACATTTCACTGCAGCATAGATCTATATAGAAGAAAGGATCGTGTTTATGCGAATATGCTGCTTTCATAATTGGCTCAATGGTAAATCCTGGAGATTACACATTCATCCCCTGACGGGCACGATATTGGATATTATCTGGTAACAGATTAATCACCGTCTCCAGACTGTATCAGAGAGTGAAATCTTTCAAAAGAGAAGGCGCTCTTGGCTTATTACTTCTAATATAAAAAGAGTACCGGTAATACACGCGTCTCCTGCTATCTTAGCCGGCTTCCTGTGTCCTTATCCTCTTCTATACAGTCCAGTGTAGGTATTGCATTTCTCCTTCCCTGTCTTGCTCCATCAGAAAATGTTCAATATCTCACTACAGGCTGGACGTGTCTGTCCTTCTCGATTATAGACTGGACCCCTTGCCATCTCCCTCCCCTCTCTCATACTCTCCCCTCCCTCAGTGATGGTATCTCAACATCCTCCAGCTGCTGTGCACACCAAGACATACACATACTTCCTTCGTCAAATTACCTGTCATACCCGGTATCATCTAGCTTCTATACTGTTCTACAGGCCCCGCTGACTTTGCCATTGCTAGTCGTGTATAGTATACAGCATAATGTCCTAACATTCTACAAGAGAGCCTATGTAAGTGCACGCCTTGCAGCGATGTAATATGTAATCTCCTACCATCCAGTATATTCAATATCCTTCATCCCCCTTCCAAACCTAGCACCGAATGCACCTCATCTCCAGACAGCAAAAAGAGACTCAAGTCAATCTACGCTTTTACTTGGCGTAATGCTTCTTCCTCTAATGTCTTTTCTACACGTCGATGATGTAACGTGAGCCGCCCATCCATGTTTGTACCTGTGTATTTAGAGTATCTAGATGGATTCCCCAGCGTCCAGAATATCTTAGATAGGAATATCGTTCACCGGAGGCATATTGAACAGGATAATGTCTAAAAGAAAGTTTTTTTTCACAGATAAACCATTCAACCTACAATTTAAAACCATCTCAAAGTGTAACATTGATATATTTTTTTTTTCAGAATCATATATCCGCTGTATGTATTGAAGTTCATATCACCATTGAGTAATGCTTTGTATACAATACCCCATCTAGTGATCAGGTTACTACCCCAATATCCCTATCATATGTACATAGCTGGATCTCAGGCAGCCTTTTCAGCATGCGCCCCTCTCATACTCTGAGGGTGGTATGTAGCTGTGACCCCAAACTGTCTGCCCCCAGTCGGTATCTGTGCTGCTGCCTGACGTCGTCCCCGGTGGGGTAACCACCACCTGGGTGAGCTGCTGCCTGCCAGTTCCCGCCTTGATAACGCCAGATAACAGTGGAGTAGCTCTGCGCGCTTTGATCTGCGGCGCCTGCGAGCAGCTCGCCCCCAACACGGCCCCAATCATACCAGCACATCATTGGCCCTGATTCTGATTAAAGACGCCGTCCATAGCCGCCCGGGAGGATGGGGCCTAATCCGCGACTCAGGGCGGGCTGGGTGGGCGAGGGCCACCGCCCCTTTCCCAAATATTCAGGAATAATCGACCAAATCCGCCCGGTCCGATGGAATACGCAACCGAGCACATTAGACCCCAAATGAAACAAACATTTGGTAAATTGCGGCCGGCGCGACCAATGCAGTACCCCCACACCCACTCACACCATATCCCTATCCTCCATCTCACTATGCCGGTACTGTTTGAGAGCGGCGTTTGAAGGTAAGCGCAACAAATGAGGCATTGCAGAAACAAATTGGAGTAGCTCAACAAAGACATGCACACGGCCAATCGATGCAGGGAAGCCCATGGAGGGGGCCTAGTACTAGCTACCATCGCGTGCTGGTCACAACATAGAGGGACCCTGGCTTCTCTAACTTTAGTTCCGGACAGGGTGGGTATAGGTACAGGAGAGCCTTCTCTCCCTGGGTAGGTTATTGTTGGGATGGTAGAGGGATGTGGAAGTACGGCTGGATGGATACTCACTCTGATCACTGAATGAAGAACGGTTCAGCATCGATTCTACCGGGTATATCATCCAGAACTCTCCAAACCAGCTTGCTCCTTTGAGAATACAATATCTATCTGACCCTTCGATATAAGTATAGGAAAATCTTGATTAGAAGGCTACCATTTCTGCAACCGCTTACAACACAACATGGCAATTAGATGATTATTTCCACATACATAAAGAAGTCCCTAACCGTTCCTTTCTGTTGTAGCATGCATCATGTACCCTTCCAGAGTTTGGCTCCAGGGTAGAGACAGGAAGACCCCTATTTAAGTCCTTCTAGGACAATCCTATAGAGCAGTGTGTCTTCGTACTCGCCTGATTGCGTGTACATTCACGCTCTGTGTCCCTCAAGAGTAGGCTTCCTGAAAGAGGTTTGTTGGCGCAGAGGAGTAGGCGGTATTTTGGTGGGTGTTTAGGGAATTGGGTTGTTTGTGTAAGCCATGTTACTCCTAAATGCTGCTGAGTTCGATTGTTGATAGTTGATTCAATACCTTGTAGATGCACTGGTATAGTATAGATGCTAATGTCATATTCTAATGCGTATTGGGCGTATTCACAGCATTCTCATATATACCCCCCCCCCCCACATTGAAAGGCTGCAGTTGTGTACCAACACAATGAAAGTGGTCGGGTCAGAGGTTGTTGGAGATCTAGAGTAGTATAGAGAGAGTAGTCACGGACACAGGCGGAACTAGCTAGAAGTATATATGAGTGGTAATGGTTTCAGGCTACAGGTAAAGGGAGAGTAGTCATGGACTGGATGGCTTGATAAACGTATAATGGACAGAAGTCATGATAACGAACTACCCCGTATAGATGTACAACAAAGATAATGATCACAGGCACAGACTCTTCTATTTACTGATATATGGAAGTGGCGAGGGATACACCCGATACATGCTCTAGTACATGACAAGTGGTCGTGACTACAGACGGTTATAAGGCGTATTAGGCGAGTCTTATGGACTACTTGACATCATTCTAACCGTATTTAGGAGAACCACATCCATGTCTTGGCAACAGGCTGTTCTTAGCAATAGTACATGGAGAGTGGCCATGGCAGTAGACTTTTCTAAGTAGTACATGGAGAGTGGCCATAGCATCGGGCTGTTCCTAGTAGTACATGGAGAGTGTCCATGGCAGTAGGTTATTCTTGGAAGTAGTAAATGGAGAGTGACCATAGCAGTAGGTTGTTCTAAGTAGTACATGGAGAGTGACCATGGCAGCAGGCTGTTCTTGGTAGTAATACATAGAGAGTGGCCATGGCAGCAGGTTGTTTTGTGTAGTTTTATGTAGAATTTATAATTATGTAGGACTCACTCTGAGACGGTTTAGAAGGGTGTGGCTGTTTAGGTAGTAGTAATAGCAATATATGGATAAAGGAAACGATCTGTTCTATTAGGAGGGATATGGTGTCATATTAATCATATAAACAGCCCGGGTGTTCCACATACATCACATAATTGGCTTACTTTGCAAGAATAAAAGATTATTTATTGAGCAAGCAGTCGGGGATACTCGTTAGCAACAGATAGTGTAGGAAGTATCGTAAGAAGACCCTTACTAGCAGTGTGTTGAAGCCATTTTAATGATCAATTCTTTGTTTTTAACTGTGGGTGTAGATTTTGTGAATGTTGATAGTACAAGATGGTGCTAGTATAGGTAACTTGTTCTCGTGGACTTCTTGGTACTCAAGTGATATATTTTCATGAAGGGTCATCAAGTTGGAAAAAAGAGCCTGTACAGTTGTTTTCAAGTCTATATGGGACAATTGAGGCTGGAAGTTAATTACCTCTCTCAATCAGTGGCACTCATTTGAACCTTGTGCTTATTTAAGGCCGTACTTGACACTCAAAAATTCGCAGTAGTTAAAACAAATTATTTGGCACGTAGGCCTACAGCTTCATTGCGACGATAAAGTTTACATCAAGCCCTGGGTTGGCTAAATTCGTAGACGGATGAATCCCTTTAGGTTGTTTTTCCTGACCCTCAATCTCATTGGAAGTAGACTTGAAATAGTTCCAAACTCCCCAAGAGGCGGACCAGCGGTCATCAGGCGGGCATTACGTCAGCCCGTTTCGGCACACCACGATCCCCGACGACGGATGAGGGCATTGATCTAGGCTCCCCTGGCTTCTCGCGAAATCTCGTCGCATCTAGAAGCGTCTCGGATGGGACGGGATTAGGCATGAGAGCGTACTGGGGCGTCGGTTACTGGCCCGACATCTGGCCAAGCTGATCCGTGGGGCAGCTGCCGACATGGACATGGCCCAGCCTTTTACCGACGGCCGACTTTATAGCCTATAAATACTGCCTGCGGTGAGTGAGCAGCCCCTACCAGCAAAGCTCACTGCACATGCCTAGATCTAGGTCTTGCAAGAACGCGCCCCTTTGGTTGGTCAGTGATGAGGGAACCCAACGTCGACAAAGCCCTGAGCACACTGGACTGGCCACATTCATACAAAGGACCATGACCTTCGACCTCAGTACTTTCCAATCGCCCACTACCCCTTCCTGTTCCACCCATTCCCAGGATTTCTCTCCGTGCTCTAGTGTCCATCACGATTCAACATTGGGGGATGAAACTCAAGCGGTACTTTTTTGTGTGTTTTCGAGAAGCGTGTTTGTGGGGTATGGTAAAAAAATAAGACAAATGGGTTATGAACAATGAACCTCTCTTATTTCTTTGAAGTGTTACGTTCAGTAGATAAAGTCACAGTTTGAATAATTACTAAGTGAGTATTCTTGAATCTCCTTTCTATTTAAGCCAGAATTCACGGTAAGGGCCATTTTCCACCACCCGATATGAGTGCTCTATCGGCCGATAGCTGCCCCACAGAACTACCTTGGCCGACGGGGCTGCCATAGGGTTCAATGGTAGGGCATGGTCTCTGTCGGCCGAAAATAGCATCTACTATGAGTCTAGCGGCCGATAGAGGGGACATATCGGGTGGTGGAAAATGGCCCTTACTGTATAATGGGTCATTCCAAGATTTACGAGACATGTGGTTCCTTGGGCATATAATAGCAAGGGAAACTACTTCTACACCACCAATAATATTTTTATTTCTTAGTGGGGGTCTTAGCTAAGATTTCCATATGGTTTGGGTGAGTCTTTGGGCATAATTTATTTTTTATATGCATTTATTTATGAATTTTCATGAGCGGATCCATCTAACCTGGTTAGGGAATATCACCAGTCTTCTTATTATATGCAATCAAGAGGTACCCTGGGGGGTCTTCCATAAAAAGTTTTGTTTTTATGTACTCCGGGAATTACCCATGCCAGGTACATATAAGTGATTTTCAATGCACACTGCGATCAGTAACGTTCCAGGGACGTTACTGATGGTTACAGATATGACTGGATGGTCAAGGTTATATTTTCATAGTATCAACCTACCACCTAGTATAGTGTTTGTAGCATTTCCTATCAATTGTAGATGTGTCTGGCTTATGTGAAAAGAGTACTTGGTGTATGTAAAGACATATGTATTATCATTTACAGGCTGATGGCCACTGCTTAATGGCTAGGGTCAAATGTGGTACTACACTTAGTGAATTGCTCCTCAACCTGAGACGCTAAGACTGCACGGGCAGCAGGTAATGTTGTGCCTGAGGGTTCACATTTGAGCTGATAATAATGGTCACACCTGTAGGGTATTAGGTAGTTAGTTGTCTGCTGATGACGTCAACGTGCACGAAGCTTCCTTTCCAAGTAGTCTCATTCAATTAAATGTCGCGTGGCCCTGGACAAGGGGTGTAATTGGGGAGTGCAAATCATGCCAAAACCTGGTCGTTATTTAAAGTAGTACCCTGGATAGTCATTACGAAAAAAGCTTGGACCCTGAGGCCACTCAGGGGGCGGAGATCACCAACCACGCCCCCCTCCCCATCGAAAATCAGCTCTACGAAGTCCAATTTCACAGTCTTCCAAAGTAGGAGCATGACTCCAGGGGATCATCCTCATCACCTGAGTCATCATGTCACCCTTTCTGAGCTTCTCCTGTGTTGCAATGATTGGTGATTAGAATGAGGACAGCATTTGCCTTCTTTGTTGGGTGCCAATGGCGCCATTAATCAGACCTTAAGAACACGGACGAGTTATACAAGTAGCCCTTTGTCACTGGGTTCAGGATCCAGAGGCTGGTATGAGAACCATTTTTCCTGGAGCCAGTTGCCCTCATGCCTATTTAGATATAACGTTATGTTGATCATGTTAGTGCTCTAACCGCGGTGAAATCTAAATGTATGAAATATAACCTAGTACATTATTTGTCTGACAGGTAAATGAGGTACACTGACAAAGTCAGTAGAAAATGGGAATAAGGTCGACACCTTGAGCCCCAAAGGCTCTATATGGAAGTTTTGTAGTTGATTGCACGTCTTATCTGCAGGGTCAATATCAATCGCATGTGGTATCAGCATATTCGTACACACGGATGTACATTGCTGGTAACAGAGAGAGCTGTCAGACCATGACACATCCACTTTCAGAGTATTGACACATGTAATACTTGTCGATGGACAAAGTCCACGGCCTACATTTTAGATTTAACCTATATCCACTCCCTGCCCTTTGACTGACCTTTCCATCGATGTACAACAGCAATAGCAATATTCAAACAAAAGATAGGATTTCAACTACATGGGGTTTCGAGTTTTTATTTGGCCTTGTCAACTAAGTCCATTATATGTTCTAGCTGTCATGTTATTTATAGCCAATCCCACGTTCATTAGCCGACTTGTCAGGCTACAATCATACATATACTGCTTAGAACCAATTAAACTTTCCTCTGACAGGTCAGCGAAGAGCTTATTAGATCTCAAGGCAAAGTAAGCCAAACGAAAATCATATTATATAAAAGAAAATTTATATGGATTATACGAATACCGGGTATTTGTGTCTTTCGAATGGATTCAGTAGTCTCTGCTCCAGTAAGTCCTATGTTATTAGCATACAGCTCTCTATGATTTAAAGCTTTGAGCTCCATAGTAACCACCTTTTGTAACCAATATAATACTATGCCAAAATGTAACATTTGCAGACTTGTGGTCTCTACCTTGACCCATACTCAGCATACTCTTTTCTTATAGAAGGATGTTTGAGTCTTGGCTGACATGTATGCAGTATGGCCGGGTGGTGCCCGCGGTTGCTGTGGTGTCGTAGAGGGGGAGACGAGGATGAAGGTTGGCAGAATATCAGTATTGATTGACACGTCACATCCCCACATTGGCCCTCACAATGCAACCCTCCATTTGAACTACAACTAAAGCAATGCACAAAAGCCAACCAAGTATCTCTGATATATAATTAAAAAGCATCTTTTTGTACCCATATTTGGCTACACCTTAAAAAGCGATATACATCTAAAAGAAGTGAGTGCTTGTTTCTCTCTTTTTTATATTCCTATATGTTGCTTTGTCTACAAAGCCAGTTGCATACCATACCCTTTTGTCAGCTTGGTGTTTTATTTGCCCGGACCGGGCCCAGTGCATCATGTGTTCTGTAAATAGGATCAATAGCCTTGGACGAATACAAAATGCAAGAAGCATCCTCGGTGCTCCTGTTCAATTCATTTGCCGCTAGTTGGGGAGAGCGTCAGGCTATGTACGCCGGTGCCATGCAGTGATAGATGTGGATGGATGGGATGGGGGCCTGGTGTCGCCAAAACCCCCCTTCACTATCCCCCATCCCCCTGTGCGACAGGTAGGCAACCAGCTGTTTGCTACTGTCACCATCCAGTTTGACATCTGATATAGCAGTCACACAGGCTGAGCCGTTCTTTAAGGGACCGATTTGGAGCGGCGGTTGCTGCCCGTGTAAAACAACCATATAACTTTGCCGAACATGCTCAGGCATGGTGGCCTCAATGCTATACCCAGGCTAAATATTCACAGTGCCAAGCAGTCAACCCCCTACCACCCCATTCTTTTCCTGCCACCCGCTTGCCTTTCCACCCCCTGATATACCATTTTCCACCTTGGTCAGGTAAATATTTGCTCCTGCACCAAGCCGGACCATTCTTCAGGAGGTTTCGCCCGGGGCTACTGACACCGGCACTTTTCTTATGGCAGGCGCCCCAAGACAAAGACAAGCGGTCATCTTGGGCACGAGGACCAGCCTGCGACCAAACACTGCTCTGCGTCACTCCAAACACACCGTGTTTGTATGTGTCAGTAGTTAGACAGATCGAAGGAAGCAATTAGGAGTGCTTGTTTTACATTCAGCCCCCGTGGAATACATCAAACATATTGCCTGATGACCATGAAGCTGTAGCCCAGCATCTTTTTACTCACGCCTGGCGGCCCGCCTCCCTGCTTCCCCTTATTTACATATCTCATCTGGTGCAGCATCTCCAACCAGCCTAAGTCAGTGACGAGCTACTCACAAGCAGGCTTGATTGTATGATATTATTCACATTTCAGAGACTTCCTATGCATAGCTGCTTCACTTTTTTTTTTCTTTTCTTGCTCTGCCTCAGGGCGTGTGTTACGAAGTGTCGCTATTGCACATTCCACATACGAGAAGTGCAATCATAGTCAGCGTATAGTGTTTGAAATATGAAGCCTTATGCTTCTTAGAAATTGATGGAATTGTGTGTACTAAGTTCACCGCTACTCATAGTTATATTGGTTATTTCCTGAAGATCACACATGCAGCAACCCACTTTGCACAGAACTTTGAAGTAACGTTGAAATAATGTCGGTCATGGTATTTGAACGCTGATTCAACGTAATGCGTCTACTTGGGAGGTGAGCGCTAGGTGCTTGGCTTCGTTGGCTTATGAATAAAACGTGCTAACCCAGACAAATAATATATAAGAATGTTAACATGAACAGGTGAAAGGGCAAGGGAAGCACACATGCCATGTTACTATTGCACTGCCCGAGGGAGGGGAATCGAGAAATCAAAGACAAACGATAGTCATACTCGTAGTATACTAGACACAAGAAGTATGATTAAGCGGAAGCGAAATAGTTATCAAAGGAAGGCTGACATTGAGAAGAATGAGGGCCTGGCAACAAAGTAGGCCAGCTGTATGCTAGAAGAAGGGGTAGGTTGGTGTATGTCAGCGCCATTGGAGGTCAGATGACGGCCGATGTCTGTGGCCTTGATACATGTCTTATTGATCAGGCAGCCAGCAATCACTGCCCACCCCGAACTCACAGTCTCTGCAACTCAAATAGATACCCTTTTAGGCAAATACAATCACTCTAAAAGTAGCTCAATACAGGGTCAGGGCCAAATACAGACGGCTCAGTGGCAGTCCGTTGACTTATTGAAATCATTACCCCAAGCTAGCCATATTGATGTCGCTAAAATGGTTTCCCTGTAGGTCCAAATCGGGCGTGACAGGCTGATGGTGCGCCAATAATATGAGAGGAATTGACCTTTTGGGCCTCCCTGTAGCCACACGGGATATAAGACATGACATTTAGCACTACTGGAGAAGTGGTTCACATAGTCAGTCCCTCCAGCGGCCTATGTGGGGATGGGGAGAGAAGGAGCTGGTTGATGGGAGGTATTAGGTGAGGTGCGTCATTGTAACAAACGTGTCAAGTAGCGGAGACAACGATTAATGGTATGATGCATGGTCTGGTCTGGAGGTGGGAGATGTATGTTAACAATGGACGAGCAGCTCCTCCAGCATGGGGAAATAACGTCAGCGTGGGATGTAGACAATACATTGATGTATGCTGGTGTCACATAGCCACACAGACCAGACCGTATACAGCTGTATACAATCATCGTCCCAACCTAATAACATTGTGTGACGCTTAGATTTAATATGATATGAAGGCTGGGTAGAAATCTGATCTAGATACACAAGGATGTATCGTAAAAATTTGGCCCCCCTTGAATAACGAAGTAGCATTTTTTCAGTCTGGAGTGTTCTTTATCTACTCAGAAAGCGCATTACTTCATTTTATCAAATTCATATTTCTACAAGTATATTGCAGTGCACTTCATGATGTGGCAATTGAGCATTTAAGTGGCTTATGCCTCTGGGACTAAGTTGTCAACGTCTCGAATCTAGATCTCAATCACAAACTGTATAAAAAGGAACATACATGTATGATTTCAAAGGGGTACTTTCTGCCATCAAAGTCCTTTGATTCAGTATGACCTTCACCATTCCCATTGATGTTTTTATATCCAAACATTTTAACGCCGCTAAACATAGTATTCAAATAAAACGCAGTCAGGGTCTGAGTTCACTAAATGCTTGCGTATCACACAAACATTGGCTCCAGCTACTGTATACCTCCCTACGATTGATGCATACACAGGGTGGACTTATGGCGTAAAATATCAAACACCAGTTGGGGATAAGGGACAGAATAGTATTGATTGCCGAAATACGCCACAAGAAAGGTGCCCATAGATCCTACACATACTATCATCTACCTTAAGTTAATCCTTTCCCGTCTGCAATTCCGTCTCTACGGATGCTATACCATGAGTCTGAACAGACTCTGTCTGCCATCCAAAGGCAGTTGCTAGGGCAGGCCTTAGATTGCAATCTGTTTTCTCCTTATCGCTTCTACAGAGAACTTCCTCAGCGGACGGTAGACAAATCCCCACCGGATGTCCTGTGCCGAGCACCCTTTTATCGTTGTTTGAGTGTCAGTGAGTGCGTACGCATCGCGATAGAAACATTATCGGCGTCAAAGCCGTTGGTCCATAGAGCCGCCGCAATGGGTCGGAATGAATGTAATATAACAGCAGAGGGTTTGTGGGCCCTTTGCCGCCGAGGGAGCTAACAGATAGCTATGGAAGGGTGGTGACGAGTGGTCCATGCCATCAAAGCGGGTGCTTCATTATTTAATCATGTGGACATCCAAAGGTGGACACTGGACGTACTTACAGGTGGAACCAGGTATTGTGTCATCCTATAGGGACAGGGGCACCACATGCAGGTGGGTTAGGACAGGCAGCTACATATTGCAACCAGAGTAAGCTGCCTCCCCATACCAATATCCACCCTCCTCCTGATGTTTCCACTCCTTCTTTGATGGCGCTAAATGAGACGAGACAAAGAACACAGTCTCTGCAGGCGGCAACAGAGGGACGAGGAGATGGGCCACATATTTACGTCACCCTATGAGTTGTGTCGTGCCCATTGCGTGCACCAGCTACTGCAAATGACGCCCACCCCCTCCCTTGTCTCGAGCCTGCTTCTCCTCCCTTTCGCCGTATCTCACGACAGGTAAAGCCGAGGGAGGGACACGCAATGCTTTTAGTGTCAACTTCTCAAATGGCAGCGTGATCCACAAAATAAAAGTCCTCAATAAAGCTGTCATGTTTGTCCATTCAAGCACCCTTGCCTGCTTTGTGGCACTAATTAATGGCACCATGGTGAGGAGAAATGGACATATAGACAGGTCTTAAAGTGATGCCATTTAGAATATTTTTGCCGCAACTGATGAGTTACGGTTTACAGGAATCCAAGATTCCATTGCATGCCATGCACTATATTGGACATATATTTTAAGAACGAAATGGGTGAGTACTTAATGGGTTCAGAGGAGATTGAAAAGTTAAAACAGCTATGATAGAGATACAATGTGCTATATTCAGAACCATCAGATTACTATATATCTGATTCGAGGCTTTTGATGAATTAACAACTATTTTCTACCTATTCACTGGCTATATGTTTCACCTATGCTGTTGAAGATGGCATGAAAATAGAAGTGAATGTGGCAGGGAAGGCACTTAAAAGGCTTTCCCATGATAGGCAGTTGAATAAATCACCTTACCCCCTGGCTAGGAGTCATCAATATAGGATTCTTTATACAAATATTATACTGCAAGGTATTTGACGTTTGTATATTCCCTCACAGTTCTTCCATACTAGACTAATTTAGCATACGAAGGGAAGTAAGCTGCACGTGGCTCTCCTCCCCATGTTTATATGTGCGATGAGATCGTATAGTTGTGCATACCAGAGAGATGGCAATGTGTCTATTATTTATGCTGAATTCTCTTGGTGACAGAGACTCTTTCATGAACCATGTCTCAAAGTGTCGACGCCTACTGATGGCAGAGCAGGACACGGCTAGCGTGACTTAGGGGTGGCACCGTGGGTGAGCAGCTATTCGCCCATTTACTACAGGGCTAACCACTCTGCATGCACTCAGAGCAACTCGCCACCCATAGCATCAGCAGCCCACCGGAATGTAGGTTTTACATGGTTGGCCGCTCCGGACATGCTCCATAAGCCATGTAGGTGTGATGTTGTACAGTTAGGAAGTGAGTGGTTTGTTAACATGCTCGACGAACGTCCGGGTACATTAGCATGGCTGAGAGCTGGGTAATATGGGAGGTGAGGTAGAGCATGTGTAGTAGCACAGCATGTTATAATGTATGCCCTCTGATTCTTTTAGACAGTGATGTATATGACCATGTTCTATGTACAGAGCTGTTATATGTATTATTACACTCAGAGGTCAACCATTCAATTACTATCTGTGTAAAATTGATGTTGTCTGTCAGATTGAGTGTATTAAAAAGCCGTTATCTGATTTAACGGTACACCGGATCCCCCCTCGGGCTAAGTGCATGAACAGTACTGCAGTCTGCAACATAGATCATGTCATTCAATAGTGCCAGCTGGCACGAAAAGCACTGAATTCAAAGAAAATATGTAGGAGAGAGAGAAAGAGAGAGAGAGAGAGAGAGAGAGAGAGAGAGAGAGAGAGAGAGAGAGAAAGAGAGACAGACAGACAGACAGAAAGAGACAAAGAAAAACAGACATAGAGAAAGATAGACAGAGAGAAGAGGGGTGTGTCTGAGGTGTATAGGAATGGATTGATGCTTTCACGTATAGTAAAGAAGATGAGACGGATGAGTGTTCAGAGGTTTGGCGGCCGTTCCATCATAAAGCGTCCGGAAGACGTATGGGTGGCAAGAGACTCACTGTCCATTGCCAGTTGCTCCTCTTCAATATGAAGATATTGTCTGATACCTTCCGATACATTGATAATGATCTGAACGGGTTGTTCTTTTTTCGCTTCGGTGTCTCGTGTTTAAAATATGTGATACTTACATGGGTGAGCGCACCTGTGCTTGCTGAGAGCCAACATGTACAATATATGATACAGAGGAACAATGACCAACAGACAGGTGTGTATGCCTTCTCTGAGTGATCAATGTGATTAGATTAATATTAAGATTGTTCTCCCGTCAGGTAAGATATTAGTAAATGTTAACTTAAGAACAGTCTACAATATTATAAGCAGATGTTTGTTTATGGGTCGTTTTAGGGTAGAATGAGCAGTGATACTTCCCTGCTTGTTCTGAAGGTGACTGTTATAATTCTTATTCTATAAAGAGCAGGCGCTCTATTTAAAGGACCTGAGGCGACCAAAATATCGACTGCTGCTATTCTTTGCACCCTGCTGCTGCTCGCTTCTCCTTGTGGTGGGCAACAAAGGCTGAGCAGCTCGGGGATCAAAAGACAGCGGTCAGCCGCTCTCTGGCCAGCCTCCGACAAACTGCCAATTAGCGCGCGCCCTGGGACCGACCAGGCGCCGCCGCTTTTCAGGTTACTAGCAGAGATCGGATGCGTGGATAACGATTTGGTCACGAGCCTTAGAGCCCTAAATATGAGGCGGGCTGTCGGCAGCAGGGCCCTAGGGACGATCCATCACGCTGGTTGTGTCGCCGCCCCACCCGCCCCGTCGTGCTGCCCCCGGTCGTAAATCTCCCCATCCTGGTCGGCGGAATCTGTCCCTGATGCTATTCTCATTTCGGTGACTTGACCCCACCGTGTCCTCTTCGGTAATGGGAAGGCACTGCCACGGTGCAGCCTCAAGACCATCGCCACCGTCTCTCCCTGGACTACTATAATACAGCAAGTACTCCAAGCACCATCTTCCATTGGAAAGAGCTCCGCTATCCATTAGCACCGTCTTTACACTCATGTATGGTAACCACCACTGCCTATTTATGGCACAGCCATTGTGCCCTGCCACAATTACCTCCAGTCCCGCCATCTATTGATCTAATGCCTTAGTATTATATCTCGGCCACATAGACATTTAGATTAACATAAGAGCGTGGCGCAGATGTGAATTATAAAAAGTGCTCCTTTCCCTTTGTCTCGACTTGACGTACCGTAAATGTTTCTTGGGGTGAAGTTATGCCTCAAGAAATCTCTCAATGACAACTGTCTGGCAATTGTAGTTGTCTGTCTACATGTGATCCTGAATATATTTATAAATCCATTGAATTCAAAAGAGTATACCCTGTGTGACTATTGTGACAGTCCTACATGCTACGCAATAGTACAATCTTGTCCATTCAATCATCCATCATTGTCACAACACAGGATAAAAATAAGTAAAGCAGAAAACTGCCACCAATAAAAGCATTTAGCTGAGCACCCCTGCCACTATCAGTCACCACCATGGAGCCACAGTTACCACTCTCTAACCAGCAATGGTCGCTGCTGTAATAAACGGTACCAGACCCAGTCTCGTATGTTATAACCACCTGTCATCATCAGTCACAATGGATATAACCACTAGAATAGCCTTCTATCCATGCCTGTGGACACCTCATGGGGTAGCATAGGTATCTCAACTCTCTTTATAGAGCGCTGCTGCCATTGATGCCCAAGAAGACAATAGGCAGCTACAATAGGTCTGCTCCAATGTTTAACACAAATCACCCTCATATGAGAGTTCCCCCACTGGTGTAATTTATATATCAGTTTTCACATAATGTATGTCAATGCGGTTTTCATAATGGGTATTGTCTATAAAAACCACTAGTTCATGTCCACGTCGCCCTTATTTCCTCAAACTAAAGTGACGTTAGAGGGAAGGGTTGCTGTCAACCATAGAACGTACAGCTTGTAAGGTGACGTCGCAACGACAGGCCTACGTCATAACCACGTCTATGGCTGACGCAGGAACAACGTCGAGCGCTGTCACGACACTCGCTGACTTAAAGCCCTTCGTTTGACATGTTAATTAAGTGAGGCGAATCAGTTTGAGACCAACCCTACCTCTTTCTCCTAATACTACTTTGCCCCCCCCCCAAACAAGCCTCACCTACCAACTCTTCTCCAGCATTGAAACAGTTGCCGGGAGGCGGGTACCCGCTGCAGGCGTTCTACTGCCTGTCATACATAAGTGTCATGACTGATTAAGAGCTGCGGACCCGCCTCCCTACAGCACCACAGAGAGTTCCACCCCAATCAAAAACCCGCCTGTTCCCTATTACGCCGAATTAGGACAGAGCGGCGACGCTACACAATTGGGGAGTGGTGGAGCAGTCGGGTGGTTTACACGGCAGCCGTTACTGTAGTGTGTATATATATTATAGGTAGGATGGTGGTAGTATGGTATGTGTACTGGGGCTAGTGGAATATATAGATGTGTTATTCAGGAAGCTAGATGATAAAGGGGCTTTGAGGAAGGAAGCACAGCTCTATTGATGTTGTTAAAATGATATCCTTTATCTACAGCGGTCAGATGGCCTGATCCCTCCTGGTCACCCCCCCCCCTGACGTGGGTGCTGGAGGAATGGAGATGGCCAAGAGTAGAAGGGGGTGGATTGAATGAGAGAAGGGATCCATGACGTGGCCATTCACCGCTGGTCTGGTCGTCATGAGTAACCAATCCCCCGACCTCATCCCTCGCCTGCCCCTCACCTCGTCGTCTACAGGCTTGCCCGTCTGTCCACTAGAAGACAAGGAGGAGATCATCAGTGCCAAGCCTGAGCCGAAACAACACAGGCGACGGGGTTGGCTGGGGAGGCCGCGACCTCTGGGCGGGAGGGACGAGCGGATTAGGCAAACAAGGAGGGGTAGGGAGCAGGAGGCAAGTTCAGTGACAGATTTGCCCCTGACCACCCCTAACTCCAACCCCACACATAGCCCTGGCCTATCCTTGTCCCCTCTCCAGCCCCACCCCTCCTCCAGGCCACCAACGCATTAATCCGAATTCGCATGATTGATTGTGAAGGTTGCAGAGGTGAGCCAAGAATGAAATCAGTCTCAGATAGCGTAAACCCCTCATAGTCACTTCTATGAATCTCTAAAATCACGTTTCATTCCATTAGCAGGGATCGATAAGCCTGGAGCGGCTCGAGGCCGCCTTCCAGTAGCTCCGAACGGCTCACCACTCGGTGGAATCCTACCCGAAACGCGAGCAGGGCTCCTAGCTCTTTTTGATAAATATGGTTACATTTACTCGGCATTGGCTCTTATTATTGCTCGTCTGCCTCTGTCTCGTCAACCGCTGTAGGAGAGACCATTAAATTGAAATAAAAAGTCGATTTACTCGGCGTCACCAGAAACCATCCATATATGATAAAGTTTGTGGATACGCCGAGAAATATGACCTGTATCGTTTAGGGGCAAATGTATCTGGTGGTTCAAAGATACCATGAAGCATCGTTTTATTTATTGTGTAAAAAATGCTAGTGATAAGTAGTAAAATATGGAGGGAAGTACCCACTCAGTGGAGTCACTCGATACTTTGTGAACCGAGCAGCACGAGACATTACTTCCAATCCATTTTACAACTTGTATTTCGATTAGAGATGTGGTAACGGCTCTCTCCCTAAGAGCTGCGATGGATCAATTTCAGTAAGACCAGGGATACCTCCAGGCTTAAACGCCTTTTTACCTCGCCGTGACGAGAAGATGAACGCGCTGAACCACAGCAGTGTTTTACACACAGTCTGCCGTCGTCATGTAAAGTGATCGCTCGGGCAGCATCTCAGTGCGACTATAGCAGCCGTTGTTATGTACATCGACTGGACTTGTCATGCCTCATGACAAAGCCATCTAGGAAAGGATCCTCTGACTTCTTTTTATATTTCATTATTACAGTTGTCAGTAGAGGCTCGCGAATCTGCCACTGTCTCTACATCCAGTCCCTCCAACATGAGGGGGATGCTGCCACTGCTAAGCCTGAGCAGAGACACCGCTGACCACTCTACGATTTCAATCTGGGGAAAGTAATTTTTTTTCCTTTTACTGAGTCGAGTTGGGCTAATTCTGGTTGCCAATGTAAATGGCGTCGCCTGGTGAGACGTTTCCGGGCTAATGGAAGACCACTACCGGTCAGACGGCCACCCACCAGCCCATACACTGACCACCCCTTCCTAGTCCCTCAGCTCTCATTTCAACCTAACCATGTGCCTTTACCACCACCCCCAACCCCTCACACACGCACCGTCCAAGTCCAGGAGGTTAATACAAAAGGTCCTGGGATCGCTACCTCAGCGATCTTAGGAATTATTCTGCCTTATCCAATTAAGCGATGTTAAGATTAGTCTGTCTTGCCTTTTTGCAGCCAGCACTAAGATTGCAGTGATCTTAGCCTCAGCCCTCCTAGACGATTCATAGTAGAACACAGTCATTGTGTACAGTGGCAAGAAGCCCATACTGAAAGAATATCACTGGAAACACTCCTTCTCACAAGGGTGATTACAGAAGCGTTCCTCCCCCCCCCTATATGAGCCACTTATAGGGTGCAGTTGACCTTGTACAGTATTCAAGTGAACTTCATGCCTGAGTATCCTGAAGAGCCCTCAAGGACTTTCAGCAAACATCCTCCCTCCCCTCTATATTTATACAGCAGGGGCATTCACTCTTGGGAGCAGGAGTGTTCCCTGTGAGTGCTCTTGTACTCAGGTGAAACCACTATGCAATCATTTCACTAAGATTGCAGTGATCTTAGCGCTGGAAAAGGAATAGTGAAGTGATCTCAGGACTTGCTGTGCCTGACTGGCCTGCAACCACTGCATTAGATAGGGTAGACTGGCTAGGTCTTATGATATGTGCCTATGCTAAGATCGCAGGGGTAGAAATCCCAGGACCTTTTGAATTAACCTCCAGGTTCCTTGTCACCCCTCTTTCCTTCCTGCCAATATCAATAACCTCACACATATCTAAATTTCACAAGGACAGGATATAACTTTTTCAAATACCAAAAATCTCCTTTATCTGATAACGAAGGGTTATAATCATCATTGTGTAAAAAAAAATCAAATGTAAAGTAAGGAAAGGAAAACCTGCAGAAGGGGGATTGCATATATTTCTATATAGACCCCCACTAATAATGCACCCATCATTTACCCCAATTTATATTTGATGTATCTAGTTCAAAACCTTTCTATACCTCTGCATAGTTGACTAAATTCAATTCTATAGCCAATTTTGTCTTACTAACATGACATAAACTTGGAATAAACTAACTTCAACATTTTTTTCAGGAAAACGCTTTGGAAATCAGAGCCTCCTGCGAAGTTTGGTCGTTATCCAGACTGCCACTGGCACATGGAAGAGAAGAACATAGCTTTTAACAGAATTCCAGTGCGTTTTTCATTTTACCACCTTGCATCAATAACAACTGTGTGTACGAATTTAAGATATACTGTACTGTTGGGAACCAAGATCCCCTCCATTTTATAAAGGGCAGTACTGTAGATCACCTCAGCCTCACCCTGTTTCATTCGTATGGTGAGAGGGGTGGGCCGTAGGCGTGGGTTCACGAGAGGGGGAATGTGCCCGGGGAGGCATCCAGATTGGGTTAGCTGACCGTCGATATTCAGGACAGATCGTCCAGGCTCCAAATCACAACGCAGATTAGCCAGCATGCCCCCTGTCTTACGTGTCCCGGCAAACGGTGAAATTGGGTTTGTATCCTTATATTCATACTTCACTCAGGGCGCGGCACTGGTTGACGACTCTCCCCTGGTGCTGGGCGACACCTCATAAAATGGTGGATGGCCTCCCACAAAGAAGCCTTCCTGGACGCAGACCTGATTCGATTCTAGCCTCCCCCCCCCCCCCACGCTACTCCCAATCCTCCTGCCTTGCTCTCCTTCCTTTCGAGGGGCCTGCAATTTTGAAATGAAATATTTGGGAATCCTTTTCCAGGCGAGATGGCACCTCGCCTTGATATTATGCCCACTATGAAGAGGGACGGGGTCCTTTCTTCTCTATTCAGCTATCTCCCCTTCCTTGGATTCTGAATAGCAAGTGGGTGCCTTCTTGGTGCGGGTCAATTTTCTGTTTCATGTTCCTGCCGAGCTTTAATTAATGGCGCGCGTCACGCTGTGACCCTACTGACCTGGGGAGTGAGGGGGTGGCAGAGCACCGATATGAGATAGATAGACAGCTTTGGACGGCCAGGGAGGATTATGTGGCCACTCACTGCTTCCACCACCTAGCTCCTTTCTGAATGGCAATTCACCTCCTCTCTCCCATTGTAGATGCGACCAACTGAAATGTCACATTGAGTAATTATATATACCCACAAGTGCAATCCTTCAATATCACGAATAGACATTTTATCTCAACAGAGAACCTACAGCATGCAAGGGAAATGTAAATAGGGTCATAAACATTCCTGTATCTTACGTTCTAAGATTCCCTATTTGTCTCTCTACCACCCTCCTTCTTTCTACTTCCTAAACTAGTTTCAGCCACTAACAGACAGAATCAATTAATTTAAGCACAATGAACTTTCTTTGCGAAGTGACTAATTGAATGCCCTAGTTTTTCGCAAGACAATCTACCGCAGCAGATTCAGAAACATTATTCGCTATCCATCAACGCCTCGGAGACATTTCCTCAACAACTGCACGATTGATTGCTCTGGTTTCAATTTACTTGGCAATTGATCTGTTAGAACTGTTGGACCCAATTGTATAGGTGTTTCATCACAGCCCAGTAGCCGTCCCCATTATGCCTACGCTCAAGAGGTATTAATAATTTGTAATTTGACAAATGCCTGAGCCTAAGTGCTTATTGCAGTTATCAAGCCACAGCCGCAAAACGATTTACTGCATAGGGAGCCGCAATGTGTATATATAAGAAAGAGTCTCTATGAAAGATGAATGTCGTCTCCCTATGATTGAAGTATCTTTAAAAACTTTCTAATTTAGAAATGATCCAGGAGTAATCTTTTAGCCCCTCATATCTTATTTATTGCCACAGTTGGCTTTCGGTGGATCAATTTTCAACTGACAGTACGTCTAAAGGTGAAGCTCCACTAAGCGATTTTTGCAGAGAATCGCAGCTATTCTCACAAAATGGGACACAAACACAGACTAAGTGTGGCATTTGTTATTACTGTAAGGTAGAAATAGCATGTTGAGAGAGCTATTTGTTTATATAGGAAAGGGTTTGTGTATGATCTCATGAACATTTTTGTTGTCAGAAGATGTTTTGTTTACTAAATAAAGTTGACCTAATGTAAATATTGCACACTTTCACATTGATGACTCTCTGCAACTCAATATCAGACAGGTTTGATTTTTACAGTACAAGACCCTGTGATCTGTGTGACTGCTGTGTTGTTTTATATTTTGTTGTGTTGATGTTTATATATTGAACTCCCACCCAATCACAGAGTCTTTGTGGGTGCAGGTTAGTTAGTAAATATGGCAAACAAGGAGAGAAATCACCCATGAAATGGCCCCTGAAATCTCATGTTTACAATTTTGAATCTCATGTTTACAATTTTGAATCTCATGTTTACAATTTTGAATCTCATGTTTACAATTTTGAATCTCATGTTTACAATATAGGGTTGTCAACACCCTATACCTTAGGCACTGTAGGGACAACATTCTGTGAAAATGTAGCGAAAATGGCGTAGTGGAGCCTCAACTTTATGAACAGCCTCTGGATGTCTGTATACGAGGTGCACGATGCCTTGGAAAATGCCGTATTCTTTCATGGCATAAGGTGAGGCTCCACTATGCAATTTGTTGGTATACATTCTCACCTAATTTTATCCCTTTAGTGCCTAAGGTATAGGGTGTTGACATTCCTATATTGTTAACATGAGATTCAAAATTGTAAACATGAGATTTCAGGGGTTATATTATGGGTGATCTCTCTCCTTATGTGCCATATTTACCAACTAAGCTGCACCTGCACAGATGCTGTGATTGGGTGGGAGTTCAATATATAAACATCAACACAGCAAAATATAAATAACAACACTGCAGTCACACAGATCGCAGGGTCTTGTACTGTAAAAATCAAACCTGTCTGATATTGAGTTGCAGAGAGTCATCAGTGTGAAAGTCTGCAATATTTACAATAGGTCAACTTGATTTAATAAACAAAAACATCTTTTGGCAACAAAAATGTGCCTGAGATTGTACACATAGCCTTCCCCACATAAACAAAAAGCCCTCTCAATCTTCTATTTACACCTTAAAATAATAACAAATACCACTCTATAATCTGTGTTTGTGTCTGCTTTTGTGAGAATAGCTCCGATTTTTGGCAAAAATCGTGTAGTGGAGCCTCACCTATACACTTCATTGGCATACATATCTAGTCCCCATTCCCGTCTATCATCGCAGCGAGCATTCAGAGGGAAACGGGTCAGTCCATTTCAGGCATGTGAGGTGTCCTGCGCGGGCAACATTAAGAAGCCACATTTCATGGAGCGCAGAGATATAGGTGGGATCGGTCGGCACGTCTCTGCCCTAATGTGATGAGGCCCGTCACGCCGATCCTAGCCCCCACCCTAAGGAGATCAATAGCCTGAGCAGCTCGGGCATCAAGGCATTGGTCCAGGCGGAGGGTGAGAGAAGAGGGTTGTGTAGAGCTATATGAGTGGACCGTAGGACCCATAACCAGCGGTCGACTGCTGTATAGGCTATGGGATTCCTATCTCTTTCTCATTTCTCCTGGTATAGGATTGTATTAAGATTGTGCTTGACATAGGCAATGACCCTGTTTGCCCCCTCATGCATGTATAGTGGCTTGTTTTATCCATAGAAGGATATTCTGACCCAAGTAAGAACGCTTTGTTGACCATAGAAAAGAATGAGTTTGATATAACTCATGTTGATCTGTACCACAGTACCGTATTTAATCTGACACGTGTCAACAACTCAATTTTTGCTTGCACATGTCCATGTTCTATGTTTCAGAGGATTTAGGATCAGAACTCTTCCCCAACCATTCTTATATCTACACCAGAGCATTCCTATACTCCACCATAACGGCAGTGAGTTGAGTGGGGGCAATATGGGTGAGGGGAGGGGAAGAGAGGGTGGGCCTCCTTTTGTCACTTTCGGTTCACTTCCCTGCTTTCAGCCAGTCGGCGCTAAATGCTCTTTCACGCGACAGCACCGGACCAGAAGCCATTGGCTCACCTGGGGGCAGGAGACAATGTTAGTCTATTGGTCACGTGACCATGCCTTGGTCACATGCCTGCCAGCGGTGGTCACATGACCTCCACTGTTGTCCTACACAAGTCTAAAACGACTTGCCCTTGGACTGTGGCTGTCTCAGGGAAAGTTCTGTATTCCGATATCTTCGGTTATTTCACCACACTTTGTTTCTTCATGAACCACTTTTTCTGTCATCCGTGGTTTTTTTATCACGATTACATTTTATTATCGGCGGGGCTGTCTCAGCGACCACGGGAACAGATAGTTTCTTACAACCCTGGCAGCAATTGGTGGTCGGGGCCATGCGGTGATGGAAGCATATTTGGTTTACTAAAAGCGTGTCATATTACGGGAACCTCCATTGTTACGTGTCAACAGCACGATTGGGGAGGTGATGGCTAGTGCAAGGGTAAGGGCCATTTTCCACCACCCGATATGTCCCCTCTATCGGCCGCTAGACTCATAGTAGATGCTATTTTCGGCCGACAGAGACCATGCCTCACCATTGAACCCTATGGCAGCCCTGTCGGCCGAGGTGGTTGTGTGGGGCAGCTATCGGCTGATAGAGCACTCATATTGGGTGGTGGAAAACGGCCCTTAGGGGCAAGTTAGGTAGAGGGCCGGCGAGTTAGGACTGCATCGATTTGGGGCGACAGCATCTCTGTGTTCTGCTAACTGTACACACACGTCACGCGTGACAGCTCCCGTCATGGTAGGTCGGCACTGAACGCTGTTATTTGCCCCTGTCAGCGGGGGAAACACTCCTTCTATTCGCCCCTGACAATGGGTACATAAAACCTACGTGCCAAACACAACGGTAGCCGCCGACATGTCTGTTGGACATGTCAATAGGCGGCGGGAGGCTCTGTCTCAGGTGCACATCCTCAATATGGTGTTAGGGGTAAGGATGGGTATGCTGGAGGTCCCTCTGGCTCCGGGGCCGAGCATGCTTATAGTTGGCAATAACCTCATTTTCCCACAATAAACGCTAGCCCTTAAAGTACATCTGATTCTGGCTTTGTGGGTGACTGCTTAGCGTGTAGGAGATAGTAGGGTAAGGCTGAGAAAGACGGTCCTATTTGTCGCGTGGCCGGCTGTGTAACCACCTTGATAGTGTTATTGACGTTAGGGCGTTTTACACAGGGCTGCCTCCAGCCTCAGGGGGCCAGGTACGCCTTCAAAACCGCGCTTAATTTCCCTGAAAGCAATAGCCAGCGGCAGTGCTTGGTGCTCGACCTCTGCGGGGCGTACAGTTAAGACACTTCGTATCATGCCATCAACGTTAAATAAAACAAAGATAGTGCCGGCGGGCAAACGACCGTACTAGTCAATAGAGGGCACCACTGTAGACGGGAGAACAGTTATGTTGCCGTAGGGTGTAGTCCCCGGATGAAAATAGCCAGTGCAAGCCCTAGGGGAAGGGGTAGGGGGTGGAGAGGGAAATTACAGGCATGCTACAGATAACAAAAGGAGGCCAGAGTACCTCCCCCGGCCAGCGTATCAGCAGAGGTTAATAGCAAACACCCATCTATAGGAGGCAACCCTACCTGCGTATCCAACCTCAGGCGGTGGGGATGGATCACTGGGAAGGGTTGGAGGGTCCCCAAGTCGTTTGTTATAATGAATACCAATTTTGCCACAGGACATCTAACTCACTGTCTATATACATGGATATAGCGTTCGTTCTTTTCGCCCAGGTTATATCAGCTAAGTTGTTCATTAGAAACTATGCACTATATGCTCTAGGGTGATCAATAAATGTGGCAGCACCTGTCATACCAAATAGTCAGTTCAAGATCATCTATGAATATCTTATGCTGACATTTTAGTTCATAAAATTGATCCTCATTGTGAGGCGTTGCAGTTGGACTGATCCAAAATGATGAACCTAAATACCTGTAATTATATTGCTGAGCCCCGCCTAAAGCGTGGCCCTCAATCTAGATGCCAGCCTATTGGAAAGAAGTGAGACTAAAAGGGTAAGAAGCTTCTAGCTCTAACCATTGCAGACAAGATGCAGGAGGTCGGGTTGGCCTAGATTGTCGGGGTAATGATGGTAATTGGGAACTCAATTACACCAATCTTAGTGAAATACGTCCTCTGTTGCTTTCATCCACAATCCCTGTTGACGCCTGGGTTAAGTACTGACCCTCTGTATACAATGATACACAGATTTCTAAAGGCTCCAGATATTTGAAGAAATGTTATTTATTTCTACTGCAATTGTCAGAATGATTTAAGAGTTGCCCAGATGAAACTTTCCTTGCCAAAAACGAGTCAAGGCGGTAGGTGGGCGGGCTCTTACCAACCAATTTGATGCTCTTATTGCGGAGACCAATACGTGCTGAATGGACCAGTTTTATGTCTCGGAAACAACTTGACAACCACAAGAGCTCCTAGGCCACAACAAGCTACTCCCACAGAAGGGCAATGGATCACTTTTTATTTCTCCCTCTCATTTTTAATCTTTAATTTTAGGCTGGAGTCTGTGTTTGCCGTCGCAATTTCAAAATCTTTCAACTACCATACGGTGTCCACGGGAAAGGATATGTTGTCATACGCTACCCACAAGCCTGATGATCAAGGGGGTAAATTATCAAACAGACAATAGATCCTGCCACTCGCACCCGAGGACAGGTTCTTATGCAGCTTTGGATAATAATCATAAGCTGCTTGGATGGGGGCCTCTCTATGAATCTACTTATGTTGTGTTCCTTTTAGACCTTTTAGCCCCAGGGGCAGAGTCTCAAAGCTCAATTGTCGCAAAAATGCCCCAACACTAGTCTAAATGTGTATCCCACAGACCCTTCGGAAGCGAAACAGCCCCGAGAGTCGTCATGATGCATGTATGCAGCGCTGGCGAGTTGCCCACTAAGGCTACATTCATGCATTATGGCGATGCACATGGAAATTACCCTACTCTGTGGTTTGCGATAGAAGTATATTGAGACGGTAGTTTTACGTAGGTGTAGATGGCAAAGAAGTATATGAAATTTGGAGTTTCATTAAGGAGCTTGAGTACAGAAATTCAGGGAAACAGGAATTTTACCCTGATATTTTAAACTGGAAATATACAAATATAAAAACAGAAGTGTTACTAAGGGCTATTTTCCACCACACGGTATGGTAAGCCTATCAAATGATAGGCGCTACCGTCGCCCAACAAAGGGACACGCCCTAGCACTAAATGCTATGGCAAAGGTCAGCCGACAGCGGTTGTGTCAAAATGTGGTCGCACTGTTGGCCGATATCACGTTCATATCGGGTAATGGAAAATGGGCCTAAGATGGCAAAGACGTTTAAGGAACCTGTGGTCTTTTTCACTGAGGGCGAAGATATCTTCAAAGGGTAACAATAGGTGAATGTCATTTCCAAACTGAACTGAAGATATCTTTGAATTATTGGAGATATCTTGAGAAATCCTATATCTAACCTGTCTTTTGACTGATATACTTGCATTTCTAACACATGTCATTAGCCTCTGAAGATAGCATGAAGACCTGTCTTTAACCCCAAATATGTCATTTCACAAGGTCAGTCTATTGGGTGGATGGTGTCACCTCTAGACCTAAAACGTCGCACCTCAGATAAGGCAATTAGTATCTGTTTTCAATGCACATACTCGTTCAAATGATTTTAATCATGAAAGATAATGTTATACATAGTTTTACAGCAAAATTATTAGTACAAGAATGCAAGGTATCTTCACTTGTCTCTAAAAGTGAAGAGAGACTGGGAAAGAGAGGTCCTGGTTTAATAAGAGCAGAAGGTGGATGGCAGCGTGGTTGGGGGACATCATGAGACGGGCTGTTTTCACTCTCTTCAATGAGGTGATTGGTTATATTCATTCTCTATGCATTATCTCCCTATTTTTGAGAATGGAGGCATAAAATGACCCATAGCTATTTGATATGGTGATTTATTTTTCCTGTAAGTGCACCAATGTCCGATTACAAAATATCCTAAGAACATTTCTGGCCTCATACACAAGGTATATCTTATATGCAGGGGTTTACGGTACATAAAGAAATGCTTAATAATGTTGGTTCTACCATAGTAGTATGGAGCTGGGCAGTGTAATCCCATTGAAGCCTGTGTTAACCAAAGTGAGACACTGGGCAGGTGATCTGGTAGATTGCCCACCCAGTGGTAGAATCATATAGAAATACTCTCAAACTAGAGTGCCTTGGGCAGAGTGCATGACTCAATACTGTGCATAGAAATAACGTTCTCAGTCCACTACCATAATACCCACTACCATTACCATACTACCTCACATACAAGGCACAGGTAACATGTGAGGATGAACCCTTCTGTGCCTTATAGAATCAGCAAAGGTTAGGGGTACACCCTATAGGTGGTGATATTGCACCACAGAACAGTACTAAACTGCTTGAAAATTAAGACCAAATTGTACCTTATAGTATTCCCTTCAATTCTGGATGTCCCATACTAATTACATCAATATTTACCCCTTTTCTGGTAGGGACACTCAGTTTAAACTGTGAAAATATAACTTTTTTCTAGTGTAATTTTGAAGCCATCAACAACCCTATAAATACTTGGAGTGCTCCTTATACATGAGGTATTGCAGTAGGCCTTTTCCCGAACTACCTAGTCCATTCCCGACCCCCCCCCCTCGCCCATTTCTGACCTTTCTTGCACATTCCCTATCTTCTCAGCCCCACTCACAATCTACTAGGCCCATTCATGAAGACCTGTCTTCAGACCTGTCTTCATGCAACTCTAAAAGTTATGATGATGTCACTGGTCAATGGGACACCCCCCTAGCACAGCTATTTATAGTAAGGAGACAGGTTCACTTTGGGATGAAAGTGGTGAGTGGCCCCCCAGTTTTTGTAAAAGATAACATGAACCAGAATAAAGGAAAGGGGAAGTGATAGCCTGAAGATATGCCTATTTGAAGATGACAAAAAAAAATCATATGCCAAGATCAGTGACAGGTGAGTTATCCTCTGGATCTAAATCCATGACTAGTGAAGACAACTCATATAGAAACAGAATTCTGAAGATATCCATGAAACTATCTTCACCATATCTTCATTTGTGCCTATTGTTAGTAACGATAACCCTCCACCAGTGAAAAAGACCACAGGGGTCTTAGGTTCAAGCATAGGAGTACACAAGAGAAACGGGAATTTATCACTGGTGCTATAGACTAGAAAATAACACTTTTACCAGGCTGTAGATGAAATGGAACCGATGGATTTCGAATTCATCTTATGGGGGAAGAGAAAAGAAAACTTTTCATTTTTGGCCAACGAAGGAAAGAATTAGGAAATAAAGAGTTAGATGCATGGAATCAAATGCATCTTAAATAAATTCCTACGGAATATCTTTAATGTATGACAAATGTAGAATTTATCTACTTGTTAGCAGCATAGCAATTAAGGTGCATTAGGATGGATTTTTTTTCTAGAAACTGCATCCAATTGTGGTTTTGAGGCTTGACCTCAGATATCAGTGGTCTTTTGCACAGATGGCGAAGACAACTTCAGAGGGTAAGGATAAGTCAATGCCATTTCAAATGGAAACTTAAGATATCTCTGAAAATTTAGAGATATCTTGAGAAAAGTTATCTCTAACCTATCTTTTCAAGGACATTATTGCAAATGAATGACAAATAATGACAGCATCTATAGAAATGAAATTCTGAAGATATCCACAGAGCTATCTTCAGTGTTATCTTCATTATCTTGCACAAATGGTGAAGATAACTTCAGATGGTCAGGAAAAGTATACATGGCATTTCCAAAGGAAACTGAAGATATCTTTAAAACTTTGAAGATATCACGAGAATCGCGATCTCTAACCTAACTTTTCAAAGATATTAGGGCCATTTTCCACCACCCGATATGGCCCCTTTGTCGGCCGCTAGACCCATAGTAGATGCTATTTTCAGCCGACAAAGACCATGCCCCACCTTTGAACCCTATGGCAGCCCCGTCGGCCGAGGTGGTTGTGTGGGGCAGCTATCGGCAGATAGAGCACTCATATCGGGTGGTGGAAAATGGCCCTTATTGCTAATGTATAACTAATAACGACTGCTTCTGGAGAAATGAAATTGTGAAGATATCCACAAAGCTATCTTCAGTGTTCATTCGTGCAGGCCTATATTTATTGAAGATACCTCATCATCCGTGCAAAAGACCCCAGACCTAAATCCCCTGTACACATATATATTGGGCTAATGAGAAGTTCACCATGATTTTGGCATAGTATGAGAATATTTCCATGGATCATATACACAAGAAAATGATATAACCCCTAAATAAAAGAAGGGACACAAGGCCAACATGATCTATTCGTGTCAGAACGCTGAGATATGCACATGGATATTTAAAATATTCCTCATTATAACTACCAGGGTCTAGATAGGGTGTTGTAACATTTGTTTCGACCTGGATTAGAGTAGGGGGAGTACTAGCTGGTATAGTAAGTGTTCTCCATGGCTTGCCACTATTGATAGTGGCACAGCAGGCGTTTTGACTGACCATTTGTGGACCAATCTAGCAGCCTCTACACCATGCCACAAGACCCTAATAGATCGGATTGTTGCGAGAGCCATGCCCATGGGCCGATAGAGGAGAATTGATTCTGTGTTGACCACGCTCGTACTAGTCTCACCCCGATCCCAACTGGTCTTCTCTCGCTCCACTTTCCCCTCTTCTGGCCTGCCGACCCACCAAGCGTTGCCATGCACCAAAGTCCCGTCTAGCGTTATCTGGCTTGGCCATGTTCTGACACTGGCCATTGAGGCACTCACAGTGACACATGGCTAGCTGCTCGGGTCTGCTCGAGGCTGATCGGAGGCGCTCGTACCTGATCGGAGGCGTTCGGCGAGGGCCATCTGAGAGTCGCTGGTGGGTCGCTTCAGGCGGAATATTGGCTGGTGCCGCGCGCCGAATGATCAATGCCCCGCTGTGAAAGGCCCTTCTGTTGCTTCCCTGACCGCCTCGATCTCATCGGGTGCCTGGGTCAGCCGTCGCTCGTATTGATAGCTTCAACAAACAGGCAAATCCTATGTAATTCCGGCGCACGAAATTTACTATATGGCCCTCAAAGCCGGGCGGACAAAATAAGGTTTTCTATGGGGCGGCGACGGAGCTTAAACAGATTCATGTGTACAAATGGGCACCGCCTTGTATTGGGTTCCCTTAGAAGGCTCCCACGATAATGCGCCTTCTCTTTGCGCCGTTTTTGCTGTTTCGCCGCCAAACACTGGTGGGCATCTATCTGGAGATTGGCCTCGCTCATGACCAATTGTGTTTAGGAAAACCCGCCATTTGAGGCTAAGCCAGCGGAAGAAAGACGTCGCTACACGGCCGAAGGCGTGCGCCACGCCGACGCCAGTCGCTCTCACAAATGGCGCGAATTAGAAGCAACTGTTCGATCTGCAACTCTAAACCCAGTCAATCTTGGCATATTAAAGACTTGGCCAAGGCTTGTGCGATGGCCACAGACGTTAGCAAAGGCGTGATTTGGCGGCGCACCTGCTGAGGCACTGAGGAGCATGGCAATCTGTCCCACATGGCCGCCGGCGTACTGGAGAACAGAATGGCCTTTATCATGGCAGCCGTGGTTCCTCCTACGCAGGGGCTTCCCTAGCCCACTTAAAAGGGTCTGTATCTCCTCTTTCCTATCCCCTCGGATGTGTGTGGTGCACATATGCGCGGGCACTGACACATTCCTCTGTGAAATTGTGTAATGTAGTTCTCGCCATGAATATCACCTTAGCTGTCGAAATGGCGTTAAACCTCTATTACTCACTCACTCACTCCTCCTACGCAGCCTCAAAATTTGGTGTCCCGTCTTATTCTTTGGAATGGCTGTCATGTGGACCCCAACCATCCTCATCACCAGTGCAATTAAGTGGGTTGGCCAAACTTGAAAGTAGGTCCACTACTCGTATACACATAATATCGTACAGGCCCTTATGATCACAGTTTTCCAGAAGGTGGAGACTATTAAGGAATACCGTATTGGCCTGTATTAGCACCATGTCTTGAATAAGCACCAGTCTCGAATAAGCTCTGGGGGTAGAGCCTATTTGAAATCAATGAGCGCCCGGGTGCTTATACAGGCCTATCCCAGCAAATTGTCGTCATCTGGCGCCATGATTGGTCATCAATGGTGACTCCTTCTTCAGTTATAACTCATTCTGTCATCTTTTGCCACTGTGTGTTAGACTCATGTGGCATAGCAATTGCTATTCCTGGTGATCTTGTGCTATAACGACGTCGTGTTCCATCTAGCGACATGTGTGAGCCACTTCACACAGGTTGACGAGGACTCATGACAATTTGCTGGGATATGGTACATCCAATCGTCCTCTCAATATGAATCCAATGAGAGAGCCTTCGCATGTATAGGTAGTCACGTAGCTATATCATACTAAATCAGAATATATAAGTAAATATCATGTAAACGAGAGGTAATAAGAACTTATGTATATATATATATATATATATATATATATATATATATATATATATATATATATTTGTCAGGTATATGTACTGTGTTCCTACATTGTGCGTCTGATATATACCACCTGCACATGACATTGTGGTCCACATTAACTACAATTGTGCATAATCTTAAATGATGTGATTCTACGGTTTTTACCCCTTTTAAAATTTACTGCATGAATTTTAAACCCCACTTAATGCTCTATAAAGGGGTTTGCTTAACAGGTGGCCGTGCGTCGTCGGCCCAGAGATTGCCTAGCGACATCCTGAGAATTAGCAGGAGTTGGCTTTGCCTTATTGCTACTAGTTTACCAAAACATACGAGTTTTTGTGGGTTTTTTGTTGGTGTGTTATCGTGTGTGTGTGTGTGTTTTTTTTTTGTCTTGTTTTATTTTTCATTCAAAAACTAGAGTGTATTGAAGAATTTCGTCCTATCCATGTCTAGTTCTATTACTATAATGTTTGAAGTCAACACGTTTAACAGCAGCTGTCCATTAAGGGCGTATATATAGTACAATTGACTGTGTTGCTCCCCAACTCACATTCCAGCCCGGAGGTTATGAATCCACTTAGTGAGGGCGATCAACTCTAGTTACTACTGTTAGAGCCTGTCGTGTCCCCGCTATGCCCCCCCCCCCCGTGCAGCTAATAGCTCTCTGCCACGTCAAGTCTGATATATAGAGGCCAATTTCGACAATGCACCACGAAAATAAAGCTCCCCTCGAAAGGGGTGAATATATATGACTACTTTGCTGAGATGGCGGAGACTTGGGATGTATAGACGTGCACTGGTGACTGGGTGTAACAGTAAAAACAGTGTCTCCCGCAAGTCAAATATGGCAATGTCCAATAAAAGTGCCAAGTGTACAATAATATAGGTGAGTACTGGAACCCTGTATAGTCATATCATTTGGTGCAGCTGAAGACAGCCACCTGCATCTCTTCCCAGGAGGCATCTAGGCAAACCACAAGCCTTAACGGGGCAGCATTGGAGTAGATGTAGAGGACATAGAAGACTTCGTGACCAAGCATTTTTGTATCTCTATTCTACCACCGCCAGGACTAATCAAAGGGTTAACTTGGAATGTACTCTAAGTAAAATGGATACACAATATTCCAGCTATGGTGTAACAACCACATGTATACAATCACCAGCACAGCATACTGGCCTGTTAGGGCCCGTGAGGCCAACCCACTGGTGGGATCTATGTGAAGCACAGTGCCACATTCCAACGGGCAGACGGCTGCCTCCCCTGCGTCCGCCGACTACTTTCCGAACCATTAGCATCCAATTTGGCTCGATGATCATCAGGCTCTCTGAGGTGTTTCCTGTGGGTTCGTGGGCGTCCTTGATCCCTGACCTAAATCATGAATGGTTATTCATAGACCACTGTGCAACCTGCCTCCAGCCTCTTCCCCATCACCCTCTCAGCTCGGTCTTTCTCTATGCACCCTATTCCCCTCTCCCCTTCCCAGCCCTAAGCATTGCCTACCTCTATCCGACAACACTCTCAGCCTTATTCCCACAGGGGTTTGTTACTCAAACCCTGATCATGCATGCAAAATGAATTTAGGAACTCTGTGGGGGCCTTGCATGGTGCTCCCAGGTAAACATAATCCTACACACTGAATGTAAAAAAAAAAGATGAGATTACAGATAAGATCAAGAATTGAGTGAGATCATGAATGGGACCAAGAATCTGGGTACTCATGGTCTGATCAGCCCTGTAAGATCACCTAAGAGCACCAATCTTGCTCTCATCAGCCCTGTAAGATCACCTAAGAGCACCAATCTTGCTCTCGCCAGCCCTGTAAGATCACCTAAGAGTACCAATCTTGCTCTCACCAGCCCTGCACGATCACCTAAGAGCACCAATCTTGTTCTCATCAGTCCAGTAAGATCACCAAAGAGTATCACTGGAAGATCACCTGAGAGTAGAACAGATCCCCTAAGATCACGGAACAGATGGTGCTGGTACCTAAATATTTTAGGTACTTCTGAGTAACAGACCCCAGGGACACCAGTCCTTAAGTAAGGAGAATGAGTAAGTAGGGGTAAAAATGATCTGCACCCATCTCACCCACGCCCAAATACACATCATCCGTTTTCATTTCTCCTCCAGGCGTGCTCCTTTCCATCGCTCCTGTGTGGGTCTGAGCAACAATGGGCGCGTCACAATGCACCGACCAGCCGACAGGATATGGTTTCCCAATGAGTGATTTAATGCCAATTATGTCCTTTGCGCCGACAGGGGGGCTATTTGATGTTTGGGTACCTCACAGGAAGGCAATGGGCCGGTATTTCAGTGCTAGGCATATGGAACTGTAACCATCATGCCCCAACCCAACCCATCCACTTGGTGTCATGTGACCTAGGTGGGGGGGGGGGGTTAGGGGAAGGGGGGTGGAGTCGCATGGGGCATTCAAACCAGGCTCATTTCGCCACTGCCATTACTGAGGGGGCCAGGGGAGTGCAAGGGGGATAGGAAAGGCTGCAGAATGAAAAACATTCATCATGTAACCATCTCTCAGAGAACTGCACATGGCAACGGGGATATGACAAGCGGGAGAGGGGAGAGGAATGGCAACACTGATATGGAGAGTGGGTAGAGGAACAGGAGATAAGGGGAGAGGAATTGGGAAAGAAAAGAGAGGATCCTTGCGGGAGAATCGGTAATAAATTGTGAGTAATGGTTAGGGTTAGAGGCACGTGAAAGGCAAGATAGCCTTGAGTGAGAGTGTGTCAAATGAAAACAAAAGTGAATGAGATCACCTTTAAGAGGCCGACTGCAGACGAGAGTAGGAGAATCGAGCTAAATTGGTCAACAAACCCCTCCTGTTGGCCGCCACCGGGAGGCATAAACTCGTCAGGCTACAGGGGGACTCTTCTATTGAGAGAATTAGAGAGTGCATTTTAGAAGGCATGTTAGATATAATTAAGGCATTAGATGATGTTGAGAAAAGAGGGAAGTAAGGTGGAGGTGAGCCCGAGGAGGGCGTTGAGCATGCAGGAGCACGAGATTGTTACAGACGGCGCTGGAGGAGTGTGAGTGAGACCGTGAGTAGTATAGTGAGTCGGGGAATAGGGTAAGGTGTGCAGGTGCTGGCATGGGTTCACTCAGGAGGGTCTTGCCAAAATTAAACGAGGAAGCATGTCCATAAATATTTTCAGAGAGTGCCGAGGAAAAGGTGCATGGCCTAACTCATTTTCATAGTATTGACAAAAAAAAACTACAGCAGAATCAATGAAAAACTCTTTTTTGAGATGTCGTAAATCGTGCACGTTTTCTCTAAACGATTATCCACACAATTATTTAGCAAGATAAAAACGTGCACGTTTTCTTTCTTGGTTCTCGTTTCACTTTTGTCAAGACCCTCCTGAGATCCTAGACGCCACACTAGGCCAGTTCTGGTACAGGTCCCGCCCACTTCACTGCCCTGACCGCCCTCCTTGGAGCACCTATAGCTCGTTAGACTCCCCTCAGACGGAATTGGCCCAATTACAAGACCCAGAAATAGTGGGGTACAGGCACAGCTTGGCCAACATTAGCTCAACAAGACAAACCATGCAAAGCGCCCACTCGCCGACTCCTCCTCATCGATTCGTCTGTCCGTCTGTACGCGGCCTGGCCGATTAACGTGCGTGCGTTGGACCCCCTTATTCACCTCCTCACTCGCCTTTCCCCATTCCTCCTGAGCCAACTATCACCCACCCACCTACCTCCTGTAGCCTGACGAGGTTATGCCTCCCGGTGGCGGCCAACAGGAGACCAGTTATCCTATCTAAGTTGTAGCGTCGCCTGCGAGTGTCTGGAGGAGTTGAATTCAGACCACCAGCCCTGACCACTCAGTACTCCCTGGAGACGGGTCTCAGACCGGAGGTACGCTCCAGTTGTAAACACGGCCCTCACTGACCACTATTTGTGGCAGGGCGAGACTAATGCAGTTAGCACTGCTAAGAGTGTTTATACCCGCGTCAACGTTAGTGTTGAGCAGCAAACATCTTCGACACAATTCGTTTAAATTGATTGCATTTTAGAAGAGCCAAAGGTTAACGCATTATTGAGGACATTTATATATATAGGGGCAATGCTTGTAAGCCTCTGTGTCTTTGTACCGGGGGCACATTATTCTGTACAAATCATTGAGGACATTTATTCCCTTTGAAATATTAATTGTGTGCCTGTGTCCTCTTTGTACCGTTATTCTATAAAGGAGAAAGAAGGCTATGAATCTTAACACGTATACTAACTAAAAATTAATGTGTTAGACTATTGAATAGATTTTTCTGACAATACGATCATAGCTGCTACCTTCTCTATACTATACTGAAAATAGGGCTTTATCATATCTAACAGTTGCATCACATTTGTTATAGAATTGTTATAAATGATATCTACTTTAATATAGCCGAAAGGAAAGTAGTATGAGTACCACGTGGATGTCCTATATAACATGAACAGGCGACATATATATTTCAATTCAATATTCTCAAAGTTATTATAGAGTTTTAAAATCCGAATATAGTGCCATAGTCTAATCGCCATAGAGAGTACACACGCATGTGTGGATTGCGTGTTAAATGTTACTATTACAGTTTTTACTCCATATTTTCTCTATCGATTTCTCCCAAGCACAAAGGCACAATCAGTGGGGTCGTTAAGCTCTTTGAATTGCTTAGAAGGTCACTAGGTAAAGGTCTAGGCCGTGGCCTATTTTGGGCTGCTTTAATCTACACGGTGCTAGAATCTATCCACAAGAAGGCCCATCGTCTCGGTTGAAGAGTGCTTTTGTTATTTCAATTACTAGGATAGAAAAGCTGAATGGAAATGTCCTTTGATCTGGTCTAAGCCCTTCCTATCTCTGGGGCCGCCACGAGGGTTGAAGGCCCTCGGCCATGTCCCGGTCTAGGATCTGGCTCCCTTTTTCTAACTGGGGAGTCCCTTCCCTGCCGTTACGCGGAATTACCCACAGTGGCTCTGCTTCTAATCTGCAACCTCTCCGTCCAGTGACTGCTCCCTGGGACTAGGATAATGACTTATTCACTCAGCAAACATAATCAGACAGGTCTCTGTAATGCCACTCGACACGCGAAATGATAATGACAACTGTCAGAGGGCTAATGGCCTTCCATGATAGTACACTACTCCAAGGCTGGCTCCAAGTATTGATGTACCCCGTATGTGAGGCTATGGGAAACCACGTCTGCATGCCAGCAGTGGAGCTGGAATGGATGTTTTATAGATGGCTACTATATACCCCCAGCAAGCCAAACCTCTCGCTCTCTGTGTCTGTCTCTGTCTGTCTGTCTGTCTCTGTCTGTCTGTCTGTCTCTCTCTCTCTCTCTCTCTGTCTCTGTCTGTCTTTCTGTCTCTCTCCCCCACTCTCTCTCTCTCTCTCTCTCTCTCTCTCTCTCTCTCTCCTTCTCCCGCAGTCTCTAGTTGAGAACTCAGATCCATGCACCGATCATCAAGGTCCTGCTGCCTGACTAGCTCCGACGCTTCACTTCCCACGCCAGACTTTCCTCCAGGGCACTGGTACCCAGTGCTGTCTAGGATGGTGTGAAGGGGCTAAGATTGTACCACTGGTGGTGCTAAGAGGGGAGGACAGTTTTGTTAATGGTCGGCGCCCACTGGCTACCCTTGCTGTCTACCTGGTGATCTATCCCTATTGACACAGGGCACCTTACCGACCTGGAGCTCAGGGCTGGTCAGGGAGCGGCTGTCAATGGTGGTTAATTATTACCAGCAGTTATCCGTCATTGACCACCGACCTTGTGGGTCGGGTTAGAGAGGCTTGTCAGGTACGGTGAGCTAATCGTCACTTAAACCAGGTCTCTCGTTGGAGACGGACGTCTCGACGAGAGCATGCTGGGAGTACATTTCCCCTCTGTCTACATAAAGCGATGACTGTAGTTTTGCTAACATATAATAAAACTTATTTAGATAGCAAAGCTCCCGCCTGAGTTTTAACTTCATGAACGAGTTGAAGTAGCCGACCTGCAAGGTTGGTGGTCGATGACGGATAACTGCTGGTAATAATTGTTAAGTTATTTTAATGTAATGTAAAATAACTGTAATTATCATCAGAGTATTCTATCGACCACTGATGTGGGTTGGCCCAACCCTCGTGCCAAAAGCAGTCTTCCCACCACTAAGTCACCAGTGAAATTAAAACTTGAATTATGTTAAAGTATGATGATAAGCTCACCGTACCTGACCTGCATCTCTAAGCCAACCCACTTTGAGATTAAAATAACTTAACAATTAGGGACTGCTATGGAGGAAAGGTGGCTAGTCCCAGGTCCTCACCCTTATGCCCAGACCAACATTTCTTTGCTATACACGGGGACCATATTGTCTTAATACAAAGAATGATCTCAACAGTAAATAAACATGTATAGGGTAGATTAATGAGATTGCTAATATGGGTCTTGAATATTCATTTAGGTTCAACTCTGAGACGTTTACATAGACGTCCACTCTACCCAGTGGCCATGTACATCTACTCTGATGCTAATTTCACATTGCTAACTGGATAATCAGCATTTATTATATGAGTTGATAGCGTATTTTCAGAATCACACTATTTCATATGGTCTCTAGAATGTGGACGTATTAGGGTACGTGAAGGTATTCATAGTAGCAACTGCTGTACTGTGGTAATCCATTCAACAGTTGCACTCTCATAATCTGCCTCTCATTAAACTACCACTTTGAACAAAGGTAGTGTAGCATGCTTATTCTACCTCACGTGTACAGGTATCATATAAATGTATAATATAAATGTACCCCAGGATACATCATACACTCGCACTTTAATATGCGTCGATACTGTTACTCAACACCCTGTATAATGTGCATGCTAAAACCCATAGTTTACTTGGCCTCTGACGGCCGATTGAGACATACAACTCCTATATAAAATCTGGCGACAGAGGCCTAGTGGACTATAGGTAAAACAGAAGAAACTTATGGCACCCATCTTGCACTGCAGCTGGTTTCAGGTAAATCACGTTGTGTACATTTGTGGTACCTACTTGAATCTCGCGAGATGAGTGCTAAGTTGGCTGCACAGACTAAGGATCCCGACTGCTGGCAATATCTATATAGGCAGCCATCACTGAGATCAAAGAGTACAATGTATAGCGTGAATGACATAATACCCCTGTGTGGATCCCATGGAATTATTGGATTATGACTGCGTGCCAGAGTTAGCTAGAAGACCAGACTGATATGATGACGTTGGCGGCACTGTATTATGTTCATATGGTACTCCTATATACAACCCAGTAACACTGACTGATGATCTAGCCATATCATTGGGCAATTAATTGAGCAATTTCGATCACACCTGTCTTCTTTTGCTAGATATAATAGATATAAATTGCATGGAAGGCATGGTCTAACGCTAATATTGTATCATAATGAGTACATATACTTACACATTTGGAAACCCATTCATGGTAACTAATTGTATTGTTTTGGAAGGCAAATAGATTTAATGAGCTGCTATATAAAACTGCCTCTACTATACGATGGGTCTTACACACATTATATAAGGCACATTTATATTGACAAAAGAAACCAACTGAATGGATTGTCTGTATTACTTTTGTGTTACAACACGGTGATGAATGGTAGTGTGTCAAGTTGTATAGGACGACACATATACCGATCAATAATTGTACACACACGGCTAGGCTCCCAAGGGAGAAGAAGCTGGCTATGGAGGTTAGGGTCACTGTGGTTAGGGGGACAGGGACAGATACAAGGCAGTCGGTAATGGGTGCAGTGTCCGCCTCTCATCTTTGATCGTACAGGGTTAAATCGCGTTATCCCGTCGCGTCGCCCAATGCGCTGCGACTCCCAACGAGGTGTCGCGTGATCACCGACCACGGCTTTTGCACGGGCGATTGGGTTATGGTGCCGCGATCTTGATGAAACCCGCCCTTGGCCTGGTCAGTTGGGCTGGGGTGTATGTTTGGGGTTGGATCTACCGAGGGGGATCCAGGTTAGGGTGGCTGGAGCTGTTAGTACATGAGAATGAGTTCACATATATCTGCATCCATGCCCATCATCATCTTGCACACTCGGCGGCACCACTGTCCACAGGTTCATACACTATGACCACCTCCTGATACAATCTGCAATTTGACTATCTAGACTACCATACCTTAATAAAACATATGCATACCGTACATAGCCATGCACTAGCAGCCTCGTGTTCTATCATATGCGCGGGCCCAGGCCTACCTGCTTGTCTTTTTTCATGGGTTTCCCCATCATTGAACCACGTGTACAACCACTATCTCGGCTTCCCTATCCCACTTAAAATGGTCTATATCTCCTCTTTCCTATCCCCTCGGATGTATGGGGTGCACATATGCGCCGGCACTGACACATTTCTCTGTGAAATTGTAATGTAGTTCTCACCATGAATGTGACCTAAGTTTTCGAAATGGCGTTAAACATCTATTACTCACTCACTCACAACCACTATCTGTGTAAACAACCGCTATCTGTAGTACTACAGTTAGAGGCTGACCATCCGACCGCTATCTGTATAAAAATGAACACTATATGTAGTACCCATTCAACCACTATCTGTGTAAATTAATACTATTTGTAGAAACCTTTATGTCAACATGTAAAGGCACAAATGCAATGTTGATACACCTCATGTAACAGCTTTTTGACACAATTAATTTGATACAGATAGTGTTATTTTTACACAGATAGTGGTTGGATGGTCAGCCTCTAACTGCAGTACTACAGAAAGTGGTTCTTTACACAGATAGTGGTTGTACACCACGTCTGAGTGATCAAAGGCCGTGGTTTGTCTGGCCCTGCCTATGGGACCAGGCAAATAAAAGACCACTTGCTATCCTTCGAGAAGAGTAGGGGAATGAAGCCCTGGTAGTGGTTTCTCCCTCACCCCTCCTCATAGATTCTGTCATCCATAGATGCGGTCACCACTGTGATGGACAAGCAGCGTATAAATACCTGGCTAGCTTTTTTTTTTTTGACAAGCAGCTTTTAGATACAGGTCCAGGCTGGCAAAGAAAGTACTTCATGGCGTAAACTAATGAGGCAGTCCTATGAGGTGTAAGAGCCTTAGGACGTTAAACAAATCAATCAATCGTGTTCTATGTTGTTTCAACCTGCGGTTTTGACAATGCTTCTACAAACAGTGATAAAGCCACTTCTACTCTTGGTAAAGGTTTCTAACAATGTGTCAACAAAAGATCATTCAGACACCACATCGGCCTCTATGATACCATGGGGGCCCATACTACTCTTCTGGTTATATTAGAATCTAACATCGGTGGCGACATTAACAACTTGGAATGCATTTCCTTAATGACAAGGGCTTCAGGTGACCTAAAAATTAACTGACAAAGGATTTCCTTGTAACTTGAAATATTTGTTCCTTACATGATGTTTAATTGAAATGTGAAATAAAAAGTTGCGGTAGCAACGCTAATTCGGTATCAGCCATCTTTTGTAGGATGCTTTACCATTGGGTGCAATGGGCTGATAATTCCCAAACTGGACAAACAATTTTTTTCAAAAACTACAATTATGTTTATTGACATGTGTTAATCAAGATAGAAATGTAAAACATGTGGTTTCAACGCTACTTTTTGCACAAGATGAGTGTGTATGCAAGGGGATGGGATCCCTAATACATAAGCCTATGGACCACAGCCAGAGGGGAGTAGAGGGGGGTTCACAGTCTGTTGGAAAAGTTACTCAGAACCTAATAAAAGTGCACATTTATATTAATAGGCATAACTTTTGAACTAATAATGATAGAAACTTGCTTCAAAAACTGACAGAATCCCCTAAATGAGAAGAATGCACAAGGCGCCTGCGCTCTCGTCCTTAAGCATTCGCCCTCCCCTAAGGTCAATCATTTCCATTTGCACATATCGGACCTGCAACCCATTTGTAGATATCGGATCTGCAACTTGTTAAGATGGAAATTATCTAGTTACACAAATTGTAATCGAGAACAGTCAGTTCTCATAGGATCATGAATATGCTGATCAATAGGTACATTGCGTGCTCGGACCAGACTCGGTATATATTGCATAATACCAGAACAAAGGCCATTTGATAATTATTTACTCTAATGAGACATGTATACATTCCTATGATACCTCAGCCTTCAAGGCGATCGATACCTCGATACCTGCACATGGTACAGCATTTCGAATGCCACTATTGACTTGTCAAACATGTTCTTCAATTTCAAACATGTTCTTCAATTTCACATCAATATAGGAAGTTACTTAACCTCCGCCTCCTTCCCCAAATGAAGTTGTCTGTCACACTCTATTGTACTTTGGCCCCATTGGTGCAAGAACTGCTCTCTCTAGGTTATTTCAATACTGCCTTCCATCACACCCAGTCCCTGCGATTTGGCCTTTGGTTTTGCCAATGGAACTGTAGGTAGATAAAATTCCTAATCCACCTAAACCTGCAGCCTAAATGCGCCAAAAGTCTATTCTATTACATTTGTCAGTCTGTTTGTTTTGTTGGTTTTTTTTCACAAAGACTAACAGCCAAACTTCTATTTTTCTCAGACATAAGTCTGTCCTATCAGTCACCTAGTGGACAGATTGATGGATGAAAAGAACAAAGAGTAATTTTTACACTTCTAGGCCACAGGGTGAGCAGCAATAATGTCCTTAGAAAATGAGTTTCGTTCCAATGAGGGGTGTACTACAAAATTTTTGGAATGACCCTAGTAATCATATACCAAAAGTTCTCCGCTGACATTCCTGCTGTTTTTGCGTAGGTCAAGGTCAAAGGTCAGGAATGTCCCTCTATATTCCTTTATGAACCTGTTTAACCCAGGAGTTGTTTGCATGTTCTCTCTGAACTAGGCTTTAGGGCTAAAAGGAAATTTTAAGGTCTTTTTCTGGATCAGAAAATCATACTGATTCCAAATATACTTTGCATACTGGTCTGAGTATGCTGGAAGTGGCAAAAACTTGGTGTTAAGAAATAAAAATAAAATTGAAAAACATGAGAAAATATAAAAAATCAGTAAAACATGAAATAAGCCCCAATCAATGCACTAAACAACTAATTCAGCTAGCTGGTGGGAGAGGAAGATAATAAGTATGAAATAATTATGTAATTAAGCCTTGACCTACTTAATTAGGTCCAAGGTCACAGAAACCATTATATGTCATGTCTCTGGTTCTAAGAGGCCTTTCTACACACTTTTAAGTTCTAATTAGGGGTTTCTCACATAGAGAAATTGATTGGAGTAGGTTTAAAACTCATAGGATGCATTGTTTTGTGCATAAATCAGAAATCAGCATTGATGGTCTATGTAAATGCAGATTTACGAAGAGAAGTATTAGCCCCATATTATCCGAAGTAATACTGGATCACCTGCCTATTGAAACAATTTGTATTTGGGTAGGAGGCTTACATGAATTAATGTAAGTGTCTGAACAAGGTTGCAGTAGTTAATTAGATAGACCATGACATATTCAATTAGGTAAAAAGTCATGGAATGTCTGCACCAGTGTGCACTAATGCAGATTAAATTTTGTGGAGTAGGGGGAATGAATCAGCCAAGTAGAAGGAATTGATGATGGGATAAAGGGGCTTGAAATATACAGATTGAGGTGACTGTTATAGCTTTTATCATGCATTTTGCTTCAAAACCCCATATGTGAACCATGACTTATAGGCAAATCAGATTCCTACTGTAGCTGATAGGATTCTCCTGAATGCTTGCTGCCACTTTACATTAGGGATTTACACAGAATAATATAGTAGTAACCAATTCCCAGCCCCTGCAAGACTTGTGCTGTTAGTAATGATAAGTGAGGTTTGATGGGAGGTGTAAATTATTTCACAAAGGAGCAATCCTTACTATCTTGGGCACTAATGTTCAAGAACCCCTTAGCACCTTAGACTGCAAAACTTTCCCCAACAATTCCTGGATCACATCTCAGCTCCCACATTCAAGCTGCACCCACTTCGGGAGAAGCTAAAAGCAGCAACTAGGGCTTGAAAACTGAAGGTTTAGTACATTTTTGTACAGATCTGCCTTTAAGGTGCACCCAATGAATGAGGCATATTGTGGCTTAGAGCTTCTTTCCGAACTCAAGATGTTTCTTATTCCTGACAAGCAGGACACTTTCTTTGCATTGCCATTGCTTGATCTCGTTTCTGATAATATCGGTATCAGTTGCACCTAAACATTTTGTGGTGAATGGATGGAATACTTTCATTAATAAAATGTATCATGCTCAGAGTCTACGGGCAGAGTAGAATTACAGAATATGCCAAGTATAACTGCTGAAAATCAAGGCCAGAATGTGCCTTATAGGATCTCCATCAACTAAGCGTGTGACTTATCTGTGAGGTCTGCCTTATGCAAGACTGTCCTATAGTATGTAACACATTCTATTTCTTTTTCTTTTTTCAAAGGGCTGGGCAAATGTTCCCTAGCCCTAGACACCTATTTACCACATCCTACCATAAAACCCTGTGTATTAACTGCTCCCACATATATTAGCCACACCCTGACATTAACCATCTTCTTTATACACAAAACCCCAAAAGCCATGGTAGGTCTCTGAAATAGTTTATAAACCACTTCTTATATGCTTGGTGTTACCCTACACTAATTTTAAGCCCTTACAGAATTGGGAACCTGACAGATTGTACATTCAATTTGATAAGAGTAAAAGCCCATAGAAATTTGCATTAGCTGGCCCATATGTTTGCCTTTTCTTACTGCCTCTGCAGATATGAAGGCCATCCAAGGATGTGTAAATAAAATACAAAAGTTTTCAGTTTGCACCCGGATCCTGTGTAACTTTATTATATCATTTTTGTGATTATATACAATTAAATCCAACTAATCTTATTAGCTAGCCTACCAGTAGGTCCTATCAACCAATTGCAGTTAAATTCAGAACTAGAGGCAGGACAATTACAGACACTTCTCTTGGGAATTTGACCAAAGAAGAGTTGACACTTCTTGGTTATTTAGTGAATAAAAAAACACTCTTACCTAACCAACTGTAAATGTCAATTAAGATATCCTTCTTCATAACATTAGTTATACATTTACTTTTTCATAAGGGCAGGGGATCAAGTATTACTTCGGACAATATGTGGCTAATACTTCCCCTCATAAATCTGCATTTGCATAGACAACAATGCTGATTTCTGATTTATGCACAAAACAATGCATCCTATGAGTTTCAAACCTACTCCAATCAATTCCTCTATGTGAGAAACCCCTATTTAGAACTTAGGTGTGTAGAAAGGCCTGTTAGAACCAGAGATATGACTTATATGGTTTCCATGACCTTTGACCTAATTAAGTAGGTCAAGGCTTAATTACATAATTATTTCATACTTATTATGCTCCTCACCCACCAGCTAGCTGAGTTAGGTGTTTAGTCCATTGATAGAGGCTAATTTCATTTTTTACAGATTTTTGATATTTTCACATATTTTTCAACATTATTTTTATTTTTGAACACAAAGTTTTCACCACTTCCAGCATACTCAGACGAGTATGCAAAGTATATTTGGAATAAGCATGGTTTTCTGGCCAAAACAAAACCATAAAATTCTCTTTCAGCCTTTTAACTTATTTCAGAGAGAACATGCAATCAATTCCTGGGTTAAACAACCTTATATAGGAATATAAAGGGAAATTCCTGATCTTTGACCTTTGACCTTGACCTACGCAAAAACTGCAGGAATGTCTGTGGAGAACTTTTGGTATATGATTACTAGGGTCATTCCCTATGCAAATCCACAAAAATTCTGTAGTACCCTTCTCACTGCAACGAAACTTCATAATTTGGTGCCTCACCCTGTGGCCTATTCTCGTCAACTGTCAGTAAGGGATAGGGGATTGGGAAATGGAAGTGGGTGGGGGGGGCAAAACTTTTGTTTAGTTAGCACACCGATATATATATATATATATATATATATATATATATATATATATAGTTTATGCCCGTGCCCCTCAGATGACAAGAGAAAATTAGCCATGTCTGTTTATGGACAAACATCTGCACTCACCAGTGTGTAATCCCCTTAAATAGGTGTTGATTACCATATTGGCCTGTATAAGCGCCTGGCCTTTGAATAAGCGCCAACCTTGAATAAGCTCCGGGGGTACAGGGGTATTGAAATTTTAAAATGCACTATAATTTAAGTCTGGAATGAGCGCCGGTCTTGAATGACGATCAGGGGTATTGCCCATTTGAAATCAATGAGCGCTTATACAGGCCACTACGGTATTGCCACGATGGCCTTTTAGTATGGTAGTAGACCTCTTAATAGGTAGTATAGCAAGTCTACCTTTATACCAATTGAATATTAAACCTAACTTGTGTAATTTAATGTAAATTATTCCTAAGAGCTATGGCATTAAGCCATAGGGGTAGCTATGCTATATTTGGACCTTGCTTGCATGTTATCATTCTTACAGCGGCCACTGTGCTGTAAGATGATTCTTGTTTATATATTTAGGAACTTAGCACTTTGGAAATACAAGCCAATAACATCTTAGGGCTGTGGAATAGCCCTACCAAACATTTTCTAAAATATCCTTGTGTATTAAAGGCATGTCAAATAATAAATATGTGACATGGACTGTGAATAGGGGTCTTAGGAACCCCTGCACTAAGCCCCATTTTCGCAGATCGTGTCACATATGGTAATAATTCCATTTTTGAAGATTATAAACCAGTGGTTACCTATTTAGGTATCTGCGTTCTCCAGATTCTGGTCTGATATTGAGGACCATGATCACCTCCTGGTGAAAACAGTCCAAGACCTGCCTTGGAAAAAAGAGGTATGAAGTTTGCCAGCTCCAGCTGTATATTATCAAGATGAAGCTCCTCATACAAGCATACATAAACTTAAAACAATAGACCAATTTCAATGCTGACAAGAGTGCAACCTCTCTAATAGAAAACACTCTTGCAGATCTGAAAATAGTTGTCATGAATTGAAAGAAAAGATTCTACTCGAAGACCCTCAACCAAAAGAATTGGTTTCAGACAATGGAAGGAAATATTGCAGACAATATTGTCATGTTGAAGGAAAGACATTTATTGGGTTTCTTTGAGGTGAGACATGACCATAAATAATGGTCTCTTCCCTGACAAAAGTGCCATTCTTGGATAAGCCTAAGAATCAGGTGTGTCGACATAACTCTTAACCACTGAAAACAGACCTTGAATGTGTGCCTGATTTGTATGAACCGAGGGATAATTTGGCCCCTCCGAGGGATAATTTGGCCCCTATATGGATAAAGCACTGGGCGCTAAAAAGCAACGGGTGTTGTAGTTACGCTGGTTGATGGTAACTCTTTATGGACAGCCCAATGCATTCTGCCATTTCCTATGCCATTCTGTTGCCATGATGCATGGATGCAGCCCTGGCAAGAAGATTAAGTTCTATGCAGGGTTAATATTCCCCAAGGGTTGGTGGAATGTATCACTTCATTACCAGTGACATACCTACCTGTTTGCATTGGTCAGACCTACAAGTATGCATTATGTTGATGGATTGGTAATTTAATGTACTATGTGCACTTTCAAGTGAGCTCAATATTATTTCCAGTAGAAAGTAAATTTAGCACTCGAAAGAATACCAAAGAGCTAGAGCAGCTGCAGTCAAGCGACATAGCTCTGCTCATGGTAATGCTGTGTTCTTAAGAACCTGCGCTATCTATGTTCAGTTAGTTATCTGCATCGTCCTTATGCAATCGGAACAATAGAAGACTGTGCAGGTGATCTATGATAGGGGTTTCAAAGGCGGCTGTCTTCTAAATCAAGACCCCAGATGCTGTTTCTGTGATGGTCGGAGGAGGACACTGATCGGTAATCACCCACATGGGGGCGCTTCTCTGAACACCTGGGTCGAGGTCCAACCCAGGAGGAACAGACAAATGAAGCGGCCACAAGACTGAGCGCCCAGCCTGGGGGTGGTGGGGGACGCTATCACCTGAGCCAATTGATCTTTTGTCTTCTACCCTTCCAGACGTTCTTACAGCGCTCGGCTTAAAAGCCTACACCAAAAACAGCAATATACATCAAAGGTAGAATCACTGAATTTAATCATTTGGAACACACCGAGAGAGGGGAAGTCGGACGAAATCGATTCCAAAGCAGAATGTGGTATAATGGGGTTTTAAGTGGTTTGTTTAATTCTGATGACAAGAAAAGAGATCGGGTTTGTTAAAAGGCTGTCAGTGCTAAGACGTGGTACCCAGGTGCGGAGTGCATTAGGTATAAAAGAGGGAAGTCATAATCCTGTCAGATCTTGACACGCGCCTCCTACCGCCTTGGAGCAGGTGCGCCACTAGTCTTCCCGTCTTTGTGAAGGGAAAAACACCAGGACACCTTGGTTACTATGGTGACCAGATGCACTAGGAATTATTCTAAATTCGTGGACGGGGTGACCGACTGGGCGACGCTCTAGATTGCTTCGTGACGAGTTGCCGCTTAACCGGGGCAGTACATTTATAGCATTAACTGAGAGTGATGACTCGATCTGTCCTATGCAAGAGACGGAGTGTTCCTCTAAAGGATAGTGACTTGAGTGGTCTTTATTACGCACTTTGTTAACCATGCGGCCATATACGTCAGAATAGTGGGTGCACTGATAGACCCTTACATGACACAGTGACTTGACTTCATCTCCTCCTATCCTCCCACGCACAAATAAAAAGAGTATAATTTTATTATATCACAAAGCCTTGTGGTCCTCTATTATTGTACAGGCACCATCCATCCTTTCGCTGGGTAACCGGCATACCACAGACCCCCTCCCTCTCCTTCCCTCTCCCACGCCACCTTTCTCCAGCTATCTATTTACTCGGCGGGTCGGGCCGTTTTAGACGGAGGCATCGGGCTGGAAAGCGAGCCCAATCTGACGTGGCGTGTGTGATGTATGTTTTGTCTTTGTATCTGCGGCGATGAGCTGCTCCATCACTGACAGCAGCCAGCCGGCGACCTGCTCACCGGGGACGGACGAGTAGCTCGGTGGAGCCGGTCCGAAGCCGGGCGGAGCGCGCATAATCTGGGCGGCGCATGGGGGCTGCAGGCTGTCGGCACCAGGCCTTCTTATCTGTGCCATTCATGGCGTGGTGAGCAGCTCAGCGAGCAGCACGCAGGCCGCAGGTACCTCCCGGTGATAGATCATGGCTGGTGTCATTGTTGGCGCGCCTTTTAAGTGGTAATCAATAGCCAGCAGCTGGCCTGATTGCAGAAGCCCCTCCCTCTCCCCATAACATAAAAAGCAAACAAACACTTTAAAAAAAATCACCCTTCGCGGTAGACTATTTCAGTTCTTAATTAGAATTACAAATTCCACTTCCGTCAGGCCAGGCGGTCGGTAGGAAGTCAACAGAGACGGCGTTGACGAGTGATTTCTGATCACTTCCTTCCAAGATAGCGCTTGTTTTGTGCGTGCTTTGTGGGCCGTGCTTGCCGACGGTAATCTAATTTACCGCGGCCGAGGTTCTAATTGGTGTGTCGGGGCGTCTTGGGCGTGGGAGCGTCGGGCGGTGAAGCTCCCTGTCAATATGGTCAATAATCGGCCCCTTCGCGCCGTGATCAGTGCATGGCTCTTATCTTTCAGCTTCACTGCTGCACGCCTAAAACACGATACACACCATCTCCCTATCGCTCCCATTAATTTTAGCAAATGATTTGTGCTGGACTGTTATTATGATCCGCAATGATTCTTTATCATTGACACCATTAAGGTCTCCACCAAGAGGCTCGCCTGTTTCTTTTACCTAAAATTCTAATTACTTTTCAGTTCATTCTGCTGTAATTTTCACCGATAGTTTGTGAATTTCAGGAACTTTGTTAATCTCCCAGGTATTTCATTGCCGTGATGAATCACATGACCGCGGAAATATCAGTTTTATTTATCAAGTGAACTTCTCCTGGAGGGTGTTTTAATTTGGCCTAACATCACCCACCCCTAAATGTGTTCTTGCATTGATACGTACTGATGTTAATGCACTCTGTCAATAGTGATGTACGCACCCTCAAACCTTCACCCATACTATTGCAGTAGTATGACTGTGCCCTTCTTACATCAGGTGATGATAGGGGGTTGATAGGACCAACTGTGTACACTGTTAACAACTTGCCACACGCCTGTACTCAAAAAGGAATGTGGCTGTTCCATGTATTAATAGAGTATTGCACGAAGACCATTGCTGTGGGGGCACTTGCTAGCTTATTCATGCATTACAAGCCCTATGTACCCTGCATATACAAAAAAATGGAACAAAGATAGAAAGGGTAACAGTTTTTTTTTCTTTTTAATGAAAAGGAGTGCTCCATGCTATTGCTAACATTAGTCCCTATTACCCAGCACCTACCACTGTGAACTAAGTGTATTGGGCACAGTACTGCAGTGTTAGGGTATCCGCTGCTCACACTAACATCACCCATTGAAAAGTGAAGGTTATTTGGATACCTGCAGTGCCATATTAAAACTTACATCACAGGGGGGGGGGTGTTGATGATAGGGCGTTTTGAAATAATTTTACCCGTCTGGTCTGTGTGTTGGAATGTCAAGAAAACCGCTACTTCCATTGGCTTCTTCATATATACTCGGTAGGCTACAATAAACGTAGACTGATCCATCAACATTATGATATAAAGAACGAATTATTTGGCCACATAAAAACATACCTTATCAATAAATGTATGCTATGCATGGCTCCATTTCCTTTCTGACCCTATAATGCAACAAGGCATGATTTCCATGATATATACACACAAAACAGTTCGGGTCTTCTAATGAGTGAGTGAGTAATAGATGTTTAACGCCATTTCGACAGCTAAGGTCATATTCATTGCGAGAACTACATTACACAATTTCACAGGGAATGTGTCAGTGTCTGCGCATATGTGAACCACACACATCCCGAGGGGATAGGAAAGAGAAGAAATAGACCCTTTTAGGTGGGCTAGGGATGCCCCGGGTCTTCTAAGTGAGAAGCATGAAATAATCAACTGAAACCTACCAAATCTACATTGTCAGCCTAGGCAAAGGGTGGATTGGTGCCATAGCTTGACCTCGAGATCTCTATTGTTCTATTCAAAGGAAACATAGAAAGGCTGTATTCTTCTTTCTTCTAAGAGTCAATAGTATACCGCATGTTCCAACGATGTGGGCTTTACTTGAAAGCCATCACATGCAACCCTACAATAAAAACACATACATACATGTCATCGAGGTCAGGACATTGACTTTGTACTTTGAATCATGTAAAACATATAATATATACGCATTGGTCGAACCCTTATATCATGTTAATTTAAGGTGAACGTCCTGTTCTTTGCTGTCTTTGATCGTGTATAAAATATGAGACTCATAATGAGGCTCATTATTTATGGGCCACGAGGTGAGTTTTTTTTACAAAACATATGAATGAGGAACCAACAAAAATCAGCTGAAGTGGATAATGTTCTTGTTAAACAGCTATCCGATATCATAGAATCTGAAGTTGAGAATCGTTATTTCATAGGCAGTGAATAGGTTCTTGGTGACTACCTATATATTTTCTTGGTTTTGAAGGCATGTGTACACTCTCAGCCGCAACTGTAAATATACATACCCCTGTAGGTAGGCAGTAGAACCAGCTGTACCTACACCAGTATCTAAATCTGACATGCAGGTTCATACCTACAACTACAACTGTATTGCAGAATAAAAAGCACTCTACTGTATATCTACGTGGTGAGGCGAACAGTGTATTACACAGAATACATGAATTTAATTATGGAAAAAAATAAGCTTCCTGCCAAATATTTCACTAGTGTTGTTATTTTATGACATTTTATGCATCTAAAATGTCAAATAGCCTAGAAGTGAAAAGGAACCCAGCTATTTCATTATGATTTCTGAATTCAGCACCCTTGAATTGACCAAGAGCAGTTGGTTTTATCCCAGCTGTTATCAGAAAGTGGAAAAAATGTTCCTCAGTGATTGTGTGTGTGTTTACCCTCTCACCTCAGCGCTATGGATACTATGACTGTGACACTATGGATAGATGTACACTTGCATTGTTCTTTGAAATAGGTATGGTAAAAGACAAAATCCATTATCCTGACAATCATGCCCCCCATAACGTGTAGTGCACATTCAATTTCAATACATGTATATAACATCTACTCTTCTGCATGCTACCTTGAGACCTTGATATTGGGTTTGATGCTCTCGCACCTGTGTACCTTGTCAGGTAATAGGGAGTGGCATATGAAAAGGGGTGTGTGCTTTAATTCCGACTCCATGCTTGTGATGAAAAGCTACAGGACGTAAAAGGCTGCATAAAATGATATTATCCCCAACCTCAATGAAATCTAAGATGATTTATGCTCTTGGTAGTCATATACCATTACTGAATGTATCTCAGTAGGACGCGGAAGCCCTTCTTGCACAAAACAGTGTGTTATTGATTGTAGGTCTTGTGTTTTTGTGACATGTGAGGGATCAGTAAAACAAGGAGAACTTGAAAGGCTCTATGTTATGCGATCTGTGATGAGACTCCCATATTACATCTAAAGATCTGGTAGCTTGATAATCCTCACCATCAGAGAGCAGCATCCCTTTAGCCGTTGGCCCCCATCCCTAGATTAGCCAATTAGCTGTTCCTTTCTGTAAGAGGATTAGTAGAATTCGAGCTAATTAGACCCATCGCGTGTAAATTCATTAATGATTTTGGATATTAGATCCGAGTAGGATAAATCACAGCCACATGTAAAACTGTAGTCATTCCAAAATTAAATCCGACTGCATGTAGGTCTTATGAAGGCATTAGTTCACTGGGGTCATCAAGAAACCGAGCAACTGCAAAGTAATTCATCTAAATGACAAGAGCGAATTACACTGACGAGGCAGCTGACTTTAAGACATGGAATTCACTTTTCAACAACCCCAAAGAACCCGATCGTGTACATAATCCCTCATAGAGTAAGCCTTACGTACGCAGTTAGTCAATCAGTGGCTGTAAACAAGACCCTGCCAGGCGGGCACTAACAGAAGGAGTTGCTGCAGTTCGATGCAGTGCCATAAGGCCTTCCCATAAAACACGGGGGGTAATGCAGATAAATATGATTAATAAGACGTGTCGGGCCTCCATCAGTACACTCCATCCACCCCCTTACCGGTAACCCCAGGCGTGGTCGATAGGAGCGCGTCGACACAGCCCCTTAAAGGAAGCCAGCGGCCCACAGCCGCCCCTCTGCATTTCCCTATCAACGCCCAACAAGCCCCACTGACTCTCGCGCGTCTCGGCCATTTCTCTCGCGGTTGATTTGAGCATATCGCTGTATAATGGTGTCATTCATAAGGCTGGCCCCAATATTGGCGGAGGGGAGCAGTGCTGGTGGTGGTGTATTGGGACGGGGTTCTGATTGGTATGATCTATTACTAGATACAGCGACGCCAGCCAGCGTCCGCAAGGCATATTGTCGTGTCGTTGCGGTGCGTCGCCATAGCCCAAAGTGGACCATCACTCAGGGTAGACATCCGTCCCTCAGCCTGTCAAGTCGTGCGTTTGTCTGCAACCAGCGGGCTACCAGACTCTTATATTGCTGTATTAATTACCGCCTGTAGATTAATGTCCATGTCTCCAGTGTGGTAATAATAGAGAACCACAGGGGTCTGCACGGCACACGCACGCACATGCAGCAATTGACAATTGCATGAGCAGCTCGCTACATGACCGTGAGCAGCTCCATGAGCAGCTCGACTACTCAAGGAGGCCGATAGATTACCCACCCAACGTGTCAGCCCACACGTAAAAGCCCAGAGTGCAGGTTGCCAGAGGAGAGAGGCAGAGAGGTGGGGGATGCTTTGGTGAATAGGCGTGAATTATAATCGGCAGAAAATGGACGGGAAGTGCGCATGGGGCCTTTTCGCCATTTTGCGCTTTGATAATGACATGTTCTACGTATAATATCGACGGTCGCTGGGCTGTTAAAGCGTTACACCGCCCCCTGCTCCCTCCGCCTCTCCTTCCAGAAGTGGAAGAGCACTTAATATGAGCATTCCGTTACATGGTCTGTTTGTGAGCACTTTTTGTCCTTAGTGGCGAGCCATATTCATACTATAGAATGGGTGGGGGAGGCGGTGAAAGGAGGGAGACAGGTGGCTTCAGTCGAATCCCTGCCTTTCATATTCTGCGGTGTTGATAATGCAATTCTTACAACAGCCTCTGTCTGATTCGGGCTTCTGCACAGCTCAACGAGAAACCATGAACCTGATATCTTCTCAAAGTCCTCTGGGCCATGTAGCAAGTTCTTTTACAGTGGGCACATTAGGCAGTGCTGCGGGGCTGGAGAGAAGCTCTACCATGCTGCTCTGGGGGGAAGTGCTCAGTGTCATTCCTTCATACTGCAGAAGCTAGGATTGTGCTCGGCCGTTAGCCCGAGAACTGATCAGATAAGCGCCCTCCTGTGGAAGGCGTCCACTCTACGGTCAGCCAGCCAGCGTGGTCTAGACTCCGCGCATGCGAGAACCGACGATAACGAGGAATAATCGCAGGGGCCTGGCCTGACCCTAGGCTGGCCCTGCGTCCTCCGGCCCAACCCATAGTGAAAGCTACTCCGTCACGCGCAAAAGCTAGACCGGTGTAAAACAGCCATAGATTATCGCCCCATCAGGCCACAATGGTCCATGCGTCCTCCCCCTCCACACCTCCCGCCCCTAATACATCGATAACTGGTATCGCCTGCCTCATTATGGTCTAATCATTGTTCTCGGCCGGAACACTCCCTCAACCCAGCTCCAGCCGTCCAGGCCTTCGCTCCATATTTTAGCTTAAGTCAGTCTGTGGCTTACATAGATTTCCTCCACCCCAGTCTGCTAGCTCTATCCGCGCCTGCCAATGTTAGACCAATCTTATTAATTACCTCCAGGGATAATGGACCCTAAGTATCACCGGTCCACGTCGTTCTTAACACTTTGTGTCAATTCAAAAAATTTGCACTGGGTAACCCTCATATAGTTGAGATGGATAACCAGCTTAGCTCCCACAACCTAGACCCAAGTAGGAAAAAAAGATAGATTTCTAGGTATTGACATATTTCTTGTGGTATACAGTCACTGGTTTTATGTATGTTCCTTTTACATAAGACGTCTCTATTACAGGCACGGCTTGTGAATTATCTAGTCTGTATGATGCTAGAAAGAAAATTATTTCTTTATCCATTTGAAATAATGCTATTGTTTTAAATGAATAGAGAGCTACTAGTATTCCTTCCCCCTTGCCACATTGAAATGCATCTCCTAATTTCATAAGCATAATTATACGACTGCCTGACGTTGTCCTTGACATTTGCCACTGTGGTCCAATAATAATCATTATTGTTATTGGCATCCGTTAAATTGAATCGATCATTTGATATATAAATATTTTCCTCGATAAACATAATCGTGGTGGTTAAAAGTTAAATGAAAAATGTGGTAAATGGTGAATACACACGTTTAATACATTCTCTGTATTAAGCGTTGATTCCACCAAAACCCTGAATTTTGTCGGACCTATAGTAGGCCGATAGCATCGTTTTAGGGTATCGGCTCCCTATCGGCCCGATTTTTTTGTCGGGCCGATAGCAGCCCGATAGGAGAATTTTCAGCCTCAAATCTCACTCTTTTGACCTCTTCTACCAAGGAAAAAGTGAAATTGTTCACGATTATCGGGCCGATTTTGCATAGAGGCCGATGGGTACCCAATTTTCTCTAATCAGTTAGAAAAAACCGGGTACCTGTCGGGACCATCCCCGATGTCTTTCCGCTGGTTCCCGATGGTTTCCGATGCTTAAAATAGAGCTGTTCCACAGAACCCAATTTGAGCCCGATTGTTGCCCGACAGTTGTCCGATAGTGCCCGATAGCTGGCCGATAGTTCCCGACAGTTCCCGATGCGTCCCCGACGCAAGCCGATCACAAAATCGGACAACAATCGGCTTTGATGGAATCAATGCTTTAGGCGATCGAGCGAACAGAACACAGTGGGTCCAGCCTCAATATGAATTGAGCGATTCCATACACAATACATTTGTTACTACAGGCGTTTCCATGATATAATCAATGAAACGAGCATGTGAAGAAAACTACACAACAGTTCCGGTCCTTATTTCGAGTACAGCAGCAGCATTTCAAGTTCGATAATAATCGTGTCCTTCATATGATAAGACATGCAATCAAAGCCCTCCAAACAGAGGAAGAACACTTATATAAATACTGCTGCCCCCAGCCTGGCACGGCTGAGACCTTGGCTGAAACTCGACCAGCCACTTAGTGACCCTGGCCATATTCCAGATGCACCCCGTTTTATCTCACAGCCCCTTCCCATCTCCTCTAACAGGTAGGGCTGTTCTGGTAGGTCGCAGATGAAGACTTGTCCAGATGTGCAGACACAGTATCCAGGACAGGTGGGGTCCTAGAGGTATGAGGCATAATTATGGTTTGTGAGTGTTTGGAAAGGGTGGGACGGGCGGTGTGGGCAGACACTGATACATCATGTACAATACCTGTTGAGAATCATTTTGCAGCAATGCTGTTCCTCTCTTTGACCCATCAGCTGTCCAACCATTTATTATGAAAACAAAATACCGGTATTTGGTTTCCTTTATGGCTATGCATTTTAAATTAAACCAAAAGAGACGAGCCAAGAACAGCACTTTTTTTGCAATAGCTTCGTATTCTAGCATGGGTGTAGAGGTATATTCCCTCCTCTTTTCACAACTAATCAAGCTGAGTAAAAGATGATACAACATCTGAGGCATATCCTGCAGTTACGTAGATGGCCATGGTTAATTAGACAGGTATTCACAGCACAGCGGGTGTGTATTCTAAATGACCCCCCCCCCCGCCTAGGCACCATCCTCCTGATACCTATAGGAATACAACTACCATGTCGATTTATTGTATCATTGTAGCACGTCAGGTGGGCAGGGAATTGAGTAGAGGGTGTTTGTGCGACCTGGATGGGTCAATATGACACCGTGTCAGCTCTGCGTGCCAAGCATCGAAGCGACTCCACATGCTGACGCTCTGCTTAAACCTCCCGCCCATGCACAGCGTTTGCTGCTTTGTTGACATATTTTCTCAGCGTAATTGCTCGTTGTAAAGGCGGTGAGATTAGACACGAGCCCGCAGCCGGAAGCAGCTTCCAGAGTAGCTTCTTCGAAACCGCGCACCGCAATCCGATAGCACTCAGTGTTTCTCAACTTCCGGAGCTCCTTTTTTCTGTGGTAGTGGGAGTAGGGTGTGGTTAGGAGGAAGCTTTGGAGACAGTTGCAGACCGTGTAAAGGAGATTCAAGGCTCGTGACGGGCTAATTTGTTTAGTGCTCGCTGAGATTCTTCAGTTTCAAATGAATGTGAGTGGAATGGATTTACCGACAGAGTGACAGAACGACGTTTGAGGGAGAGGCGTTGCTGACGTCTCTCTGCATGCAATTCAACTCTGTGAGGTATCAGGCCTGCCTGCTGCTGTTACTGCACCCGAGCAGACCGACTGCAGATTATTCCCATATTAATGAGTAATCCTTGCTAACCACGAGACAAACGGGGCCCAAGAAGGGACCAGCAACACAAGGGCGGTATACTATGCTAATTGCATTGTTCCGGGAAAATCTTATCGGATTAGAGGCTAACCACGAGAATGGACACAGCTTATTAAGTTAATGGAGGCGGGGATGGCCGCTTCATCATTGCTGCTTCCGCCTTGGGGAGGAGGCCGTAAAATATCAGCACATGCTTGGCAGCCATTTCGGCTGAACCCGCCGGGAATTAGGCTTATCAGTGGTTTCTTGCATTGTGCACCTGTGTCCTTGCCTATCCGCCTTGTCGATCATTGCAGGTTACCGGCACGGTTAGGGTGGTTATGGAGCTGGGGGCTACACACATTAGCACGTGCTGAGCGGGCCCTGGGAACAGCAGGGCAGAGGGGTGTGAAGAAAGCATCTGTGAAACACCAGCCCCTTCATTGTAACGCCCAGTCCATCCAGTATCTAGTCAATTAGCTGTGCCATCCAAAGGCAAAGAGGCCTTTAGGTTGGTCCATCACTGCCATAACGCTATAGTGAGTATGCTAGTAGTATAGGAAATAGACGTGTTAGGATGGCGAGGATGTAAGTAGTATAGTGGAATGGCATTGTTCATCAGGTACGCTTATAGTAGTTGTTTAACAGTTAACCGATAGGTGGATCTTAATGCATTTGCAGCTTTGGACTTCAACTAAAACGACAAATAATACAGAACCAGAAGCCTACCCAGAATGATCATCTGTTCTTTGCCTTTTCTGTGTTGTTATGCCGCGGACAAGGCCAAAGGCAGTGAATTAATCTTTTTAGCAAGGGGAAATCGGGGAGTGAATACCAGAGGGAAATTTCAGAGGGGGCCATTAATGTCGTGGAAGCCGCTGATGTGACTTGAGATGGCTGGGTATATTCCCTTGAAAATGTCTGAGTGATGTCTCCTTTCAAAGCAAAAACAATACCAACCCTCTCTGTGACGTCCCTACATTATATTAAAACACAAACGATTTATAATCCAAATGAAATTTGATCCTCTGCATTGTCATGGTGCTTCGCTTTTGTTTCTTCCTGTCTGATACTGTGGACGTTAATAAAGATCCCGAGGCAACCATGCGCATGGCTTCTTTTAATAGACGCTTTTGTCTATCACTTTAGTATCAAAACACCTAAAACACACTGAATAAAGTCGTTTGAATTTAATATGGAAACAAACATTGTTGCCATTGGCCACACATTGTAGTTGTGTAGTGAGCATCATCTAATTTGCGCAATGGCTTAGTATGATTTTGAATAAGATTACTTCCACTATTGTTGTGGACCTTTTTGCCGTTTGAATGCTTATTGCTGTTTGTGTCGGGCCTCTCGAGAGATTGATGCTGCATGCCGCCGGGACAGAAAACACGCCAGTATCAGGGGCCGTATTAGATTACAGTCGGATTAAGACAATAATCCGCCTGCCTCTATCCGATTAACCCCATTGTTTGCTAATCGCCCCCGGAGCGGCCAAGGCCCTGCGGTGGCAGGTCGGTTTCTCACGTTGGTTTACCTCGCGGTGCGGAGCGAGGCGCTGGAGAGCCGGTGAGGGTGGATGTGTGTGATGGGGGATATGGGGGTTCAGCACTAGGAGGACTAATAGGAAGATTATGCAATACCCGATTGTGCATATAGCGTTAGGAATTGAAGAGTGGACGGGGGTGAGCTTGGGATAGCGAGGCCAGGGGCGCCCTAGCCACTGGCTGCCCTTTGTATACGGGGTCTACGCTTGGGTTGAGCTGCTCGCCGTGGCTACTGCCCCAGGGACTGAGCAGGACGCGCTGACCTCGGCCTCCAGGGAGCAGCTCGTGGCTAGGCGTAGTGGAAACAGGGGGTTGTGACGGAAGCCTGTTTATCGCTATCGATCCAGGCAGGCTACTAGTAGTAGGAGGTGGGGTGAGATGGGGTTGGGTATTGGTGCATGGTAGCCCCATGTTGTAAGTGTATGTGTAATGTGAGCAGATCTGAGCAGCACGCTAAGAGCCAAACCCAACTCCAATGACCACCTAGCGACAAGCGCCCGAATTCACGGCCCGTCAACAGGAGTCCACAAGCACCTCAATCAACATAGAGAAAAATATAATCCCATCCCCATTTATTATATAGACGCACATTTGCTGAGATGTCTTATACATCATGCCATTTGATTTCAAGATAAAACTACACCATTGATCAAAGACAATGGGGACTAATGAGATGTTCTTTGTCACAGATAATTGCTGCATAATCTCGAAAGGCAAGTATAGAATACAGTGAAACTTCATAATGCTTACCTATTCCCAATTCAACCTCACCACAGACAGCGGCAGGAGCGTCGGAGGCAATGTTCATTGGGGGCATCCTAACCACCCTTATTTACTGGCTTGAGGGCGATGAAGCATTGAATACCTATATAGGATTTGTATAGAAAGTTGTATTTGGTTGGTTTTAGTTTTGATTTGATCCTTAGGTTCCAACTTATTCCTCTTCCATCACTATGTGTGATTAATTAAGACCTTATTTTATTTTCATTTCAATCCCATTCAATCATTGATCCTGATCACCAGGTTACCCAAAAGCAAATATCATGTAAATCCAATAACTATACCCCAACAGTAAAACCTGCTCATCCCATACGGATAGCATTGTCATCCACTGGGGGGGGGGGCTTTGTTCGCAATGAACTCAATAGCTTTTTACATTTTCACTTTGATCTAATCACCTGATTTATTCTTCACATCATAAGGAAATGCTTTACCAAATATCACTCCGACACAATGGCTAAGTTCACCCTCAATAAGTCTATTTGAAAAGGAATGGCTCCTCATAAAATCTGCCAAGATACCTGTACTGCTGCTTATACATGTAGTACAGATGTGTGTCAAGGAGAGGGAAGTGATATGTTGAAACCATAAAGATCTATAGGATGAACAAATGTGAAATTCTGAAATTCCTACATATTTTTGACAACGCAGAAGAAGCAAGATTAGATCCACACGTTTGTGCTCCTAACGCCCATAAGGTGAGGCTCCACTACGCGATTTTTGCAGAGAATCGCAGCAATTCTCAGAAAATGGGAGACAAACATGGGTTAAAGAGTGGTATTTGTTACCATTACAAGGTAGAATGTGTAAGTTAAGGGAGCTATTTGTTTATCTGGGGATTTGATTGTGTGCGATCTCAAGCATGCTTGTGTTGTCAAAGATATTTTTGTTTACTAAATCAAGCTGATGTTATGTAAACATTGCAGACTTTCACATTGGGGAGTCTCTGCAACTCTATATCAGACAGGTTTGATTTTTACAGTACAAGACCCTGCGATCTGTGTGACTGCTGTGTTGTTATTTATATTTTGCTGTGTTGATGTTTATATATTGAACTCCCACACAATCACAGAGTCTATGCAGGTGCAGGTTAGTTTGTAAATATGGCACACAAGGAGAGATCACCTATGAAATGACCCCTGAAATCTCATGTTTACATTTTTGAATCTCATGTTTACAATATAGGAATGTCAACACCCTATAGCTTAGGCACTATAGGGAAAGCAGTTAGTGAGAATGTGCCAAAAAATCATGTAGTGGAGCTTCCACTATATACTTGTAGTATACCGATTGTAAGTCTTAAATGCCTTTGAAACAAGCAGGTGTGATCGGCCATAGCCTGCGCACAACTAATTGGAGTTACAGAGGGTCACGCGGTTACCATTACCATAGCAGAACTACAGTTTAGAGATGGGAAAAAAATGTGACTGTTCTTGTCCTCGGCTGGTGACGCATCACTCATCCCTCCTTTCCCACTCCGGTCAACTTTTCACTCAGACCTTTCAGCTCGTGTAAAATGGCAAGATAACCCTCAGTAAGGAACCAATAACAGTGCTCTTGTATCTCAATTTCACATTTTTTATGGAGGAAAAACACCCTCTGCTTTTGTTAAGTTTAGTTACCACACAGAGTGAACCTGGAAACATCATGTGGAATTGAAAGGTTAATAACGCTGCATTCTATTTCTGGGCCTTGCATCATGTAATGACGCTATTACCAGAACTACACCATCTAACAGTAGGGACCGGCCGATATGTTTATAATAAATGGTATATCATTGCTGACCTATATGGGCGTCCGCAACAGTTTCATATTGACAAGCCGTGAGGTGTTATCTACCTACCAGCTCTCACCATCCTGTACCAAACATACTTTATCTAAACATGTCAGAATTCATTCACTCAGTAAGGTCTTAGGGGCAGAGAGCAAACACACACAACTTCCTTGCCAAATCAAATAGGGAGGTACTGCTGTCAATATAAGACAGTGTGGGTGTCAAATACAGGTTCTGGTGTACTAAATAGTGGAATGGGATATCTGTTTACAATTTTTACCTATTGCTAGGATGATATCAGGATATTGATAGTGAGTGATATGGAAAGTTTCATGTAAACGCCTCCCTTGCCTATACCAAAGCAAAATAAAATTCTAAAAGATATTCAGCTGTAGATTTCCAGCACCAAAATGTGTCTTTTCAATAGGGTTATGTGCAATGTGTACCTCGTTCAACGACGGCACTGTTACAATAACTGCTGGGAGTAAAAGCAGCATAGTTCTCTGACCCTAGTGATGTTAGGTTCCCAGTAGATGTATGCCCCCTATGGAGTAAGCTATCCCTGTGTGTACGCCCCTTGTGTTGTAAACCAGCCCAAGGCGGACGTAAACCATGTAAGCCTGACGCTACCACGATTACATGGTTCAATGCTCAGGATCCGGTGGTGATCTATCAGTAATACAAGCTGATATATGAACCCAATGTTGGTCCACTTACTGCATGCAGCGAGTGTCAGGTACCATAAGGCGTATAATAAACGAGGCATCTGCGTGCATAGGTTTGTATTGACGTGGGGGAGCAGGGGAAGGGAGTGAGTGTCAGTCTCAGTATTTAGAATAACACTGGTATATTGAGGCTGTCTGTGGGCCTTATTCCAATTGGCATTAGCACAATCATCGGTTTGTTGCCTGAGGCTGTACATAGCGACTGTATTCGGTAACACATGCTAGACCGACTAGGCGTGTGCAGGGATATCTCATTAGATATAAAAACCTGGAGGATGTTGCTCCTATAGTAAAAGGAAGAGCTGGCTAAAAATGCCCTCATTTCCAGTCCTTTCTTTTCATGTAGCTATAACTTGTCCCTTTTGTTGCTCACGAGGGTGTTGCTCCCATAGTAAAAGGAAGAGCTGGCTAAAATGCCCTCATTTCCAGTCCTTTCTTTTCATGTCGCTATAACTTGTCCCTTTTGTTGCTCACAGGTGGTCATTCAAGGACAGTGCTAAAAAAGGGGGATCTGAGTAGGTAACTAGTTGGGAGAAGTCAGTCAGTATAATAAACTATTTGACATGAGTAGGTACCTCATAGTGCAGCTCTCTCTATTTTAAACAAGGCAGGTGACTTTACAGACTAATGTGATGAGTGCAAGTTGAATGGTGAAGCAGTGCACAACTTGTTCAGAAAAGAGGGCACATACTCACAGCTCTTTTAACAATAGGAGCAACACCCTCCACAAGTGGTCATTCAAGTATGGTGATAAAAAAGACAGATTTGAGTAGGTACCTAGTCAGAGGAAGTCAGTCAGTATAGTATAGTATAGTATAGTATAGAGTGTGTGACATGAGTAGGTACCTGATAGTGCAGCTCTCTCTATTTTAAACAAAGCAGGTGACTTTTCAGACTAATGGGGTGAGTTCAAGTTGAGTGGTGAAGCAGAGCATGACTTGTTTTGACGAGAGGGCATATACTGACAGCTCTATTTATCATAGGAGCAACACTCTCCTGTATGTCTAGTACCTGCACCTGTCTTGTGAAAGTCTCCTCAATTGCTCATAAATATTATCTGCTTGTCTGTATTTACATGCAGGCAGACTACGCGTCCTGCGCCGTCGTCCATGTCATATATACGACCTGCTGTTTGGCAAGCCCACTTATCAGGCATGGGACTTAAGCCATCGGCTGCCTGACACGGCTGACAAGATAAGACCACCGCCAAATTTACCCGTTGTCCTATCGGCGGGCTGCATGCAAGGAGGGGGCCGTCCCGCCACTGGGCCTGGCAGGGACCCTAATGATAATTCGCCATGACCCGCCCCCACTGGGACCCAATACTACTCACCGCCGGCCACTCATCACTCCCGTGGGTATATGACTATTGGCATGTTGGCGTAGCCCATGTTGACTGTCTATTATGTTTATAATGGCAATGCTCTGTGTCATTAAGATGGCTTGGAAGTGTGGTTCGTGTCCCCTCTGCCTGGCAACCCAAACAAACCCTCTTCTAAACACAACAAGCTCCTCCTATATCCCAGCTTCCTATACCCTGAAAATAAGTGCCCATTGTTTACTGAGAGAGGTGAGTAGGTCCAGTAGGTCAGTGCTAGGTCAGAGACACAGTTGGTTCATGAGGCAGGCAAGGTACAGGAGAAGTGGGGTGGAGGTCGGGGGTAACATGGCTGAGGAGACAGACACCTCCTGGTGAAGACAGTCGCCCCATAACGGATCAATGTCCTCCTGCAGCTCCCTCTGGTGACAATGCTTATTGACAGTTGGCGAGCGGCGGAGGGATATTACGCTAAAGCCGCGGCATAAAGTAAACCCTCCCCCGAGCGGCTTATGTGGAAAAGCTCTTAGGAGCTGTTTGTCTCAAACAGATGAACTGCTTTATTGGCATAGATTTGGAGCAAGACCTGGTAAATGGTTGAGGACTAGCTGACGTCTTCTGATAATTGCCATCCTCTCCTGGGACCCAGTCTCCTTTTGTGCTTCTCACTACAGACTTGCACAATAAGCTGCAATAATGCCTGTGAATATTATAGCACTGAGAGGTTTGTATGTATTGGCTGGCACATGTCTAATGTACTTAAACTAGTCTATGAATCCATCAACGCCGAGTTCTATGAACAAGAGTGTGTTTGGAAGCTACACGTGCGTGTTTATACAGGGAAATGGCGACACCCTGAGCATCAATGGCTCCCATTGAATTTAGCTAAACCTCCCTGCACTGTCACAACGTCACGAGAGGAAATTGAGCGAATTAAAGACAGCAGCGACGCCGGGGCGTCAGGTGGCGGACCATAGGCGTTGCCCCTGGCAGACTCTCAAAATCCAGAGACAGGTTTTCCGGTCCCTGGCAGGATTGCATGACGTCGAGCTGTCTATCCTCTCCTCAGCTGCTCCTCTGACAACCAAACTGTGCAGCAACGTATTGACAAGTATACCTGTGCCCCCAGCTACCCCTTTCTCTTCACAGCATTTCCCTATTGCCTTCCGTCCCTTTCCCTCGTTAGCTCTGCTGTTTTACCACTGCTCACGGCTATCCAGTAGTTATAAATGCTTATCGTTTCCTTCCTTCTACCCCACCCACACCTCTATCTAGCCAGCAGGCTGCTGATATCAGGTGGCTTACTGTTATCTCCAGGCTGATGAAAGAACATACGTCAGTAAAAAGCACACACAGCCCCATATGAAAAGCTTTCATCTTAGCAAAAAGCCTTCGGAAAATGCCAAGTTAGATTTGAAGTTTGTCAACATAAAACAGGTAGAGGAGCGCTGGTTTTCAATAGAAGAAAGTACACTCAGCTAGTCCAGGTTAGGGTGTTACAAACGGCCGCGAAACTCGTGTCCCCAACACAGGTTTCCGTAAAATCTAGACATGGTGTTATATATATGCATGTAAAAAGATTATTATACAACACTCAGCCATAAACTTGGTCTTGAATTAAAGCTAATGAATAAGCGCATCTGATGATTATATGTATCATGTATTTGTCTATTTTCCTTTCATAACAAACCTGTAAAGTCAAGGGAGCTGTGAGTTTTAGCTCTGCGTGGCCAGGCAGTCTATGGCACCATGACTTGTAGCCTCAGTAGGGGCATTATGTACTACTTCAATCAATCTCAAATCCGGAGATAACTATATATTTAGCGTTTAATCAATGTTATGAGACAGCACTCGTGGGTTTATGGGTTCAATATTCCAGGACCCACGCAGCGGGGAGTGGAATATTGAACCCTAAACCCACGAGTGCTGTCTCATAACATTGATTAAGGCATTTATCTAACAGATTTCTCCATTTTGTATTAATTTCTTACCTTATAACCCCTTAATAAAAGCAGGAGAAGAGCTTTTGTTAGGCCAAGCGGTAGAAAAATAATCATCACCATGTTGACAGCGGAAGTCGTCCTGTGCTTGCTTGTCCATATTCTGCAGGGCCCCGGCATGTGGTTACATTGAAATGTTATGATATTAACCTTTTAACCTATCTATTCTTTACTACATGGTGCCCATGATTATTCTCACCATGTTTCAGTGCCATTCTGGTGTATATAGAGGCCAAATACCAACAAATTATTTATAAATCGAAGAGATAAGCCATGCCAGGGTGTGTTGACAGTGCAGAAGTAGACCGGAACTCGGTGTGTGACACACTTACGGGTCAAAGGTCAGCAAGCCACAGTGGTGGGTGCCGAGAAGTAGCACTATGGAAAAACATTGGATTCTTATCTATTTCGAACAATATGGAGATTTTAGGCATGGCATGTTCATCTAGGATATCTTAGGATGTTTCCGTGCTAAACACTCCACCTGCCACCATTGGATTCTATGCTAACGAGGTGTGCAAACTTCAGGTATGTCGGACAACTCATTCAAATCCTTCATATACATTGGCTTCTTGTACTGTTCGGCATGGTGTAGGGGATAGCGAGTCTGTCTATTGCCACAGCGGCCGGGGAACGATTCCCATAGAACCCTGAACGGTTTTAACTGGAAATTTATGGCAAGGTTGACTTTGTATACTTCTCCAATTTATTTACATGTCCAGGTTGAAACCAAAGTCTTCTGGAAGATGTCCAAAAGGTGTTAGAGTAGGGTTATGGCCTGATAATGCACCAGGGTAATGACCAAAAAACCACTGTCCAAGCCAAAATCGTGAGATAAACCACAATAATCTAATTAACTATGATTGTTCTAATGATATAGGGGCATATCAAACTGATTGAGCTTTTAAAATGACATGCATAGTTCATGCTCCATGCCAAAAACTATATTTCTAAAGCTCTCACCACATAGAAAAATTGAGAATTTCAAAAAAGCTCATTCGACTTTTTATAACTCTAACCCTAAATAAAAGAGTGCACTTGCAATATTTTCCTTATATATTGGTGCCTGCTCCGGATTTTGAGTATACTTTATGGTCATGATAATTTATTTTACATGGCTCCATCTAAAACATTATTAATTGAAAGATATTGACCCATGCCTTACCATGGTGAAGAAAATATAAATCGATCTATATATTGAGTCTTGAACTCCATATATGTTCCTCATTTGACGAGTTTACTGCGTGTAGAGTGGCTACTCACTGCGGTCCATGCACCACTGCACACTTGAGTATGAGTATAGGTGGCTTTTTCAACTTCTAACACCCCTCAAAAGTTTACCGATGGAGATATGACCATTCTGTTTTTGGCAATCGATTTCTATGAGTGTTTTCTATAGCTTACACTATTAAGATAATGATGCAATATTCGATGTAACAGGCTATCCAGGTAAACTTATATCGACTATGCTGCAAATCTAAGAACTTCACAAAACGAATACGCACAACATTTGTTTCGGCCAATGACTATATATATGGGAATTGAATAAGGTAAATTTATTCTAAATATGCCAATCGTAGATGAAGCCACTGGGGGAGATTACAAAGCGGTCATTGCTCTCTTTTGTAGTTTTTAGAGTCAAATGTTTTGATTAAATCTGCTACAGAAAGAGAGTAAGCAGCAGTGAATGGAGATCTAGATCACCATTAGTTACCAAGCCCTAGCCGCAGTAAAGGTACGATATAGAATTTGTTGTCGATCTATGATCACTACCAACCCGTTTATGAGTAGTATATGATGATATAGGTTATTAGCAGGTAATGATAGAAAGGCACTACCACACTTGCGTGGTTCTACCAATCCCCCTGGAATTCTGCCGTCCGGAACCCTCCCCATAATCATTAACCTATACCTAACCATAACCATATACCCATATCTCTGACCCTACTTTATCCCTAACCCTAAAACTAACTATATCCCTTACCCAACCTATGTGTATATGGGGGGGGCAGGGGCAAAGCTCCAGTATGGAAACTTTCAGACACCGCCGGGGCTTTTGTTGAGGTGATTAGCATGTAAGGGATCATAATGGATCTTGACACAAAGCACATGTAGGTGTAAGTAGTATATATGGATATTATTACAGTGGTGCCGCACAGGCCTCGCTGCGGCACCTTGGTTTACACTTCACCCGTGAGGGGACATGCCGCTCCTGAGCCACTATATAACGACACATGGAGCTACGAGGCCTCAGTTTGACTTTGAACTCTGTCAGGTGTGTGCGCAGTGCAGCAGTGCAGGGCTTGGCGAGCTTGGCAACGATGATGGGGAATTGATGAAGTGATAACAATTGATAAAAAATGATGATAAACAATGACAATTGATGTTGATTATTGCTATATTTGCTATGAAGCTTTGCGCTGGTTTATGACCGCGGTTGCCAAATTACAACTCTAGTGTGTTTGCAGGCAGAGACTTGGCTTATTTTGTGTACTTGTCATTTGAGATTCAATATTTAGAGAATTATTTTCTGTTATAGTACTACTGAGTCTCGTTCTCTTTACACTTGCATCGAAATCCCGTTACAGTATCTATTGTTGTCAGCAGTTGAGATTCGCCAAGCCTACTTCCGTACCATGGATCTTGGCGCAAAGCCCATGTAGACCTGTGTAAGTAGTACATGGAAATGCGTATGTTTTGTCAACCATTGTGCCTTACCGGTATAGGGCCATTTTCCACCATCCGATATGTTCCCTCTATCGGCCGCTAGACCCATAGTAGAAAGAGGTACCCTGTCGGATGGTGGAAAACGGCCCTAAAAGTTCCTAGATACCATACCGCGGATACGTAGCATATGGAACGTATTTAAGTAGTATATGGAAATGGAAATTATTGTCAGCGGAACCTTGTGCCTTTTTGGTAACCCACATCCACACTGTTGGGCTGTGAGTAGTATGCAAAGATCCTCATTATTAACAGGCAAGTGGAGTGTATGCCATGCTTTTCTCTGGATGTTCTTGCATATGTAAACACAGATGTAACAACCATACTTTTCCTTTTGATAAAAGAAAATTGGCCTTACCCATGATATGATATATGATACTTTATCATTTCACAAGTGTGGCTTGGAACTAGCTGTCTTGATGATAGGATATTTGGGTTTAACGTCATGCCTTTCTAGTGAATCTCTCGGATATAGGAAAGCTTTTCATTAAAACCGAGGTCGCAGCGTGTGTCAGCAATAGCAATAACTGGCAGTTTGTAGAAATTGGCTTGTGCCAACACCTTGCATACTCCGTCTTTGTGAATAGTCCTTATTGTTCAAACAGCTACTGTCTACCTCCTCCGCCTATAAAAGTCATTAATGGGAAGTATAGCCAACATTATTTACCTATTTCATTCACGGTCGTCTTAGCACCGTTTTACCTGGTAATTATTGACCAGAATATGACGGTTAATACGATAGCAGTCTATTGTGACGTCACAGGTATTTAATCAATGAGGGTGTGTTTACATTGGTTATTTGAGTAAGGTGAGATCCAATCCACAGTCAACAGCCAATCTATGACAGACTATACGTGTGTTCGACTTACATGCGGAAGCTAATTGATCCCTGGTTTGTGGCTTCGGCATCTACGGGGCGTCTATATGTTTGTATAGTAAATCTAATTACCTCGGTAGCAGAAGGAGTCAATTATTGCCTGTAACCAACAGCCAATCAAAGAAAGCCAGAAGAGGCACACCATCGAGTTAGAGTTATAAAGGTTCCATTATGATGTCAGCAGAGGCAGCAACCCGGCACGCCAGTCCCCAGGGGAGGAGGAATTCTTGTTGCCGAACATTGGCGGCCTCTGGGCGTGAACTAATTGCAGCGACTTATTAGTGCCAGTCATTTGCATCGTTTCGGGAACAGTGAAAGTTCATTAGTGACAATTCATGTCCAATTAGTAGCCAGACTGAACGCGTGCGATATTAGCCCGGCGGAGGGACGCGGCTTTCTACACGTGTCCAAACCCTGCAAGGTGGGCGCGCCGAGCGTTCTGGGGTCACGGCGGTCGCCCGCCTCCCAGCATGATAATCCCATTTGGTGGGCCAGGTGATGGATTAAAGCTAGACAAGGTGTGAGTGTAAACCACACGAGGAAGGCGCGCCTTCACCCCTTGGATTATTGGCGTCGGTCCTATTCCACACACACCACCTGTAGGCGGGTAACCTAGCTACAGACAGCGACTCGCCCCACACCAATAACCCTGCACGACGCTATTGTAACGGAAAATAAATAAGATTGGCTTTTTGTGGGGAGAGTGAGTAGTACACATGGGAGGGATTTCCCTATATCATATGATTATATTGGTGTTCTCATGCCCCTGGCAGCTGCACCGAGATAAATCTAGGTCCCCCAACACTGTAAAATGTTTATGTATGTTCAGACAGCAAATTTTGCTGTGATCATACAGGAAAAGTTGCTGTAGTCTAACATACAGCAAGTCTTGCTGTACAAGTACCAACTTTGTTGCTGTAAATACAACATTACAGCAAGAGTTGCCATGGACATACAGTATTTTCTCTCATATTATAATTGCTGTAGCTCCAAATACAGCAACACTTGCTGTTCATTTACTGAGTTTATTGCTGTAGATACAGGATTACAGCAAATATTGCTGTAGACTTTGTGGTTCTGTGCTTTGACACCAGGTGGCTTTAGTATGTCTTAGGGAGAGAATTTATCTCAATGTTGGATCTATTTTCATCTATGAAAAAGAAATGCGTCACATAATTGAATAGTGTGCAGTATTGAACATGCTAAATAATAGATATTTAGATAATATGTGGAACTTTTCATTCAACTATGTAAACTAAAGCAGAAACTTACATATTTTGTCACACACACCTTTCCTGTTGCATGGCATTAAATATGAGTATGGACACCCAGCTTCCTAGGGTGTCAGCTAAAGCACCTGTTGTCACACTTGCTTGTTGTGACTTTAATGTGGTATTCAATAGCTAATTTTCAACCCATTTAGTCATAAATGATGCTACATGGCTGGCTATCATGCTGGCCAAACTACATATCTTAAATTGGTCAGGCCAACCAAAATGCACTTACTTGTTGTGACTTTAGTGTGGTATTCAATAGCTAATTTTCAACCCATTTAGTCATAAATGATGCTACATGGCTGGCTATCATGCTGGCCAAACTACATATCTTAAATTGGTCAGGCCAACCAAAATGCAATGAATGTAACATTAAAATCTACTGTGTATTTACAGCAAATTCCAATCTACTGTTCATTCACAGCAGATTCTACTGGAACCATAGCTGCCAGCAACTTTTGCTGTACAATAACAGTGGTATGATTTACAGTAGAAGTTACTGTAGAGCATCAACAGGAGATGATGCTGTACATTTACAGCAAGTCAGTTGCTGTAGACCTACAGCAAAATCTACTGGAACCATAGCAGCCAGCAACTTTTGTTGTAGATGTACAGCACTTACTATTTACAGTGAAGGTATGCCTGCAGGAATGGGGTAGGCGGGGGCGTATACAGTGTCACTGTGCAAGGCAGCTAGGTCTCAGATCTATATTGCAGTCTAGGTATCGATACACTTGATATGCAGCGTGGCCTTTGATCGGGAGATACTTAGTGAAGCAGAAGGGCATTGAGTCGATCTATTGTTCTCATAGATTACGTATGACTGTACATCAGGGTTTATAATTATTATGTAGGCTGATGGCGATGGAGATTATATTTCATTCCCTACCAATGTAACAGTCTTACCCTACATATTGGTACAACTAAAATGGGAAGGGTTCTTTTTAGTAAAGATCCTAATGATAAGGTTTTTCTGTTATCTCAACCATCTAACCTACAAGGACGCTAAGAGAAAGAGAATAAAGGATATCTTTAGTGCATCAGGGTAAAATGTGCTAGGTATAAAGGTCATAACATGAAAATGATGATATTGTCATATTAAACTATAATCAAAACCCCCTTAAGTAACTAAGAACTGTGGTGTCATATTCTATGAAGTATGGTGTACATGGACCAACTCCGTGACCAAATCAAAGCAGTGTGCAGTGAAATGGTTGTCCTATCGACGATGGAGTGATATTGCGTTTCAAGAAGGCGCCTTTCAGGTTGGTCACATTGAGTGTATGTTCAGCTTGAAGTGGGAGAGTGGGAGAAGGGAATGGAGCAGGGCAAGAATGGCTCATGCTTCTGTTACAGATCGTATATCACTCTGACACATAATAGTCGGCCTTCCCAGTGCCGTAATGTGTACTGCCACTTAACCCTGCCATTCAATAGCGCCAGTAAACCTTCAGCCTCTCAACCAGGCGCAATGTTACATAAGCTGTTCCACACCAATATTTCTTGTCACTGTGCAGGCAAGACCAGGAATTACAGGCTATAATGTCTGTGCTATGATGGAGAATGCCATTGGTAATAATAGCAACATTTGATAACGTCGGTAGGCATTCAGAGGATCGGTTGTAAGAGAGAATTCTTGTTGAGGTTGCAGAGGCCTGCTTCTTAGATGAGGTTACAGACCAGAGTGTAACTTAATAATTGGGGATGTTCATTCGTTTGTGCCTGACAGCTATGCTAATTTGTAATGATCTGCAGTTACTTTAACCCTCCCCTGATCCTCCCTCTTCTTCTTCATCGCTCTTGCTGACAGGGTCAGTGATTGTCAGTCGTGACCTACATGTGATCTGGTAGACCTTATGGCCCCATCCAATCCTCCTCTACAGGAATCTGCTAAACCCTCGTATGCTGCACTTCAACCCCTGACCTAAACTCTCATTGCAGAACCCTTAAACCTGCTATGACCCCATCCCTCATGTCAACTTGTCCATCATACCTTTGCCCTCTTCATGACGGTACCCTGTAGTTGTAACCTGATGCATTATTTAGTCTTGACCTTGTGATGTTAGCCTCCAGTGCTAGGACCTTGTGTTCTAAGTGATGAGACGCTTGTTTTATATGATTTTTGTGTACAAAATGCATTTGATGTCAGTCAACCTATCCTCCTCTCTAACAGGGCTTCCACATGTAATCTTTAAAGGACCTGTATAGTATCCATTTATCTTTTTAAATGGGAAGTATCTCCTCTTACTCTCCAGCTCTTCATTCTGAGGGAAAGTGAGTTTCGTGGTCCTATGCATGGTGATAAACGCGTGTATTCACCGATCATCCTAATATGTAATGCCTTTTTCCCACAAGAATATGACCTTTGCTGTCGGAATAGTGTTAACAACCATTACTTAACCCTACCGCTCTAACAGTAATTCAAACCTTCTTGACTTGTCCTTTGAAACAACGCATCAAATATGACAAGATTATGATATACGATATTCATAACGTCTTTAAATCGGATGATGCAGTATGTCGACAATAGAACCTATATGGTTCTAAACTCAAGCAAATATGTGATTACCCCAATATCTCTATCCCTCGCCTGTCGCCATACATTATATGGTATCCTATCCCTATACCGATTCCTATAACACTTCCTCAGAGCGACCTCTGCTGAATTGAATCCATCCCCTCCTCACCTCGAGTATCTTTTCCTTACTCTGTCCATACCCTTTACCTTTTCACGTTTAATGTGCACCCAGAGCTCCTTCAGGGAAGTGTGGTGGGCAGCTCTAGGACGATGAGCTATCCGCTGGTGAGCAGCTCCCCCAAATCCGGGGTGTAGGTGAAGCGTGCAGTGGCCGGGCGGTACGAGTGGACAATAAGTAATTGAGTGATCCAAAGGGTGATTGATCGTCCCACAGCTGTGCTCACTGCTACCCGACGAACACGGCCGTTGATTCCTGGCTACAACTCGATTTATTTGAGCGAGCCACTGACCTGGAAAAGGGCCGACTTTGAGGGTTGTGGGTAAGGGAGGAACCGTGGTCGCTGTCTTGGATCAACTGATCAAGGTGTTGGCCAAATACAAGTGGGTGTTTACAATACGGGTGCCGATAAGGGGAATGGGATGGGCCAAGCCCTGAGGCTGTTGCAGCTCCCGGAGCCATGTCGGGGGCGTCGTGCCATAAAGTTCAGACCTCAGTCTGCACCAGACTTGGCCGGATGTCCCCCACCACCACCATTAGCCACAGCTTCCGGCCGGGACATGGAGGAAGGCTAAGCCGACCGTGCCGACACCACCACGTTAGTGCGGTGCCCCGTTAAGCGTCTGCTGATAAAATAAAAAGGCAAGGTCGTTTAAGAGCATTGCGAGGCTGTCAAAGGGTACTGAGTAAAGGATATTTCACTGGAACTACCGGGAAGGAACGCTCAAATTGTTATAATTCCACTTCTGAGTGTGTATTGAATACTGCAGGCTGTATAACGGTGGAGTCCATGTACTGCTGAGATGTGGAGTAGTGGATGAGCAATTCAGTATAAGCGTGTGACCAGTAATGGGCGTGAGTGGAATGTGGAAAGGTGGTGGGAGGGAGCGGTGGAAGTGGTGAAGGTGGGACGAGTAAGCGTTCAGCGCAGGCCAGCCATGGGAAATGGCAATCATGTGGTATTCCGCCAGGCTCGCGCCTATCGTTTCCGGACAGTAATTCAAACTTGATCCGGCCGGAGCCTGCGATAGAGCACTCAGCGTGACGCGGCGAGAGCAGCTCGGGGTGGCCGGGCTCTGTCTTAACATCCTGATCATCCTGCTGGACTGGGCGGGCAGTGGGGGGGGGCTGGATGGGGCAGGGGATGTGCTGAGACAAGGAGGGGAGGTGGTGGTAGCTCGGAAACGTTGGCAGTGTGATAAACCCGCTCGCAGGAAGCGGACATGGCCCTGGCTGGCCTTGCCTTGCCGCATCCACACAGACAACCCCTGCCGCGTGCACATGATTGCCGTATTAACCGGCCCCGCGCCAATTTCGATTTCCTAGTACCTTTTCCTGGACGAGCTTCCCGCGGTCGCGATAGGGGGCGATTTATTCGTGCAGGCCACCACACCACGCCACCTACCGACGCACTATCGGCGTTGCTGCAGACTCTGCAAAGTGGAGGTCTCGTGCAAACCTCAGACCGCCCCCACCCCTCACCTCTTTTCTGAAATTAGCTTGCAGGACGGTGCGTCACCCAGCCATACAAGCACCTATCCTACTCACCCCCACACCCCATCCCCTTTCGCTCTACGTAGCTAGATGCAGTGCACATAGGGGGGCTTGTTGGGGTACGGACTAATCTGGTTTTGCTTGTGTCGGCCCTGCCCGCATTGATTGATACGGCTCAGATTCTGGCCGCCCTGCGGGCCAACGCCGCGCCCATTGACCAACGCCACAACCAATCCCCGCGTTTAGGGGACGGCCACCAAAAGAAAATAAATACCCAATGGAAATGGTGAGAAGAAGGAATCCTAGTGTGCATATAGAGAGAAAGAGCTGGAAAGGGATGGGGTGTAAGAGGCTTGTTTGGCTCTGACCTAAAATGGAACTGTTATCGAAGGAAATTGGGGCTGGGCGTTAAGGTATAACGCGTTTGTGGGCCACATTGGTAGGGATACAGGTGGTTCAGATCGGCGTTGAATACAGGCGTTTGATAATGTACGAATTTTCAAGACAAGGGAGAGTATAGATAGGTGGCTCCTTAAGTACTCTAGACGTATAGCGAAGGGGCCTCATTACACAGTCAGGATGCTGACCATGGTCAGGAGAAGCACCCTGAGGACATGTCTGGTCGACCACATGCAACACCTTCTCCTAGACTGAAGGCCGCTGACTAAATAAAGGTGCGACTAACGAGACTGGATTCATACTCTACACAAACTAATTTGGCACAAATTGGAGACGGAGCCACGACCTCAGCCAGCAGCCCGGGGGCATTTGGGCTGGTCTAGGGAGCCTTACGCTGGATACCTGATCCCCAGACCCCCGAGACACACACACACTCGCCTTCGCACATCCCCAGTGGTCGTATCCCTTAAATCCCCGCCCTCAGAACCTTCCCCGTACCTAGAAGAAGCCCCTACGATTGGGACCGAGCATGGTCCTGTTAGCTGGGAATAAACGATCGCGCCCGCACCCACCGTGTCTTCAATCCCGGAGATTAGCATTGTAGATCATTTTGATCCGGCTGCGTCTAATGGCGAACGGCGGTGGCGAGCGACGGCTCCCATAAATCTATATTGAGCATGCAAAAACCACGCTCGGACCCGGCGGCAGAGAGGGTGGGCGGATTAGCGGGCGGCGCGGCGGGTCCCCGTTAACAGGTCGGACGAGCATTACTTCCTGCCTGGACGTCGTTGGGTGGGGTTGGAGACTAGAAGGGACATACCTCACCTCAGTACCACGTGTTGTGGCCCTCCACGTGCCGCTTTACAGAATAATACCTTCACCGTAAGTTATTCACCAAGTCTAGTGAGGAGTGCAGTTGGGTGTTTCACAAGGCAAAGATAATAGTAGTCATAACTTTTCTGTTTCTATGACTGGAGGGGGCTGGTTGTAAAGTTATGACTGTTATTATCTCCAGTCAGTCATAAGTAGGATATGACTAGTCATAACTATCTGTTTCAAAAGGAGATATCACTGGTTTGTGACTGCAATCATAACTTTTTAGAACCGTTCATATGACTGCTTTTTGGTGTTTCTAGCCTAGAAACACCAAAAAGCACACATCCACATGTTTTGACCCCTAGAATCTAGGGGTCAAAACATGTGGATGTATTTGATGGCCACATTTATCAAAAACGTATGCAAATGTAATTTTTCAAAATACCATCATGTTGTACATGGTTCCTACATGTTATGGGTGTTTTCTGGTTAAATTCAACATATTTTCTGAATGTTAAAACATGATTTAACTGCACATGGATACCTTCTGAAATTATGACCACTCTTAAATTGATCATAAGTTTTCCTATGATTAATTTGTACAACTGAGACTTGAAGGCAGGTCACAAACAGCTGACACATAGTTACTACTTCTGTAGTATACCATCTAGCCACCAGAATAGATCAGGGCTATTATGCCCTGCTCATTTAAACATGTAACCCCCCCCCCCAATCAAGGTCTAAAAAAACATACACCCCTGTTGTGAATTACTCACGGGTCTTTGGAATCATATTTTTGCATTGATGCATCATGCCCATTGGTCGGCATGATGCATTTAGCCCAATCCATGAATGCAGCCCTGGTGAGTGACTCACCAGGGCTACGTTCAAGCATCATATTGGGCTGTATGGTTGTGTATTTGTGTATATTGATGTAGTCTTACTTGCATAGATATTATTAGTTCACTCCACTAGTTTCGCGTATTGGGAAGACTAACTCTAGTGGTATGATGTTGGCTTAGCCCATTCTTATAACCAACACCAAGATGCCAGTACAAGTAACTATTTATTGTTCACTCGTTATCCACAGTTACAGTTGTTTTATCAGCTCCACTCAAGTCTATAACAGCTTTAACGACATCAGTCTAACTATACATACAGTTCATGTCCAAACAATCCCAGTTCTCCTAGAGAGGTATATATCCCATAGAGGTCCTGCTTAATCCATTCTTACGTTGGCTAAGTGTAATAGTAAGTACTAAACAGCTTCATCCCAGTCTACTCCAGGAGTATGTGTTCCTTCCTCGACAGCTCCTCCAATACTGACTCCTCACCTGCTTCTCACTAACCCACTACACCTTTACTCGCCATGTACTTGGCTTACACATATCTTTTCCCTTACAGAATTCTCCTGGCCGATTCTTGTCCAACTCCATCATCGTCTGCTGCATCCCATAGCTACCACAAACCCATCACAGGACTCCTATAGCACTCTCTTATATAGCACACAATAAATACACACATAGTTATACCCTGTTATACCTGTTCATTATAATTATTGCTTATTGATGACAAGACAATATAGACCCTACAGGGTTGATACAAAAACTCCCGTAGGGTCAACATGATGCTCCTGTTAGGTAGAGCAGGGGCGTAGGAAAAGGGCCTATATAAAAACATAGCAGGCCCTCCCAACCAAGACCCCTGGGCCCCCCCCAATAAAAATTTGCTTCCTATGCCCCTGAAGAGTAGGCAGAGGGCTCGGCCTAGTGGTGGGCACCAGGTATGTGATCATACATAGGGCCCTACTGTAAATCCTCACGTATAGGATGCCCTTCACGTATAGGACGCACCCTAAATGAGGCTTAATCCTATGGCACTCATCTGGGATCAGATTTTGGTCACTTTAGCACTGTTATATAGAGTAAGATCCTCGCCTATAGGAGACACCATGAGTTCAGGTAAATCTATATAGGACACATCTTAGGCTATTCTTATGTAAAAGCCATGGCCTATACATTTATGGAGAATTTATGGTAATAACCATGCATTATTTATAACCAGTTGTAACTTTTTGGGATTTACACTCTTCCAAATGACATCAGAGGGGTAATTTCAGAATGAAGTCAGAGGGGTATTTTCCCAGTTTTACACTGGTTTCCTGTCTCCTATAACTGAAACTATAACTTTTTACCAATGATAAACTTGCAACTGAACCAGTCATAAGTATGTAGTTACAACTGATAAGTGTTTCTAAATAGGCAGCAAAATATGACTAGTTATAACAAAAATATAACTAAAGATCATAAGCCTATGACCACTCTTAGATTTAAAATAATATTTTTTCTATGACTGGTAACAAGTATGGACACCTTGTGAAACACCCAACAGGGGTGACATCCAATAAGGGGCATTTGCCTGTAGTGTGGGTTATTTATAGTACCAGCAGCAATCGTAACTTGCGCTATAATGAAATGTAAGTTTTCTGGTTGATGTGACCCTTCCGTGCTTCTAGCACCATCTACGTGCAGAGGTTAACTGTGATTCACCAAAGCGCAAAGATAGAAAATGTATACTTTTTTGTATATGTTGATCGATGTTTACATAAACTCAAATATTCTTTTAGTCTGATGTAGTGTCAAATCATATTGCACTCTTTCCTTTCTTCTTTTTATCTATAAACAACACTTCATGACCTAACCCTGACACAATTGAAGCTCGACAACTGTCAAAAAGCTTGCGATTCAAGGTTGGCATGTGCTTTTGATAGAAGGTAAAAAATGATGTCTGACTGACACAGGTAGTATAGTGTTTCCTAATATCCATAGTCCACTTGGCCTCTGTCGTGTGATTGAGCAATACATTTTCTGTATAAATTTCTGCGACAGAGGCCTAGTGGACTATGGGTGAAAAAAAAACATAGTCCACTTGGCCTGTATTGCGCGATTGAGCCATACATTTCCTATATGAATTTCTGCAACAGAGGCCTACTGGACTATCGATGTTATGTCCAGAGTCCACTTGGCCTCTGTTGTGCGATTGAGCCATACATTTCCTATACATTTGTATAAATTTTTGCGACAGAGGCCTAGTGGACTATCAATGTAACATCGATAGTCCACTTGGCCTCTGTCGGCTGATTGAGCCATATAAATTCTATATAAAATTTGGCGACAGAGGCCAAGTGGACTCTCGATGTAAGGGAACATAATCCTCAATTTCCTGTGGTTAAATCCATTGTACACTTCTATTCACTAGACGTTTAGGAAACAAGTTTTATCTCAATAGGACTGTATCAAAGGTGTCTCCCTTGGGATGTCAGCTACCACGAGATAAGGACTGTATAGCTGTAGTTAGATATAAAAGGTCAGACAGGTTGTTCATATTGCCAACTTTGCAATCGATACAACCGCATACAACTCTAGCTAAAAAATGATATGTTAAGTAATGTGTATCGAATAAACGTGATACAATGATTTTAAGAGTAAGCCATTTCAATTATATGTTTACTATGGGTTAGCAGTCAAAGGTAATATTTATATCTTTGATACTGCTATCTGTGATACTATCTTTATAGTGGCGTCATCCCATACATCACATAAATCTTTCAGAGTATATCTAGTCTTCAATGCCAGCTTTTTCTATCTCATCTTGAGAGCCAGCTGGTCTAATTATAGAGCTGCACCTGATTGCTTAAGCATGAATAATAGATCTATCAAGGAGTTCTCTATAAGGTATGGAATAAAATACTAATAAACCTAGTGCAATAGCGTCCGTATTTACGGTATGGCAGCTGCTAAATATCACCGTGCAGAAGGTACTAGGTTAACTGGCAGTTATCCCATCCAACATGGCAGAGGGTAAGTAAATATTTGTAAGTATTTCCGTCATTCTGTACTGTTAATCACCCATTCTAAGTCATAATAGTATTACAGAATCATAGCTAGGGCATAAATACCTATATGGACAAGGCCTGGAGCTGCTACAGTACTTGGATTACATGTATAGAAATCAGCCCAAATTAAAAAATGGGTACTAGGGTAACTCCTTGTGTGGTACTAGGGTAACTCACTATTTTTGTTATGGGCAGTATATATAGGGTAACTGGCTATTTGTGATATGAGCAGTACTAGGGTAACGGATCCTTGTTTCTGTTTCTATATACAGAGAGAGAAGTTATCAGGGAACTGCCGTGTCATGTAGTTTACTTGTTTTTTCACCAATGTAACCCTTTTATGGTACATTATACCCTCCGGATGTCCGTATTTGAAAATTATGACTGTATTTGAACATTACTTCTGTATTCCCTTCTGTATTCAAAATGATCAATGGCGGCGGAACGGGGGGGGGCAAGGGGGCATATGCCCCCCCAACTTCTGTGTTGGGGGCAAGACTATGTTTTTGCCCCCCCCCAACTCTTTCCAGAAATATATTGTAGCGTCTTCGGTCTCCCCCGGATTAGAAATGACCACTCGTGACTCCGACAAGTATAATTAACAAGAATCCTTTATTTCCTGGCTTTCTCTGCCACACCATCTAAGTCTGTAACCTTCTTCTGGAGACAAGTGTTCATGCGTTCTGCTGCCACCCCAAACCCATACTGCCTGCCAGTGGGACACCTCCAGTATTTATACACTTGTAAGTCCACCGATGCTGGTGTATGTCACATACACCGACGCCGGCGACGCTCCTCCAGATAACAATCATTACGCAACGCTGACGTGACTCCGCCTCTGCCGGCTTCCCCCGCCCCCATACCAGGATGGTTTCGGGATCCACCAGCTTCCACTCGGTCTACGCCACTATATATATATATATATATATATATATATATATATATATATATATATATATATATATATTGACAATTCAGGACAGAAGGACTGTCCCATTCTAAGGCATCAGGTTCATATCAATTAAAGAATCCGAATCATGGGCTTAAAACGTAATTCTCTTTTTCCCTTTCTAATACTTTGCAGTAAAAGGTAGGAGCTTTGTAGTTTTCACTTACCCCCCTTCCCTTTCAATCCTCATGACCCCCCCCCCCCAGCATGGGAATAACCCAATAGCTGACCCTTGCCCCATCAACTTTAAATTGGTTACGCCACCACTGAAAAAAGACTGTTAATGTGAAGTATGGACGTCCATCTTTAATATTTAAGGTGTGTATTTCAAATACGGAGGGGGGTATAGGGCAGGTGGTATTCAAATATGGACCTAATTTTCAGCCTGTGAAAGTTCTCAAACTGTCCTTATTGTCCCAGCAGTTTCTAGCAATGAATCCTAAGCACTTTGTAGTTACCTTAGTACCAGTCATATGGCCCATATGGTGAAATACTCTTCTCATGTTAGCAATTTCTGGTGGGATTTTGTTGTTATTGCCACCAGATATGATTCAAATGATATTAACATCATGAATACACAACAGATATATACAATAACTAGCCATTCATTGGAGATCTAAGCTGAATTCTCCCTTTATAATAATGTAATTACCCTAGTACACCTAATGAAGTTACCCTAGTATATGTACTTGTTATTGTAAACATACTGAGTTACCCTAGTATCGACAAATTAAAAACCTCTCTATACTACAATTCTAGGCAATGTCAGCTTACAGTTCTTGCTGCAGTTGATTGTAAAAGTTGTACACCACATCCTAACAACATAGCACCACTCAAATCAGTAGAAATACTGTGTAATCTCCCCTTTTAATTCTTCATACTATATGTAGGATCCGCCATGTTGGATGGGGTAACTGCCAGCTACAATAGTACCTTCTGCACGGTGAATAAGTTACACCATCCCCATTTTATCAGTGGCCTGATGTCATATTTAGGTGCGTATGTCTCTGGTAAGAAAGCCTCAAGCCATTCTGCTGTTCAGGTATGGCTTTATTGGTTCCACTTATAAAAACAGTTCTTCCAATTAGTTATGGATCTGAGTTATCTGTGATGCGATTGGACTGACCCAGTTCTGATTACATTTTATTCGCTTAAGTACAATACCTTTTTACTTTTGAAGAACGGGGTCCTACAGATTGCTTTTCACCCATTGCTGATTTAATCAGGGTAACGACCTTATAAAAGAACATTACAATAAAAGTCATTATTAACTCGGTTTTGTAAAGTGTCAATATGAGGAGCCAGTGGGTTTTGAAGTTACATTTTACATGTTATTGGTCCTTGTGAATGCTTGTCTGAGATACATATATATCTGACATTTGAATGTGGTTAGGAAGGTGGGATATGGGGACATTGTAACAGGGCAAGCCTGTTATTTGTCCTTACAGCGTTAACAGAATAAATAAAGGTAGAATAAACAATGTACATGTATGGCGGGTGGTGAGTACCAGGTAGGGACAGATCTCTCTCCTATTTGTAGTAACCTGGCTACTGGTCAGTTTGTTGACTACATACATATTGGATGTGTATATGTTGTGTGTTGGTTGGAAATAAAGTGCCAGAAGAGAGGTGGAGTTGAGCTGAGCTGGAAGTGGTCTTGGTGTTCTCTCTTGTTACATATATGCATATTGGGGCTTCTGCCCACCTATTAATATCTCTTTTATGTGGACAAATAAGCTCCTTTGTTACAACATGGTGACATTTACGAGATTTTAAACTTAAGACAATTTTCGGACCTTCTTCAATTGAAGGACATGGTATAGGGGAAAGAATGTCCCTTTGATATATTTCTGAGCAAATGATATAACGATACATGAAGGTCACTGTTGTATCTTTGTATGGAGAAACATGTTTCGTCTGTCGGCTCCTTCAATACCTGGGCTTTATCTTTGAATATTTCTTGGCACCCAAACGGTGACTGTTATAAACTACATCACGTACCAAGACCCCCTCCTACCATTCTTTGCATTCATTTTTATTCCCCTGTGAGTGTGGATTACTGTTCACTGGTTTCAGGAGTGGAAATATCGATCTTTCATTTCAATGTTTTTAGAAGAGCAATTTTGAATGACAAGTGCCAGGCTAAAAAAAAAATACCACGCAAGAGGAAGTAATCGAATCTGTCTGAAAAGAAAGAAAGTTTTTGGAGCAATTCATTTATAAATTAAGTCTTTCTGAGAATGTAATATAACAAATCATCTGCATGGTTAGGCTTTTAGGAGAATTATTTCATGTTGCCTCGCTGAAAGGGGCCGCATGATTATAGCTGACGTTTTGCAAGGGGGATGTAATCTAACTTTTGTTCATACATAAAAGGCTGCGACCCTCCCATGAGAAACAATGTGCTTAGGTGCATGGGTGATTTGTCATATTGACGTGAACGAATGCATCTTTTCTTTTGAAAGGAGCCCTTATAATGTATACAGTACAGTCCTTTCAATCTCTTTTCATAGAGTAAAGTTAATCTAGGCTTTATAGTTAATTACCAAAGTTGGCTAACGTGGGCGGATCATATTTCAGTTGACAGAAAATACGGCCTCAATTGACACGAAGCATCATCTATCAGGCCTCTCGTGTCGACAATTCTCAGAAGACCAATTCATTTTGACGGCAAATTCTGGGCGTTTAATCAACTAGAAGCAAACGATAGACCAGGTAAAATGTACAGGTAGACTTGATTTGAAGTTTTGAGGCCAAGTAAATACGGTGTCTTTTGTTTCCGTCACCTATCACTTATCCAAGATGATATTGGGAGTCTTCCATGTGTTGTCTTCATCATTTAAGTCAGTTTTAAGACACTTCAGTATATAGCGCTGCCTTAATCCTACCTGCGAAGAACAGCAAACATGATAACTTACCTTAATCAGAGACAATAGACAAAGCTTTAGAAGTGGGGCATACATCCCTGCAGGGTAAGACTCTTGGGCCATTTCGTGTGTAGATCCTACACCATACAGAACCACCCAACTCAAATCTCATAGATGACGAGCAGGTGTCGTCAAGACAGATTATCCCTTTGTGCCTCTCTCTGAACGCATTGCCCGAACTAAATCGCTTTCGCCATTTTGATGGCGAAGACGTATGAATATTTTCAATGAAATGTGTTTCTCTCACGGAGAGAGTAATATTTTGAGGTATTGATCATGGTTTGCTATGCCCCTGCTCCATTTGGGATTCTGTATGTGATCAACCTTCCTCCCGCGGATTTTTGCTTGTAAGCCAACTGAAGCACATTTTATACCATGCTGTACAGACCTATAGAAGCGGGGATGGGAGTGATAGGTGTAGAAAGGAGAGTGCAAGACCAGACATTGTAGGTAGCGAGGCGGCGATGAATGACGGGGACACGCACTTACACTAACAGGCCTGGTTATTAATGGGAGGTGTGTCCGCATCATCTGATCGTAGTGCGCCGTCCTTCACCTAATGAAATGGCCACGAGGACAGGTTTGCCATCACCCTCAATGAGGCTGAGTGAAAACTCGAAGATAATTCAATTACTTCAGACAGTCACTTGTCAGTGACGACTCCACTAGAGCTCCTCCCCTCGCCGTCTGGGTTAGGGATAGAGGCATGATGAAAAGTAATGATGAGGATAAAGAGAGGATAAATTATGGAGAGGAAAAGAAGAGAGAGAGAGAGAGAGAGAGAGAGAGAGAGAGAGAGAGAGAGAGAGAGAGAGAGAGAGAATATACCCGGGGAATAGACATACATTAAGACAGACAGACAGACAGACAGAAAAAAAAAGAAATCTTGGTAGAAACAAACAAACAAAGACAGATAGCCATACAGGCAGACAGAGGTATAGGGAGGGACGGGCAAGCAGTCAGGCTGACAAGCACTCAAACAGAGAGAATGACAGAGACAGAGGATCAAACAGAAAGAGTGATAGACAATCAGACAGGGGCATAGGCATAGATAGAAGCAAAGGCATAGACATACAGAGCCATGACACAGAGGCAGAGATCTATAAAGGCAGAAACAGACGAAACTAAACAGAGACTACCCAAGACAGCATAAGGGGTATAGGCAGAGACAGACAGAGACACTGAGACAGAAAGATAACGACAGAGATACACAAACATAAAAAGTAAGAGACAGGCAATCAAACAAACAGAGACCGAGGCATGGGCATAGACACAGAGAGAAAGGGAAGGGAGAAACTACCCCCTGCGGACTCCAGAACCTCATGATAATCTTACAGGTCGAAGCTTCTCTACATTTGCGCAGCGAACAGTGTGCTCAGATGTGGATACCAGGGGGAATCCCTCTTGTGTGTGCATTGACGGTATGGAGCCTACTTAGAAGCCTGCTTCATTAGGCTGATGAGAACTTCTCATCGTGCCCGGCCAGAGACGATAATCCAAGTGTGAGAAGAACAGGTTCGGAAGCTGCAGCCGCAGGGTGTCATCAAGTTGGTAAAAATCCCCCGCAGAGGTGCCATCAGGCCGGCCGCAGGGGCTGGTCATGATGGTCGTTATCTCAGACCACTCCCCTCTCTTACTGCTTTTTGGTCGGTGCTGATTACACGTGATCCTGACCACGCGGTCGCCGCCCCACCAGCTGTCTTATCTCAGGAATCAGCGAGGGAAGTGTATCTTGGCTGATCCTGTGCCTCCTCCACGGTCTGTGTGCCTAGCTTTGTCATTGTCCGGGATCAATTATGCGACTGTTGGTGCGGTTTTATCAGCACGCGGCAATGAACTGTCATCAGTCACTTACCCCCGGCCGCCCTCGCACCCTATTCAACTAATCCCATTTAAACGCCGCCGGCACCATCAATCCGCCATCCTTCCATATTCATTGTTGGCCAAATTTAATCACACATGCTCTCGTGGTCTCTGCTTCGAAGACGGAGTGCTCGATGATTACTTTCTTAAGTCGACACCCTTTAGCCATGCGCTCAGGTTATGGATGATCATGTTTTATGCTAGGTGGGGGCAGAACAAGAAACTCATAAGGCGCCATCATCGACGACGTCCATAACGCTCTTAGAGCTAAGGCAAAGATCGGATAGGCTGACGAGGATTTGGTTTATGTGGAGCTGGTGATAAACATGACCATTAACTAACGCCATCTGGCTCTTGTCCTGCCTGCTTTTTGTCGCCCGCAGCTGTAATTTTTGCTGCAGTAGAGCATGCTCACATGGATATAACTAGACGCTGAGGGGGGCTGGTGGGGATTGCTGGCTGCTGAGGACGGGTTAGGGTGCGTCACGGCCGCCGACAGTAATGGGCACAAGACAAAGAGAGACTGATAACAGTGCGGCCCGACAGTCCATTACCAGGGAAGCCTTTGTTACACCCTGAGGGCCACACTGCCCCTATCAGCCCACTGGCCTGAGCCCAAAGCCTACACCCGGGGCCCTTCAAGTGACCAACGCGTGCCTAAAGCCTCAAGCAGGATGCCAGCAAGACAAAGTACCTAAAACGGCATGTGACGCCTTCCACCACTCTGGACTGATTCTATCGGGGTGCTCTAGTTTGATATGATGTGTGAGCTAGCCCCACTGCACTGGTCTACGCCCTTCTCCTCTGCCACTTGGCCATTGATGGTGACATAGACAAGGCCGTGCGTAGAGCGGTGCCCCACATGGGCTGGTAATGGAATCAACCACAGGAGGCAGTGCTGCATTAAGCCCTTGGCCCTTGATAGCATGTCCGCAGCTGACCAGCACCCACCCACCCCTCCCACCCCTGCCATACATGTACACTCACCTTACCCCATACCGCTTAGTGGGATTGACCCTGGACCAATCAGATAGCGCCATGGTACAATGTGTTGCCTCCATTGTGTTCAGGGACTAAGGGATACCCATCATGGCATGCTATTAGTGTGTAGAAAACACGCTAGAGAGAGGGGTCCTGACTACCATGTGTTCCGGCCTACCGTCGGCATTTTGAAATACTGGAGTTTCCCAGTATTTTCTAGCTCTATATATGGAATGTCACGTGACTAGACATAACAACAAAGCCGACCATGTGGACTTGTCAAAATGTGAAAAAATGAGGCTGAAGGAATGTCATGGCCATTTGAAATTATATCCTTATAATAGATCAATTGAGATAACTCAAACACACTGTTTGATGAACGTAGAATCGTGGAAAAGCAGGGAAAACAAAGAAAGAAATCTTGCTGACTACGACCTCACATTCAAAACAAACCACAGGGACTTCTGGGAAGATGGCGGGAGCTAATGGGAGCTTGCATTAATTAGCCTTACTTTCCACCTTCATTTCGAAAGAAACCCTAGACTTTCTCCTTACCAAAACATGGCGTTTTCCTTACTGGAAGCCATATCCACAAACTGGGCAAAGTATTTTAGTGCATTTTTGTCTCTAAGTACCTCCAACAGAAGAATAATAAAAGCTACATCGCCGTCGAGTCTCCCAGCACTATTTTTAGAATGCCTTATATGATCCAGCCAATAAGCACCCAAGCTCCGTAGCCCGTATCAAACTGTAGGTTATGTCCCACCTAGTGTTGAATTTTCAAACTAGGCATGCTATCAACACTTATCTGAGCAGCCAGTGAGCTTTGATGACCACGCCACGCCATCTTCAAGCTTTGAATACGGCATATCGCCTGTACTACTCTTTTTATAGTCCCAGGCAATTTTACAACATTAAGTGGTCCACACTTCAGCCTTGTAAGGCTAACCAGGTCCTGCCGCGCTTTTCCAGCTGCCTCAAGCAGGTCAGAGCGCCACCTTAACAATCGTATCGGACGGGACCCAAGGGTCACGCCCTCCACCCCAGCTTCCGGTTCAGCCGCCCCCGATCGCTGTAGTTTCCGGCGTGGTGTGTAGCTGTCATGTCGGTAGGTGCCTGATCCTACTGATTAAGCATGTCTATGATGTAAAACGAAACTGTAAGCAGCTCTCCTTTCACCACCCCCACCTTCCTCCCCCGTGCTATTACCCATCTTACCATTACCCCATTTCTCCTGCCACCCAAGCCAACTCTGGCAGGGTTAATACATTGTTCTCGAGCACTTTGCCTCACCCTGTGATCGTGCTCAATTAGCGGGGTTCCCGGTGAGCAGCAGGCTTCGACCATGCAGCCAGGCGCATGGTGCATGCCAGGTACTAAATTAGACAACAGGAGGTCGTCCATAAAGCTGGGAGGCTGGCTGTAGCTTCAAGCTTAGCCTCCATCCTCATAGCCATACCCTATATTCCTCTCCTTTAGCTCCATCCTCAACCCCAAATACACCCATGCCAAGTCCAACATATTTCCATGCATCCCTTATATACCTGTCCCTTCCATCAAAGATACCACCCACATGTTCTGTCTCATCACCCTGGTTAATAGGACTGTTGTTCTCTGGGTTTATTGGTGCACCTACTTAGTGATGCTGCACTTACAATCTGCTGATGACCTACCTGGCTTCTGATGCAGCTATTCATCTGGCTTCCCAATCATCCCTCTAGTACCTGCACATTCCTGACAGTTTAATGGGTTTGAATCTAGAACGAAACACTGTCATGTAATACTTAAGGACATGTTTTACTCGATGCACCTTCATGTTCTAATAATTAGCAGCCTTGTTATAGGAAACGTTGACCTCTCATGTACTGCATGTTTCATTAACCTTTATATAGAACTAGTCCAAAGGAATATATTGATGAAGATTGCAGAAAGATAATATCGTTAATTTTATGTTATTTTTTATATGTTGTTGTTGATGATGTTGTTTTTCTTACCGGTATTGGTGGTGGTGGTGGTGGTGTAAATATTTGATATGACAGAAAATCACGCATGAGTTTTCATCATGGACACTGCATGTGGACGTCTCCTTTTAACTCAGGCCAGAAATATAAACCACTAATTTATACAAGCCATGGTCTGCCGTATCAGATTTTGTGCAACTTCATCTGAATGTTTACGGATGAATTTACCTCAATTTCCCATCGAAAATGAAGTGCCTGCACTCTACAATGTTACCGTGTAGCTGGAATGAAGGCAAACCGGGAAGAAACTCCCGAAGCCACATGACGGACGTCTAGATGTGGCACCATAGAGCCAGGCGTCTTGCTTTGACTGACGTCAGGCGAGGACCAAAGTGATTCAGGGGCATCTGCGACGGCCTGAGATGATGAATGCCACATGCTATGGAGGGTAATGTTCCCCGAAGTATGGGGAAATTAGCCCTCCACGGCGTGTTACAGTTGGCCGATGGAGTCCAGCCTGCGTTTGGGTACGGGGAGGGGGTGGATGGCAGGGGGGTGGGCGTGGGTAGGGGCATGGGGAGGGGCGGGTGAATAAGAGGATGGGCCATTCGGGGTCAGTGAAGGTAGAAACAAGGCAGAAGAAGGGAAGCGGTACCAGCAATTGTCTCGCCACTCCTTCTGTATACATACAGACCCACTGCACCCCGCTGCCAGCCAAGCATCTATGTATGCACACAGTGGCTTCAACACAGCGCCCACTACAGACTTGTTTCTATGGGTCCTTTCACACCCCTAGCAGCTTGTGAATCCCTCTTCTTAACCTTGGTGCCTTCTGTCAGAAGCCACTGACAATGGCACCTTAAAGGGCCTGATGAGAGCGACTTAACTAGCTGTTTTCACGCCATGCAAATAAGAACCTGTTCAGCTGCCGCCTCGCCTGGTGTCATCTAGACGTCTCTGTGGTCCCCATCAAGATCAAACATTTTGGTGCCTGGCGCCGATCACGTTTTCGATTAATTCAATTCAAGCCTTCTGCATGGAGTCCCTCTTGCCTGCTAAGGGAATGTGAGCCTTGAGTTTCAGAGAAGGGTGAAGGGATAGGGGTGACTGGCGGAGGGATGGATCATATATTGGAAGTAGATTCAATGAGAGGGATGAAGGTGGTATGAGGTGAGAGTAATGGTTTGTTTTTTCTAACCCTCACCCCTTTATCACAAGGCCCATCTTGGCATGGTAACAAGACTGGGTCGCTTCTTGACCCCATCGGTGAGGGAAAGGCAGTCTACATAGGCCGTCCACTCTACTTCCTCTACCACCAGATACACACACTCTGACAGTGATATATACTTTCGCCGCTGCTTTTCGTCAACAATGTTTTAGCACTAGGCACGACGGGTCGGCTCTAAGACTGATCAATCACTTCCCATCCCCAGGCTTGACGCTTTACATATGGACAAAAACCGGCAACGGCAGATCAGCGCCTCCCGGCGGGGGAGTCCGTCCCTAACATGCAAACAAGCCCGCGCCCTCATCTCCTGGAGGACACATGGATCGACCTACGTGAGGGTGTGGCGTGCCGAGGCTCCCCCATGCCAGGGCGCGAGTCCCTCGAGGCTCTGCCCACGCTTGACTGGACCCAGGCTGGTTCTATCCCTCACCCACCCCACCCTGCCATCCATTCCCACCAGGCTTCTCCTCGGTCCATGTCCAGCCGCTTGGGACCGGGGGAAGGAGGGGGTCAGAGTACGCAGAAAGGGCCAACAACTGGAGAATCTCAGCTTCGGTCAATAGTGGCTATGGCCAACCCTGGTCGCCCATACCCCCACACCTCACTCTTACTGCGGCCCATACCCCCACACCTCACTCTTACTGCGGCTCACCCTGGAGAAGTCAGTTGTCGGATATCGGCGCCTGGGTGGTATATGGGCCCGGGCCTGATCACCGGTCTACATATATAGGGCCCGCCAGCAGGATAGCTCTCCTCCAGGCAGGATGACTTTTTCCCATGGCACAGCCAGTGCCTGATAAGGCCCAGCACAGAGGAGAGACCTAGAAGCTGGAGAAGTAGAAGGTGGTATGGGCCATGGGCAGATGGGTGCGTCTCGCCCTACGCTACTCCATCTTTTAGGGGGTGAAAGAGTCCCAATAAGCTGTATCAATAATATGCGGGATGTCCTGACGCTGCGCCCGGGTGGCGGGCAGGACCGGAAGACTTAGCTGGGGCGATTGATGCCCGGAGGTGTAGGCGAGCAGCCTTAAGCCGGCTACTTTATATAGATAGGGTGACATGGCTTCTAATACCCGGCGATCCTCTGTTATTGCTATATGTGCCCGCTGAAGATAACCAGGCGACGCCCAGACTGATAAGCTATCGCGGCCCTGCCTCGCGCCGACTTAGCCATAATCAAAACTTGTGACAGCTTTGAAATTACATGTTAGTACGGTCTTTTCCAGCGCCGATTAATAAATATGGAAATGGACGGATTTCTACTCGCGGCCTCAGCCAATGAAAGAGCCACCTATTGTGATTAGTTTTAATTGATTCAGCGCCCGCGGGGATTGTGGCCAGTACCACCCGAGGCAGGAGGAACCGTCAATGCCTGGTATTCGTCTCTGGTCGGGAGGGACTGGAGCATTTGGCCCCTGGAGGCGGGGGTATGCTAACCACTCTGTAATTGTAGGTCTCCTGTGGTTCAAATGAAATCGGCCTCCGCCCAGTGTTGATTCCTGCTGTCAGAGACATGGGAGGCGAGTGAAATGGAGAATCCTAAAATCTATTTACCCCAAGCGCACTGCTGTAGACTGTGCTCCGGATCCCCTACGTGAACTGACCATTGCTTACTGACGCTAATTCTGTTGTAATGTAAGGCTTAGTCTTGACTTTCCACTCCAATTTACAGCTAATATGGTACCACAAACAGAGTTCGATCTATCACGATAATGGCAGCCTAGGGGCAGCCTCTGGACACACGTTGAATAGTGGCCAACTCCTCTTTCTATCAAATAAGAGGGTAGGTTTTCAGGGATGAATAGCCTTTGATGAAACTCATTTAAACGTACCACATCCTATGGTTTATGGCTAGGCACAAAATCAGCTCTTTTATCACGTTTGCAAGAAGGGGTAATTCCAGTGTTAAAGCATGAACATGAAAAAGAACTAGTCTAGATACTGACTCTATTCAGTCTATTCAGCAGTAGGGTTCTTTTTTTCTTGATCATTCCTTAATGTGTGTGACCGTTGAATACAGACCTGATTCTGCTCACATACAAAGTGGAAGATGGCTACAGTATGTTGACCCTGGTGAGTAATTATTAATATCAGTCTCCCTTCGTGCATCTGAAGTTGACGGGTAATCATAGCTGCAAGTTTATATTTCACATCTGTATCAGTGATTAATATTCATCACCAAAATTTCGTCTTTTAACCTTATACAGTGATGTATGAATTCATACATGGTAAGGAAAATAGGTCCACCCAGAGTAGGGTTCTGTAAACCTCTTCAGATTCCTTACAGCTACACCATATGGTCCCCCAGCAAATTGTCGTGAGTCCTCGTCAACCTGTGTGAAGTGGCTCACCCATGTCGCTAGATGGAACACGACATCGTTATAGCACAAGATCACCAGGAATAGCAATTGCTATGCCATGTGGGTTTAACACACAGTGGCGAAAGATGACGGAATGAGTTATCACTCAAAAAGGAGTCACCATTGATGACCAATCATGGCGACAGATGACGACAATTTGCTGGACCATATCATAATGCCCTTAGTCATGAGCCTTTTCATTATATTAGATCCATGCCCAGCTGTGCCATTGAATTTGAGATGATTTTGAAGCACGTTTAACAAAATATCTAGACCACCTGAGGTGAGCTTAATAATAAATGCAAAAAGGAATGAGCACATTGTGTCGCCTGGCCATCAGCTGGACCTCTCGAGATCTGTTCATTTTCTCCCATCAACATTTTCATCTGGGTTGCCATCGAACACCCAGTGAAAGGTTATGTTGAGAATCGGGATATCGTTTTTTATATTTGTTTAATCATCACCTCAGTATATAGCTTTATGCCACCTCTATGCGTGGAGATTGATCATGTAAAGAGGCTTCCAAGAGACAAGTCAAGCATCTTAGCTTTTCTTTCAGAATGACCATATTTATTGAGTAGTAGACAATGAAGAATTACCTGTTTGTCAACTAAGTCATTTTTTGGGTAATGTTTGCTATTTCTTGTAGGCTGATGACGGTATGGCCATGTAATCACACAACATTATGTTTGCCCCTCATTAGCCGTAAGACTATCAACATTTTTGTTGGGTAAACCTTTATTCTCTGTGATAGAGGGCAGCCTTTAGTCTATCGGACGCTATGTAAAACCATCATCAGTCAGGCGCTGATCCTTCCTCATCCTTAATGATGCTCTCCTTACAGCAAACACCGCCAGAAGGCGTTACAAATTTGTACCCTGCTACCAGTTCACAAATTAGATTTGACAGCGGCAAGTCTGACGAGAACAACACAGCTATTTAGCACGGGGGAGCGTAAAGAACCAAGAGAGAACGGCACTACAGCGGGATAAAACACATCAGAGTGGTCCCTTCAGGGTCCTCGTTTGTTCTTGTGCAGAGGCTAGTCTACCACTATGGAGGCTTTGAATATGGAAGCTCACGGTTAAAAGCCGTTAGACGGGGGGGGGGGCTTTATTTGTCTACACAGGCGTACCATGCACATACACACATGGCAGTGCATGGCAGGCTCAGGGCCAAGGACACTCAACTTCTGGGATAGGGGTGTAAGACGCCCACAATCCGGTACCATCAGAACAGCCGCGCATCCTGCTGGTTCACTCATCGTGATCTTGATGGCATTTGTCCAGGCTCGCCTTTCCCAGCAGCCGCGCTGCCCATCCCACCCTTACCCATCGCCACTACACTCACGGCCTCCAAAGAGAGGTTAGGTTGCTTGTTTGGCTTCCAGTTTTCAGTTCCTGTGGTTTGAGCGCTAGTGGAGAGTGTTCTATTGACAGTGAGACCCACCAAATTCTGGTTTGTGTGCGGCACAAGTTTACCAGCAGGGAAATGTAGGGCGTGAGGACTGTATAGAGAATGGTACACAAGGGAGCTAGCAGGAAAATTGGGAGGATGGGAAGAGGGTGGCAGCAAGGCCTTGGGGGGGTCTAGGCCTGGGGTCTAGGGTTGGTGTCTGCGAGGTCAGTGATAAAAAAATAACTGCTGTAAGCAGGTCAGTTGGTGCCTCAGCTCATTGGGCAGGCTGGTACGTGCACCTGATCCTCATAAATGTGAAAGTGCGATTTTTAATGCATATGTAATGCAAAACGTGCAGTGAGCGCTGACCCTGAACAGACCCATGGGCTCAGGTCCCTTTGCCTGCTAACTAACTACAGTCCATAAAGAGCATGCCCCCTTCAGCTGCTTCCAGTCCCACCGTCTTCAGCTCGACCTGCTCCTTGCCCGACACAACCCCCATCTCCTCCAACTCGACTGTGACGGTCACCTGTCAACGTGTCAGTAATCAGCAATGACAGCTACAAAGACACCGCCCAGCCCTGGTTACAGTTCATAACGCGGTGTCTGCCAGCTCCAGCCCCCCCCCCCACTCTCCTCCCGACACACACAGCAGTCCACAAACCTCCTAACCAGCCATCCTCCCTCTCCTCCAACATGTTCACTGACGAACACATTGGTAATTAAGCGAGACTGGCTCCCAGGCAGACATGCCCGATAGCCGCCAGATCATCTAATCACACAAACGCTCTTGGCTGACTTCAGTAGCTCTCATCAGTCTACCCATATCCCTACCCATATCCTACATTTCATTATTTGCATGCTGATACCTTACAGCTGCAAAGTGGGTAAACCAAAAGTAGTATCAGTAAGTCACATGCAGGTGAATGGAAAACGTGAACACTGGAAAATATGATGTATCAATGAAATGAAGGACATTGAAAATTGACACAACTGGAGATATCAATTGATGTTCTATATTGACGTGTATTGGTATGTGACATTTTAAGAGGAGGCTTAGTACCACCCAGATTAGATCTAGCATATGATATCCAGCATACATTATTACCAGTCATCTATATGGGAGTATTGTTTTCATGGCTGGATGAGTGAACTGCTTTAAGAGACTTATATTCACTAATCTACACCTTAGCTGGCTATATTTCATCATTAGGCCGCGACCTGGTCGTGTTGGAACCCTCCTCACGGCCGTACAGGTGACCGGGCACGTGTAAGGGCAGATTAGGCCTGATGAGCCGCTCTGAGTGTCTCGCAGAACGAGCAGGTGTGGACACTTACCGTTACTCTTGGCGGTAACTCCAGGCTGGAGGCCAACGGCCTGGTAGAGCCACAGCAGTTCCAGGGTGCGGATAAACCACGCCCACCTAAGGATCCAACACCTTGTCCTCGCCCCCATGACTGCCATCCTACTGGACAGGCAGGTGTGTTTGTGGGGTAGTAGTGAACTTCACGTGTCTTAGATCTTTGTTTGGTAAGTTTCCTGGAAGGAGATGATCAACACTGATGGTAGATAGTTTCCACGGTTGAGTCTTGGCCACGTCCACCCTCTGCCTGCATTAGGGTCTGTATAGGATATTGGAGTATCTGGTGTCAGGTGAGTGAGTGGTGGAAGAGATTGGATGTGACCTCTCTATATAGGCACACATATACCACATTCAACACAGACAGGCCAGGGTGAGCTACTCAGAGCCTCTCATCCTGATTAACATGCCCACGACTACAGACATAGCCCTACTAGGTCTACTCAGCTCCTCCAGCAGGAAAGAAGAGGTTATCTTATCTGCCTCCTCAGATACCTTCACTTCAGTGGTAATCCATGTGGGCCCGACACAAGGTGAGGTGTGGTGAGGTGATCACATAGGACACTGGCTGGAGCTGCTCGGAGAGCTGTGGTGCAGACTCATAACTGTCCCTGGGGTAACTGCTCAATGCCTGCCTTGATCAGCCACGAGCTGCTCCCTGCACTGTTGGCGCTAGTGGTGCCACCAGTCGGGAGGCAAGGAGAGGAGACAGGACCAGTGTCGTAGTCGTCTCTGTGGCCACTGGAGGTTGCTTCCATCCGCCCGCCGCACGGCGCTACACCACCACCACACTGAGCTGCTGGGCGAGCTGCTCAACTCCAACTGGCGCTGGTCGGTGAGCGACTCCTCAGTAAGCACCACTAGCTCCTCCGGCCCGGCCCCGACCACCACGTTTTATGCAAACCGATCGATACGGGTCTGCCTCTTCCTCCTCCTACTCCTCCACCTCACACTCTTACTCCTTCGTGCAGTGCCGACGTAGCCAACTTTGGGAACCCCCTTCCCCCAGTTTCTCCCCTCCCCGACTACCCGCTCCCTCGGCCGCTGGGGCACAAATCCCTCCAATCGATAAGTGCATAGATGGCCATGTCGGCCGACGACGGGAGGTGCGAACGGCGAGGGGAATAATACCATACTAGGATGCCAAAACACATCACCCAGTTTCAAAGTGTTATGAAAGGTGCTAGATTGGTGTGCCTCTCAAGGCGTAACGAGAATGTATTTCACCGGACGTACATGCGCCATAATTCATCATTGTTATAGTGAGCTATAGTTTGATAAACACTATCAATGCCAAGTGTTTATATAATTACATAAACGGTGAATACTAATCTGATGTACTATGGACTTATTCCATCCTATATAGCAACAGTATTTGGACTTGCGGAGGTGGCCTTGCTGGAAACATGACCTTGCCCATCAGCTCCATTATTTATAGATCCCTCAAGAAGAGAAGGGTCTAGGTAGGAAGGGATTGGGAAAGGTGGTCTGAGCTTAATATAAATACCCCTCCTGATTGGGTCATAGGCAGTCACCCGCAACACCCTCTCCTTCTCTCATGCTACGCCCCGTCTGGGTGAGACCTTCAGAGAGGAGAAATGCCTCTAGTGGATCAAGGCCTACTAACAGACATGGGAAAAGTGCCAGTCCCCGTGTCGATTACCCATAGACAGACAGGTCTGTTTGTCATCTTTTTGATCTATTGATCCACAGAGGCCGGGATCGGAGGGTTTGTTTCCGTCATCGTACCTGTGCCATATACTTTGATATTATATGTGTACCGTCTCCAGGCCAGGTGGCCCTTATCTCTGGTAGTTCCACAGTAGCTTGTTTAAGGAGAATAGTGGTGATATCTTATCTCCTCATTATATAATCGAATTAAATATGGGTGCTTCTTTGGTACCTATATGTCAGATAAGTCTATGTGAATGTAGACAACCATGGTCATTAAAGGACCGTCATAGATAACACTTCTTGCAGCTCTGTAGTATATTAGACCGACAAGATTTCATATTGTGTGCACTGAGAATTGTCACCGTCACTTCACAATATGACTGGCTTAATCTATTTGGCTGCAGGTTGGGACAGAAGTATAACATATTTAAGTACATTTCCGCAAATATATTCAGTGTCACATGGTGATTGAAATAGATTGTAAAACAAATAGACAACCCTTTTAATGCCATGATTAGTAGAATCGTCCCCATATTGACACCTTATGGTCAAACTGTGCCCTGAACAAGGCTTTCTATTTCATTTCTATCCATCTCCCAAAAGGTGCTATCAATAGCAGTAGTGGTAGTAGTAGTAGTAGTAGTAGTTAGAAGTACTACTACTACTACTACTACTACTACTACTACTAGTAGTAGTAGTAGTAGTAGTAGTAGTAGTAGTAGTAGTAGTAGTAGTAGTAGTAGTAGTAGTAGTAGTAGTAGTAGAAAGAGTAGTACCCAGGTAGCAAAAATGGTGTGGCCCGAGTCTGGGCCAGAGCGGGCTCCTGATGTGGGCCACACTGGGTTAACACAGTGGGCACCCGATGGGTTTTGTCCTCAGCAAAGGGTCTGGGCCAAACTGGGCTAACCGATTCGGGCACAGATCTGTTTGAAATTGGGCTCACCGATTTGGGCTCAAAGTGAGTTTAACATGGGTTTTTGGTGTGGCCTAAAGTGGGCTGCCCGATTTGATGAAAAATTAGTGGTGACATGTTAAAAATTCTTTTTGAGAAATTTATCCAAAATCTTTTCTTTTTTTTTTAAAAGTCAATAAGCAACAAATCCTTGAGCTAATCTAACCCCCCCCCCATCACCAAAGCAGTAAATGCAATATCTACCCAAGTGGAAAGGCAGAGCAGTAACATTCATTTGAATCAAACTCATTCAGCCAACACAAGGCACTTTGATTCATTAAAGTGACATTCTGGCCTCAATCTTCCCCCACTAATTCCCATGTAGGAGTAGAGAAGAGAGCCTTGAAGTTCATAATGACTGTACCTCTGCATATCTGCTCTTGTTCCAAGTTCAGTGCAATAGAAATGGTGTTGCCATTCCACTATTACTCAGATGACCTTGATATGCACTTTTGACTAGAAACATCTGAGTATTTCCAGACTATGAGAAAGTCTGCACATTATTACTTCATATCTGATTTAGTAGTCTATTCCAGTTGTCCTATGTCTAAAAGAAATAAGTTTGGTATGGGTAGTAGAATTCTGCCTGGAGTGCTGTGAAACCACTTTGTAGTGAGTCTGCCATGGACTGGCCTACAGGGGCAGGGGATATTTTTGGTTTCTCAATTGCCTCTATATTTAGTCCTCTTATACCTGGCCAAGTGTGGGACCTGTTTGCCCCCACACCACAAATACACCTTGCAAGCCTACTAGTACAAAGAAAGACATGAAGCTGTTCTTTCCAGGACTAGTCAGTGTTGCCTTTTACATTAAATATCTGGATCCCTACTATGAACCTACCTGTGTATTAATGTGACCCATCAAGGGAGAACACCCCTCCGCGGGGGATTTTTAATTCCCCATTTGACCACCAGGGGGCATTGGAGGGGCAAAATTACTCTAAAATAATTATGAAAATACATTAGGCTAATTTTTGATGCAGAATTCAATAGTTTCATTTAAAATGCACCATTTTCGTTAGAAATGGCCCATAGTTGGATGGTAAAATGAACATTTTTCATGAGAAATCTACCTATATGCCTGTTACTGGTTGCCATGGCAACCATTCCAATAAACAAAATCTGCAGATTTTTATTCCAATTTATGGGGATACTCACCAAAAACCCAAAACTGAAAACAGAAATGGAAAATTCCTTCTAGATCAATATCTATGATAAAAATCAGAATAATGTTATGGATCTTTTATGAAAAAGGCTGATTTATTGTGTTTTTAGACATTATTATAGTTTATAATGTATTTAGAGCTTAATCATTGTTTTCAGATATGAATAACGACCTACGTTCAAGAAGGGGTCCTGACATAACTACTAGGAATATTTAAGCCAATGATGTCTCATTTTAAAGATCTTGAGATGAACTTTTATAATGAATTTCCCTGCAGAGGGGTGTTTTTGCTTGCCTGGTCACTAATGGTATAGGGAAAGTGTCCTACAGCAGTGGTGGAGGGAAGGGAGGGGGGAGGGCAGGGCAGGGTGAGAGGAGGGCATGGCAGGGTGAGAGGAGGGCATGGCAGGATGAGAGTAGGGCAGGGCAGGGCGAGAGCAGGGCAGGGTGAGAGCAGGGCAGGGCAGGGTGAGAGCAGGGCAGGGCAGGGCATGTGAGCGAAGGAGATGCCAGGGCAGTGCAGGGTGAGAGTAAGACAGGGCAGGGTGAGAGGGCAGGTCAGGGTGAGAGCAGGGCAGGGCAGGGTGAGAGCAGGGCAGGGCAGGGCATGTGAGCGAAGGAGATGCCAGGGCAGTGCAGGGTGAGAGTAGGGCATGGCAGGGTGAGAGCTGGGCATGGCAGGGTGAGAGCAGGTCAGGGCAGGGTGAGAGCAGGGCAGGGCAAGGGTGAGAGCAGGGCAGGGCAGGGTGAGAGCAGGGCAGGGCAGGATGAGAGTAGGGCAGGGCAGGGCGAGAGCAGGGCAGGGTGAGAGCAGGGCAGGGCAGGGTGAGAGCAGGGCAGGGCAAGGCAGGGTGAGGGCTGGGAGTGAGAGTGAGTGAGTAATAGATGTTTAACGCCATTTCGACAGCTAAGGTCATATTCATGGCGAGATCCTCATTACACAAATTCACAGAGGAATGTGTCAGTGCCTGCACATATGTGCACCACACACATCCTAAGGGGGAGGATAGGAAAGAGGAGAAATAGACCCATTTAAGTGGGCTAGGGAGGCCCAGGGAGGGCAGGGTGACAGAAGGGCAGGGCAGAGCGGGGTAAGAGGGGGAAAGGGCAGGGCAGGTTGAGTGGAATGAGGAGGAGATGGAAGGGGTAGGGAATGGATAGGGGAGGGACGAACAAAAAAGAGAGAGGGAGGGGGAACACTCATCACAGAGTTTAGAACAGTTCAGAAGATGAGGCTGCCCTGTCCAAACCCACTCTCACCCCAGACTGGGAAGACTTTATGCAGCTAAGTACCCATCTTGGGATGCCCATTTTGAAACCATCCTGGGCCCAATGTGGTTGCCCATTTTAAAGCTGACCAGTGCCCAAATCGGGCAGCCCAATGTGGCCCAGACCGTATGCTGAGGACAAAACCCGTTGGGAGCCCAACAGGCTCAAGTGGGTTTGCCCGATTTGGGCTGCCCTGTGTGGCCCTGACTGGAAACCCAGCATCTGCCGAACTTAAAACCCATGTACTGAATACTGCCCGCTTTGAACCACATTATCCCGGGTAAAACCAATTTGGCCCCGAGCGGGCTTGCTACATGGGTAGCTCACCAGCAGCAGTGGTAGTAGTAGAATTTGCAATAGTAGCAGTAGTATTTCTTTTAGGTTGCTAATATTCATATGGCAGGCGGGCTTCCTTAGCCCACTTAAAAGGGTCTATTTCTCCTCTTTCCTATCCTATTGTATGTGTGTGGTGCAAATATGCATTGGCACTGACACATTCCTCTGTGAAATTGTGTAATGTAGTTCTCGCCATGAATATGACCTCAGCTGTCGAAATAGCGTTAAACATCTATTACTCATTCACTCATATGGCAGGAGCGTTTTTTTTTTTACATTAAGTGAGTCACATTTGTCTTAAATACAATGTCAGAACCACATTAGCCTCTACATGACCATCGAAAATCCTTCACCAGAACTATCATTTCCATATACTCCTGTCAAATGGCCCTGAGGCGGGGCCAAATCTCTACATATAGGTAAACCTTGGCCAAGGTCACATTTCCCTACACTACTCTGATCATACCTGTGCCAGAAACATATTTCCATGTACTACTAGTCATCGATGAAGCTGAGGCAAAGTCATATTTCCTAGACTACTATGTGCAAAGCCATGTTTTCATATACTACTATTTGGTGAACCTCTGAAGGAGTAACATTTTTATATACTACTTTGGAGGTAAACCTGTGGAATACCCGGTAGTCATATTTCCATACACCGCTATCTTAAAGCCCACATCCACCTACAAGATACACCTAAAGTTGCTGATTTTCCCAGGCAAAAGGTTGCCATTTAACATTATAGTCTACATGCCGCACCCTGACCTGAGTAACTGGAGACCATGGTGGTCGCAGTATATAGGCGACGGCTTAAACACAGGGCCACAGAACCTACTTTGAAATGAACCTGTGACGGGTCTTGTTTTCATCTGCTACTCTCTATAATATAAACTTGTGGTAGAGTCACATTTCACAACCAACACTACTTTGTGTGGTACATAAATATAGTAAATACTTAGTACACTCTCAAATCATCACGATCAAATATATGTACCGTATGTGCCAGAACCCTATTTTCATATACTACTCATCATAGGTGAACCTGTGACAGAGTCACATTTGTCTATACTACTATCGAGGTAAACCTGTAGCAGAGGAACATTTCCTTAGACTACTACCAGTGACCCTCTACCAGGATCCCCTTGTTGTATACTACTGTACAAATCCATATACTACCGTAAGCTATCTTTCCATAAATTACCATGGTAAACCATGGTAGCTGAGAAGATTTCTAATCGTTCTCAACGTATACTTGAGGGAGACACGGTGTGCATTATCCGACTATTAAGGGTAATTACTCCAATGAAAGCTGTAATAGATTCAAATCCCGATATTAATAAAAATGACAGAAAAAAAGTTATTTCCGTACGCAAATGAAAGCTGTCGTATTTTTAATTGGGTACCATCTCGCTTAACATATTGCAGACTTCATGGTGCGATGATAACTACCTTTTCGTATACTTATTGGGTAATATGTTATTATACCTATATCACCTAATAACACCAGTATGTGAACTTAATATAGAAGATAATTAAATGTTAGGACGTCAGAATTATCATCCTGAAGTTCATCCGTTTGCTATTGTAGAGACAGGCTTTGGTACCTAAAATGTAATACAGAACATTATCAGAACGAGCAGCGAATTTTAGCATCGGCTTATATTCTAAAGTAAAATGGTTGGCAGGTGTTGCTGGAAGTGTGCTACGTGGAAACATGACTCGACAATAGCTGATTACATATGTCTCAACTATACCAGCCCTACATGCCTATTGTTAGAGCTTGGCGAATTATCCCCATTAGTTAGCTAACACTATTTATGGAAGGTACCATACGGTTGGTGTTATAGAAGCAGCACGACTGGTTTTCAATAGCCTACACAGGAATAGTGCTACAACAAGCCCTATTCTACACAATATCTGAAAATAGCAGCTGCAGTATCTGTGCTTTATAGCAGTATATGGAAATGGTTCTCCCTCAGGATTTACTCTTGCAAAATATAAGGATTTTAATAGCTATCAATAGGCATTATAAATATTCATACCCTTGATGCCTATATTGTAAACATTATACCCTGCAACTGTCTTGGACTTTTGGTGCAAAGATTTATACAGGCCTAGGTCAGTCGTTTCTGCAACTTCCCCTGGCGGGAGGGTAATGTGGACAGAGGCAGTGGGGCTCTAAACCTCTGGGTAATAGAAAGTGACAGAGGAATTTCTCAAAGTCGCAAAATCATTGATAAGTTGGAAGAAAAATTTACAAAAAAATATAAAACAAATCCGGAATTTAAACTTGAGGAAATTTAAGAGAAAAAAAATCAGCCTACTTAGTAATAGAAATTACCTATTTAAGAAAAATAGAGAGATTTGTAAACCAGGGGTCAGTAGTAGAAGGCCTCAATTGGACCCTTATCTTATCTCTTATCTTCAATCTTCTAACAACTCCTCCCGACTGACCACCAACTGTATATATTATCACCGTTCACAGCTAATCGCATAATATATCTGAACTTCATCGACAGTCCTCATCTATTTTTGTCATGCCGCCATACGGAAATTATGGTCGGTTTAGTACAATGATATTGTTGAAAATAACATGGAATAGGTGATAACTCTACTACTGAACAACTACAATTCGATATAACTACTGTCATTGTTCTTTTTCCTACAAATCTGAAAATCAAAGGTTTCCATCAGTTTTATTGTAATAATGATAGTGACACAAACCAGATGTTTTGGTTGGTTTAAGCAGTATGTGATTGGATTGTTCCGGGGTAGTCGTGCAGTGAAGGCCATTACAAGCAACAACACAGTCATTGCACCTTAAAAACAATGTCAACTGACGCCATATGGAAAACAATATGTTAACACTCCTTTCTATGAGCTCACAACTGTCAGATGGGAGGGGGTAGGAATGGTGATGGGTATATGTGGGTAGAAGAGCGGGGTACTCTAGTTCCTACCAGAACCAAGGGCCCTAATTATATTTATAGTTCCCAGGGAGCCAGCCCCTCATAAAAAGCTTGTATCTTTTTATTACTAGCCCAGTGGTGCCCGAACCAACCAGCCCTGTTCCTGTTCCTGTTCTGTAAAAACCCTTCACATGCCAATGCCTCCATCTGGATTGCACGGGCTGGGGCTAGGCTGAAGGATGGTGGGTGGCTATTGGGAATAGTGTGGTTGGGGTGGGGGGGGGAGCTGGGGGGGTGCTGATCTGCGTTCTCACGCTATTTCCTGTAATAAAGTCCCATTTCTGTACTACTTTCAGCGGCCTCCGTCATCTATAGCTCCTGTCATTCAGCCATACATAAGGCCTGGTGCCCTGGGTTGTACTTCAGTTGGATGGCATGTTCTATATGTGACGTGGTGTGGACTTTGTGGTTGATTTTAGTGCGATAGAATATGATAATGGAGTGCCAAGTGCACTGGGGTCCCTTGCACGTGTGTGTGCTTGTGTTATTATGCAACATGCACGTGTACGTGCGTTACCTGATAGGTTTATAGAAAGGAGAATTATCGTCTTGCTATTATGTTATGACGTCTTATGTCACTTTAGCACTACATTGGATTTGAGGGCTGTAAATTATGTATTATACAATCCGTATATACTCTAAAGCATGTGTTTTACATAGCTAACTGTAAAACTACCCAATTTATGTCTGAATACAGAATTTAGTATACACCCACACCTATTAAATGTGGGGGTAAGCATGACATAAAATCTTATGGTTCATTAAGGATTTCTTTCAGATTATGGGTAATTGAGTTCAATTGTGGAATCCTGTACAATATTGTGGACAAATCGACGAGTGATCATTATAGATGCTGCATTGAGATAACTTATGGACATTGAATGGCCCGAACCACTTGTATCGGGGACCAATTGCACACAGTACATTGTATCCCGGACCAACTGTAGGTCCCTCGTCATATCACCAAACCACTGTGTTCGGTATATTATGCTTGGTGTTTGATGTTATGAACAATGTCTTTATTGAAATCTACAGCCTGCACTCTCAGCCCAGCGACCCGGTTTTACAGTGGAAAGCTTAGTATTGGGCACTACAGGGGGAGTTGATGTAGGTACAAGCCTATTTACAATTTGGGCTGAGAGTGTGGGTGCCTAAAGGGCGACTTAATATATGTGACAGCAAAACAAGTGAGGGGTTTCTACCCCGCCGAGTATCAGGTTTAGCAGAGGGGTACTCTATGTGTTAGATATGTAATCGTGTGCATCTGGTGAATGACGCGTCTCCATATGGGGGGCGAATAAGTGGCTACCCACACCAGTCGTTTATTACAAAACCTATCAGGCGAGCCTTGACATATGAGGTGTCAGGTGGCCGCGCCTCCCTGACCACATGCCCTGCGTGCGCCACCCTGCCTAACCAACCACCTCAGCCTTCTATCTACCCTGCCCGATACTACCCCCACTCCTCCTGGGCCGCCCTCCACCCTCAGGTAAGTTTGTCCTGTGGCTGCCTCTGCCCTCCAATCTGGCCTTGGTGCCACGCTGTGCCACACCACGTCCATTCATCACTTCGCATGACTAGATCTGAGGGCGGCCCCGACCCCCCGACCCCAGCCCATACACAGCCCCAACCTACAGCAGAAGGAGTGAGATGTGGCGCGGCACGCTCCTGCCCAGATCACAGGCTGAGTGCAGGTGTGAGGCCCTGATTGCCGAGCACCCTCCAACCATTCAACTCCTGGAGCTACTCATCTGTAGGCCAGAGCTGCTCAGGCAAATAACCCGCCCAGTCTGAGAACTTAGTATGCTGGACGTTGACCCGTTAGGGCTTGGCCCGCCTGCTACAACCTCCCAACCCGATTCACTGCATGCCTGCGTCGCATTTCCCCCACCTCTGACCGCAACCACATCCAGTAGGGCTGATCAAGGATACCACCATAACTTTACCCCCCATGTACCAACATATACTACTAATGTGTATGACTGACACATATCCATTAACCACTGTTAACCTCACAAATTCCACAACTTTGCTGTAGAGTTAGAATTATAGATGGTTTCCTCAATGAACCTAGCCTGTGAGCTCCAGCTTTTCAGAATGAATTTGACACTCAGAATATCCAGCTCTACAGACACGAATTTTTGTCAGGGCCAAGATTTTACTAAGTGAATTCATTATTGTACATTTTACCGCATGCTTGCCACCCACCACCCTTTTCCCTATCTCTGCTATTGGTCAGTTGATCAATGTGCGTTCCTGAAGGCAACGGTGAGCTCTATAGTGTCATAATTATTTCATGTGCACATTTCTGTGTCCAGGCCCAATCTGCCCACGGCATGGGGGGAATCTTGGACGATAAACAGACCAATTAACGGGCACACAGGTCCGCCGACGGCGCACGTTCAGCCATGACAAGCAGGCTGGACAACACGGCTTCCAAGGTTTAATTACCATGGCATCGTTACCAGGTGGTATGGAAGATCATACGGACACAAGCAACTGTCTATTTCTATAAGACCAGGGTCACCTTAGACTAGTTCCTCTCTTCTCCATGTTTATGTTCACGTCAATGGTGCAAAGATGTTTATTTTGAACAAAGAAAGTGTAGGTTTTATGAATGCATAGACGTGAGCTATTTTCCTAACGTTTTGCTACTAAGTGAAAATATCTTTTGCCGATAACATAATGTGATTCAGTGCAATAATGATTATTATATATGTATTATGAATTTAGTATCTAAAAACACACCCCCTGGATGCCACTTGACATGAAACACAAGGACATTATTGATCGCCTTGTCACTGGTGCCTGTCATCTTAAGCCATCAGTTTGAAGGGTCGTTTTCTGATATACATACATGTACTATGCAACTTCTCAAGTGGGCAGGCTAGGACACACCCACGGTATCTGCAGGCCTTGTGTCTCAGGTGTGAAACAGACATTTCAAACAGTGTCACCACACCTTACCTGTATGTCATATCTTATGTCAAATAGTTGTTCTGTATAATTATAGTTTAGATACACATCCTAAGGCTACAGAGGACAAAGGCAAATCAAATTAAAGCTTTCATGGTAACATGCTGGTTCTTCATCTATGCAAACTTAAGACGTGTCGGAAGGCGCTGCCTCGTCGTGTGAACTGTTTTTCATCTTTCCCAGATTGTGACGTGGAGTTTTATGCGGTAGAACAACGTATAATGTCATGGGTGCATTGTGAAGTAGTGCCTGAAAATGTTTGTGAAATTAGTGACCTGCAACACACGGTACAAAAGTATATCAACCAGGGGCTTATTTCACAAGGCTGACGAGGGTTACATTAATGTTTCAATTGCTACCATTGGGCTAGTGGCGTCTGTTGTCACTTAAATGCCTCTGTCAATTGATTTTAGTCAGTGACTCCCCTTTATTTTACAAAATCGGATTTTGTACCCCCCCTACTCAGTGTCTGAAATAATCAGAGATGTATGGTTGAACACACACTTTGACATCCTAAACACTCAGATGACAAATCAAGACAATTCATAAAGAGTTAAATTGCCTGGATGTCACTCTGGAACACAAAAACCAGTAAAACCTTGAGTATTTCTCCTTTTTGGTGAACGGGCCCTTTGTTAAATTAAATGAATTTTCAGGGACTGTGTATAAAACACTGTGACAGGAAAGAAATTAATTTAAGAAATTATTATTGCTTTTCAAGACGGTAGGCCTCGTCAAATTTCCACACTTAAAGAAAGGTATTATTAGGATTGGGACTTGGCTTTGACTGGATTGTGATGATAAATGTTTCATTAGAGAAGGGAATCATCCCATCAACGATAAATAACGATCATAAGATAAAATGCTTGGTAGTATGGTTTGAATCCTCACCGCAAGCAAGAGTGGTTTTCTGTCAGTCATTGGTCTCATTGAGCGTCTGCATGGTGCATGGGAAAGAAATCCGCCCCCTGTCGTGACGCATCAAGGGTCGGACAAAAGCCCTTTTTGTTGCAATCTTAATTTTTCACGTGTTCAGCTTCAGGACAATTTCAGCCGATTCTTTTAACCTGAAAGACGTTAATTATTTTACCTTGTTTGCCAGCCCATGCCTCATTCACCTCAATTCAACACCCTTTGGTTTGGTGCTCTTTCAGTCTGCAAGGTGGTTATGGCTATGAGGGACTGAGATGATGTTATAGATGGATCTGGTAAATCTCCCAAAAGGGCCGTTAACAATTACAGTTAAAAGTGCCCAAAACCGAATTGGAGGAGGATTGTGTAAGCCTCATTAGTTTGCAATGATTAATGCGGATAGCTTTGTGATTTCTTCAAACTCGCTGACTGCTTTAATTGTGTCGATTATCACGCACAGGAGGCCATGGAAACTGCTGGCTGTTAGAAGGGGACACGTAAACATGGCCGGCGGTCAGCACTGCAGGCATGAGACTTACTAATTACAGGCAAATATTTGCCGCAGCATTTCCATAATATCTATTTAGCATTCTCGACGCGGCTGCTGTTGAATACACAATCATTTTCTCCTCTCGCGGACTATAGAGCCTTAATTATGCAAGCCCGGCGGGCTGCGTGGTTCTGACGATCGTTCCTCACCTGATCAAATAGTTAATTAAAGCCGGAACAATGTGACGCTACTCAGATCTAACTGGGCTGATAGAAGACATATTATTGAGCAGATAGGAGTTCACATTATGACCTGTCAGGACATTGACCCACCTGTCACCCCAGCCATATACCTGCAGATCTGGCCGGATTCAAAACTATCACCCTCTGCAGCACTAATTTTCCGACCCTGTAGCATTTTTTTCTGGTGTCTTTTCCTTTTAGAAGTCTGGACAAACGAGAACATCACGGGAGGTGAGAAAAAGTTGCGTGAGAACAAGTTAGATTAAAAGAAGCAGAATCAGCAGCATTATTTAAAGTCTCTTCCGCTATTAACGAACCAGGAGCTTGTTTCAATAGTGTCTACGACAGGTTCAGGCCCCTATGACTTGAGAAGTGCCAAATCTTAGCAGATGATCTAGGACTTTGGGCATAGCGACTAATTAGCTGGCTACATTAATGGGTGATCGTACTGCCTGCTGCCTAAAGAGCCACCAGAGCAGTGACTCAATAAGGGGCCCTGTGGGGTGTTTCAGAAGCAGGTAATGTTTACAACCGGTCATAAGGAGATATGATAACAGTTTTAATAGTGATTGTAGGCTTATACCTGCATGTGTTTCTAAAGCATTACCATTACCTTACTGTGTCTATAACTATATGACTGGTGAGAGATGATAATGGTTGCAGTTGTAAGTTTAGAATCTAACTGTTTTAGAAACAGATATTTAATGTTCATTATCATATATTATATAGTGGGTAGTCATAGCTCCTGCTGTCTGCATTCCTTTGCTCAAATGCACCCCACCTCTACTCTTTCCTCTGTAACCATATATGCACTCTATATATAAACTAATGACCTGACCTCAGGCCACTCATAGAGGTTGATGGGCCTTACTATATATATAGCAAGGTGTTGAGGAGGCTATGTTATTTTCAATCTCATGTTGAAGGTAGAGGAACCTGCTGCCAAATAGAAGCTTTCTGTACAATTATGATATTTGTAGGTATATTTGACCACCTTTAACAATATGATCCATTTTTATGATAATTGACCATGTGTGCACCCTTGTAACCAGGTGGGATCACCTATATATAGATACTGTAGCCCTATGCTCATTTGAACAAACCATACTATGGGGGAGGTACAACTCGGCACTATTTAGCCATTTAGTATGGGTGCCTGGTCTGTACACCTGGGTGCTATGACTTCATAGTGGTCGGTATAAAGCCAGCAAATGAATACATAGCAGGACCTATTTTGAGGTCCGGAGGGTGTTGCTCCTGTAGTAAAAGGAAGAGCTGGCTAAAAATGCCCTCACTTCCAGTCCTTTCTTTTCATGTAGCTATAACTTGTCCCTTTTGTTGCTCACAAGTGGTCATTCAATTATGGTGCTAAAAAAGGGGGATTTGAGTAGGTACCTAGTTTGGAGAAATCAGTCAGTATAATATACTATAGAGTGTGTGACATGAGTAGGTACCTGATAGTGCAGCTCTCTGTTTTAAACAAGGCAGGTGACTTTTCAGACTAGTGTGGTGAGTGCAAGTTGAATGGTGAAGCAGAGCATGACTTCTTTTGAAAAGAGGGTACCTACTGACAGCTCTTTTTACCATAGGAGCAACACGCTCCTGTACTGTAGCTCACTATGTAGTCATTGCTATGGAGCCATTTCATACACCTCCCACTACGATCTGTGGGTGTCCTGTCGTGGACACTATTGAAACAAGGTCCAGTGAACATGGTGACGTTCACTTTGACGTCTGTGTACATTCTGTCATGAAGGAGCTTTTTTGTGGTGAGAAGGGAGGGATACTATTCATACCACACCTAACTAGAATGTAACTGCATATTACATATAAACATAATTCTGTATATTATATATAAACATTAGGCTTTATGACTAAACCTATTTATAAATATCTTTCTTTATATATAGGCCAGACCTGTGTACTTTAGTTCGAAATGGCCCTGACAAGAAACTGAATATTTTAGGGTTAACTCTGACGTCTAGGATATAAAACTATGGAGTACTATTTGAAACTATGATTTACTCGTGTAATTTTTTGGTATTGTCAATGCTTTGGAAAGGAAGAGAATTCTAAATTATGGGACGGTGTTGTAGGTATACGGGTTTTATATACCATGGCATACAAGGCTAATTGTGGGCAGTTTTAAGGCCTCATTATAGAAAAGATAATACCAAGGTTTAGATCATACATGTATCAAATACTTTATTTTATTGTACTTCTATCCATTGTCTTTCTCTGCGTCCCTTTTGGCAGAATTGTATGTCTGTCTCAGATGTCTGTCTGTCTGTATGTATGTCTGTCTGTCTCTGTCTCTGTCTCTGTCTCTCTCTGTCTCTCTCTCTCTCTCTCTCTCTCTCTCTCTCTCTCTCTCTCTCTATCTATCTATCTAACCCCCCCCCTCACTATTTTCCTCTCTACTGCTCTCACTGTCTCCCCTCTTGAGCCTCCTGCTATAATCATGGGTTCATAACATACCGGTAGGCACCTTCATAATACCACCTCTTCCCTACTCAAAAAGAGTTGATCTGAGAACAAAGACCGGAAGCATAACAAGTTACCCATTACCAAGACCAGCCGGGATCGTCACAGTTAAGTAGGGCGCTTCTTGGGCATAAAACTCATTTCCTACCCCAACATTGATGTACGTGCTTGCTTGGCTTTTTATTAGTCGTCCTAATCCCTGCCAAGTGGTATTTATGGTTGTGTGTGCCTTGTCTCTTTGTGTCAAGACCTACAGGAGGGATCAAAGTTAATTAAAACAGGGTCATGGGTCTTCTCTTGCTCTAATTAGACCGTTTTTATCTACTACCTCTCCTCTATTTTTCATTCAGACGGACTCTAGTCTACAAAATTTTATTTCAGTTTTCCTCCTCGACAAAGATAAAAAAGGAAAAACGATTTGTGTCTACTGGAGATCTCCGTAGGTGAAGGTGTGAAGTCTTCTCTCGTCTAGAGCCCCCAGCTTTTGAATAGAAGGTATTAATTGGAGGGATCACACTTCCGTGATATTTTTATGTGAGCGCAGTGCTATCGCGTGAATCCTGGATAATGACAGGGAAATTGGACTTTGCCGTTTGATGTCAGCCGTGGTATTTTAGACATGGCGCCACGGCCAGGAGGTTGAGAATCATATCAGATCTACAAAGTACATCTATAATGTCCCCGTCCCACATTACTCTAAAGTATGCCTTGTTATAATATTATTGGTACAGACTGTCTTGGGGCTTGGCAAAGTATACCATTAACAATCGTTTGTCAAGGGAGTAATGTGCAAATAACGACCATTAACCTTGACATATTTCGACTATAATTGAGATGTATAAAATGCCACCGACAGAGTAATCAAACCCAGCAGAGGCCATCACACCGCTTTATAACCATTCCCTAACAACCTCACCCCTCATTATCTAAAGTTCAGTCTACACCAATTACCATCTTTTTTTGTTCAAACCCACACAAAAAAATATTCATCAGCTTGGTGAACATAGAAGTACTGCCAGATCGGTGCCCCAAGGATGGCCGCTAGGTGATGAGATAGAGGGATTTAAAGTTTAGGGCTCCGGAATCGGTTGCTTTAGTGGAGCAGCGCAGCTATCCATCCTGGTTGGGGCTGAGGCCGATATGACAGGGCAGGATCAGGAGGAGGGGCCCAGTGGGGTGTTTCAGAAGCAGATAATGTTTACAACCAGTCATAAGAAGATACTATTGCAGTTTTAATAGTGATTGCAGGCTTATAACCACAGTGGGGTGTTTCAGAAGCCGGACATGATAATGAACATTAAATATCTGTTTCTAAAACTGTTAGATTCTAAACTTACAACTGCAACCATTATCATCTCTTGCCAGTCATATAGTTATAGACACAGTAAGATAATGGTAATGCTTTAAAAACACATGCAGTTATAAGCCTACAATCACTATTAAAACCGCTATCATATCTCCTTATGACCGGTTGTAAACATTACCTGCTTCTGAAACACCCCACAGGTGTTTCTAAACGATCATTATCATGTTACTGATTCTATTACTATTAAAATTAGAATTATAGCTAATGTTGTTGTGAAACAGATATCGGTTGTAAGTCCATACTTATGACTGAACCAGTTGTAAGTAGACTGTAACTTCCATTATAACTCTGGTTATAAGTTATAGTTTCAATTGTAGAGGGGGGAAACCAGTGTATTTCATGGGAAATCCCTCTATGAGGTCATATTTTGTAGGGAAATCCATCTGAAATCTATCTCCCACAGTCGCTCAGGTTTAACTATAGGCCTAGATTATGTAGAAATCGGAATAGAAATCATACTATAATTTTCCCAGCTCATCCCTCACACTTTTTCAGCTGCTCCACCCCCACTGTACTGTATCATACCTATGTTTTAAGGGGCAGGTTTTTGAGGCCACACCTGTGATCATCTATACCCCTCCCCCCCCTCCCTGTTAAAAGAAAACACTCCCTGGGGGCCTAAGGCCCCGGCCTAGCCCACTGGCTATGCATATTAAATGGAGGGGACAGGGTTTAGATATGTGGAGATCTTGTATATTTGGATTGCTTGGTGTGTTTAGGGTAGGCCTACAGGCAAGAAATGGCTAAATAGAATTTGGATACACATGTGGAATGATGTGTCATGATGAGTACAAGCGTACCTGAAACAGCCAAATACCACTGGCTGCTCAGCAATCCACCCCCTCCAAGCCTGTGTGTGCCGGCCACGACGTAGGAATGTATGGCAAGGGAAGGGAGCAACTGTAACATTAGTGGCAGCTGCACTATATATAACATACTATAGTTACCTACTATAGTAATCTCACTATAGTGGTGACCTGTTGTAAACTGTAAAGTTATGACTGTTTTAAGAGTGAACTCTATCAAACCATAGCACAAGGAAATTCTTTTCTTTGATTTGAAGGCCTGGAAGAAGATATTAAATAATAAGAAAAGAGGTATGATATATGCTCAACATGCAGAACCCACAGGAGTTTTTCTCCACGATGAAAACTAAATAATTCTTGTTTGATGTGGATGAAATAGGTCCACACAGATAGGCCTCTAGAAACACCAGCCACTGGTAACAGACCGGTCATAAATATTTATAACTGTAGTTATAACTGTAGTCATATATTGTTCTGAAACACCTAAAGTTATAGCTTACAACTGAGATACAACTGGTCAGAAATAAGAATGGTTGCAGTTGTAAGTTTAGAGGCCAACAATTTTAGAAACAGATATTTAATGTTCATTATTAAGTCTGGCTTCTGAAACACCCCACAGGGGAGGCTTGATCCCGGCAACATGTGGTGTCCGTCTCTAGGATACAACCTATAAGGCTGCTCTGCACAGTCAGTGGGGTGTTTCAGAAGGAAATAATGTCTGCAACCAGTTGTAGGGAAATGTTATTGCAGTTTTAATAGTGATCGTAGGATTAAAACTGCAGGTGTTTCTAAACGAAGATTATTATGTTACCTAGTTTATAACTTAAAATTAGTGCAATAGCTAATGTTATTGTGAAACAGACAGCAGTTGTAAGTCCCCACTTATGACTGAACCAGTTGTAGACTGTAACCCCTACTATAACTCTGGTTGTAAGTAATAGTTTCAATTTTAGGAGGCAGGAAACCAGTGTAATTTCTGGGAAACCCCTCCTACACGTCATATTTCACAGGGAATTCTGTCTCTGTCAGGCCTACATAAACATTCTAGTTCATCCAGTGAGTCATACATTTCTTTATAAGCCTCATGTAAGCACCAGGGATATGCCTTCCTGAAATAAATAAGCAACAGGTCCTGTATTTATGTGCCGGGTTTGCATAGACATGAATGGAGGAGTTTGGAATCCAAGGACAATACGAGTGTATTATGTACAACTACTACTGAATTGATATGTATAACTCAGACACCATTGGAAAGAGAATTTAATGGACAATATAATTCAAGTCAAAACCATGATCATTTCATACACGATTCTCAAATGGTTTATGAACAAAAGAAATACAAGTTACATTGATAAACTGCACCATTTCAATCAACATTGCACCATTCTAAATTTAGTGTACTAATTTGGATTATTCGTGCGCAGATTCTTTGTGAAGGAATGTCACATGGAACAGTAGAATATTGAATTGGATCCCAGCATATATATTCACTCAAATACATAAGCGCCTGTCTCAAATAACCACCTGTCTTGAATCAGCACCTGGGTTGATGACCTCTCCAAATCTATAAGCGCAGGGGCACTTAAACACGACGGTACAGTATACATGTACGCAGAGGGTGGGGGAATAGTCAAAATGTGTATTATGGTACAACAGGGTGACTGAGGGGGGGATGGCACGACCCTCCAGTCACCCTAACAATAGATGCAACATTAGCTACTGATTGCCCCCAATAACCTACCATAATGAACAACTATAGCGACTGCACTATAGCAGTGACCTGTTGTAAACTGTAAAAGTTATGACTGATTTAAGAGTGACCTCAACCAAACCATAGCACAAATGAATTAATATCCTTGATTTGACAGTCTCAAAGAAAATATTAACCAGTAAAAAAAGAGATATGATGTATAATCAACATGCAGAAGACACAGGAGTTTTTCTCTCCCCTCAAAACAGAATATTTCTTGTTTGATGTGGACAAAATAGGTCCACACAGATAGGCCTCTAGAAACACTAGCCACTGGTCACAGCCTAGTCATAAGTATCTATAACTGTAGTTATAACTTTAGTTGTATCTTGTTCTGAAACACCTAAAGTTATAGTTTACAACTGAGATATGACTGGTTTACAACTAAGATATGACTGGTCAGAGATAATAATGGTTGCAGTTGTAAGTTTAGAGGCCAACAGTTTTAGAAACAGATATTTAATGTTCATTATTAAGTCTGGCTTCTGAAACACCCCACTGCAGTTTTAAGCCTACGATCACTATTAAAACTGCAATAGCATTTCCCTACAACTGGTTGTAGACATTATTTCCACAGTCAGTGGGGTGTTTCAGAAGCCAGACTTAATAATGAACATTAAATATCTGTTTCTAAAACTGTTGGCCTCTAAACTTACAACTGCAACCATTATTATCTCTGACTTTAGGTGTTTCAGAACAAGATACAACTAAAGTTATAACTACAGTTATAGATACTTATGACTAGGCTGTGACCAGTGGCTAGTGTTTCTAGAGGCCTATCTATGTGGACCTATTTTGTCCACATCAAACAAGAAATATTCTGTTTTCAGGGGAGAGAAAAACTCCTGTGTCTTCTGCATGTTGATTATACATCATATCTCTTTTTTACTGGTTAATATTTTCTTTGAGACTGTTAAATCAAGGATATTAATTCATTTGTGCTATGGTTTGGTTGAGGTCACTCTTAAGTCAGTCATAACTTTTACAGTTTTCAACAGGTCACTGCTATAGTGCAGTCACTATAGTTGTTCATTATAGTAGGTTATTGGGGGCAATCAGTAGCTAATGTTGCATCTATTGTTAGGGTAACTGGAGGGTCGTGCTGCCCCCCCACCCCTCTCAGTCACCCTGTTGCACCATATACACATTTTGACTACTTCCCCCACCCTTTGCATGCATGTATACTGTACCGTCATGTTTAAGTGCCCATGTGCTTATAGATTTGGAGAGGTCATCAACCCAGGCGCTGATTCAAGACAGGTGGTTATTTTAGACAGGTGCTTATATATATTTTTTAGTGAATATATATGCTGGGATATAATTCAATATTCTACTGTTCCATGTGACATTACTTCACAAAGAAGCTGTGCACAAATAATCCAAATTAGTACACTAAAATTAGAATGGCTCAATGTTAATTGAAATGGTACATTTTATCATTGTAACTTGTATTTCTTTTGTTCATAAATCATTTGAGAATTGTGTATAAAATGATCATGGTTTTGACTTGAAATATATTGTCCGTTAAATTCTCTTTCCAATGGTATATGAGCTATACATATCAATTCAGTAGTAGTTGTACATAAAACACTCCTATTGTCCTTGGATTCCAAACTCCTGCATCCATGTCAATGCAAACTTGGCACTTATACAGGACCTGTTGCTTATTTATTTCAGGAAGGCATATCCCTGGTGTTTATATGAGGCTTATAAAGAAATTTACAACTCACTGGATGAAGTAGAAAGTTAATGTAGGCCTGACAGAGACAGAATTCCCTGTGAAATATGATGTGTAGGAGGGGTTTCCCAGAAATTACACTGGTTTCCTGCCTCCTAAAATTGAAACTATTACTTACAACCAGAGTTATAGTACACTATAAAGAGTTGGGATTATATAACAGGATTGTTCTCTATAACCCAACAGTGGTAAAGGCAATATTCTCAAATACACTGAGTGTCACTGTTTAGTGACAAGCTTTTACCTGTAGATAATGCGTACTGTGAGTTTTCCTGTATAATTACGCAACCATGCACCCCTAGCTAGGCCTACCAGTCACCTTGATGGCCCTAAGGGTTTAACTAAATAGCCTTACCTGTGCCAGTCCTCTCACTAGAGGGCAGCAGTACACCAGTTCAGTTCATACATGTTCAGTATGTTTATTCTTATAGTGCACATCTCAATCAGATATTTCCCCAGGGCTTATCAATGAATTACAATATGCTTATTACCCCAACAGGTTCAATCTTTCATTTTGCACAAATGATAATGCACAGGGTTATCTGAGAAGAAAATAGGAACAACCAATACTATGCATAGATGACACCATAACTGTGTCTAAATCTGAAATACAAGTGTTTGGACTCTGAGGTTGAAGCTAACATAGGCCTACCTGCCTTTAGGTTATATCAGTGCTAAAACGGAATGCCCATGAAATGTTTTGGGTGAGATGGTTCTCTACTTCTCATATCCTGAATAATGGCACATCCCTGGGATTAGAGACATTTTTGTCTTCATCAGGCATGCATGGCTCATAGTATCGATGGATAAAAAATATCATGGGGATTATCTAATGGACTGACCTCACTGCGGCACCTCTTGCTGTAATTCTATACTCCTAGTTTCTGTAAATTTACAGCAATAGTTGCTGGAACCTCAGTTGCCAGCAAAAGATTCTGTAAATTTACAGCATATTCTGCTGTTCATTTACAACAAAACTTGCTGTTCATTTACAGAAAATATTACTGTGATTTTACAAAACATATATCTGTAATTTTACAACATATTTTGCTGTTAATTTACAGCATATGTTTCTGTAGATCTGAATGATCTTGCTGCATGGTTACAGAAATCCTTACTGTATGATTACTGTGGATAGTATTGTAGAATTACAGCAACTCACCTCCTGTAGATTTACAGCAAAATGTATTGGAACCAAAGTTGCCAGGGTTTTTGCTGTAAAATAGTCCAGGTTACTACTAACAGTGTAGGGGGTTACAGTCTACAACTGGTTCAGTCATAAGTGGGGACTTACAACCGCTGTCTGTTTCACAATAACATTTGCTATAGCACTAATTTTAAGTGATAAACTAGGTAACATAATAATCTTTGTTGCCCTACAACTGGTTGTAGACATTATTTCCTTCTGAAACACCCCACAGGTGTTTCTAAATGAAGATTATTATGTTACCTAGTTTATAACTTAAAATTAGTCCGGCTTCTGAAACACCCCACAGACCAGCCAGACGCCACACAGCCTATGCATGCAGGCGGGGCCATTCAGGACAGGAAAGGGAGCTCCTCCCACGCTTTATCCCCCAAAATCCCTGTGTATCTAGCCTTTGAGCAAATAAGATACGATACAACACCTTGTACTGTGTAATTCAAGCAGCATACAGCTTGTAAATCGGTCCGTTTGGACCTGTGTGAGTTTTGTATCAACACACTGGACGTGGGTATGTTTTAGCCATCTTGAAGGCTCCATCATGTGATTAGTTTTCATAATTACTTTGTCACCTGTAAATATATTGTCATAGTAAAGAAAAAAAGAATTCTTTAAAGAAATCCGGAACCCACCTTTACAATTCAGTCCCAGTTCATTTGAGGACAGATTAGAAATGGGATAACGTCATATCTGCACAGTGGAGTTATCAACAGACATCACTGGGATATATTCTTTTTCACCTCAACGATATGCCTTAATGAAGGAACACAGAGTTATACAAATAAGATAGAATCAACACTTGTCAACTTTAAATTACATTTGCGTCTTTACGTAGAGACCTTTTTGATAATCGATTCAATTAAAAGAATATTACTCTCGATGAAGGTGCCTTGAACCAATTTCCAAAAATCGGACCCAAATGTCTAATCTGTTTCCTCTGCTGTAATAGAAGAAAGGTCCAAAAGAATTTAAGAACTAATGATACTTCCATATGCCTTTAATTTTCCAACAGAGATGCTATACATGATGCACGGTAGCTCTCCCTTCTGCCTGGACTATTTGACATTAGGAGGGCACCATTTGAATGTATAAAGCAACGTTAAACACAGAGTTCAGAGTACTGGATGCAACCATGGCAATATGCTCCATTGCCTGTCGATCAATGTCTTTGGTGCCCTGTTGCTGTATGGTATGCAATGTATCAGATAGCATAGATACCCTCAATAGTGTGATCGATAACATGGGCAGCATTTACATTTATTTACCCGTCTCTGAATGCATATGGTAGCTCAAACCTGTTTGTACTTCACATTCGGTCGCCAATAGTGTAGGATCAAATCTCAACTCTGTGGTATTGTGTAAATTTACATAATGATATTGCCGTTTTCCGTTATATGATTATGGTCTATTCAGTGTCTATGTAGCTGAAACAAAAGTCTAAAAATTACGTAAGGTTTACTGTAAACTGAGTAATCAATTGCAAGGTTTTGGTAGGCACTGAACAAAACAATGTAGAGCAAACTAAAATACGAGGACTCCACCATAGTGCTATTAGACCACGTCTGATCTGTCCTGCAGAAGTTCACTTTGAGAATTGAAATAAAAAACCATTTAAACTAGTACTAAAGGCCGTTCCGAAAAGATTGGGAATTGGTTCTGTCGGAGGTGCTATTCCCAAAAGGAAACTGACTAACCTCAGGAACTCAATTCCCTATTGGGTTGCCAAAAGATGATTGGTCATAGAATTGGTTTAGGAGTGGTCAGAAACTGGGGAACGTTTCCCAATAGAGAACTAATTCCCAGCTAGTTCCTTTCTCCAATTCTCTGGCCTATCTACTTTAGGAAGCATTCAGGTGGAACCAATCAGGGAACCAGTTCCCCCAACTTTTTGCAATGTAGACTAATTCAGGGCAAGTCAATTCCATAACAGTGTAAGGTGGATTTGGTCTCTCTGGGTAGAGAATCGGGGGGAACTAGAAGGTGCGTTAGCTACAGTGAGCATCAAAATCCCAATATTTTCACAACAGCCTCCTGGACTATTTGTCATGCTTGTGTTTAAAGACGGGGACACGATTTCGAATTTGTTAATTAGTTGATCTGGAGGGTATCTCAAAAAGATTAGGAATTAATCCTGTCGGAGGTGCTAATTTCAAAATTGAACTCACTGACCTTCTGGAATGGATTCCCTCTTGTATTGTAAAAAGGGAGTCAGTGATAGGAGTGGTATAGAAGGGGTCCAGGCTCTTATTTTGCAACTCGACCTATTTCCGTGCAGTTCACTTGTAGCAGAGGTCAAGCAAGGAAGTCTGTTCTTAGGGTGAGAAATGTAGGAGAACTGCAGGACCAAATAGGTACGGTGAGAACTGGTTTCCCAATCTTTTTGAGATACCCTCCAGGGGCCTATTCTTGCACCTTCTGCAATGTTAGTGGCAGAATCAGTTACCTACCTGCAGTTCCAGTTGCAGTGGTAAAACTGCTTGTTTCTAGCAGAGGCCCAAGGCCCGTCGTATATTATAGTGTTCAGCTAGCACAGAGGATTGTGATAGCATTGAGTACAATTGACCTCTATTACATCTATAGAAAGTGCAACAGTGTTACAGTTATGTATTCTCTGATTTGGCGTGTGGTAGCAGATCTGCAGCTCTCTCCTCCCACAGCTCCCCCACATTGCTGACTAATTTTGAAGGCAGACCTTTCACCAAGGCCCATTTTCCACCACCCGATATGGTGCTTGTCGCGACAGACAGACCCACCATACTCCCACCGTTGACCAGTAATGCTGCCGACCTTTGCCATAGGATCCAGTGGTGGGGCATGGCTTTCTGTTGGCCAACTGTGACCCCTACTTTGGGCTTATCGGCCGCTACAGGCACCATGTCGGGTGGTGGAAAATGGGCCTAACATTGCAGAGGGTGTCATGTAAGGCTGCATTTAGAGTCTTGTGATGGGGCAATAACGAACATTATCCCACGTTTAATCATAGTTTACCTTATATTTGCCCAGAAAAGAGACAAGCATATTCGAGTATCGTTCTTGATTAGTCGGACTAAACACCTGGTAGTCATTACCAAGCTCTTAAGGGCCCACTTCTGAGAGCGTAGAGATTGAGAATATAATTAAACCTTTACTTTAGCATTGAGCAACCCTTAAAACTACATAACCACTGAAAACTAGTATATACTACTGCACATACCCAGTACTCAATGTGCCTACAGTGATACCAAAGTGTGCCCATAATGACTTGGTCATAACGGCCGTCATATCAAGTCATATATTCCAGTCGTACCATTAGAATCCCTTCCTCGTTACTATATCCTACCCAAGTCAGGGAGGAAACAATAAACTGAAGCCTGCGGGGATACAAATTGTGGCTATACTCCTACTTTGTGCAAGACTACAGATACAATTACGGTATACATTCAATGGGCATGTTGCATGCAGGTAAACTTTGAAAGAGGTTAGCAGTAGGATCTGAAGGGAAAAAACATCCATGTCCATGTTGATCAATTTCTATCACTATTTTGTCTATTGTTGCCTACTTATCATCACCATCGACATGAATATCTATGAGGTGTCCTGTTAAACAGTTTCTATGCTATACATTGTGATTCAGATATATATATATATATATATATATATATATATATATATATATATATATATATATATATATATATATATATATGAGGGAAAACATGCCTCCATGGGGGAAATTGCTTGGTTTAAGTCACAGGCTTTAAAATGAGATATCTTGAGCTAAAATATCCCCGGTAGTTTAGCTGCAATTGCTTGTCAAACATAAGTTGCAATGTGCAACTGAAAATGGCAAATACGCTCTAACTGCGTTATATCCTATCATAAATACGTATTATGCAAATATTGGAGCTTTGTGGAAAAATAACCAAAGAAATGTGATGCTTATATTGTAAAATAAGTTCTAGAGGGAATTTTTGAACTCTCTTCAGTTCTGAGTTCCTGAAGGGATTTAAAAAAAAAAACAGTTGTGGCAAAAATTTCCATTTGGAATAATGGGGTGGTTTGCATGGCAACCAGAAATTGCCATATATGTCAACTTTCTATGTTGCCATGGCAACTAACATTCCTTTTGCATCCCAAAAATAGAATGTTTCAGTGGAGATGGAACAATTCTAAGCATACCACTGGATTTCCCATCAAAAATTGCTATGAAGCATTTTTTGACTTTCTTTTTAGTGATGTACCCATATGTTGCCCCCTGGTGGTCAAAGCCAGTACTAAAAATCCCCCCCCCCCTGGAGGTGCGTTCTTGCCGTTGGCTCACTGAGTTTTTTTTTTTTTACGAGCCTAGGGGAATTTAGTTACAGTGATGAGCTGTATAAAATGTCATCTTAAACCTTAAATGCATGTATATTGAAAGAAATATCCATCCAGATACTGGTCCAATCTGCAAAGTTAGACCCTCTTTGGAATGCTTATGACCCCCAAATTACTATACAACCATTCATTTGGCTTTATCTCCATTATAGCAGGCACACGAGTCAAAACTTGAAAATGAGCAGTCATTTTATGTGATTCATTAAGGGGCAACCGTCCAAGAAACTAAAATCTGACAGGTACCAAAAGGATAAGCCATGCATTGTTACAATTATAACATATTATGTTTCCTCTGTAACAGAACAGATGCAGACAGAATCAGGTTTGAAAGTTATGTAAGGTCTTAGGATTGCAGGGAATGTGGGTGTATATAGCACAAGAGAGACCAAATACCAATAAATGGCAAGAATAGAATGTTTTGGTAACTATGGTTACCAGACCTGACCAGGAATGCCATATCCTTATCTGAATGTCTTCACTGGGTTATGACCCAGCAAATTGTCGTGAGTCCTTGTCATCCTGTGTAAAGTGGCTCACAAATGTCGCTAGATGGAACATGACGTTGTTATAGCACAAGATCACCAGGAATGGCAATTGCTATGCCACATGAGTCTAACACACAGTGGCGAAAGATGACGGAATGAGTTATCACTCAAAAAGGAGTCACCATGGATGACTAATCATGGCGACAGATGCCGACAATTTGCTGGGGAGTATTAAGAAAATGTAATGCCGAGCCCATATCAAAGAAGAAGATTGAAATAACATGAGGTCTTATCAACAAAATGATACAATCATGAAATAATGTAAAATAATGTAGAATTCCTCAAATAATCCTGGGCACAAACAGGTTAATACAGTGCAGTGCTCCGTGACAAACATGTATAAATGTTGCGTTTATAAGTTTCATGTACACATCCATTTTTACCCTGTCATTACCTACTTGCTCGATATTGGTTGTGGGCCATGGACGTTTTATCTCGGAGATATTCCCAGTGAAGCTTTTGTTTAATATGCCGTGATGTAAAAACGCTTAGAGATAAAACCGATTTAAGGCATTCATTGGCTGGTGGGTGTATAATAGAATGATAGCAATCCTAGGTGTGCCCCGATCATGCAAAGGCTCTATTAAGTGAGATTGCATGACTCCATACATTAGACACTGTGTGAAGCAGTGGATCGATGCTGTACGTTCTGAGTAGTCTCAGTGGAAGAATCTCCACTTTTAAGCTATCCACAAGGTCAAACCTTCCTCTATGTGTAACCACATCACATGATGCATCTATAAGTGTTGAAGTTTTCATAGATAGTTAATAGAACCAATTACTGTAAACTGAAGCTTAGTAGGCGTTTGCATGTTTATCTATGTACAAATGGTATAGGGCTAATTGAGACGTCCTTTCGGTAAATCCCTATTAATGAATTCCCAGGTATGTTCTTATATGTATTCTGACGTAAACAGACGTCCCTAGCCTGTTTTTAAAGGGGTCTCCTTTTTTATCCTCTTTTTTAGACTTCATCCCAGTTTCGGGCTGTCCTGACCCACTTAAAGGGCATGTTGCGGGTTAAAAATTTAATCAAATAATGTCAGAATCGTATTCTTCATACTTTATTTGCACCATGAAAGTTGGTTTCTAATCCATATTCTTTTCCTTTATATATTTTATCACACCAAATGTAACACTTTGTGTTCTGAATTTTGAACAGGTGGATTTGGGGTGTGTGGCTACTGACGTCACATCAGGGTCCTCCCCCAGCTGGACCACTTCAACATATACACTACCTAGCCTTTAAAACCAATTGACTTACTTGTTAGAAAAATACATTTTATGTTTATCTCCTTTAGATAAATGTTGAAATCGTTTGCCTTGTTATAGAACAGATAAAAGCATGGATTCCACTGAAGCCGATAGTTGTCCGATTTTGTCATCGGGTTGCATCGGGGACGCATCGGGCAGCATCGGGAACTATCGGCCAGCTATCGGGCACTGTCGGGCTTCTGTCGGGCAAGAATCGGGCTTAAATCGTCTTTGGTGGAAGACCTATTTTTTTTTCATCGTGAACCATCGGAGATGCATCTCCGACGGTCCCCGACAGTGCCCGACAGTAACCGATTTTTTCTAACTGATTAGAAAAAATCGGGTACCTGTCGGGTTACTTCGCTGTCGGGCCGACAGAAATAGTTCGCTTTTCTCTCACTTGGGGTACCGCTGTCGGGCTGCTCGTCACGTGCAAGTCATGTGACCTTCGCTTTGGTCGTAAACAAACAAGATGTCGGGTAGAGCAGGTTCTAGGCGTCGGGGAAGGGGAGGAAACAAGGGTTTTAAACCCCCTAGAAGTAAAAAAGACAGTTCAGAGGTAGTCATAGAGACGCAGGAAGAGACCAAGGCTCCTGCGAAACGTTTCACTGCAAGAGGTAAGGCCCGATTGCCCGAGTTGACACAAGATGAGTTGGGAGAAGCTCGCACGGCCATGTCTAAAAATACCGGTACTGCTACCAAAAACCTGCCTGTCGTGGACGATGAAACAGATGAAATAGACATTACAGAGGACGCTGCACTAGACTTAAGTGTACAGGAACCTTTATCTTCCACTCCTGTGTCTCGTGACAATTTGGAGGAGTCCACCTGTGCCCGTACTTCAGGTCCTCTGCCTCGTCTCCTTAACAAGAAGGGTACCAAGCGTAACCTGCTGCCCGACATGGAAAAGGGGGAGGGGACAGTCAGCCCTCCACCTTCTCCTCGTTCTCCTACCCCACCTCCTCCAAAGAAGCCGAAAAAGGTCGTACAAGAAAAAACCCAAGACAGTTCCTGTTCATCAGGACCTCCTGCAAAGAAGGCCTGTTTTAAATCCCCTCCATACACCCTTTCTGGTAGGAGCGAGCAGGTCCAAGACGACAGTGAAGATGAAGGTCAAGGTCAGGGAGACGATGGTGAGGAGGGTGATGAAGCATACATCCCCGACAGTCAGGCTGTAGTCACCCCTAAAAAAACTATAGGTGAACTAAAGAAGAAACCTCCTGCAGGAGCTGGCAGCGGGAGGCAGTACTTCAAGGATCCAGAAGTTCTGGAACGATTGTGTGAGCTGTGGCAGGAGTGCACCCACCTTTATGACAAGAGTCACTCCTTGTATAAGGACCCCACTGCAAAGTGGACTGCCCTAGCTAAGATCTCGGATGAACTCAACATTCCAGGTAAAAATAATTTCATTATTTACTTCTGTTGTCTTTTCTTCCTGAGAATATATAGAAGTTAAAATATTTATTCTATCGTATCATGTTTTTAGTAACAGACTGTTATAAATTTTTTTTTTTTTTACAGTCTTTTTATCTTTTGTCACTTATCTTAAAATAACCCCTTTTTTTCAGCTTACTTCATTAACATGCGAATGACGTCTTTGAGATCGGACTACCAGAAAATTGTGTCTGGAAAAATTAAATCGGGGTCATCTGCTGAAGAAGGGAAGCTCCCCTACATGAAAGCCCTCATAAAACGGCTGTGTGGGTTCTTAGATCCATGGTGTAAGAAACTTGAAAGTGACACCAATTATCCACAGAAAAAGGTAATCATTAAATATTTCTGTCTGTCAAAGTTGACCCAGATTCCATCCCGATTTGTATGTAACTATAATTTTAAGTTGACCGATTCTGCTCCTAATTTCACGTAAAATTAAAAAATACACCTGGCTGAAAATTTCTTTCTGTTTTATTAAATATACTCAACCATTTATTTCACTGCAGGAGGTCATACGGCCCAAACCCCTGGAGGAACCATCCGAGGAGGCCGATGAGATGGTCATAGAGGTGAACGACGACGAGGAAGACGACATCAAGGACGTGGACTACAATCCTGAAGCAGAGTCTGGAGATGAGACCCTAGACGATTCCATCGCCACTAGGACAAGATTTTCTCCCCACAGAAAAATGAACACTTCTGCAGGTGGGTCTGCAAAATCAGATGCAGCTCCTCCGACAACTGTTGATAAGGGCAAGGGGTCTGGTAAAACTTCTAAGAAAGGTGCTGTTCCTTCTACCAGTGGTGAAAAACGTAAGACTATTAACTACAATATTCCAAAGAAAAATGTGGTAACTGAAAGTGCCAAGGCAGAATACCTGGAGAAGAGAGAGCCACAACACCTTAAAGCTGGAGATAAGAAACAGAAGACAGTCTCAGAGATACTCCAGTCTAGAGAAAAGTTTTATGAGTCATATGGGGAATCGTTGAACGATCTTGTGACCTTAGTGGGCAACAGAACCCAGGCTCAGGCCCATCCTCCCCCTCCTGAGAAGGAGGTTTCTCCTGACTCACAGTGGTGCAAGATGTTAGAGGTGGAGATGGCACGCATGACCCAAAAGGTCAAGGACAAATTTAAGGTCCATGTTTATCTGACAGCCGTGCAGGCTGTAAACGGGGAATGGGCCGGACAGTAAGGGCACCCAAGTGCTAGAGATTGTTCTGATCATAAAACTGTCGGAGACGCGGCCGATAATTATTTATTTGTGTTTTCTAGTCTGTCTTCATATGATAAAAACTTTCTGGTTGGATAAAAGAAGAAATAAATTTATTTTTTTTAAACAAGAAAGTTAAGATATTTTATTTGCAAGAGATCGTGCATCTGTCGTGTTGCCAAGCAGCAGAGACAATTGTCGTAACATGATTTCATATATCAACATGGACATGTAAAGATCTCAATACTGTCAAGTTCTCAAGGATATTTCTACATGCTAACATGACACATATCAGGTGTTTTTATATTTACTTTCATATAAAGATAGGTATGTATATACTCTAGATAAAAAACTTGCCTCATCCGATCCATCACTTCTCAGGTATCATGGTAAAATCGTGCCTTATCAGATACAATGTATATACTTATAAGTTATCTGACATGTCGTAATCATATACCAAGAAAATATAAGTTCTTGTTGTTTTGAAGTTTTGAAGTCTTGAATAAAAAATATTTGAACTGACATCTCTGCTTTCTATTCCTGAGTAGATAGAGACAAGCAATGCTAGACACGGAAAACATGTTATTAAAACCATGTCCACCTGTCGTCCAAGACGTGGGGTACCTCACTCACTGTCTTCGTCGGGGATAATGTCTTGGGCAGGAACACCTGCTGCCTCACGGTCGAAGAGGTACCCATAACCACGGCTTCTGAGGTATTTGTCCTGCCACGGGACCCGTCCGTGTCGTGATGAAAACCACTGGCATAGATTCTGCCTCATGGTTTTGGCATCCTGTGGCATATTCCTAGCAGCTCCAGATCTGTCCAGGCCTTCCAGCTCACCGTCCTCCCTCCACTCTCCAGGGTGAAGCTCATGGTCCTTGTCTTCGTAGTCCACAGCCCCATGGGGTATGTAGTCCGATGGTGACCTTGTCCTGAGGAAGTTGTGAAGAGCTAGGGATGCCATGACTAATTTCTTCACCCCCTTGGGCTCCATGTCCTGCTGTCGGAGGAACAGCCTAAATCGGGTCACCCATATCCCGAACGAGTTCTCTACACACCTCCTCCCCCTAGACATCCGGTAGTTGTATGCCACTTCCTTAGCCCCCAGATCCTTGACTGCAAAGGGCTTCATGAGATTTGAGGCCAGGCCAAAGGCATCGTCTCCGACAATGTAGTAGGGCAGAAGGTCTCTCATACCTTTGATACCTGAAGCTGGAGGAATCTGCAGTGGGTTTTCAGGATCTGCCATGTCCCTGTACATAGGTCCTTCTTTCCATATACGGGAGTCCCCTGCCTTTCCCTCCGATCCTACATCCACGTACAGAAATCTGTATCGGGCATCTACCACCGCCATCAGAACAACACTGTAGAATTTCTTGTAATTGAAGAAAGTTGCTCCACTTTTCTTTGGCTTCCTGATCTTGATGTGTTTGCCGTCCACTGCCCCGATGCAGTGTGGAAGCTGCCAGTCGTTAGCATACTGCTCTGCAACGGCCAACCACTCCTCTGTGGTGCTAGGTAACTACAGAACAATATAAAAAAAAGAAAAAAAAGTGTCATGTACAACTCATTGGGGATGAACATGTGTTGTATATTAATTCCTACGTGTGTGAAGACCTCTGCAGTCATCTATTTTTTATTTAATTTTTTTACTGGAGAAATCGGCCTCAGAAAATCATCCCTCACATATATATATTGTATATATATATAATATATAAAAAAGTTATTGAACAATTAAAAAAGAAATGTACCTTTAAATAATCGTCTCTCAAGACGGCGGTCAGTGCTACACAGGTGTCGCGGATGATGGGAAAAATCGTGGACGACCCAACTAGATGACCATGGTGGAGAGTCTGGCTGCTGTCCCCTGTGAAAAAGAAATACAAATATGAAAAAAAATAAATTATTCTCTCTTTTAAGAAGAACCATTGAGAAATTTCTTAGTTAAGTTGTAGTTCCTTGAAAAATGACATTCATAATTTACCTAGAGCAAGGTATCGTAGGGTTATGTCCAACCTCTCATCTGGTTTTATAGCCGGGCGAAAGTTGGTGTCTCGACGATATATAAGGGGGGTCACTTTTTGCAGTAATTCATGGTATAAGTCAGGCCCCATTCTCAGCGTGTGTTTGAACTCAGCATCCTCTCCCATCTGAAGCAAAGAACAATTTTGGTGAAGTTATGCATATATAGGAGGGGGTGAGGGGAAATCGGACAAGATACATTATATATATATACATGAGCTACATTTGCCAGCTGACCTACATAAACGCGTCAGGTACCCCCCCCCCCCCCCATGTTAATGCTTACAGATATCAGGTCTCGGTGGAGCTTGGTGAAAGTGTTCCTCTGCGTCTTGTCAGTCCTGTCTTTCAGGTATGGGGCGGCATGATACCTGTGCCTCCTTCTTGTCCCCTCTATTATCTCTATTTCCTCCTGTTCTAGCGCCAAAATACCTGCTGTCGCCTGCACGAGCAGAACCACCTCCTCGGCCTCCATTGTGAGAAACTAGGTCATCGGCGATCACGTGACCGGTGGAACTGCTCGCTGAGACATCGGGGACGACTGTCGGACACAGTATCCGACAGAGTGAGAGCTTGGTGGAAGAACTGAAATCGGCCAGGTCTGAGTGACCCGACAGTGGTATTCTCGGCTGTCGGCCAGTGATCGGCCAGACAATTTTGTCGGACCGACAACAACCCGACGACACTTTTTGCCCCTGATCGGGCCTCTGTCGGCCCGACTAAATATCGGCTTCAGTGGAATCAAGGTTAAAAAGTACTTTCCATTAAGTCCATATTACACTTATTTATACTGAACCCACGCATAATCTTTGATTCTATACACCTAGTTTCATGTCTGAAGGGGTCAGCCCGGCTGTGTTCTGTAAGATAACACAAAGAGGGGTAACTGGAGATATCAACATAATTAAATACTCCTTTGGACCTGGTGTTAATTGGTACCACAGGTCCCTGTAGGAGGCTGTGGTCGCGGGGAATTGGGTAGTATCTGTGATGTTTACTGTCCCTCCTCGGTCACCAGACGACCACTACAGGGTGCCAACCCCGTCTTATCACCTCGCACACCCGGTGTAAAACCGCTATCTGTATCAACGACCACTATCTGTAGTACTACAGACAGCAGCTATCCATCCAACCACTATCTGTGTAAAAAAATACACTAACTGTAGTAACCATCCAACCACTATCTGTATCAACAACCGCTACAGATCTGTAGTAACTTTTCAAATGCTGTGTTAAGACACATCCAACCACTATCTGTATGAAAATATGCTATCTGTATCATACTGTTATAGATGTTGCAGTGACCAATGGGCTCAGTGTGCATGAGTGTAAGGGGAAGGGTTGGGATATTGTAAGTGTTTCTCAGCTATAGTTTGTCTCTCAGCCTTTTTTGTATCAGTTAGTATTAGATCAACTTGGGCCAAGATGGGTCAAGATGGCCATAGATTGGCCCAAATTGACTCAGATTGACACACAATGAAGAGATGGGTAAAATGAGCTCAAAAGAGGTCAAATTGGCCCAATAATGGGTTGACGGTCCCAATATTGGTCCAATTGAGTAGGATGAATCCCAGATGGATAAATTGGATCTAATCAGTCTAGAAGCAACATTGATACACTTAGCGTAAGGGGAAATGCAATGGCCAGTTGATACAGATAACCCCTTTTTGATACACTTAATTTGATACAGATAGTGTTTCTTTCACACAGATAGTGGTTAGATGGTCAACCACTAACTGTAGTACTGCAGATAGCGGTCACTGATACAGATAGTGGATGTACACCCCCTCTCTCACCCTGTAGGGGTATACAACACTGATCCATATATTCTCAAAAACAATTTTATCTACATTTTTACTATTAAAACTACATCTTATACACCTTGCTATATAGAAAATGTGTATGGTGTATGGAGATAATATCCTCATGGGAACAGCATTTTTTAGGCAGTCTAAGTCCATTGTTAGCACCTTCCTCATACTGTAGACCTACCAATATGGAGAGGAGACCCTGATCTGACGTCACACATCTTTCATGGTGCAAATAAAAGATGAAGAACATTATTTGATCAAATCTTTAACCCGAAACATGCCCTTTAAAAGGGTCTATACCTCCTCTTTCCCATCCCCTCGGATGTGTGTGGTGCACATAATGGGTAGGCGCGGCAGTGCGGCACCAATACATTCCTTTGTGACATTGTGTATTTAGTTCTCGCCATGAATATGACCTTAGCTGTCGAAAAGGCGTTAAACATCTATTACTCACTCACTCATCCCAGTTTCTCCCCGCTTGGCCTTCACTAGTGCAGCTGTAAAAATGGTTCTCCTCTTCTTCCTGTCCACCCCTATGTTAGGGTAAAGTGTGTCTGGTGTCCATAATGATAATGCATAGGCACAGACGCATGTCTTCATCTATTGCCTTGATATCTCTTGTATATCTTACACCATGAGCTTTTGAAATGACATCATCGATGACCATGGCTAGCACTCTGAAGTAGGTAAGGTTTCCTTGGACTAAAGGTAAAGATCGGTTTAGAATGATATTACGAGTGAAAAATAACTTCCCAAAAACCGTAGATACCTAACTAATAAGCCTAGCAACAACATTCATTTTATCCTACGCCCGGGATCCTACACCTTCTACTGTGGTCTTTCCACAGAGTAGCTATTTTAGTCAAATGGAGAGAGTAACGGCAATTGACCACCTTCTAAGTTGGAATGCTAAAAAGAGCACCATAATGAGTTGATTAGGCGTAGTTTTTACCAAAGCTTTCATTCCCATTGGAAGTAGGCTAATCACTCTGAAAGTACTACCGTACTTGCTTTAAACTAATGTTTAGACGTCACGTCATAGGTGGTTTCGTAGCTTTCTTTGTTGGCATAATCTTTATGTTTATAAATAGCTTCAGGTGATACACTCATACTATCTTCTCACCCTTCAAGTGTGTATTTGTATACTGTATTACTTCGAATGTGGACTCATGCCATTGGTAAACCTCGAAGTCCAGGGACGGTTATATTTTATTATTCTAATCTACCAAAAGCAGGCAGATGTCATGAAGGCGTCATGGCGCGAGGGAAACCAAAGAAAAAATAATGATATTCAGAAATATGAAATACCCTGCATATCATAGGTATAGAAGTCTGTCTTAGGTTTAGGCGTATAAGTCTGTTTGATACAGTATAATCGTCATGAGACAGGAGTCGCAGTGACTGCGGCCAACAGGTGTGGGAGCCAGATGGCACAACGGTTATCTATATCTAAAGGTATTGAGAGCTAATTAGACATGCAGTTGTAGCCTAGAATAAACTAAAGCTAGCCTGTCATATTATCAGTGTACTAATCACTTCAACCTGGCAGCACCCCTTAAGTACCAAGAGCTCACCAATATAGCTCTGATGAGTCAAAAATAGAAAGGTCCTAGTGTTAAAAATAACTGATGAGTATAGCTTGTGCAGCAAACCTCATCGTCTGGCGCGATGCTGGTGTGTGGGCGCGACCTGTGAGTTAGGGTATTAGGCCAGTATCGTGAGCTGCTCTCCTTGATGAGGCATTATTGGGCCACTTTGATGAGCAACTCACTAGAAGTGATTCTCACCTCTGGCCCTGTCACCAGCACAGCTAGTCAGGCCGATGGTCCTAGAGCCCACCAGGCTGGCCTTCTTGGAGGCAGGATTGACGACAGTGGTGATGGAAGGTGCGCGCTGACGTCGGCTGATGTATTCTGGTGTTCTAACTTGTAGTGCAGCCTTTGGCGCCCACCGTTTCCTTCTTGGCTACTGCTATTCTTAGTGGGATCTAGAAATAAAGCCCATGGCAGTGACTGGAAGGATCAATGACGGGTCGAGGCTTTAGTGGAAGGCGTTTCAGGGGGATGCGGAGTAACGTACTCTGAATAGTTACAGCTTCTTCTCTGTATAATAATTATTGATAAGAAGCATTTCTACCTTGCAGTTACATGTACTACTGAATACTGGCATATGACATTTTAAATTAAGCACTGTGATTATCATATTTCGGTATGCGACGTAGATTAAGAAATAGCGAGTTGTGTGCTTTCTGGTTCTAAAGAAATTTAACTTTTTAACTCTTTTATAATATGAAGTCCATGTCCTGGATCCTCCTGGTTTCTTTCTGATGCATTATTAGAAGTGAACAGTTCCGGGTCGATGAGACATGAACGACTCCTCAGTACCAAACCCGCAATATGTTAAAACACTTCCCAGTCTCGAAATAAATCACTTCCACAGCAAATCAAGCCACTTGTCAATCAGCATGTACGTGCCCAGCAGGAAAGTCCTCACCACCTGACACCGCCCACTCTGGCCGCAAACAATCCGTAAATGCAAACCTTGAAAAACTCACCTCTAAAAACACACAACAAACACTAAATTCCCCTTCACTCCCGCCAACAAAATGAGTTGTTCGTATTTTATGACATGCAGCTCTCCTCCCCAGGAAGCCACCTGCCGTTAATTGCATGAATCGTCACGTCAGATCTAATGGGCTATCAAACGGTTGGGCCGCTGACTGCTGCAATACGGGTGCCCTTAAGTCGGATCCCTGTAACAGAATGCGTGATGTACCGCTAACAAAATGGTCCTAAACGGACCAGGCCACGTGCCTCTACTGGACCCACTCATCATTAGTTTTGGGACCTGGTGAGCCTGCCTCCCGCCTGACCTTTATGATAAGGTTATCTACACGGGCGTATTTAGGCTGCAAGACACTAATTATTTTCTCACTGTGGCTTATATAGCATATCGGCACGTTTGCGCATTTCTGGGCTTAACCATTGTTATTTTCTTGTAGGCATATATTTTTCCATTAATTTAGGGCCATGAAATGTGGTACTATGTAATTAACTTTTCCGCTATCAGCCATAGAGTGCAGACATACCCAGATTTGGGGGTTTTGCAGTGAATGATTTCAATAAATTCTCCAATTACATAGAGTGCACCCCCTCAACTTGTAAACCATCAAATATCAGCCTAAATAACACTCAAATCGATTAATAGACACCCTAAGGATTAATTTGATATGTGGTTTGCCTACCCACTGTCAGATTTTAGACCAATAATCTTTGTACAACTCCCTTCAGTGCAGAGCTACAAAGTGTCTCCTGCTGCCACCTCCCGTCAATTGGTGTACTGCAACCTTCATATCGACGATGGCTTAATTAGACACGAGGCGGTCTAGGCTGGGCCTGCAGGGAACAGCTCGGAAGGAAGGGTACGAGGGGAGAGGAGCAGCTCACACAGAGGCCTTGGCACCTCCTGCTCATGGCACTTAACAAAGCTGGGCCCCGTCACTCAGCGACTACAAGCAACATCTTAAATCATTCAGTACTGTCATTATGCCAATGCCGTGCCGCAGAGCGTTCCCCCGCCTGGGTCCATTCAAATCGTAAATGATCACTTGCAGATAGCGCCCCTCGATCCCATGAGAGGGGATCACGGCATGGCATGGCATGTCTATGTGAGTGTCGGGGTGCGGGGTATCTCAGGGTGTGGATCAAGGTGAGATGGGGGTTTAGCTGCACAGTAGTTGTTTAGCCTACATGGTGTATGTGCGAAGGGTTCAGACAGGTAATGACGATCGGACCACACCCACGACACTATCAACCTGAGTCTACAGACACCACGCCCCAATTGTCACTCACATGCTTCTCTCACATTAGATAGCACCGGAGAAAAAGATAACTAGGAGAGCAAACCACCCCCCCCCCCAACGTTTCTAACGAGCCTTCACGTTTGCCCAATCCCACAAACTTCCCCTGCCGCTTTTGAATGGGCCTGTTATGATTCAGAACGTCCTTCCTCAATGATTCTCTCTGCAGCAATATCCCCTAGGGCTGGGGGTTTAGTCTAATTCCACCAGAATAGAATCCTCATCTGCGTCCGCGATTTGCTGATGTATTTTTGGTCTGGTTGTGAGGCAGGCTGCAGGAAGGGGGAAAGGGGGGGGGGGGGTCTGAGGTTGAGAGGATAGGAAAGGGGGACGCTCAGGTCACCAGTCTCTTGAATTATCATGTCTCCATACGCTCGCACGAAACACATGTAAGCACTCTATTGATTGAGTTGGCCTTCGGTATTAATCCTATTAAATTATAATGACCTTTCATCACGGCCCGGCTTTGATTTCTATCGCTGGGGCCGAGGGTCGCGGGCAGGAGGGGATGTGGGGATGGGAGTGGGGGAGAATACCCTGCTGTGGACTGGCGCCTGTTCGCGTGACGAGAGCTGCATCAAACGGAAAGCCGCGCGGGGTCGAGCCATCTAATCATGAGGTCTCCTCAAACTGGCGTCATAGGACCGGGACAGCCTGCACCCACAAGAGGAGTCTGGGGTGGGCGGGGTCGGTTCCACGGTCGGCTTGTTGGGGGGAACGCCACGCTTGGATAAGCAGGCCACCCGACTAACGACCACACCAGACCCTGGCTATATTAATAAGGTCTTATCTCGTGGACTAGGGCGACAAGGGCAGGACAACAAAGAGTCCAGACCGTTTCATCATGCGACACGGGATTAGGCACAAGGGGACCTACCTGTGGGAGTAGGGCAAGAGTGTTTGACCTTGTGACGCAGCGCCTATCACCATGGACTCCTGTATCCCTAACAATTCCGTCTGCTTTCTCTTTTAGGGTGTACGTTAATCCCATACTTTAGTCAGCATTTCCCCCATGTCACAAAATCTCTGATTTTCTCGACCTTAATCTATCCGTATATATTTTGATAATATCTTATAAATCAGTTCCCATCCCTCTATCACAAACCTTAGGAAATGACTTAAATAAATGTGCAAATGGTGTGGCATCATGTGTTAATGGTGTAATCTCTTAATGGATATTATAGAACTGCCCAGGGGCTGTAAGCTGCTCGCCTAGTTTACAAAAGCTCCTCAAAGATTCTTACCTGCATTAAGTTCAGGGACCTCCCCATCAGCTACTCAAATCCCCTCCATGGACTCTTCTGAACTAAGGTTCCCTCATAAGCTATTTAAAAGTTATCCAGAGAGGACAAGGGGTGAATGCTCTACATTTAAACGCATGGATGGAAGCTGTGAAATCATCATACCCCCGGTAATTATGCTTTGGGTAAAATTTGGGAGAAGGAATTGGTAAAATGCACCTTTAATTTTACCTACACAGGTAGTCTGTGATTTGACTTGATCATTTTGTCTTCACTTGCAGACCAAAGAAACAACTGGCAAATCTGTATCTTAAATTACTGTATGGTGAGAAATGTTACTTCTCTTGGAGAAGTGTAAAATATTTATGTATACTCGTTAAGATCCCTTAAACCTATTTGAAACTTGATAGAGGGATCGTTATGCTAATGACACGACTGTCCCTTACTATAGGGGACAAATTTAGAATTGATTGGTGATGTTCGGGTCTGGACCTTTATGTAGAGAACACTACCCTGGAATTTCACCCACAACCTATACGTAAATGTGATGCATCCTGTTTAAAACATTATATGATTATCAGCTGCTATATTGAATATATTTATAAAACAGATTGAAAGTATTATCAAGGTTTTATGTTTGAAGGAAAAGTCCGGCAGTATCTAGGTACTTGTGCGGGGGCTAACCGGTTAGGATTTAATCGGCGGCAGTAGACAACTGTGGCCAATTTGCCTTGGACATAAAACAATTCCAGTAAACCTTATTGCCCACGATGAAAACTCAATTTTAAAGGTCATCAATAACCGAACATTTTTACAGATCTCACGTCATGAGTTAAGTTGATTGATTGGCATTGAATTACTGCATACTTTGAGTTAAATCAATTAAAGTTTCAATTCATCTGTATGATTTCAACACCTGGGCAAGCCTTTTCATTTCCAATACACGATTACAACAGACAGGGTTATCACGAAGTTGTCCATAATAAGCTCATCTGGAGAGTGACATTTCTACAATTTCTGTACAAATTGTACTTGGTTACAACGAATCTTGGTTATGCCGAAGCTTTTAGGACAAAGTTATGTGTTTATTTTAACCATATTTTACTTGTAAATGGTAGGGAAGAGTTGTTGCTGTCTTTTAAGAGGAGATCCCCTCCCCCATATTCCACGTGTTTCGTGTCCACTTGCACAAACACCAGCTTAACTGTATTCATCTATCAACCTTATATCTACCGGTATATAGTTTTCTCAAAATTAGAACTGCTAACATAAATATTCATCAGACTTCATCCGGGTAGCTACCTAGTATAACGCCAGGGTTATCGTGATATAACCCTGGTGATGGGATTGCCTTTGTGATATAACCCTACCTTTGTTGAAAATCTCTAAGATAGATGGAATGACCTTGTGGTAGTTAAAGTCAGCTTTTCATCCATTTGATATATGAGGAGATGTGAAAGGAATTGTCAATCAAGCGGAGATTTTGAAATGTATATCCATATTCAAAGTATTATACAAAGAAGGAGCATTTCAATATAAATTATGTTGAGAGGAAGGGTAGGAGAAAATTGATTCAATATCAGTGTGCATACTATCGACAAAATATTGACAACTCCAAATAGAAACCTCCCAGGGTGTTCCAATAAATACCGTGTTTATCCAATACCGGGGATATAAAGGTCTTATCTGTGAGGTAATGGAAATGGTAAAACTTTAATACTAACTTCTGTGAACATTACGCTATATCGTATCTGCTCACGCCCACACTGGCTGCCACACGCGAACAAACGATACTCAGGCGTGTTAAGTGTTCCAACAGTAGCCCCTGGTGTAATTAGCTTCTAGCGTGATGTAAACCGCCATCCATTCAGTCCTAACATATATCCCATTCTTGTAATGATGATTGTACTGGCTATTTAAGAGTCCCTTCATTAAGAGTTGTACTATATGTACATCCTCGTATCTGTATGAGGGATTCTACATATGTGACAGGATCTGCGAAAAGGGGCCTTATTTCAGGGGGAATAAGAACCCTTTTCCCAGTGCAGGTCACATATATGACACCCCTAACCCGTATCTATAGTGCTTTAATGTGCTATGCCCTACTGTTGTCATTGAGCATCACACTACTAGTGCCTACTTAGTAAAATGGCCACTGGTGCTGTGGTAAATCATATTGCCCCCTTGCGTGAAGCCTAGCTAGTATCAAATGTGCAGAGTCAGCAGTATGTATAAATCATTTGTTAGTTACATACCAGTTACCAGAAAGTTACCTAGCAGTACTACATCATGTATAAAACATGCTGACTTTAGCCAGTGGACGGGCACGATATTGCCATTGTTGCTGTTTCCTTAACAGTCTAGAGGCAATAGTAATAATTATTCTAAAACCTAAATCAGTTCAGACTTTGGGCCGTAGGTCCTGCCACTCCCCCTATCGTGCCAGCTAAGTGCCACAGGTACTAAACAGTAGTATAGAGTCTACCGGGTGGGTCTCAAACCCTATGAGCGAGAAGAGTAAGTAGTATGTAGAAATGAACATTATTCGATGGTGCCTATAGAGTTGGCGAAAAAGTAGTAAGTAGTATAGCAATGGGGGTTTGTCCTTGGCTCATGGAAGACACGACTGTTGGCTTTCAGTACAGCAGACATTGATTTTCATTTTGAACACTCTGTTGGATAAAGGAATACATGTACCATAACACCCCGTGTATAACACGTAGGATGTGCACCTTATGGGCTTAACAGGATCAGCAAATTTTGCTAACCCATAAGCCCATAACATTGAATGTTAGGAGTGCTCCTTGTAGATGAGGATATCATACAGTACATAACCAAGCTCCATGTGCGCCTCCTGGATATTCTCTCAAGTTAGGGGTGCTTCTTAAGTGAGGGGTGCGTCTTATACGCAAGGCATTACAGCAGTAGCCAGAAAAAGGATATCCAGTTGTGGCTCATGATCAAACAACGATAAGGAATAGCCAGAAATTGGTATCCGATTATGATTGACTCCAAGCAGGAGTAAGTAGTCGATAGAAATATATGGGCAATTCTTGTGAAACCTCCCACCTATGGGGGGAGGTTTCACAAACTCAGGAGGGTCATTGACATGACAAACTCAGCATTACGTTTTAAGACTTTATTTTATTGATAGCCCTATATCTTGGTTTTATGAAAAATTTTATTCAAGTCATTAACTCCCAGTGGGTCAATTCTAATTGCAGTCACCATAAAATCACAAAATTGATTCATCACGCGCCTTACACATAATTTATGCAACACACTACACCTTTAAAATTCATCCTATCATTACCAAATTACATGTCAAAACTAGTACAATACCCTAGTATGTCTATCTAAAACATTATAACTGTGGTTTAAAACTTCTGAAATTGTCCAATTCAGAGTTTGAAATTTTTCTAAATTGTTTGCACGCAATAGTAACTTTGGCCTCAAAGACTCAAAACCTGTATGATAAGCATAAAGATCAATTTATTACATCTTCAACATGTACACTTCTCGTAACAATCATCATTTACCACTTATTTAGTACTTGCTCTGTATGGTTCATTCTCAAAATGACCCTCCTTACTCTGTAAGGTGTGTGAGGATTCGTCTACACATTTTAGTATCATGGCCACTGTGCCAATGTCACAAAACCCAGCAGTGATCTAACAAACTACAACAATGAGAAACACATACAGGATGTATTATAACCAAAGAAAAACATTTAAAAAGTGAATAATTGGCCTAAAATTGATTGCAAAAGATTGAAAACGAGAGTGGGGCTGCTAAAAAGAGTGCTTTGAATGGGCTGGGTAGTAGCAGAATGGCTGGGGGTGCCCTATAAATGCTTAAAATCATTTCTATCATATAAACCACAGATGTGCATGTATTTGGGTGTGGCAGAGAAGCTATGGGACCAGAAATCATTTCATCACACGCCTTACATGATTCATCAAGCACCTTACATCGGGCAAGCAACTCTGGTTTAGGGCAACCAAGGCATGTAAAGACTCATTTCTTGTTTTTAAATGGCACCTCATCAATAGATATATGCCATATGATGGGTTAGATAAGCCAGAAATGATTAATATAGGCTGTACATACACAAGTGCTGTTTAAGCGGGGTTGGGGTTGACTTGAAAAATACTTGAATGTGTATTGCCAGCAAAGGGTGTGTGGTATGCAAAAAAAAACCTTGATGGTGATAAACAGGAAGTCTGAGGATAATATATTTATAACTGATCTAATGCCATAAACGTTTCATCACATGCCTTACATCACTATTTTCAAGTTAGCAGAATGGCTAGGATAAAAAAAGAAATTGAGACATATCACCTCTAAACTCTATGGAAATGTTTGATAGGACCCCCCACTAAGGAATAAATAAAATTATGGTGGTCTCTTACTACTTGTCTTGAGGGTATAGGGAGGTAGAAATTGAAAGAAAATGCTACTTTGGGCCATTTTTCAACTTTGGGCAGTCATCTCAAGAAATTGTGGTCCGGCATATGCAAATTTGTTTACTTTCAAATAACACCATAAAAAGGAAGAATGGTTAAATAGTTCTTATTCTGCAGACCCCCACCCCAAAAAAGGATAAAAAAAAAGTGGGAACTTTGACAGGAATCGCCCAAATATAAATCATGATTTGCAAGTGGTTCATATTTGATAGTAACAAACATTACTTATCAGACTATGGCATATTATTAGTTCCCAAACTGGAGTAAAGAGGCGTAATTTTGAACAGACTACCACTGAAACCATCAAGCAACAAATACCCCATAGGAAAAGCACAGGAATCTTCAGTCGTAGGGCTTGCTGCGGTCGTAGTACCTTAAGAGTCGGCAGCCAAATTATGAACAGTTTTTTTTTTTCAGATACACATCGCATTCGCATACACCTGTCCCCGATTATTACATCTCTGTTTATAGTGGTGTATGAGTATGTTGACTCATGAGCATGCCAAAGGCATGTTAAACACGGAGGTCAATCAATATACATGCCATGGTGAAATATGAGGTTCTAGAACCACAGAGTCTGCAGCTATTCAAGGTAAAAAGAGCTAGCTTTCTTGAAAGCATGACATAACTGTCTTAAGTGACAGTGACTTTAACGTATCGCACCATAACACAACGATCTACACCGCAGTTCGGGTTAATCAGGCCAGTTTTGGCTTGACATGGTTAGCAATGGTTTGAGGGCATTGTGGAAATAACGTTAATCGGCTAATGGGTATCACATATCCTGCCTAGATTGTGATCATCAAAAAGTAATAATATTTCTGGTCAGCCCAACACTCAACTTATCAAATTTTCCATTCAGAATTCAACATCTTCTCTAATACGTCAAGAATGGCTAATAAAATATCATAATGCAACAAAGACGGGGGCATTATGAGGGCAGAAGAATTGAATTCATCTTAAAGAAAAGGCACTTCTTTTTTTTCGCCTAAGTCAAACTGACACGCCTTCCGTGATGGCACCTGGTGGCCTGGAGAAGAAGATGACCTATAACCCTGAGACCCTTGCCCTAATGGCCGTAAGCTGGTGGTGTCTCTACGTGTTGTCTGCCAGTGTTGGGCCTCAGGCAGCAGGATGTTGCGCTGAAGGCTGCTAAAGTTGGATAAACCTATGTGGGGGACGATGAGCATTACAAGTCTTCTCCAGCAGGCGTCCTTAAGGACCGCCTACAAGCTAAATGCTGTATCCATGGCTCAGTATGCATCACCTATATTGGCCGTCGATGGCATCTCTACTCTGGTTAGATGAGGTTTTAATTCAAATCGTTGATAGCGACAGTAGATTGAGTTTAAAACTATTAATTGTTCTGATTATCAGGTCTGCCAACACAGAATGGTGCAGATCTGACAAAGCAGTCTGCTTTAATAGATTTGAAGAGTAAACGTGAGATTGTTCTAAAAGGTGAATGCATTTTACTTCAATTTGTTTTACATGGAGCAAGGACAGAGCAAGTCCACTGAACTCGGCAGGCTGTGAATAAAGCCGAACTACAAAGCACAGTTCGAGGTCAGAGGAAATACGAAGTGTACGTGGCTAAGGGCGGCCCGGAACCCAGGCCACGAACGAGCTAGTGATATTTAGGGCCGGGTTGATAGGACTTTAAGTCTAGGGAGTGCTGGCAATAAAATCAAAGTGTGACGGTGGCGCCTGGATTAGACCACGGCCCCCACCTCGCCCTCAGGCCGATGGTGGGCCGGCCCGGCGCGCTCGGAGTGCCCGGCAGCGTAATCCTCCAGGAGATGCGTACTTGAGAGTTGCAGCTAACGCCGGCGGAACTGGCAGTTCTATTCCACTTCAGGATGCCACAGGATGGTTGGAGGGGAGACGGGGTGGGGGCCCTAGGAATGTTGCCATTTCCTCCCACTGCCGCGTGCCACATGATTCGGCTGGCATGGGCAATGGGCATTGCCCCGAGCACCAATCCCAGGCCCTTCCCCCATATAACCCAAGTGCCATCCTTTTTTCGCCACCTCCAACCTCTCAACCAGCCCACTGCTGACATCCCCTCCTTCCCTACTTCCTTCCTCCTCCTGCTCCTCGAGCTGCTCTGAGCTCAATATAGACATCTCCTTGCAGGTTTATTCTGACGGGGCTTCAGCGACATGCTCAAAGTACCATTGCCACCCAACGGGGTCAGCTCTATGCCATCAACTGCCCCACATAAATCTGGTCTGCCCTCCAGAATCGACGGTGGCAGAACTGCGGTAAATCCTACATCAGCCGCAAGGTCATTCCCCTGTTGCTCTGAATATTAGAGTGACATGAGACAAATTAAGTGCATAGTAATTTGGATAGAGGGGGGGGGGTACTATATAAAAGGGAAGTAGACATGGTTTGAGGATCTTATAGAAATGACTCGAAAAGCATATAATGGGGACTCAGGGGGTGTGGGACAAAGGAGGTATGGGGGTTCGTATGGGGGAAGGGTTGCAAAGGCGGTAGCACTATTCGACAGGAACAATCAGGAAGTATAGGGGGATAGAGTGGAAGAATTACGCGATCACCTTAAAAGAGGTAGGGAGTAATCATTTTTACAACAGGGGGTTTGGTGAGTTTGCGCATGGATGCGCGAAAAGAAAATTCACCTACGCCCTGTCAAATTTTTGTGAACATCCCTCCCCCATAGGGACAAAAATCATGCATGAACATTTTGACCCCTCCCGTCAAGGGGTCGAAAAAATTCTGCCCCCCTTCCTCGAACTCACCAGCCCCCCCCCCCCCCCCCGCCCTCCGTTGTTGAAAAATGATTACTCCCTAACAAGGGCACTGCTAGGAAATCAAGACATGTATAATCATAATGTAGCAATTTCCGATATGTGCCTCGGTATACAAACACGACATGACCCACCAACTTCAATTAACACTGTGTATTGCCTGGCACCCAAGAGCCACACCATCTAAGTCCTTCTTGGAGTCTCGGTGAATGTCTTTTGATACGGATAAAACTCCACCCATGTGTTGTCTCTGCTTCTGGAACCTGGAGCGTGTTGCTCCTATGGTAAAAAGAGCTGTCAGTAGGTACCCTCTTTTCAAAAGAAGTCACGCTCTGCTTCACCATTCAACTTGCACTCACCACATTAGTCTGAAAAGTCACCTGCCTTGTTTAAAACAGAGAGAGCTGCACTATCAGGTACCTACTCATGTCACACACTCTATAGTATATTATACTGACTGACTTCCCCCTTTTTTAGAACCTCAGGCTGTATATATATATATATATATATATATATATATATATATATATATATATATATATATACATATATATATATATATATATATATATATATATATATATATTAAAAGGCACATAAAAAATTCGACATGAAGGCTATAGCTTTCTGCATCCCTGTAAAATGCACAGTAGTTAATGTCTCTTTATATCTAATATCTTTCGTTAAAAGAAAAAATTTAAAAAGGTTTTACGGTAGTGCATATGAATGCTAAAAGTAATAGAAATAAATTCACAAAAATTATAGAAGAATTAGATAACAGCCACAGAGATATTATACTGTTCTCTGAGACATGGTTAAACCAAACCGACTGCAGTGATTTGTATAGTTTCCCCAGATATAAGTTCTTTCGCCAAGACAGAATTAGCATGTTTAGAGGAGGCGGACTATGTGCACATGTGGATGAAGGTTTATCCTGTTCAATTGATATGTTCAAGCAATTGAATAGAATAAATGAAAATATTGAAATCCAATGGTTACAGTCGGCCAAAGGTACTAGTAAAAAAATTATTATTTGTAATATATATAGGCCACCATCTGGTAACCTTGTGGAATTCTGTAATACCATACGTGCCTTATTTTTGCAAATTGATAAATTGAATAGCTATGATGTATTTATTCTGGGTGATTTTAACGTAAATATACTATCTAATACGCCTGAAAAGAATCTCCTTATTGAGACCTTCGATCATTTCCACTTTGTTCAACTTGTAAATGAGGTAACGACCACATCTGGTACCAACACATGCATTGACCTTATAATTTCTAACTGTGATAACATCATCTCTAGCGGACCACTTAACATTCACTTGTCTGACCATCTACCTGTACATATATAGAGGTATCAAATACATGTAAAAAAAGAATTACAGGTCTTTTCTGGGCAGATCATATAATAATTTTGATATAAAAAGATTTTTTACTGATTTGGAAAGATGTAACTGGGATCTTTTTGACCAGAGTGATGATCCGTCTATTTGTTGGAATATATTAGAAAACATGATAAAGCGCATGCTAGACTTGCAATGTCCTGTGAAATATTTGAGAGTTGTCGACAACCCCAGTCCTTGGATGACAAATGACTTATGAGAAAGAATTAATGACAAAAATATGTTATTAAAGATTGTAAGACAATGTATGGATATAATCTCTTGGCATAGAGCTAGGGTGTGTCATAATGCTGTAAATCAGGAAATAGAGCATGCCAAGGAAGTTTATTATTCAAATTTGTCAGAAGTGTTTAAAAAAGATTCACAAAAATTCTGGAGTACAATGAAAGAAATTTTCCCATCAAGTAAGGCAGGGAATAAATCTATTATGTTGACAAATGACAATGGCCAGGTAATCTTGATGGATGATACCTCTACCTATATTAATAATTTTTTGGCCGAGATAGGACCATGTCTAGCAGAGCAACATAACACTGTATTTAACTTCAATGGTACTCGCTTTGAAATTGATATGCCATATATGAATTTTACTGATGAAGAGATTATTGAGTGTCTTCAAAATATTGATGTGTCCAAATCCTCAGCTATTGATTATTTATCCACTAATATCTTTAAATAAGTTATGTTAAGGTTCCCACACAGATTTATTAAAATTATTAACTTGATAACAGACACCGGTATGATACCTGATTGTTGGAAAGTGGCCACTGTGACTCCTTTTCCTAAGGGTGGGGATCCCTCTAGTTTCTCGAATATTAGGCCAATTAGTGTGATACCTGTTCCTGGTAAGGTATTGGAAAGGCTTATTCATAATAAGTTGAGTTCTCACCTAGACGGATACAACATTTTATAGAAAAATCAGTGTGGCTATCAGAAATCTAAATCTACATTAGATTCCATATCTGTTTTGGTTGACGATGTATCAAAAATAGAAATAATGGGAATATAACACTGGCTGCTTTTATTGATATAAAGAAAGCATTTGATTCTGTAAATCATTTAATATTGTTGAGCAAATTAGAACAATACGGTATTAGAACTAGAAATCTTACTCTCATTGAGCAAACCATATTCACTCAGGAAAAGCTAATTTGCCATGTGGTGTACCCCAGGGTTCAATTTTGGGTCCTCTGTTCTTATTATTATATATTAATGACTGTATTTCTGAAAATGATGTACATAAAACTTTACTTTATGCCAATGACTCAGTACTATATGTTTCAGGAAAAAATATTGACATGTTAACTACTGAGCTTACCACTGCCTTAAATACCTTTTTTCTTTGGGCCTCTGCAAATAAATTGACAATGAATGAATCTAAAACTAAAATTATGACCTTTGCTTCAGCAATTAAGTTAAGAAGATTGCAAAAGCCAAAAAATAGTCTTGCATGGTAAGCAGCTTATGAATGTCTCATCATATGAATACCTAGGCGTGACTTTGGACCCTGAGTTGAACTTCAACATGTATTTAAGGAATGTTATTAAGAATGATTGTATGCTTGAAATCATTGATCTTGTATAAGACTAGAAAATATCTGTCAATTGATGCAAGAATTAGAATGTTCAAGATGCATATTATTCCTATCATAGATTACTGTGATATTTTGTATAATGGATCCAAGGCAGACCTACTGCTAGAATTACAAAGGTTGCAAAACAAGTGTCTTAAGACTTGTTTAGGCATTCATCTGTTGATTTCAACTACCTCAGTGCATAGAGACGCAGGGGTACCTATGTTAGAGCCCAGAAGACTTCACCATGTAAAAATGCTAGCCTTTAAAAGATCATCAATGGAAAAGTATATTAAACCTACTGTAAGAATAACTAGATTTTCTAGTGCACCAGTGTTAAAATATGAGAATTGTACATCCTATGCCAAATCACCTGAATGTTTATGCGCTCAAACTTGGAATATCCTTGATATTGATATTAGAAGCCATAGGGATGCAGATGCATTCAAAGATGCATCTAAGAAGGCCTTAATCGATTCTTTATAATTGATTCCTTGCCTCCTAGATGTATAATAATGTATGGTATATGACTCCAACATGCTCCTCATGCCTCTGTTTGACTCGGTATATTATTATTAGTACACTTAAGTGTTCAGGATTTAGGGTGGGGGGGAATATTATTATTTATGTATTTAAAGTAGAAATAGTGCCCCAGTTGTTCCAAAAAGAATTGTTATTAAGTCCTTTATTCTCATGATGAGTGGTAGTTATTTATATGGCTAGGTCACAACAACATTTTCAAATCACGACCTGGTCATTAACTGTTTGGTCATGTTATTATGTTAATTCCCCATCAAAATGGAGGAATTTATAATGCTATAACAAGTGTCCATAGGTATACATGATATACTATATAAACTGTTATTATGTCTCACTTGGTAATGTATGAATATATGCATGACTCACAAGTGTGCCTATGTATACATGATGAAAAAAACCTAGACCAAATAAAGTTTAAAGTCTGTTCTAAAAAATAAGCAGAGAGTAGCATGCATAGATGAGATGAGCAGGCTCCCTCTGCAAGGGATGGGCGGATGGGAGACTGAAAGGGGGAAAGACCAATTCATCCGTTGGTCTTTGTAGGGAGCTGACTGAGCAGCTCTCACAATGGGCTTTGCGCGAGCACCTCGCCGGTTGATGAGTTGTGAGCTGCATGTGGCGGTAACAAAACCCAGGCTACCTGCGCCTCCTGGTGGCGCCACAACAAGGGTGCAGCGGAGCCACTCGTGAAAACAACACTCGCCATTACTCCGCAATTATCATTGATGTCTCTTAATTAAATTAATCAGGCTGTGCGTGGCATCTCTCGCCGTCACCGTTTCAAATTCTTAAATGATTCTGGAGCCTGATTGTAATTAATTCCACGATGGGAACTGGTGGAACAGGCGACTGCGTGTTGTCATATCCAGGAGGCGGCCCTAGGCGCCAACATAGCGGCTCCTCCAGCCCCCAAGCCCCATCACAAGGCCTCCATTATAGAAATGAGGACGTCTACTATTTCACCTCATTCATGATTCACACAAGCACCACATAGTATGATTTTCACAGGACTCGTCATAATTGAATTGGAAGCTCTTTTTTTTCATCAGTGCGGACACTCGCGTGAAAGTTTTTCATGATGATGACGTGCCAGGATAGATGTGCAGTGCACGAGATTTGTCACTGTTTAATAATAGTGTCGGCACGTTAGAAGTGCATTAACTGGACGTCTTTAACGCACGCTTAATAATTAAAACCTTTATTAAGGCTTTATTCTGCTGCATCTCGTGATCATCTGATAGCTTTTATGGGTAGAGGAGAATAGTAGAAGTGAGAGGGGTGGGTGGCGGGTGGGGTGGATAGGGAGTATAGTGACTTCAGGCACTATAATGTGACACAATCTGCGAAAAGGGGGCTTAGTGCAGGGGGTTTTAAGACCCCTTCTCCCAGTACAAGTCACATATATTGGAGGGGGTTGACCTTGTACAGGTAGCCACACACGCTCAGTCCACGCCTATTGTCTCTGGCATGCACGCAACATGATATGTACCATCTACATAGCACACGCGATCCATATTGTAAATCTCGGGACTAGCTAGGAAAACAACCAAGGTCACCCGACCTTGTTAGCCCTAGGCCACGCCAAGTCTAGCGTTTAAATTTGAAATGGCCTGGGAAGTTCTCTCTTTGAAGAGGAATCAAAAAGAGGAAGATAAAGAGACAGTCCTGTGCCATGGCACGCTGAGCAGGATCCTTTTTCTGACTAAACAGGAAAGAGGCTCTAGCACCTGCGCAGAACATCATGCGCGGCGTGCACTTCCGGTGAGCACGAGTGGTACGTTGTTCTTAGGAGGAGTAGGAGATGGGAAGGAGGGAGGGGGGTCGGTTAGGCGGCGGCGTCAGGACAGGTATTTATGGGCTCAGGTAGGACCTTTTCTGCTTTCAATTATTCACCTGTCCCAGGCCGGAGGCGAATGGATGAATCGGGAGCCCTCCTGGTCTGGCAGCCAGATTGCTGGGTCTACATGACAGTTGGAAGCAAACGGGTATTAACTCGCCACCCCTGCAGGCCACAGGGCCCGGGCGTCAAGTAAATCAAGAGGCCCGTCCTAACACCGACCTACATGCGGGTCATACTTCTCCAGTCTCTGTACCGCGAGTCTTTACTGCCCTCCGACCGCCGACAATAATCAATCCACCCAGACTATAAGTGACGAGCATTCCCTAGTTTTTCCCCCATGCAAGAAACCCGATGAACTGAAAACGTATAGGCCTGGCAAATCTGCAAATGGCACTGCCCTACTTGCAACTTTCCTTTCTTCTCTTTTTAGTTTGTGAAGGAAAACTCTAGTGAAACTAGGATAATTATGTCCTGGATGAAAGGTGTTCATCTCTAAAAGCCTGGAGGATTAGCATGGCTTCTTGCATAATCACCATGGCGAAGAGGGAACAATGGCGGTAGGGCTCTAGACTAGCTTAAGCAGATGCCAACGTGCGAGTTTCTTACGTTATGTGCTTTTATGTTCTTTGTTTTTGGTATGGGGAAAAGGAATTGATCATGTTTAATACGTGTCGATGTTCCGCTGGGATAACACCTATACATAAGCTCTTTATAGTTTGCTGATCCTTCATGGTTTCACAACGAAGGCAGCGTCTTTCAAGTGCATTGCTACGTCATGTTGTGACGCTATGCTAGTCAATCACAGATGATGTTTGCATACTACATCCAGTTTAGATCCCCGTTCTTGATGGAGGGGGGGGGAGTTGGTTTGGGTACCAACGAGGGGAAAAGGGGGTGCTGTCAAGAATTAGATTTTAGAATCAGGGGAATTTTTAATAGCTGCTTTAATGTGTATGGTATCAAAAGAACCTAAATATTGCATGTATTCATTCCAAGGATGGGAAATTCTGAAATATTATCACCAAAAACCTCATTTGTCATCTGACTTCCCTGAATGTAGGGGGCTGTAAATATTGAGCTGCTTTCTATAGGGGGCTCTGAACAGGCTCAAAGGAGGACTGTAGTTTCGTAGTTAGTACTAAACATTAAAGAATCAGTGGCATCCGGCCCACGGGTTGGATAGTAGACAGCAATTCCTTCAGTTTCCGCTGTGTGATGTCACAGAGCAACAAGATGCATAAGATGGCAAAGTGTTTTAGTAGATTTACCATAAGTGTAAATACATTTACAAATACCACCTATGATGTAGTATTTGATATTATCAAATAAAATACTTTGTGCTATCCCTGTCATCTATAAATGTGATTGATAGGACCCTGCTTGCAAAGAACAACTTTAATGTATTTTGGCATATATATATATATATATATATATATATATATATATATATATATATATATATATATATATATATATATATATATGTTCCACACAATTAAGTGTTTGTTTTTATGTAAGTGATTGAAGGATGCTTCATTCACCATATAATACTACCCACCACGCACATAGGTTATAAGTAGAACAATCGTAAAGTCGTGAACACCCTTAGTTATTGTAAATGGGTTAGGCACACTACTCTAGCTTTTCACTGCATGCCATGGTATTTTTAGTTCTGTTTACCACAAAGGTAGCTAAATGCGATCCTTCTCTTTCACATCATGTAGTGCCAGGCAGAGGAAACCCCATTGCAAATCAAATTCGGAAAGCCCTTTCGCTTGTGTCAATGGAAGCCATATTAGAAACCTTCACTGTCTTGCTGCCTCTCGATAGGAATCCACACAAGTTTACAATGTAGGAAAGGTCAGACATAGTTTAGGGGATAGCGAATAACGAGGGGGGAGCGTGGTCGATGAGGGACCACTCCCTCACCCTTTACCATTGTCCCGTGTCTACTGATCTGTAGCACACATGTGTCCTGGCAGCCCCCACCCTTACCCCCATCCCACATGGCTCCGTCCTCCCGTCTAACCCCTACCCCCACATGCCCTCATTGGCTGTCTGGCCCCATGATGGATCAGAACAGACACAGGAGCCAGGTGAGAGCAGGCAATGAAGCTTCTTAGGTAAAGAGAAGCTCCAGTACGGTTGTTGATGGTGGGATGCTGATGTAATGAGGAGGGATAAAGTATACCTAAAATACATCAGCCACAGATCAGCCGCCCCAGGTAATCTGAGTCCTTAATGGTTACATAGGACACAGTGGCTCACATGTCCATGGGTCTCATGATCTCAACCTTTAATCATCATATAGAGTGACTGTGCGGTTTGTATCAACGTCAGTGTATAATTATATTGATAAACAGATGACGGTTCTGCCTTTTGCTATCAGATGCCAAATTCCTATTGTTTACATTCAAGTGTCAAGTTAAAGGAAAATACAACCCAATACGTAACATGAGTTCTTTTCGTAGGTTTAATATTGAATAAAGATATTGTTGTAAGCAGAAATAGAGACAGAGTTGGGTTGAAGGTTTCAGAGGGGGCCACGCTTACAGACTCTCACTCACTAAATATGGAGCGATGAGAAACCTTCCATCGGAGGGTGCTGAGTGGAAACACTAGCTCTTCCTCGCAAGACATGTTTTGCCTTCAGGGCGTCTGATGTCACTAGCAGAGGTTGGTGGGAAGTGTAAGGCAGGCTGGGGTGGGCTGCCGACAGGTGTGCAGCCTCCTGATTACACAGGTGTCTGCTAACACGCAGGTAAACACGCCCATGTGCAGGGGCTAGTGGCGATCGTCTCCTCCTCCCTAGCTTTAACTCTGGTTTTTCCTTCTGCTCTCGCTGGTGTGTGGCAACGTTGTAAACCAATGCCCTCCAGATCTATTATCCCGCAGATGTGAAGGCTGCACTTTGGGTCTTAGAGTGTACCTGGAGGTAGTTTGATAAAAAAGAGTCACTCTGTCATAAGATTCTTGGATAATCCCACCTTTTTGGTTTAAGCTACCCTTCACTATTAGTCATGGGGCTTTGGATTAAGACACACCACTGAATGGTTATGATACTATGATAATGAAGTACAACTAAAGGTAGAATCTACCGCAGTCAGCTAAAATGACGAGCTCTCATGAGAAAGGTTCCAATATGTTACAACTAGAATACTTTCAAAATGGGCTAAAACTGAATACCATCCAGGCAAGAATTAGGAGGATGAACTGGTAGATGGTGTAGACATGTCAAAATAGTGGAAGTAGGGAGGTTGTACCTGGTTGCAAGGTATACCTGATTGTAAGGTACACATGGATTAGTCGCATATGAGCTAGCTCGTGATCCTCGTGATATATGAAACAGACAAATGTACAATAGTTTAAGCTATTGGGGATCATGCCCTATCCTAATTATTCAGGTATATCCTCCACGCATCTTCAGGACTATAGATGTTCTCCTACCTGACTATTAGACCTGTACTTCCCTGTCTTCCACCCCCTTGCTGCCTTAGAGCGCCTTTAATCTAGATCTGATGATATATATCAATGCACATTCCAACTGATGACGTGGACCGGTATAAAGGACAGACAAGCTCCCATTCAGGGTCGGCAGGATGGGTTCCTGGGATGATTTATGATATTTTGCTGGATAAATCCGGTCATATCTGACATATTGGGGCCCAGGCAATCCATACGGAATCACCTAAGAGGAGGAGGAATGGGCTCTTTGTTTGTTGGCGAAAGGCTGGCTTTGTTTGGTGAAACGTTTCATCTCATAGGCCCCTGAGGCTTCTTATCCTGGCATAAATCACTAGCCAGGCTTTCAGGTGATGTAAAAAATACCCCTTGATCGGATCCGCCCTCATTGAGGATCCTTAAACACACGAGAGGAGAGAATGGCGAGGTCGAATCCCTGCTAATGTTCCATCACATTAGGATTAGATGAGGGAAGGTAGTGACTTTTTTCAAAAGATCTTCTAAAGGTACTCTTTAACCCACGAAAACTAATTCCAGGAAATCGTTCTCGATTCCAGTAAGAGGAAAAGTCCCGACGATTTTCAATAAAGATAGTTAGTCCTAAGCATTATGTGAACCTCTGTTTTTTCATTCATACTGGACCAACATGACCGCACCGGTAATTTAATTCTTTATAATTTACAACACTGGACAAGACACCAATGATGTAGTAGGCAAGAATATGATATTGTATTTGCAAAATGGCATGGTATTACATTTATCGACAACTAAGATCATATGTGGTGCGTGCATATGATCCGCATTCTTTACTGCCGGGTCACGAAGATTTAACACTTGTGTAAAAGTGCCATGTCATGTCCTACTTCTACTTTACAGCAGGCCAAGGTTGTTCTTTTTTTACTACAGTGCCAACTTCTACATAAGCTTCACTACAGGTTAAGATTATCCCCATCAGTGTAAACCTACAACACCCTAGACATTGGGACCTCCTTTTTCTATGGAATTATTCACTAGAGTAAACTACTATGTCATATACTAAGTAATGATGATTTATAGCAGATAAATGGGATTTTCATAAGAATTATATACTGATTCACTAATTGTTAATTTAAGCAGATCAAGTTGTTTTAACCTGTGGAAAAATACCATATCTTATACTACTTACACTTTTCCGTAGGTCAGGACTGTATTAATCGGTGTCAAAATGCCATACCATATACTACTTACGCTTTGCAGTAGGTCAAGGATGTTTTAACCTGTGGAAAATCCAATACCATATAATATCATACTTCTCCACTGGTTAAAACGTGTTATACCATATGGTACGTTTTATCTTTGGAAAGGTCCCATACCAATAAACTACTTATGCTTGGCAGTATTCAGATCTAGTAGGTTTGACTGTTGGAAGAACGTCATACCATACACTACTTATTATCTTTGCTTGATGTTTAACAGATCCGGAAATACATAAAATAGGGACTGTGTTTAAAACCTTTTTCATACCAATGGCCATTACTTTCCGAAAGGATCTATAACTAGCTACTAAGGAAATACACAACTGAGATCTGAACATCCTAAATGACAAAAAGATGATTAGGTTACCTTAAGTAGTTGGCATGGCTGAGGTAAAAACCGTGGCTCTTTGACTGCGCCACACGCCCTATTCTTAAATTTCCCCCGTCTAATGGCTGGAGCATCACCTTCCATGACAGGTCGTCACAACGCCCACGGATTTAAGCCTAGATCGTTGTCAAACGTCACACGAGTCATTAGCGGAAGCAGTGAGAGCAAAGGGGGAACAGTGAGAGTGTAAGCCCAGTGTGTGAGGTACTGATAGATATGCTCACCCACAATGAGCAGCTCCTGATACACTGAATATAACAATGAACAAAGAGAACCTCCCTACAACATTCTCAAGAGTTTTCAATTGACCCTTTATGGCGAAGCGCTGTTTTGAGTTCACTTAGGGCAGTTGTGGTATACTACACATGGAATACAGAAGATGAAAGGAGACTTTCCTGGGTTAGTGCGCCTTTAAAGTTCCTACGATCTTAGTTATTACCGGCTGTATTTATGAGTCTGGGTTGCTGGGGGTTAGGGTTAGGTTTTTCGAAGATTATTTCAGGGCAACTGTGTTTGAAAGAGACTGCAGACCCGGAAATAAATAACTTAACCGATATCTATAGACTGTCGACTCGTTTGCTGTACATGAGTAGAAAGAATGGATTTCATCTTTTTGATATAGTGCTACAACAATGTATTAGATTAAGGGTACTGGGGTGGAAAGGTGCAGCAGTGACCGGATGTTTTAGAGTGGTCGAACGACCTGCTCACACGGTGAGCTGCTCGGCCCCTGTAGGGGTGGGGCTGGGGAGCAGTTGGTCGGGGCGGCTTACTGGTCCGTAATCCGTAGGGGTACAGGACTTAGCCTGATTACACACACCTCCTGGTGATAGGGCCCGTGTCGTCAACCTGCCCCACCAACCTGCTGCTGCCCCGGGCCCTGTACACAAACACCGCCATCACCTAGATCCATCTGGGTCTGTGCCACACCACATAAACCTGCTAAATTCTGCTACCATCCACCCTCAAACCTTTTAGGTTATCTTTTATCATTTCTGTTTATTGAGTTACCCTCCCTTTCTCCTACTCATCTAGGGTATATGAATCCTCAGCCTTGCTCCCGCATGTCTGCCATTTATTCCATGTTATTTTGCCAATGCTTACCTGCACCAGTCACCAGTCATAAAATTCATACCAAATTGTCTTACATTTCATATATATTTTAACCTTAAAGAGGACCCTGTTTTTATCTTTTGGCTTCTATATGACACCCACCCTCGCTCTCTGGGTCCATACCCGTCCATCGACGCAGTATATATCTGTACCTCAGCCATGCAGTATCCACCTTCTCACCCCTGTGCATCATGTCCTCTGCCCTACGTCGCTGACGTTCTGTCAATGACGTTGACAGCGGTCGTACCACGTGACCTCGCGTTGCTCACGTGATGGTGGGTCGGAGAGCTGACAGAGACGCCAGGTGTGGAGGCCAAAGGTCAGAGACCCTGGAGGACTCCTCCACGGCGGCGGATCACGTTACGACCACTCGGGCGAGCTTGGCCATCTGCGGCCCTACCTTGCCGACCTGGCGTGCATGGTAAGCATGGTCAGGATCGGAGATGGTCTTGAGGGGGGGGCAAGGGAGGAGAGGGGCGGGAGGAGAGGCTGGAGTAGGGTGGGGGGTAAAGGGGAAATGCAGGAGTAAACAAGGTATCCCAGAGGTCAGAAAAATAAAAGGAAACATTTAGGGCAAACGTTCCCATCGTTCACACCTAGGTGTTTTCACTACGTGGATTAATCTGAATATGCGCTCTGAAAGTGTCAAGGGTCAACTATCACACAAGAGGAAAATATGATTTATTAATTAGAAAACTCCCACAATTCTAAAATGAGGTACATTGCTCCCGGAACCAAAGCTGTTTGCAAACTATGAGCATGATTACATAAGAAGGACGACAGCATGCTCATCTATTATAGCTAAATCGTCAGGGGATTTGGGTATCGTCAATTGTATTGAGATAGCCCCTGGAGTATCATAAACCTACTTTCCGGTTATTGAAGGTATTTATCAACCACTCAGAATATCAAAGTTAACATACACTTTTGAAGGCTTGAACCTATCCTCTCAACCCGCTAATTTTTATAAAGCATTTTATCATCTTATCTATAAAGCATGGTGTGTCTTTGTCTAAAGATAGTTCGGATGCAAAATTCACCTAACATCATCCACAACATGACATACCGAGGGTATGTTATGTTGTTGATGATGTCAGGTCCATTTAAAACCAAACGTGTTAATATAGATTTTTTTACAATCACTATTCACGATGCATGCTATCTGCATGGCTGCCTATTTGCGAAAACCACCTGAGATACTCTTGATTTATAATTAGAAGGAGACAAATGTTACATCAAACCACTCCTTGTGTTCGCTGTTATTCAGCCATGGTTCCAGCCCCCCTACCCCCTTTGGATTGGCCTGCATGGATATTATGATATATATCCATTATGTATTTGCGGACAATAATGCGAAAACAAAGAAAATGTTGATGCCTACTTGGTAGTGACGTCATAAAGTCGGGCATACAGTCGGGCATACAACGTTAACCCCTCTGTGCGGCAGCCAGTACTCAGATCATCGACCGTCCTTACATAAATCACCACTGAAAGGCATGCGTGCTTTAATCTACTAAAAAGGAACCTGTAATTTCTCTTCAAGTTACCTCTTACCTGCAGGCAGCCTCTCATATATATTGAGCAGCCCTCTTTGGCTCTTTTGTGCTGCCGTCAACCAAATGGTGCTCGTATTTCCTACAAGTGTTCCTTCTTTATTAGAGCCCTATCGGAATGGCTGATACGGCTTCAAAGAGTGAAAAAAATGAGGCCAAAACCAGGCCCTAAAAGACTCTGAGCGATTTAGGTTTATGTCCAGTGGTAAACCTGATACGTCAGGTAACCTTGTCAGGGTAGCCTCACCTGAGGATACAATTAAAGGAGTAAGACTACCTCCAGCACATGGTACCTGCCAAAGTACTGGCCACCCACCTGTCCTTTATGGGAACAGGAGGATACACACTGCATTGAACAATCTTGACCTGACCTGTTCCAAGCCCTATCTGGGATGATGTCAATACAGGCCTATACATATTTAGCGTTTAATGTATGTTATGGGAACGCACGAGTGGGTTTATGGGTTAATAATCCACGACCCCGAAGAACATACATTAAAGCGTTTATCGAACATATTTCTCCATTTGTGACACAATCTGCGAAAATGGGGCTTAGTGCAGGGGGTTCTGAGACCCCTTTTCCCAGTACATGTCATATTTTGTATTAATTTCTTACCTTATAACCCAAGAATTACTCCAGGAGAAGACATTTTGTAAGTACATCCGATGCACACGGGTTGCCAAGCCGTCATGGCCATCTTGTCACTCTGCCCGACATACCTCCACCTTTACACACATTTTTCTGGTAGAATCCAATGATGTCAAGTCCTGTACTTCTAACACCACCAAATATATGATCTCTAGTTGGTGTTCGCATACATTTTGTCTCCATTTTCTTCGAAATAAATAAGAATCCATTGATTTTCCACAGCGATACGTTTCGCCACCTGCCTCCACCATGCTCGGCTTTGTGTTGACAGTGTGGGAAGGTCCCATATGTAGGTCAGCCGGTCGGACGACGGGGCGGGTGCCGACACGTATCACTATGGAAAATCAATGGATTCTTATTTATTTCAAACAAAATGGAGGAATTAGGCATGGCATGTTCATATAGGATATCTAAGGATGGTTCTCTGTTAATAACTCCACCAGGCTCCATTGAAATCTATGCTAACGAGCTCTGTAAACTTTAGGTATGTCGGACAAATTTTCCATGTGTATTGTGTTCTACCACCGGTCGCCTTGGTATAGTGGACAGCGAGCTCGCCTCCTGCCACAGTGGCCGGGGAACGATTCCCTGTTGAACCATAAACAGTTTTAACTGGAAATGTATGGAGGAGTTGACTTTGTATACTTCTCCAATTTATTAACATGTCTGGATTGAAACCAGCAGCTTCTTGAAGACGAAGAAAAGGTCTGAGAGTGCGTTATGGCTGGATAAGGAACTGGGGTTATGAGCAAAAAAGCACTGTCCAGGCCCAAAAAGTTAAATAAAGGGTGATATACACTATAAAGTGTACTACAGCACTTTTGAACTCCAATAACTGAGTCACAAGCTAAAGATGTCTAAAGTTTTTTCCAAGGCTATTTTGTTATCAAGAAGTTCATTTTACTTCCACTAAAATCACTTAACTACATGTACTGCTATCCATTATTTCCAAACATTCCATTTGAAAAATTCTACTGATTTGCTCTTATTGTTTTATGTGTTTATTTTTTGTGTTGCTCACTGTAGGGTAGGAAGTCAATTTTCTTTGCAGTTATGGCATTGCACTGACATTATATACTAGTAAGAATCATGTTTCGTCGTGGTACAGTTTGGTACCATATCAAAACGTATTGTCTTAAGAATGCAGCTGGTCTTAATGAAAAACACATTGTACATGTTAAGGGCAACTTGACTATTATAACATGCAATTTTGCTTCCCATGACAGCCATGACCCATAGATGTCAGGAAGGCACTTCTCAAGATGGTACGACTAGAACTCTTCTAAATCTAACTGGGATCGCTCACTCTAATGCCATTACAGCCCTGCATCTAGTGGTCACTAACAATTGCACTGGTACGACTGCCCTACCAAACCCTATGTTATTGCTACATTAAGCCCTGGTCGTACAGAGCAGTCATAGTGCATGACCTACGGTCACCAGCTATAATTTTGAGGATGTCAAATCGTAGTGGGTGTTTCCAGTCGTACCATCTTGAGAAATGCCTTCCTGTGCCTTGTCAGCTGATTGTCCAAATAAGATTAGGTATAATAAAATCACCCCTCATCACGTTTTCACGGCTAGAGGAGAAACCCCCTTTTTTTTGGGGGGGGGGAGGGGACTTACTATATAAGGTATCTGAAGACAACCGTGTCCAAACCAATCCCAAATCACCATCATGTCATTGAACTGTTGGCCTGCCATTGGGAGTTCTGGCGATATGCATTGACAAGAGCTGATATCATGATTTAAGATTCGTTTAAGCTTTCTCTAGACAGACTGCAAGAAGTGGTTTGCCACTTTTGACAAACCCAATGTAATTCAAGATGGCGGGCCCGCTGAGTATGGCTCTAGACCCTTTATGTAGTCTCCCATAGTAACATCACGCCTGGAGGTTAATTCAAAATATCCTGGGATCGCAACCTCAGCGATCTTAGGAATTATTCTCCCTTATCCTATTAAGCGATCTTAAGATTAGACTGCGTTCACTTTTCCTAGCCAGCACTAAGATCGCATCGATCTTAGCCTCAGCCCTCCTGCAATATTCCAATATGTACTGACTGGGCACAGGGGTAAGAGTCCCAAAATAAAGGAATAACTGTGGAGTCACTCTTCTTCACAACAGTGTTTACACCATCGTTCCCCGTCCCCATATGGACTAACAAAAGAGCACAGGGTTGACCCCGTACAGTATTCAAGAGTTGTTCCCATGAATGTATGATTTATGCTTGCCTATTAGAAGCATTGTGCCCCCAGGACAAAGAGAGAGAAGAGAAGAACTACCTTACAGTGTACTTAACACATGAGTAGCCCTAAGGGCCCTCAAGGACACTCATCAAACGTCCTCCCTCCCCTCTATGTGTATGCAGCAGGCTATTCACTCTTTCGATCAGGCGTGTTCCCTGTAAGTGCTCTTGTACTCAGGTTAAACCACTATGCAATTCTTTCACTAAGATCACAGTGACCTTAGCGTTGGAAAAGGAATAGTGAAGTGATCTCAGGACTTGCTATTCCTGACAGGCCTGCAACCACTCCATTAGATAGGGTAGACTGGCCAGGTCTTATGATATGTGCCTACACTAAGATCGCAGGGGTAGAAATCCCAGGATCTTTTGGATTAACCTCCTGGCCTACTTGCTGCTGCTGCTCGGGGATGTCATTTGTATGCAAGCACCATATTGAATATGTTCCACATGAAGTATGTAGTTTACACCAGTTAGCCCCAACAACTGAAAAAAAATGTATATATAATTATGTGACCCATGGCCATATTAACAGCCCGATCAGCTTGACATTAATTTTCGAATATTTTGATATAAGTTGAACTCCATGTTTGTGGACCACATTAGACTACAACCAGCCTTGTCTTTTGGTCATTTAGACAGGTTTCTAGCATTTGTGTAAAACAAAACATTTCTCCGATAAAGCAATTCTCCCTCTTACAGTGATGGGTAAGTTTGGGAAGATTTATTCTTAGTCTTGTGACCCCGAATTGATCCCAAGAAAAATGAAAATTAAGGTATATGAAGTAGGGGATATTATGGTGCCACAGGCCTGCAATAACAAGCCCTATATGCATATCTACATAACTTCTCCTTGTCAGGGGACCTTTATGCCATCTATAAGAGTAGGGCAAGGAGGTACATGGCAATGCCATATGTCTGCATGTATTGTAGACATTGAGGCTATGTATTTTACATTGGGTGTTAGCATAAAACCTTTTGGTATTCTTCCTGTCCCACAGGTAAGGTGTCTGATCTCCCCTGTTGTAGTATTCAGGATTTGGGGGTTTCATTTTATTATCAAATGATACATGCAAACTTAACAATGAAATGGTTTTCACTACCCTTGAGTGAAAATACCAATACATTTTAGTGATCTATCTGTACCAAGAACAAAATGACAAAGAGCTACAGCAAATCTCTCAGGTGTTTGTAGTACCTCTTAGTAGTAGATACTCCTAGTACCAAAATGGCTGTTTGGTCCATCTAGTAGTATATCCTACAACAATTATGCATGTCAAACCTGACATAATCACATGTCAACACAATTTTGACATGGCTGTGACCCTTGTCAAATCACAAGTGACATGGCATTGCAAGGTATGTCAAATTATAGGAGGTGTAAGGCATGCTACAGGTGTCATGGTGACATTATGTGCACATGTCCTAATGACATGTGCTCTCCACATCAAATCTAACTTGACATGGGTATACGTGTCAGTTTGTCAGATACAGTTTTTTTCAGTGCTGACATTCTGGCTGAGGGGGGGAGGAGCCTATCTGGACTATGTAGGGATACTAACGCTCCAACCTCATGACTTTTTGATTCTCCAAAACACAAATTTCTAGCCACAGATTGGGATATTGCCGAGGAGATGTTCAATATCATTGGTTCTAGAACCACTAAACCAGGTATTATTTGAACATATCCAGGATATTTCTTTGTTCAGCATAATGCTGGATTCTGCCCTGATATCAATGGTTTTATACGCTGTGCTTATTGATTATACCCCCACTTGGCTTGCTCCGGGTAGTTAGTTAGATTAAAGACTTGCCTCTCTCATCTTTTCCTCTCAACTCTCCAAATATCTAAGTCATAATTGCTTGTTTGAATTAATTAAAGACCAATGATTCATGGGAAACAATTTACTCTGCACTATCTTCTAGCAGCAGTATAATTTAGTCTAGATAACAAAGGGAGAATGAAGTCTCATATCACATTATGATTAAGGCCAAAGAAATTAAATGTGCGTGTCAGATTACCAATGTAGCCAAGCAACATAGGTCCAAACCTAACCATTTTTCTTCAGAAGGAAACACATAGTTTCCCATGTAGCAAGCCCACTCGGGGCCAAATTGGTTTTACCAGGGATAAGGTGGTTCAAAGCGGACAGCATTCAGTACATGGGTTTTAGGTTCGGCAGATGCTGGGTTTCCAGTCAGGGCCACACAGGGCAGCCTAAATCGGGCAAACCGACTTGAGCCCGTTGGGCTCCCAACGGGTTTTGTCCTCAGCATACGGTCTGAGCCACATTGGGCTGGCCGATTTGGGCACTGGTCAGCTATAAAATGGACAACCATATTGGGCCCAGGATGGTTCCAATTTGGCATCCCAAGATGGGTGGTTAGTCTTCTCAGTCTGGGGTGAGAGTGGGTTTGGACAGGGCAGCCTCATATTCTGGACTGTTCTGAACTCTGTGATGAGTGTTCCCCCTCCCTCTCCCTTTTTTGTTTGTCCTTCCCCTATCCATCCCCTACCCCTTCCATCTCCTCCTCATTCCCCTCAACCTGCCCTACCCTTTCCCCCTCACCTTCTCTCACCCTGCCCTCCCCTGCCCATCTCTCACCCTGCCCTGCCCTCCCTTGCCCTCCTCTCACCCTGCCCTGCCCTGCCATCCCCTGCCCTCCTCTCACCCTGCCCTGCCCTCCCTTGCCCTCCTCTCACCCTGCCCTGCCATCCCTTGCCCTCACCTGCCCTGTCCTGCTCTCACCCCACCCTGCCCTGCCCTGCCCTGCCCTCACCCTGCCCTGCACTGCCCTGCCCTCACCCTACACTGCCCTGGCCTCCTCTCACCCTACCCTGCCCTGCCCTGCCCTCCCCCCTCCCCTCCCTCCACTACTGCTGTAGGAGATAGGTAGTCCTACTTTCCCTATATCATTAATACACAGGTTCATAGTAGGGATCCAGATATTTCATGTAAAATACAACACTGACTAGTCCTGGAAATAACAGCTTCATGTCTTTCTTTATACTAGTAGGCTTACAAGGTGTATTTGTGGTGTGGGGACAAACAGGTCCCACACCTGGCCGGGTATAAGGGGACTATATAGAGGCAATTGAGAAACCAAAAATATCCCCTGCCCCTGTAGGCCAGTCCATGGCAGACTCACTACAAAGTGGTTTCACAGCACTCCAGGCAGAATTCTAATACCCATACAAAACTTATTTCTTTTAGACATAGGACAACTGGAATAGACTACTAAATCAGATATGAAGTTATAATGTGCAGACGTTCTTATAGTCTGGAAATACTTAGATGTTTCTAGTCAAAAGTGCAAATCAAGGTCATCTGAGTAGTAGTGGAATGGCAACACCATTTCTATTGCACTGAACTTGGAACAAGAGCAGATATGCATAGGTACAGTCATTATGACTTTGAAGGCTCTCTTCTCTACTCCTACATAGGGAAAATTAGTGGGGGAAGATTGAGGCCAGAATGTCACTTTAATGAATTAAAGTGCCTTGTGTTGGCTGAATGAGTTTGATTCAAATGGATGGTTCTGCTCTGCCTTTCCACTCAGGTAGTTATTGCATTTACTGCTTTGGTGATGGGGGGTGAGATTAGCTCAAGGATTTGTTGTTCATTGACTTTTGGAAAAAAGAATAAATATTGGACAAGTTTCTCAAAAAGAATTTTTAACATGTCACCACTAATTTTTCGTCAAATCGGGCAGCCCACTTTAGGCCACACCAAAAACCCATGTTAAACTCACTTTGAGCCCAAATCGGTGAGCCCACTTTCAAACAGATCTGTGCCCAAATCGGTTAGCCCAGTGTGGCCCAGACCCTTTGCTAAGGACAAAACCCATCAGGCGCCCACTGTGTTAACCCAGTGTGGCCCACATCAGGAGCCCACTATGGCCCAGACTTGGGCCACACCATGTTTGCTACCTGGGCTGTATGCTTTTCTCGTCGATTTGGTGATCAATGAGTCGATTCGTCACTAGGGTACCTCGGAGACAGTCTTTATGCAGGTTTAGAACAGCAGTAAAAAACAGAATTAAAGACGTCCGCAGCTACATATCCTATACTTTTAGAATACATAACTTGAAACACACATCGTTTTTTTCTGTCTCAGTACATATGGTTTTTCGTTTATAGAAGTAATAGCCTATATGGATCAACAAGGATTATTAAGGTGTGTGAGCATGAGTTATTTTGAAAAGAAGCTACAAAATGTTAATTGTTTGTTTGAAATTGGATATGGTCTGCGACCAATTTGGATGAATACATGTTTGTGAGGCCCATGTATCACAAAAATGCCCTATACCTCGAAAATGTGTGGATAGGGGCCGTTTGAAACATAGGGTCTACCTAAAGACTCTAACCAGCAAAACGAAATCACATCCTACTAAGTCCCAATGCCTTCTATCCCTCACAATTTTGAGATATAGTTACAATGTCCAATCAGCCACTACCCCACAAATATTTGTAAGATAGGAATCATTTGTGAGACAGGGACAAGTCGGTTCTCTGTGTTTCAAAAACTTACTATCCCTCAAGACCCCTATCTGTCATTCTTATCGAAATATTAAGCCCCTATCTCACAAATACCACAAACTGTTCTCATACAATATCTATTACCAGGTGTGTTAGAAATCGTGCCACTATGGTACGGCCCAAATAACAGATAGCAATAGGTTTACAAGTAATTATTATAAATGGTGTATGCCAGTTGATGTATAAGTATAGGTCGCATCAATTAAGTTTGATGAATAACATTTTCAGATTTTAGGACATTTCTGTGAATTTAGGGCATGACGATTGGAGATTTAAAGATATCTAAACGTATTTGTGACTTAGTGAGCTCAGGTAGACACTATGTTGCAAACGGTTTTCAAGATAGGGTCCTTTTAGCACATAGGGACTTCACATGGCCCCTATCCCTCAAAAAGGAGTAATCTTGAGAGATGGTCATTGGCCTCACAAGTGTTCTTCAGGGGCGTAGGAAAAGGGGGGGCCAGGGGGGCCTGGGCCCCCCCAATCATGAAGGAGGTGGGGCCTGAGTATGTCTGGGCCCCCCCAATATTTTCCAAGAACTCATAAACACAATGGAAAAGAAGCTAAAACTTTACATCTCAAATTAGGTTATTATGGTGATGTCATAGGGAAAATGGGGGTCTGAGCCTAAAGTCAGATCCAAAATTTACCAAAAGTTACTTTTCTATATGAATTCTAAATATGCATTATATAGACGCCATCACGCATCAGCCGACAATTCAAGGTGGTCGCGACGGTGCCCTCGCCGGGCCCCCCCAATGAAGATTTGCTTCCTACGCCTCTGTTCTTAACTTTGTTCTGCCCACAATTGACAAAGTATTCGACCAGGCGGTGACTGCGTCCATCCTTTCATTTCTTATACAAAGTGTTTTAATACTTTTGAAACCTAGAGCAGAGGTAAGAATGCAGAGAGAGAGCAAAAGATGTTCCCATTCCTTATGTTGAGCCCTGGCTCTCCTCTATCAATGAGGGTTCTGTTGTATTTACCTCTAGTGGATTAGGCAGTTGGCTAATACAAGTTCATATAGAACTCACGTTGACCCTTTTGGGCTTAAGAAATACTAAATGCAAATGACAAAACCAAAATCCACTAGAGACAACCATGGTTCTATTCAAATGCATCATTGTGGTATAAGTTTTAGGTGAGATGCAACATTGAGAGGATATGATAAGATGATCTAGGATCCCGGAAGACGTTGGGGTGGACGACATAGACTATTCTGTGCAGGAAATCACCTGTCCGTCAATGGCGTCCGAGCGTAATGAGTCACGTGTCTGCTCCACGTCACGGCCTATGTCACAAGATACGTCACGTTACAAAAGACGTAAGTATTTTAGTCCTGCTCAAGCAGAACTACAGGTAAAACTTAATACCTCTTCTATACTCTCCTCACGGACACACGGACATACACTAGCCTTAGTTTCCATCAGGATCCAAGGGGATTACGTATAATCCACATTCCCATCAACAACTAATCCCTTCGTAAACAGAACACCCATGCGTGATCACATACCTGGACCAAGTGGATGTAGACGTGCTATACCATCACACTAATGGATAAATGTCATAATTGATTCATACATCATTGAGGGTAGTAATATTGTAGAGTGGTTAAAGATATATGTATTGATCAATTCTGTAATTTCTGAGTAACAGCTAGCATGCTCTCGAACTCTATCTAGGGTAGAGTAGTACCCTTTCTATATATAAAGCGGTTCGTGTTATCATCCCCCGTATCTAAATAAAGGAATGACTTTATCAAATATCGAAGTTCCCTGGGCTTGGTACTCTAGTTCCATGCTGACAAGAGGCCTTTAATGCTACTTCTCGCCGACTGCCCCTTTCCCTCTCTCCTCACCGCGGGCAAACAGAGACATCAATACATACAGTGGCATCCCATTTAAAGATATAATTACCAATCTTCATCAGTTTATCGACGCCAATGTTTGTCCCCTATATCCAGCAAAAATTCCTTATTGATCGGCGGCACTCCGATAGCGATACGCCACACTTGGCCGGCCCACAGGCCAATTATCAATGCATACACGGCATCGACTTCCGATCGCCACGCCTGCCTCTGCCGATGTGACCACAAGTTAGAGCGTAGCGGCAAATATTCCCCATCAGAACGTTCAAATAGCCTTCTATTGCGGTTCAATTGCTATATTTAGTTAATCTAACTCCCCTCTGTACCATTTGTTTTTTTTTCTCTCTCTCTGCATGCGAGAGAGAGAGCTCGCACTAAGGGGTAATAGGGAGGACAGGAGGGTATTGCAAAAAGAGAAATTATTTTAGGAAGAATCTAAGGATCCTTGTATTCTTGGGAGCAGCAGTGACGTTCTAGCAACCAGCGCGGCCATTGTCAGCTTTATCTCCCTACTGATAAGAATCCTCATGAAGGGTTATTTCATATAGAGAAGGTACTAGAAAAGGTGTAAAAACCCTTATCAGAAAATATTTTAACATCCCACAGCAAAATGCATTACAAAATCTGAAAGCTATTTAAAATTTACATCACATACTTGATGCACTATTTTCTAATCCCGATATCAGAAATGAAATCAGCAAAAAGGTTACTTTTTCTAGTACATTATCTATATAATTTGACCCTTTGTAAAGTCCCTATCAACCAGGGTTCTGCTCCCCAAAAAATGTACTCGCTCGTTTTAACTGTTTGGCCAAACAATCCCTCAGTAGGATTATTTGAATGCATTATAATTATTTTTGGAGGGTCTTACCTAAAGTAAAATAATCATGTTCTGTTATTGCCAAATGTTTACTTATCAACTGATGCAGCTAAAACGTGCATGGTGGTCCCAACTCAAAAGGTGCACGTTTCATCTGAATATTGTATCCAAATATGGTATGGTGATGGATTATTTGGAAAAAAAAGAGTGGAAACGTGTTAGGTCGTGCACGCTTTCCTCTTTCACTTTTGGCAAAACCGTCCAGGTGAAACAAGCACATTTTGAGTCAGAGACATGAACTCGTTTTATCTACGTGAGTAATGGGAATACATTTTCCAATACAAAAACGTGCATGTTTAATTGTTGGTTCTCGTTTTGCTTTTGGCAAGATCCTCCAGGACAGACGGGTAACAGTGAGAAGAAGAGATATAGGACATACAGTTAAAGCAGTACACGTTGGGTCTTAAGATGCAGATAGGGGACGGAGGACATGTGTCAAAAGTGTCCTTGATTGGGTGGGATTCCTTTGAAGTTCCAAGGAAGCCGTCACATATGATCATACTATTTTTAGTGGCTTTTCCAGTGTCCCTGCTTCCCAGTCAGCATAGGAAGTTGAATCAATGTTAAAAAATGGTTATCAACGTTGATCATTTCGAATGCAGTGCTTACATGCAGGTATACATAATTGTGGTTACTGGTAGGTATAGCACGATCATGAGTGAAGGGGATATATGCAAGGACATGCAGGGCCGTCTTAATATACAAACTGTGAAACGGGGTTATTAGGCTCATGTAGACTTCAAATACACTGAAATAAGCAAACATTGTTAAACAGAAGTTGTTGCTGATGTCTATAGAAAATGCAAAGTGAAAAGGATAAATTGTCGACATGTGCCATTCTGTCCCACATTGTGTAGCTACTGTGAAGATGTTTGTATTCCATAATGGACCCACCAAGGCTGTATAATAACGCAGCTTCTGAAAGATGTGTTTGGCATCCAAAGCTGATGCCATACAGTGTGACCGGCGAGCCATGTACGTCTGACACAGATTATGGTCACGTGCAGTCCACGTTTCCGGTTGGTCTGGTGACCGCTACCTACAGAACGCAGGGCCCGAGCAGCTCATCTCATTAACCAACTCTCTTCTGCTCGCTTCAGCTCACATTGCCTCACAGTGATTATGCCTTGCTGCCCTGCGCCCCCCCCAGCACCCTGTCCCACCCACCCTTCCAGCTCTGCTCCTTTGACCTGAAGATCCATGGCCCAAAGATAGTCTGTTATTGGATTCATATTCCTAGTGCCTCACGAGAGACTCGTTTCAGTTAGTATTTATAACGTCTTAGAATGTAAGACACAAAATAAACTACACATGTATAATGACGGCATCATGTATGACAATGATTTGCTACTTAAACACGATATAATATCTAATTACTTTTATACTAACCATCCATGCTGCACTACCCGGAAGGCCCCATTTCCAAGACTTCCCTGAGCGGAGGGGGCACCTCACTTCCGGTCTCACTGATCCGTCGCTGTGCCCTGTCACGTCGTCGTTGGCGCTAATCGGAGTCGACGCGCTACCTAGCGGATTATCCGGGGATTAGCCCGCCCTCCTACAACCAACCCTCGTCTCCATTTAGCTCCATCCGCCACATCCACTTGGCTGACTAGGCTATCTATACATCCCCTGGTTGACGATGCAAGCCCCGGCAGTTTACCTAATACGGAAGGCGCATGGGTCTGCACGGAGACATTGCCTTGATCGGCCATGGGCCACCTGGAGGGGTTGATTGACTGACATAGGAATAGAGGCTGTCTATGGATTCGTTCTGCGGATAAGTAACCCTTCTTTGGTGGCAGTAGGGATAGTCGTGGAGGGTACCACCAGTGGGTACCATCCAGGGTGCTAGTGGGTACCGTCCGGGGTGCCAGTGCCCCTGTTAACCTACACTCTAACATGGTAAGGCGCGTAGCCTAACCTGACACCGACCATTTAAGGCCTCACCACTCACCACAGACAGTATACAATAAAGCAAAGGTGTATGGTAGATATATGCTACCACACGTTTCCCAAAATATTCTAAGTCCAACTTGACCTGGAAAAAGTATATACAAAAAATTCTAAAAATGCACATGGGTTGTATATACCTGTATAACACACGGCTGATATGCACATATCGGCACTGAAAGTCCCAGAAACGTGGTATAATCACTAAGAAACCATTCATTGCCTACGAAAAAACGATTTTCAACTTTGGATTCTATGGTATCAGATAATGGTTCAATAAGAACATCGCACACTTCAACATATGTGCTGAACATTTTTCCTCTGTGATTTTATTTGCATTGACATTCTTGATAATCATCAAAACAATACTGTGTGACCTCAGAACAAAAGAAAGTATGCATTGCCCTGTATATATGATTCAGTAGTAATACATATAGTTGTGGGGATATTGACACAGAACTTGAATAACTTAATTCTCTTTATAGTCTACTGACACAAATTGTTTCCCTACCACAGATTATCTCATGCAGTTTCCCCTGCCCTTGATTCTTGTGGGGAGGCTGCAGCTGTATACAGCCAGCATGCTGGTACTCATCCTGTCATGATACTGGCAGGAAAGACCGCGATGTCTCATGTCAAAATCAAGTTGGTATAATCAACATTGATATTGTATTGATTTCTAGGGATTGAAATAGTTCATGCATACTATAGATGATTTATTATGGCAACTGTGATCTTGGAGGTACATGGAGTTAGGGGTTAACGTATTATGTGGTTTTTACTAAGAAATATTGGTTATATCCATATTTCTTGAAAATGCCATAAAAACATTCATCGTTATGCCTATTATCAGTGACCAAGACCAAAGTGATCTGTGCTTTGCAGCCGTTCCTCACTGAATTATTATTGGTTTATCCTTTTCTCTTCTAACCCCCCCCCCTCTCCCATACATCCCATTTTACTGTTGGGAGAAGACAAATAAGAAGACATGGTTCAGTAGCCATAGCATACACAGAAAATAATCCAAGTTAGTAAATACTAATCTAACTTAGACAAAATCACCCATTAGGCAAAATAACCAACATGTTAGTAACATCTTACTAATGTGTTAGTAGTATTAACTGACCTATTAAGGCAAGCTGACTTGACTTAGCCATGGCTAAGGGGTAGTAGTTTTGTCTAAGGGGTAGCAGTTATGTCTAAGGGGTAGTAGATTTTATCACACCAGGTGGCAGTATGGTTTGCATGAGGACTTTTATGGTACATGCATATCATGGAAAAGCCTATGAATGTCAGAATAATGGTGCTTTCAATGACTATCGACATAATAATGCCTATACAATTCAACCTGGCATGTGATTTAACAGAATACACCTAATAAATATATATTTGTTATTGAAGGAGCAATGAAGAATAATGGAAACACCTTTTCTGTGGAAATTTAATTTACTCATATATCCACATCTTTGACATTATGATAAACCCAGAGCAACTAAGTTCATGGGTTGCAAAGAAAATGATGTGAGGTATTGAACTTGCTTCTCAAATGGAGAGGTTCTGTTCTGGATGTCTTAACCTATGTGGAGTTTACAATTACCATTTCAGAATTAAGAGAATTGCTATGTTGCTTGAAAGTCTATGCAGTTAGTGGAAAAGTCTAAGGCAAGTTAGGAGAAATCAGGCAAGTTGGGCATTTTCCTAAGGGTTAGGCGTAAACTCCCAAGAAGACTTTGGTGGTTTGGGGACGTGCAAACTCCCAACCTGGGTTAGCAAGTCCAACAAATGTTAGGCAAAAGGCCTAAGATATTCAGAATATTTTTTGTGTGTATGAAAAGGCTCTCCTGAAGCATACTGCCTTTGAACACACCTGTTGGGGGCTATTCCAGGTACCTTGAGTTATAGGGTGTGGCTTCTGTGTCACATGTCAAAGGTGACCAATGCTTACCATATATGGAGCCTGAAGATGACAGCTAGACGAGCAACCCAGATCTGTCTGTTCTGTTTGTGTTAACCTCTAACCACATAGGACCTCTACCAGTGGTGAATGAGGCCATACCGTGGGAGCAGTAATAGTTGGAATTGAGGAAGAAGAAGAAGGTGAGAGAGAGGTATTTGTCGGATGTATTGACTCATTTGACAGTCATACATATTGACATATATACCGACGATTGTGTTTGGAAAGTGGGAGAGGGTTCATTTGGTACCTTGAGATAATTATGTGGTCGGACATACAAAGTCAATCTCTCCATCATTCCATTTCAACACATTTAAAATCGTTCACCCACTCCTGTGGGGTGTTTCAAAAGGAAATAATGTCTACAACCAGTTGTAGGGCAATGTCTTGCAGTTTTAATAGTGATCGTAGGCTTAAAACTGCAGGTGTTTCTAAACAAAGATTATTATGTTACCTAGTTTATCACTTAAAATTAGTGCTATAGCTAATGTTATTGTGAAACAGACAGCGGTTGTAAGTCCCCACTTATGACTGAACCAGTCGTAGACTGTAACCCCTACACTGTTAGTAGTAACCCGGATTATTTTACAGCAAAAACCCCTGGCAACTTTGGTTCCAATACATTTTGCTGTAAACCTACAGGAGGTGTAATTCTACAATACTATCCACAGTAATCATACAGTAAGGATTTCTGTAACCATGCAGCAAGATCATTCAGATCTACAGAAATATATGCTGTAAATTAACAGCAAAATATGTTGTAAAATTACCGATATATGTTTTGTAAAATCACAGTAATATTTTCTGTAAATGAACAGCAAGTATTGTTGTAAATGAACAGCAGAATATGCTGTAAATTTACAGAATCTTTTGCTGGCAACTGAGGTTCCAGCAACTATTGCTGTAAATTTACAGAAACTAGGAGTATAGAATTACAGCAAGAGGTGCCGCAGTGAGGTCAGTCCATTAGATAATCCCCATGATATTTTTTATCCATCGATACTATGAGCCATGCATGCCTGATGAAGACAAAAATGTCTCCAATCCCAGGGATGTGCCATTATTCAGGATATGAGAAGTAGAGGACCATCTCACCCAAAACATTTCATGGGCATTCAGTTTTAGCACTGATATAACCTATAGGCAGGTAGGCCTATGTTAGCTTCAACCTCAGAGTCCAAACACTTGTATTTCAGATTTAGACACAGTTATGGTGTCATCTATGCATAGTATTGGTTGTTCCTAGTTTCTTCTCAGATAACCCTGTGCATTATCATTTGTGCAAAATGAAAGATTGAACCTGTTGGGGTAATTAGCATATTGTAATTCATTGATAAGCCCTGGAGAAATATCTTATTGAGATGTTCACTATAAGAATATACATACTGAACATGTATGAACTGAACTGGTATACTGCTGCCCTCTAGTGAGAGGACTGGCACAGGTAAGGCTATTTAGTTAAACCCTTAGGGCCATCACAGTAACCACCCTCGGGGCCTACATGCTTTATATACCCTCGGCGCTAATGCGCCTCGGATATATACAGCATGTAGACCCCTTGGGCGAGGATATTCATGATCTAATTCATTACTATACACCACTTCCTTTTGATGTTGAGGACATGTATTACCCAGAATACATGAACTTTATGATGAAAGAAAATAGCTCCCTACCATATGTTTCATTGGTATTGACTGTTGTCTCATTGTATTTCATGCATCTAACATACCAAATAACTGGAAAATAAGAAGAAAGCCCGCAAATTGACTAAAATCAGTTGGTTTCTATTTTCAACATAGACTAATACATGTTGTTTGATTACAAGGAGCTGTTAAATTAGGAAGCCATTAAATGGAATTCTAATATTGCATGAAGGTTCAGTGTCGTTTATCAAGTCTAATCTGTGCTATCATTGATGCCGCCCTCATAAAATTAATAAATCCGCCCGGCAGGGTGACAAATGAGATCTAATGGTTGACAGTCATTAATGAATGACCCTGAGTTAAATTGAGGTTTTAGTTTAATGACCTAAATTATCACATGGTGTGAAAAGACCTATCTCTATTGAATCTATTGCAGTGGAAAGCTGTACATGAATGTATGCATATAGGGCTCAGTGCTGAGGTCCAGTGGGTCCGCCATTGCTTGATCTTAGACTTGGCAAGACACCACTAATAACATGATGGGTACCAGGTGTTACATAATGTACCCAAAAGATTCTGCAGTGAATGAGGGGAGCTATCTCATTGGTTGATAATGTATCCCGGGTCAGCCCTATTGTAGCGACAGCGCTAGGCTGTTGCGGGGATCGGCGGGGAAGGCTGGTACGTCCCCGCACCACTAGGGGGCGCGCCGTCCGCAGCGCCTATATATTGCGCTGCGGGGGCGGCCGCGAGTCAGTCTATCTCTGTGTTTGGTCGAGTGCAGACTGCCAGCCCTCCCCGCAGAGCCTGACTCGAGGAACGACGAAGGGTTATTGCATCACATATAAGCTCTTGGCCTCAGGTGCCCTGGTTGTACTATTTGGTTCATAATATACGGGTTATTCCCACAACCATACGTGGCTAGTCTCTGCCTTTTACTTCCCCGGGTTCGCTCTAACGTTACAGTGGTGACAGCGGTAACTAGAGAACCAGCCCAGCGAAGGGTGGGGAGAAGTAATATTGTGAGAATAGCTGCAAGATAAGGCAAGAGATGATGGCAGGGGTGCGGGGGACATTGGTGGAGGCAGAGGAGGAGGTCTTCTTACATGTCAGGCCAGGAGACACAGGGTTCCCCGCCATCCCCGCAATCCCCGCCGACCCCGCAATCCCCGCTGACCCCGCAATCCCCGCCGACCCCGCAATCCCCGCCGACCCCGCAGGATTGCTAGCCGGGGCAGCAGTGGGGGAAGGGAGGGGAGCACAAGGGGGCCAGCCTCACAGGATGCCCAGGGAAGGAGCTCCTGACACTGCCCAGGGCAGGGAAGGAGGTGCAGAGAGCTTCTACTGCGGGGGAGAGGCCCCAGACCATGCCCAGGGCGGGGAAGGAGGTGCAGAGAGCTTCTACTGCGGGGCAGAGGCCCCAGACAATGCCCAAGGCGGGGAAGGAGGTGCAGAGAGCTTCTACTGCAAGAGTGGAGCCCCTGACACTGCCCAGGGCGGGGCAGGAGGTGCAGAGAGCTTCTACTGTGGGGCAGAGGCCCCAGACAATGCCCAGGGTGGGGCAGGAGGTGCAGACAACTTCTACTGCGGGGAAGGAGCCCCTGACACTTCCCAGGGCGGGGCAGGAGGTGCAGAGAGCTTCTACTGCGGGGAAGGAGCTCCTGACACTGCCCAGGGCAGGGAAGGAGGTGCAGAGAGCTTCTACTGCGGGGGAGAGGCCCCAGGCCATGCCCAGGGCGGGGAAGGAGGTGCAGAGAGCTTCTACTGCGGGGGAGAGGCCCCAGACAATGCCCAAGGCGGGGAAGGAGGTGCAGAGAGCTTCTACTGCGGGGAAGGAGCTCCTAACACTGCCCAGGGCGGGGCAGGAGGTGCAGAGAGCTTCTACTGTGGGGCAGAGGCCCCAGACCATGCCCAGGGCGGGGCAGGAGGTGCAGACAGCTTCTACTGCGGGGAAGGAGCTCCTCACACTGCCCAGGGCAGGGCAGGAGGTGCAGACAGCTTCTACTGCGGGCCAGAGGCCCCATACAATGCTCAGGGCGGGGAAGGAGGTGCAGAGAGCTTCTACTGCAAGACTGGAGCCCCTGACACTGCCCAGGGCGGGGCAGGAGGTGCAGACAACTTCTACTGCGGGGAAGGAGCCCCTGACACTTCCCAGGGCGGGGCAGAAGGTGCAGACAGCTTCTACTGTGGGGAAGGAGCCCCTGACACTTCCCAGGGCGGGGGAGGAGGTGCAGACAACTTCTACTGCGGGGAAGGAGCTCCTGACACTTCCCAGGGCGGGGCAGAAGGTGCAGACAGCTTCTACTGTGGGGAAGGAGCCCCTGACACTTCCCAGGGCGGGGGAGGAGGTGCAGACAACTTCTTCTGCGGGGAAGGAGCTCCTGACACTGCCCAGGGCGGGGCAGGAGGGGCAGACAGCTTCTACTGCGGGGAAGGAGCCCAGGGCAGGGAAGGAGGTGCAGAGAGCCTCTACTGCGGGGGAGAGGCCCCAGACCATACCCAGGGCGGGGATGGAGGTGCAGAGAGCTTTTACTGCAAGACTGGAACAATCCCCGCTGACCCCGCAATCCCCGCCAACCCCGCAATCCCCGCCGACCCCACAGGATTGCTAGCCGGGGCAGCAGCGGGAGAAGAGAGGGGAGCACAGGGGGGCCAGCCTCACAGGATGCCCAGGGAAGGAGCTCCTGACACTGCCCAGGGCAGGAAAGGAGGTGCAGAGAGCTTCTACTACGGGGGAGAGGCCCCAGACCATGCCCAGGGCAGAGAAGGAGGTGCAGAGAGCTTCTACTGTGGGGCAGAGGCCCCAGACAATGCCCAAGGCGGGGAAGGAGGTGCAGAGAGCTTCTACTGCAAGACTGGAGCCCCTGACACTTCCCAGGGCGGGGCAGGAGGTGCAGAGAGCTTCTACTGCAAGACTGGAGCCCCTGACACTGCCCAGGGCGGGGCAGGAGGTGCAGACAACTTCTACTGCGGGGAAGGAGCCCCTGACACTTCCCAGGGCGGGGCAGAAGGTGCAGACAGCTTCTACTGTGGGGAAGGAGCCCCTGACACTTCCCAGGGCGGGGGAGGAGGTGCAGACAACTTCTACTGCGGGGAAGGAGCCCCTGACACTTCCCAGGGCGGGGCAGAAGGTGCAGACAGCTTTTACTGTGGGGAAGGAGCCCCTGACACTTCCCAGGGCGGGGGAGGAGGTGCAGACAACTTCTACTGCGGGGAAGGAGCTCCTGCCCGCCGAGCTTCTTCTAGTGGGTAGAGGTACCTGGATGGAGCAGAACCCAGGGTGGGAGGGGAGAGTATGGTCCTCCCCTCCAGAGTTGGACAAGGTTGTCCATGGTGCCTGGCGAGGCACTTTAAAGATGCACGTGGTGCCTGGCGAGGCACCTTAAAGATGCACGTGGTGCCGGATGTGGCACCATACCAATCAAGTGGAGCAAGGCTGTGTAATTCATCTAGAGAGTCCAACAAGTACCATGAAGGCTTGGGAAGGACCTTAAGTGCCTCCCGTGGGACGGGAGCGGGAGGAGGGGAACTCTCCGGGGGGCTGATGTTGATGCACCGCTTGACCCCAAGGTCGGTCAGTAAGTCGTGGTCGGAGAGGGATCCTCCGGGGGCTGCAGCATGCAGCCGGGCGGGCTTGTAGCCCGGGCAGGCTTGGAGCCTGGGCAGGCTTGGAGCCTGGTGGGGGTCGAGGCCGGGCCTCCCCCCGGGAGTTGGGCATGGTGCCCCATTGTTTGTTCCTGTTCATCGTTGGACCCCATGGTCCCCCTGTGTGACGTCTACTAAGACTAAGTGCCGTCAGACCGCTGACAGGGTGTAATTTGGTCCCCATGGGACCATGGACTTCCACCTTTCCTGTTGTTCAAGTTCAAGCCGTCCATGTTTTTCTATGTAGCCCCTAAACACTGTAGTTAGGCACTGGAGGGGGTGCCCGGTTGATCACCTACCTACCTTTGCTAGTTTTAAAAAGTAATTCTAATATACAAGGTGACACTCCCTCTTAAAATTTCATGTATAAGGTTAAATTGAGGAGGGGAAAGTGTAGCGACAGCGCTAGGCTGTTGCGGGGATCGGCGGGGATCGGCGGGGAAGGCTGGTACGTCCCCGCACCACTAGGGGGCGCGCCGTCCGCAGCGCCTATATATTGCGCTGCGGGGGCGGCCGCGAGTCAGTCTATCTCTGTGTTTGGTCGAGTGCAGACTGCCAGCCCTCCCCGCAGAGCCTGACTCGAGGAACGACGAAGGGTTATTGCATCACATATAAGCTCTTGGCCTCAGGTGCCCTGGTTGTACTATTTGGTTCATAATATACGGGTTATTCCCACAACCATACGTGGCTAGTCTCTGCCTTTTACTTCCCCGGGTTCGCTCTAACGTTACACTATATACTACAGGGGATATCAAAGGTGTCATCAATCAAATCACTTGTCCTCCTCAAAGGCTGGTATTAATATCTAAAGCATCTTAGGGACAGACGTGATGGTGACCAAGTGGCAAGAGGCAACTTTGTCGTCTTCATAGTATGAGCATCTGATAAATGCCGGGATTTTCAGGAAATACAGTGATTTGTGAATGAGACAAGCTTATATTTGCATTTCACTATACAGATAAGCTGAATTCATAAATGTGATATGCCACTTATTGACATGAAAATTATAATCATAGCTTCCACGTTAGGCTACTTCCCGTGGTTTCCCACCATATCGAGGAATATTCTATAAAGGCTAATATTCTCCTTTAGAGGCGGCTTTAAGTACGGACGGCTTGTAAAGATTCTGAGAACAGTCAATACCATAACGACCTCTCCTTGTGGAACTGCTACAGGACCACGTTTAATAATACAGAAATGGATGTATTGCGTAGTATTACTATCCACCATGTGTCAGCTACCAGACAGGTGAATAAAAGGTGTATTTAAGTTAATTAATCTAATTAGCCCAATCCTGATGTGGTATTCTATACACTCACAATGCTTCCTTAGTCAGTCTTCTGTTTCTGACGTTTGTGGTGGTCAAATTCCCCTTAGATGACGCACACACTGCAATTCATCTATTGAAACATACCCTTACATTCTACCATTCTAGTGCTAGTACACTTTCCTGTATAAACTCCGAGTATTGAACACCAAATGTCATATTAGACTTTCATATTTCTTTTTAATTCTGGATTTTATGTTGCCGTTTAACAAAAAAAGGTAATGGATCTATCAAATATATTCCACACCATCTCCTTTGAAGTCACCATATCAGTTGGAGATTTGCTACCACAAGAATCCATAATACATGTCAGTGCCTTTGAGGTCTGAGAAAGCTTACGGGTGATGCACCTGTGAATCGGGTAGTGTGCTAATTGATAATGGTTGTGTTCCATAGTTGACTAATGGCTTCTAAGAATTATGTTTATCATCTATGCACATTTCTCATACAACTCAGGAATCCTTCCAAGGAAGAGAAGATATAACTGCTTCATCATCACAATGATATCTAATCCAATGATTAGAAAGTAATCGTGAATCTTGGCTAAGGCTGCATCACCGATCTCTTTACTGTTACAGAGATGGATTTCTACTGATTGATTATGTTTAAATGTCTTCCCCTTAGGCTACTTCATGGAAAATATGAATCATTGATGACTTTGTGGAATTGTGGAATTGTGAAAAAAGCGCAAATGAACAGGGTATACATGTATACATATCAAGAATGGGATAGACGACTGAAGGGGCAAACTCAAAGAAAATGGTATCTAAGACCCCCTTAATATAGGTTATTTCATGGGTCAGATCTGTGTGTTTCGACAATGGCTACCAGTTGATCAAACTGGGGATTCTCCGCCGTCTTTTTGGGAACCTCCCATCTTCTGTTCTACACTGTCTGGTGCATTAACAGATTAAATCTTACAAGTAAAATCAATTTCAACTAAAACGAACATTGCAAAGACCTTTCTTTGTGTTTTGTTACTCGTTGGCTGACTGAGGTTGAATGAAAGCCAGCCCCTATCAGGGAGTCGTAATTTATTCATCTCAATGAATATTATATGAAAATGTATCTTTGAGGCTGGTCACCTTTCTTGTATAATACAAAAATACGCCTTCCTCTTACTCTGTCTTATTTATCACATACCCAATAAAATTTCTCCAGACACATCCTTAAGTGGGTTTTCAAATAGAACATCACTGCATCATACCTATGGTTACTGTTGGTTCCCTATATAGCAGAGATAGAAACTTAAAACATCCACCAATCTGGCTTAGAAATCCGCTAAGCTGATTTCGAGTTGATGCAGAAACCAATTTTCGTCATTTGATGCATCTGTTGGTCTTCAGGCAAGGTCTTTAAGTGGTGGTGGTGGCGGGCCATCTTGGATTTCAGGTCACTAGACAGTACTAATTACAGAAGTATGGACAGGGGAACTGTTCTTATATGACATTAACAGTGTCTTTTGAATTTATCCTTTCTAATCATCGTTTTTGCCTTAAGTTCAATGTGTGTAATCCATTTTGATTAAGTGCGGTCAAGTATTTGGAATGAAATGAGGTTAACCCCCGATTGACATTTGAGTCCAGAATCTGTGACAGTGGTGCAGATTTGAATACATGCACAATCATGTCACCCATCACCCGGCCACACTGCCACCAAGGACGCAATCCATGAGCAAGATCAAGTTTCTCCTACTTAGAAGAACTACTCACTTATTTAAAAGATTACACCTGTGCACGACTGTGACAATGGGGGTTGCATTTCCAGATGAGATACAACGGCCTCCCTATGATGGTAAATTTGAGAATGAGGTTAACAAAATACCTGGAGGGATTTCTCAATCATGTTTACTACACCCCCCTAAACTGACAGGCTGTTTTGGATAGGCTTTGTGGTTTCAACAATTTTCCATTCTGATAGTAATATAATAAATCTGATTGTTCTGTGAGTCAATGACGATTTGTCAGACACAAGGGGCGACTAGACATTAAGAATAGGTGCCCCTCGACTCCGCGTGGTCATTCGGATACATTAAAACAACTGCAAGATATTCTAGACCTATAGTGGACTGAGTATTGTCTCAATGTTGGCAAGTTGAGACTGAGATCACCCAATGGTAAAACATGGAGTGACCGTAGTAAAATGGTCTGAATTCTCAATTCCATACCATTTCAATGTCTTTTCTCTAAGCATCCTCTTAGTGTTCCATAGTATGACATCTTATGTTGTAAGTATCAAAAACAGAAACTGCTTGGAGCTAGAGACTAGGTTTAGGGAACTGAAAATAGGTGAACTAACAAACAAAATCACTCATATCAAATCTATGGTTATGTGTGCACCTCTAAGTTGGTGTGGGTCCCATTTAGCATAGTTTAAACTATCAAATTTAGTCAAAGGATTTGCAGAAACCATTTTGCTTATAATTTATGTGAGCCAGGTTTTCACACCATACATCCTTATTAAGTGATTAGTGGCTGTCCCCAGAAAGCCAGTTAAAGAGGCTAGACTACTAATAGAAAGGACATTTATTGTCAATTGAAAGAATCATAAAAGCATATTTATTAAATCAACCACAAATCCACATAGGCAGCTCTAATCTGGTAGGACATAGTAAACACATCGACTCTCTGAACCCTATGGGGAATATGCAGACCTGTCCCAGACGAATACCAGTCTCCCCTTAGGGACCATTGATGCTGTATCGAGCTAGAGTCGCATTGGAATTCATATCTCGACAATGAAGCCTGCTCATAAAACCAAGACCAAACAGTGAAATTGCATGATGCCGAATGTCAGCAGACTGGGCCTAATTACAGAATAGAAGTTGTCTACTCAATGGAAGGACCTTTATTTGGTTGGCTGCTGGTTGTGTTGGCGTTGGGGGGGGGGGGGGTAGTGGTTAGGTACCCGGACAGACAGTAGGCCGTGGTATAATTGATTTTCACTGACGCCTGCAGCCTTTCATGCTCCGTCATGCGGAGAAGGACTTTGGCAAGGTTGGAAATCTTCCCTCGGGGCGGGGGTCGAGTGGTAATGCTGGTGTTAGGGAAGGGGGCATGGCACTGTTTTTCCTCCTAAGTAGAAGAGGTTCATGCCATTCGTTAGCTGCCTAGGAGACAGTGGAGAAATTGGCTTTGGTTAGATTGTTTGCTGGAATGGGACGCTAGAAGAAAGACTTGCCGGACTGGAAGACCACCTCCTTTTTTATTGCCCAGCCAGCGTCCCGAGTACGATCAGAGTTTTTCATGATGGGTTTTAAGTCCCTGGTTGTATGTTTTGTTATCAAGGGAGGCCACTCGGCACACTATCTGGGACCAGATGTTTCTGCTTGTGTAGTCATTGATATCAGCATTTTATTACTGTTATAGTAAAATAGTTTTTCCTCACAGTGATGAAAAGCTAGGAGTGCATCGTTGCCTTCAACATACAGATACCACTGCGTCAACACTATCTTGATATTCAGTTCAGAACCAAGGCCTGGTCTTGTGTTGTTACTGCTGATATGGAAAATGTTGCAGATTCACAGAAAAAAACATGATATAAAACCTATTTTCTTTTTGTTCGTTTGATCAGTAATTCATTATGAATTAAATATTGAATGCATCATTTTTATGGCGCTGCATTCCGTCATCATCGATCAGGAGTGGTGTGATTAATAATAACGTGGTTTTAAACTCTTAAGTTGTAAGACAGACTTTACACCTCTTATTAGGACATCAATCAACATCATTTTCCATGTCTATGATTTGCTTTTTGAGTTGTCCTGTTAATCATTCTGTGATAAGTAGAGAACTTGACCGCTTTTACTTTATTAATATATTGTACATTATACCATTCATACGACATCCATTATTGCTCACTATGCTATACTCGCCTATAATGTATGCAGTAGTACCACACCCTGCCACTAGAGGTGGTACACCTGATGGTCATTATGTATATACAGCCAGGTGCTAGTACACCTGCCAGCATTACCAACTAGCTATTCGCTGAGTTAACATCTCTTCAGCATGTACTTTTGTACAATAAAGCTATCATCAATTATCCACTAATTGCCCGCTTCTTGTTATCACTATGTTCATATAATAGCTGTAATTACCCATAGCTAGACATAACAATTCGAGAAACCCACCATAATCAAGTCTTGGAAAAACCATATAAATGTAGAAAGCCCATCGTTATACATACCATTTTCCATGCAATCGCCTTTGTGTTTTAAAAATGAAATGTGATCAAATCCCTGCACACATACCGTAAGCAATGCCCAACTAATCGTGGACATGCTGGGATCTAGAACCTGTATCCTGCAACATAATACTCATCATATCATATGAAAGTGATTCTTTATCTAGGTGAATGCCATCTACCAAGTTTAACCTTGTCCAACATCAGGCATTTTATAAACAAATTACGAAATTCCTGGTATCAAGTATGATATACAAACTATTTCACACATTGCATAATGACCTATTATTAGTGCTCAAGCAATCAGTAGGCTAGGATTTCTGCATCCCATGTTGTAAACTAACTTTGCACATCTTCATTAATCGAAACCAAGCCTTTAAGAAGATCTGTTGCTGCTGTTCTTACAGTTCATTCTCATTTCATGTTTTTTTTAAGCATTTATAAAAATAAGATTCAGCCGTTGCCAAGTAATTAGGCATGCCATCATTTATTCCCTTCATAATGAATGGTGTTTAATTACCTCATGTCTAGGTCCCGGTACTCTGATTGAACACAACGTCTGAACTCTAAATGATTGCATGTCCCCGTTGGTATATTAATTATGCCTGTGATGGATACTGCTATCGCTACCTGTCTTTTGATCATGGAGATATTTGCATCGGCACGAACTACAGATAGAAAGATAAAAAGTAGAATGGGCAAGAAAAACTCTGACGTATTTCATGATAGGATAAACTACCAAGGCCTGAGATGGCATTTGTAGAACCAATAGAGACATTTGAAATCACTTGGGGACCTTCTGAATATGTATGACACCGTTACGAATAGTGAAAGATATAGCCTTGAGTTTGTTTACAGATCGCACTGCCTTAGAGAGAGTAAGGCCACCTTTCAGAGGGCCCTTTAACAAGAAGAAGGGTACACCCTGAGTTGCTCAAGAACTGCTCAATGTCAGGACCTGTTCGGCTCTTATGGCGACACCTTGTGTTAGAGGCATGCATCATTCTTGCTAGCGCCGTCTGGTGTAAATCTATGGAAGTTGTTTCCCCCCTCTCTCCTGTAGGCCTGACGCGTGCTGTGGCGGCCTGCCAGAGTCAACAATTTCATATATTTCTTTCTCTGTAAATGTCATTTTACAATTTGCCGATGAAACTACTGGGTATAAAACATGAAATAAGAAACCAGGTTGTGTATATAGTGCTGAAAGATAGCGAAATGCCGCGCATACCAAAGACTCAGGTTCATTTCTTTGACTCCAGCATCCTTGATGTCTCAAGGAAATAGACTGTGCTCCCAGTGACAGCATACACTGATGTATCAGTAATTACATTTCCCACATACTGTGAGGCTGAGGACCGTAAACATGAGAGAACAGGCCGTCGTGCAGATATTAAATGTCAATACCAAGCCTGCTCTTTCGGGTTTAGACAAATAGCGCGTCCCTCATAGGCTATCAATTTAAAATGTCTCGTGTGGACCAAGCTATGTTGTCAATGACAAGATATACTTTAACGCTAAATGGAACTCAATTCTGGCAGTATGTGTTACCAAAAGAGCAGAAATGAGAATTGTGGCAGAAGGTGATTGATATCCATTACACTGTGAAATCCAGGCTATATAACTGTCTCTATCTCCTATTCTAGACAAAAGTCATTATGAAGTGGTAATGTAAAACATTTTTGCTTACGAATTTGCAACAAGGAAGCAAATACCAGACCGATTGCCAATGTCAAAACAGATTCCTTTGTAGAGTTTGAGTTTGAATATTTTTTTTATTGGCTACAAATCAAATTGATACAATTAATTAGCTATTCATTCTAGCCAAGGAACAACAAAAATGATCACAACAAAACATCAGTGATATTAATACCCGTTCAAGATAAAATAGTGATATTGAAGATGTCCATTCATAGCCATTCTTGATTCTGAAACAATCCTCCAGGGGTCGTCTTGGTTTCTAAATGGAGCAGATCTACATTCTCATCATGCTCCTCCCTCCAGGGCCGCGTCCAGTGTATATGGGTATGATACATATGTATCACCTACCCTTTTCTTAATAAAAGGCATGGGTTAGTGCATTGTCATGCTGATATAGAATTTTGAACAAAAAGAAAGTGCCAGTACCTAACTTTTCATAATACCTATTACAACTCATATATCAGGCTCGCATGCCATACTTTCAGTTGATCTTGAAAATTAACATGGAATTTATGAAGTGAGATGACATGCACTGATACAGTTACCCTACTATATATACTACTTACGTGAATCGTATGTCTGGTTGAAGGTTGTGGAAATACAACACCAAATGTTGTATATTCTGATTAAAAGATTTCCACACAACCATAAAGGACTCCATTTACAAACATGGCTTCTTAGGACTCTAGCTCTAGTCTCATTCTTTCGGCATCATTTATATATTATTGTAAGTGCTGAAACTAAAAGCAACAGTGTAGTGTATATAATGGCTTCGAAGCATGAGCCTCATACAGAGTCCCGTTTGCATATACTACTATCAGTCATCCCGTCACCTGTCTCCCGCCTTGGTCAGTGGGAATACTGGTACCTTAGGTAGCAGAGACACTTTGGGTGCAGACACTTAGGGTGCATGCAGGCGGACACATAGGGTGCTAGGGCATGTAGGGTACAAACCACAGGACATTCTGGGTGCAAGGACATATAGGGTGCAACAGCAGGACATGTAGGGTGCAAAATAAAACTGGTTTAGAGTTATAAACTTATAAATATCTATCCATATTTCTGGGCCCATGGCAGCACTATGTTTTGCCACTTTAAATGCCATAAAACATTTATGAACACATATCTATCTATGTAAGCACAAAAATACAAATTATTCATGTAATCAGTGAGACAGACTCTTAATCGTCTAAGCTGCCAAATATCTTCATATTAACTGCACCTGGAATTTAGGAGTAACATTAGCCTAAGCTACAAGAAGATTCTGATTTGCCTGAAATCCCCAGTTTATATGCATGAATTTATGGAAGGTAAACATGGAGTCAAAGTCCAGAATTATTAGGGGCCAATTGGTACCCATCTGATAGATATTATCAGTGATAACTTGCTAGAAACCAGCTCCAGAAATGGCTGCACCCATTGTACACCCCGCAACATCATTTTTAGCACTGGGGGAGTTTATCTTGACGATAATGTAGGCAATAATGAAGACCTCATTTTCTCATATTTGATGCAGGATACATAAAAATCCATAAAAATGGAGGATGCTGATAAGGGCTGTCTAAGATGCTGTTTGGATACAACTAAATTCATTGTAACGAATTTTTTGCTTATAATAAGTAATTTTACTCTATAAGCACTAAGTGATAAGGCTTAAATTTCTGTAGCTGTAGAAAAACTGTGTAGGCTACTTGTCACTTTATAACATTTATAAGTTTAGAGAGAATGTTATTTCCTTTATCCCTTAATGATGGACAAGGCATATGACGAAAAACATTACCAAAAAAGTATAATCCTTTATTTTGGATACAGAAGAAACCACATCCATTCATTCATGGAACACTGCAAATAATAGTGTGAGTTTATGGGTCTTACACCTGCATAAAACAATTGCTCATAAAACATACCTGTTATGCACATTAAGGAAGTATATTGATACTAAGTTATCCCTGAGAATTTTTAAAACTACTATTCTACCTTATATGGATTATGCTGATATTATTTTACATACCACTTATGAAAAATACCTGGAAATGCTCCAATACGCACAAAACCGTTGCCTGAAAATCTGTCTCCAAGTGCCACATCTTACAAATACCCATTATGTTCATAATATATCAAATTGTAATTTCATATCTGACAGAAGACAAATACACCTACTGAACTACATGTACACAAGATCTAGATGTAATGATTATATTGACCATAGACTGATAAGAACAAGACAGCATCTGGCCCCAACATGTAAGGTACTATTCCCTAATACTGTATCATATATGAAAAGCATTGAATATTTTGGTGCCTTAAGTTGGAATGCTCTCCCAGTAATAAGACGTAATACCGAAACTTCATCAATTTTTAAATCCAATAATAAAAAAATTACTAAAGGAACTTGTTCCTAGAATCGGGTGAGCGTCCCAACTTTTGAACCTTCCCCCATATCCTGTTATATCACCCAATCAAATTATACTCTGGCCTCTCTCTCTCTATTTCCTCATATTAATTACACTAAATTTGAACCTGACTTAGTTTTTTTATACTATTATTATTTCTTACTACGTTGGTACATTTCCTTCATTGATATTTCTGATACATGTGTCAACGTTATACATGTATATTCACAGTGTAGGTTGGACCAGAATTATCAACCCATACACCCTAGTGGTGGGGATGAGGTCCTTTGCCTTCTTAATCTCAATTTGTTTCTATTTTCTTCTTATTTTACATATATATGATAACATGATGTACTCTCAATACCTCTGTAACTGAAACTCTGAGACAATAAAGAAAACTTAACCTAAAAAAATGATAGCCATCACACCCATTGTGCGATGGGACCCTACCCGCCCCCCTTACACACACACCCCCCCATGCCTATAGTTATCATCAATATGATAGAGTGGCTTCTCACACCTCAGTCTGCACATATAACTACATATACATGTATATGTATAAGTGAATGCAGACTATTCATAGCTAAAACCTCAGCCTCACCCCAGGGCCTCACCCATTGCCTTTGCTCTGGGGGTTAATTCAAAAGATCCTGGGATCGCAACCTCAGCGATCTTAGGAATTATTCTGCCTTATCCTATTAAGCGATCTTAAGATTAGACTGCGTTCACTTTTCCTAGCCAGCACTAAGATCTCATCGATAAAGGAATAGCTGTGGAGTCACTCTTCTTCACAACAATGTTTATACCATCGTTCCCCATCCCCATATGGGCTAACAAAAGAGCACAGGGTGCAGTTGACCCCCCTACAGTATTCAAGAGTTGTTCCCATGAATGTATGATTTATGCTTGCCTATAAGAAGCATTGTGCCCCCCAGGACAAAGAGAGAGAAGGGAAGAATTACCTTACGGCGCACTTAAAGATGCAATTTCAATTAAAATAACCTTTTGGAAAGTGATTAATGAATCAGTCTGTGACCAATATAACCTGTTCCCCTATTGAATAGTGCATATCATTTTGACAGAAGACACTTAGGGTCAGAATACCTCTTTCCTATGGCGGGAAATATGAGTCAAGTTCCATACCAGTCAAGAGCTACAACATAGGGGGCTCCACCAGCTTGTCCTCTATCACATTAGCTATGTGTAGATCAACATCCCAAAGGGGAACCCTATGAGGCCTATCACAGAGGTTCCTTTTACTTTGTTGATCCAAGGGCAAGCAGTGAGCTACCTGACCACAGGGTACCACTATTGAGCCATGCAGAGACCCGTACTATAGAGCTGGTCACTCATCCATGACAAACCAAAACAATGCTATGTTATCCAGCTGTTTTAGTGTTGACCTACAGTACAAATTCTGAGCTATAAAGCCCATATATCATGGGGAAATATAATGCATGTTGTCTCAAAACTCAGGAAGCATTTATAGGAAGGAAAAACTCATACGAAAATGGCTTCACCGAAAAATGACGAAATTTTAGCTGGGATAGCATCTTTAACGCATGAGTAGCCCTAAGGGCCCTCAAGGACACTCAGCAAACATCCTCCCTCCCCTCTATATGTATGCAGCAGGGTATTCACTCTTTCGGTCAGGAGTGTTTCCTGTAGGTGCTCTTGTACTCAGGTTAAACCACTATGCAATTCTTTTACTAAGATCGCCGTGATCTTAGCGCTGGAAAAGGAATAGTGAAATGATCTCAGGACTTGCTACTCCTGACAGGCCTGCACCCACTGCATTAGATAGGATAGACTGTCAAGGTCTTATGATATGTGCCTACACTAAGATCGCAGGGGTAGAAATCCCAGGATCTTTTGAATTAACCTCCAGGTGTACAGTGTGCATGTGCCGTCTATCATTTAGAAAAGTAGCTTTGGTAATTTTAGATGAAAACAACTTTGATTGGAAATTCTTTTGTTGTTTAAAGGTAATTTGAAATGGAAAACCTTGAACACCCCCAAAATATGCCATGCCCCATTTTATATATATATTTCTCCCCCTCCCCCATGTTTTATCCCACCAAAGTTTGCAACCACAGCTTTATTCACATGGCGACCTAACTGCATCAGGCCTTTTAAGAACAGAAATTTCTTGAGTCTATGTGGATGATATTATTATATCTACATAAATGTGTTTTACCCCCCCCCACCCCTTAAGAAGTTAGTAGAACACAATTCTATGATTGCCCCCCCCCCCATCTATGACATTATTTCATCTTCACAAATGTGGTTTCCTCCCCCCACCCTTAAGAAAAGAAAATATAATTATATGAGTGTCCCCCCATCTATGACATGTAAGATAATTTGTAGGTAGATGGAGCATATATATATATATATATATATATATATATATATATATATATATATATATATATATATATATATATAATATATATATATATATATATATATATATATATATATATAGACTGACTGCACCCTAAGTGTCTTAAGTTTTTTACCCTGCACCCTCATTTTGCCCTATGTCTGGTCATTTGACCCATCTTGGCCAAATTTGACCTATTTTGACCAAGAATCAGTAGTTTTGACCCAAATCGTATTCCTTTTTGATAAAGATAGTTTTCTTTTTACAAAGCTATATATAGTGGTTGGATGGTTTAACATTATCTGCAGTACTACAGTTAGCGGCCATTGACACAGATAGTGGTTGTACAAGGGTTAATTCACCTAAACTGGACACACAACATGACATGGGCTCATCCTGATAGAAGTATGCAACTACAGTGGGAGGCTGTTTTAAACACAGTGACCACACAAGTATAGGGTTCTAATTATATATTTTCAGGTGTAAATACCATAACACTCAATGGAAAGGAATGGAGAATTGCTATAATATACAGTGGAAATAATGATCCAGTGAATGGCATTATTCCTCATGGATAAATGTAATAGGGCTTGTGATAGAAGTACTATTCAAAAAGATTGTTAAATATTGCAGCCAACAGGGCATACTGGTAGCAGAGATACCAACCTGAGATATAACCACACAAGTCATGAAATACTAGCTAAATACCTTATATATGTTTGTGACAGCCTTTGTTAACAATGCACCATTAAAATGCAGAACTTAACATACAATGATGAGGGAATGGTGAAAAAGAGCAGATATATACTTGTAACACTGTATTGGTTGGTATAGCAGTCTGGTATATGCAGGAGACTATTAGGTGTGGGCAGTGTTGTCCAGACTGGTAGTATTGGTGCTGGGAGTGGTCATTATGTATGGGGCTGGTGGGGGCATGTTTCCATTTACTTGACATCTATCTCATACTATGACAATAAATTACATTTACCAACATTGCATATCTACATCAGCTAGGACTAGCACAGTTTGTCAACTATACAGGTTTTGTCAGGTAAACAATGATGGAGTTTTAAAACTGCTGGTTGCATATATAGGCACTGAACAGGGTCCTATCTCATTTAGGGGTTGCCACATTAGAGGAAGTTAGATGCAGAACCTGCCATATTTATCAAGGAGGGTGAAAAAGGCCAACTATCAAGTCACAGCTTTGAAGAGGTGTCATGATGTACTGGGGGTGACTCCCTTTCTCTTTTATATAGTTTTCCAAAACACTGTTCCAAAAGTTGCACCCTTATCAGTGAGCAGAATTCAGCAAAACCACTACCCTTATCACAGGCAAACTTGTGCAGAATCCTGATACACTCATTGCAATATATATCTCTTTGTTATGATTGATTTTTATACTCCTTTACAGATAGATCTAATAGCCACAGCCAAATTACTGCAGCCTCCCCATGTCACAAAATGGCTTGTCCTGTAAGTCTATACCAGAGGTTATTTGCCTGCACCCAATGTACTAAATTTAGCTGACCAACTTTGCACTTCAATCACCTCTGTCACTAGAGAGAGGTCAAGGGCCAAGTCAGAATGATTGAGCTCTTGGGTACCCCCTTAGCAATAAACAACTATCATGTACAATGCTTATCCTTATGTTATAGGTGTGGCTTTGGTGACACACAGGTACCTATCATGGGTGGGGGAGTTTATCATGTCATCTGCAGAAACTGCAGTGCTCAGTACATTTTTATCATATCCACAAGGGTCCTCAAATTCCTCAAATGATTACATGGCTTTGCATATATACATGATTCCACTGTAATCAGTGGCAGTGTGCAAGTGACTAAGGGGATCTGGCAGCAGTGTGCCAGTGAACTAGGAGAGCTAGCAACAGTGTGCAAATGACCTAGAGGGTATGATCACAATGTGTTAGTGACCTAGGGGATCTAGCAGCAGTGTGCCAATGACCTACGGGGTACGGCAATAGTATGCGAGTGAACTAGGTGGGCCGGCAACAGTGGGGTGTGACCTAGGGGGTATGGTGACAGTGTGCCTGTGACATAGGGGATCTGGCAGTAGTGTGTAAGTGACATAGGGGTATGGTAGAAGTCTTCCAGACATAATAGGGGTTACGGCGGTGGTCTGCTAGACATATACTGGTTATGACGGCAGACTACGAGTCCTGTAATGGGTACTGTAGCAGTTTGCAAGAAATATAGAGCAGTAAGACATATCGAGGGTACTGCAGCAGTCTGCGAGACATATAGGATTTATGGTGACAGTCTGCAAGACATATATATATAATCATGTCTCGCAGACTGCCACTGTAACCCCTATGTGTTGGACAGACTGCTGCAGTACCTCTAGACGATTTGTAAACTGCCACCATAACCACTATATATCTTCCATGCTACCACTGTAACCCCTATACGTCCGCTAGACTGCTGTAACCACTTTATGTCTTGCAGACTGCCACAGTACCCATTAGATGCCTGCTGCTGTAACCGAAATATGTCTCACAGACTGTCACAGTACCCATTGGAGGACTCACAGACTGCTTCCGTACCTTGTATGTCTTGCTGACTGCTGAAATACATCGCTGACTGCCGCCTCAACTCATATATCCCACAGACTGTTGCAGTATCCCTAGAGGATTTGTACACTGTAGCCATGACCCTACCATTGTGTCCCCTATATGTCTCACAGACTGCTGCCGTAACCCCTAAATATCTTGCAAACTGCTGCTTTATCCCCTATATGGCTTATAAAGCCACTTGTGGGTTTACAGTGGGCTTATGGGTATGCATATGCCCATGCCGTGGTGTTTCTGGTTAATATGTCTCCCAGACTGCCACGGTACCCGCTCTATGTCTCAGACTGCCACCGTACCCTCTATATGGAAATCGAAGGTAAAATTTGCCACCACATCCTCCGTCTTCTATTATAAAATGATGACTACCAATGTATTCAATACATACCTGATACAAAAAATTTGTTCGGCAAATTCTTGCGTTGTTGACCTTAGCCTCTGACAACGGAGACTGTGTGTTCTCTTATGGCTGCCTGTATATTGCAGTTACCCATAGGCCCCTTTGATTTGGTTGGGATGGATGTCTTGCCATTGAAATAGTGTAGAATTGGCACTTTTCCATCATGCTTCGACAGCCATGGCAGGGGCGTGAGAAACAGTTTCAGAGTGGGTGGGACCAGTGGGGTTTTATGCAATTTTTGACCTCCCTTTGCTTGACCTTTTAGTTTTGACCTTTTGAGGAGTTGGCCAAAAGTGGGGGGGACATGTCCCCCCTGTCCTCCCTGCTTTCCACGCCCATGCATGGGCAGTACAAGGAGGCATATTTACTGTGGAATGGTATGCTGATACATACTTTACTACTCAGCAGCATACACAGTGGTGGCCACCTGAGAAGTACCAAGGACAGAAGCACTTATATTCTCATATAGCTGTGTTGACCTGCTGAATAACAGCAGAGGTATGGGAGTCTTTTTAATGTCTGTGCCCTAGCCCTAACACCAAGGGTTATTATAAGCAGTGTCATGATAAATTGCCTTTGTTGGTGCACAAGGACACCCCCTTTGGTTTGGCTATTGGGGTATTGTGCACTCAGCTGTGACCAGGCCCTTCACTACATGGCACAGGTAGTAAGCAGGGTGGGATCAGTTGGGCATGGTGATCAAAAGTAAAGTGCTACCCCAGCAGGTATATCCCAATACCGCATGGAGGTCAGAGGCTGTAAAAACTATGATCAACTAAATTGATATTCTCACTTTATGTCAAGAGATAGGTCAAACAAATACTCCTTGTTTTGGGAAATGAATATCACTCTCAGCCTCCCTCTATCTATCTCTGTCTCTCCTTGTCCCTCTGTCTGTCTCTATCCCATGTTGCTTATTTTAAGGGAAGCATATCAGTCTTTCTAACAGGGGGGAAATTGATTCATAGATAGACAAATTTCGTAATTTTACCTTTAAATGACCATTGATCAAGGCCCTCAAGGGCCCATGATTTGGGCAAAAACCCTTTCCTTCAAACCATGTTCCTCATAGTACTCAAATTACATAAATTTACATTTAGGCACGGAAATAATTTACGTAGATGAATGTTCATATGATGCTTACTGAATCCCCAACCAAAATGGCAAATGACATGATTTCATGTTAAATTTATGTGCGTTTACTGGGAAGTGTCTGCTTGCTACCTAAGTGTCCTCGCACCCTACATGTCTGCACCTTAAGTGTCCTCGCACCCTAAGGTACCTGTTACCGCCAGTGGGAGCATCCATTGCTGAAGCTGAGTAGCTTAAAGGGTGTTAGGGGTTTTGGGGTCTATGGGATTTCCCATGCTAAAGCACTAATGAGGGACCTAGAGCGCGAAAAACTGTCCTCATATGACCCTGTATGTACAGTTACCTGTTATCACACTAGAGGGCGGTACTGTGCACCCTTCTGACCTTACATGACCCTACTGCCATGTATATAGTTACCCTTTATCACACCAGAGGGAGTACTGCTCTACCCTTCTGTCCTAATATGACCCTAAGGTTTATACATGGTTATCTGTTTTCACACCAGCGGGCGACACTAGTCTGGCTTTTCTGTGATAGAGAGTAGTGTGCAGTTACTCTTTTCTCCACCAGCAGGCGCTACTCATACTGTGTTTGAGATTCACCTCACCCAAACCTCAACACTGACAGCAGAATCTGATCTTACCGTCTTGTTATTTCGTTATAACATCGAGCATAATCATGTATGGAGCTACAACTATTGATGAAGTAGAATATTACAATTTTGAAGAGAGAGAAGAAACTACTCGTGAGGAGTTCATAAGATTCTGCAGAATTATGTTCTGCGGGGTGGGGAGGATCCCTATTCACTATTATGCTGGACAGATGGAGCTTATATTATTGCATAAGCATGTAAATGAGTGGTATTTAAGGAGGATGTTCAGATATTATTACGATATCGCCAGACTTCAATACACATCATCCACCGATATATCTCCTATTAAATTAGTAAGAATTGCTTCTGGCTACCGAGAACTTACAAACTTACTAGCAACGACTAACATGGGTGGACAGGCACGTGCTGTCGCTTGTTCAGAAGAGGCTATACGTATAATAGAGAAGTACAAATTTCCAGAAGGATTTTCTCTCGAAAATAACTGTATAGACTTTATCACAGACTTTTATGTCGAGAGGATAAAGGAGAGAGTAGGGTTTGGAGTTTTTTTCATCCCCTTTAATTCTGAAGGTTCGGGAGGACTCTACGAGGTAGAGAAAATGCTTGAAACTCTTAGAGAACTTGTCCCTAAGCATGTATATGTGCGTATCAAGCAGAGAGTCCTAGGTACTGTAACACCTATTAAAGGTTGTGAAATTTTCACCAGTCCCCGCTGTAAACTTTATAAAGTACTTCACTGTTTCGCACGAGGTGAATATTTATGGTGAATTAAACATGACAATGTTTAAACAGAAAAACAGGAACACTTTATTAAGAACACGGAACCATTTAAACAGACTTGGAAGCAATAATCTGACTACACGTTCATGAACTTTTATACAGACGCTGACTATGCTACTTATGTTCTTACAACTTATATTCTTGGATACATATATATATATAAATTATCTAAAAGTTATGATGAACTATACCATGTATGATTCATGAAAGTTGAGTATAAGCATAGAGTTATATAATGTTTTCAGCTGATGTATGTCAGTCACTGCAATCAAATATAACCATTTATACATGCGGGGTGAGCTCGTCTTATCTAATGAGAGCCGTGATACATACTGTAATGTTCTCTAATACAAACTACAGTGAGGATCTCTTACCTTTTATACATGCATATGTTATTCAGATTATACATATATATATATATATATATATATATATATATATATATATATATATATATATATATATATAAATATATATATATATATATATTATATTTAGTTGTCATCCTGCATGTTAGAGTGTTTTTATAATATAATGCCAATTTGAATCCGGATGCATATACTAATGAAGAATAGAGGACACCTTCTTCAATGTTGCTTGTAATATGTCCTAACATACTTTCACTTCCAATCAGATTATTTCTTTTTTTTCTTTTTTGAACATGGTGGGGTGAAATCAATTTTCTTATTTCTTAGCTGCATGTATTGAACCTTATGTGGCGTCTCAGAAATCATTGAATCATTGTCGCTCAGCAAATCAGGCATCGAGCTGCTTCTTTCAAACATGCTGATAACACAGTCATTAGCAAAAGGGGTTGAAACGGGGGTTTCATGAGGGACCTTTTTAACAGCAGGCGTGGAGGTCATGCTCAGGGAAACTTCTATTGTGTCTTTAGGGCAATTTTCCTCGGTAATAATCTCGCGTGGGGGTGATTCTTTATTCTCAGCATTTAAGCCCTCAGTGCCTCCAATTTCCTTTTCTTGTTATGGTGTATGCCCTCCTAACGGATTAGACTGCCACGGGTCGTTTGGGTCATTAGATGTACCTGCGTGCTGAGCATTAGGTTGTGCCAGGAGGTCATGAAGGGGTCGAGCGTCGCCGTTCCCACAGGACTGACCATTTTCCCCAGAACCCTGCTCGGTGAACCTTAAATAAGAAAGTGTATATGACATTAATGTCTTTATGTATATCTCTTTATTCAGAGAGTATATCCTATGTATTTCATTGAAATATAGTTTCAACTTTCATTACTTATATTAGATGAACATATAGATAAGTATTGATATATAGTTAAGTATTGCTGTGTAATAATATTAGCTGTGTTTCAGGTGATAAATACCTTGTAGTGTGATGTGTAGCAGCCTCAATGGAGCGAATTGGTGATCGATATGATGTATTAGCAGGAGACCTGTTATGAAAAATAGAGTCAATAGTCAATAAAAAAAGTCTTTTATGAAGAAAAGTTCTTATTTACTGATTATTTTATTTTCCTGAAAATAATTCGCCAAAGCTATTTCCATTATTAATATTATTATCATCATTATCATCATTATTATTATATGAATCAATTAATTATATGTATAATATAAGTGATACTCAACATGAATATTTTTTATCAGGTATTAGATTATAACTAAAGAGATATACTCACAACCAGTTAGGTATCATATTAGGCACCAGCTCCATCACAGTAGCGTTCATGCTTAAGTCAATGATGTTATTCCATATGCTACCGGATTTTTTCACTTTGTACACTATTATAGTCACCACTGTTATTAATACAATGACAATACCGAGCACCGAGAGAATGGGTACATGAATCTCTATGGAGCCCTCAAGGGGTACATGAGTTTTGTTCCTTGAAATATGCACACCCTCCTCTACTTCACTGCTGTTTGAAATCTTCATATTAAGAGACCCTATTATGTTCTTTTTATCTGGATTTTTTGGTAGATTTGTTACCATTTCAAAAATGTTGATTTCAGATGCACCGTTGTTTGTAACGTCATATATGGGATCAACGGTTGATTTCACGTCTGGCTCCCCAGTAGTGACGTGTTGAGAGTGTTTAACCTTAGACGGTGCGTCTAGAGAAGTGTCGGTTTGAACAGCCTCAGTTACCCTTACAGGTTTGGATGTGGTGATGTAATTCAGAGTGTCTGAGATATCAGTGTCTAGCCTTATAGGATTGTCTGAGGTTACGTCATTCCTATAGATGACAGGGTCTGTAGGGGGTATGGTATCCGAAACACTGTCGTCACCTTTCACACCCTCAGGCTCCATAGTCTTATCTTTAACACCTCCTATACCCTGCTCTATTCTGTCTGGGTTAATCCTTATCTCGCCACTCGTTGAAAGGTCGGGGGAAATGCTAGTTTCTATAGACTGGTCTGTTGGGCTGGTGAGCGTCTTCGTAGATAGAGAGCTTGGATTTGACTTACTCCAAGCACACGAATTTTGTAAAACCCAGGCAGGTAATATATTGTCACATGATATTGGGTTGTGTCGAACATCTAATATCTCATACTCCTTGTTAATGTTTATGTGACGAATGCTATTGTACTGTAAATACACTTTTGTGTATCCGCTGTACCCCGGTCCGAAATCAGGGACAGAGGTCAGCCCTTTCCCACTGCAGAGAATAGATCCGGTGCTGGAGATGCACAAACACAATTGCGATGGCCCGCAGTAATACATCCCGCAAACTGCTGTCATAAGATGACAGATGATTCCTAAACATATCATGACTTTAGTGTATGACATCCTGAAGTTTAAGTGGCAATGAGTGAAGCTGAATTAAAGTCTGAAATACCGCCTGTTCACAGCATGCACTTTGTCACCTATCCGGCTGTGTACACGTGTGTCTGGGTGAAGGGTGGTGTGAGAATCCGTCTGATTATCCTAGACTTGTCCCAACTCTTAATTTCTATTTTTCACCAATATTTATTGAATGCACTCTCATCTTTTTCATTTCTCTGTTCATTGTCTCTCTCCGTTTACCCTACTGATCACACAGTGGGGGGCTGAGTGTACCCGTACAGCTTTGAAGTATGTTTCAGTGAGTCACAACACACGGCTCAACCCCACGCGGGGCTACCCTATATGAGTGTACTCCCACCCTACCATGTCCATAGAGATTTCGTTTTCTACCCCATCCCTATGAGATAGCCTTGAAAAATGTGGGTTATTTTACTTCTTTAGATCAGGGTAAAACAGCTGTAATACCCTATTACAAGGGTACATACCCTTTTACTTCAACTTTTGGAGGGTGAGAGCAAATCTACCTATATGACCTGGTCACCATGGATCATTCCCTGGAGGTGAAGCTGTGTAGGTCTTCATTAAGAGACAGTATATAGTTACATTAGACCAGTAAATAAGACTCTGTGTACATCATTAGGGTTTTTATTACCGGGCACGCAGAGGTCATACCCCTCGTCATGGGTCTATTTCCAAGACCATATGGCGGGAAAGGGTGTGTATAGGGACGCGCTAGGTGACGCCGCTGTAGTTTAAAGAGGATGCATTAGGAGGCGCTGCCGACGTTTCAGATATTTTCAGTGGTCAAGCATTGATATGCAGAGTGTATTTCTCGTGAGGGGCGGGGTTTAGAGAAAATCAAGTTTTTCATTGGTCTGGCGCACTCCTGCTCACCTGACATCACTTTTTATGGTATAAAACAGGGTGCATATCATTTTAAGGTTATTATTTCAGAGTGTCCGCTAGAAAAAACCTCACCTGCGTCCACAATCTGTGTTTGTAAATCTGTCTGAATTACCTGTTACATCAGTTTGATTTATCTCATTCAGAAGGTTTGAGTCTTTTTCTGAGACCGACAAAATCATCATGTCTAAGGTACGTGTTTTGTTAGCTGTTTCATGGAGATAACCTGTTATATTGGTGCTGTATCAATGCGTGTAGCATTTATAATCAGCTTGTTAAAGCTAAACTTATCTGTAGGTATGATTACATTGGTATTTCGAAGAGCTTGAATGTTTACAAACATTTAAGTATCCTCATAAGAATGAATAAGACTTGATGATATAAATACAGGGTAAATTTAATAACCAGGAATTTATGGTTCATTCTTTGCTTATAAGGTTTCTTTTTCTTTTTCTTTTCACCCTCAGCCAGCTTTGAAAAGGAAGCAGACACGCAGGTCGGCCCTTACAGCGTCTCTGGCAGAGAACACCCCACCACCAGCACATGCTGGGATTCCTGTGCAGCCTCAGCAAGGAGATGACGAGGTCTGGACTCATGATGTCCCCAGTGATGACGACGTGTTCACACCTCCCAAGAGGAAGTCTGTAAGGGCTCTGGTGTACGAGGACGAGGAGGAGGACGAGGAGGACGAGGTGAATGGTGAGACGGAGGACGACGCTGATTCAGTGGAGACTCACCCTCCACAGCCCCGAGGAGGCCAGCCCCGAGGAGGGAGAGCTAGAGCATCCAAGGTCTCTACAGTTAAGACCCGTGCAGGACCACGCCCCTCTACCCCATGCCCTACACCCCAGCCGGCAGCGTCGGTAGCAACGGCGGTTGAGGCGGCTGCAGAGCCTGAGCCCGCCAGGCAGCGTCCCTCACAACAGTCCCTCTCTCCACCACCACCCGCAGGTGCTGGAGCAGCTGGCCTGGGGACAGGGGGAGCCTCATCGCGCGCTGCTCAGTATATGAGTCAGCTACCTGTTGTTCTGAGGCCAGATAAAACTCCTGTTAAGACACCGTCACCTTCTTCCAGACCCCGGGCTAGCCACTTCAGTGGGTCTCCTCAGCAGACAGAGTCTATGGTGAGAGGTCCTAAGAAGAGCTCAGAAGTATTATGCTGGCTGGAACCTGAGTTCATACGTCGTGGAGTCCCTAAACCCTACAGGTATGTGAAGTAATATATTTTCATGTACTATGCAATCTTTTGTACCCTGAAACTTTAATACCTCTAGTTCTGAGAGAGATAATGTATCTTCTGCATATCATAAAACCAGAATAATAGAAAATAAAAAAATAAAAATTATTTTGCTTACTGTTTAACTGTAAATGCGTGCTTTATTCAGGGATTTGGAACTATATTTGATGCTGAATAATAGGAGGCAGCTTGCTAGCTTTAAATAGTTATGATCTATTTCTATCCTTTTAACTGTTAATCATGGTTTCATGATAGGTGTACAGCATTGTAATTTGAAACAAAGGGTAGCTGAATTATGTTAGCTTTAAATAACCACAACCCCATTTATGTATGTAATAATATTTCAGGAAATGCATTCTTGTGGATTCCGACTTTATCGGGGAGCCACTAGTATCCATTTATACGGTTCTGAGGATTGAGACGGCCGGAGATCCTGAAGATCCTGATGCTGTCCTGTGGCAACCTATAAAGAAGGGAGGCTCGGTGCTTACTGTCTACCAGTGGAGGGCTCTCTGTGACAACCTTGAGGCTGTAGACGCAAAAATCCGCGAGCTAGAGAGCGCTGAAGGTTGAGGCTCCACAGCATTTACCCAGCCCGTGGTGAGATTATTATTGAATGCAGTTGATGGTGTAATATTTCATGTCACTTATTATTGTATTTCAAAATAGGTCTGTATCACTGCTTTGAACAAGCAAAAGGTGTTTCTGCTTGTGTGTACGTGTGAGTGTTATGGACAATTATAGAAGCACTACAACCTTTAATGATCTCTCTTTAGACATAGTGTGGAGAGTCATTGTATTATTAGAACCAGATAGAAAAAGTTTGCACAGTTTTAGTGTAGCGTGTAGAACAGCGTGGTCTATTCTTGCCAGAAATTCCACTTGGAAATATTTTATAAAAAAAAAAGATTTGAAACCCTTCAGCCTTGGGGTGAAGTAGAGGAATACATTGATAGGCTTAACTATGTCAAGGGAGTTTATCACCGGCTTCATGACGTATGTGACTGTTTAGATGCTATCCACTACCGTATAGGAGCTAACTTATACAGACGTTTAGGGTCTATACTTCCTGAAAATGAGTGCTATGGGCGATCAGGCGACTTACTCCGCATAGTCAGAAGATTTATTGTAAATCTTATCATTTTCAAAGTATATTCTACCAAAAGAGATCTTCACTACCTCTTACAGTCTAGGAGAGGTATTAAAATGGGGAGCAGCTTGGATTGGGGACGTCTAAAGATTTATGATGCTGAAGAGCAGATCTCTATGTACATAATCTTTTCTGGCAACACAGAGCACTTTGAGAATTTAACCCTTCCGGTTCTGTTCAAACCTGAACTGATAGGACGTGATATTGATATTAAGTTCAAGCAGGTTTTCTTTGACGTTCTCATTTTGGAACTGAGAAAGCACTATGAACCCTCTATTACTACCAGACACACATTCACCGGTGATATTTATTCGTTGAGATCTGATATTTTCTGGCTGGCTAATTCCACCACATGTCTAAGGGATTTATACTTAAATGATCCTGTGTTAAGGCATATATCTCATCAGATAAGCTCTCTTAAAAACCCGGGGTTTAAAAGATTAAGTGATCTGCATTGAACCCTGTTTCGTCATGTTTGCCTGCCCTGTTTGTGGTAAACGTTACAAAAGGCTGCCTTTCCTGAATAAGCATGTTAAAACTCATGATGCTGATGGCCAGGAGGGTCAAGGAAATCACGCAGGTGAATATAAACGATTTGCATGTCGTTTGTGTCCCAAGCGATTTGCACGGGGGGTGGTCTTAATTTACACATGGAGAGACGTCACGGCCCCCCAAAAGACCCTTCTCATTTAGAAGGGGGTGCTGGTGAACAGGACGATGAAAATGCAGAGATAAAGGATCAGGGTTTTAGGTCTGGAGATCTATACTCTCTTACGCGTATACAGGAGCAGTTTTCTAAGAAATTTCAGGTCAGGCACACTGTCTATACTTTTAGGTTGAAAATGAGTGTGAAATTTAAGTCTATGCAAGATGTTCTGTCCAGGCTTTATGATATTTTTGAAAAGTTAGTTCGGGAGTTAACTGAAAAATTTGGTTCTGATGACTTAGTTAGGATAACTATAGACAGTCGTGATATAGATTATCCAATACTTATTCATTTTAATGCTGTCTCTAATCTGAAGCCTAGAGATATTCTGACTGAGATAGATAGAGTCCTACAGAGTTTCAGTGTATTCAATTTGAACAAAGGATGCACTATCACTGTCACACATGTCAGAATACCTACAGGGTCGGGTCGTGATATAGTACATTTTTTTAAGAAGAAGAGGTGTGTCATATATATTAGGAACAGAGACAACACTTGTGCTCTTAGAGCTCTGGTAGTTGGTAAAGTTCTAGCTGACAGTAGTGGAAATCGTCTAAACAGTGCGGTCAGAAAGGTGTGTTCCAATCGTAAATTACAGACAAGACTGGTAAAAAAATTATATCAGCGATCTAAAATTCCATATGATTCACCCATAAGTCTTTCTATGTTTCGAAAATTAACTTGCATAATGAAGGGGTATAGAGTGATTGTTGTATCAAAAGATCATCTTAACTCTATTATCTATGACAACCATGTTAAGTCTCCAAAAGTTATCAGTCTGTATCATTCAGACTCCCACTACGACGTTCTCACTAGCCTTCCAGCTTTTTTTGGTCGATCTCATTTTTGTACTAGCTGTTATGCCCGCACAAAAAATTATTACCAGCATGCCTGTAAAAGCATATGTAAAATGTGTAGACATGAGCATAGACCCTATGAGGGTGATGGGGGAAGTGACAACGACGAGGAATTTGAATGGGTGTACTGTGTGAAATGCAATAGAAGTTTCAAAGGTGTAGAATGTTTCAATAACCATGTGAAAAAGTACCCTGGACGTAGAGGTTCTAAAAAAAAGAAAATAAGAAAATCTGTATGTCAGACCTATTATAAATGTAAAACATGTAACATTTTTCTAAGAAGAAAAAACAAAAAAATGCTTGACCAGGGCGTGTCTAAATGTCATGTTTGTTTCATGAAAAAATGCAGAATATGTCATGCAGAGTATGATGTCCAGCAGGATCACGTGTGCTACATCCAAAAAGTAGACTCTACTCCTAAACAAGGGTCTATAGACGATGAGGTGTCTAGATATATTTTTTTTTATGTAGAGTGTACCCAAGATACAGGACGTCATGTACCTAATCTATGTATAGCTGAGCGCACTTGTAAAATATGTATACAGTCGGGTGAAGCTGAGCAGAAGTTTGATCAGTCTTCTTCTTGTTCTAACTGTGGTGTTCATCAGCATGTCTTTTATGGCGAGGGGTGTGTTGATAAATTCTGTAAGTGGCTTATCAGAAAGTCCCATTCAAATTCGCGAGTCATATGCCATAATTTTCGTGGTTATGATTCATATTTTATTTTGACATATATTTACTCAAATTCGTTGAAACCACATGTGATATATAATGGAGGTAAAGTCATGAGTCTCAGAGTCCCCCCATATAACATTGTGTTTATAGATTCCCTTAATTTCCTCCCTATGGCTCTTTCAAAAATACCGGGTACTTTTAATCTGACTGAGTTACGCAAAGGTTTTTTTCCACACAAGCTGAACACTAAGGCTAATGAGAACCTTGTTCAGTGTGTTTTACCTCCAGTAAGCTTTTATTTACCTGAGAATATGAACCCCAAAATGTATGAGGAATTTTTGAAATGGCATACGGGTAACCTCAAAAGTAAATTCAATCTGAAGGAGGAACTTATTTCTTATTGTAAGAGTGATGTGCACATTCTACGTTGTGGATGTCTAAAATTTAGAGAGATTTTTCTGGACATCTCAGGAAAATATGCTATAGACCCATTTAAGAAATGTCTGACTATAGCTTCAGCATGTAATCTTGTCTTTAGGACCATGTTTATAAAAGAAAACACCATACCGGTAGTGGCGCACCATAAACCTTATGACAATCATTCTGTAGCTAGCATGCAGTGGTTAACATACATAGAGAAATCTCAAGGTATTGCTTTAAGACATGCGAGATCAAAGAAAGGTGAATTTCAAGTCAGAGGGATTAAGGTGGACGGATATCATTCCGAAACTCGTACCATTTACCAGTTCCACGGCTGTTTCATACACGGTCATCAGAAATGTTACCCAGGAGAGCTTTTCAACAGTTTTTTAGGTAAAAGTATGGGGGTTCTGTACAAGAATACAATGGAGCATGATAAAATTTTACAAGACCTTGGTTTTTCCCTTAATGTCACGTGGAGTTGTGAATTTGAGGAATTACAGAAATCATCAGATTACATATCAGTAATGAGAGGCATCACTTTTATTGAGCCTTTACAACCTAGAGATGCTTTTTACGGCAGGAGAGTAGATGCAACTAAAACATATTATAAATGCACCGTAGATGAGAAAATAGAATATTTAGATTTCACAAGTTTATATCCTTATGTTAATAAGTACTGTCACTATCCCCTTGGTGAACATCGAGTAATATCTTCAGATATGTGGGGTGATTCTGTTGATATAAATGGTATAGAGGGTCTGATAAAATGTTCTGTTTCCCCGCCACGTAAGCTCTATCACCCTATATTGCCTATGAGGTATAAGGGTAAGTTATATTTCACGCTGTGTAGGGCCTGTGTAGTAATAGCAGATTGTATCTATAACAGCACTAGTGACAAAGAGGATTATTTTACTGCTTTTTATGGATTCTTTAAAGGAGCTGAATACTCATGCACTCACAGTGAAGAGAGACGTATGCTAACAGGTACATGGGTCTCATTTGAGCTACAGGAAGCAGTGAAGGCTGGGTACAGAATAATTAAGGTGTATGAAGCTTGGCACTATGATGACGTTGCTGTATATGATGAATCAACCAAGACTGGTGGCTTGTTCACAGACTACATCAATACTTTTCTCAAAATAAAACAAGAGAAAAGTGGGTGGCCTGCCTGGGTAAAGTCACCTGAAGATCGTCAGAAATACATTGATGAATATTATGAAAAAGAGAGTATAGTTTTAGATCCTAAAGGCGTGACCGTCAACCCTGGGTTGAGGGTTGTGGCTAAGTTAAAACTGAACAGTTTTTGGGGAAAATTTGGTCAGAAAGAGAACCAGACCAAGTCTGTATACATTTCAGACCCTGCAGAATATTTTAAGCTTTTAAATGATAAAAGAAAAGAAATATGTAATGTCCAGCTTGTAAACGATGACATGATTTTCATAGAATATCGTTCTAAGAAAGAGTTTGTTCAATCCAATAGCAGGGTAAATGTTGTAATAGCTGCATACACAACAGCTCATGCTAGATTGAAATTATATTCTGTTTTAGCTCCTTTAGGTAAACGGGTGCTCTATTGTGATACTGACAGCGTCATATTTAAATCTAAAGCTGTGCCTTCACCTGATTCTCCAGAATATACTCCACCTACTGGGGATTTTTTAGGACAGCTGACAAATGAGCTCCCTGAAGGTCATGTGATACAGGAATTTGTGTCTACAGGACCTAAAAGTTATGCTTATAAAACATGTGACAGTCATGGGGTTAAAATGAATACTGTGTGTAAAATCAAAGGCATAAATCTGACCCAGAGTGTGAGTGAGAACATAAATTTTTCTACTATGCGTGAAATGCTTCTGACAGAGTTAAGAGCTAGAGCCGGTCAGGAAATATATAAACCCCTGAAAATACCTGTGCGCAATGAGAGTTTTATAACAAGGGAAAAAAAAACAGCAACTATTCGTACTGTAGAGCAGTTGAAATGCTTCCAATGTGTGTTTTCTAAGAGGTATGTTCTATATGACGGTGAAACAGTACCATTCGGGTACTAATAAAAGAGAAATAGACTCACGGCATTGCATGTACTGTATCGTTAATATGTGCACTTTCAATAAAAAAACTTGGACTGCATTTTCCTGAGTTGTCTTTTATATGTAGAACATGTTTGAACATGGAACCTGTATCAGAAGCAGGATCTAGCAGTAAGAACCAATATATGATGAGTGAATCAATGTCTATGGGTCTAGAATATATATTATAACATGCGAGTTTAAAGTTGTTTTTTTATGCACCCCAGCTGGAGAAGTCATTATTCAAGGGTGCTGCTTTTCACTGCTCTTATCGATCAATATCCTCATTTTCGTCCCCAGACGAGATGACTATACCGTCCTCGTCTCCTCCATTTCCATCATGAGGTAGCATTTCTCTGTAGTGATCCACGGGTGTGTGCTCGGCATCTATGATCATTGCCAGCAAGCGCGCAAACTGTGATTGGTCAAGGTCAAAGAAAAGGTCCTCATCATCCCTGGAAGTTATAGTGAACCAGTTATGAGCAGTTTTTTTCCACAGTGAAACCCAGGGTTTCACATTTAGTAGAGACGGGGCAGTTCATGTACAGCAAGTCTGATATATCATCCTCATTTTCTATGAGGTCATTCCAGTACTCCTCATCTATCTCAATATCTGTTGACTCTTCTTCACCATCCAGAGGGTTTTGTTTCACACAGAAACTTTTGACAGAGTAATTCAACGTAATATCACCGAAATACAGCCAGAGAGAGACTAAAGGTGACGGGTGGTATACAGCACACAGACACGTGGGCTGATCTGGATCGTCAGTATCCGATCTTCGCACCTCATAATAAGAATGAAAGTTTTCTCCAGGCATGACTGTGGTCAGTTTTTCAATTTATACTTTTAGAAGAGAAACGTCTATGATGTAGTAGAGAAATGTGTATCTGTAACCTACTCCTGAGGAAACATGAAGACACGTTCCAGCTGAACAGACCCGTTATAAGATGACCACTGTCCACTGATAAGGCTGATTTATAGGTCAATCTATCTTAGACTTTGGGGTTTTCAGGTAGGGAGTCAGCCCACCAGAAAAGGTGGGTTGGGGGTTTCTAGAATAGGAGGGGATGAGTAAGGGGCAAAGGTCATTAGGTACCTAGGACCTCCTAGGCGTCTTACCAGCCGGGAAGGTGGAGGATGACCCGCTCAGTGCTCCCCTCTGACGGTGGTTCCTTGAAACAAACTGAACGCTACGGCTCACACCCCCATCTAACGAGATTTTAGAGAACCACCGCGAAGCATACCGGCACGCGTTGAGGATTTAATATTTTACTGTCAACACGGAATTCGCTGAAAACGCTACAAAATGGCTTTTATTTTTGTGAAAGACTACATCAGACGTTTACTGAGGAGGTATGGGATCATATTTATCTGTTCACAGACATCTTTAGAGTATTTAACGTCCGTTTATGGGTGTGAAATAAGCCCCATACATCGTAAGTGGAGTGACGTAGTGCGACAGAAAGTTAAGCTTACGTGATACCCCTGTTATCATTTCTGCCCTGACGTGAGGTCATAAATTGATTATCTCTTTCGTCTCTCATATTATACAGAGTGGTGCCAGCTCAGGACAGCTGGATGGGCTTGGAGAACCAGCCCGTCTTAACTGGCGGGCAGTGCCAAGACGGTGTGGTTGCAGTGCCTGCTCACGATGCCCTGACTACAGTGTCGCCCCAAGACGGTCAAGCGGTAGTGACTGCCCAACCCTGCCCCACTGTCGTTTCATCTCTAGACTCTGGAACACAGCCCAGTACATCGATCGTGACCTGGACTGTCCCTGTTCAGCAAATGAAGATAGAGATTGAGAAAATAAGAAAGGAGAAAGAGGGACTGTGTAAATATCTTGTTCTTGTTGAAAACGATAAGAGTTTTCAGATTTGTTATCCTCTTCAGGATACCATAGAACGAAGCACTCAGACTGGAGAAGAACAGGAGTGCATTATCTCAACCAGCACTGACAGTATTGCATCTAGTGCAGGACTCTCTTATCCCGCTGAAGACGGGGGTATTATAAGTGTACCGGTACTACAACCCGTTAGTCCTGAAGTCCGGGAGGGGGAGGATTCTTCCTTTGATGCAGGTAACAACGACAGTGTAAAGCCTGCTACTGCTGACAACAGGGACTCCGAGGAATCTTCCAGTGATGCAGGTCGCATGGTCTGTCCAGAGCCTGCTGGTGATGAAAACAAGAACTGTACAGAGTCTTCCATTGATACCAGTCCAATTGTCTGTGTTGTGCCTGCAGGTACTGAAAACAGGGATTGTGTGGAGTCTCACTCTAGTCCTAGTAAAGCAGACTGTGTGCAGCCTTCCACTACAGATAGTCATGTAGCCTGTCTGCAGACTCCAGCAGATGCTGATCATCCAGACTGTGACCTGTTTTACCATGATACTGAGTTTGATTTGCAATCTGTAGAAGGTCAATCAGGTGTCAGTTCTCTGAAGAGTATGGAGAGCGTGGCAGTCTCAAAAAGTCAGAGTGAAGTACCCTCACCTTCTGGTGAAGCTTCAGGGATTTCCTCTCAGGACACATCTTACAACAACAGTTTCACACCAGTCAGACCTATTAGTTATGGTAAAACAGCTGTTTTCCAGCGTTTTAACCTTGACCTCAGTCCCTCTTCACACTTTTTTAAAGACACAGTCCCCAGCGTCACTGCGTCAGAGGCTTCTTACAGTGCCAACCCCAGGAGAGCAAGGAGGAAGCGAGAGTCAGACATGAATGCATCGGACATCATGAGTGAGCTTAACTCGCCTGTAGCACTATGCACTCGTTCAGGCATACGCCGCAGGCTTAGTTACACAAAATAGACTTCATGCTTAACAACATAGGATTTATGCTTAACTCCGGTCATGCTTGTTCTATATACCGGTACATGTTTCCTAATTTAAAAACATATCTGTGAGTTTATGTTTATGTTTTTAACCTATATTCTTAGCTATGCTAAGCATACATAACAGCTGTCATATATAGAGAGCTGTGAGATCAAAAGAATAACAAAGTAAAGAGAGACATATATTTTAATCATATTTTATTAGCCGTGGATAAGTAAATACAAGGAAAGATCAGTGTGATTATGATAAATAGAATCTGAGAATTTAGGATAAGACTTCTGACTCTGTTAGACACTCAGGTATGAATAAACACCTGAATACTTTAGAATAAATATAACTGCTTAAGATATGTATAAGGATAATCCACACTTTAAAGAACATGATATTTTATGGAGAAACTAGTACTAAGAGCATCTTTAATAAAAAATGATACATAGAGGATGGTATGTAAACTGATTTATTTATTTGCCTATATGTTCACAGCAGCAGTGAGGGTATAATCTTTCTGCATCCCATTCGCTTTATTTTATTACAGTGACAGCCCTATTAGAATCTATTTTAAACATAGAATGGAAAGTAGAGAAAACTATCAGTGACACGCTCTCAGGTAAAGCTGAGCTAAAATTCATTTGTAAACGCAGATTCCCCTTTTTCATTGTAGGCCATACAGTTCCATCTGACTCCTCCCTTATATCAGGTTCTAAGTCAAAAGCAAATAATGTGTATCCCTTGGCAAACTCACTATGTGTAATGTATAACCCTTCATCACGACCATCAGTGAAACGTTCCCGACCATAGAGAGCCATATAAGCCTCTATAAAAGATGACTTATGATGATTTGTATCAAACGTCATCTGGAGAGCTTTCTGAGGTACACTTTCACCGTCCACTGTCAGATTAAGGTACTTTATGTTGTAATGCTGGAAATTAAAAGGGTTTTTAGAATAGGACCCCACCGTTGCCTGCTCTGAGACTAGGCCACAGATTAATCTGGAGGGGACATTCCCCAGGTACATATTATCAGCGTTAAAGCAGTAGTGACCTTTAGAGAGGGAGTATTTTTTAACATCTGTTTTGAGATAGGGGTACAAAGCTGCCCAATTTTTTTTATCCATCACCTTCTGCTGTATAACTAAAAGTTTAGGTGTAGGTGTTACCATACAGACTGACAGAGATGCATAGGTTATCTCAGTCTTGTAATCAGGAGTAGTAGCGGTGACATTAAATGGAAAACAGGGGGAGTAGGCCAGAACCTTAATTTCAACTCCACACCATTCAATATGTACCTGTTTGTCCAGCACACATCTGAAAGAATTGGTCCCATCATTTCGAATGTTTGACTTTTTTCTGAGTACAGAGCACGCACTGTGAGCCCTGAGTTACCCACACCGCCTCGGGTGGCATCCATTGTACCTGTGTCCTTATGCCACAACTGTGCTTGGAGATGAGTGTTTTTTGATTGTGTGTCATACTTAAACAAAGTGTTGAAGTATGCCTCGTAAGGATAGTTGGAATTAGAAGTAGTGAGTAATTGTTTCTGAAGATATATATCTACTTGAGAAAACATGGAATGAAGAAAATTATTAACAGGACCAAAATCACCTATGGTTGTCCCTGCTGCAGCTGCAGGTAGATCGGTGTTATCTGATTTCCTGACACATACTTTGACTGTTAGATATGTGCGTCGTAGATCTATATATCTATTACCTGAATTTGGTATTTCAAACTCCAATCCAACATCCTGATTAAGCTGATTAAGAGGCTTGTAATCAACATAGCTAACCTGTTGTACACCAACATTGACTGTAGGCATAGTAAATAAATCCATGCTTTCACCTATTCCTACACTACTGTGCTCATCTACCTTTGCAACTTCATAGGCCATGATTATTTAGTTGTTATTTCACAGAGCCCTAGCAAAAGACACACGATATTTTTTTAAAAAACCCTGGATGAATAACTAAATTGAATGAGTGTTTCTTTTTGTCAGAGCATCAACCATAAGTTCCTCCAGGGTCTGGGGGTCTGAATCACCTCCGCTGCTGCTGCTGCTGGCTGCTCTAGAGGTGTAGTTGACTGAATCTAGCAGGCTGTCAGCTAGAGCTGAGTAGCGTATAACTGGTTTAAAAGAAGTAGATGCCGGACAGACTTTAGGACTTCTGAATTCAAAACCTTGAAGAAGATCTATAGATTTGTCTGTAGGAGCTGGTTGTGGGGTGTGCAGATCCTCAGAAGGTGTAGATGGTGAAGCAGTAGACGGATCAGCTCCACGTCCAGGGGGGATTTCTGTTTTGTTTTTCTGATCAGGGGAAACGTCTATTCCTTCCTCTCCAAGAGGTGTAAAGTAACCTGTAGAATCTGCTTCCTGGAGATTTTCTTTGAAGTTAGAATCTGCTGGCCACTCTGGAACCCGTCCTAGGCATTCGTCAGGTGCTGTAGAGTGCTGATCCCTGTCATCTGACTCACCTGTAGGTGATGGAATACCCTTGTTGACGCTGGTTCTGCTAGAGAAGTCAGAGGAGTGTCCTTTATGCGACTTGTCATGCACCTTGTTTACATGTGGGGGGCAGTCTGTAGGGATGGTACGACCCGGGAGTCCACCTGAGATAGGAGACAGAGGAATCACTTTTTCAGCATAGATTTCCCTGTTCACCTCTAAATATGTCACTTCATCCACCGTATCCTCGTCTTCTGCAGAGAAGAACTCAAAATGGATTTTTGTCCTCTCACTATGGGGGGTGGGAAAAAAAGACTCATCGCGCTGACCCCCACCAAAACCAGTCTGTGTCCCCATGTTAGTCTTCTTAGAGGAAGAGTTATGTGCTCCAGGGTACTCCAAACCTGTAGATCCCAGAGACTCCATGTTTCCAGCAGCCTCATTAGGTGTATTCTCAACTCTGCTGCTGAAATTTCTAGGAGGTGGGGGTGGCGGGTATGTATCAGGGCATGATTTAGGTCTCATGTAGCCCTGGGAGTCATGCCAGATGGGATCACTGTTGCAACGTGTTAGGTTTCTCTCTCTGTTGCGACCCCTTAACATTCTCCTTAGACGCTCAGTAATGGACACCATAGTCCTGACTATGTGATAATATGAGAGAGACAGAGAGAGAGAGAGAGTCTAGCTAAATATGTCTGAATGTTTCTTTTTCTTATACGTCCGGGCTTTTTTCTTCTTAGAAGTGATCCCTGTGTTAGAGACTCCCTGTCTTTTAGTGCCTCCAGTCTTTTCAGCTCTAATTCTGTGCACTGGTGGGTACTCCGTCTTTAGGGTACTCACCTCTCCGGTCTCACGTGGTGCTGACTCACTATTCTTTTCATCTAACTCATGGGTGACTGCTTCGACCCTCTTTACCTCTGATTTAGCTTGTTTAGATGTGATCTCATTTTCACTCAGTACCGGGGGTTTAGAGACCTGTGGGGGTTCTACATGGTGTGATTTTTGAGGTCTTAAAACTATAATTCTACCCACTCTTTTTTTTTATCCATATCTCAATCGACCCTTTAAGTCTCTGCTTGAAGGGGAGGATCTAGTAATTATGTTCTCTAAATGACGTGTTAACATCTTGTTTCACTATCTGGAATGAAATGGAGAACACAGGTGACAATCCCTGCTGATGTCACTTTCTGGTTCTTGTTTTCATCCTTTAAGAAAACAGTAATATGGTCGAATTCAGCATATCTGACAGGATTATAGATAATATGATCATACTCATAATTTTTTATCATAGTATATGGTCGGGGGGTGGTCGAGTCTGTGTTAACTGTAGGTGTCAAGGGTATAGTATTCATACACTTCACACAGATGTTCTGTATACCCTTATAACCCCCTGGCTCAGGTGTTGTAACTGGAGGAGCCGGGGTAGGGTTCAGAACAGTTGATAATGGGTTAAAAATCCTTAAAACAGGTAGTCCTGCTCCCCCTACACTCTGTAAGGTTACAATATCTGTGCATATGTAATATGACTTGTGTGCTTTAGTGTACACTTCCATGCAGCATTCAACTATGCCACAGGACCATTTTCCCCTCTCCAATGTGATACGCTCTGGAAGTTTGACAGTGAAAGACGCTCCATTGTTATCCGGGTGTAATAGAATGTCATCTTTTCAATTCAGAAACATGTAGAAACCTCTCATTTTATGTCCTTAGTATCCTTAGCTGAAACCCAATCGTTAAACTTAGCTGGATAGTTCTTGAAACTTACAAAATATTGCTTCACACCATTGACTGTTCTTTCTTTTAATATTTGATCTATTTCATAATGCTTATTTACATCTGGTGTAGCACCTTGAAGCTCAGACCCGTAGAAAGTCCCTTTCACCTCCTCACCCTTGAGATCTTTTAACAGGTATACCGGTAGTCCATCTCTGATTGTAGCTTTCACAATTTCAAATACCTCCTCTGTCTATTTTGGTTCATAATCTTTAGTGAAGGGTCCTTTTTTTACAGCAAGACGTACTTGATCACCGACTATAAACCTTCTGCTTTGAGTTCTTATTTTCTCTTTTTTATGGCTAGTTCTGATGTTTTTTTAGTTACCCTGCTATACTGGTATTTGGATATTTCATCACTGTTTTCTTCTGTGACATTAATGGGTTCTGTACCTATACTTGAGTGAACCGTTCTATTGTAAGAATTTGTTATTTTTGGTAAAACATCTATCCATTTGTATGTTTTTTTACTAAATAAATATTTAGTTATACGGTTCTTTATAGTTCTTATGCAACGCTCAGCATATGAAGCCTTACCATCATTGTAAGCTATATAATGTTTAATATTGTGTTTTTTAAATAAGTCTTGAATCTTATTTGCTGTGAATTCATTACCAGCATCTGTACGCAAAATATTTGGTACTGCTTTTTGGAATACCTGAGAGAAACCTGCACTCACATCCTCAGCACTCTTGCTTTTTAGACTCTCTGTATATGTCTGACGAGAGAAAATATCTATACAGAGTAATACAAATTTATGACCTTCATTGAACCATGAGAGAGTATGCATGTCCATCAAATCAGCGTCCCACATGTAATTTATTTTGGGGGATATTATTTGGGAAAATGTACTAATCTTAGAAGGGGTAGAGAATCTCAAGTGTGTTTCTTGCTGATTAAGCCATGTTTTAAACTGTGTTTTTAGCTGTTTTTTTTGTTTTGCCATCGTGTTGAAAAACTGTCTTGTTTACACCACTGAAACTACCTGGTTTAGAGGGGTTGTAATAATTTCCTTTAGCTGATTCAATCTCCCAATCTTTCTTTTTCCGACCCCGCCCTTTTTTCTTAGCACGCCCCATTTTATTTTTTATTCTATATCTATAGAGTTATCCAGGTTCTTTTAACTTTTTTAACCTCAGGTTCTAAGAGAGCTGTGCTTATATCGTCATTTGCTCTTGCTGCTACCGGCAGTGTACCAGATACTATAACGTCAGAGATCTCATTTTTACTCTCACAGCTTTTCAAATATGAAATGAAATCATTTACACTGAAATCATCGTCTGTGACTGAGTTCAATAATTCTGTGTTTGTAGGCTCCAGAGTAGGTGATTCGGGAGTTGCTCCCGACTCTTTCTGAGTGCTTAAATGATGATGATCTGAATGAGAGAGTTCTTCAGACTTCTTATATTCTGAGTAAGGTACAAGAACAAATTTCTCGGTGTGCTTCATTCTTTCAATAAAGCTTTCCCTGCTAGAAAAGCTACAACTTTCCCCACCTTGAGAAGTAGTCCTCTTTTGGTCCTCCAGGGGGAACCTTTTCGACACCCCAATCTGCGAAGATCTTTCTTGTACACTGACACAGTTTTTAACTCACTGGGAGTGAATTTTATGTTCCCTGCAAGTGTGTTTAATATAATCTCACAAATAGCCAGTACCTGATCTTCTGTAGCTATCTTTAAAAGAGCCTGTCTCTGTTTCTTGGAAGGAGGATTAGCAATAAATTCCAAAAACTGCCTATTCTTATCAATTCTACTAGAGCTCATAATAAGAGTTATCTGAATGACTCTACTGAGTCCGGAAAGAAAAGATAAGGGGAAAGAAAAACCTTACCTTACCCTAAAGGTGTGTAAACTATTGTGGGGCTATCTGGTGTGACGCATGTTCGTAACCTCATTCCGTCTCTACATTCCTGAGTAAGGTCTAAAAATAAATAGCTATATTTGACCCCTCCAGTTGCATCGTGATAAGCCTCTAACAAAGCATGGGGAGCCTGAGGGAAGACCTGACGTGCTAGATATGATATTTGACTGCTGTCCCTGGGATTTTTAAATAAAACTAAATACTGTGTGTTAAGGCTCATAGTTCTATTATATCCTCCTTTATGAAATATGTTCTGTGTCAGGTATATAACGCTAATGCCAAGATGATGTGATTCCACAAGAAAAATCTCTAGCATTTCTTCTGATTTTTGAACACGAGTAATCATATCATCCAGAACAATCAATTTATGACTCCCAACACCTAACCCTTGTATGTCTTCTTTACTTGGCATACCTTTATGAAAAATAACATGAGGTAATCGGTCTTTAATTTCAAGATACATGGGTTGCTCCACAGTATAACAGTATAGAATAGAATGAGGAATATCAGCGTCAGCATACATATCTTTCAGGCTAAACAGTAATTTTTTGATGAAAGTGGTTTTACCCGACCGTGAAGGTCCTGAAACACACATTGTACAGGATCTTTTAAGAAGGAATTCATCTGCTGTTACTGTCTCACGTTCCATCAGGGATGACATATCACAGGAATTATTTCTTTTTGATCAGGATAACTTTTGAAAGATACAATACTCACAACTAGGCAAAAGAAGTCTCAGTCATGCGGTAAATATCATTATATATAATGTTCTGTGACTTGGGGTTCCTCTTCTTGCAATGTCTATACCCTAGAAAGAACGCAGCCAGAAAGATTCCTAAAAATACAAGCACAGTCACACATGTTACAGCTATGTCCCTAGGTGAGAGGTGAGTACTGCCTACTGTCGTGACGTCTGTAGTGTACGCCCCCCAGGTGCTGCTGTCATACCCACTGCTCACTAACCCTTCAGGGGATGTGAACCTTTCAGAGGGTGTGGTATCCTTATCGATCAAAGGAGATGTTTGATGTGTAGCATAGTCAGAGATGGTGGTTTCTTCACAAGGCATGTTTAACGTTATGTTGACTGGTGAGCATTTACGGATGAGAAGTGCTCTCTCCTCTAGGCATACCAACTCCTGATTTCCAGTGACGTAAAGGCGTTTCAGAGAAATCCAGACTTCGACACTAAAAGAGGCCAGAGATCTAATCGATGTATTCTGTATGATTAATATCCTACACACTCTCGACTCAGTCTCAAACATAGGTAGGAATTCTATGTTTGGTCCATCACAGAGTACAACCTGACTGTTACCGGTGCAGAGACAGACCGCTGGAATTCCACAATTCCTAACGCTCACCTGAGAATTAACTATCACCATACACACCACAGAAAAGCTGAAGTGTAGTATCCTCATCATTGCGTTGAGTGTGTCAATGTATCTGAGCAGCCTCCCAACTTATTCAGAATTAAGCTATCACCCTAGGAATTTCTATATGTATAGGAGTGTTTCATGGTTATCAGCTATGGTACTACTTTATTAACACCTAGATAAAACAAGAGAAGATATGATAAATGTAGAGTGATTTTTCCAGTAATGAGAAGTGCTTTATTACTCTACTAGATATTCCTGGGGTTATTAATATGATAACATAAACTGCTGACCGCTGAATGAACCCTGACTGGTTACAATGTATAAGTACACCTTTTGATCATAATAGGATAATAGTCACTATGTATACTTGCTAAATCATGTGTGTGCACAATTGTGCTATGAAGCATATATCAAACATAGAGAGTATTATGAAATGATTAAAATATTCATATATGTATGCATGGGGTGGGTGGGTGGATAGGTGGTGTGTAGGTGGTGAGGAGAGAAGCATGGTGAGGTCATCTAAGGACAGTTTTTCACGCTTTAGGTCCCGCATTAGCGCTTTAGCACTGAAAACTCCATAGACCAAAAGGTTGCAAGTACCTTAAAGCTACTAAGCTGGTATCTGGCGAGAAGAGTGCTCATAAGAGCTGTCAAGTTGAGTATCAGTTGCACGCTAAACATTCCACAGTGAATGGGGGAATTATCTCATTGGTTGATAATCCATCCCGCTACCAGGCTATAAAGTAACTTCTATTAATTGCCATTACTTTTACCTCTGATCCATATGACCTTAAAACCTTAGCGGTAATTGACTTTCGTTGCTCGTCTGATTCCTGTGATTCCTGATTCCTAGTGTTCTTCAGGCAAGGTGAAGTTCAGGAGGGTATCTCAAAAAGATTGGGAAACCAGTTCTCACCGTAACTATTTGATCCTGCAGTTCTCCTACATTTCTCACCCTAAGAACAGACTTCCTTGCTTGACCTCTGCTACAAGTGAACTGCACGGAAATAGGTCGAGTTGCAAAATAAGAGACTGGACCCCTCCTATACCACTCCTATAACTGACTCCCTCTTTACAATACAAGAGGGAATCCACTCCAGAAGGTCAGTGAGTTCAATTTTGGAATTATCACCTCCGACAGGATCAATTCCAAATCTTTTTGAGATACCCTCCTCAGAGGGTCAATATTAAAGGTACAAAATCATGAATTCTACCGATTGAACATAATTATACAGATGATTCAAAGTCCGTTGACAAAGGATTGGTAAAGTATCGTGCGTGCAGACACGGGCAAAGTCCAATTGTATTACAGGTAATATTGATGAAGGTAAAAAAACAGTGATATTTTTTCCCCCCCTTTGAATCCTCATGGGGATCATTTTGGTATATGGATCATCAAATTCGACCTAGAAGTGGTGGAAAGTTCCCTGTTCTAGGCATTGCCAAAACTTTGCACTAGTGCTGTCCCGTAGTGATTGTGAATAACGCTAAACCCCCGTAGGCCTAATGTCACGTTTCCCCAACCTTTTAAGGGGGGCTAGGGGCTAGGGGCTTGTCATACAGGTCGACAGGTGGACTACTCAAGGTACTGGTATGCGAACGTCATCAGGTGAACCCCAATAATTTAGGGAAATGTAGTTTCGCATGTGCCATCGTAGGCGATAACTCCGATGGCTTTAAACTATTACCTTCAGCTATACCTTGCAAATACCTGTCGGGCTTCGACGTTTTAGTTATTTTCTGTTTCGCCACTTGGTGACAGCATAGCATATTCCTTTAGCTGCTGTTGTATTGAATTGAGACAAAATGGGTACAGTAACTACACCTATGATTTTACCTGCCTAAAACCATCAATCAAGTTAGCCAACCTTCCTTGCATTGCAGAATAGATTATGGCTAGATGTATTACTCACTTCAAATACTTCTGTGAGATACCTATTGGTCTGAAAGATATCTTCTTTTCTATTTTCGTAAATGTGTTTAATGTGAAAGCAATATTAGGGGTAGCCTATTGCCTAGGACAATGATGATGATACCCTCCATTGATAGTGCTTTTCGAATGTCTTGTTAGATACATTACTACTTCTGTGAAATAATAAGAGGCATGTACAAAATTTGAGAATTTGAAGCTGATGAAGCTGCAAATCTTTATGTAACGAATGCGAATGTGTAAGTTAAGCTCATTGTAGGACGAGATCATTTAGGGTCAAAATACTATCGACCTCCATTGAAGGCAGGTGGCAGCAAGTGAAATGACAGTATGAGATGTTCTGCCACAAGGTGGTGCCACTGGTGAGGTGGCTTCGGACTGTGGCTTCAGTCTAAAGGGTTACAGTACCATCATTACATAATGGCTCTAGGCCCCTAAAATCGAAATGGCGACATGGGCCTTTTTTTGGCTTAGTGACATGGGACATGAACCTTTCTTTAAAATCGACATGGTGATATGAACTTTTCTTAAAATCGACATGGGGACATGGACTTTTCTTAAAATCGACATGGAGACATGGCAATTTCTTAAAACCGACATGGGGCATGGGGACCCCCATCAAGGGCCCCTACATACATCTCTGTGCATACATACGTCTCTGTGCAGTGTCCAATGCAACTGTGCCGATTATGATGTGCCGTGTGCGTGTGTATGCCTATGGGGTAGATTTACCTAAAGACGTCCGCTCCTGTGTATGTATTCTATGGGATATCTTTGGTGGATAGTAGCTCTGAAGGTTAATTCAAAACAGTGGTAAATTAGCACTACTTTGAATTAACCCGCTGACAGCAGTAGGTACTCATGCATGGTAAATGTAAATGTATCATTATCATAGATGATATTTAAGACAACTGGACTGAATATACCTTTTTGAATCTCTATGTACTTTTTATCAATTTCCTTAAATCTTTTATGAGAGCATTCTAGCTTCCCCACATCCATCTTGAGACAACCGCCAACAATACTAACTAAATTGAGAGTCTCTCCTTTGTGTGCCCTTACCTAAACAGGCATGCTCATGTGTGCTTAATGTAGGAGGTGCATGAGCTCTTATTAAAAATGTGCGTACATTGCTTATGGACGACCTAAGGTATGAGGTGGTTGGCTCATAGTGAAATTCTTAAGATAAAACAGAAATACTTAAAGCAAGTCAACCCTGAGTACTTGCAGAAGCTATTATACAATGTCCATTGCTGTTAGTATCAATAGTAAATCGTATACTAAGTGGTATTATGACACCGCTACTTTTGATCTAGTAATTAAGAGTTAGGGCCAAGGAAACGTATGGGGAAAACGGAAAACTAGGCGACAGGCGGACGACTCAAGGTATGCGGACGTCTTTAGGTGAAACTACTCTAGTTAAGGGTTTAGGCCAAGAAAATATATGGGAAGACGGAAAACAAGTAATGATGACGTCTTTAGGTGAACCTAATCTAGTATAAGCATAAAAGGTAACGACCATGGGAGCAAGGTCCACTGCACGATATTGTCCATAGAATAACACTATTTTAAATGTGCAGCCGAGTAGCCCTAGCCATTCAAACGGTTGAAAGGCAGACCGTCGTTCAAAGAACACAAACGACAATGGGAAATTCATGATGCAATTAAATATTTGTGACAGCTTTGAGTCACTGCTCTCGATTTTAATCGGCACACATAAGGCACTTTACTCTCTTTTTCCTCTTCATTCTATATGATGTAATATTCGTAAAATTTAATAACCCATAGGTGATATTCATAAATAATCCATGGGTTGGTTGTGATGGATATTCTAATAGCCCCCCTCCCATCTTTCTATCCCCTACTACTGGTATCTCGGTTCATATACACATATCCCTCTGTTGGTGTTTTGCACGGTTACACAATGCAGAAAATAGGATTATGTCTTACACCATAGTAGTAGTGCACTATTGGAGCAGCATGATCATTAAGCAAGCATAATTGGCCTCGTTTATACACTAATGGGTTGGCCAAGCATAAATTTCCCTCAGATCACAAAAACCAAATATGCGGCCAAAATAACTTAATTTTCCGCGTCTTTCTGCACACACAAGAAAGTACCCATTCCCCAAGTGCATCCACCCTGAAATGAGAATTCCTTTTATTGAATTTAAATATTTCCCTTTTCTCTAGTTTTTCATTGGTTTGATGTTTGTTTTTGAAAAGGGGTGCAAATCATTGTGAAATGTTTAATCAACCAGTTGTAGTTATTTCTAGATACGTTATGATTCACTCTGTTAAAAAGCATAGTCTGTGTCATTACAAGAGCCAATCGCTTTTATCTTGAAGTACGCCTTGACCAATGATACATTATTATCCTAATTTGATTCTGAAACATTAGAACCATACGAATTTCTAGGCATTATGAGAAACTTTGAGTGTCTCTGCGCTGAGAATAGTAGACCAACTCTCTCGTCGCATGGCACCTGGGAACCGGATAAGAGACAAAGTCAAAGAGAACGCTGGAAGAAAAATATCATTTATTTATTCACATGGTAACCAAGGTATTGCATTCGTATCAGTTGGTAACAGAACCGGTGGCCTCGCAACTAGAACGGCGATAAAATTTCTAAATTCTATTACAGATAATTAGAAATCCGTCCAAGCCACAACTGTATTTGACATTGGAGTTTTAATAACAGGGATTGGTTATTAACAGATGAGCTGCTCGTGAGTCTCCCCCGGCCTGGCCGAGCTGCTCATATTGATGGGAGTGAAGGGTAGCAGTCCTCAGCTCACATCCAGATGAATACAATGAGAGCTTGACAAGCAGTCATTTAACCATACTGAGGATATGAATACCTATCATTCAGTAAAATGTAAAATGTCACATAATCATCAGCTTCATAATTGTGTAGTAGAAGGGGATATTTTCCTGCTGGTTAATTAGCAGGTGATGAATGTTGATACTTGTGTAGGGGCAGGAGAAGTAATAGGAACAGGGACTATAATATTAACGGTACATGATAGGAAGGTAATGAGTCCTCGTTGACTACGTTCACACAAATGAAAGTGCATTGATATACATGTTGATATAGAAAGGCACACAACTTGAGGTTTATCTTTAAATAGATGAACACATCTTCACTCTATAATCATCACCTTCATCATTCTCCTCATGCCACATCAACTCAATAGTTATATAAAACACCCTTACTAGTATTTATTAATAATGCACCCTGGTATCTGGAAGCATACTTGTATTAGCGATTATAATGAGTTTGGGAGGCTGTCTTGACGATTACAGCTCACACAGAATTGGGGGGCCCTTCGCCGCATCCCCTCCCACCCTCGTCCCCCTGGAGCAAACCTTGTCTCCAGGAGAGCAATTTTCAAGTTCTCATCCTTAATTACGGACATCAATCATGGCCCGTCTTTGTTATCGTGCCGTTTGATTACGCCAGGTGGCACGGCAGTGCTCCGGTGGGCTTTCGGGCTTGGGGATCCTCCAGGCTCCTCCGGGCTCAGCGGGCTTTGGTCCGGGGCCTTGGGGACAGCCGTCGATGGTGTTGTCCCCGTCCGATAAGCCGGCCCCATAGGGCACAGACCGCCGGACCCTACACGATGACGTCATGACGAGCGCACCAAGCCGCCTTATTTTGCACTTGAGACCTCTACAGACAGTAGGCCCTACCCTAAAGGCCGCACCACATGAAACACATGTGTGCCAGTTGGGTGCTTAGGCTGGGGTGGTGGGTGATGGAGATAGTCCAAAGGGTTTTAATCAGCAGATTACCCCTGCTCTTATCTTAACGTCCAAACACACCCTTTGAGCCTGTGTTAATGAATACCTCAATGTGAGTAGTATATGGGTAGGGTTGGATCCATCCCCGGTTGCTAAGTGGGCGATCAACGTCAACAGCTACTATTGTGGAAGTGCTGCTGTTCTCCTCCAGCTGCTGTCTGGTTGTTGGGTAGAGAGCAGCTTGTATTCAGTGCAACCAGCTTGGATCCTTGTTTGGGGTCAAGTTCAAAGTAAAACGGCGCGTCGGCCGCCCCGCACTGCCCGTGCGTACAGGTGTGCGGCGCCTGTTGCTGCGGCTCGATACTGGATGTCCGTTGTTTGACTCGCTCAGCGAGCAGCTCAGGGCTTGAGTAGATGTGCTCGTCACGCTGGGTGGGTTTGAATGTGATGAAGGAGCCGCGGGTTTTAGGGTCTCTACGCAGGGTGGCTCCGTCACCCGAAGGCTGGTAGTTGATGCCACCACCAGCTGGGGGGTCTGCAGGGCCTCCAACACCTCCTCCAGGGTGAGAGGCGCGATCCGCCTTAGTTAGCGGCAGGGTGCCCATGCAGGTGGGCATGGCGCGGCCTGGAGGCGACCGGCCATCCAGGGTGTGGTGGTGGTGGGCGTGGCAGCTGGGGTGGTGGTGAAAGTGGTGGTGGTGCGGGTCGTCGACACCAGAGGGAAGTAGCACCTGTGGTGGTCTTCTCACCTCCCAAATGTGCGTGTACTCTCCTCCAGTGCCGCCCGGCCTGCCCCGCCCCGCCGGGATGGGGGAGTAGGTCTTTGTCCTGTCTATGGTGGCAAAACGCGTCCCTCCCCCTTGTGGAGGTTCAGCTTTAATCTCTCCAGGGCGCGCCGTCCCGTACAATAATGCCTCCTCCTGCCGGACATGGGCAGCCTCCTGGTTCCGCTTCCTGCAATGAATAGGAAAAGAATTAGAAATAAGCAATACAGCTATTTATGTTGTAAATACACAGAGTATGGATCTGAATAATTAAGCTACACTCTCAGCCCCGATTGTAGATATGCAGTACATTGCCCTGTACTGGGTACGGGACAATCTACTGTAGATTCATAAGATTTGTACTAACCAGAGTGCGGTTAAGTATTTGTGATATGGCAAATCTGTAATCAATTAGACACGCACTGCATTCTGATATAAAATTTAAAAAGCAGTCAAGTCATTGTGACATCTACAAGGAACATGTAATTCGCAATAATCAAAGTGGTAGATATTTGACCATGTGCGGGAGCGGATAAGGATGTACGTATTTCGTATCGATGTCTTTTTCGTGGGGTGGCAGTGATACAGATTCTATGGGGGATAACAGAGGTTTTCTTTATTACTGAATAGGCTTCTTCTCATACTTCTGAATAGGTATACAACACGTACAAAGACATTTATAGGACGTGCACCTATTATTCTCAACTATTTATTTCTCTCATATTATGTGTCTCGCTAACCGGTTATGTTCATGCTATTCTCAGCATGACTATACTTTCCTTTCATATTCCCATCCATTCTTAACCCTGTGGTGCCCAACCGCGCCAATTAGCGCGGATTTGGACCTTAAAACACCTACCTGGACATAATTATATAATCACTCAGACACTTCTGCTAGGTCAATTTAGAAAGGGTATCACCTCACGAGCTCAGCACACTACCATTATCGCTGAGTATGCATTATTAGAGGTCTCTTTGGTGCCAATTTGAAAAATTGAGGATGGAAAATCACCATTTTGGCCAATATTACCATTAGGCTGAAAGGGGGGGGGCTGTCAAAAGCACAATTCCCAATAAAGGAAGGGCTATTAAAGTACAAGAAAGGTATTAGCAAAGATAGGCAAAATAATGGTTTTCCATCTCACCCTAACTTTTGCAGGAGATCCTGAATTTGTTTTCAATATCATTTCATTCCTAGTACAAAAAGCTCCCATATTGGTATCAATAGAAATAATTATATTCCTAAATTAGAAGACTTAGAGAAAGAATAGATGACTCAGCCCTATGAACACATGATCAAAGCTCATCAGATAGAATGAATATGTTGTCATTGTTCCCCAAAAAAAAAATTTTGATGTTTTGATATTTATGATAATTGAAAATGTCCACATTTATATTAGGTAAGTAATCTGAACCGTCCTTATGAAAAGCAATATGCAACCAGTATATTACTATCATATTCAAAGCAATTATATAAGAAATAGCTACAAATAGCCTAATAATCCTGGGCACAAAAAGGGTCCTAGATCTGGAGCTTAATTCAAAATATCCTGGGATCGCAACCCCAGCGATCTTAGTGTAGGCACATATCATAAGACCTGGCCGGTCTACCCTATCTAATGCAGTGGTTGCATGCCTGTTAAGAATAGCAAGTCCTGGGATCACTTCACTATTCTTTTTTTAGCACTAAGATCACTGCGATCTTAGTGAAAGAATTGCACAGTGGTTTAACCTGAGTACAAGAGCACTTACAGGGAACACTCCTGATCGAAAGAGTGAATAGCCTGCTGCATACATATAGAGGGGAGGGAAGACATTTGCTGAGTGTCCTTGAGGGTGCTTAGGGCTACTTATGCATTAAGTGCACTGTAAGGTAATTCTTCCCTTCTCTCTCTTTGTCCTGGGGGGAGGGCACAATGCTTCTAATAGGCAAGCATAAATCATACATTCATGGGAATAACTCTTGCATACTGTACGGACTGCACCCTGTGCTCTTTTGTTAGCCCATATGGGGACGGCGAACGATGGTATAAACACTGTTGTGAAGAAGAGTGGCTCCACAGCTTTTCCTTTATTTTGGGACTCTTACCCCTGTGCCCAGTCAGTACATCTTGGAATAGTGTAGGAGGGCTGAGGCTAAGATCGATGCGATCTTAGTGCTGGCTAGGAAATGTGAACACAGTCTATTCTTAAGATCGATTAATAGGATAAGGTAGAATAATTCCTAAGATCGCTGAGGTTGCAATCCCAGGATGTTTTGAATTAACCTCCTGGAGGTTAATTCAAAACATCCTGGGATCGCAACCCCAGCGATCTTAAGAATTATTCTATTAAGTGATCTCAAGGTCAGACTGCGTTCACATTTCCTAGCCAGCACTAAGATCGCATCAATCTTAGCCTCGGCCCTCCTACACTTTTCCAAGAAGTACTGACTGGGCACAGGGGTAAGAGTCCCAAAATAAAGGAATAGCTGTGGAGTCACTCTTCTTCACACCAGTGTTTATACCATCGTTCCCCATCCCCATATGGGCTAACAAAAGAGCACAGGGTGCAGTTGACCCAGTACAGTATTCGAGTTGTTCCCATGAATGTATGATTTATGTTTGCCTATTAGAAGCATTGTGCCCCCCAGGACAAGGAGAGAGAAGGGAAGAATTACCTTACAGTGCACTTAACGCATGAGTAGCCCCAAGAGCCCTCAAGGACACTCAGCAAACATCCTCCCTCCCCTCTATATGTATGCAGCAGGCTATTCACTCTTTTGATCAGGAGTGTTCCCTGTAAGTGCTCTTGTACTCAGGTTAAACCATTGTGCAATTCTTTCACTAAGATTGCAGTGATCTTAGCGCTGGAAAAGGAATAGTGAAGTGATCCCAGGACTTACTATTCCTGGCAGGCCTGCAACCACTGCATAAGATAGGGTAGACCGGCCAGGTCTTATGATATGTGCCTACACTAAGATCGCTGGGTTTGCGATCCCAGGATGTTTTGAATTAAGCTCCTGGCTTTTCACTGGTGATGATGCCATTGCACACTTCCGTACCTGTACAGGCACCCATCTAAAGCCTTTTAAGAGCCGCACAATGCCATGAAACGTTCCTTTATCGTCATGATGCATTCATGTTGTATTCGTGCATCATGGGAACCCCCATGTCGTTAATACACTCCCAAATAGTCGACATGGTCTGTGAATGATACCACTATGAGTTACCCAGCATTTTATTCATTTATGCATCATGACGACAAATGGTACACATGATCTATAAATACCCTATGCATTTCCTAAAAGGACCAAGACACCAGGAGGCACACCATGGAGGGGACGTGTCACGCCTACCAGGTGCGACTTATCTGCACCTCCTGCTCCTGTTTTCCACTGGCATGAAATTATACACTGCCTGATGGTTGCCCCTGCCAGACTCCAAGAGTTCAAACAGAAAGACAAAGCTGTGCACAGCACTAGAATCCATCGGACCAATCCGGACCAAAGAGGCCATCCTCTTATTATACTCTCCTTTGAACGTGAACTATTTGAAAGTTTTTTTGATTCACAGTTCACCCTGCACTAGGTTTCCCTCCTGTGTAGTCTTTCTAGATTAGAAAACTTCGTGTTTTATGCTGTTTTCCCCCTCAGTCCCTTTGTATTAGGATTTAGGTAGATGAGCAGGTTTTACTTGGAGGTAGTAAAGTACGTGACTTCCACTACACAAGAAGCCTGTATCAGAGGTTTCATCTCGACTGCCACTTTTGACCTTTATGTATAGGGAAGCCTTTCATAATGCACTTGTCTCTGGCTTTGATATTGTACCTACCTCCTCAAGTGAATAAGGCCAACTATAAGGGTCGTTATGCATATCAGCAAGGCCACACCTACGATGATGACAACCGTTATGCCTGAAAAGAAAAAGCAGAATGTCATCACATGTTGTCCTCCAAGTATTGATCCAACAAAGAAGAAAGGTAACTCAATTTTGGTACGATACAGAAAATATTGAGCACATATACATCATGCCCTCATAATGGTCCCCTCCTCATTTTTACCCTTTACACCTGCACACAGCCTTCTTTGTAACAGTTTCTGCGCACAGGTGGTCTGCGTTGACGTCATTGTGCGCATGCTAGGAGGCTGTCTGGTCTGTCTAAATGCACCTACCACTATATGTACTCAATGCCCATATCTATTATAGATAACGTGACTGTGGGCGACATCAGAGGCATGTACCTAGTGCAGTCCTTGTGTATTTCTCTTTGCTTCTTGTGGTGCCAGGTCAATGGTCAGTCCATGCCGATACAAAGTTTATGATCACTGGCAAACAACAGTCCTTTATCAGCGAAATTCGATGATCCAAGTCTACAGAATCAGGGGTTTGTACTGTGGTGGAACTCCAACATAGGCCTATGTGCGGGGAGTTAACTATTCATTATGTGTGACATGTACTGGGAATAGCGACCTTAATGTACCCTGCACCAAGGGCCCTTTTCGCATATCGTGTCACATGTGTTAAATGAATGTCCCATTATGAAGAATTGCTTATGTAGCTGTAATATTCGACATCAACAAAGCAATTCTAACGATCTTATGTTATGGAGACCTCTCTTCTTGTTATATTCCACCTAACCCCCCTAATCATAGTGTATGCATTGCCATCCTCAATTTGAATTATGAAATGGCTGGTCCCAAGCGATTACAAAAAGACTTCATTCGATATGTAAGCTGGATCTTATCTCAAGATGAAATTAAGTGAATTTAGTCTTGCAGTGATATGCAGCTCCAAAGCTTCTGATATGATTCTGTTTAGGCGGGTTCTTGAATGTACTAAATCAACTGATAGGCAACGACATCACGACAGATAATGATTATATTCTCACAAAGGCACCATTATGGGTGAATAATTAGAGTAGAAAAAAATGTTATCTTTTGACTTAGATTGGGGGTGAGGTGGCGTAGGCCCAGAATCACTACCAACCACTAGACTATGGAGAGCACCCGATGAGAGAGACAAGGGTTAGTGTTCTGCTGTATGGCTTCAGAGTAAAGCAGGAGTGGCGTGTGAGGTTCAGCGGCGTTCCTGATGACCACCAACACATGATTCTGGTGACGGAGGAAGCCAGCCTAACACCCAACAGGATTGATGGTAACTTGGCGCCCATATTACCATGCAATTACCGCCGGCCCCGACTTGCACTTGTAGGGTACCTACAGATCCAGAGCCACTGATCAAACGTGGTGACAGATGAAAGAATATTGAGAAAAAGAGGTCTGCGACCTACCTAGTGGAAGGAAGCCAGCGCTGCTTGTTATCTCCTCAGAATTTGTGGCTACACCTGGAATAGGAATCAGGTTAGTGAGTGGGGCCTTTGGATTTACGTAATGATGGCAGGTATAGCTGCAGGTGGAATAGACTCAAGGTGTTATAATATAAATTTTGAGCCTAGGATTTGCTTTTGTCACCATCAGGTATACGAGTATATTATACTCGTATACCTGATGGTGACAAAAGCAAATCCTAGGCTCAAAATTTATAAACTTTCTGCTCTGGGCACAGAGGCTGTGCTTGCTTAGGGGAAGACTAAATGATTGCTACTCGTCTTGATTTCTCACTACTAGCAAGATGATAAACAATATTAGAGACTCCCTTGAGGTGGAACTAGAGAACAACAGCCAGCATCGATTACTTGCACCTCTCGATGGAGAGTGAAACGCATGGATAACTTTTCATGGGCAAATAACAAAGGCCCAAACGTCTTACAAAGTAGGCATTATGGACAATTACTAGAGTGAATCGATGCAGCTTGGCTGCTCCAACACCATCTGGTGAACAAGACACTGAAACTGCTTAGTGTCAAAGGCCTCCTTAACGTGTCAAATTGAGAACAGTTCCCTCCGATTGCATGCATGCTAGCACAAGCACATTTTCACTGTGTTCCTGGCGCGACTTCCCTCTTTCACCCTATTGTTTTATGTTCACCGGTTCCTTAATTCATGTCGGATTGAATACCAACACACTTACTGGAGGTTTGTCAGATGTTTACAAAATTAGAAATCCGCTCTCATCTCCTGAAACGTTAGGTTGTGCAAAGGAGAAGATGTCGCACGGTTTTCTTTTGTCATCACCAAGGCCAAATTGACTTTATGGGACATTAGCGGCCTTGATTGCAATGAGAGCTGCTCGTGGGTGCTATAGGGAGCTGCTCACCACTGTTCTGTGAGCAGCTCAAATTCTACCAACCTGTGGAGCAGTTGCCGTATTCACCATGCCAGGCACCATCCACACAGGACAGCGTCCAGTCCTCGTTGGTGAAGTTACACTGAATGACAATGGTGTCCCAGGTTCCTCTGATGTGAGCGTTGTGGGGCGTCTCCGGTAGGGGACATCCTATCACTGCAAGCAGAAAGTGAGGAGTGAGCATTACTGCGCCTTAGAGGCAGCCTCCTGAGAAGGCCATTGTATGAATAGGCGGTGAGCAGGCTGTTGAATTAATTATAGCCTTACTATAGGTACTCGTTTTGTCATATGAATAAAGACCTCCCAAGGTCCTTCTCTCAGTGGTGATTCACATGTGTGCGTATGTGTCTCAAGTGACCATACCCCTCTTTCCTCGTCCTTAGTGGACACTTTATATCACATGCAACAAAGCCTCTCGTTACCCCCAACCTCGCCACACACTGAATCAGATGCCAATAAGTCGAATTTCTTCCCACAGCAAAAAAAGGAGGAAGCGATGTATCCTTAGCCTTTCGCATACATCAACATGAAGATAAGCTATGTCTAGGTGATGGTACCGACGGTCTTAATCTTTTTGAATCTGCAATACATTGGGCTCTGTGGTGGGAAGCGCCACCTGACCAGTAAGCCAAAAATGTGATCACGTTCAGGATCTGAATGATTCTACAAAATGCCACTTTCTCTTCTGTACTGTACACTGTTTTGACTCACACGCATGAGTAAGGGGCTGGGGGTGGAAAGGGCTGTATGTTGCCAGTCCGTCTGAAGTAGAGGTGTCTGCAGGGTTACCCCAAGGCATTCCTCAAGTGTTACCCATTTTGTGAGATGTGTGGAAAATGCCTGCCTGCCGTCAGACTATATTATGAATAATCCAGCAGAGTCTGGGAAGCCCCTCGGTTAGCCTAGTTTTATAGGTATTTTATGACCACACCCATCTTTATGGACCATTTACGTTAGAGACGTACTGGAGAAGAGGATGTCATTTTTGAATCAAGATATGCGTCCCATACGTACAGTTCAAATGACAGCGGTATCTGGAGGTAGTGCATGAAACATGGGGATTAATGTCACATTGCCTACCTCCTTCACCGCCTTCCTCTATAATTGCTTTGCCGAGACCCAGGGGACCTAGAACAAGATGGGCGTCACTGTACGGCACAGAGGACCCTTCTTATCTCATATTGATTAGGATACTTGTATGATATGAGTGCTTGTTGATGAATACGCCCACATTTATTTGGAAATATGCTAGTGTGAGCAATTGCAAAGGGACTAGTATTACTTCCAAATGATCAAAGGACCAAAAATCAAAGGGGCATGTCCTTTTTATTATCATGGTTCATCTTAAATTTAATAGATCCCTGCATAGGACTTCAATTATAAATTCCAGTCACATTAATATGTGACTGGAGTATATCCAGGTTCGATTATATGTGTTATATTTACCTTACTTCATCCATAGACTACTGGTATTAGATTCACAAGGACAACAGGGAACACCTAAAACCTAAGAGGTTTAGTTTGTATCTTTTCATACCTCCCATTGTCTTTTAATGATATCCAAGGATCATGTTTAAAAAAACAATGATGTATGTATTGGCTTTGTGTTCACTGTATCAAAAAACGAAGCCTCAGGGAGCTCATCAGAGCATGTTGGGCCACTAGCGCAGGGAGGGTGGTGTGTTATAATTATCTTAAGCTGTTCTGACAGACTTTGATCTCAGAGATCAGTTATCTTTCTAGCTGATGCAAAACCAGGGGATCTTCTCATCCTTTTTTGTTTCTTTATGAAATCTCCAAGGCAAATTGCAGGAAGCTCTCAGACTGTCTGCCAGCCATCATACCACTTAATATCCTCAATATCCAAGAAAATGTAAGAAAATGATAAGATGCAGACCTAATCGAGGGTGAGTTTTTGTTATAATTGTCAGGGAATAGAACATTGGGAATTTTATGGGATAACGTCTTTGGAAAGGGGGGGGGGGGGGGGGTAAACAGTGAAGGTCCCACCCAACGAGTGGGTGGAGGAAGTTGGCATGAGACTGGCAAGAGGTAATGACCCCCTTCTCACTATACTACTATCATACCACTAGGCCTACACGGCAGCCTGGTGCGGACAGACGTCACTCGATAAATCATGGTCCTACCATGTCCTGCCCCGATTTGTAGCACCACGTATTTATATATATATATATATATATATATATATATATATATATATATATATATATATATATATATATATATATGTATGTATGTATGTATGTATGTATGTATGTATGTATGTATGTATGTATGCGGCACGACAAACTGCCTATGAATACGACAGCCTTGTACACCACAGCATCCTGGTTTGACTGCCATCGGTGAGAGGGATCAGCCTCCAGGCGTCTGGGAGGCGGTGACAGGTCGGATAGGTGGTCCAATAAGTGTTGGGCCAATGCCAAATGACACTAACTGATGCCACTGACAAGCTTCTTTATTTCCTGATAAACCACATGTGGTCGTGGTCTGTAGAGAAACCTCCCAATGGCATTTAGTCCATTGATATTACATTCTCAGTTAATGATGGACGAGTTTTCTCTAGTATCTAAAATGCTTGATTTATGAGTTGAATTCCATTCCTTTAAATAGTTCTTATGTCATTGTCAATGTTAATTGTTCTCTTAAATTAGAATTCACTCTAGACAAAGACTGAAGCCAGCTGGGCTTGCTGACTCGCACGTATGTGGAACTAAAAATGATGGATGCATGTTTTGTCAGATTAAACTGCCTCGTAAACCTTAATCAAGTCAGCCCATTTTCAAAAAGACCTAAAACCCGGGGAATTTGTGTAATAGTAGGGGATCATATCTGTCATTTCCATCGACTCTTTTGTTGAAATTTACAGGGTATGAAGGCAGTGGTATTACGTGCTGATTGAAGCGTGTGTGATGAACAATCTCCCTTAAGGGGGTTACCGTGTTTTATGCTGTATAAATTTGAATATTTGAATGGTGTTTTGGTATCTCATTGTTACATGGTCCTTCTCTACCTGTTCCTATTCCTTTCTGATTATGCATACGTGTATAGTGTGTGCTACACACAAATGAGCTACTAACATAAGTATGAGAGTTGGTTTAAATATATGACAATACCAGTATGAACTGAGGAAAATGTGTGGCAAAAGTGGCTCTATTGCAGAAAGATGTTTGGCTCTCTGTGACACCGTGTAAAATTAAGATACTGTTGTCATTGTCTCTTGGTCCAAACCACACTAGTTTCAAAAATATTTCCCCAGGCAAGACCTACACCTAACCCTGGTGGTTGTATGCTATGGCAGACATGCAGTACCTTATCACGGAAATAACTGTCAGTAATGGAAAATTCTTTATGGCTATGGGTCTTGCAAGGTCGTAGGACATTTCTTATCTGAATTGGTTGCCTCAATTGTATGGTGCTTAAGGGTATAAACACACTGTCTCTAAAATAGTGGTCTGCCTACATTTACTTCAAAACATCCGTCATTGCCTATTCATTGATGCTCTATTGGCACGATGATTCTAAAGTGGGATTATTCATATGATTTGAAATAGGCTATCACGGTGATCATTTTCATGTGAACAGAAAATTATAAAATGCTGAGTCTGAGTAGAAATTAGAAGGCACCTCCATTATTCATTCATATCTCGATTTTATACATAGCAGTATATGGAAATGGGGATTGTATACCACCGGGTATATGGGTCAGGTCGTCAGAAAGTGTAAGATTTTGCCCTTAAAGGCCATGAAAAATTAATTTTCTGATAACTTTATATAACCTCAACAAATTGGTCAAGGTACATCTCCTAAGCTCAGAAAAACAAAGAATACCGACCTACCGTAATCTCCCACGTATAAGGTGCGTCTTATACGGGGGGTTTTGTTCTCATTGGATCCACAAGGGGGACACCAAGACCTTTCTTTTGATATCTTACATGCCCCCTTGGTCATAATAGGACAAAATGGGGCCAAGGAGGGCCCAAGGTGGCCCAAGCTACCCATAGGTTTTTGAATTTTGAAAATTCATTCAGTAGAACCAAAGTTATGAATTTTTCATTTTTTTGAGAATTTTCCAAAACTCTAGGTGCGCCTTATACGCGAGCTGCGCCTTATATGCGAGAGATTATGGTAGGTCATCCGGTTCCATTTTTATTGCTTGTTTTGTGTCATGTAACGTTTAGTACCAAAATGATTAAATGTAGAGGTAATTGAAGTTGCTCTCAGTAATATAAGAATGTCCCATTATGCATAACAAACACATGCAATAACAAGACCAACATATCTATTATTGACTTCACTTACAAAATGGGACAAGATTTGAGTTAAGCATGCACAGTGAACTGCCTCCTACATGATGATAAAAGTATCGGACGTTACGTAACGTCCGGTACTTTTATCAGAATTAGTTCACATTGGGACAAATGTTGATAGACACACAATTTTTTCACCATAGTAGGGGACAATAGGGCCCTTCATAAGGGTAATAACAACAATTTTGACGTTTTATTTTTTCCATGTTTTATATTTAGGTACCGGTTGTACAAACTACAGATTTCCATTTTGAAAGACACATCATGAAAAATTCTCACTCAGTAACATATCCAAACCTCATGGAAATGATACCTATGATCATAAACAATATAAAAAATAACTTTGGGATACTCCAGATGTTCTTTATTCAATACAGGACACTTGTAAAAGATACAAAAAGTATAAAAAGTAGAAATTTGGCTGTTTTTTTTTCACTTCGGCAGGCTATAAGTCTTAAAGTTTTTGATGAATGACCACAAATTTACATCTTTCTGATAGCCCTAATTGTCCTCTATCAAATGTGTCTATGTAAGACAAGATTGGTTTACACCTTTTTTTCTTCAGAGCCATAAAAGTTCAAAATGACCCAAAAACACAAAATCTACTGCTTTCTGGCGACCTGACCCATATATAAAATGTTTGTTCATGGCAAATCCATGTTAAAAAGCTCTCCTTTCTTTAAACATTTAGAAATTCAATAGCATTGCTGCTGGACCTCGTGCTTGGGGGTCTGGTCATCATATTACAGTACCACCATCTAAAAGAAAACTGTTACGTTTTTACAGTCCCCTCCCAAAACAAAGAGACTTCCTATTTTATAGGCATAATTCCTTGTGAATTAAAGGGAAAGGGGTCGTTAAGTAAAGTCCCACATTTTATCACTTGGCTTCATCTTCAGGAAATACCGTGGGACTTGGAATTTATGGAACAGTTTAAACCGTCAGTGGGGGCATTATGATTCGTAATTAATACTGCCGAGGTGTTAAGAAGATTGTTAATGGAGGTAGAGGGATTGAAACAGTAAACCCTTCTCGGTGAGTTGCTAAATATAAAATGCCCTTACTTTCGGAATGCAGCATGAGTGAGTAGATAGAAATATTAGGCACCCAGGGCTAGGCACCACCGCTATTGGTCATGCAACATGGTGCTATAACGAGAATTTCAATTATTTTCCTAGATGAGGACGAAATATCTGTTGTCGCCTGTATCATAGTTGAGGTAATTATTGGCTGAGATATCCCTCCGTCTCCTCTCAATGGAATTCAAGCACAATACTTTTAGGGTCGAGGAGGAGCAGATTCAGAAGGCAGAGCCAGGCATATTTCAAACAGAGGCTTCAGGGACTGAGGCCGTTAATGTGATTAGATTGGGAGCGCTGAAGAGCACCCGATGGCAGATACTGAGGAGGGAGTGGTGAAAAGTGGGGTTTGAAGTAAATTTAACTTGTGCAGACTGCTAAATAAGGTCTTGGCAAATGACAAGAACAGAAATGATGTAGCAGCTGTAGCCGGGAGCCTGTATATATGTGAAACAGGGGGTCTTGCACACAGCAGGCACCGCTGAGTATAATACTGTCCAAATGATTAGGTGCTTCCGATATAAAAATATTGCCAGGAAATGAATGTGAAATTGAATGGGGACATGGGAGGACCAAGAGTTGAACAATAAGGGTCAAATCTGGATACAACGTAAGACCTATGATCAAGACTGATTAAGTGGTAGATTAAGACAAACAGTTTATGATCTTCACCTTCATACCGCAGGAGGAATCTGGAGGGTGTCTCTTGTCCCTCAGAGGTCTGTACCTCTATTGTGTAGGAGTTGGACTCGCTGATGTAGATGTGTTTCTGGCGTGAGTCTCCGTTGCACACCACCACACTGCGTGAGCTGCCCTTGTCCCTTAGTACGGCGTACTCCCTGCAGTACCTGCAACACACACATATTCCGATCAATAAAGCTAATATTATCCCCTTCGTATAATTAGATACAGCTCGTCCACCCACCTAGTACGGCGATAGTCGAAGAAGAATAGGCATGCTGATACATTAGATTAATGAAGGGTAGGAGGAGAGAAGGTTGTTATCAGAAAAGAGACAGGAAGCCTAGTTAAGTATTATAAAGTTGCCTAGTTGCCAAAGTAAAGCATGTAGATTACTTGTTAGATTATGATAATTATGTATTATAGGTTTACTGAGATTTATCATTATATTCTGCCGTAGTCAAGACACAAGAGCACACAATATCTATTCAGTCAGTGTATGGCACATATCCATGTAGACTAGATTGATTCCTGTATATTTGGAGAACTTATACCCACTGCTCAGAAAATGGTTTATTTCTGTCTTTGCAAAAGAGTTGGTCATATGAAAGCAAAACGAGAAAAAATACAAATACAAAGTAATAACCAAAGGCAACATAAATGGTTAAAGGATATGGATATATATGAGAATTGGTATCAATATAGATAATGGTAATCTTTCAAGGATCCCCTCTCAATCCCCCCTCTCTCTTTCTCTCTCTCTCTCTCTCTCTCTCTCTCTCTCTCTCTCTCTCTCTCGTTCTCTCTCTCACTCTCTCTCTCTCTCTCTCTCTCTCTCTCACTATTTATTTCTCTCAACAGCGATGAGGAATGTGAAGAGGTCTTTGCATTGAACCGCTGAGCTCTCATTAACGTTTGGGTTTTCCCTCGAATTGGTGACTTAGACCTATGTGATGCTACTATCTCACAACCATGTGTCACTGTCCTCACCGGAATCTAGAAGCTGATTCTAAAGCGATTGACTATGTTTTATAATGTAGTCCCGCACTGCTCTGTAATCGCGATATTTTCATGCAATCCCTCAGTGAAAAGGGTATATGCATAGTCAGGCATTTGTGCCATAAATATGGCTATAATATATTCTGATCAAATCTGAGTTGTCTGGCGATAGATCATTTTAAGATCCCTATACGTGTTTTTATAGGATGATGTTTAGATTTTATAGGTGATAGAGGTCTGATTATCATACATTTATCTGTTTGGGTGATATACATGTATAGGAGATTGTCAGTATGGGCGGTAGAGCTGTGGGTGATGTGGGGACGCATCCCCCACATGCACTTTCCAGGATTCACTAGAGATTATAATGAAATCCCTCAGACGTTTTCAGCTGCTCCAACCCCCCTGACTGTCCTCCATATGATATTTCCTTTAACTCCTTCATACTGCAAAGTAAGGGCCATTTTTCTAGCATGTACACCTTATAGCATTGCGTTCCTGGTGAAGTCACTGAGGGGTTTCTACTATCTCCAGTTAGTCTGGCCTAGTGGCTCTAGTGGCCTTCTGTGGGACTAGGTTCGTGATTGTCCACTATCAATGTACATAACAAGCTGGCTGTTGGAAGCCTTCTATAATTACGCAGACACCCTGTTGGGGCTAGCCTACCCTGGAGATAAGCCCCTGACCCATAGATTACTGCCCCTCGTTGTGCATCATCGGCTGGAGCTGCTCTTGTATCTCCACCAGATGGTTCTATGCTCTTTTTACGCGCAGGGTATTGTGGGGGGAGATAAGAACTGAGCTCCACTTCCACGCTGCTCTCTTATCACCTGTGCTGGGGCCCCAGCTATTAGCCACCCTAAAAAGCCTGGGTTTGAGAGCGCTCAGGAAGTAGTACATCTTGTTCCCGTCTTGCCTGACATCCACCAGATGGCGCGGTGGGCGCAGACAGGTCAAACATGTTTGTTTCCGGTGTGGGACTGGTGGGCTAGGCGCGCCCCCTAGGAGGCTGCAGATTGATCTGTCTCACGTGTAGGGGCCGCGTGACGCGGGATATGCGTTTGGTCCCTTTGTTTTTGTGTTCATGCCTGGCTCTGGTCTGATTCCCCAGACTACATGCCCTCTGGTGCTGGAGGCAGGGCACTGTACCCCCTCAGACCCCCCTCGCCACACCAAACAGTCCATCCTATCCTAACCACGCCACAAAGCGCAGCTGTTTTGTAAACCACTCCTGTCACCTCCGCTATTTCCATGCCATGATGAGCTCCTGAATATTCACTAGAACATGACAGCTCAGAGCACCAGCATCTCCCTTTTAAATGTGTACGAGTTGGTCTCTAAAGGCCAATTCTCCCATGGGAGGCTAAAGGGTGCATATATACTGTACATCTACATTGGCCTGTGGTGCAACTATCAAGAGACCTTGGTGTTAAATGCGTTTGGGTTGCACACAAATGCAGTTCATATTATAATTGGGAGGATAAGTAAGGACACCTCTCTATATAGGCATTTCATCGGTTTATGGATCATAACTGTCACTCTTTAATATGTCTATATGGCTCAGCGATACACTTTCTTATATATGTGAGCATATGGACTTATTTTTCGGGGAATATGACAGGTGTGCTCTGTACCCCATGCAGCCGAACAGGTGCGCTGATCTCTACTCTAAAGTCGTAGCTGTCTATTTCTTTTGCTCGAACACGACTATGATGTACCAAGGAGGGTGTTGCTCCTATAGAAAAGGAAGAGCTGGCTAAAAATGCCCTCATTTTCAGTCCTTTCTTTTCATGCAGCTATAAGTTGTCCCTTTTGTTGCTCACAAGTGGTCATTCAAGTATGATGCTAAAAAGGTTGCCTTTGAGTAGGTACCTAATGGAGACAAGTCAGTTAGTATAGTACCTACTCAGTGTGAGTAGTGCAGCAGGTAACAGTCATGCCTATGTCTGTATATATAGGTGGTTTTACTTCTTCACTGCAGTTGGCAGCACCGTTCTACCTGTCCTGCCAGTTATCATAATAAAAGCCCTTGTTACAGTGTGTGAGACTACGAGGTACCTGATAGTCCAGCTCTCTCTGTTCTAAACAAGGCAGGTGACTTCTTAGACTAATTTGGTGAGTGCAATTACTCAGGAGCGTGTTGCTCCTATGGTAAAAAGAACTGTCAGTAGGTACCCTCTTTTCAAAAGAAGTCACGCTCTGCTTCACCATTCAACTTGCACTCACCACATTAGTCTGAAAAGTCACCTGCCTTGTTTAAAACAGAGAGAGCTGCACTATCAGGTACCTACTCATGTCACACACTCTATAGTATATTATACTGACTGACTTCTTCCAACTAGGTACCTACTCAAATCCCCTTTTTGAGCACCGTACTTGAATGTCCACTTGTGAGCAACAAAAGGGACAAGTTATAGCTACATGAAAAGAAAGGACTGGAAACAAGGATATTTTTAGCCAGCTCTTCCTTTTACTATAGGAGCACCCCTCCTGGTGAAGCAGTGCATGACTTTAAAAAAAGAGGGCACATACTCACAGCTCCTTTTACAATGGGAACAACGCCCTCCACTTCTGACTGTATAGTGAAGAGATCCCCTTAATTCATTATACTTTAAGGTCCCAGTTAAGGCCTGGTTTCACCTCAGCCGATTCTTTCCAAAGAGTAGTTCAACCGATTCCATGATCGCGTTTATATAGATGGCACCGCTGTGGCACCTACATGTACATGTAGATGCCTAGCGCTAACCAGAATTGCCAGGCCTATTCATTCAGACACTGGATAGGTGATATAGAGAATTCAGAATTTGCAGGATTAAAGATGGAATTAATCATTAATTCAAACTAAAAGAAAATAAAAATTGACCGTCTTGAGAATTATTCTCTTTAGGGCGAGAAATGCCAGACTATGGTGGAAGTAAGCATTTAAGGTTTCCCTGTATCCCATGCATCTGTTTTGTTTAAGCAGTGCCCTAAAAGTGTGCTCTGTGCGAACTCAAGCACCTTTAAGGATCCCTTTGGTGAATTGGGCTGAAATCAAGAAGTATTGCTTGGCTGTAAAACCCAACCGACAGGCACATTTGAGGGCTTGGGAGGATGGGTAAGTACTCTCGTTGAGGCAGCACCATTATTTACCTTCCATTAGTGCCTTCTAGGAACAGTCGGCTTACTCCCAGGCTCCCATCCACGATCCGCCGGATCTGCTACAGCGTCTTGTGCTTGTGTCCGGCCGTGCTCTACAGCTGCTGTCAGCTCAGGCTCACAGCGCCATCGCATGACGCCGGCCACCAGCACACCGGAAGTGGAGTCATCGTCGAGGGACCTGTATGCCCCCTGCCCGCCCACTCTTGCATGACTCAAGATTCGCCGACGCCGCCAAGACTACTTTCTTTGTGGCGGCGTCGGCATGAGCCGCTCTGCCCCCTGCCACATTGCCCCCCCCCCTACATAAAGTGAGTCGCTCTACACTGCTGCTCACCCTCTCACACTACACTTACCTTGGCATGATCTGGCCGTTCCCGCGGCTGACATCGGTATGGGAGGAGGAGGATGACGATGAGAGACCCCGCGACGACGCAGCCAGAGAGAAGTCGACGACAGAGACGTTGACGCGCTGTCCCGGAAGTGCAGTAATGACCCAGGGGCAGCGACTGGAGCCCAGGCCGCGCTCCTCCGTGACGATGGAAGCCAGGTAGCCTGTACGGCGCGGCACGCTGAGCCCACCCGGAGACTGGCACGCGTACCGATGACCTGTCACCACTGCAGCACCAGGAGGAGGAGCAGGAGGAGGAAGGAGAGGAACAGAGTACATCATTAGGCTGATTGGTGTCCGGTCTGTGGCTACATACCCCCCCCCCCCACCTATACACACCGACCCACACCTACCATAGCCAGGCTCATCCCTAGACATTACCAGACCCATCCATACATCACCCACCCATTCCTTCCGCCCTCCCACCCCCTACACCCCAGACACATTGCATGCTTTCCACAAGAAAGAAATCCCCAGTTCCAGTCTTGACGCGTGTGAGTGGAATCCTAGGAACAGGACAATTTAGAATAGTGAGGCTTTGGTTGGTGGAAACAGAAACGGACGAGGAGGGAAGGGCGCAGTGAATGCGTGCAGTGGAGTGGAAGGGAGCATGGTAATGAGATGATGGATAGACCCTTGGAGACTATCCGCTGTGTAAGTGCATGTGTAATGTGGGAAACAAGGTCCACCCAGCCCTTCACCGTCCCTGTAGATTGCCCACCCCGGCGACCTCCTACACCAGGTGATAAATACACGATAGTCCCCGACACCGCCTTCGTTTTTATCTAAGAAAGCCTCATTGCTTCAATGCCAACCTACGGGCTGGAGGTCGTTATCAACGACTGGACCTATTGCGCATGCCTATCTGACCGGAGAGCCTCGACAGGGCCATTCATAGTGAGCGCTTGGTGGCCGGAAGTGAGACAAAGCGCCTGCGTACCGTGCCGTGTTTAGACTTCCTGTTGACTTGGTGGGTGTAGGCAGTACAGTAGAGGAAGGAGTAGGGAGGGTGTGGGGACAGAACTGTTACACCTCTCTGTCTTCATGATTATCCGTGATTGCTTACTGGGTGACGACTTCAATCCTTCCTATTCTTAGCTGCCGATGGAGCCCGAATCGATTATAGCCTACATGAATTCCGGCGGACCGCCATCGGCACAGCGTCCGGCGCGGCCTAACTCGCAGGTAATTACATTTATTGCCGGCAATCAATACCTACCGTTCCGGCCCCCAACCTTCCACTTGTTCACCACAGATGGCGCCAAGCGCGCCATGTTTGGTGATATCCTTAATGAAGATGTAATTGCCGCAAATTACAGCCGCCCTTCGACTTTTGCCCGCCAGAGGCAGACGCGCTGCGGCGGAAAACAGGCGGCCAAATATGATCCGACTGTCGATCGGGTGCGGGGCGGGGAGGCCAAATAAGATTAGGTCGTATGTGGCCAGGGCTAGCCCCCGGCGTGCGTGATGCACATAAAACGGGTACAGGACTCATGGTACAGACTTGTCTTCAACCATCTCCCATCTTGTCAAACGGGGCATCGGGCCAACTGCCCACTTCAGACTAGATATCACCCTATCAACCCATATGCCAAGCTAAAACGCGAGAAAGGGGGAAGTTTGCAAACTTGGTTTAACACAATTGGAAAAGTGCCAAACGATTTTGTGCCGATTGAAAATATATGTGTTTATTGCTAATACCTATATAGTCCACTGGGCCTATCTCCACTACACGACTATCCTGACAGATGTGTATATCTGTCACGATATTCCACCTAAAAGACTAACATGTTTGATTTTTTCAAAGATTTGGTACTGATCTATGTACAGGCAGCTGTACAAGGGAGGTACCCCACCCCCACTCACCCACTCACAGCCTGGGAGCGTGTTGCTCCTATGGTAAACAGAGCTGTCATTAGGTACACTCTTTTCAAAAGAAGTAACACTCTGCTTCACCATTCAACTTGCACTCACCACATTAGTCTGAAAAGTGACCTGCCTTGTCTAAAACAAAGAGAGCTGCACTATCAAGTCCCTACTCATGTCACACACTCTATAGTATACTGACTGACTTCTCCCAACTAGCTACCTACTCAAATCCCCCTTTTTTAGCACCATACTTGAATGACCACTTGTGAGCAACCAAAGGGATACGTTATAGCTACATGAAAAGAAAGGACTGGAAACGAGGGCATTTTTAGCCAGCTCTTCCTTTTACTATAGGAGCAACACCCTCCGGGACTCACGGATACCCACAACACCATGCTGATCGGTAAAGATGGTCTTTCTGGCTGAATATCGCCTAGTGGAGAAAGGACCTAACCAATGGGGACTTATTCTGTTTATTTGTTTCTATTCGTATATCGGATTCTACAAACTTCTTTTTCTAGAATATATTCATATACCCTTGCCATTTGGCAATGGATGAGCTCCCTGCAGTCTATCCCCTGCACTGCATGCAGTCCTTGTCAGCCTGACACTTAGGTTTCTCAGTTGTATTTCAGACAAGCTACAATCCTGCGTTAAACATATATGTTTTACTTAACACAAAAACGCACAACTGTGAGCATATATGAGCAGATCGTTCAGGGATGCATATAAAATGCCTGAAGGTTGACGTGTGCCCCACAGCACCGAAAGATATAAAGACAAACTAGAATATATGTGCTTAACCCGAGGCCTACACATCATATTTCGCTATATACAGCGTAAGTTAACATACAATCAAATGGCATATTTTATATGTCGATTTATTCACTTAAGGGGAGGTAAGTGTGTATTAGATGGCTGATCAAGCGATAGAAACTACAGAATAGAAGAGCCAAATTTCAGCAAGGTAACAATGATTCATTGTTACCTTGCTGAAATTTGGCACTTCAGTGAATGAACTATTTAGAAATTATCAAATCAAATTTTGATTTTCATATGATGTACCATATGGCTCAATCTAATACTAATTGAATTTATCTTAATGAAATCCTTGCGTAATTTATGCATAAGGGTCGACATTCATAGAGCTAAATCTATACCCCTAAATGAATTATATACAATTTCGTACACAAGATGGGTGTGCCCATACAGGCCTTTGAGCCAAAGTACCTGTCCTCCTTTTTCTGTATCCATCGTAATAGCGACCAAGGTCACAATGAGAGGCCATTAATGAAGAAACCATTAGCACTAAAACCCCGGGACAAAAACCTTACCTTGAACACACTCATAGCTGACCTCCATATAGGCCTTGAGGTCCTCTGGGCATGACAGGTAGGAGGCGAACGTGGCTGCAAAATTGGTGATGCTGCATGACCTTTTGCCCGAGCACAACTTGGACGCAAAGCCCAGCACGTCCGAGTGGCATCCAATGTAGCCGTAGTTCCTTTTGACACAACGTCCCACCGTCATTCGACCGTATTGAGCACTGGTGATGACGATGACGGCGTCATCTGCACACTGTGCCTGGAAACCCTCATCCAAGCAATAGTCCCTCACTCCTGTGGAAGAATGAAAAAGAAGGTATTTAAAGAATGAGATTCATACCATACGATTATTTTAAATAAGACTTTGGTTCTACATCTGCAGACAGATAGGGAAAGGAAACTTGCTTTTGCTAGAGAGCTAAGGGGGAGGGGGCATTTAATGGCTCTATGGAGATCATAATTGAAATGTACCTGGTGTCCACAAATAAAACATGCTGAAGACACATGATAGTGCCAAGCCACCTTCGTTAGTCAAGCAGGGGAATTTAACAACAAGCATTCAGTGGTAATATATCTATGTGGCTATTGGAGGAAGGGGCTGTTAAAGGGTATTTGGTTGCTGGTCGCTGGTTGGTGAACGTGGATCCAGGAGCATTAAAAGCAGCAGGTACTGGTATTCAATGAGGCCCTCAATAATGGCCCTTATCCGTCTTAACCCTGGAAATACCGGCTTATACGCCCATCTGTCACGTACCTAGTGGGCGTTGAACTGGGGTCATTTATAAAAAGGCTAGCCATGTATAGGTCCCTTTAACCGCCTGTCTCGCCCCTCACACATTGTTTCCATAGAGTAACAAGCCTGTGCTGTATAGAAAAGACTGATGCTAGCCGGTAACTAGGTGGTGGACTGTGTTGTGTAAGGCTCCCCACAGATAAGGTTTTAGAATAACGAACATGAAACTTCTTTTCTTGTGCACAGAGAGTTATCAATTATCTAGCACGACATGTGGTCGGATATAAATTGCAGGAAGAGCCTGTGGTGGGTGGGGTTCCATATGTCTAGTCGGTCAGGCACCATATACGTTATATTCTGTGGGAAGGGCCATTGATAATTCTGGTGAATCCAGACCTCAAGAGGCGATGTTATCGATAGTCCATAAGATCTAAAAGGAACTGAACCCAAGAACAGGCATACATGGAGATGTCAGTATTGGAATAGGAATCCGTTATGGGAGAGTTAAAATACCGAATATATGTTATTCTGTGTTAAATGTAACCCCCATGGATATCTATAACATTCAGTACGGTAAACCATACAAGAGGAGTGGGCGGTAGATAAACCTTTTCCATTATTCTAAAAGGAGGTTAATTGTGTACATGCATTCTCTAGGTATATTTCTCGCTATGAATAAAGACCTAAACAATGAAGATGGTTGTAGTAGACACCAATGTATGTAGAGAGAGAGAGAGACCATGAGGTTATTTCAATACCAATAGGTTATTTCAAAACGGCCTATGATTGTACTCTGCAATGTTAGCGGAAAGTATGCTGGAACTATATTATATTGAGTTGAAAATGGTAGCAATTACCAAATTTCCTTATTTTTGCAATAACTCTGCAGGTGATGATGACAGACACTGATTTCATGTGTCTACTAACACATTTTCAGGGTCTAGAAATTCATTGGTAACATCCTGAATTTTCGCAGACACACGCTAAGCCTATTTTAGGTCCTTTTCAGGTCACCATTACCAAAATTCTTTATTTTTGCAATAACTCTGCAGGTGGTGATGATAGACACTCATTTCAAGTGTCTACTAACATATATTTAGGGTCTAGGAATTCATTGGTAACATTTTAATTTTTCTCAGACACACGCTCAGCCTATTATAGGTCTTTATCAGGTCGCCCTTACGAATTCATAATTTTTGCAATAACTTTGCAGGTGGTGATGATAGACACTCATTTCAAGTGTCTACTAGAACTTTTTTAGGGTCTAGAAACTCATAAGTAACATTTTGATTTTTCTGAGACACACGCTAAGCCTATTATAGGTCTATTGAAGGTCGCCATTACCGAAATTCATAATTTTTGCAATAACTTTGCTAATAAGACAAATAGACATTCTTTCAGTGTGGCTTTATCCCATTTTCAGGGTCAAGGAATACAATAGAAACATTGTTCCTCCTTTCCCATGTACATCTATCAGCCTATCAAAAGCCTGGACAAAGAAGCCATTTCCAAAATTGACGACTTTTACCATATTTTGCTACAAAGGCTGATAGTCGACCATCTGATGGGGCTCTATATCCACATTCTCAGGGTCTAGGAACATTTTAGGGGCATTGTTTCTCCTCTCCTGTTTATTTATTGGTGTATGATAGGTATGTACAGGGCAGCCAATATTGAGATTCAAAGTCCATATATCCATCTTAATCCATCTAGGAACACAATTAAGGTGTCTTTTCTGTTATACTGTGTATGAATGCTGAATATGGCCCTACTCATATCTATCTTATTCAAACTCATTATATTTTTTCCATTTCTTCCAAGCTTCCCCCCTCCCCATAGGCTGGGATACCTGAGCCCAAGCAGTAAAGGTTTGCTCCTTACTGGCCTAATGATAATCAATCTAGAAATACTACACCTTCACTAAAATTATATAGGCTTTTGTATATCTAAAGGTAATCTTTAAATTGACTTGGCTTTTGCCAATTGGTACCCAACATTTACAGATAGATGTCTTTGACCAGGGTTGTGTGGGCACTTGAGATACCACTTTACCTAATCAGCATTTGTCATAAAATAGATAGAATGAGACAGTAATAGCTGCAGCATATGCTTCAGCTATCCATCAGTTATGGTTAGTCACTTATGCTGGACTTAAAATCACTTGGTTTATTTATTTAATTGTAACCACTCCCAAATCTATGATGTCATAGGCTATGGTATGTAGGAACTTGAGATATGCCTAATTTTTATCTTGTGTGTTAGAATAAAATGTTTCCCTATTCTAAGTAACTGAGTACATTTATAAGCAAATATCTCTATGTTACACATGCAATACTCCAAAACTCCCAGTATAGTGGACTCAGGTCCTAAGATACATGCACACTTATGTTGCAATAATTTGACCACTGCTGTCACAGCGAGAGGGTGACTGGAAGTTGGATCAACTGGCAGTTTGAAGCATGCTTGGAGAGGATGGTTGGGGTGGGAAGAGAGGGTGTTAGGTTAGGCATGGCAGATTAGAAAAATAATGTTCAACAGTGTCTACACTGCTAAAGAGGTAGATATGGGGGTATTCTAATAACAGCAACAAAGGTGTTCGGTCATCCAATAAAAAAAAAATAGTGACCTGTGGGTGGTGACCCATAGAAAGGGCTCACTAATAAGTGAGATAATTGTTGAAAGTTTCTTGATTCCCAAGGCAGGTGAGGTCATAGTAATACCAAAGAGGGATGATGAGGGTGGGACTTTACCCTCTTAGTTTCTAGTCTGTTAAGTCTCTAATTTCTGAACCTGAAATCTACCTGGATTACCGCAATCTAATGTTGAATAGAAAGACTGTTTCCCAAATTCACTGACTGGGACTGGGCATCAAACAACTGGATTATCAGAGGCAGTTCTAATGGTATAAAAGCCATTCCCAGTGAACCCTGACTGTAAGGTGAGGTATCGAATTGTCACAGGCTGGATTATTGTGACTCCATTGTATACCGCATCTACAAAGGGCCTGGCTAATGAGTTCATCATGAGGGGTGCAGTGCTTAAATTAATAGTGGTCACTGTTTTATAAGGGACCAATTGACACCTACAAGGAGGAGGGCTAATCAATATGATACTTGCCAAAACCACATAGAAGGCCCCATTGTGTGAGGGCATTGGTAGCAGGTAGGGGGAGCTGCTCTAAATGCTGTTGTAAAACCATATCTTAGATTGAGGAATTGGCCATGGGTGATAGAGTGTAAGAATAATTTAATTGATAGTTTAATGTGTATCACTAAAAGTGAGGATTACGACCCACAGTCTGGGCCTTGCCAGGTTGTGGTAGATTCAGTATAGATAACAAAAGATACAGGATGATTTGTATGTCTAGTAATGTACTTAACCCAGTGCCTGCACTATATGAACTGCAGGCCACACCCCTTTTTAACTGCCCTCTCTGCCAGCTGATGTACACAGGTCAGCAATGTATCCAAAGATTTCTATGGATATATTGAGTCGCTTCTTTTTCCAAAGCTACAAACTATATGTGAATCAAAGGCAAATGATCCTATCTAAGCATAATTTTATATTGTTATCTTATATTGAAGTAAAAGTAGATGTAAATTCAAATCTTACTATCCAGAAAACCGTTTGTATATGTGAGTGACAGGCAGACACACAGTAGTCCCCCCTGATTGGTTCTTCACTGACAGCACCAGTTGTCTGGTATACAGTATCACAGACATATACAACACCATGTAGATGCCTGAGACTGGGCACAGCAGTATAGAAATCTGCTTAGTGCTCACTAAAGAGTAACAGTTTATTTTTCATTTTCACTCAGATAACTACATGTATTACCATGAAGTTGATGGTGTGGATTTCAAAATTTGTCACTTTCATATAATTTCTGTATAGCTCTTTGTTTTGGTGTCTAGATTCAAACCCAACTGCTCCTTTTCTAGTCTGTGACCTCTGACCCTGGGGTTGTCATCAGCTTTGGGTGACATACACCACATGCTGCACGGCCCTGCATAGGATATGGCTAGCCAATGAAATGCCTCCAAAGTTACTGGAGGGGCAGTCTTGCGGGTTTAATAGGCTTGAATGCTAAATAATGATAGAAGAATAGTGAATTCCTCAATTATATTCTTAAATATGGATGTAGACACAATGTCAAAAGGATTGAGGAAAAGGCCTCTATAATGTTCCTAGACCCTGAAAATGTAGATATAGAGCCCCATCAGATGGTTGACCATTAGCCTGGTAGCAAGATATGGTGGAAGTAGTCAATTTTGGTAATGGCTTCCTTGACCAGGCTTATGATAGGCTGATAGATGTACATAGGAGAGGAAGAACAATGCTTGTATTGTATTCATTGACCCTGAAAATGGGGATATAGTCACACTAGAAGAATGCCTATCTGTCTTATTAGCAAAGTTATGGCAGAAATTATGAATTTCGGTAATGGCAACCTGAAATAGATCTATGGTAGGTTTAGTGTGCTTCTGAGAAAAATCAGGATGATGCTAATGAGTTCCTAGACCCTGAAAATGTGTTAGTAGCCACTTGGAAAGAGTGTCTATCATCACCACCTGCAGAGATATTGCAAAAATAAGGAATTTCGGTAATGGCAGCCTTAAATAGACCTAAAATAAGCTTAGCATCTGTCTGAGAAAAGTCGGAATGTTACCAATGAGTTCCTAGACCCTAAAAATGTGCTAGTAGACACTTGAAATGAGTGTCTATCATCACCACCTGAAGAGTTATTGCAAAAATAATTTGGAATTTCAGTAATGGCAACCTGAAAAGGACCTATAATAGGCTTAGCATGTGTCTGAGAAAAATCAGGATGTTACCAATGGGTTCCTAGATCCCAGAAATGTGTAAGTAGACACTTGAAATGAGTGCCTATCATCATTACCTGCAGAGTGATTGCAAAAATAAGGAATTTCGATAATGGCTACCTTTTTCGGGCCCTATTTTAGAGAAAAACAATTTATATGCAGGATATCATACTCAATATAGCATATTTCAATGGATAACACATGGCTTTTACTGTCCTTCTGTGTATTTCCCACCCGATTAAATCGTTAAGGAATTTTGATGTGATTTTTTATGAATTATTTACTTTTACTTTTTAAAGTCAATTTAGAAGGAGAAACGTTTCTCGAAAATCATGTTTCCACTTAGAAATGGATTCAACACATTCAAAAACCCCTATATGCCAACTTTCACACTTTCTGCCAAAAGTGCCAAGAATGATGCTATATCTCCTAGACTAACTATTACATTTCTCTGGAATGAAAATCAATAGCCTTAAGCAAGACTTATGGAAGGTAAATATGTCTTTAGTTTCACAAAAGTTGTACGTTGCACCTCCCAACTCTGCAGCAGGCATTCTACTAGCGAACTGTGCATGAACACTCTCACATATGACAAACAGTGTAGTCCTCTGACAGTTTAAATGTGGAAAAATAGTTGTTGTCAGCAAAAGAAATGAAGATTCTCATCTGCGTCATAGTACTTGATTGTAATACAGTTGTTCGGCTGTGTGAACAGAGGGATATGAATGCCAGCATGAGTTATTTCAGCCCAGCAAATTGTTGTTATCTGTCGCCATGATTGGTCATCAATGGTGACTCCTTTTTGAGTGATAACTCACTGCATCATCTTTTGCCACTGTGTGTCAGTCTCCAACATGATCTCACTCACTGCGTGAGTATGTGCCACCCCTTGTCATCCCTCACAAAGCATGGTGACTTATCACCACCATCGCCAACATGTATCTAACTCACTGCATGAGTGTGTGCCACTGCCTATCAACTCTCACTCAGAATGGCGGCTTATCACCAACATTGCTAATATGGATCTCACTCACTGCGTGAGTATGCTCCACTCCCAGTTAACTCTCACTCAGAATGGCAGCTTATCACCACCATCGTCAGCATGGATCGCACTCACTCCGTCAATATGTGCCACTGTCTGTCAACTTTCACTAAAAATGATGACTTTTCACCTTCATTGCCACATGGCTCTCACTCACTGCGTGAGTTTGTGTCACTCCTTGTTAATCTTCTCTCAAAATGGTGACTTATCACCACCATCGCTGACATGGATGTCACTCGCTGTGTGAGTGTGTGCCACTGTCATCAACTCTCACACAAAATGGCAACTTATCACCACCATTGCCAACATTGGTCTCATTCAATGCATGAATTTGTGTCAATCCAAGTCAATGCTCTCTGAGGATTGCATCATCTGTCACTCACTCTCACTCAGAATGGCAACTTATCATCACCATTACCAAAGTTGTTGAGACAGCACCACTGTTCAACATGTAGCCTATCTAGGAAGTGTGGGCATGAGGTATAACTATAAGTCCCATACGTATCAAATGTGCTTTGTTTCACACTGATTTCCATGCAATACTTCAGAGCTGAATCAAACAAGATTATATAGAGAAAATATCAATTGAATTTAGATAGAGGTATCTCTAAAATGAAAGCAACTATCCATAAACACCTTTTCTCGGGTTACAGGAAAAATACATAGGGAAAATCTACATGAACACCTTGTCTGTGGTTAGAGAGAAGATACATATGGCAATACCTTCTCTGGCAAAACATACTTTGATCTGGCAGATGTGAGGCTGCATGATTACCAATGTCGATGATCATGAGCTTTTCATCTAACAAGGTGAGTGACCACCAGCGTCACCATCACTGGTGAGTCTGAGTGATCACCACTCTCGCCATCCATGGTAAACCTGCTCTATGACATGGTGCGTGTTTCATCTAGCGAGGTGAGTGATAAAGTGCCTCGCCATCCCTGGTGAGTGTTAGTCATCACTATCCTCGCCAATCTTGGTGAATGTGCGCTATGGCATGGTGTGCGTTTCATCTAGCGAGGTGAGTGATCACTCATGTCGCCATCCCTGGTGAGTGTGGGTGATCAAGATCCTCACCATCTGTGGTGAACCTGTGCTATCACGAGGTACGCGTTTCATCTAGAGAGGTAAGTGATCACCCGAGTGACCATCCCCTGTGAGTGTGAGTGATCACGATCCTTGCCATCCGTGGTAAACATGCATTATGATGTGGTGAAATGAGTGATCACTCATGTCGCCACCCATGGTGAGGATGAGTGATCACTCATGTCACATTTCTTGGTGAGGATGAGTGATCACCATCCTCACCATCTGAGGTGAGGCCATGTGATCACCACCATTTCTATTCCTGGTGATCTTGTGCTATAGCAATGTCGTGTTCCATCTAGTGACATGTGTGAGCCACTTCACACAGGTTGATGAGCATTCACGACAATTTGCTGGGAGCTGTCTACAATGTGTGAACATGACTTAATCCAATAGTGCTATATGTCCCATTTAGATGTTCCTACACATATCGATAAAATTCCTAAAAAGCGTCAAAAGTGTCCTTCCGCAATCTAGGAGAGCTGCTCCCGCTAGGCGTCACCACTAGGGTGAGCCGCTCAAGAGGTGCTCTTTGGTAGTACAGCAACAGGCGATCGTTAATAACTTGATATTCCGGGCGTCCTTCTATGACGCCCAAGCCTTTGGTGGCATCAAGGACATGTGCTGAAAAATAAAGAGGCCTTTATTCATGGTCGGCAGCGTCCTGTTTGCGGCAAAGAGGAGCGACGATCAGACGATGTCTCAAGTCGAGCAGCGACCATTCGACACGCGCGTCACAGGGTACCGCCCTTCACTGCCCCCTCCTGTACACTCTCCCCCCCCCCCTGGAGGCAGGTATCGGCTGGATGAAGACGGATCAGGGGTTAGTGGGGCGCACAACACCTGTCCTCCACCCTCACAGAATACCTAAGGACGCCCCGGGCTGTGTGGAATGCGGCCTATCCATAACGATGTATGGGTTATTTAATTAACCCCTCCTTAGACCGCTCTGACTCTTTGGGTCAAAACTTTATGATAAAATGCTTTTGACAGTGTTTACGCAGGATTTGTTATCGTGCCTGTCGATGGCTTTTAATTGAACCTGGCGTTACCTGGAGGGTATCTCAATAAGATTGGGAAACCAGTTCTCACCGTAACTATTTGATCCTGCAGTTCTCCTACATCTCTCACCCTAAGAACAGACTTCCCTGCTTGACCTCTGCTACAAGTGAACTGCACAGAAATAGGTTGAGTTGCAAAATAAGAGACTGGACCCCTCCTATACCACTCCTATAACTGACTACCTCTTTACAATACAAGAGGGAATCCACACCAGAAGGTCAGTGAGTTCAATTTTGGAATTATCACCTCCGACAGGATCAATTCCAAATCTTTTGGAGATACCCTGCTGATTTCTTAAGGTACTACGATCCCATCCTGCCCAATGACTGCAAATTCCTTGGGATTTTGGTACGACTCGAATTGTCCAGTCGTAGTATGTTAAGAAATGGCCTCCCGATCCATAAAGTGGGACCGGAATGCCTGTAAGGTCAACGATGGATATAGATGTGACAGCGGAACGTCGCAGGCGTGGTTCTGAAATACATGTATGGTCAGCTCTCCCGAGTCTTAATTAAGACTTTTTCTTTCAATTCGTGCCCCTCATTCCTCTCCCTGACAGAGCGGCTACCTCTATATTTCATGTATAAGGATCGATTGGGGTGTCTATATGAAAGATGGTGAGTGTGTCTGGGTCTATGGGGTTCATGCAAGGACGTACCAACAATTCACCCTGGCTCACAGCCACAGTCAAACCCATGAGGCACACTTCTCATGGCCACATACCAGTTGTGCAACAGCTTCAATCTGTGTACATGGACCTGGATCTGGTGGGCGAGCAGCTCCTCCCGCTGTTTGCTGTATGGTGAGTGACTCAAAGCCTGGTCGTTATCATACCGCGCAGCTATTGATTCACATGCCGGTGTCTTTAGGTGCAGGCCTGCAACAGCCCCCGGAGGCAAATTACATGTGTGGCCAGTTTCCCTACACGACGGCGTGTCCAAAAAGTCCAAAGCACGCAGAATTGAGCAGTATTGGTCGCAATTGCGCCAGCCAGCCACTCAGCAGGCCTTACTGCCCGCCCCTACCCTTAGTTACTTGAACAGGTGCGTTTTGGGCAACCGTTGGATGGGGCGTGGCTGATTGTGGTCTAAAGCAATCACCCAACAGCTAGATAGCGAGCCGCACCGATGGCATTTGACTCAGCTGGTGGCGCGGTTGGCCACGGTACGGGCTACAGTGGAAATTAATGCCGTCATAAAATTCAGTTCTTGGGTCGATCCCCATCACCCGAAAGTCCCTCTCCCCAAGTAACTAAAATAGCACTAGGACGGTAATTTTTCTTCTTGTGAGCTCTACTATACCTTTCACTTCACTTCACACACATTTTTCACTCAAGGAATTGACATTGATTTTCTTCCTAAGGTTTGAGATACGTCTCAGATGCTGAGGAGTTCGCTGGGGCAGAAGATATTTTCGTTTCAAATGAAATGTGTCTCCAGCGCTATGTCAAGAAGCTGGTGGACTGGAATACATGCGCTGTCAGCTAAATTGATCTGGCACCTTTTACCTATCGTGGTTGCTCTGTGGGACATTTCTGAATAATGCTTATTAACATTATTCAGAAATACCCTCCAGGCATAAGTACTTGAAGGTCTTTCCAAACCTACTGTTGGTAAAAATGCGGTGTATTATTATTGATTGTCGCGTTTCTTTGTCAGAAAGAGTGCAAAATTCAGATTGTAACACAATGACTAGAACCCAAATGACCGGCCAAATGACTTCAACAACAAAAGAGGTCCATTCGTCTTCGTCCACCTGGAGGCCTTATCACATCAGGACTCACATCTTGTATTCCATCTGGTGGAGGAGGAGAAAGAAAGGAATGCCCTAATTATGAGGACCGTGGAAGGGATACGAGCAGCTGAGTTAACGTCTAAGACGACTGGGTGTGGGCGCTGACATTGTCATGATAAGTGCAGGCCTTGTAAGAGACGTCATCCTGCCTTGTGAGGGCCGTCACGGCAATGCTGCCTTCTCATTGTGGCCCGTGCCAGCTGCGACAGCCTCAGTGTTGGCTCATAATTGATGCGAATGCGGCAGTGGATACAGTAAGGACCTTAGTGTGCATGAATTAAACAGGGATGATTAAGGAGAATTAGTGGGCAAACGCCTCTCATTACATAAAGGATAAAACGGCTGGACCAGGCTCGGAGCACTGGGGCACATTTATCACAGCTTGTACTGTATACTTCTAAAAAGAAATACCATCCCAGTGTGGAGGCAGAGACGGCCAGGACTGGCGGAGGGTCTTTAACAAGGCCAATATTATCACAACCTCCATCTCATAAAGGTCCCACTGGCTGCATTGGGACACGCAGCTTCAGCTAGGAAAAAAACTGAAAAAATATTTTAAGCGACCGTTTAGCGTGCGGTGCTAAGGGCAGCCATGTGCGTTTGGACGAAAGTAGAGGCTAACTAGACTAGTCTTGTTCATGAAAATCCCAGCAGAGGGGTTCACAGCAAATAGTACACAATAGTTTACAGCACACTGGACTGCTCACAGCTTACCGAAAGTACACATGGATAACCAGGATTATACATGTTATCTCCATTGTGTAATATTTGAGACTGTAGAGATGTGGATGGTACCGGTACAGTGGGAATGGGCGGACCGAGTAGTTTGGTTTGTGGAGACACGTGATCACGCCTTGGGGAAATTATGATTCGCTTTGAGAGGCAAATGTAAAAGAACACATCAAATTGGTGGCCGTGAATGTCATTGCAAGACCAGTCTGTCTTTTAAAATGGTTTTAAGACTCAGCCGAGTTGTTCAGCTAGAGTGAAGGCGGCATGCTATTTGGCTTTTAGGCTTGTTGTAAGGGAGGAAGATGTCAAAACCAAATTTGACATAATGGACCACATAGATGGCAACATGGCAGCAAAGGGGCAGGGCCACTAATGTACCACTTACAAGATTACATCTCTAAGGGTAAAACAGGCAAGCTGAAGAATATTCTGCCCACACTCCTTATTGACAGGGCTGCATCGATGAACTATGTCCTCTTGAATACCAATACTAGCTGCGGTTACTTGTGCATGAAAATTCAACATTGACATGGTAGAGCTCAAATATTGAGGGGCCGGCATGTACATGGTTTGTTCAAGTAGCAGTGCCATGTATAATTTACATCAGTGGAAACTATTAATTCACAACCCAATGTCAGACGTTATATACCGTATGCATGCAGGAATGAAAATGAAAATCCGTGAAATACTCAATTAGAACTCCTCAAATATAGATTCGGTATAGTAATGTTTAGGTCTTTTGAACGTGAAAATCCCTGGAGAGAAAACCACTAAGACTTGCATCCCTTTTTGATCCCCAGGATGTTTACTTTCAAATAACACCAAAAATAGGAAGAATGGTTAAATAGTTTTTATTCTGCAGCCCCCCACCCCAAAAAGACCCCAAAAAAACAAAAAGTGGGAGCTTTGGCAGGAATCGCCCATATATATATATATATATATATATATATATATATATATATATATATATATATATAGGCGATTCTTGTGAAACCTCCCACCTATGGGGGTCAGGGGGTCAAGATGACAAACTCAGCTATACATTTTAAGACTTTATTTTATTGATAGCCCTATATCTTAGCTTTATGAAAAGGTTCATTCGAGTCATAAAATCACAAAATTGATTCATCACGCGCCTTACACATAATTTATGCAACACACTACACCTTTAAAATTCATCCTATCATTACCAAATAACATGTCAAAACTAGTACAATACCCTAGTATCTGTATCTAAAGAATTATAACTGTGGCTTGAAAACTTCTGAAATTGTCCAATATCTCGTATAGCAGAGATTGAGTTTTTTTGCACACAATATTAACTTTGGTCTCAAAGACTCAAAACCTGTATGATAAGCATAAAGATCAATTTATTACATCTTCAACATGTACACTTCATGTAACAATCATCATTTACCACTTATTTAATACTTGCTCTGTATGGTTCATTCTCAAAATGACCCTCCTTACTCTGTAAGGTGCATGATGAATCGTCTACACATTTTAATATCATGGCCACTGTGCGAATGTAACAAAACCCAGCAGTGATCTAATACACTACAACAATGAGAAACACATAGAGGATATATTATAACCAAAGAAAAACATTTAAATAGGGAATAACTGACCTAAAATCGATTGCAAAAGATTGAAAATGAGGGTGGGGCTGCTGGAAAGAGTGCTTTGCAGGGGTTGGGTAGTAGTAGAATGGCTGGGGGTGCCTTATAAGTGCTTAAAATCAAAGCCAGGGCCTTATTCTATAATATAAACCACAGATGTGCATGCATTTGGGTGTGGCAGTGAAGCCATGGGACCACAAATCATTTCATCACGCACCTTACACGATTCATCACGTGTAATGTCCAATATATTTCCTGCTAGCAACTCCAATGGTTGGTGTATATAGAGGTTTTATTGATACAATGGTCAAGCCCCCAACTGGGTATTGGCAGTGCAGCCACCGCCTATATACCTGAGCATGCATGATTATAATACAGGACCAGCAATGGTGGGGTGTACCCAGACAGTCCTCCAGTGCTGCTCCCATACCAAAACCCTCCATGTGTGACCACTGACCAGCACCCAAAAGGGGAGGGGGTCACCACTCACAGCATGGTATAGTGCATATACAGAGTATGGCAGTCACAACATGGACACATACATGACATACATTTTTGTGTCATAACACCACCGTCCCTCCGGGGAACAGTTTGAACAAGGTGAAAACTCTTTACAATTTTTGAAAACATATAAACATTGGAGTCGACAGAATTTTCGTTTTTGTCTCAAAATAACAGTTCCTCTAGTACACCTTTTTCTGATTTGCAGCTATATCTATTCCTTGGGTAAATAGTTAAATGTTTCCCTTGGGTTAGCACACATGGCACAATAGCCAATCCTAGATGTTGATTTTATAAAATGGGGATGGGTTTTCTTGCTTCTCCCACGGCTGGGAAGTGGGTAATGGCCTAATTAGGTAATAGGCTAGGAGTATAAACCTTGCCTGTATAGAAGTTGTGCCCTGTGCTGTAACACAGGGGAAACATGGGTAATTAAACTTAACTTGTGCTTCTAAGTTTGAGCACTGGTTCTCATGACTCTTGGTGGGGGCTGTAAAGTCCCTTTTATCTGTTCTTGGTACATTCGATGTTTAATTGAGCCATTTATTCAAAGTCTTTGGTACCGCAATGCATATCGGTGTTTGTGGTCAGAAACTCTTAGTCCTTTGGCTGGGAAACAGGTGTAAAACATAGGCATGAAGCCCAGTGGATCTTACCATGACCCACCTGTATGAGGCATACCAGGCACTGCTAGTGGATGGGCAGCAATCGGTTTGTCTCCATAGTCCTGATGGTCACTATCCATTGTGGATTGAAAGTGTGTTTTATGGACAGAGCAGCTACAGGCTGGTAGTAGGTGAATCTAGAATAATTATTTATTTCATCAGGGACAACGGCCAGCATATCTGGACTGTTTTGAACAGGACCCAGTTCCAGTGGTGTTATAATACCATCAGCAGTTTTATTAGGCACCAAAGGGGAGATATCCCCTCTTTTTTTTCTGAGGCTCCTGCCTTGATAGCCTGGTTTTCGGCTGATGTATGCCGTGCCATGTATGAGCAGCATGACAATATCCTTGAAATTTTGCTTTAATAAGGTAAGTGTCATTTATTTGTTACCAGTGCTCTTGTGCTCCCTCTAGGTATAGTGAATAAAACATGTTTAAATATTGAGGTAGCTTCCTAAATGTTTCCTAGCTATCATAACATAATTGTTAGTAGTTAAAAACTCACACTTATCTACGGTGGTATAAAGGTGCTACTTCAATGCAAAGGTCATCATCAATGATGCATGTCGTCATAAAAACACTGTAAAATAGGGTTCAAACTACACTATAGGATATATATGTATATATATAGTGTCACTAGTGACTACAGCTCATGGTATATGGTAATCCCAATGATCAGTCTGTTGGATAATGTCTATAAGCAGTATAACAGTTCATTGATGTTGTGTCACTGTACCATATCCCATGGCGCCTTCTTGTAGGTTTTTCGTCTCTGTCTCACTCTCCGACCTTTGGTCAAGGCCTGGATCAGTGGCCTTGGGCATGCTGTATACCGTCCATTTGGTCCATGAAAGGAGAAGGAATATGTGTTTTAGTAGCATGGCATGCTGAATATGGTGTCACTGTTGTGAGAGGTAATTATTATGAATTATACATTGGTAAGTATCAGGATAGCAAACTAATGCTTGGGTCATTGACATAATCTTCCATAAGCTAATTTTTCAATATGAAAAACGTCACATTTTGCAAGTATCACAACACAATGGCATGATTGCATTAACTCTAATTATGTAACATATATTGCTTAAATGTTAAGACATGTTGAATTTTATAACTATATAATGGTGTTATTTTCGGGGTTATTGTACCTATTATCTATCTGCATATCTCTTTATGCATGTAATAATGATGCTAAATAATTAGTGAGGAAGGAATGAATTAGTATGTAAAAATGGGTATTTGTAGGTGGGTCTTTCCTAAATGATGGGTAATTTATGATTTATTCCCACCTGTGTATCTATACAACGAGTGGCATTTCTTCCAGGGGAACCTCACCTGGCAGGAGAGGGTTTGACAGTCTCGCATCTGGTGAGATTTGCTTCTGGCCACCGTAGATGTCGGATAGGAAGAGACTTGCTGTGAAGCGGTCCTTCCTTATGACTCTCCGTAGGTCCCCGGAGGCTTCGTCTTTCAACGAGAGCGCCGCAGGAAAGGTGAGTTGGAACACCTGATCATCTGACTTATATTTCAGAGTTCCCTGCCAGTTGACAACAAGGACCGTCTTGCCACAAAGTCCATTTCCAGCATTCACTGATACTATCAGGGGGGCCGTAAGGATGGTGATTGAGTTGAGGATATGGGGCACAATCGTTACCATGAAATCAAAGGCGATTCGTTTGTGATGGCAAAACAGCCGCAACCAGACATGGGTACCATTTGTTGCCATGTGATGGGTTGTCAGGCGGTTTCTGCACATTGTTAGCGCCTTCTTTCTGCAGCAACAGAGGAAAATGGCTAGGACAATGGCCAAGATGAGATAAGTCCACGGGTCCTTGATGAGCAGTAGCACGGTGTCTCCTGCTGTGCTGGGTTCAGGTGCCGGTGGACGGGTTGGGAAGTGGATAGGTGGTAGGGCGTGCGACGAGATGTTAAAAGCTGAAGCCACAGATGAGGAAATGTGCAGCACAGACATAATTCTGTGCACCCTATAACAAAGCATGAGAGAGCACAGGAAAGAGATAGTTGCAATTAACGCAGCTATGGTGTTAAGGCTATTGTAGGTTAGATCCTTAAATCCTGTTATGAACACGTGCGAGGGTGACTTTTTGTCATTATCAAGGATGGTTCTAGCTGCTAATTTCATATCAATACCTTTAGTTAGGTCCTGTTTTGTTAGTCTGGACAAGGTGTGCTTTAGGTTTCGATGGTCAGGGATGTGCAGGGCTATAGGATTAGTATGCAGTGTTCCACCTAAAAATGAGCGAACATCATGTTCAAAGAGTATTGCTAGAGGTAAGTTAAGTCCCATTCTTATTACCATTTCTGGGAGGATGTTTTCATCACAGCTCTGCTCAGTTGTAGTAATATAAAATGAGTCCGCCATGAGGGTACATTGGCATGGTATGGCAATTGCTGTAAGGGGGACTAGTTGTATTTCTGTCGTGGAGTCAGCACATTTTATGTGGGCTTTTGAAATGGGTCCGATAATCAGGTGGTGATTTACATCAATCGGAATATGGGTGAATGGAGGGTGATCATCTAAATACATTAGATATTTACATTGCTGCATGATCTCGTCTCGATTATCATTAAATAGTGCCCAAGCACATGAAGGGTGTGATCCAGGGTGAAAGGCCAGGGGAAATTTATTGTAGGCCTGATCATCATTATCATATCTGTCACCAGGGATAGTAGAATAATAGTGTTGGTTTGTGACCAACACTTGTGCATTTTCATTCAATTTTGTATATCCTTTTTCCGAGTGGTTGTGGGAATGTATTGGGATCGCAAAGGTAACTAGCTTATAGTGGTCAAATTGCTGCTGAAGGTTTACAATTGGCACAGAAATTTTGACTGTAATTGTGTTATTTACGAAACCCTGGAAAACTGGTTTTATGTGTCGATATGCCTGGCTTGGATTCCTAACTACTGGTCGAAAAGGGGGATTTTCCATGGCAAGGTCTGCTGTCAGAATGCTAAGTATCATGTTCATGCTTTGGGGGTTCAGCAACTCGGGGGTTAAAGTTCCTGATTGTAAGGCTGTGATTCCAACCAAAACTTTCTGCAGGTACCCATTCATTGTATGCAACATTTGCGAGTAGGATAGAGCCTTAATAAGGTAGTTCTGGGCCTCAAGGGTTGATGCCCAAGCATCATTCATGGCCGTCTGGATTATCTCGAAATTGGATGCAGTTTCAGCAATATAATCTTCCATTTCCATTGTGTGGGTGTTAATGAATGTGAGTAGTGAATTATGCGATGCCACAATTCTAATCATCAGATAGTCCCTGTCAATATTGTACATCTTATTATCTTCTATGGTTCCGCCCACAATACCTAGGTCTTTAGACAATTTCTCTACGTCTGATTCGACAGCTACACCACAAATGGCTTTCAAAATCGATCCCAAAATAGCTATTGCTGCTCTTCTGTGTCTGGGGCTGTCATTAGGGTTAAAATATTGGAGATTTTGGTTAATCAATTCTATAAACGACTGGGTCCTGTTATGCATAGTAAGCAAAATGTTAAAGGTGTCATACAGAGTGTCTGAGGAGTTAGTAGGTGGCTTGGGCGGGATCTGTGGGGTGGACAAAGAGACTGGGATGTTTACTTCAAATGAACGTGCATCATGCCATGGGGCATGAGTTTTTTAATTTATAAAAGATGGCCCCGTAGTTATGCCTCAGGATTGGCTCTTGGGTTGAGGCTGCTACGGATATGATGGTAAGCATGCAGTAAACTGTCATGCAGCAGGCATGTTCTGACATTCCAGGATGGTGCCTAAAAATGAAAACAATAATTCACTATTGAATATGTGATGCAGATTGCATTGCAGGGTATCTCGCAATGTGTAGTACTTTGTAGTTGCATACAGTATTTTATGTCTAATGCATCTCTCCTTGCAATCAGTGGTACTGTCATTTTATATTGATCTATATGTGTTAAGTGTGGTGGTAATGATTGCGCTTTTTAAATGTATATGTACTGTGCATTGTCTAAGGGCAGGTATATAAAATGGATTTATATGTTATAATTTCAGGTATGGAATATCAGGAGGATGAGTTCGCTGGAATGGCAATATTTCCGGTGGTCATAACTCAGACCCAAAGGACGGCAGGGATTATTGATTCTGTGCATAGTTACCCTCTCTCTATGAGAGTTAGCGTGGAAATAGTGAAAATGATTTGCCAGGATGTTACCACACACCAGGAGGTGAGGTGGTCTGTCAATAGAGATGATGGTGTCATTCATTATGACATCCCACTGCCTACCTTATATGAGATCATGGCAGAGCGCATGCGTCTCTCATTTTTGACCTCAAAAAGTGGCGGAACTCAACTTGATTTGAACTGTAACTGGGTAGCAGAAAGTGTGAGGAACAATGTGTGGATATCCCTATCAAACACTGTAACCCATGAGCAGTTCAGGCTCTCAAGGGATGAGATCCAGCAATTGGTTGGACATCTAAACCCTATTTATAATCTTTTAGGGTAATAATGCCAGGTTACATCTGCATTACATATGATATTACGGTCATTGCTATGTGCATACCCTTCAAGTACCATGTGGATTTTAAATGGGATGCTAATCCTACCTAAAGGAGGGTGCTATCTTTGGGTAATCATGTCATTTCAAAGGAGAGCAGTGGACTAGAGCATGCACATTAGTCATGCACACATATGGATAATCACCTTTTAATCATCATGTTGGTATAATATGCAAATGACAGGACTATTGTAATGTATTTGCTGTATTGTTATACAGATAAACAGAATGTGACTAGTATATTTACCTGTTTAGAGCCATTTCTGTGGGGATAATCCTTCAATGTTTTGTGAAGGATGAATCTGTGATAGTAATGTAGGTGAGAATATGTCCAAGATGTGTATGGTTGCAATTCCAGTGACTAAGTGAAAGTGTGGAGAGCTGAAGGTCTTATTCAGCTTTAATCTGCTAGTTTGGTTGAGATATAAATTGAAATCTGTCTGACCCTATGAACTCTTTATCAAAGGGTTCCCTGTATTGGTAGTGTACCATTAGAATCTAATACAGTCTATAAGGCAATGTGTAGTTTTAGATAGGTTTCATGAAGTGTATTTAAGACAGAGATGAAAGCCTTTATTGGCAATTAAAAGGTCGTCAGACAAGGAGAGTGGCTGTATCTGTGTGACGGTTTCAGATGTCTGTGGGTCCGTGGTGAGGAGGGGGGGGGCATAGAGTGGGGTATCAGGCTACATGAATAGGCTTACTATCTTGCTCATCTGCAGCAAGTGTAACGGTTAAAATCTGGCCTGTATGTCCATACTGAGAGATTGGGCACTTTATGGTAGTGGGGAGCTGGTTGAAACATAATGCATTAGATGACCAGTATACTAGTAAACAGTGGTTGTAAGGCTGTGGACACATGTGCACACTGCATTAATTCATGGCAGTGCTTGCCTCTTTGTGGGAAATGCCCAATCTTGGGAGAGAATAAAACAAAACAAAAGTTTGAAAAACGGCCGAGTATCATTATCGTTAGAAAAAACATTTGCAGAGCTCTGAAGAAGTGTCATCTTTCCGTATTAAATGATTAATCTATATCTCCAAACTCTGGGGTGTATGTCAGTTTTTACGGAATTCCAATCGGACAATTTTGAAGGGTTCTACAGCCTAAAGTTTATGACATTGCACTTTATAACTATTTCCCCAAACACATTCTCGTTTTCCAGTGCTTTCAAATGGTTATGACAGGAGGCTACATTGGTTTTATTATCTCATTGTTTTGGGCCATCATGACAGTTGGTAGGGGTGGGGCTGTTTGTAAACATACCTAGAAATGTCTGAGGTCATGCCTGTCACGTCAGGGCTCAGCTGACTGTGCTATATCAATAGGTGAGTGCTACAAAAGTCTACTGAGAAAAGTTCCTTCAGAAACACTGCAAGTTGATATCATTGGCGATTCGTTTTAGAGCCACCAGCCATTGTCAATCTGGCCAACTGAATATCCTATGTTAATATTGAAATCGTACACTACATGTCAGTTTTTACGGAATTAAAATCAGAGCATTATTAATGGTTTTGCAAGGCAAAACATATAGTATCAATATTTGGAAATGTTTCCTGAAAACGTCTTCATTTTATTAAGATGGGAGGTTGTTTCTTTTTCTGTTTTAAGATTTCCCTATAAATTTCTTGTTGAATAGATTAAGGTAGTAACATACTGGCATATAGGAAAGGTCTACAATGATAGTGAAAGATAGGGGGGGGGGCTTTTCATAAACAGACTGGGAGGTGACTAGGGTCAGGCTTATTTACGTCAGGGATCAGCTGATGAGTGCTGTTGTAATAAAGCACTATGTAGTGGTCTCGTCTAAACTGAATCGTGTGTGCATAATGTGACATTTGGAGCTCCTGTTGTGTAATGTATTATTTGCATGCCTGGGGGTTTTTAGACTGTAACCGGTAATACTCAGGTATTTAATTAGAGGCAGCAAAGTAAAGGGCTAGACATTGTATAATCCGGGCTGTGTGGGATTGTATACATGTACTTTGTTGTGAGGTCCAGTCAGCTGTTTAGTGTGTGTGGGATTTGAATGTTGGCAATGTGTTGCAGTAGTTAGAAATGCGATGTAGTTGACTGTAAATTTTATTTGCGTGTCTTGCTGTGCCTTGTGAATTGCAAATCAATGTGATAATAGTATATTATTACTTAAACATGGATAAGATTGTGAAATTATTATCAAGTTATGAACAAATTCTGAACATATCAATTGTGTCATGGGATACCTTATTTGCTCTGAGACACGGTATTGATTTCTGACGGAATACATGCGTCTGAGTGTTGATGGTATAATGACGTCTGGAGAATAATGCCCATAATGCTTTCCAACTTGTCACTTAAATTATACAATATGGTTTTAGAAGATGGCCTTAGTACTACTTACCAAGACATGGCTATGCCGGGGTTACCCAGTAAATTAATCCAAGGTAAGGTGACTCTCTATGAGGTATATGTGATATTCTAGAAGGCCAAAAGTATTACCCTGGTGACCCAAGGGTGCAGCTCAAAATGGTCAACTTGTGAGAGGACCACTTCTTATGAGGGAGGGAGGCAGACCCTAGAGTGCTGGCGCTAAATTTTCCCACAAAAAGCAACTCCAGCGGCATGCCCTATGACATAACGACACCAAAACTTGTAGCTACATGAGACAGAGAGGGTGAGACATGTAAATAGTCCCTCTGTCTGGTGCCACCGTCTCCCCGCTGTTCCCAGGGTGCAAATCCAGCAAAGGCATGGCCCGGCAGCAGTAGCTGGTGGTCAGCGTGGGTACCTTTGTATAATTACAGAATTATATGTGGGAGAACCGTCTGGCCAGAATTCCCAGACGACATGTATGAGAGCAAGCAACTATTACTCAGTACTTCTGGGAGGTATTCTTGTAAGGCAGAAAGGTGCTTAAATCTTTATTGTATATTGATGTGTGGGAATAGTATGGCCAATGCCTCCAGACATGTGTGTATGATAATGCAGCCCATTGCATTATGTGGCTCAGAGGTATGTTCACAAGGGTCAGGTGAGGTATGGCAATGGTTATAATTTGTCAATGGTTATTTCCCATGGCTGTTCCTGTTATTACAACATTGGGGGCATGTTATTGGTTAAATAATGTAGGGTTGATGGAAATGTGCTGTGGGAAAGGAGAGCAGTGTATAGGTTGTTTAGGGGTCACAGAATTCGAAATATTATAACCAATGGTCCTTTCCTATGGGAAACCTTTTATTCCCCAAATAGCAGATTGAGATATCCTTTTGAATGTTCTTGATTAAGCCTTGAAAGTCTTTTTATAAATTGATCTGTTCTATTGAAAGTAATTGGCTTCAATCTTTCAATATATATGTTTCTTTTCAGTACTGTGTTGTCTCTCAATCGTTTGAGTTTGACTGTATGGTTTGATGGGAAATCAATTATCATGTAGGGCCCTGAAAAGAGTGGCTGGAGCTTCTGGGAAAGATTTTTATCAGGAATTGTTTTGTATCTTACATAGACAATTTGGGTGAGAGCGAGTTTTTCAGGTCTTGCCTTGCGATCATATCTAGATTTCATGTTGGCATTGTAGAGAGAACGTGTAGCATGTGCTTTAGTATGTGCCCTAATTTGATTGTTTATTAGAGAGAGAAGGTGTGTTCCTCTAATTTGTTGTATGTTTTTATGCTCTGCTTTGAAATTGCCCTCTGTTGGGGTTGTGGCTGTTCGGCCATACACAAGGAAATATGGGGAAAAACCTGTGCTTTGATTGGTAGTTACATTGAGGCCAAAATTGACTGCTGGAAGAATGTCATCCCAATTTGATTGTTTTTTATTCATGTACGGTCTCATGGCTGTCTGTAATGATCTGTTAGTTCTTTCAACTGCACCATTGGACCTACTTAAATATGGTGTCGAATGGATTAGTTTTATCCCAAATATTCGGCACATTTCTGAGAAATCATGGCTCGAATAATCTGGGCCATTTTCTGTGAATAGTTTATGGGGAATTCCCACCTTGGTAAGGACATGATTGAAAAGGCCAAGCATGGTGCTTCTTGCAGTCAGTGACCTTGTTGCCCATGCTATAATATACTTAGAGTAATAGCATGTAGCTACCTGGATGTATTTCATGCCTCTAGATGACACTTGAAGGGGCCCAATCGCATCCAAGAACATGTTTTCAAAGGGTGCAGGGCTGGGATCTCTGAGGGTCATTGGCATTTTAATGGGATGAGATACAGTTTTAGTGGACAGACAGGCATGACATGTTCCCACATAGTTATGGACATCCTGTACTAGTGTAACCCACCAAAATCTCTGCTTTACAAAACTTATCATTTTGGCAATACCAATATGGCCAAGGAGTGGGTTATCATGGGCATGGTGCAGTACTATTTCTGTGCACGAGAGAGGAATGACTAGTTGTGGTGCATCATACTCTGGAGATTTTGTCTTGAGCGGTTGTGACAGTCTGAATAATATGTTATTATACAGAATTAACATGTCATGGGAGAGAAGGATTTGCCTGGCTAAGGAATCAGATTCCGGGAGGATTCCATGCTTAATGAATGTTATCATGTTACTTGCAAATAGATCAGTGAGTTGCTCAGATGCAACTTGCCTCAAATCCAAAGGCGGCTTGATATGCATTCTTAGATCTTTATACACTCTATTGGCATGTAGATCAGCAGCTTTTGCGGTTACTTCTGCTCTACGCCGGTCAATGAATGCCTTACTCCCTATGTATGTTTTTGTCATACCCCGATTTTTGTCTGCCAGACGTGCGAGGGCTCTCGGTGTCTTAGGAGGAAGCTTGTGAATTGTGTCCTCTTGGTGCTTTTGGGGGGGTCCAGATCTAGCCTCTTTAGTCATGGATCTTGTTGTTATGACATTGAGGACAGTTTCTTTTTTCATGATACTTTTAGGCTTATAGACAAGAATAGGATGGTTTTCTAGATAGTCATCCTCATTGAATTCTTTGAATGAGTGGACTGAATTAAAGGAGACTGACTTGCGTGGCTTTCTCTGACATTGCAATTCTATGGGGTCAGATGGATATGGAATTCTAGATAGGGCATCTGGTACCACATTTAATTTCCCCTTTAGGTGGTGAATAGTGAAATCGAATTTTGAAAAGTCATTGACCCATCTTGCCATTTTACCTGTGAGTTTGATTTTTGAATTAAGTGCTGTGAGTGCAGCATGATCCGTTAAAATAGTAAATGGGCGTCCTATCACAAAATGCTCGAATTTGTGCAGTGCATGCTTTATGGCTAAGAGTTCTTTATCTGTTGCAGAATAATTTCTCTCAGATGGTGTGAGTTTGCGGCCTGCAAAAGCTACTGGGCGGAGATTTCCGTACTCATCGAGTTGTGAGATGCAAGAGCCAATGCCCGTGTCACTGGCGTCTGTTGCGATGGTGAAAGGGCGAGAATGGTTTGGATATTTAAGGAGCACATCATGCGTTATTGAGTGTTTTACCTGTTCAAAAGCTTGTTCATGTTTGCTTGTCCACTGAAACTTAACTTTTGCCCTGACTAGGCCATACAGTACTTTCATTTTGGCAGAGAAATTAGGGATGAAATTTTTATAATAGTTCGCCAGACCATTGAACGATCGCATTTCTTTCTTCGACGTCGGTCGTGGGAAATTCTGTATCGCTTCTACTTTTTCAGGGCTGGGTGCTATTCCCTCGGATGACACAATGAACCCTAAAAATGGTATGGATTGATAGCCGAATGCACACTTCTGTTTTTTGAACTTTATATTGGCTGTGCGGAAGGCCTCAAACACCTGTTGTAAATCATGGAGGTGGGCATCCCATGTGGGTGAGGCTACTACAAGATCATCAACATAGGGAAGACATGCCTTTACCGATGACACTATTGTGTGTATGACATGATGGAAGGATCTGGGTGAGCTAGCTAGTCCCATTGGGAGGACCCTATAACAGTATCTCTTAGAAGGGGAATTAATTCCTGGTATGGTAAATGTTGTTAAATGTCTGTCCTGGGGCCTTATTTTCACTTGGAAGAAACCTGAGTGCGCATCCATCTTGCTGAAATATTTACCATTCAGGGCACCAATTGCAGCCACAGTGTCATCAACCCGTGGAAAATCCAGGGCTTGTGGTCTAATATTTTGATTAAGCCAACGATAATCGACTACCATACGGTAAGGGGATGGGTCTAAATCTCGTCTGGGTCCTCTGACTCGTTCTACTAGGTACTGAAAGGAATTCCCTGCTGTTGGTGTAGGTGTCCGTTTTGTCTCTGCTTTTGGGACAAGAAATGCAGGGCTAGACCATTCAGTGGGAGCATAGACACGCTGTACTATACCAAGCTTTTCCTGCTCTTCTAGCATTTTGTTCATTATCACAATCCTCTCAGGGGTTGTTCTATATGGGAGTATGTTAACAGGCCTGTAATTGTCTTTAAGATCTATTCTATGAGTATATATATCAGTTGTCCCTATAGGGTTGTCTTTACTTACAAACACATCCCTGTATAGATGCAATAAATCACATACTTGGGCCTTTTGTGGATTAGATAAATCCTTATTCACATCACAACCCATATCATCTAAATCTTTTTCTTCTTCTAAGGGTGCAGGGTTTGATTGGCATGACAGATTATTAATATGATGATACTGATAGCCCTTATCAGTGCTTTCCCCTATAAAGTCAGTAGGTATGCGTTTTGATAAAATGCCCAAAATATGTCCTCTGTGTATGCGAAAAGGTGTTCTTTCTGCATTGAAGAGAGTAATGGGGATCAGGTTAGTAGGGCCTCTAGGTATTACTAAAGCTCTTTTTACAGCATATGGGACAGAGGCAAAGTCAGATCTATATAAGTTTTCTGTGACACCCATGAAGTCATGTAATTTGCTGGGGGCAGCAACGAGAGCATTAACCGTTGTTTCTGCCATCGGTTTTAGGTCAAAGGTTAGAGGGGACCTAATGGTAAAATGGTTGCTATTCTGGTTCTTAAAGGAGACTGTAGCCTCATAAGCTCGAAGGAAGTCACATCCAAGTATCATTTCTCTATCAAGTTTTGGCACAATGGCAAAGGACTGTATAAAGGTGTTTCCTTCAATAGATACAGGGAGTCTTACCATGCGTCGAATAGGCTGTGAAGTGCCATCCGCTGCATATATTTTCATATGTGCATTGTATGTGTTAATAGGATTAGTAGCATTTAGTTTTTGAAACAACCTAACAGCTACACAGGAGACAGTTGCCCCTGTATCAATAAGTGGATGTACCGGTGTGTTATATACATGTACCTTAATTGAGCCATTGTGTATAGATACCGTGAAATGTGACTTACTACTTTTTGGAGCGCTGGGAGCATCTTGCACCATCCTGTCTCCCATCGGAGGGTGCCATCTTAGTTTAACTGAGCAGGGTGGTCATCATGTTCCTGCCATGGGTTCTGGCCATCGCAGTCTTCCCAATCATCATTCTCTGATGGAACATCATCGTAAGGTCCAGGTGTCTGTCTTGCATGAATAGCATTTACTGTGTGGTTCGTCTGCCCAATTTGCTGCTGCCTCGGCTGTCGTCTAGGAGGTGATGGCAGGCGATCTGGCACACGCGTCGGTGGGAAAGGTGAAGGATACGGTGGTTGTTGCTGTGGGCGATACTCATAAGGGTAGCCATCAGGCGCTTCTTCCTGTCTGTTAGGACGGTACACAAAGGGCTGGTTGAATGCTGGATGTTTAGGATGTTCCCTGTCGTATCTGGAGGTGCGTTGCTGCTGCTGCTCATAGGATGGGTTGCGAGGTTGGTATGCATCCGGTCTTCCGTAACGGCTCTCCCGTTGAGATGTACCATATCTCCTGTTGTTCTGGAAATCAGATGAATAGTTGAATCTGCTTGGTGATGGGCTTCTCTGTGGGGAGCGCTGTGGGTGACTGTCGTATTGTCGTCCCTGTCTGTATCCCTGGTTTCCATAATCAGAGTAATTGTAAGGTGCCTGTCCATGTAGATCAGAGCGACTGACATCACGGGATGGGTAGGGTTGCTGCCTCAGGTTCTGCTGGCGCATTACATCAACCGATCCCTGTAACTGGGACACTGTATGCTTCAGTAAGGTGGCCTCCTTTCTGGTGGTTTCAACTGCCTTAAGGGTGGTCTCCGAGTGTTTGGCCTCATCTATAGCAAGATCCAGTGTCTGAGGGTTTTTAGACAATACCATGTCCTGGAGTTGGGGCCTCAGATTGTTTATGAAAATGTCAATTCTAAGACGCTCATGCATCGGTATTTCCGCCATTGCCATTAAGAGTGTAATATCACGTGCATATTCCGCTACTGACTCACTCTCTCCCTGCTTGCGGTGAGCATAGGTTTTTGCTCTTTCCTCATGGGAAAGTGTTGCCAAGCGACGGAGCAGTTCCTTGGTAACCCCATCGTATGTTGCAGCGGTACCATATGTAACCTTGTAGGTGTTATAGATAGCTAAAGCTTCATTCTCCAAGAAGGCTTCCAATCCCATGAAGTGCTTATTGACATCATCAGTAACACTGCCTGCGTATCTGACGTACTCATTTAGGAATCGCTGAGTAGATCTAGTTGCTGTTGGCTTGGAGAAAGGCTTTGGCTTAGGATTCAAGAGCTTGTTAGCTTCCCTCTCCTTAGCATAATTAGTATCTGCTCTTCTTGCTTGTTCAGTGTGTAGATGATGCAGATCATCTGCTATAAGATCCACTTCATATCGCCGATCACGCATAAGTTGTCGGTTCTCAACGCGTAACTGTCTTATCTCATCCATCATGAATCTCAGGCCATCATTAATATCAGGATATGGCTGTTGGGGCTGCTGAGCTGGCAGTTGAGGTGCAGGTTGTAGAGGCTGAGCAGGAGGCTGAGGTGCAGGATGTGGAGGCTGAGCAGGAGGCTGAGGTGCAGGATGTGGAGGCTGAGCAGGAGGCTGAGGTGCAGGCTGTGGAGGCTGAGCAGGAGGCTGAGGTGCAGGATGTGGAGGCTGAGCAGGAGGCTGAGGTGCAGGATGTGGAGGCTGAGCAGGAGGCTGAGGTGCAGGATGTGGAGGCTGAGCAGGAGGCTGAGGTGCAGGATGTGGAGGCTGAGCAGGAGGCTGAGGTGCAGGCTGTGGAGGCTGATGATTCATGGCTGGTTGAGCCTGCCTCCTAAGGTGCTGGGCTCCTTGAGCTAGTCTTTGTAATTGAGTAGTCTTTCTGAGATTATACTCAGGCTTCTTTGGAGGCATGTGGTGGTAGGTATAGGTACAAGGAAGGGCCCGGGTTAAACTCCACCAGTGTTATGTCCAATATATTTCCTGCTAGCAACTCCAATGGTTGGTGTATATAGAGGTTTTATTGATACAATGGTCAAGCCCCCAACTGGGTATTGGCAGTGCAGCCACCGCCTATATACCTGAGCATGCATGATTATAATACAGGACCAGCAATGGTGGGGTGTACCCAGACAGTCCTCCAGTGCTGCTCCCATACCAAAACCCTCCATGTGTGACCACTGACCAGCACCCAAAAGGGGAGGGGGTCACCACTCACAGCATGGTATAGTGCATATACAGAGTATGGCAGTCACAACATGGACACATACATGACATACATTTTTGTGTCATAACACACGCACCTTACATCGAGCAAGCAACTCTAGTTTGGGGCAACCAAGGCATGTAAAGACTCATTTCTTTTTTTCAAATGGCACTTCATCAATAGATATATGCCATATGATGGGTTAGATAAGCCAGAAATGATTAATATAGGCTGTAAATATACACATGCTGTTTAAGGGAGGTTGGGGTTGACTTGAAAAATACTTGAATATATATGTATTGCCAGCAAAGGGTGCATGGTACGCAAATTTCTTTTTTTACCAAAATATCCCCTATACAGACCCCCTTGATGGTGATAAACAGGAAGTCTGAGGATAATATATTAATAACTAATCTAATGCCATAAACGATTCATCATGTGCCTTACATCACTATTTTCAAGTTAGAAGAATGGCTAGGGTAAAAAAAAATTGAGACATATCACCTCCAAACCCAATGGAAATGTTTGATAGGACCCCCCACTAAGGAATAAATAAAATTATGGTGGTCATTTATTACTTGGCTTGATGGTATAGGGTGTGGAATGAGGTGGAAATTGAAAGAAAAGGCTATTTTGGGCAATTTTTCAACTTTGGGCCGTCATATCTCAAAAAATTGGGGTCCGGCATATGCAAATTTTCCCTCGTTTTGATCCCCAGGATGTTCACTTTCAAATAACACCAAAAATAGGAAGAATGGTTAAATAGTTTTTTATTTTTAAACAAAAAGTGGGAGCTTTGGCAGGAATCGCCCATATATATATATATATATATATATATATATATATATATATATATATATATATATATATTTAATTATATATATATGTATATATATATATATATATATATATATATATATATATAGTATTCATACCCCGTGATTTACATGACAAGGAAATAAACTCCCTGCTCCAAGATCACGCCATTCTCGCTTAAAGGCTAAAGTGCCGGAGTATTTCATACACAAATCAAATCTTTCTTGCCTCTGGGCTGCTCGTATCTTTTCCTGTGGCGAGCAGTTTAACCAGAAGCAGTAGGAGGTCTTTAATTAGATATTTGCTAATTGTAGGTATTCAGATTGTAGGCATCCACATGAACATATATATTACTACCCCTAATCCTAGAGGAAACTGCTCAATCATTTTCTTTTGGCGAGCAGTTTAATGCCAGGTATGAATGGATGCAACCTATTATAGGAACGGTAGACCCCAGACGCATGTACAAATAAATCTAAATAATCACCTAGATCTAAACGATCACATTAATCAAAGTACAGAAGTCATTTGCATGCTGGTGATCAGTTTATGTCAAAGAAAGCCAAGGAATAGCACTGGTATAGTGCTTTACAACTAAATGGCTGGACAGTATGAGAAAGAAACAACTTTTGAACTCATCCTTTCCGAGGAAGACCTATACATTATCTTTGATGGGATGTTTACTGTAATTTCAGTAGCTCATAAATACTAAAGGCCGACACTGTATTAAATGTCACGAAATTAGGCTGTGCGGGAATCGACTCCAGATAAAGTTGATTAAATCCAAGTCATATCAAAGGCCGGCAATAAGAAATAGGATATCGATAAATAATACCAAACCCTCTGACGTCAAATAATTTGTATATCGTGCATTCACCCGAAGGAGATAACGATACGCCTACATTACTTGGAAAGAAATAGAGATAAACTTTTCATGTTCACTGTCTTTTTCGTCTGGAGCAATCCTGTCTTTATCATAGAATAGTCTGTCTGATAATTATGAGGTTATCTATGTCCCCTGTTCACAAAAGGCCCGGGACAAAAGGTCACACAATGTCACGGAGCTCTGGTTGCCCACGTCTCTACCATGTATGGCTCCGTTCCCGGCGTGTTAAGTACACTGTAATCGTATACGTTATCCTATCCTTGTGATGATTATTCAACATTTTCTCATTCCTGGAAGGCCATCTTCTTCCTATCCCGAATTACCAGATAGAGAGCAGCTCCGTCTGCTCACTTACACCAGTATATGACGTCATTACTATGGATACCGCCTCAACATTATTCTGCTTCTGCTCGCTCCACTGGGCGGACCGGAAGCTCCCCTCCCACCTCCCCTAGCATCGCCCGCTTACACCATATATCAAGAATTTATGCAGAGGGAGCAAGAAGGGTTTTTTCCTTTGGATCAAGAATTTATGCTGGTAACAAAGAAGATTGTACCTCCGGTAGTGGTGAATAATCATTTCCGCTATAAAAATACCACTGGCTGTGTATTCATTCGACAATCATTCTTTCATTGCATAGTTTCCAAGATGTAATATTTCCTTTCACGTCCATCTCATCTTGGAGTTTGTGAATAATCAGCATCCTTGCAAATGGACCGTATACACAAACATACACACTTTTCAATCGTATGACAATAGCTGACACCATTCATTGTTCTTCTGTAAGAAAGTCAGTATGCTCTGTGGAATCGATTAATTCCACTAATTATACAATCGGCTACAGTCCAAAAAGTCAAGCGTCATCATGTTCTTTTTGATTTTCAGTAAAGGAAGGTTTGCTCTGGTTTCAGCTTAATGTTACTTACTCTTTTTGAATGGTCGCCTGTCTTTCCTGCTAAAATCGTCCAATTATTCATTTGCCAAAACCAAATCACCATCAGGTGACATGGACTGCAAGAAGGGGTCTTAAAACCCTTTGCACTAAGACCCCTTTTTGCAGATCGTGTCATTCTTCTTTTTTGAGGATAGATATGTACACTGCTCCATGCAGACCCGAGACGTCAGGGTTTCATTGCATGCAATCTCCTCGTTTGTGAAACTTCTTCCTAATTATCCATATCTCTGAAGTCAAAATTTGATTGCGAGTCCAATGCTGCTATCTCCACTACCTTTAAATTGAAACCAGCCATACAACATTATACCAAGCAGTCCTGGAGCTATTGGATGGTAGTATTTGACCACAGATAGATCCAATGATGCATTGGGAATGGTTTCTCATATAAACAAGGAAAGGTCAGTTAGGCTGGAACCTGGTAGGCCAGGCGATGTTGCGTCATCCTCAGTATTGAGTCTTAGCTGGACGGTGAGTCAGAGGGTTAGTAATGGAAAACCTCCGTGGATCCTCCAGGTCCAAGGAGGTTTTCTGACTTATACTCCATCCACAGAAGTTTATATGACAGTAAAACCATGAATATAAGCATATTTTGACATAAACAGTAGAGGTCTAGAAGAGGATTTAAATCTTCAACACTGGCTGTGATACAAAGCTATGATACATATATGGTGTTCCAGGCTACAACCACCAGAAGTCTCAATAGCATAATGGTTAGCATGTTTGACTTTGAATCACAAAATCTGGGTTCAAGCCTGCATGGGGGAAAACATTTTTAACATACACATATAACATCTCTGAAAAAGGCCTCCCTGAAGCCCCTTTGTTAGCATTCAGGGGATATTTATTATATTACATTATTTTAGAATTTGTTGCAAAAAATGACAGTGGCCAACTGAGAATAAAAATAAAATCACACCAGGGGTTTGAACCTGTGTGGTCTAGATTTCTAGTCCCAAGCCTTAACCACTACACTACATTGACTGGTCAAACTATAGAAGTGAAAGTGCCCTGTTTATCTATAATTTATTACTCAGTCATAGTAGTAGCATATGTGGACAGATGAGGGAAAAGGGTCCTCCAAGGCAAAATGTGACATTTAAAATTTAAGTTATCAGCTTTAAAATGAGGTATAACACTTGCAGATAGCCCTTCTGGTCTTGGAGATATTGCTTCTCGAAAATGGAATGACATAACCGTATCAATGCAGCCAATAAGCTCTATCATTCATTGTTTTGATTAAAACAGACATCTAATTAGCATAATGTTTTGAATAATCAATCAAAAAATGACAAAACCCTTACATTCATTTGGGAATATCTTTTCATCTAGAAATGATATCTATATGCTTTTGTCAGCGTATGGATCTCCATCAATCATTCTATCTGTTTTTCTTTATATTGGGAATATAATTTTGATTGCCATGGCAACACATTTTTCTGAGAACCCATATTTTGGCCTTGTTTTGGATTCAAAACATTCCATTTACATTCCAAACGGATAGGAAATGCCCAAAAATAGAACGTTTTTTCTGTGTAAAAAAGTACCTAAATGCAATTTTTGGCCTACTTTTCATATTTTTAGCCTTTTTGAGCTCCCCTAGTGGCTAAACCCAGTACTAAAAATCCCGCAGGGAGGGCCATTCCCCCTCATCTGCCCACATATCACCATTCAGTAGATCTTCTAGCACCCACAGTATCAGCTGAGGACTCATAGTGTAATGGTTAGCACATGGGACTCAGGATCCCAGCACTCTCTGATGCACAGGTACGAATCCCATATGGGACATCATTTTCTCAAGAATGCTCCTCAAAAATGACCTGATTCATAAAACCTCCTGCTACTCTTGACCTGTTTCACAACACCTCCTCCCAGACCTGACCCAATTCACAAAACCTCCTGCCAGCACTGACCTAGTTCATAAAACCTTCTGCTGGCCCTCCCAACTGTAGAATGTGAAAATAAACCTACAGTAGGAACAATGGGGTACAGAGCCAGGTGGAGTATAATTATCATTACCCACACCCAGCCCATACCATCCTCATGAGGCATGAACACATCATAGGTGACATCCGCGATCTAGACTATACTTGTGAGGAGATAAATGTTGGGGAACAATAATGTGATAAGTTTACTTAAGGGCCAGATGAAAGCACAAGGCGAAGCCGAGTGCTTTTATCTGGTCTTAAAGTGCATCCATAATCATCACACATTGCATTTATACTATGGTCTGCATCTTTTGAATGCAACAGAATGCATTCTGCATTCACTGACATACATATGTATATATATATATATATATATATATATATATATATATATATTTATATATATATATATATATATATAAATATATATGGAATTCATAGGGTCCCAGACATGAGACTCATCTAACCCAACACCATTGTCCAGCCCCGTGGCCTAATGGATAGCATGAAGCACTTTTGATCAGGAGCTCGCTAGTTCTAGTCCCACCCGTGCTGAGCTTTTCCTGTCAATGTCACACATCAGTGCCTCTATCTTGTGATAAAAGTACTCAGATTATCCAGTTTGGCACCCAAAATTGTTCTGAAATGTGATAATCGTGGTATAATAAGAGAGTAATGTATGGGCTAACGGGCACCGAATTCCTTGTATGGTAATATATCAAAACGAGTGCGCTGTGCTTAAAATATAGTAAAATATATAGGATATCAAAACGAGTGGACGCAGCCCACTCGTTTTGATATCCTACCATACAAGGAATGAGGGGCCCATTAGCCCATACCTTACTGTCTTTATTACACGATTAATCAATAAATAATCAATAGAATATCAATAGAATATTAATAAAAACAAATGAAGCCAGAAAGGTGGATCAGGCCAGGACACGAACGCCTGTACCTGGGGTTTGGAGCCCGACGCGCTATCCACTATACTATTGGTACACACACCTCCTTCCAACCTTGACCTATAACCAGGCCAGTCGCGCACAGTACTGCAAGCTGTCGGCGCCTACTATAGCGGACACAGAGGTGGGGGGGGGGGCTCACAACCCAGACTGCAGGATATTCTTACACTTTGAATGTATACTAATTATATGTGAGTGACCTCCCCGGGCTTTATATCATATCATTGGCTTGAAGAGACCTGGTTCTAGCCATCCACTTCTCCTCAGTCCCTGTGGCGCAATGCATAGGGAGTTGGTCTTCCAACCAGGAGGGTATGTGTTCGACCCCTGCCCTTGGCAATAGAATTCTCGTAGGTTTTAACATGTAACATATGACATGTAAGGACATGTAAGGAGTAGTGCCGATATCCATGATATCAACACTCCTTACAAACATGCATCATAACATGCAATATCGACAGGTATCAGAACGGGAACATCCTGAAAAAGCACCCAAAATCACAGAAGTCGTGTAATAAAGCCCTATACATTACACAGACTGGTCATTATTGCGTGGCTCTTCTGTGCTGTGTGGAATGTCGACTAGTTAATTGAAGTACATGAATAAAAAGACATCATAACAACTTTTCAGATGACCCCATTCTTCACCAGTACATGAAAGTCCCTTTACCTGTTGTTTTGTTGAAACTTTGGCCTACTCAGTACAAATTTATTCTACCCATGTATATCAATATTAGCACACCTTTGATAAGATTTGATATAGTGTTGTCCCAAGAGTTGATGAGATTCTGAGAAGAGAAAACATAATTCATTATCCAGACTACAAGACGGACTACAAACAAAATCATTTGCGAACACTATATATGAAGGCCTATGCAGGTGAAGAGCTGTTTGTTCTGCATTTTCTGTTCTATCTGTGAGTGGGAGGATGACCAAGGTCAAAACTACACACATGCCAACCTCCACAGGGACGTGTTGTAAGCAACACCTGTTACCCATATGAATATATACATTGTAGTCATGGTCCCAAGGCTTTGATGTAAAAGGAACCATAAAGGCCATTATAAAAACATAGTGTGATGCCCTTTCATCCTACTAACCGACCACTAACCATGTGGAAAGAAATTGCAGCCAATCCTCCACAAAGGCTTTTCGTGGCATCATTTGATTATGATGAGATTAAAGAGACCCTGCCCCCTACGCCCCAATGCCTCCTTAATACCATTCCACTGACCAGGAGGACCGCTGATGATACACAGGGGACTCGGGAAGCCGTCCTCAAAGTAGTAGGTCGACACCCCTCTCAAATATGAATGTCTTTGTTCAAATCTATAGCCCAGTCTCTAATAAATTCGACGTTGTGGAGTAGCACATAACAATTATAGTGTTGGAATCCTGGAGGGTGTTGCTCCTATAGTAAAAGGAAGAGCTAGCTAAAAATGCCCTCATTTCCAGTCCTTTCTTTTCATGTAGCTATAGCTTGTCCCTTTTGTTGCTCACAAGTGGTCATTCAAGTACGGTGCTAAAAAAGGGGGATTTGAGTAGGTACCTAGTTGGGAGAAGTCAGTCAGTATAATAAACTATGGCATGTGTGACATGAGTAGGTACCTGGTAGTGCAGCTCTCTCTATTTTAAACAAGGCAGATGACTTTTCAGATTAATGTGGTGAGTGCAAGTACTTAGGTGAAGCAGTGCACGACTTGTTTAGAAAAGAGGGCACATACTCACAGCTCTTTTTACAATAGGAGCAACACCCTCCTGGGATTAGAATTCAAAGAGTGATTACAGTTCAAACAGAGATCCTTTTCATAGCATGAGTCATGAGTTCAACGTCATATGCATTACAATGTTTTAGATTTATATGGGAATGGTCCAGTCTTATTATTACAAATATGGAGTGGAGCTCTCCTCCCTAGGCTACTGTACCCTCCTCATCCTTCTCCCTCTTGATTCAGGCCAAGAAAAATAAAAGATGTGTTTCCAGTAACATAGCTCAATTTTTTTTATTTTTTTTTACATTTATATAAGAATTGTTAGGGCACATATCAATGGATGTATCAAATTCTTTGATTTCATTGTAAAATAATGATGAGAAAATGGCAACTATGAGAGAGGGGAAGAACACGAAAAGGATACAGGAAAAATCCTCAAAAAGTTATGAAAATGTCTTTAAAATATGAAAAAAAATGAAACAAAATTCTTTAAAATCACAAAAAAAAAGAAGTTTTTTTGCCCCTGTTTTGCCAGGGTCGGTCAGGTTACTGGAAACACACCCTTTTTTATTTGGCCTCACCATAAATACTTAATTTTCGTTTTCTCACTTTATTTCAGTCCTCTTAAATCAATAGTTGAAGCAAGTCTAATGTGGAGATTGTGATTGGATATATATGTAGTTTCTGCCTTTGTCTTCCCTATAGTCTTCTCTTAAGGTCAGCCTTCCAAGACAAACCCATTGCTGCTTTCCTTTGCTGCCACCCAATTCTCTACTATCTACTCCCCAAGTCCCTACTTCTCATATAGCTCGTCCCAGCTTGGCCAACGGCATGCACCAACAGCCCCTATAAATTAGGGCTGGGCCTCCTTCCGGCCGCCGCCGATAGCTGCGGCCGCACTTCGTCTTCCTGGCAAATATTTGAATTTCTGGGCACTGGCCGCAAGCCATTGTTCGTCTCAGGACAGAGCGGTCTCCTGGGGCCGCCAGGGGTGAACGACAGGGCAGGCGACCTTCTAGGACGTGTGGTACTCATGGTACTGTCATCTTGGGATGAGCCTGCTGGTTATACATACACAGCACCTCGTTTTGAACCTATGGTCTTGTGTCCTAGCACTTCCCACATTGGTCTCCCATAATAACTTACCCATATACAGTCAAATCTATATCTATCAGTCACTAATAAGTCGGTCGTTTCTCTTAACGGCCACAACCCGCCAAACTGAAAGTAGTTTATCATATTTCTTATTTACCTGAAACAGAGGGGGTCGATATATTGAGATTCGACTGTATATATATATACGCATTCTATAGCTTGCTATTCATACGTGATGATGTCTCCTACCACCATCCAACTCTTACAACCGGGTCTTACAATTATGTCTTCAGATGTTTAGAGTCCTTTTGATTTAGTGTTGCTTAGAGTTAGACATGTATTCCGCGGTTAAGGCACCTTCCGAGCTTATATATTGCACACGTTCTACCAGTTCTTACATCCCTAAATCATGTTTCAACCACCTATGAAATAGAACCCCAAAGGAGAATTACCAAAGTATCTCCACAAACATCAGCTCCAAAGGGGGGTCTGCCTGCCTTCACCCAATGTCCACTTGGCTCTACCACAGCTATACACCAGTGCGACCTATCCCTACCATCAGATCCTCCTTACACAAGCCAATGCTGCAACCTCCAGCCTTCAGCCCTGGCAGCTACCAACCCTCCACCCTTGTCCCCGCTGCCCTTGTTACCCGTGACCGCGGGCGCGGCCCGGCGACGTGGCGTCCATTGTAAGCTAATCAGGGATCAATAGGCTGCCCCCCAGACAAGGGTGCACCCTTCGTTAACACGTCCCTGTCCCATCCTGCCCACACAACCTCTCCCACCTAGGGGGCTCCACCGCTCTGTCTACCACCGCCAGGCGTCACGTGAGCGGCAGGACCATGTGACGCGCACACAGACCTGGATAGAGCAGTGTGCCATGCCAGCTTGTTGGCAGCAGGAGGACAGGGGTGGGGGAAAACAGAGGGCACAGCTGGGGGACTCCAGGGGAATGCACGTTATGAGGTTAGCTATGTATGTAGTGGTATGGCATAGAACACCGGCTATAACACCCCTTAATGCTCACAGCATGGCATACTTTTATACGGTGCGTTATGAACGTGCGTGATTTGCCTGGAGGATGTGGTGTAATATGACTTGAGTTCATCCCCTCCTGCAGTGCCCCCTTCGACCCCCCCCCCCCCGGGCCACCAGCTCCTGTCCCTATCCCACCTCCCTCTCCCTAGTAGTAACAGGTATATATCGGTCGATCTCACCTCTCCATGGGCGTGGAAAGCAGGGGGGACAGGGGGGACATGTCCCCCCACTTTTGGCCAACTCCTCAAAAGGTCAAAACTAAAAGGTCAAGCAAAGTGAGGTAAATAATTGCAGAAAAACCCCTGGTCCCACCCACTCTGAAACTGCTTCCCACACCCCTGCTCTCGCTTACTTATAGACTCTGGCCCACTAAATCTTTGTATCTCTATGAAGAAGCTGTGTGTGACTCCTTCTTAGACTAGACACGTGCACTTCAAGCAGCGATCGATTGTGCTTATATAGTGTGATTACAACACGCGATAGAAACGCGCCTCACGCGCCACAGATTGACCGTGCAGAAATAAACATGTACACTACAGATACACCAGTGCCAGCTGAATGGGAGGGCTTGAGCTGCAAGGTGCAGGAAGTCGATGCGTTCCCCTAGTTGCTAACAGAGTATTCAAGCCCTATGAGTTGGCCTGTCTGCGTCTTTCACAAAGGAGATGCGATCGGGCGTGAGAGGCACTGTTGGAAGCCTGCCTCACGAGCTCCGCGATAAGACAATTACCCGCGATAGTAATTCTAAATCGGCTCTGGCAGTATAACACGCTAACCCACTTTCTTTGGTTATAACAGACTTATAGGTGGGTAGTAAGTTCCCTCCCCAGTACTAAGACACGTATTAAGCGTTGATTGTATTAGAGGCGCATAGTTAGAACATAACAAACAGATCTGATAAACTAACACCTTTCCCACCTGTGAGGTATTATCAGGTATTTGTATATAACTATGAAGAAGATTGTGTTAAATGGGTGATATTAACATATTAATAATTTATACTTTTGTATCTTATTAATGTGAGTATTAGGTTTTATGTTGAGGCAATTTATCAAGAATTTTGCTTAATCCATACGTCACGTTGGTATGCAGAGGAGAAGTGAACGATCGTATCTTACAGTCAACAGTACCTCCATATATATACGTGGTACGTCCCATTGGTATTCCTCTACAGGATACTATGTCTCAATATCGTGGGCAGTAGTATATAGTGTCTGCACTGGAGGGGCATATACAGTACCATCCACCAGCCTCCCATCTCCTATTCCGCCTGCCCCTACAGCCTCCCTTATTGCTATACATTCCGTATACCCCCCCCCCAACAGTCCCGGCCCTTCCCATAGCTCACGAGGTATCGTGAGAACGGTAGGGATGATGATGCATGGCCGCTTGGCGTCCCCTTTTGTTTCAGTTGATCTCGGCAGAGGTACTCCCTCGATTGAAAATAAAGTAAAGGAAAATACCAAAACATGAATCGACATTGAGAGGCCATCTTCCTGAGACAGCGTGCTCACAAGCCGACCCAGAGCGCGCCATGATTTAGGAGCAGAGGGCGCCCACCGATGGCGTAGTTAGGGGGCAGAGAGAGGAGCGTAAATCGCCCCTTTATGTCTCTATGACCGCATATTAAGATGAGCTCAGTTTACTAGGCTGTGCTGGGGTAAAGGGGCCCAGCCCTAAGGCCGGACTAATCCACCTGACGTGCTGGATATGGCAGGCCTTAACCCACCCCTCGTTATGTGCAAACAACCAAAAGAGGATCGCCTACTCCTACCCCTCCCTAGATCATGAACGGCTAACGATCAATCCACGCGGAGCAACAGTCTCCTAAAATCCCCAACCGTGATACTCGACTGCATTCCTAAGAACTTTGGTAGGATGACCCCCTATTTAGATTAACTACACGGCTAATAACATGTTTTTCCTGCACCCGAGCTCATTCTCGGTCACCTCTCGAAAAAGTAAATTGCCATTCAGATTAATAACAAAATACGCCAGGTCAGCATAATCCCATGTAGGATATAGGCATTACGCTTTAGCTGACAAAAAGCTGTTTGGGTAAGAAAGTCTTTCCAGCAATAAACCTTACGTGTCATCAATGTCTTTTATTCATTACGTAGAGTAATGGGCTCAGCTATGGGACCCACTGAGGCGGTATGAGCAGAGTAGTATATGCAAATGCTGATTATAATCGGGCGAGAGAAGGCCCGCTCCCATGGCGTTTGCATTGTTGCCACAACACTGTTCATCCTCAAGGTGGTTGTTTAGCTATAACAGTGGTGGAATGTCAAAAATCATGGTGAAAGTCCCTTGGAATCTGATTACGTCCTAAAAGTAATATGTCGGTGAAAGCAACTGGAATTGAATCGTCATGTTATGTCAAAGCGCAGGATGAGACTCAACTTTATGACTCAAGATGTGCCAAGATATTCTGTGATGGCCAAATGGACCTCTTCCTGACGTGCATAAAATAAAGCCATAAAAGGGAAGAATTGTCAGTACCTATCTGTACAGACCGCAAAAAGAACGATCATAAAGTGTTGCGATGCCCAAACATGCAGCTTTTTTCTGAATGGCCGAAATGGTGTAATAATGAATTATACGTTCAAAAGGTATATACAAATGTACAATCAAATTTATCGACCTGTTTGTAGAGTGTTCAGTCAAGGCAGTTTCTGAGGGGGAAATTGAAACAGAATACAACCAAAAGTTCATGTGAATATACATAAGACAAATATGCATTAGCTAGAAATCATCTTTGTTTGATGTCTACCCATTCATTTAATGAAGATAAATAATGTCTGTGTGCGACAGAAAACCATGATAAACCTGAGTAGTGACTAAACTATAAGGGATTAGAGGCGGTAAAACATAGCTGAGCACATAATTCCATAGATGTATTCAGATAATCAATAGAACCCTTCGGTAGATCCATTATGCCGACTGTTTGTCGATGCAGTTCAGCCCGGTAGAAGTGCATTCACTCGCACATTGCCACAATCGTACTCATCTAACTCATTGCCGGTCGGTATCCTCCCGACTGATTAGCCCTGCACAGCGAGCCAGATAAATATGACTGTTTATGTTGGTTATTTCCTTTGAGGAATTGGGGGAAATCCATATCCTGCTAGGCCTGGAGCTTTGTTGGCCGACTCATAACCAAAGAGACACCAGTCTGGGATCTTGTGGGTGGATCACGGGTGGGCAGGTGGCATCAACATGGTACTCGGAGAGTGTAGGTTTGTGGCGTGTGGCGCTGCATTGTGGCAACAATGTGATGTGGGGGCAGCTTTTGTGTGAGCGTCTGAAGTCTGATACTGGTATGGCCGAGGTCCAGAGTCACGTGAGAACAGTGTTTGTGGACGTAGCTGCTCATTTAGAACCAGCACCTGCGACTCACACTCTCAGCACCTACTGCTCCTGTCAACATGTATCTAGAAGACAACACCTGTGATCCCACACCCAATATAGGAGTATACCGCCTACCTGGATATACATACCACCCTTAGGAAGAGCAAAATACACACAATACCATCTAATACCAACTCATTCACATAGGTTTCTCTATGTAGGACATTTTTGATACCTTCATATTGAATTATATGTCACCGATCTATAAGGAAACATTAATCTTCTAAGGAATATTCCATTATATTTCTTCTTATGGCGTTTACCAACCGCCTAGCAGGCGCGATGCTCATCAATAAGTCCACACTTGTTGAAGTATAAACACGATGTTCCCACCCATGCATTTTATGGCTCTTCGGTAGTGTACTGAATAGCCACCGTATCAGTACACCTGCTGGTCCGGACATGTCCATGACTATGGCATTGGTGGACAATACAATCCCAACAATTCCAGGCATGATTTCTCGTACGACCCTTCCTCAACAATCAACATTGCCCTGGAGTGAAGGGAGCAGAGTGGGGATATTCCAGACTGGGTGTAAACTATATAGGGGAGCTGGGGGAAGCTCCAGACTACTCCACGAGAATCCTTGTACTCAAGGTAGCTTATGACAGTGTACATACTGGCCTATACAGTCCATTATTGATTGTTGCGTCTTGGTACAAATGGATGGAGCAATCTATCTCAGAGTGACTGGGGACTTTATATGCAATACTCTCTTCGACCTCACACGAGCTGCAACACCTGCTAGCAGATTGCTTTTTAATGAATGGCCTCCCTTCAACGAGATGGCTTCCCAGCTATAGCCACATACATGTAGTCACTTTATATTCACTCTCAGTACATCGCATTGTCTCAGCCTCGCTCCATGTATAGCTGCTCCTAGATCACACATTCGTCCCAACAGCTTGCAGTGTCGACATGGCCTACCACCTAGATGGTGATTAACCAGGTCGACACCTTCCCTGTTGGATCGGGTATGGCGGGCCCTAATTCATTTCTTATGGTGCTAAAGCTGCGTTGGGCCAGGCAATAAACTACTATGGTGATTCGATGATCATCACTTAGCCTACAGCTTGGCTTATGGATTCTGCTCACATCATGCTCTGTTGCTTGCTTATGGTTAATTCCCTCATGGGAGGCCATAAACATGATCTACCTTTAAATGCCACTGAGGCAAGACAATGCACCTGCAAAGAAATACAGGAAGGGTAATTCTAGGTTAGAACATAAAACTGCCCGTAGAATTTGCTGACAAAATATGGTGACTGTGCAAAGTAAATACTAAGTCTTGGGTCTTTGCATTCAGATTGTCTTTGTAAGGGCCATTTTCCACCACCCGATATGAGTGCTCTATCGGCCGATAGCTGCCCCACACAACCACCTCGGCCGAGGGGGCTGCCATAGGGTTCAATGGTGGGGCATGGTATCTGTCAGCGAAAACAGCATCTGCTATGGGTCTAGCGGCCGCTAGAGGGGCCATATCGGGTGGTGGAAAACGGCCCTAAGGTATACAGTCAACTTGTCAAAGAACAGTATCCGAAAGCAGAAAGCTCTTTCTTCTGTGGAAATAATAAGGGGATTATATTTGAATCTTGATATGGATAGGCAATTGTCAAGGAAAGACGTGTTCCAATTTTCTTCTCAGGTTCTCAGGCCAAATCCACAGTGAGATAATTCACAATGCTATCCGAATTATGGTATGTAAAGGAACCTTGTGGCCGGCAAGATTAGCTTGTCCAAAGCTCGTGATCTGGGGAATTCGCCACCAATCGGTTGATTATGTAAGCGGGTTTTGGCAGATTTCAGAACTCTTGCTGAGCACTCTTTGTCAGAGCCTACCCTAGCCTTATCAGGCCTCCCCAGCTGAGCATGTTTGCATTGGGTGTATTGTTAGAGGGTGAACTCTAATTTACCCCCCCCCCCCTCTAGGTCGCATTCCCAAATCTGTACTAGGCTTCAAGGGAAAACGTTCTGGGGACATATTCCTTTTCGTTTCGTTGTGAGCCAGAAGTGGATGAGCAATACAGAGCCGTCGGGGGACGCGAATTCCTAAAGGGAATCGAGGTAAATAATGAATGTTTACGACTCGCAGAACACTGAAAACCTAGAATAGTAGGAAAGTGATTAGCGTAGATGAGTTAAGGTGATGTTTCCTAATAGATATGCAAAGATGATCATTTTGATTACCTCATTTTTGCCACCAAGGGCCCCTACTATACAATTATGTTATGATTATATGATTCATACTCAAGGACATGTATTGATGTAAAGTTATACTGAGAGTATTGGATAATTGAATAAACTAAGAACATTCAAAATGTGAACATGTAGAATTCCTTTTACAAAGATGTATTTTCTTGAAAGAGAATAAATGTCAAATAGATATATTAAGAGCTTGGACACCTTTTCTGTTCAAAAGTAACATTCAGAAATATGAGGATAAGCATCCATCAGTAAAATACAAACTTATGCAATATGGACCGTATGGGGTCAATTCCAAGAGGGTAGGTATATCCAATGGTGTTTTCTAGAATATGGATGGGGGGGGGGTTCAGAGGGGAGGGTCAAAAATAAATCTAAAACTACAACTATCAAAAAAGTAATCAAAGTGATCACCCATGTCATCATTTTGATGACTCTGTATTTTGCTCAAATATGTGAGGGAAAAAAACTTATCAATATGATCACATGTGATCACCCAAAGATCACCAGGGTGCTCCCCCTCATCCTCGTCAGTTTGATCACCATAATGTGATCGCTACTGATCACTTTTTTTAACTATAGATTTTCTGTGAAATAACCTTCTTTGAATAAAGAAATATGCTGATTGAGAAATACTATTTTCTAGTTATGTTAGGCTGGTGGTGAAATGTTTAGTTCTATAAAGGCACTGTACTGTGTTTTGGGCAATATGTACGACTCCTATGGTTGGCTCAGGGTTACAGGATGTGACCCTGAGCCAATACTTTGGTTCTGACTAGATCCTCACACTAGCCGCACTATATGTAATACGTCCATATGGCAACACCAAGCTATATTTTGGGAATATGGTAGGCCTTACACACCTCTTGTGTACTTCCACATCTGGGTCTGGTCTAAATCTGGTCAGATCCTGCATTGGCAAATGTTCTTCACGCCGGGTTGTGAAACTATATGCACTTGCCATCCAAGAGCCATGTGCAAATAGGCTATAAGGCTAACTGAATCTACGCCCGGAACTACTTTTCTCTTAAAACATTACTCACTGCTTTACAGGGCTGTTAGATCTTCAACAGCCCTGCAGGATATTAAATTTGCCTTTAATCTTAGACACTGACTTGGGTTTGCAGATGGTATATGCCAGCCTTTTACCAGTTAAACTCTCGCACATGCTTGGGAGGAGTTATGGAGCACTTCCAGCCCGGTGATTCTTTGGTAATGTATAGATACAGACAGACACTCCACCTTCAAGATCCTCTATATCCAGCTCCAATATTTATGGGCATGTTTTTGCTGCCCCAGATCTGAACCTACTTGTGCAGCCCTCCAGCTCAATACGTAGATAAATGTGATTGATGACCTCTTATGCCCAACCGCTGACATTAAGTCCTTGCTCTTCGGCCTTGCAGCCTTTTTATATCTAAATATACGTAAGATAAGACCCTATGCACCTTTATCAAATATCCTATCTATAAGTAACGCTAATGATAATTGCTAATCATTTTAATCCAAACATTTCCTTTGGAGTCCCATGGGTGGATTGGTGTTATATATATTGTAAAGGGGTTCACAGAGGTTTGAGAAGAGACTGACCCTTTACATTTAATGTTATTGAGGGCCTGCAGCCAGTTAGGAACATGTAAACCCAGATGGAGGCCCTGATAGTATGGGCCTGCACTGCAGGAGGCTAACACCCGACCTACGCCTTACACATACCCCAGACACTGGCAATGTAGCCATGAACCAGCACAACAACCCACACGGCCTGAGCTTTAGTGAGAGACGTGTTTTACTTGGATGTGTTTCAGTTGTAACGCACTTGGGTTCTGACTATAACATGGTTGGTGGATGGGAAATCCTCACTTATCCCCTAAACGTTCCAAGACTTTGACCGCTGTGGCTATAAATAAAGAGGACCTTGCTATGAACCCTGGCATCCCTGAATTCAAGTTAGAGCTCCTTACAAGAGCTGGCCGTTGTACCATGGTTGCCATTAACCTTATCCATGATAGTGATTGCCCTCTTGGGACTTCTCCTGGCCTTTTCCGTGATGTTAACATCATTAGTGAGTGAAGCAGTTGTAGATATAGACATACAAACATTGTGTTACAATTTTCTTTCTAATCTGCTTCTTTAAACCTATGGAATATGCCCTGTGAAATGCGTTTCAGAAACCTTATTCCGACTCTTCCAATGCCTGCGAATTATGTTATTTTAAAGTGTGTTCCTCACTTTAGAATACAAAGAGTCGCAATACACTAAAGTCAGAATTAACAAGGGAGTACACTAATTGTGGTGTTATCTCAATGTGGATATCCCTAACCTACTCAGAATATCAATAGCCGAGATTGGCGTTCGTTTATCCCAGCACCAGGATCGTGTTGCACTCCTGTGTTCAAATGAGCATAGGGCTGCAGTAACTACCATAATGTCTTATATAGGAGCCGGGCCTTGAATAGCAGCCTCCCTTGAATAGGGGCCGGGCCTTGAACAGGGGCCTGGTGGGGCCAGTTTTAGGGGGTTTTAGGAAGACAACCGAGACCCCCCAGCCCAAATGATGTATAATTGTTCTAGATAATTCCCTTTCAAATCTCATATGATAGATCTATATCTAATATCTAATATCTAGGTGTCAGCTAGGTGTGATATCCTTTGTAATTTTATTAGAAAGCCATGGTGGGTGAGGGTTGGGTATGACAGGCATGACAGCTTTGTAAGGCCTAGTGCTCTTTCTACACCACTGCATACTAGTAACTACATAGTTGGCCCATGTGTGGCCGTAATGCTCAATTCTTAGGTGAAACACCACACTTTTCCAATGATATCTTATTCTTTTGAAAAAAAAAAATCCTGCCATCCCAGAGCCAAAGGGGCTGGCCACTGGGTTATAGGTAGTAGTGTAAAGCGCCCAGATTGGATACATTTGAGCAAAGGAGTGCAGAGGGCAGCAGCTAAGGCTACCCACTAATTATTCACATGGAGGGTTGTCATACCAGGATCCCTTATTGAGTCACTGTTGTGGTGGCTATTTAGCCAGCAGGCAGTACGATCACCCAGTAATGTAGCCAGCTATTTAGTCACCAAGGCCAAAATCCTAAGATCACCTGCTAAGATTTGACCCATCTCCAGTCATAGCTGGCTGAACCTGTTGTGGAAACTATTGAAACACGATCCAGACCTCTGGAAGACATTTCTCGAGATGGTAAGACAGGACCCCCTCAAATCGTAGTGGGATCCTTCACTGTAATGCCCTTACAGCCCTGCATCTAGTGGTCACTAATGATTGCAAAGGTACGACTGCCCACCCAGACCTTACTCATCATACAGAGCAGTCATAGCACATTACCTATTATCACCCACTCTAATTTTAAAGGTTTCATGTTGTAGTGGATGTGGTCAGTCGTACAATCTTGAGAATGCTGACTGTGGCATATCATCGCAAGATTGTTAAAAGGCAATTTATGTGCTCATTACAGACCCTGATAGAAAAAAAAACAAGTTCAAAGAAAACACATTTTCTCATCTGCAACAAAGCAATATGTTCATGACAATGCAATGGGGTTCTCAGTAGAAATATAATTCGATCATTTCAAAATGAAATGCAGACTATGACACTGGACAGTTAGAGAGGCCACATTTAACCACTCCTCAATTGAAAAATATTAAACACATTTAGACAACAGAGTTGTGAAATCACCTTGAACTACCGGCAGTAGTTTGATCTTAAGAACAATGCATGTTATGTAAATTACTCTAAAGCAATCTCAGAACTAAATTTTCAGATACCTTCACTCTATAATTCCTAAATGCAAAGTATCCGTGTGTGATTATGTCATGCTTTAGTTCTCGAAAAAAAAAGTAAGGAGAAAGGTGAAACATATGTGGTCTTAAATACTGGATATATTTTACACATGTGGGATGAGCTCATAGCTGATTGGATCACCTCCATGAATTTCTACGGAATTCATGATTTTATAATGTTACACTGAGAAAATATTCTTACTCACATGAGTCTAGATCCAGACTCAGGCAGTGTCGCCAAAATGAGTATGGTTTGAGACTCAGCCTGGTCTTTGGATGATACTCAGGCAGGTCCTGAGGCTGATTCTGGGAAAATACTCTGGCTTTGCCTGAGTATCATCCAAGGAGCAGGTTGAGTTTCAAACAATACTCATTTTGGCGACATTGCCTGAGCCTGAATCTAAACTCATGTGAGTAAGAATATTTTCTCAGTGTAGTTATGTTGCACGCTACACCACGTGATGGTTCTTATCAGTGTCCATTTACCTCCTTAATATTAACCAGTGAAAGTAAACATGGATGAAAAGGCCATTGAAGATTAAAAGATGAGTAACATATTACCATAAGCTGCCAATCCATTATATTGAAATAGTGGTCCTCATAACGTATAGCCCATGTTATACTCCATGTTACTTTCTGGGCTAAACGGATAAAATCCCAAGAACGCTGAACCTCACATGGGACAAACATATTGGCTAGTACTGTATTTACAAAAACAGAATTATGACAAGTCAATTATTTTGCTTGCGATTTAAACCCTGTTTTATATTCTAGCTCTCCATTAGAGTGTACGCCTGCTCTCACTTAATGGGTGTGTCCCTCATCTTCAAGGAATCCCACGAATGCTCTCCATATCCCTTTCTACTGGTCATGTAGGAAACCTTAATAACGTAGAAGTCTATCTATAGGTGCATAGCTGGCACCTATTGAATACCTATATCATACAGGAGGGAGCCTAACTACAGTTAAGATGGCTAAAATGCCAGTGTTATAGAAAGGTCCAAATGTGGCGTAGAAGCATCCAGGAGCCTCTGGATAAAAGAAAATAACAAATAAGCCTGTGCAACAGTGTAAGGCTTTCTGTAAGTATCATATATGAGTGCGATTTAGCAGGTCTCTTTACATACATAGAATGAGTTTAGATGATGTGTATAGCAGCACCTGCTGGAATTATGGGACTTTTCTAGTAATTGTGGGGTATTCAGTCCAGGTGAGATATTCAGCCAACTAGCTGTGATTTATGTCATGAATAGCTTATCTTCCTAATTGGCGATCGCGATAGTTGATGGTTAGGTATTTCAGCTTTAATGTCTTTCCTATCAACAAAATGTACCAATGCAGAATTCACGTGGTGCTTATTTCAACATCCACCCAGGTAACAAGGATACACCAAGGCAATAATGGCTATCATCAACACCAATTGTTATCTTGACCTTGGAACAACATGAGAAAGTATGTCATGGGTAGATTATACCTATTCCGATGTTGCCCCAATGTTGAGAATTTATATATAACATAGGAAATGGAACATTGAACATACATTGGAATTTTACATTGGACCAATTCTAGATTGAATGCTAGCCACGACTTGGGCTCGCTTGCAGGTGTTCATATTAATTAATGCACCTGATGTTGGTTCAATCTTAATCACTTATCATTCTCATTTAATTTCCAACAGTGGATGTAATCACAATTAACAATCGCCAGCAGGGGGTTCCAAAGTTGTTTGAAGAGTTCTAACCAGCAGACTCCTACATTATCCTATCAGTGCACTGTAAAAAAATGTCACTGAAATAACGTTGCGTATTCCTCACCCCAAAGGGGCTTCTTGTAAGAAACATACTGGTGCATTGCTTTACAGTGGTCCACTCTTCAGTTTTATGAGGATCCCTGGTGGGTTTAACAGTTATTTTTACAGTGTTACTGTAGACTTCAATGATGACATATATGATGCCAAAATGTTAGCTTTTCACATGAATTGACCAGGGGTATATCACTAGAGGAATGGAGACACTCGTGGTGCCTAATAAAATATGGGTAAGTCCTCAATACTAGTAAGACAGTGTGTATCATTCATTGCCCTTTTGGGGTTAAGATTGAGATGACAGTCAAACTCAGAAATGGCTGTCTCTAAACTGATAAGACATGACTTTAAGATATGTGGACACATTTTAGACTGTTGCAAAGGGATGCTTTCTATCCTTGGCATACATGATAGTCTCGCCACTTTCTCCCTTACCGTGCCCATCTGCCTGGCTTGGTATTCCCTGTCTGCCTCTGTGTTTTCCTCCCTCCTTCCTTACAATTTGCCTGGCTACTCACTATCTGCTTGCCTGCCTATCTGCATCAGCCTGTCCTCAGTTTCTCCCTTCACCCTATCTGGTCCCTGTAAGTCTGTTTGCCCATCTCCCTGCCTCCCCCCCCCCTGCTTTCCTGCCTCCCTCTCTCTCTCTTCGTCCTGTCTTGGTTTTTTATTTATATTGCCTGCCTCCCTCCCTGCCCCTCACCATAATCCACTCTTCTACTTGTTATGTATATAGAGAAATATAAGCATAAGCCAGAACCAGACGCCCATGTCATTCGCTCTCTCATTTAACAGATTGATTCAGTTGATTTTTAAGCTGAGTGTTTATGATGTTCCTAGAATAAAAGCTAAACCATGCACTCTATACAAATATTACACACTGAATGTAGGGTAGATTCACCGTAAGACGGCCACATACCTTGAGACGGCCACTCCCCATGAATAACCATAACATTGGGTTCGCTGCTGAATCAACATTACTAACTGATAAATTCAATGACCATCAACAATTTCACAATGTTGATACAGGGCTAAATGGATTTTTCATGGTAAATTTGTGGGGTTGCCGTCTCAAGGTGTGTGACCGTCTTTAGGCTAATCTACCCTACATGTAGTACGGCCTTTTCCATAGACCATTCACCGCTCTTCCGTTACCTTCTATATAAAACATAGGAGGCTATATATATATATATATATATATATATATATATATATATATATATATATATATATATATATATATATATATTGGCAGGGGAATTGTCCATATTATAAGTTGGAGGACCCATACTCAATATGGGATAATGCAGGCAAGGTCAGGGGTATAAGGTCGCCTGCAGAATGCCATTAAAGTGGCATCAGGGATCGGGTGCACTGTCGCTGGTATACACATTGTTGGATCTGGGACTAACCCGAGCTCCAGTCGAGTGGCAGCAAAGTTGAGAGCAGGGACCTTCGGTGGGACTGGAGGAAGGGCTGACGAGCCCCCAGGCATGAAGTGTGGTCGGGTCGCTTTCCCCCACGGACGTGAGAGAGGACCTGGAAGTGGCAGATAAAATGGGCCATCTCCTGGGTGCGTGGATGGAGGAGCGGTACGCAGAGGGCAGGCAGGGTGGATGGGTAGGGGTGGGGTGGATGGCAGAGGGTAAGGATGGCTAGGATACATGTAGAAGGCAGGGGCTGATGACTGGGTGAGTAGGCGGGGTTGTGTGGGTTATTGAGATCCAGGACGGCATAGGTCATGGTGAGTGAGGGGGCTGGGGGACATGAATTGAAAGCAGTTGGAGATGGACACCAAGGCAGTCCGACCTCCCCATACATGGCACGCAAGGTCCCGTGTCCACCGTAGACACCGACCCCGCCCTGCTTGGGCAGGCGGTAGGCCCAACATGGCCTATACCTGTGGCAGATAGGGTCGACAGGGGTGGGAGTAGGCATTCAGGACTCATCATGTCATGCCATCAGGCAGTGGCTACGTCAAGGTATCCCTTCACGTCCCACTATAAGGGGAAAAACTAAATACCATACCATTGCATTTAAGTCATATAGCCATGACTACTGACAGAAATGAAGTTCTAAAATTGCTAAATAATATAGCAACACATAAAACTAGTGGGGTAGACGGTATTAAAGGGAATGTTATGAAGGATGCATTGGTTGCCCTATTGGATCAGGTCACTCATATGTTTAATGTATCACTTGAGACTGGTATTATTCCTAACAGTTGGAAGAGCGCCTGTATTGTACCGATTCCTAAAGATGGTAATCCGAATCTAGTGGAGAATTATCGGCCAATCTCACTTCTGTGTACCCCAGCCAAGATTTTAGAAAAAATAGTTCATTCAAAACTCATGCGGCATTTAGATACATTTGAAATTTTGACTGACAGACAGGGAGGTTATAGGAAAGGGTTTTCCACTATACAAACAGTAGGGGAATTAACTGATGACATACTAAGAGACAGAAATGTGGGTATTGAAATGGTGGCTGTGTATATAGACCTGAAAAAGGCCTTTGATACGGTTGATCACTTTATTCTTCTTAAAAAATGTGAAAAGTATGGTATTAAGGGTAAAGCTCTGTCCTGGCTCAATAATTATCTCAGTGGGAGACAACAGTGTACTTTGGCCAATAATGTTAAGTCGGATTATTTACCTATTACTTGTGAAGTGCCTCAAGGATCTACCTTAGGACCCTTATTATTTCTAATTTATGTCAATGATGTTGTACATGTCTGTGATAATAGCAAGATTCTTCTATATGCTGATGATACAGTCATTTACCATTCAGGAGGGGATAAGAAAGTTGTAACCCAACAGTTACAAAATGACCTGAATAAGTATAATGATTGGTGCTCTAAAAATAAGTTGACAATTAACATAAAAAAAAACTAAATTCATGTGTTTTGGCCTCAGTCATAGATGGAAAAATTGCAAATTTAAAATTGGTGATCAGCAGATTCATGAAGTTGAGCAATATAAATACTTAGGAGTAATTCTTGATCAGGCATTAAATTATCAGAAGTTTATTGAAAACCAGTTAAGAACAGTAAATTTTCGTACCTATCAATTGACAAGAATGAATAGGTATATAGATATAGATACTGCTGTTTTGATTTATAAGACGTTCATCTTACCCATTCTTGAATATGGTAATGTATTATTGTATGAATGTAATGTAACACATCTGGTCAGAATGCAAAGAGCACAGAATAGAGCCTTAAAAGTTGCATTAAGAAGGAATTACATGGAATCAACTAATATTATACATTTTGATGCAAATATTAATAAGCTGGAAACTAGAATGGTTGCTCACATTCTTTTAGCAGCATACAAAAGGTCAAGACAACAAAAATATGTAGACCAAAGAAGGCTGCATACTAGAGCTTGGGATGCACCTATTCTTAAGTGTTATACTCCACATGCTAAATCATATATCAGAAGTATGGAATGGAATTTAGCTTTCCAATGGAATAATTTGGATCCTGAAGACCGAAATTCTCCTTCCTTTCAGTCCTTTAAATACGAAGTTAAAAAATTCCTACAAACAAATCTTCCGGGTAAAGACTAGTTGCTCAGTCCCACCTCTCCTCCTAAATATCCCAAAAATGACTAGAAAGGTTGTTTATTGATCATCTTTATTACTAACACGGGTATGAATATTACAGGTGTTTTGCACAATACCTGTTAATATTAATATAAGTGATAGTGGGAAGTTTGACGTTTTGCACAATGTCATTCTTCGTAGGGTTCTTTGTGTACAACTTAGTGTTCAGTTAATAAGTTGTAATGTTATTATATGACTACTGAAGTGATGTATGGTAGCATTCTTGATTGAATTGTTCTTAAAATACTTACTGCAGTTAAAATACTCTGATTGTTTTGTACTCATACCGCCATCTTTATGATAGTTATTTTTCCTAGGCGTTGAACATAGTAAGGGTTGCCAACTTAAATATTAGTCTTTCATAGACTAAGCGGCGACCCGTCTTTATTGTCGCTCTGGTTAATTATGGATCTGTATTTATTTTTGTACATTGTTGAACTATTGCAATAAAGACAAATTCAAATTCAAATTCAAGTCTTGCCTAGTCCAAAATCGGGGTTCCTTCTACATATCCGATCACAGATATCAGATAGGATATTAAGCCTAAATGTGTTGAACGCCACACGAGATTGCTCTTCAAATGACATGGCTTCTCTCTATTTCTCAACTAATCAGATACTTAGACTGTATACTTTATTACTCAGGATACCAGTTTTTTTTAAATGTTGCTAATGGGATTCCTACGTCAGGTTCCTCGTAACTTCGGTTTTATCATCAACTCTGCTTCCTGACTTAAATATAAGGAAGCCACTTTGGAAGCCAGGAATAACTGAAAAGTTTTGAAATATTACGAGCGGGTGTCAGATGAGGTATTGTTACTGGCACTCACGCAAGTCTGCATGCATTCATAAGTTCCACTATAGAATTGCTACGCATCAGAGTCAGAGATGCGCCATAGACGCATGCATCTACCGCGTGTTATGACACAATTGGCACTTTCGGTTCCTCCAAGTCCTGTGGACAGGCTCGTGAAAGCTGACTTTATGTAGCAATTTCTAACATATGGGACAGGTCAACAGCCAGCCATAGCGCACTAACAAGCTCCCTACGTTAACGTCAACACAGGCCCGGGGCTGATCTATGGTGGGCATTTCTTGCCAACGCTATGACCGCTGCTTCTTATTAAAACACTCACAACGGCCACTCGATGTCAGAACGGTTTGGACGCACGATTAATTGTGCGCATATTGAGACAAGTGAATAAAAACAGAAAGGCCAAAAGCCAGAAGCTTTCATATTAGCCAGGCGTGGGTAGCCGGGGGCCTCTGACAAGTTAAGCGTCAGGGTCCGCCTTATTTAGCCCTCTTGCCAGGCGAGGGCTAGGCAATTGCCCCCTGTCTCCGCACCGCCCGGCTTTTAAGTCCCGCGTCAAGGCTGGCCTCACCAGTGTTGACCATTGCTTGGTGCTCGGCAACACGACAAGTACAAACCAACCCTTAGCTCCGATTTGCCCGTAGGATATTCCGCCCTCGTTTTCCGGGACCGGATGCAGTCCCCGATGCCGGCTATCTCGGCCATAGGATGTGGACGGGTTGAGACCGGGTGAGATTGGCGCCAGCAGCCTCTGGCGGCAGAGGTGGGCAGCCGGAAGTCCGCTCGATGACTTATGTGCGCGAGCAGCATTGTCCAAGTGTCAATCCGGTTATCCATCACGACGACAGATGGCGCCCCTGACGAATGCCCCGCACCCGCTAGGCGTCGCCGCGGCCCGACGAGCCGCCACGCGGGCCCTACGCCGTCAGCTCAACGTCCAAGCCAATCCCTCTGTCCCGTCTCAAAACGAATGACGGAACGTCAACGTTTGACTTTATGACGTCTTCCCAGCCAATTACATTGGCCTTACTTTGGCCTGTGTAGGTTCCCATCTAATCACACGTCACCCATACCCCTATAAAGCATGGCTAACAACAGCCAATTGCCGCGTGCTGCCCTTCAGCCATGCCGTCTTGGATATGGGTGCAGATGTTGCTCCAGGGTCACATCATCCCTCCAGTGGGAACAGGAGGGTCTGCGTGCCTCCACCCTTAACAATAACCTCACAGCACCAATTCCCTTCACCAACAGCCACCTTTGTCCCAACGCATGCTGGACAATGCCTGTCTCGCATATCAAGCAGTTATCACAGCGTGTGGTCATGTTTTCCATCATGCTTATTACCTAAAACGCCGACTGATCAGGTCTCTGGGCCTTTATTACATTTTGGAACAACACGATCTGCGCCCGAAACCCTAGCTGACTGATACTGCGGTCTGATAAGCCGGCCTGTAAGAGCAGTGCAAAAACGCAGGACTGCCTTGCTGGGTATCAATAAGGCAGATTACAGCCAATAGAAATGTAAACACTGTGTTTTATACAGCTTCACATGTACTCATCATTCTCCAGTTTCCAGACACGAGGATATTACCCAAAGGTTATGGACACAGGAGAGGAGTCTTTCCTGTTGATTCCAATCTTTTAACCTTAGCACGAAAGTGATAGCATATTGTGAATCTCTGTATTCAAACTGATGGCATACTAAGTTACACTCATCACTTACAGCAATTCACCTAAAATTATTGATCGACGTCGCTCCATCTTAATTTCATCTACACATCTACAGGATGCGTGCACAGCGTAAATGACTTTACTTGAACCTCATCCATTGATTCTTTGGTGTTTAATGGGTGCGTTTGATCCTCTTTACATCAACGATTCATATATGCATATACCACTGCTTGACAAATTGGGAGTTCACATGGCATATAGGTGTTCGTCATGTGTCTGAAGTCGTTTTGGTATCGACCGCCATGTCACGTTATAAATTGAATTATATCTTTATGATTGCCACAAATTTATGACGTGTCTGTCTCAATATCCGTCATGTCATGAAACTCCGGCGCCAACTCACTCCGGTGTGGTTTGTATCATAGTCAATCAAACGATCAAAAGGAACACAAGTGATATTAGGGAAGCTCTGGTCTTCTGCCATATATATACGTCATGGAGGCCTTGCAATCATATTTTTCGTGATGAATACGACATTGGTAGCGAGATCCAAAGTGAAAGGGGTCATGATTCATATCAGACGAAAATTAGACCTGCTAGATGTATATAGCGGGTATAAGACAGGTGATAGGTTTGTGTTTTATGGGGGAAAATCTCCAGAGCAATCTGCAATTTAGACTGCTCTACTATTATTACCGATCGTATTGGTTAGTGCGTTATAGGCATACATATTCAGCGTCCTATCAATTGTATCACTGTATACATAAGACTATAATAAGTGTATATATGTTCACCAGTTTAATCTCATCCAGATCACAATCACGTAGCCTTATCGGTGCCGATCTAGATGAATGTAGTACAGTTCCATAAAAAGAAGCCTGGTGAGTACGTGAGGTGCGCACGACCTGCACCCCCAAGTATATACACTGGATAACCAGCGTCTGATCTTCACCTGTTTGGTATAGATCGCTCCTTTAACAGGTGAAACCTTGGCTGTATCTAATCATACCATACAAAACACTATCCACCTCCGCCTCAACTCTTTCCTACTTTCTCCGAACCCCTGCGTTTACCTTTTTTCCCGTAAGTGGCTTCTTTTTACTCATTATTCCACTCACACTGGCGTCCCCCATCCTCGGATGCAACCTATGGTTTTTGCTATCAAGTCGAGATTAATAAACTTTCTTAATTAAAGATAAGGATTTAATGCTTTGGCTTTGATCAATCACGCTAGGCCTTTGTAAGGAGACATAAAGGCGACTTGTAGGAGTCTGTGTGTACGTCAGAGAGTGCAGCTCTGAGTGAGGAATGACGTGTTTCTGCCTTGGCTTAAGGTAGTGCATGTATATGAGTAGAGGTGGTCACCCCGAGGGATGGTGGTCGACATCAACATGGAAAGGGATGAGGGTGGGGAGGGGGGGGGGCAGTTGGGAGGTATCCCCAATCCTAAAAGGCAGGTGGTGCCTCCACTGGCATCGGTTATCTACGTAATGGGAAGGCAAGAATGGAGGAGGACATCCCAGAAACAGATCTACAGGATCCATCATACCACCAAGGATTTCTGGACCAGTTATCATTCACTCCAGCCACTGAGGGAATGTGCGATGGAATGGTCGAAATGATGGGTCAAACATGCCCATCCCCCTGCTTGCGAATACCAACCTGACCATCACACTTTTTCCTACTTACCATAAGCTATATATAAATCATCATTATGCATCATGGGAATAGTGTACAATACACTCTCAGCCCAAATTGCAAATGGGCTATAAAGACCACTGTCCTGGCCACATCAGGGCATTGGATTTGTACGGACAGCAACTAATACTGTTTTCCAAAAATAGAAGCAATCTAATGTGGAACTCTTCCCGTCGTCTCACAGTGTATAGTCCTGTTTTTCTATTATCATAATCCTCATGATCCCTAACCTGAACCTATATAGTAACAAAAAGAGAGGGAGTCAAATCTAAAATCCTCATTTTTGATACAAAAATGCATTCTTTAAGTGTAATCTGTGGCCTTTTCAGTAGAAAGACACTTTTTTCATATACTTTTCTCGGGAGGGGGGGGTTAAGTTGTTTTGTGGATGAGTTCATACCATGCTTCATAAGTGAGTGTTGGTGTATATCGCACTGAAAATCGTTCAAGTCCTCCTTCGGTGTGAGGCAATCAATAATCCACTCTTATATATAGGTAACCACTCTGTTAGAAAGCCCATGCACTGTCTATTTAGAACATTGATATTCTTAGCACCTAGAGGGGTGGACCCTGTCCCTTGGATAACACAATTCTGGAATGCCCAGCTAGCTCGGGATATATATCCATTTACTTATTTATCCCAGGACAGTGCTGGGGTGGGAGGAGCAGCTCAGTGAGTTGAAGGTTTGAGTTCTATATAGGCCGAGATGGAAGGGCAGACGGCTGCTCCAGAAGAGGCAGGCCATGCTAAACTGACCGGCGCCCAACTCAGGTTACCGTCGGCAGATGGAGCTGCGATCTGGTGAGCAGCTCGCCCAGCTTCCCGGCAGGAGGCTTACATAGGATTGCGAGCCAGGCGCGAGCAGATTCCGCCATGAGCTGCTCGAGGCTGGGCTGCCAGCAGACGGATGGATCGTTATGTATACAAGCTCCTGCAGCCTGGCCAGACCACTCTCAGACCAAGGCCGTACCACCTGACCCTGAATGGATCATGCCCTTGTTCTAGCGCGAATAATGCGCCTTTCCTTTCATAATAACCCCTCATCCACCTCAGGGCGCTTCCTTATCATGCTTCAAACATATGACTGCCCTTTGGTAATGTGACATCACAGGTCGCCCAGATCGATGTAAGTGTTGTCGTGGTCCTTGGGCTGATATTTCGGGCCCAGCAGCTACGGCGACCGAGGCGCCACCTGGTCACTATAGTAGTGATCAATGCCCCGCTTGTCGTATTGCTCTCTAAATGCTCACATCAACTCACAACAGAAGCGCCAGGAGGTAATCGACAGCAATTACTCATACCCGAATGCGACAAATGTATCCAAACGAGTACTGTACATACCAAAACGAGCTTCTCGCCGAGGGCAATGGTGCTGTTTATCCTGCATATCCGAGTATGGATCTCAACAAGCAAGGGAGCAGCATGCACTTGAACATGTATACATTGTATGATTGCTGGTCAGATGCCAGAATATGCACATAAAGGGACAAAACTACATATACCGGGTATATCTACGCTGTGGGGGCCAGGAATGTATTTCCTGGAAGGGGGATGAAGCCACATTAGAATAAATCTTTTACCTTTCTTCGCGACCAAATGACAGGGTTCCACAAAATGATTTTCAAGAATTTGATGTAAAATGTCGCCCATGTCCTCAGAATATTGTGTTCACTTTAACGTTTTTTTTTTTATTTAAAATGCATCATAGGGAATATGCACGGTCAGTATTATTCAGCAAGTACGTCATTACCATATTTTGAAGTGTTAATTGTACATGCCGAGCGGATTTATGGCATATTTGTGCCTCAGTGGGGGAATATAGAAAAGTTGTTTAGCGTTTACTAATAGCGTCGTAATAAGAAAAGTATGGCCATCTGCGACATACACATAAATGCCATGCATTACCATAATTTCCTGCAATGAGTCAAGTTGAAATAATTCAAAAATAACTCAGCCAACCTCCATAGAGATGTTTAAAAAAGCCAAGGCCATACAGTGACAGTGGGAGCAGCTGGTCGCATGTAGTATCTGTGCTTGCATACCACATTGGTGTTGGTATGAAAGGCTAGCAACAGCAGCAGGAGAATATTGAACTGGCAGTACGAGTACTGGAGGCGGCAGGGACATCATGGGGAGTATTAATCACAATAGAGTTGTTGAGTACAAATCGGCTGGTCAATAAACGGTAGGCAATCGATTGCAAGGCCACTGAAGTACAACAATAAGTGTCACATCTTGTGGTATTATATGCAAAGTGGACACTCGAGTCCGGGCTGTGTAGATCCATATCATTGATTTGCTGCACACGCGATGGCTACGTGCTCCTCTATGCATGCCTTTTCGATGGAAACTGGAGGCAAAATGAAATGACCTGAAAGTTGGCGAGGTTGAGGCAGTTGGCAACTACTGGGTTTTCACTGGACAGAACATGGACGCATGGTCGCGCGGGGGTACCAGACATATATATGCATGGTGCAGTGCCAGGACGACGAATACAAACCACTACAACGACCTCTGCCGGCCTGGCCTGCGCGTCCAGGCCACTTCCGCAGCCTCCAGGCCACATCCAGAGACGCAGGTCGCATTCCGGGCACGTCCCAGTCGGCACAACGCGTATCCCACCGGTTACTTCCTCGCCTGGAGGAGGGTGGGGGGGGGGGGAAGGGGAAGGCAGGTAAAAGAGGGTGAGAGAGGAGATAACGGGGAGGTTTGGATGACAGAGGAGAAAGAGCATGGGATGGTGATGGGGTGGGCGGAGTGCCGGCGTGGCGCATGATTGTGTCGGAATGTCCTAGCCGCTAAGGATGACAAGCTTTTAGTACAAAGGCCGTGGTGAGACATTGGTTCTGTAAGAAGTGAGCAGGTTAGACAAAGAGCAGCTCAGACTGCTAGATTAACTGGAACTGCTCGGCCCGGGTTAATAAAGCGGCTATCAGGCTTGGGATACGCGGGGATCAGCGTGGGACGGACCTGTCTCAGTGCCTGGTGCTACACACTCGTCCCGTGAATGGGATTCCACACTTGCCGCCCATTTAGCCTAATTCTCCTTATTTCCTCCCTTTTTGTATGTACCAACCCAATAAACCGGCCCGTCTCTAATGAATCCAACTGTGAGTGGGAGAGAGGGCCTGATGACTTGGGCCCAATGCATCCTGCATGCTCCGGGCGGTGGAACTGAATATGGGATGGAAAATGTGTAAATATAAAGAGGGCAAGGGGGTGTGTTGTTGTGCAAAGGGTCTACAGGATGGGGGTAAGGGAGGTACACAAATACTCCAGTGTGCATCCAGGAGGGGGCCATCGGGGGGGGGGGGGGGTGGGGGACGTTCTAGACCTCTACCCCTCCTCCCCTGAGCCTGGCGCCTGTACCGAGCTGACAGCCACATTTATCAGGACACAGCCAACTATCCCCATTTTGGACGGGACCCTCGTGCCAGGGTGATAAATTGGTCGGTCCACGGGGTGTACTCGCCTCACACGTTCTTGTGTCATGCTGTTCCCAGGCTTTTGATGCGTTCTACCAAAAGGACTAGCCTATATTTCATGTTCATCCACTAGAGAGAATGATGTACGGTATGTCGTGTACCATTACGTCCAGACACCGCCGCGTGGCAATGCATATATGTATCATAAAAATAGCACTGTGGATATCACTCTCGTCCCCTTTATATGACACAGACACGTGTATACCATGATAACTTAACATGTAATATGTGTGTCGTCCAGAAGTCAGTAGTTATTTCCATCCTTCACAGCTAAAATATTTTTCTTGATTTAAGAAAATAATAAGATAGATTATCTTACGTGGCGGACAAAACTACCAATTTTAAGAAAATTAAAAATATTAAAACTGGTAGTTTTGTCCATCAGGTAAGATAATTTAAGATCCCAAGAAAATTATTTTTAGCTGTGTTATTATGGACCCTGTAATAGGTGTATCATATGACACAGCTCTAGAGGACAAAAGTTATGTTGTAAATGTACCGCTTGCACACTATAATCACGCACAGCTGGAGTAAATATATTTTTGATAATCAAATTGATCCAAAAGTATAGCTATGGAATTCTTTTTATCTATGGCCATCACAGATAATCCAGTTCATGTATATATCATACAATCTTAAACGAAGAGGTCGAGTAAAGATCTCTTTGAAAAAATTATGAAAATCTTCAAGCATTCTGAGGTCGGCCCTCTTTTGCTGAGGCAGATCGGGTGACCATCCCGGGGTGACCATAAACCAAACTTTAAACTTTTGGCCATATTTGTATTTGAATTTAAAAGGAAGGTACCAATTCTGTTTCCATTCAGGGCTGATTTTTCAATTGATTTATTCAATTGCGAATTACGACAGCGACTCACCAATCACCACCACAGAAAACAAATTAAGTCAATGTCATGGTATAATTCTGGAGCCGAGGTAAAAAGAAAGAGTGAAAGGATAAAGAATTAACTTGAATACCCTAAATTCTTAGACTATGTAGCCTGAAACACATCTTTTCATTTGCCTAAGAATCATATATATTGAAGTGTATTATTTTTCCTTTCATAAGCACTGCAGTAAGCACAGACCAGAGACCTATTTCATAAGCATTCTTTATTTAAGATCAATCTTTTCACTCTAAGAGTGACCACTTAAGATCAGTCATTTAGGAATGACTACAAGTGTTTCAGAACAAGCTGTCACTCCTATTGGAACATAAGACTGAGACCTGTTTCATAAGCATTCCTTATTTAAGATCGATCTTTCCACTCTACTAGTGACAACTTAAGATCAGTCATTTGGGAATGACTACTAGTGTTTCGGAACAAGCTGTCACTAGTATTGGAACTTAAGACTGGTCCTTTAGAAACAGCTGTCAATTGGACATAGGGGCAGTAATCAAGATCAGTCCTTAGGTCACTCGTAGACCAATCATTCAGCTAGTAAGATCAATCTCCCAGGTGCAGAATGTGCCTCTACTTTGTTATTTCACAATATAAAAAGGTATTATAAAAGGGTATTTCATTTTGATATATTCCTGACATCATGGATTAAAAAGATATGTGGGATTCCACTAATTGATATGATTTTTCCCATTTATGTGTACCCTCAACCTTCCACATAAATCAGCCACTTTCTGTTGGTCATATGTCACTCTTACATTGACTCTTTACTAGTAAGCTTCAATCCCAATATCCTTTTGAAACACCTTCTACTAAGAGTGAGCTATGGAGATATGACCAATGAATCCAATGATTGATCTTCAGGGGTGTGAAATCCCGAAACCCATTTCCTCTGAAGTGTAATATACGGCTTGCTAGTTAATGTTTTTTATGTAGGATAAAGCTTAACAAAAGTTGTTCTAATGTTATTTGAGCAGAATATAACACACACTGTTGTACAGGGATGTTTGAAATTACCATTTGGAGGCCAAAAATTCTCAATCTGGAATGACATTGGCAGAAATTTTCAAGTCAGAACCCCCCCCCCCTACAAATGGTAATTTCATTTCTCAGTGGATTTGCATAGATCTCAAGAATGGTCTTTCTGAGCATTAAAAACGCGGATTTCCGCGTTTCCGCGGAGATTTCACACCCCTGATCTTAACACCACCTTACGAGTATCTTGCTCTTAAGTCTATGTCACTAGTATATGGCCCTTGTGAAACAGGTCTCTGGTCCTATAGAAACAGCTGTCAATTAGACATAGGAGCAGTAATAAAGATCAATTGTAAGGTCACCCATAGGCCAATTATCCAGCTAGTAAGATCAATCACCTAGGTGCAGAATATGGCTTTACTTCATTATTCCATAGTAGAAAATGGTATTAAAAGGGGAATTTCGATTTGATATATGCCTGACTTCATGCATCAGAAAATGTTGTGGGATTTCACTTGTTGATAGGATTTTTCACATTTATGTGTACCCTAAACCTTCCACGTAAATCAGCTACTTTATGTTGGTCATAAGTCACTCTTACATTGACCCTTTACTAGTAAGTTTCACTCCCCATTTACTTTTGAAACACTTCCTCTAAGCATAAGAAGCCTAAGATCAATCTTAGGATGACCATAGGAGTGATCTTGCTCATACACCAATCTTACTCGTACATGGTGGTTGTGAAACATGTCTCAGGGGTCTGATAATGAGGAGTACTAAATCGTTTCAAAAAGTCAAACATCTCAGTCTTTCAAGGTGAATATTGTGACAGATACCTGCACCGGTCACGATGATCATATAGTGGACTCACTCATGTGAGTAGGGGGGGGAGTGCCTATGAACGTAGTCAATATGGTGTGCTCTTAGCTCTCATGGTTTCGTTCAAAAGTGCAGCAGAATTGTTGTGTCCCTTTTGAGGGCTTTGACCAGCCATAATTTCCCTTAATTTGAAATAAGGACTTCATTCAAAAAGCAAATTCAATTTTTTTTTTCATTATACATATCCATTGCACAACAGATAAAATGCACACGATAAAATCTTTCCGAAGAGGAAAGTACATAGAAAAAGTAAGTTGGGGCAGGTATTTGAGGGAACTGCATAATATTGGGGCTGTCTGTCAAACATTGGGGACCCTGTAGGTAAAGTAAAGTAAACGTAGACATTTCCTATACCATTTTTAACCAGAGAGGGCAAGGGAACCACTCTTTTGTGTGCTGTGGCGTCTTCATATGATTAGATGCTTATAAAATTTTGGTTGAACTAAAGTGTGAAGAAGAATCAGAATAGCATTTTTCTAGAATCAGAATTAGCATTTTTTTTTGCAAAAGAAACCACTCCCCCTCCTCAATCTTTCATGTGATAAAAAAATCCTTGTGAACGGATAGCACCAGTATGATACATCTGAAGCTTTAACATCCTCTTTGTTATCAGGTTTTGTTAAAAAGATACAACACATTGCATTCCCACCACACGATAAGTGGTAATCCATCTGCAGGACTCAATTATATTTTTTGCTGATTAGGACGTTAAAGGACTCTCCAGTGGTCCCTGTACAATCTATTTGCCTAGGCTATGATATGCGGATGCCTGGAGGAAGTCAGTAAACTTAATCAGGTTTGCCTAGAAGTCCATTGTCTGTGCAGTTCCGACTAGCCACCCAATTAGCGGGCCTCTCCACTGTGGGGTGCAAAGATCCGATAGGATCAGGAGGGGGAGGAAAGGCGCATGAATAATTTGGAGGGATCCAATTTGCGGGCGTCGCCAAGGCGCTAACACAATCCATCGTGTCAGTGTGGGCGTTGTGGGTTAATCGGCGACGCCATATTCCGCCCCGACGCCGCGCGCCCGACTCCTCGTCGTTTCCGTCAACCGGAAGTCAGCTATGTGCCAAGTGAGACTGTGCAGCGGAAGTGGTCGACACCCGGCAGCGTCTTCTGTGTTGTCGCGGCCCGCGTCACACCAGGAACCGCAGCCGACGACGACTGAGTACATGCCGCCAGAAACAGGAAGCGTCGGGGGTCAAAGAGCAGCGGGGGCACCCTACAGAAGTCTGCCTGGGTGGAGAAAGCATCTGCGCTGCTGCCGCTGCTGCTTCTGCTACAGAAAACCCATCCACCGTCCAGCAGGTTAACAGCCTTGGGACGAACAGGGACATAAAGTGATATCCTTTATCGAACGAGGTCGACCTTTCCATTTCTCTTATCAGCGCAGAGATACACGTGTTATAAGCCCATGCCCCCTGCTGGCCCCACGCTGCCTCCACATGACCTTTATTTCATAACTGAAGATACTACATACAAGGTGTAGCAGCAGATACTATGTTGGATCGACCATGGATAGAATTATGGAGAACCTGGTGCACGAGAGGACTGCACAAAAGTGACTGGGATTGGCCAGAGAGAAACTCTTGGTACTATATACTGCTTGCTAGTTTCATATGTCAGATTCAAGCTAGACCAGAGAGAGAACTGGGTGGGATCAGCAGCCAGACTGGAGGCGATCAGGATGGTATTGGCAATGGACTGCAGGAGGATAAGAATAAAATTCTGACTGCGCTCCAGGATTATGATGTTATAGGGTGGCTGAAATAAGAGTCTCGGTGTAAAGAGGAGGGGTTTTAGTGGTGACTGGAGTAGAGGGGATATCAGTCCGCATGGGCTGGAGGAATAGGAAGAACATTTTTGCTGGATTGGGGGGACAAGAATAACATTCTGGCTGGACTAGAGACATTAGAATAACACACTGAATAGACTGAGAGAATAAGAATACCATTCTAACTGGACTGAAGGGTCATAAGCAAAACATTCTAACTGCACTGTGAGAAAATATTACATTGTATTTTGGCGGGCTGGAGAGACAGGGATGACATTTTTTACTGCACTGGAGGGATAAGAATAACATTTCGATTGCACTTGAAGTACAATCTATGCATTCAATTTTGGTTGAAAGAGATTGCTCCAAACTACACATGTCCTGTTGCTTCATGCGTTAGCCTGGAGCTTAATTCAAAACATCCTGGGATCCCAACCCCAGCGATCTTAGTGTAGGCACATATCATAAGACCTGGCTGGTCTACCCTATGTAATGCAGTGGTTGCAGGCCTGTCCAGAATAGCTAGTCCTGGGATCACTTCACTATTCCATTTCCACCACTAAGATCACTGCGATCTTAGTGAAAGACATGCATAGTGGTTTCACCTGAGTACAAGAGCACTTACAGGGAACACTCCTGATCGAAAGAGTGAATAGCCTGCTGCATGTATACATAAAGAGGGGAGGGAGGACATTTGCTGTGTGTCCTTGAGGGCTCTTAGGGCTACTAGGATATGTGAACCCAGTCAACTCTTAAGATCGCTTAATAGGATAAGGCTGATTTATTCCTAAGATCACTGGGGTCGTGATCCCAGGATGTTTTGAATTAAGCTCCTGTGCCTAGTCAGTTCTTCTTGGAATAGTGTAGGAGGGCTGAGGCTAAGATCGATGTGATCTTAGTGCTGGCTAGGATATGTGAACCCAGTCAACTCTTAAGATCGCTTAATAGGATAAGGCTGATTTATTCCTAAGACCGTTAGTTGGTGATCCCAGGATGTTTTGAATTAAGCTCCAGAGCTGTAGAGCGTAAGTCCCATAGTCCACTTGGCTTTTCGGCGGCGAATGAGCCATACATTTCCTATGTAAATTGCTACGACAGAGGCCAAGTGGACTCTCGATGTAAGCAAGAGAATGTCTAAAGAATGAAGAAACATGCAATTTGCAGCAATACAAGTGTATCTCGCTGTATCTATTTCAGTAGTAAAAATCCCTCTGAAAATAACATTTTGATGACAGATTTGAGACCATTTCCATGAAGTCGCAGTGGAGAATTGGGCCGTGAAGAATGACATCGCTTTCTTCAAGCCCCTGTGGGGAATGAGACTTTCCATAGTGAAGCTTGTTCTCAACATGAAATAGCATTTGGACTGGGGGAAAGGAACGTAGGACTGAGGATGTCATCATGACTGGATGTCAATGGATAAGAAAGATGTATATTCTGATAAGATAAGGATGCTATTCGGTTGGGTTGGGAAAGTAAAGGAATAACATTCTGACCACTATGATGAAAAGGCAAGGATGGGGTGGAGGGGAAAGGGAACTGTAAAATACTGTTTGGGTTGACAACCCAGCGGGTTTAACTTCTGACCTAACTGAAAAATAATATATGTATACAGACCTAGGATTCGAGCAAGTTAGAAGAAAAGGACTTGGATCCATATCCAGACTGGACAGATGGGGTTCGGCCAAAGGAAAAATAGGACTCTAACATGGCCCTGAGCTGTGGTAGAAGGAAACAATGCCCAGTGTACAGGTGGAGGGGACTAATGAAAGCTGGGTAGAGATTCTGACCAGTATTCATGGGTAATGTATATGACCTTATTGCAGGGATTGACATGGGGATAAACTGGGTCAGTGCTGAGGGAGCTATATGATACTGGTGCCCAAGGTTAGCCGTGGTTGGGTGCCTCCTGACACGATAACAAAAACTGGTCGCTAGGGTACGCTACGGATCCCCTTGACAGAGGGCGTGGTGGAGTTGCTCCCACGAGCTCACTTCCGGGTAGATAGATGACCCCAAGGGTCAGAAGGGGCTCGAGTTGCTCCCGGTCAGCACGCGCTCAACAGATGCAGCACCAAACCTGAACCACATGTGACCCTCTTCCAGCTCCTCCGACTACTCTATCCTCCCCATCACCCCCTCCCTATCCCGACCGATGCCCCCATGGACTGGTTTGGTTTGTCATTTTTTGCCTTTCCTGCAATTTAGTGGCAATCTTGCCTAGCCCATGTTTCTGTGAAGTAGGTCGTTTCTCACGCTAAGGAGGCCAGCCGCGAGTTGCTCTTGGAGCTGCTCCCCGGGCAGGAGCCACCATTGTTGGCATCTTGTTGACGTGGGGTCTGGGGGCTGGCCTGTAGAATCACCCCTACCCACCCCCACACCCCATCCACGGCCATTCTCCTCTAGTACCTAGCCATTGTTTGAGGTGCATGATGAGCCCATACTCGGTCCAACAGGATCGAGACGCGGCCCGCCACCGAGATTATACCGTGATTGTCTCTCGCCATGGCGAGATGGGGGTCCTTGTATGTGACGGTTTCAATCAGTCCCTCTCCATCACCTCCGTCTATGGACTTGACTCTCGACTAGATAGGAACGGAGAGCACAAGTCGGACTACACGAGACAATCATCTAAAATATCAATTGTACACAACAGGGAATACATCGTCCTGTTTTGATATGCTGGATGTGAATGTAGATTGTAAAAACAATGCTATGTCATTCTTAAGACAAAATGAATTTTCTGATTAATGAACATTCGAAGGTCTATAGCGTGATGTTTTTATGGTAGCACAGTGATACAGTTTTCCCTTCCTTTCTTCTTCCTTTCTCTTCAATTATTATAAGTCAAACCAATTCCAATGGAATGATACTGAATGGGATTTATTTCAGCTTGACAGTGTCAATAACAAAATTCTACAAGTAAGAAACCTTTTAATTCGAAACGGTGTTCTAGCATCTACGAATAGTGTATCATGTACCATATAACATACGACCCCAGTCTACTGACCCCCCCCCCCCTCCGCCCGAACTCCAATCCGATGTCAGATACGTACAATAGCGATATAAACCCACATGCAATAAGGCAACTTGTCATAATACATCATAATAATGCATTATGTAACAACATGGATATAGATAAAGGGGACATGCACATCCCAGGGTCCAATACATAAACGGTGATGCTATATGGTCATCAAGGGGATGGAGACCACAGACAATAGGATGCCAAGGGTGGGAGGTGGGCCTTCCGCTGTTTTTAGCTGTGATGAACTGGCCTGCTGCCAGCTGCCGAGTTCATCACGGCCCTTACTGTATGCAAACAGCTCCAAGGGGCAGCTCCGAGCAGCTCGTGCAGGGTTGGCCCCATTCTACGATCTGGCCTTTACGTATAAAGTACTAAATCAGGAAGCACCTACAACCCCCATGCTGCACCGACCCTCAGGGAGGCCCCAAACCTATGTTATTATGTATCGGAGAATTGAGAAGACCTCTTTCACAAAATTGCCAGCCTCTATACAAAGGGGTGATATATGGCATCGTTGAAATGCCTTTGTTGTCATAGTAAATAACCTGTACTTAACGGGATTAATGGAAGATGCAAATTGAATAAACCATTTACTAAAATGCCTCCTGTCAACGGTCGCTGGGATGGGCACCATTGATGTCGGTTCTTTAGGGGAAGATGGCCCATTTTTCTTTTCAGACCCGGTATGCATTGTTCGATCGATCCGGCATATATGCAGATTTCAAAGAACAGCTTCGGGAAAACAAACGCCTAGTGGATAATTGGTTTATGGTGTTTATTGATTAAAAGTTTTAAACATACACATCTCTGGGGCCGAGGCATTGCGAAGCCAACCTCCCGAGGAAATCACTACCAACGTGATAGCTCGTCGCAATCGCCTGTCAAAGAGGTAATGACACCCTTCACATTGAATAATCTGACGTGTTTGTCAATTGGCCCCTAAAAGAGACAGAATAGGCATAACAGATGAAAAAGCAATGACTGTGGATGGAGTGCTGGCTGTTGCCGACCGGTGGGAGAGAAGGCAGAGAAGGATGACATGGGATGGAGGAGATGGGAGGAGTCAGGAGTAACAGGAAATATAGACGAAGCCATGAGGGAGCTGCTAAGAGCTTGAGATGGGCTGCTCATGGTGAGCTGTGAGCAGCTGACTGCTTGTATCTGTGATGGACGAGAGGCAACTTCTGGCTGCCATTGGGATACATTGAGCTCCGTCCGACCTCCTACCTGCCGATCGACAGCGTGATATAAATCCCCAACACCCTGTGGGGGTAAGGGTGTGTCCGTTCGATCGGAGGGGTGGTGTGACTGGAGGCGTCAAAAGCTTTCAGGTGCCTAGTGGGGGAAAGAGGCGGTAGGCTATTTCAAATAGTCTTAGGGACGATTAGGGTTTCAGGGGTGAATGGAGGAGGGAAACTATACTTGGTTAATTCCGGCATTCAAATCCGCTTGACAAGGTGTTTGTGAAAGCAACACTGGAGGCTGGTGCGAAAAGATTGAATTGTTGCTTTTCAGGGTAGGTACCTCACTTCCCACGTCCCTCCTCTACATAACCACTCTGATTCACTTCCGACACTGTAGTCCAGGTGGCTGCTGCTAAACCCTTGGAAGTCACTTCTGTTGGAGGTGTACTTCCAAAAACGGAAGGCACTCATCTTTGGTAGTCTCTTCTCTATTGCATTGCAAAATGACACTTCCCAACAGAAGTGGTCCAGAAGTGGTTACTAACAACCCCTCAACTGGAAGTTGCTCCCTACACTCTGTCGCATAAGTATATAGTTGTGGGCAGTCTGGGAAGCACTCAGGTGTGACCACTTTTTGCAACACAGTTTGATATACGGGAAAGTGACTACTTCTGGACTACAGTGTTGGAAGTGATACTGAGTGGTTAAGTAGAGGAGGGAAGTGGGAAGTGAGGTACCTACCCTGGAAAGAAACAACTCAATCTTTTCGCAACAGCCTCCAGAGGTAGTCACTTTCCCTCAAATCAAACTGGAGGGTGTTGCTCCTATAGTAAAAGGAAGAGCTGGCTAAAAATGCCCTTGTTTCCAGTCCTTTCTTTTCATGTAGCTATGACTTGTCCCTTTTGTTGCTCACAAGTGGACATTCAAGTATGGTGCTCAAAAAGGGGAATTGAGTAGGTACCTAGTTAGGAGAAGTCAGTCAGTATAATATACTATAGAGTGTGTGACATGAGTAGGTATCTGATAATGCAGCTCTCTCTGTTTTAAACAAGACAGGGACTTTTCAGACTATTGTGGTGAGTGCAAGTTGAATGGTGAAGCAGAGCGTGACTTTTTTTGAAAAGAGGGTACCTACTGACAGCTCTTTTTACCATAGGAGCAACATGCTCCTGTGTTACGAAAAGTGGTCACACCTGAGTGCTTCCCAGACAGCCCACACATACATACATATGCAACAGAGTGTAGGACGCAACTTCCAGTTGAGGGTTTGCTACTAACCACTTCTGGACCACTTCTGTTGGGAAGTGCCATTTGGCAATGCAATAGAGAGGAGACTACCAAAGATGAGTGCCTTCCATTTTTGGAAGTACACCTCCGACAGAAGTGACTTCCAATGGTTTAGCAGCAGCCACCAGGTTAGTATACCTATATATATATATATATATATATATATATATATATATATATATATATATATATATATATATATATACACCTTGAGACGTCCACCCCACAAAATTTATCTTATCAACAAGGGGGTTGGTGGGTTTTCGCGTGGACACACGGAAATTTTCTACGACTCCCCTTGACGGCAGTCAAAATTCTTTGTGCCTCCTTTTTTATCTATAGTAGCAGGCTTTTTTACGCCCCCCCCCCCCAAGAGGGGTCAATTTTTTTACACCCCCCCTCTAGGAGGGGTCTGAAATTTTTACACCCCCTCAACCTCCCCTCCCCTTTTGATAAATAATGACCACTCCCTAATACGTCCCACGCTGCCCAGCCCATCCCAGGTAGCAAAAATGGTGTGGCCCGAGTCTGGGCCAGAGCGGGCTCCTGATGTGGGCCACACTGGGTTAACACAGTGGGCGCCCGATGGGTTTTGTCCTCAGCAAAGGGTCTGGGCCACACTGGGCTAACCGATTTGGGCACAGATCTGTTTGAAATTGGGCTCACCAATTTGGGCTCAAAGTGAGTTTAACATGGGTTTTTGGTGTGGCCTAAAGTGGGCTGCCCGATTTGATGAAAAATTAGTTGTGACATGTTAAAAATTCTTTTTGAGAAATTTATCCAAAATCTTTTCTTTTTTCTTTTAAAGTCAATAAGCAACAAATCCTTGAGCTAATCTAACCCCCCCCCCCTATCACCAAAGCAGTAATTGCAATATCTACCCAAGTGGAAAGGCAGAGCAGTACCATTCATTTGAATCAAACTCATTCAGCCAACACAAGGCACTTTGATTCATTAAAGTGACATTCTGGCCTCAATCTTCCCCCACTAATTCCCTATGTAGGAGTAGAGAAGAGAGCCTTCAAGTTCATAATGACTGTACCTCTGCATATCTGCTCTTGTTCCAAGTTCAGTGCAATAGAAATGGTGTTGCCATTCCACTACTACTCAGATGACCTTGATTTGCACTTTTGACTAGAAACATCTAAGTATTTCCAGACTATGAGAAAGTCTGCACATTATTACTTCATATCTGATTTAGTAGTCTATTCCAGTTGTCCTATGTCTAAAAGAAATAAGTTTGGTATGGGTAGTAGAATTCTGCCTGGAGTGCTGTGAAACCACTTTGTAGTGAGTCTGCCATGGACTGGCCTACAGGGGCAGGGGATATTTTTGGTTTCTCAATTGCCTCTATATATAGTCCTCTTATACCTGGCCAAGTGTGGGACCTGTTTGCCCCCACACCACAAATACACCTTGCAAGCCTACTAGTACAAAGAAAGACATGAAGCTGTTCTTTCCAGGACTAGTCAGTGTTGCCTTTTACATAAAATATCTGGATCCCTACTATGAACCTACCTGTGTATTAATGGTATAGGGAAAGTGAAAGGGGGGAGGGCAGGGCAGGGTGAGAGGAGGGCAGGGCAGGGTGAGAAGAGGGCAAGGCAGGGTGAGATGAGGGCAGGGCAGGGCAGGGTGAGAGCAGGGCAGGGCATGTGAGCAAAGGAGATGCCAGGGCAGTGCAGGGTGAGAGTAGGACAGGGGAGGGTGAGAGCAGGGCAGGGTAAGAGCAGGGCAGGGCAGGGTGAGAGCAGGGTAGGGCAGGGCATGTGAGCGAAGGAGATGCCAGGGCAGTGCAGGGTGAGAGTAGGACAGGGGAGGGTGAGAGCAGGGCAGGGTAAGAGCAGGGCAGGGCAGGGTGAGAACAGGGCAGGACAAGGGTGAGAGCAGGGCAGGGCAGGGTGAGAGGAGGGCAGGGCAGGATGAGAGTAGGGCAGGGCAGGGCAAGAGCAGGGCAGGGCAGGGTGAGAGCAGGGCAGGGCAAGGCAGGGTGAGGGCTTAGAGTGAGAGTGAGTGAGTAATAGATGTTTAACGCCATTTCGACAGCTAAGGTCATATTCATGGCGAGATCCTCATTACACAAATTCACAGAGGAATGTGTCAGTGCCTGCGCATATGTGCACCACACACATCCTGAGGGGATAGGAAAGAGGAGAAATAGACCCTTTTAAGTGGGCTAGGGAGGCCCAGGGAGGGCAGGGTGACAGAAGGGCAGGGCAGAGCGGGGTGAGAGGGGGAAAGGGCAGGGCAGGTTGAGTGGAATGAGGAGGAGATGGAAGGGGTAGGGGATGGATAGGGGAGGGACGAACAAAAAAGAGAGAGGGAGGGGGAACACTCATCACAGAGTTTAGAACAGTTCAGAAGATGAGGCTGCCCTGTCCAAACCCACTCTCACCCCAGACTGGGAAGACTTTATGCAGCCAAGTACCCATCTTGGGATGCCCATTTTGAAACCATCCTGGGCCCAATGTGGTTGCCCATTTTAAAGCTGACCAGTGCCCAAATCGGGCGGCCCAATGTGGCCCAGACCGTATGCTGAGGACAAAACCCGTTGGGAGCCCAACGGGCTCAAGTGGGTTTGCCCGATTTGGGCTGCCCTGTGTGGCCCTGACTGGAAACCCAGCATCTGCCGAACCTAAAACCCATGTACTGAATACTGCCCGCTTTGACCCACCTTATCCCGGGTAAAACCAATTTGGCCCCGAGCGGGCTTGCTACATGGGATTGTGAAATGCCCACAGGGCCTGGAGGGTCTTGCCAAAAGAAAATGAAGTATATCTCTAAATCTTTTCAGAGAGTGCTGAGGAAAATGTGTATATCCTAAATCGTTTTCATAGCATTGGCCAAGAAAAACGCACAGCAGAATAAATGGAAGACTCTTTTCGAGCTGAAAAAAACTGTGCATGTTTCATCTAAAGGATTATCCAAACAATCTACATGTATTTCTATAAAAGCAATACAAAAACGTGCACGTTTTCCTTCATGGTTCATATTTCTTTTTTGGCAAGACTCTCCTAGAGGTTAAAACAGTAAACAGGTCACCAATTCTAATGGTGCTGTAGATGTTGTATAATTCATCGTATATTAATACTCTGGCATTCAGAAGAAGTCTAGAGAGTGTACTATAAATTGACCGGAGAGTGAATAGTGTTGATATCAAAATGCAAACACACAGCAGTACTATAAAGGGAATAGCTGCATGGGATCTGATCACATGACGAGCCACGCAGTAGCAGCGGCTTTCTGTTTAGAAAGCGGATATGCTAAGTTTCTCAGGGATATCAAGTTCATTAGATCTATGCTTGTAATTACATGTGTTTGAATAAACGCTGTATCTCTTGCACCTTTAAAATATATCAAAGACTTATTCCCATTAGCTGATAAAAATACCCTATTGACGAAGTACGAGAAATATAGCGTGTGAAGGGCCCAGATAACGAAGGTCATATATGTGCAGTGTAGAAAGGTGTTTGCAAAAATGTACAGAAGCAAGATTGCCTATTATTGGAGGCAAAATGTGTAAAGATGTCAGATTTCTGCCATGGAGGTGATTGGAAGATACCACAGGCAGTGGTAGGGCGTGAAGGGGTGTTAAGGAACAGCTAGTTAGTTGGAATCATTGCACGGTAAGTCGGAGAGGAGCATGTGGTGAATAGAGGTGATTTATGCCTGAAGCCCTGTTGGCCTCACGCAGGGGATCGATGCCGCCGACAGGTGCACCTGCCCTGCTGGGGGCGCCCTCCAGGCGGTCGGTATAGCTATAGCGCCCCTTCTAGTTCCTCCAGTTCCCCCTGACCCCTCGCCCTACTTCCTCCTGCGTGTTGTCCCTCTGGTCGTGGCCTCGTTTGGACATGACCGATGGTTGAATGTACCACCAGGAAACAAGAAGTCGTGGGTATGTGTCTCTCTAAGGACATCCCTTGTATCTCTGTACTCAAGCCCCACCCCTAGTCCTCCAGCGTCCTCCATGTAATACACATACCTCCTCCAAGGGGGGGGGGGTGGCATAATGAGGACCCGGCGCCGCCAGTTGGTGAGGATTATTTCAGGCCGGTGGTGATAATCCCGCCGGTAACGGCCGGCGACCCATCATTGTCGTCGAGGATCAAGAACAAATCCCAAGGCGCGCTGACCTTTCCACGTCCCACGCCGCCCAACCCGCCGTCGCCGACCGCCGACCGCCGTCACGCGGTACAATGGCTTTCCGGTTGGTGGGTTTACGGCGGAACCAAGTCTTAATCAATATTCTGCTATATTGGCTGCCCGTCCCTTCCCGCCCCCTTTCAGTCGCCCTTTTTATTTTACGTATATATATATATATATATATATATATATATATATATATATATATATATATATATATATAATCAACTAGTCATCATAAAGGATAGACAGATAGAGACGCTCACTCTGTCATATCCACAGCGGCAGCCCTATATTCCAGCTATAGCTAGCTCCTTAACCGCCTTCAGTCCTTTTCGTCGCTCTCCTCCGTCAGTTACCAAATAACAGTTTCATGTGGAGCGTATAATGTACAGTCTGGGCCGATGGCCGCTTTTTCACCCCTTGACACAAAGTAACGTCGGGAGAGCGGTCCTTTTAAACGAGCCCACTGAATCAGCCCCATCGCTGCCGCCCCGGTGCTTTACTAGCCGGAAGTCGGCGCTGCCGTCCGGAATTAGTATGTGGCGTAGATCGTATCAGCTCCCCCACCCTACCCCTACCACCAGTCGCGGTGGGCTCCTATGAAAAAAGGTCTTTTAAAAAGATAAGAGAGGAAAACGACAGTCCCCAAGAAAGCAGTGAGGAGTTAAAGCTCAGAGACTGAAGTAGGCCAGGAAGTCATTTCTCAAACGCTAAGTTTTGAGTGCCCCCAGATCGTACTACTCTGACCTGGATCGTAAGGGTATTCTAGTGTTGACAGGATCAATCACTACGATTGGTGCAGATATAGAGGGGAAAGGCATGCACCTGCATAGGCAATCGTAGGTAATACATGATCACCAAGGGTCAATCACTATGATTGGACTGGATTGTAGGGGTGGTTGGAATTGGAGGGAGAGGGGTAGGATCGTAGTGTTTGAGAAATGGCTAGCAGTTGACATAATAGACCCACGCGACACATGCAGACAAAGAAGCATGCGTCATCTTCTCCTATAACACGTCCGGTAACGCGTACAACAGATGTGTTTTACATTTTTATAGTTGCCACACACATGGTGATTACACGTGCCTTTATGTGTTATTACATAAACACGAAACTATTTTCTACATCCTGATATGCATCAGATGAAATCTAATTCAATTACTAAACATATTTCAATGTGCAGTGTGGAAATGGCTTTTTTTCTACTAGTGCTAGTACTAAAAAGGTTCCGGTCACCGGACCGACCTCAGCTTAAAGGGGCCGACCTCAGAATTTTTTATATTTTTTTTTAGACTTTTTTTCAAGATTTTTCAAGATTTATTCAACATTTTTCAAAATTTCATCTCAGGGTCTTTATTCGAAACATGTACACCTATTTTACTTTCATTTTCCGTCATGTCATACAGGAAACGAAACTTTGTTATTAACCAGTGAAAACCTAGCAAAGTTTGACCATATGAGGCCTTAGATACTACCGATCTGTACTAATGGTCTGGTATAGGGGCATACATTTGCCACATTCAAAATTGGACAATAGACCCTTTAAATAGTGTATATCTAATTACGTATGATGGTGCATGAGACCCTGGAAACAACGTACATTGTATTGTAACTGTAAGAGCATGTATGTGCATGCCCATTTGTGTTTATGGTGTTATTACACTACTGACAATGAGGAACTATAAAAGAGGATATTTATAACTAGAATTATCACAGGAACCAGTTATTTCCATATGGGTTGACTGGGTGACAGATGTGGGATGACAAACCATCCTAGCCCTGTGTTAATGAATTAATCTTGGTTGCTTTTCTGTATGTATAGGCAGTCCATGGGAGGCACTATAATGTATACATCCTCCAACACCCTATGGATCATTCTCACCATCCTTCCCTATGCTTAGGCCTATACATTATCACATCCTGCTCTACCACTGCTCTGACTCCACCAGCAGAAGCTACTCCAGCATGAACCTTTGCTATTTCACATATATGTTACGATATACACGTTAGACCCTCAACGAAGGCTCTTTATCCTACCACATCCTTTTGGGATATCCAAAACCTCTTTCACACACTACCCCCTACCCATACACACTTATCATATGGCACCCCCCCCCCTCTCTCTCTCTCTCTCTCTCTCTCTCTCTCAACAACCCCATCGCCCCAACCCCTCACCCCATATTACAAGTCTCACAGAGAAGCTTTCTGATTGGATGACAGGCATACAGCAGCTGGGGGAAGTTAGGATAGAGAGATAAAACCATGGCCCGGATTCATCACCTTACCGGAAATGCATCGGGAGGCATTATGGACGACATGCCGACAGACGTGTCCCACAAAAATCCGCCCCTTGACAGATTGGACGTTTTCAACGGATGCGTCTTTAGCTACAGCATCCGCTGTGAGTGGGTTGTGCCTGTAAAGTTAGTGATAGTACTACTAGTTGTAGTTGTAGAGTAGTAAAGGACCAGGAGAAGGTGATGGGGGATCCAAGCCTGGTAAAAAGGTGATCGCTGTCAGATCCTGCAGAGCCGCCCTGGGTCTGGTCCTCCGGAAGGTGCTCGGCTTTGTTTATATACATAGCAGAGGTCGGTGCCTGCTTGATACTGCCTGCAGTTCGCCGCACAGCCCACTGATTATTTTGTCCTAAGTGGAGGCTTCTACCAACCCTACAACACCTCCAGGGCTTTTACCCTTGCATCTCTACCCTCAAGTACAAACCCTATTCCTAGCCTATACCCCAGTTCTAGCCCCTTGTCTGGTACAGGAAAATGTGGAAGTGACTGACCCACAGCTGGTGGCCATCAGGGACGTGCGTACACACATCTGGGTCTGTGGGCTGTTCTGGGTTAGATGGGAGCAGTATGGGACAGGAGAGGTGGTGTGTGGAGGGGGTGGAATGAAGCGGTCTAGCGTGCCAGAGGCCAGCATCCCCGGCCAGCATCCCGTTATACTGGTACACAGAGCCGACCCTCACGACCCTCCTATCCACCCGACGCCAAGCAGTACCACGGTGTTGTACTGCATGCAGCATACAACACCCTACTCTGTATGTTCTCTGGGTGTGCCATTATGGATATGGTCGCCCTTTTCTCCTCTTGTCCCAGAAAGCTAGCACCCATAAGCCGATCAATAGCTCCAGCCGACTGGACTATGAAGATACCTGGCACCTGCTCAAAACCAGTTTTGCACCATGAGCTGAAGGGGGCTCGTCCAGCCAGCACTTTTCTGGCACCGATACCATTCTGGGTGGATCCCTAGATGGATCCTATCTCTTGGGCCGACACCTCCCCTGCCCCACCCAGCCTACCGTTCACATTCTACCCTGCCGAGATGGAGCACCCAAGGCCTAGGTGGGGTTACTTCTGGCTAATGGCTTCACGCCAGTCATTGCATAACGACTCTAGGAAATGAAAAGGGTCTAAACATCCCTGGCGCCAGTTGGTGCCGTTATCTTTGCCCCTCTGGGCATGCGGTATTACATGCTATAGCGGGACTTGTAGAGGATAATGGGGTACCCTGATGGAAAACATGTGTGCTGATGTATAAGTATAAGCACCACCACACCATGGCCTTAATCTATATGGAATGTTAGATAGGCTGGACTGGGTTTCAAAAAAGGTTATATCATAGAAACAAGGGTGTGACTACATTGATGGGATCGTACCGTTTTGTCAAGTATATTGGGAATGGACGTTATGCATCTTTTGGAGAGATAGCTAACAGTGTAAAAATATTAATGATCAGTTTGGTGATAAAGCAGTGTGTTGGGTACTCTAGGTATCAAGTATGTACATGCACTTATTGCTAATACAGGTTCTTGTCTCTCAGAGCATGGATATTCAAAAGAACTGAATAGACATATATAATGCAATGTATAGACAGACACATACAAACTAGCAAGATGGGTATGAGCTTGTTTAAACCAGGTCAATACTCGAGTCTTGTACAAAGGAGAAGACTATGCATACCGTCATAGATAAAGAATGTGACTAGATGGCATTCTGGCAGACCTGGCTGACCTCATGGTGTGGCCACAACTTTATGATCAATACCACTGTACTCTGATACGCCACAAAGGGCAGACTCCAGTTCAATAAAAATGCAGTGACACTCGCATAGACATTACATCCATAAATAATGTTGGCACGCGTGGGGAAACTACTACTACCCTCCCTTTGTGCATCCACACTTTATAACCATTATATATAGGGTCTTTCCTAACACCACTTTGCAGTAATACTAAAGGCAGAGGGCGCTGCCGAAATACAGTATGTATGTAGTCCACGTTAATCCTTGCAGCAGCAATCCTTTGGTGGTTTATACAATGGTGTGACTATAAGCTGTGGAGGTGTTTAAGATGAGTTCTTGTCAGACTCAGGTGCAAAGGGGAGCAGAGGTCAGGGGGTGTATAGTACTACAAGGTAACCTACCTGGATCTGTTCTCTGCGAGTCACACACGTATCCGAGCTGCCAGAGGCAGAGTAGAGAAATCCAGGGTAGCTTCCTGAAGTAGCACTCTGTGGTATCCATGGTGGAGTGGTGATGGGTGAATGAAACAGCAGTCAAAAGCTGTGCTTGTTATAGTAGTTGGTACTATGTGTAGTAGTAAAGGAAGTTATGATGCCGGTGCTGTTGATCCTGAGTGTAGCGGTCACTCCTGTTGACTCCGTGGTACATGTCCCCCCTGAATGGCAGCTAGTCCTCCTGTGTGGCACCTACTGTAGCTACTGGAGGAGGTGCTGTTAGGGGTGAAGGCACTAGCCGGCATGCTGACTGATAGAAAAAGTAGTGTTCAGCTTGGGCGTGGTGCCGGGTAGGGCTTGGAGCGTGGACGGGTGTTGGCGCCAAGGCCTCCTGGTTACATCTGACGTGGGCCAGGAGGAGTAGCTCCTCCTGCTGCTACACCAAGCCACACTCCAGCATACTCCAGCGCCTCCTACTTACTCACTCCTCCTGCCGCTGTTCCTCCTGTGAGAGGGGCGGCCTCTATCTCTGGCAGTTTGGTGGAACCGCGCCTCGTGTCGCGCGTAGGGCCGCGTAGACAGCACCCTGGAGGATGTGGAGATAGTAGGGGGAAGCGCCAGCTGCTGCCCAGCCCTACACCACAGGAGGAACTCGTAGTAATAGTAATGGTAGTCAGGGGGCTAAAAGTAGTGCACCGACCCGCTTGGCTCTACCCTCCTGCTCCTCCTCTAAATAGCTCTAAATCCTCCTTTTGGCACAGCCAACTGAACACGCCTCTCCCTGGATAAAACCCACACTTCTAAAAACACCGACACATAGCCAACAGCAGGCCAACACGCCTAGTTAGCGCCACTCGTCCTACTAACGTCTCCAAAGTCAATAAACAATTAAAGGCACAAGAGGTGCGGCGTCCAGAGGTCGGAGAGCAACTCATCAACGGCCACTAGGTCTGCTCAGCATTCAACTCGTGCCTCTCGTAATCGGCACCCTTCGAAATGCAGTTCTCTAGAGTGTTCCGGTGGCGGTGGCACCATCCCTTCTAACTTCTAACGCTGCCACCAGTGGCATAACGTATATACTCCAGGATATATGGGGTAGTATAGAGCTATAGCCTCCTACCACTCTCCCAACCTGCTGGTTGTATAGTGCTCAGCTCGCCTTGCAGTGTCCTGAGAGCCAAGTGACCCTGCTATTCACATAATGTATATGTTGTTGGGATCCCTCCCATTAGGATCGCCCGCCGGGCCTGAAGACCACCAGCCCTGCTGCCCTGCGATTCGTCACGGCGACGTTTGCCCACTCAGGGAAGGCACTGAGGTAGATAGGGTCAGAGTGGGGCAGAAGCAGAGTAAGACGTGGGCAATAGAAACCCAGTGAGAGCATTGAGACTTGAGCAGGCAGGGCGGGGGTGGGTCCTGTGGGCAATTCCGGTACACGCCGACAACCACCACCCACCAAGTAGCGTCAAAAGGCGCCACCTGCGCCCATCGTTACCACCTGGAGCGAACATTTCCGGATCCGCCCACCCACCCTGGCGCGGCTGCTGCCCCCTGACGGCCGTTTTCAGTGGCTACAGAGCTTTGTGCTGCGTCCGTGGACAGTGAATAGGAACCGTTATTATAGGCTTTAGTGGCGGCTGACGACTTCATAATGTCCCATGGAGCGCCCATAGTGCGTTATGCTACAGCAGAGGGACTTAACCGTCTGTATAACAACCAGGAGAGCTGGGGAACATGAGTAGGAGGGGGAGGGGGGGGGGTGCAGCGACAGCCAACTCTCATAAATAAAACGTCAACTCTTTCTGCCAAAAGAGCGTCGCAAATGTGGCACATTGGCAGGGAAATGGCAGTTCAAATGTGGGGATTGAGTTCCTCTATGTTTCCAAGTACAATAAAGCATAAAAAGTATACTTTTATGAGGGTGTAGCACAATTTTGTAGTGAATGCCTACATGTACGGGAATGACAATAGGTGGGCTTTATCTTAGTACCTGTATCACATTCATGAAATCATTGTGATATATAATTTTGACATCAAACTTTATGTAGTTTGAATTTGGAGTTTTACAAGCTGCAAAATAAGTTCATGATTGATGACCTCACGAATAGCCGATCAGTACCCCTACAAACAGCTAACGTTCGTTTTACCCACTAATGTTGGTATGAACCGATTTCCAACATATAAATTATATGAACTCTGTCGATCCCAATTTATTTTTGCTGCCAATCTGGTTTCAGCTAGTATTAGTTTTGGCCATCCGGAGTGCCTACTCTGGACACATCGGACATTGACGTTTGCCATACACAGTACTCCATTTACCACGTGGGGCTCTTTTTGTTTCAGTTTTAATCGGAGCCTCATTGATTTTTACCAAGCATTAAGCCTACTCTGATTATAGACATTAGCCTTTCGGTCTTGTGGCCAAATCCCCTACTGCTCCCCCCTATTGCATCCCCAAAGTCTATATGCACCAAGTGACCCCCAAACCGAAGCCTCCTCCCCCTGCAGCTCAGCAACTTCACTTCACACGGGGTAGGGGGAGGAGGGGACCCACAAACAGAATGTGATATGTGAAAATCAGGCAGAGTGGTGTGAATAAGCAGGATTGATGAACACTATATTTTATCAATATACCTGACCTAGCCCCTTTTTCATCACATCATTCCAGCACCCACAATCTACCCTGAGTCAACTACCAGTCACCGACAATATTTCACACTGCATACGCTCAACCCACTCCCCATGCCATTCAAACCCATCCCGTCCATAATACACACATTATACTTCCTGGCAATACCTTCAGGATCCCTTCACTTAGTGCAGGACAGAGCAGGGATTTGTCCCAGCACGCAGGGTCCAAGTGCACCCTCCCATATCCCACATGCATAGCTCACCCATCAGCCTGTCATGCCCCACCCCCACCTCTCACGCTTCACCACAACCCCACCCAACACACCTAACCAGGCTGTACCTTCTCGACTGGGAAACAAATATTTAGCCCTGGTCGGACCGAGGCCATGTTGACAAAGGGATGACTATTTAGAACGGGCATATTTGTAGATGACGTTGACATCTGGTTGGCATCGACCCGGCGAAAGGTCCATTAGGAAGACGATCTGTTTGGATCCCCATAGGAAATTAATGTGGTCGTCCTGCGCTACAGGGATACCTCACAACCCTAGGGAGGGAGACTGGAAGGGTGCTGGTAACCTCCAGGGATTTATGATCTATGCATGTTAGTGTTTTAAATGGATATTTAGGATGCCTCCAGCTGTGTTATTTGGGAGTGATGTATGTATGTATGTTATGTGTAACACAAACAATAGTAGCATACATATAACCAAGGGGTAATATATATGAATACTTTATGATAGAGGTAATATAACCCGTGCAATATGGCCTGTGATTTATCTATATCTTAGTTCTACCATTGCTACATGTTTTACGTAGCACTAGGCCTGTAGACGATTTGGCTGGAGTGATGGATTATTGGCCGAATATATATGCACATGTGTGTGTACACGGCCAACATCTAAATGTGACTATCGTATCACCACATATATTGGTCATTCAATACTTTATGATAGTTATCGGGTAGGCCTATACAATCCTCAAGACAATTGACACCGGAGGTACTCACACTGCTCAAGGCAAAAATTCCATGAGGTACACATCTCAATTGTTGTACACCAATGAGCATTCCGTGTCTTCATTCATCTTGAAACAGTTGGAAAAGACGTATAGATGGTAGGAAATGATAGCAATCAAGACATCTATGCTTACAGTTTCAGTGTAAGAATATAGAATTGACGAGGCAATCATTCATGAAGCAGACAGATATTTATAATGAGAAGTTAAGTGAGAAACTTAGCATGAATTTAAGTGATTAAGAAAGGGAGGAGGCGGTTTTTAATGGAGTGAATTACACACCAATCTTTAATTCTAATCACTGTAATATTTGGAGGAAGCTAAAACTTGAGAAATCGAGATTTTACAGCAGCCACCTTTTACCGGAGTGATACTTAATTATCTATTTCTAAATGAAGGTACTTCTCACCTACTTAGGAGTCTGCTGCAGAACATCTATAAATAAGTGATCACACGGATGGCATCCAAATTAGCATCCCTCCTATATCAACTTTATCAACATTTTGTTACAGATCTAAAGGCACCAGCTTTTGCCTCTGAATCATAATGGACTACTCTGTTGAGTCAGCATCAATATTTGTCCTGCTTTTTGGTTTTATTTGTGGCCTTCTATTATTTGAGCCAAACAACTGTCGCCATTCCATTAAGTCCAGCAGTACTTTTTGTAAAGTGAATGCCAGTTACATTTAGTAATTTACTCACAAATATTAGCTTTAGATGTATTTTTTTAGATGTGTCAGTAAACACTGATGTAACAGAGTATCACAACAATGCGAGGAGAAATAATCAAGCATAACTTGGTTCATTGGCAATTCTTGCCCATGATGACCTCTACAAAAACAATGGACTTTTTAAATCGTGATGGCATTTGTAGAAAACCGGCTTCCCAGTACACTAATTACGATTGCAGAGGATGCAATTTTTCTATTGATGCTGAAATGGGACCAGTGCCATTTGAATCATGCAGCTCGGCTTAAGGTTTTAAGAACCCAAGGTCCAATGACAGCTTTTCTGATAGTCAAGTACCCCCGAGCATAATATTAAATCTACGAGTCACCCACCATTCAGTATTACCCGGTTTAGGTGACAGAATTCATGATTCAGAGAGTAAGTAGTATACGGAAACGTAGAGCATACTCAGGTGTATGACAGCCGCCCGGCTCAGTATCTCTGAAGCCTCTGAGGCCTGGTGTGGGCTTCAAACGTTCATTATCGTCGTCGTCGTCGCCATCATCATCATCATCATCATCATCATCATCATCATCATCATCATCGTCGTCGTCGTCGTCATCGTCGTCGTCGTCGTCAACATCGTCAGAGTTTATTGAGCATTTTAGAATCTACCTGGAATTTATGAACTGGCAATGTAAATAGCTAGGGTAATACCATCAATCATTCCCGTAGAGCTGTTTTGCTAGGTGGTGTTCTGGTATTTACAACTCCCTGTCGTATGACATAGGGCATGGTTTCTTTGTAAAGGGCTTTGGCATTCCGCTGAATAATATTTGTACATCATCGATGTTCTATTGAAAACTGAATTAAACTGTGTTCACCCTTACTTACTTAGGTTTGAAAAAGCTCCCCCAGGAGCGATTCAGAAAGGCATGTCTCCTAACCACAAAGTGAGGAGTGTAGTTACATTAGGGACATCCCCATGTCATAAAGCTGTCAAATATACTAGTAGAACATGACCAGCAGCTGTTGTATCACAGAATATTCTATGCCTGGAAAGCAAAAGTTATTGAATCCTTCAATAAGTTGCTATCATTGGATGAGTGTATCAAGCATGGGTTGTGCTCCATTTGGGTGTTTCAATTAAGTCTGTAACCCTATTAGAAGTAGTATTATGCAAAGGTCTTAATGTACAGAGATTGATAACAATATCCTGAACATAACCCAGCAAATTGTCGTTATCTGTCGCCATGATTGGTCATCAATGGTGACTCCTTTTTGAGTGATAACTCACTGCGTCATCTTTCGCCACTGTGTGTCAGTCTCACATGGCAGGGCAATTTATCACAACAGTCACCAACATGATCTCACTCACTGCGTGAGTATGTGCCACCCCTTGTCATCCCTCACAAAGCATGGTGACTTATCACCACCATCGCCAACATGGATCTAACTCACTGCGTGAGTATGTGCCACTGCCTGTCAACTCTCACTCAGAATGGCGGCTTATCACAAGCATCGCCAACATGGATCTGACTCACTGTGTGATTATATACCACTCCAGTGCCACTGGAATCAACTCTCACACAAAATGGCGACTTATCACTACCATTGCCAACATTGGTCTCACTCAATGCGTGAACTTGTGTCACTCCATGTCAATGCTCTCTGAGGATTGCATCATCTGTCACTCACTCTCACTCAGAATGGCAACTTATCACCACCATTGCCAGACTTTGTCTCACTCAATGCGTGAATTTGTGTCACTCCAAGTCAATGCTCTCTGAGGATTGCATCATCTGTCACTCACTCTCACTCAGAATGGCAACTTATCACCACCATTGCCAAAGTTGTTGAGACAGCACCACTGTTCAACATGTAGCCTATCTAGGAAGGGTGGGCATGAAGTATAAGTCCTATACTTATCAAATGTGCTTTGTTGCACACTGATTTCCATGTAATACTTCAGGGTTGAATCAAACAAGATTATATAGAGAAAATATCAATTGAATTTAGATAGAGGTATCTCTAAAATAAAAGCAACTATCCATAAACACCTTTTCTCTGGTTACAGGAAAAATACATAAGGAAGTATCTACATGAACACCTTGTCTGTGGTTAGAGGGAAGATACATATGGCAATACCTTCTCTGGCAAAACATACATTGATCTGGCAGATGTGAGGCTGCATGATTACCAATGTCAATGATCATGAGCTTTTCATCTAACAAGATGAGTGATCACCAGCATCGCCATCACTGGTGAGTCTGAGTGATCACCACTCTCGCCATCCATGGTGAACCTGCACTATGACGTGGTGCGCATTTCCTCTAGCGAGGTGAGTGATCAACCACCTTGCCATCCCTGGTGAGTGTGAGTCATCACGATCCTCGCCAACCGTGGTGAACGTGCATTATGGCATGGTGTGCGTTTCATCTAGCGAGATGAATGATCACCTGAGTGACCATCCCCCGTGAGTGTGAGTGCTCACGATCCTTGCCATCTGTGGTGAATGTGCATTATGACGTGGTGTGTGTCTCATCTAGCGAAGTGAGTGATCACTCATGTCGCCATCCCTGGTGAGGATGAGTGATCACTCATGTCGCCATCCCTGGTGAGGATGAGTGATCACGATCCTTGCCATCCCTGGTGAACATGCACTATGACGAGGTGTGTGTTTCATCTAGCGAGGTGAGTGATCACCTGCGTCGCCATACCTGGTGAGTCTGAGTGATCACCATCCTCGCCATCTGAGGTGAGGCCATGTGATCACCACCATTGCTATTCCTGTTGATCTTGTGCTATAGCGACGTCGTGTTCCAGCTAGCGACATGTGTGAGCCACTTCACACAGGTTGACGAGGAATCACAACAATTTGCTGGGAAATCTGTATTATTACTTCTAGTAGGACTACAATTATGATCAAAATGTCTATATGGAGCTATGTTCATGCTTAATTTCCCTGTTTGGGGATAATAACGGCTTAATGAAGACTTTTGTCACATTTTGTTATCAGGCAGATACTCTGCAGTTTGGTGTTATCTACATACCCTGGCTCAGGTTACACTATGCGGTGTATAGAGAAGAGACTGTGACCACAGTTTAACATTTATTACTTTTTTATCTGCCTGCATGAATGCAGAATTTGATGCTCCTTAAAAATCTGGACTGTTTTGGTATGAGGGAAAGTGAAGAATAGAAATAACATAAACGCCAGTAATCTCATTTTATATAACCCTTCACTTTCTTATATTAAATCATTATGATGCTATTAAAAGCTCAACTATTACATACGGTCGGAAGAGTCATAATCTAAATAAAGTAACCTGTAGTTCCCTCTTCAGTATCATTCATTGACAGCTATGAAAGAATAAGAACAAATTGCGATTCAATAGCAATTAACTAGACATTAGGCTCCCTGTCTTAAGTTAACATTGGTTCCATATCGTGACAGATTCTTTTTAAACTACAGTCGATATTCTATCCCCAGCACACTGAATAATTGAAACAGCACCATATCGAGATTAATTGGACCACATAATATTTCATAGGGATCTGGCAAGACACACAGAGTGCAGTCCTTTTATTTTTTGGCATGTAACTATCCATGAGAACAGCATGTCCCCTTCATATTCACATCAGTTAAGAACCACCACAACGCCGGTGAGTAACTCCCTGACACTGCATTGGTGCATCATGCCGATCCTTCCAGAGCACGTTCCCCTCTCATGCAGTGTCGATATGATGCATGCCCATGGCTGCTGCATTTAAGCATAATAAAACGTCATGTTGCATCTAATCGCTAGGCTGCCCTAACGGAATTATAATCTTATTACTTCCTGCTATTTCATATGACATTGTATGTGCCGCTTATATTGCGAGTGTAAAAGAGAGTATGTGTATTTTTAATGGATTTTATCAGCTATGAAGCACAAATCAAACACATGAAGCTGGATACGAACTTTTCATCACTCCTACAATAATCTCCTATCCTTTCTATTAATGTGACGCCCATTCAAATTGGACGTTAAATAGCCACTCAGAATGACTACAAAACAACTATTTACTATAATTACCCAATAGTTCAGGCAGCATTACTTCCATTACAATAAAAAAAAAAACACGTCCAAATTACCAAGAGGCTATTCATCATTCATTCAATAACTGAAGTCAATGTAGTTGCTCAGGAAATGGAAGTGGGTTAAGTTGATGATATTTGAGATATTTTTTTACATGACACATCGTTTTTCTTTATTCCCATGTGGAACTATAAGCTGGGATTCGCTTCATTGTTTTTTTTCTCCCCGCGGACGCCAGCGCCAAAAATAATTTTTCAAAATGAGAAATTATGCTTTAGTACCACTGTGGCTTAAAACCTCTGTTGTTGATCCCCTCAGAGAAGACACAACAGAACCTTGAACGGAATCATTATGGTTTATTGTAATGACTTTAGGCAGGCCTCCATGTTGTATTTAGATATACATCTATATGTCACATATTACAAATGGATATAATTATTGTTGTTTTGCCACCTACTGCTGGCATTTTCTGATTTCAATAACCTTCAGAGAGCGATCTACATAATTTTCTGACAATGTTCTGGTAATTAAGAATCCCTAATGTAATGAAACTGTTTGTGCAGTGGAAAAGTGTTGGCTACAAATACAATCCCAAATCCCTTCCTTTGGATTTTTATACCTGTTCATTCATTCCGACACAGCCAAGCAATTATGGTTAGGGGGTTAATGAGCGGGACTGGTAAGAGGAGCCTATGGGAAGGGAATATAACTGTAGGCTATTCTTAACAGGCTACGACTGCACCCTCCTAGTCGTACCAAAATTCCCATAGGAATAGCCTTGTCATTTTGCAGTCGTAGTCCTGTGTGCGATCATAGTGCCTTGAGAAATGAGCTCCCGAAGGGATTTTAATAGTAGGAGAGAGAGCAATATAGATAGGTCTGTTGGAGTAGTGATAAGAGCAGGAAAATATGAGAGAAAAAAATACCGAGGAATAAACGTATATACACCCGTATACCGTGCACCAGACGTATCAGTTAAACCTGGCACAGGTTCTTCAAGAGTCAGTGTATAGGCCCTATTATGTGTCAACTCAGGTTGTAAATTAAAAGACTATGCCGGGAGACTATGAATGTAAATGCCAGTCCCAGTCTTGATCTGATCTACCATTGCACTGAAAACATGGAAGATCCGAAACTAGTCAGCAGTGACCACTTTAGGTCCTCAAGTTGACGATACCTAAAACTACAGCTTTAGGTAGTCAAAATGATGACTTTAAGTCGTCATCCTGACGACCTGAGTCTGTAACTAATGTCGTCATTAAATATTTTTGACTACCTAAAGTTGTAGTTTTAGGTATCGTCAACTTGAGGACCTAAAGTGGTCACCGCTGACTAGTTTCGGATCTTCCATGTTTTCAGTGTGACAGAAGCAGTGGTCTTTTACTACTATACAGTGGTGATATACGTGTACATTATGATAAGTTAATGACCCCACCTAAGGGGCAAATCCGTCTTAGAAGACGGGCTTGTGACGGGTTTTGTATTCCAAGCTATTCCTGTGCAGTAAATAGCCATGCTGTTCGGGTATGTACCTACGTCACAAAGTAACGTTATGTCGTGACTTATCGGCCCACATCATTAGTTACCTACTTACGTCATGACGTGGTTGAGGCTCCACATACAAGGCAGGGGATGATCGACATAGAGTATGCTTGTCACGTGACCCTTTCTGTAAGCCAGTGCTAATCCGAGCACCCTCAGCTGCCTCCCTACCTCTCCTCCTCTCCCTCAATGATTTCACCCCCGGGGAACGGGGGTATACTCGGCCTAGGTTTGGGTACCAACTGTGGTATGGGCCCAGAGTGGTGTAACTGTCGAAGCATCTATCAAAGAAAGAAAAAAAGTTTAAAACAGAGGCTGTAAATGTGTGTAAAATCACATATGGGGGAAAGAAACTGAAATATGTCTAGCATTCATCCCTGAATTGTCCGATTCCTTGCCAGTTGGTGTTATCAGAGAATCCCCTTCATGCTCATTTATGCTCAATTAACCAAAGAGAGGGCTGTAGTTTCGCAGTTGCTACCTTCCACCAAAGATTCAAAAGCACCCCCCCCCCATCAACCCCCTCCTACCCTGTTGGCCACACACTGGGCGCCAAGACTGACGCCCACTAAATTGGCTGCAACCTGGTGGGCAGGAGTTGGCAGGTTGCGTTCTTGCAGTCATTTAGTTGCTAGCTGCTGGAGCAGGTGGGCTGAAGAGCAGGGTGGAGAGCAAGGTGGAGAGGGGGATATACTATTGTATCACGTAACACCAATCATCCCTTGGAAGGCACTTCCCTTTAGCACGCACGTTGGCTGTTTTCTAATGGTTCAGTGTCTGGAAATAAGACATTCTGAGCAATCCCCATCCAGAAGGCACTTCCTGCGTTGTTTACGCATTGTAAGCACCGGCGGGCCTCCACCTGGCAAAGCCATTAGGTTAACTATGCGCATGAAGTTTTGATATTTAAAGCGCAGTAATTTTATGAGGCTTTTTAATCCTAGTTTTTATGTTGCATCCGACTCTGGTGAACATTAAAAACAATATTGCCTGGCCTAAAGAGCTTGCCACTTTTTGCAGAAGAAAGTTAAGAACCACAGGAAAAAGATTACGAGCAAGACATTTCACGTGATTTTGGGATATTGCTTCCGTTAATTCGAACATAACTCACCATTCTTTCAAATAAAAAACAGCTATTCTTCTTATTCGGATATTCCACGTAGTATAATTTCTACCGCGTGGGAAAAAACTGCCGTGGCATGTGCACCCTATGTCACGTGTTTTGTTTTTTTAATGAAGTTTTCAGCGACAGAGAAAAGGGTGACCGGCTTGTTTTTCTGTTTTTGAAAATTGAATGGTACCTTAAAATAGCCTCTTTTATTTCCCTTGTTTTATGTTCTATAAATACGGAATTGAAACCGTAAATACCACGGCTGTCGACGACTGCGTGACTAACTCTGATATTGACTGGTTGACCAACCGAGAAAACCACAAAGCCTGAGATCCAGTTCGGAATAACCTCCACGTTAAATTCAGTTTGTATTGGCATTACATTGTAGCGTTTTTAAAGCATTGAACAGACCAAAATTCGATTTAGAATGTGTTTTGGGTGTACTCATCGATATATACTGTTTCAGTGCTGAACAGTTCTCACGTGACTATTTTGTATGGTTCTTCTCTTTTGCGTCCTGCTAAGGTTTTAATCTATCTGAGCGATTACGAATAACACATTATGTTACTCATGATTCCTGTTCCATGTTACACATGTATTATGTAAGAAAGACATTTGTCACACAGATGATGTCATGCAGCTGTTCTTCCTTTTTCCATCTGAAATCCGGGGATAGGTGCTCAAGTGAAAATATCTGTACTACAGTGGCCCACAAGGGTCAAATTGAAGTTGGAGCAAAGAGTTGACTTTCACAAAAAAAAGTCCAAAACCAAAATCAATGTTCAAAGTCAATTTCATTTCATTGCTGTCAAGGTGTCAACTCATGAAAACCAACTTGTGACAGGTATCTTTTAGCATTGCATGGTACACTCTATGTCTTTCTATATGTCTTTACCAGCAACTACTGGGTAGCTATCGGTTCCCTCACACAAAACTGATGGTTCCACAGCAACTAATGTGCATGGGAACCACCAAGTGCTTGGTGTGGGAACCAGCAGCTACTTGGTATGGGATCCAGTGCCAGTAGCAGATAGGTGTGGAACCATCAGTTATTGTGTGAGAGAACCGATCGCTATATACCCAGTAGTTGCTGGTATAAACTTTGTTCATATAGAAAGACATAGAGTGCACCATGCAATGCTAAAAGATACCTGTCACAAGTTGGTTTTCATGAGTTGACACCATGACAGTTTGACAGCAATGAAATGAAACTGACTTTAAAAATTGATTTTGGTTTTAGACTCTAACTTTTTTGTGAAAGTCAACTCTTTGCTTCAACTTCAATTTGACCCTTGTGGGCCACTGTACAATACATATTATGTTTTGATTAATCATGCAATAACATGAATGTATACTGCCATAATGAGCGCTCGGTGTTTATCATAAATAATTTTATGCCGTGGTCAAAATTTAATAGTTCAATATTTCATACACTTCCTTACCATGCTATCGTGTTCAGAAGTCATACGAAATACAGAAGTTTTGAGCTGAAATTGAGAGCTTTCTTTGGGATGAGATAATGCAGGCGCTTGTCTCAATCACCTTCAGCTTGTGCACACGTATCACATTTCTATAAAACAACCCGGTTCTGTTACATTTGACACTGGCCCATCCATAGCTTAGTGTTCTTGTGTATCTGGACGCTTCTGTATGGTTGGTTTCAGCGTATACACTCTAAAAAACGTGTTTAGTTTCTAAACACTTTTACCCCTATTTCTAAACACTTTCTTATCACACTTTCTAAAACACTTTTTTTATCTAAACACTAAACAGTTGTGTCAAAAGTGTTTAAAATAAAAAAGCGTTTAATGAGAAAAATGTTTAAAATGTTAAGTGTTTATACGGACATAGCTGGTTTGATTATCAGCCAATGAAATGACACCAACTATTCACTGCGGTCCTCTCGGGGGCCAACTGGTACCCATCTGATAGGTGTTATCAGTAGAACTCACTGGTAACAAGCTCCAGCAATGGCGGCGCCCATGGGACAACCTGCTACCACGGAATAGATTTGAATGTGTTTAGTCACGAAAGTGTTTAGATGCATTGGGCAAGAAAGTGTTTAGTGATAGAAAGTGTTTAGAATAATGTGTTTTGATTATAGAATGTTTAGAATAATTCACATGTTTGGAGAAGGAGGAGGTTTTCTTTATTTTTCATCACTTTTCATCACTTCCATTATTTCCTTGTCCCCTGGATGCTGGTATCTGAATGCTACATGTATCTGTAGAAAGTTATGTAGCCCTACTCCACGGCACCATCATGAATGTAATGAGACAAAGTAGACCTGTAGCAGAAAAATTGCATGTTCATACTTTTTTAATGTATCAAAATGCAAGAATCTTTAGGACTGGGTGTGAGGCAAGTATAGTTAATGTCAGTCAAGTACAGTTGATATCAGGCAAGTTTTGATAATGTCAGGCAAGTACAGATAATGTCAGGCAAGTAAGGATGACGAGAGGCAAGTACTGATAATGTGAGGCAAGTACAGATAATGTGAGGCAATTGCTGATAATGTGAGGCAAGTACAGATAATGTGAGGCAAGTTATAGTTAATGTGAGACAAGTGAAGATGACATGAGGCAGGTGAAGATGACATGAGGAAGGTACAGATGACGTGGGGTATGTACAGATGACATGAGGCAGGTACAGATGACGTGGGGTATGTACAGATGATATGAGGTAGGTACAGATGACATGAGGCAGGCACAGATGACGAGGGGTATGTACAGATGATGTGAGGCAGGTACAGATGACATGAGGCAGGTACAGATGACATGAGACAGGCACAGATGACGTGGGGTATGTACAGATGATGTTAGGCAGGTACAGATGACATGAGGTAGGTACAGATGACATGAGACAGGCACAGATGACGTGGGGTATGTACAGATGATGTTAGGCAGGTACAGATGACATGAGGCAGGTACAGATGACGTGGGGTATGTACAGATGATGTGAGCCAGGTGCAGATGACGTGAGGCAGGTGCAGCAGATGACGTGAACCAGGTGCGGAGGATGCGAAGCTAGTGCAGTTGATGTCAGGCAGGCATATTCCCGCAAAACTGAAAGATAGTGCCAAGATTGATAACATAATCCAACCTAATGCAAAATACCTCGTAGTTCGACCATGGCTTCATTGGCTCCATCATGCTCACTATTACATTATCAGCCTGTCCTGGGCATGTGTACATTGATAACTTTGAGACATAATTGTTTGTCATCCTTTCTTATCACAGTTTTTCTCTATCAGTAAACTCGTAAGTACTAAAATAAAGATATTTGGTCTGAAATATTTGGGATGTGGTAAACCGTCCCACTCAGCTTATGCCCAGAGTAAAAACAAATAAAAAAAACATGATTGCCCTAGTCAGATTTTTCAGGGGGTGGTGATGAGAAACCAAGTTTGTTTTTCTTGAGTGATCTTATCATGTGATTCAAATGGCCTTATCATGTGATTCTTGGATTTTTATAAGCTCAACATTAGTAAATGGGAATCCTGAATAAAATCGCATTCAATCATTATCATTTTCCGAAAAAATTAACAACACTAATACAAAGTAATAGTCATGTTAAAACACTAAACCCCTGAAAGATAACTTTATGTTTCATACGACACATCCTCTATAAGCTCTATATTCCACCAGTAATACCAGATTTTATATAGAGCCTGTTGAGGTTCCCGAAAACAGAGCACTTTCTCACCTCGGCTCTCCAATTTGGCAGAATTCCGGTCACGTGACCTATACAGTAGTAAACTAGTGTAATTCCATGACTAAAGAATAAAAGCTGGTATTTACATGTGGGATTCTGAAGTTGGAACGTGGAGGAAATGCATGGGGGAGGGGGTGGTACTGGCTGTCTGCTCCGTAAGGGCAATCAAAAAGTCTAAGGAATAAAATCACCGAGAGTACATGGATCCATCATCAATATTTTGTCTAGTCAGTATAAACTTCAAATTGGGAAGCATGGGAAATACACATACCTATTATTATGTATACAGAATTATGGAGTGACAACAATATTTTGAGCAAGTTTAACCATAATGATTTGATCCTTTTTCGTGTTGAATATTTTTTTCAGACTAGAATAAGGCCAGCTATTTAGGTTTTTGGATATGGATATAATTATCTGCATGACATTCTACAATACTTGCACCGCATAATTGTATAGGGAGGTGTTACTATTCATTAACGTTTGAAGGGTTGTGTATAACTTAGGGAGCGTTCATTATTTATGGCAGGGGGGGGACGACAATCTGTCAGAATGAATACGTCAGAAAAAACTGACCCCCCCCTTCAGAATGGGTTGAAAAAAAATTACCCCCCCTCCCTTAGGAATGGGTTGAAAAAAAATGACCCCCCCCCTCAGAATAAATTGAAAGAAAATGACTCCCACCACATTTAACTATGTTCAACAGAGGCTACATCAGGTCCATTCATTATACAAGGTGATATTAGCAGCTTTAGAACCATTTCAGTTATGTGTCATCTTTTGAGCAGTCAAATTGTGAATACACTGCTGTTGATTGATTTACCTCTAGGTAAAATATCAATTTGAAGGCTAGCATGGATAAGACGTACTTGCGTGCACATTTTTTTAGCTGGTTTCTGTGAATTTGTAAACGATCTTTGAGCAGGTACCCATATGTGACCCATCCTTACAAAATGGTACGGAAGTCGCACATCCAAAATGTTTAGTTATTGGCATATTCATTTACAGCTCATCAAGAGCTTTCATTTGGTATATAACACTTGCATATTTGAACCAGGTGGTCCACTATGGATCTTCCGTCAGTAAATTCAGTTGGATGAATTAAAAATTGATTAAACTGAGGTTATTGACATATTAAACATATGATAATTTATGAATCCTATGTAATTCCTATGTAATTCTATATATCCAAGAACACTATGGCTATGTCTATCAGGCATTTGAAGCTTAAATTCCGTTCAGTAAGCAAGGATCCTGAAAAATATCTACCCATAGGTTAGAAAAATGCTAAAATATCAATCTAAAAAAATCTGATATTTTTGACACTATACCACTTGAGAAGCCTATATCTAGGCTTCTAAATGTGCGACTTCAGTACCATTTTGTTAGGATGGGTCACATATTGTTTTTTCCCGTGCTAGCCCTCCTTTAAGGGCCGGCTAGCATGGGCTACTACTGATGCAGCTAAAATAGATATGTCTTAGTAAAATATTCCATGTGACCTACTCCTGACCAATGGAAAAATTGTTCTGATTGAGGGACTTGGTTCTGGTTTCTATACGGTACAGAAATAAACTTTTGTAGCTTGTCTTTCTCTTTAGATTTCATTGTAATCTCAGTTTTTATATCAATTTGAAGGGCGTTATAGACATAATTCTTGTCAGGGTTGATTTCATCAATGGGTGAAAACAAGAGTTAAATCTGGAAAGATCTGATTGCGAGTTACGGTGATTTTAGCATGTAACATTTTTTACTACTGACAACTTTGTTGGTGCCCCGTTCACTCTCGTGAGGTGTATGGTGTAGCACCACAAAGTGTTGTTTGTTGTGTACCATACCCTTCCCAGTACCCGTTTAAAGGAAAGTACTTATTTTCATGATGACATCTTTTGAAACAATCAGCAGGGCGAGCAAAAGAACAAGGAACATTGTGTCACAAATTGGGCCAAATACTTCAATCTCAAGAGCTGAACAGTGTTACACCCCAGGGAAAACTGTATACATATACCATAATGGTAGTGACTGGCCTCATCCATGTTTTAAAGGGGGCTTATCATGTCAAATTTTAATATGGGTACCTGCCAAAAGATCTTTCACAAATTTGTAGGAACCAGCGGAAAAATTCCGATGCCCCGTTTGGTCAAGGAGTGGTCATGTGAGTTGGTAACACAGGTACCGGTACATCTTATCCGTGCTAACCGCCCTTTGACACACAAAGGAGTAAGACTCCGATCATATACCGGTAACATAATCAAATGGATTTGAATTAGAGGTAGCTGGTAACAAAATGTTGGGCAGAATTATATCTAGAATTATTACTGAAAACCAAATAGTTAAAATTCACGACATGTCGCGAAAATTTTTGTTCCTTTGTCATAAAATTTGCATCACATTGGCAAATACTCCCCAACAGGAAACTACCTGGCCCTCGGGAATGGGTTAAAAAAAAATGACCCCCCCTCTAAGAATAGGTTGAAAATAAATGACCCCCCCCTTTGAATACCTCCAAAAAAAATGACCCCCCCCCTTCATTTGGTCATCCCCCCCCCTGCCATAAATAATGAACGCTCCCTTAATGATATAGAAGAGCGGTGGGAAGGCACTCATCTTTCAAATTGAAATATCTTTTTAACGTTCAAGGACTATTGTAATATTGCTCACATGATGTATCACATGTAGGTTACCGGTATGTTCCGTTCATGTGAGCAATATTTCAATAGTCCACGAAATAGTGCGATGTCTATTTCGCGTGTCTAATGGATATCATACAGAGTTATACTGACAACAATGCTCTGGCCACCATCTCAGCTTATTGTGAACGTTCTCTTAGTTGAGCGTCATTATGCCTTTTCGGTATACAGTATAGAAAAAAATAAATTGAGGTCTCTCTCCCTTCCTCCCTTTCTCTCTCTCTCTCTCTCTCTCTCTCTCTCTCTCTCTCTCTCTCTCTCTCTCTCTCTACCTTCCTCTCTCTCTACTTCCCTCGTTCTCTATAAGTTTCCCTTTCCTCTCTCTCGCACCCGCTGTCTCTCACTACCTTCATTTATTCCCTCTCTCTCTCTCTATTTCTCTCGCCATCTCTTCTCTATCCCTACCTTCTTCGTTCTCTCTCACTAAGTGATTCCCCACCCTCTCTTTATTTCTTTGATGTCGTTCTCTCTTTCTAGCCTACTAATTCTATAAGGGGAATTGAAGTTGTCAGTTTGTTATTCTCTACTGTGTCGGACATTCTCTTCAGAGAACCTTTAATGAGTTTGTCGTTGGAAGAGAGAGTGAGAGTGAGTAATAGATGTTTAACGCCATTTCGACAGCTAAGGTCATATTCATGGCAAGAACTACATTACACAATTTCACAGAGGAATGTATCGATGCCCGCACATATGTGCACCACATACATCCGAGGGGATAGAAAAGAGGAGATATAGAGCCTTTTAAGTGGGCTAGGGAAGCCCCTTTGGAAGAGACACTCCAAACTAATTAGCGGGGAATTTCAAGCTACTTTGAATGTCACCTATAGCATAGATTCTTGTTTGAAGTCTATTTTTCTGTTCCCTGACACTGCATCATAACATACCTTTCTTCCTTAATTGATTTTAGAAATTCTGTTGGAAGTTCCTTTCAAGAAAACGCACCCCTTCTACTGCATAGTAACAAGTCTTGGTGAAATCTTAGATTGCATTCAAAACGAAGAGTTCATGGTCATGGTCAGATGTGATAATCATGATATAATAATTCTAGTATATTTTGCAATATTGCACCTCTGTTGTCAGTTAAAGCAATGCGAGAAACGTGATGATGCAGTACTGTTGCCAGTCTATCAGGAGGGTATTGCCAATAAATAACCTCTAAAGTACACTTTTCAAAGAGTAGTGATGAAAACGTGTATGGCCTAACTCGTTTTCATGGTATTGACAAAAGATTCACAGCAAAATGTATGGTAAACACTTTTTCAGTAGTAAACAAACATGCACCTAAACAAGTTTGTGGAAATCTTTTAGCAATACCGAAACGTGCACGTTTTTTGGGGGTTCTCGTTTCCTTTTTGGCAAGACCCTCCAGAGTGCTGTGGTTGAAATACTACCCATCCTTTGTCCAAAGAATGGCTGATTGCTTTTCCCCTTCTTGGGCTATTCATACTTTGAGTTATAATTACTGATCTCCAGCAGCCTGATTTCAATTCAATCCAGGTACTCCCAGCCAATGAAATACCGTCGTGTTTCTTCAAAATGACGTTACTTTTAAATACAGCTTTAATAAAGGAAACGGTTTTGCTGAAAGAAGAGCAAAAACTTCCTATCCGGATTTGAGCCACTTTTTTGTACATAATACTGCCCGAGGCAAGGGATGTTTGCCTTTTAGGCAATAGGCAATAAAGAGTTTAAAGGATGGTCCTTTAAGAACCTCCCCCCCTCCCCCAACCTGATCGTGCATAACCCCCCCCCCCTTGCTTTTCATTGGAGGTAAGCTTTGGTCAGTGCAACACTTCATAGGTCCATTATGATAAGAATCGCCCTCTCTGTGATCCCATTGGTCCCTGAAGAAGACATGATGTGCCAGGAGAGCAGTTAAAGACATGATTCATTGTGTGAAACCTAATACCTGGCCCCTGGTCACTGATGTCATGTACTCTGCTTTGGCATGATACACAAGGCAACAGAACAGCGACCATCTACATTACATCTCTTTCATCACAATCTTAGCATCGTCCATCTTCTAAACCAATTTCTGGCTTCCATATCCCACTTAAAGGGGTCACTTTTCCTATCCCCTCGGATGTGTGTGGTGCACATTATGCTCGGGTAATGACACTTTCCTCTGTGAATTTGTGTACATGTAATGTATTTCTCGCCATTAATACAACCTTAGCTGTCAAAATGGCATTAAACATAATTATATTACTCTGTCACTCTAAACCAACATTGTAAATTATATCTAAATGCTACAGACACAGGCACATTGCAGCTTATACCCAGCTTGGTAAAAAAATCCGCTTTGTATGGAAGGCTGGTGCGACATGCTAATTGCCAGTCGACATTTGCCCGTTGCCTGTTGCCAGTTACCAGTTGATGCTCCTGGTGTCTAGTTGCCATTTGGCATTTGCCAATTACTATGTCATGCCAATTGCGGTTTGCCCCTGAGATTTTGATGAATGCTTGTCTCAATGGGTGACCCAGTTGCTGTTTGCCACTTAATTTTGATGTAGACTTGAAATGATAGCCGAAAACTTTGAAATGGTACAAAAGGAAGTAATGTACAGCCATAACTGGCAATTGGCAAACCCACAATTGATGAATGGTTATTGGCAAATGGCAATTGGCAAGCTACAAGTGACAATTGGCAATTGGCAAATGGCAATTGAGAATAACAATTGGCAAATGGCAAGACGTAAGTGGCAAATGGCAAGTGGCATACAGTTATTAACAAATTGGCAAATGGCAAGATATAAGTGGCAATTGGCAATTGACAAATAACAAATGGCAAATAGGATGTCGCACCAGCCTTCCATAGCTTTGTTATCCATTTCAAATTATTCATATGTTAACAGTTGCTTATAATGGCACTTCCCAAGGGTACTTCAATACTTAAATACAACCATGCTAAATATTATCTTCTTCAGCTTTAATGCCTTAACGATTCCTGATGTAACTGTGGTACTGACTACAGGTGGATTAAAATACATTTTAGTGCACTGTAATTGAATATTAAACCTAACATTGTGCAGTTTAATATGAATTATTCCTAAGAGTCATGGCATTAAGCCATAGGGGTAGCTATGGTATATAGCAGGACCTCGCTTGCAGGTTGTCATGTATTTGTCTTAGCCGTTTTTGAGTTAAATTATCCCGTGAAATAGGGCAGGTAGAGAGTAAAGCGAATGGGTGGGCTACCCCTATGGCTTAATGCCATAACTCTTAGGAATAATTCATATTAAACTACACAATGTTAGGTTTAATATTCAATTATTTCACAGAGTGGCATTTAAGCCAGGAGTAGCTATTTTGTCTCGTTTGATAATCTAACTCAGGGTGTATATCCTAATTGAAGGACCACAAGTTATAGATTCATGTTAAGGTAGACAGGTTTCTATTTACCCTTTGTAAATTGTCTGCACAAGCAGAATAGGTATACATGTTTGCATGGCTTTTGATCATAAATGCTTTATGCAATATACGTAGATCTCATGTATAGTCTTTAATCTATGTATGTGGGACGTAGTGTTGTCACTCGTGATGTCTCTCCCCCCCCTTGTTCAAGAAGAGATGTGGTCGGGGCCACCTTTGATGGTGGTCCCCCCCCCTTTTCTTCTGTACATGTTAATTGACATGTTTCTGAGAAGGGTGTCAAGGTGTTCATGTTTATTTTAACATGTGTGTCTCTAGTGGTAGAATGCATAAGTATATATATATATATATATATATATGTATATATATATATGTATATATATATATATGTATATATATATATATATATATATATGACCAATAGTCACGGATCATCGTCAAATAGCTGGTCAGAGGGGTCCAAAAAAAATTTTGCAGTATGGTAAAATCCTTTTGTGTACATAATGTATATATGTTGGGCTACAATGACAGGTTGTCTTTGATCGCTTATAAAAACGGATCCGCTAGGAGTTGCTGCGTATGTCAGGTGTTTTTATGGAGCCAAGACATTGCCCTTTGAATGTAATAAAGTTGTTTTAACTTATTTTGAGTTTCACTGATTTTTCTTTGCCAGGGCCAAAAGAGCTATATTCAAAAATTTGGCCCATATGAGGGAAGGTTAAATATATTTCATAGGATGCCCACAGTACAATGCCTTATTACATGGTCGTAGATGTGTCCATGCACTATATATTCAATGCCATAGCTCAGAGTTGCAATCAGGCAGAATATTCTCACTAACATGCAAAGTTCCTCTCATATCAAGGAACAACTAACATATAATGGTTTTACTTAAATACAAAATCAGCTTGCTGTATGACTACATGTATGGTCGTAGACGTGTCCCTGGTCGTAGACGTGTCCTTGTTTTTGTATTCAGTGTCATAGCTCAGAGTTGCTTTAAGACAGAATAATCTCATTAACACTCAATGTTGCTTTCATATCAAGGTATAATTCACACATAACAAGGACAGTCAAGTATCAAGCATCTTGCAATATAACTGTAGACATGTCCATGGTCGTAGACGTGTCCTCGGTCGTAGACGTGTCCTCGTCAGTACTTTTGTTATGATATCTCTGGTTCTATGTGGAATCTATTAACCAAACTTACAGGGCTTTTTGCTGTCATATGAAGGTATAAGGCCCACATAATAAGGATAGTTAAATATAAGATACTTAGCTGCTATGAGTACATGTATGGTCGTAGACGTGTCCTTGTGTAATCTACCCCAAAATCATATCATAGCCTCTGGGACATACAATTTAACAGGCAGGTTCAATTTTTTTTGTGGGCTACTTAGGTACATGTAATGTCTCTACCTGGTAAATTTTATTAGTCCATCCACAGTATCTTTCACGGTGCATGACAACCCTAAAAAGGTTGTAGACGTGTCCTCACAACGATTACACCAAAGGATTTATGCACCCAGTGATCACAAAAGATAATGCCTGGACCCACAACTGTTACAAAAAGATTCTCTACCCTAGGGGGGATATCCCAAATGAAATAAATAAAGGTTTGGCCCATTATTTTCTTTTTGGTAGCAAGGGGAAAAAATTAGTTCCTCAATTTTACCCAAAAAATGACCCTTTTTGGCCCTTTGCACCCCTGTAGCTCACTTATTATGCATAGGAGATAGGCAAAACCATGGTTTTGCCTATCTCCATACGATAAGTCAGTTAGAACCAGGGCAAATAAGGATGGTATAGAGGCCTTTGGGATTATTGATAATTCTGACATTCTCAGATACCTCTCTTATGACGGTACTATTCAGGCACAGAAGGCATACGCCACCAAAACTAGAAATGGGACCAAACAAAAGATCTCAAATAATTCTTGCTATGCTTTTAATAGAGCAGAGGGGTGCTTAAGGGACCCCTGCAAATATAGGCATATCTGCAGTGTATGTAATGCTTCTGGACATGGTAAAACTGAATGCCAAAAATCCAGGAACGAATAGGAAATTGTAGGTGGTCGATGTCCCATAGCTGGCAATGATTTTTGTTTGGTGCCCGATCCGGTTATGGTAGGTGTGGTAGATGTCGACTTGCCTCCACAAACTCCAGTACAGGGGGTGGATGATACAGAGAGGGTCAATGGTTATATTCATTCGACTGAGTCCGTGTCTAAAGAAAGTGTTTCCCAAGAATTTAATTTTCCAGGAAATGATGTAGATGTTACTTGTAATGATCTAATACAGGTCGAAAATGAACCACTATTTACTGTTAGTGTCAAAGACTTGCCTAGCATCAGGGTATATGACAATTGTATAAAAGGTGTATGTATGTGTGTTCATTACATTGGTGGGGAGAGAGCTCAAATTTTACCATGTAGAGTAGCTTCTTTCCTTCAACAAAAGGGTCTCATTGATATTAGTGGTACGGAGGCTGATTTTCTATGGCATGGTATTGTTCAAGGGTTTAAAATTGTGGATCCGGATTGTCAGACTACTTATGACTGTAAAAATTATAAATCAATCCGCGAGGGAAGATTCTACAATGAATTTTGTGGTATATTATTGGACGAGCTAGAGGCGGGTCTAGTCTCGAAGAGGGATAGTAATCCTCGTTGTATCCATTCTCTAGGTGGTGTAGAAAAATTGAATGGCAAATTAAGACCCATAACTGACTGTAGTATGCCCGAAAAGATATCTATTAATAACTTTATGGATACCACTAGCTCAACTTTTTCCTATAATAATATTAGCACGGTGACTGCTCAATTGGATAGAAATGATTATATGTGTGTAGTTGATTTAAAGTCAGCTTACAGGTCTATAAATGTATATGGCCCCCATACAAATATGCAAGGTTTCAGTTGGAATTTTGGACAGGGTGAGGAATACTTTGTTAGCAACAGGTTGACCTTTGGTCTTAAGTGCGCTCCATATATATTTAACAGAATTTCTGATTTCATTGTGGAGGTAGCAAAATTCTACGGCGTAAAGAAAATTGTTAATTATTTAGACGATTTTATACTCATTGCAGACTCTTATGAGGAGTGTCTCAGTCAGAGAAATTTGTTGATAGAATGTATGGAGTACATGGGCTTTGAAATTTCTAAAGAAAAAGTAACCGAGCCAGCACAAGAGTGCAAATTTCTAGGTATTTTGATTAATTCTATTGAACTAGAGTTATCTTTACCTAAGGATAAAGTGGAAAAAATGAGAGGAATTTTATTCAACAATGTAAATAAGAAATATTACCAAAAAGGACCTTGAGAGAATCGGTGGTCTCATGTCTTTTTGTTCCCAGGTTGTAAAAGGTGGGAGAACGTTCAGTAGAAGAATTTTTGATTTGTGTGCCTGCACTAGACCAAGGGGTTACATTAGGGTGTCAGAATGTACCAAGCAAGACATGCAGTGGTGGTTGGATTTTTGTGATACTTTTAAAAGTTTAATCCTAAACGATGTGGTTAATACCCCTATGTACTCAGATTCGTCTATTAAGGGCTTTGGAGCCTGGATGGGTAAGGATTTCCTGTAGGGAGACTGGACATCTTTTGATAAATTTAATCTTGGTGAAGACCATTTTACTGTTCCCCCAATACTTGACAATCTACGGAACCATCATAGAAATATCAATGTATATGAACTATATCCTGTTATGATGGCTTTAAAACACTGGATTTCTAGTTACAGAAACAAAAGAATTCATTGTATAACAGATAATATGCAGGTTCTAGCTATGATTAACACTGGCAGATCTAAAAACAAACTTTGCATGGAATGGCTAAGAGAAATCTTTTGGCTGTGTTTCATTAACAATGTAGAAATATATGCTACTTATACTAAGTCAGAGGATAATGTCCTGGCTGACCAGTTGTCATGACTTGCATATAAAGGTATGCCTGGTAAATGTATAACCTCTCTCCATGATAATAATATGTGCTGCTTCAATTCCAGAGTGGGAGAGATTACAAAACAGAAAAAAGTTTCTTTTAGCCCATGGTGTGTCAGACAATACTAAGAGAACGAGGAAACAGCAACTCAAAAGGTATAAGAAATTTTGTAATATATTTAAACTACAACCCTTTCCTTGTTCTCCATCCCAAGGTTCAATTTATGCAGTGTATTTTTCTGAATTTATGAAGCCTTCATCTGTAAAAATTACATGTCTGCAGATTGGTATCAACAAAAACTTAATGGTTCTGTGGATTACAGTGGTAATTTCATGGTAAAGAAAACTCTGGATGGGATCGGAAGGTGTAATGCTTATCCTTCTAAATTAGTCCATCCTTTTAATCCCCAGGAAATGTTAAGGTTAAGGTCAAATTTAGACCTATCTAACAGAGCAGATATGAAATTTTGGTTGGCCATTTTAACATGTTTTAGAGGTGTGCTTAGGGTAGGCCATGTGGTTAGATCCCCTCACTCTCTAAGGGTAGGTGATGTTAAATTTGAAATGGATTATGTTAGCTTGCATGTTAGAACTTCTAAAACTGATCAACTTGGTAAGGATTCCTTCCATGTATTTTTGGTTAGGAATGACGACTCTCTGCTGTGCCCTTATAGAGGTTTACAGCGTCTGTGTAGGGGTAGATGTAAAAATGAGCTCTTATTCAAATCCGGTAGGGATGGTATGGAATATCAATATGTCAACTCTAGGTTAAATCTTCTAGCCTTATAGTCTAATATAAAAGGCTGTGTTTCTCACCATTCTCTTAGGCACGGTAGTGCCACCTTATTAAAGGATTCTGGCCTCAGTAAAGAGGATATTAAGAAAAAAGTTCATTGGAAATCCAGTGCTGTGTATGGTTATATTCATAATCACAAGGATGAATTATTACATTTGGACAGGTTGTGCCAATCTCATTTGTAATGCTGATTGGTATGTGTTTTACATGTGTTTGGCATGTTTTTGTGTGTTTTTGGCATGTATGGTGCTGATAGCCCCAAGGTCAGTAACCCACCAAACTCATGTGTCTCTGTGATAGATCATTTATTATATATATTATATTAATATCCCTTTATTACCGGTACAATCTGGTATCTTGTATTATATTATCATCCGTATATTACCGGTATATTATTCCCTGGTAGCGAGATAACTTATGGAACTATATACACTCGTGTATATTTATATAATTAGCCGCGGACGGTTAGGGACTACTTGCAGCTCGTATGGATACCTATGATGTCATAGCATGACGTCATGGTAAATAACTCCTCCAGTATATAAGGGGCTGGTCCAAAGTAACCGTCAATCGGGGAAGCTCACCTGTTCAGGTAACACCACGCTGGGTGTTTCCTTGATTTTTAATTTTTACTATGTTAGTACTATTGTTATCACTATTGTTGTTCCTTATACTATTGTTATTATATTATGCATTTTACTGACTATGCTTATTGTCAACTAATTATTATAGTTGTTTTGATAAAGGCATGTATGGTGCTGATAGCCCCAAGGTCAGTAACCCACCAAACTCATGTGTCTCTGTGATAGATCATTTATTATATATATTATATTAATATCCCTTTATTACCGGTACAATCTGGAATCTTGTATTATATTATCATCCGTATATTACTGGTATATTATTCCCTGGTAGCGAGATAACTTATACATATAAATATATATATATATATATATATATATATATATATACACACAATGTATATGTATTTTGGGATAAGTATTTTGATAATTATATCTTTATATATTTTTAAGACTCATGTTTGATAAGACTACCACTCTCTAGGTGTCTGTAGTGTGTACTGTCTGGTTGGTGGTTTAAGAGTCTGTTTCACGGTTCATAATGACAGTTATGAAGTTAGTCTCATGTGAATTGTCCTCTATATCTTCCAGTCGCGGTCTGTTGTAGAACCTGGCAAATGTATTGGTTCTCGCCCATCCTGCCGAACTGAGTATGTCATTTATTGGCACATTTAGCCTGTCCGCTGCACTTATAGCAGCGTGTCTTGTGCTATATGCCCCAAAAGTGTTCCTCAATGACTGTGGCCTTTAGGGTCTCCTTAATGTATCTTAATAAGGTGAAGGTGCTGGCTGGGGTGGAAGGTGTTTTTATGGTGCCAAACACTCTGGGGTGTGCTCTTTTTGTGTCCTCCCTGTCCAGGTAGGCCTTCAGGTGTGAGTAGACACATATTCATGTGTCTTCATATTTGTCAAACCTGAGGAGTAGTGGGTTCTTTTTAGGGTGGTTGACTTCAGTTTTATGGAGTATTTGATCCTGATGTTATCCTCTGATAGGCACTCTGTATCCTCTGACCTGTTTCTAGCATGAAGAGTAGTAGGGTTCTCCTTGTTAGTTTATCCAGATCTAGCTCTTCTATGTCGCCCCACTGTGCCAGTTTGTGTATTACCAGTGCTGGGTCCCAAATGTATTCATAAGGTTCCTGTGGTGGGTTTAGGGCTTTTGCCCCTTTTACTAGTTTTGCCTTCTATGTAGATGAAGCGTGACATTAGGGACCTGGTGGTGGCTACTGATGAGTGACCCACCCCACTGTTGGCGATCTCTGTTAGGAAATCTATGCATTGGTGTATGGTGGTGTGGGTGATGCTGACATTGTTTTTGCTGGTGTGTTTTAGCCACTTCCTTGCTGCTGTTGCATAGCAGGCTATGATAGATTTAGACCATGAAGCCATGAGGAGCTCCAAGGATGTCCTAGATAAAGAAGGAGCGGTGTGTGTGCACCCTGTCACGTCACTACCACAATGTGTCAGTTTGACTTGAAAGGATCCACTGTGTAAACTATGGCAAACAATGCATTGGCCAATGAGAGGGCAGTGCATTGTCATGTGACCAAAAACAAATTCTCAGAAGGAGGCTTCCCACTAGATATAGAGGGGGGAGTGTATCATTGATAAATAATTCATCAAGCTGATTTTTGGTTAGTGGGAGAATTTGTGGGTGGATGGCACAGATATGTATATCCCTGTAGTGGGGGTTGGAGTGTGGGTTCAAACTAAAAGTCTCATCAGGCGTGATCTGTTAGATTTATTATTTCATTTCTAGTTGGAAAATAATGAATCTAGGGAATTATTTTAAATATTTTATGTTAAATCATTTTTGAAAAAAAGTCAAAATCTATTTTTTGTAGATTTTTTAAAACACAAAATATTTGGTCATATCTGTGGAATAATTTTGAGCTTGTCATGTTTACAAGCCGCCCTTTAGAATGATTTTGAAAGTATTCTCTAATTATTTAGGATTTATTAGAGTGTAAAAAAAACCCAGGATTTCATATTCTCTGGGGGTGGTATGACTCCTGGGGTTATTATCCTGGGTGGCAAGCCCTGTTTAGAGAGTAGGGCTTGATACTTTCTGCAGCTGTGGTCTTAGTGTGGTAAGACAATGTCCGAATTACAGTAGTGTTGTTTAATTTCGCTATTGGGTGATGGATTCTGTCTGCCTATGGCATTGTTGAGGAGCAGTTTTTTATGACAAAATTGGTCTCTCAATTTGTTAATATTCCCTCCCTGGAAGTGGCAGGTTTTTTTATGAAACTTAAAATTGATATCATGGGTCCCTCTTCCCAGCATTCTTCTGGGGTTCTAGTGTTGTCCAGACAAGACCGGAGGTGTCTGCCTACTGTAGTGTCCTGTCCCACATTTTTTATAGCAAACATGTGGCCTTTGAACCTCTCCAGTAGCATTTTCTGTTTGTCCCATGTATTGTATGCCACAGAATTTGCAAGTGATGACATAGATGAGGTTAGCAGTGCGACAGTTGACTAATGTCCTGTAGTACTTACCATCGCGCAGAGAAAATATATATCTGCTCTTATTGAGTTTAGGGCAATAGTTGCAGCTGTTGGGTCTCTTGCAAGGATTTCTGATGTAGTGTGGTATTTGGTGTTTCTCAGGAGTGCTTGTGGAGGCCCTCACCAGCTCATCTTCTAAAGATTTATTTTTGCGTTTTCCAAATACCAGCTTTGCACCATGGAACACTCTTGTCCTTTTGGATTTTAGCATAAGGTCCCAATGTGAGTGTACTACCTCTTCAATGGGTGGGTTAGCTGGGTTATGAGTAATAATGCAATAGAAGGCTTTCTCTTGTTCAGAGGGTTTTTCCTTGATTTTTACTAAATCAGTGCGGTCTTGTTCTTCTGCCCTGACAAGCGATTTTAGAACAAGTTTCTTGGGATACCCTCTTCTTAAGTGGGTGCATAGCATGAGTGCATTTTGCCTGAACTCCAGAGTGTTAGAGCCTATTCTCCTACCCGGAGGAATTGGGAGTAGGGAATTCCTCTAAGTATGTGACGTGGATGTTCAGATGAATATAATAAGTAGTTGTGGCTGTCTGTTGGTTTGCAGTAAAGTGTGGTCTCCAAGTTGCCAAGTGAGTCATGTAATACTTTGATGTCCAGAAAATTAATTTCTGTTCTGGAATGTTCTAGCATGAATTTGATGGTATTGTGGCAGTTATTTAGGTGACTGACAAAAGCTAGAAGGGATTCTTCTCCCTGGGTCCAAATCAGGCAGATGTCATCAGTGAATCTTTTCCAGATCAGTGGTTGGGTTTTGTAAGAATAAACAAATTTTGATTTGAAGCTTCCCATAAAAATGTTGGCATAGGATGGGGCCACCTTTGTTCCCATCGCTCTGCCAGTGATTTGTAGGAAGCGTTTGTTGTCGAATTCAAAATTGTTGCAGGTTAGTACTAGGTATAATAATTCACATAAAGAGTATGTGGTTGGGTTTTGGAAGGGATGCCTATACTTATTCATTATCTCCCTTGCTGCTTGTATACCTTCATCTGTAGGGATGATGGTATACAGACTCATCACATCCAATGTAGCAAGGATGGAATTGGATGGTATTTTCAGATCCTTAATTTGGTTCAGAAAATCACTGCTGTCTCTCAAATAAGATGGTAGAGTAGTGACTATAGGTTGTAGGAAGTGATCCACTAATTGGGAGATTCTTTCTGTGGGGCAGTCATTGGCTGAAACAATGGGTCTGCCTGGGGGTGGTAATGGATTCTTATGAATTTTTGGGAGTAGATACAATTTAACTGTTCTAGGTTTGGGGACTACTAGATAATCTGCTGCTTCTTAGCTTACTTCACCCTGTCTGTGCATTTCAGAGATTTTGTTTTTCACCAAGGTTTGATGGAAACTGGTAAGGTTTGCTTCCTGCAACCTGTAGAAATCTCTATCATTTAATTGGTGGAGCCCTTCTTTAATGTAATCTTCACGATTCTGTACTACTACTGCAGAACCTTTATTGGCTTTCTTAATGATAACATCTTTATTGGTAGATAGGGAGAGTTCAACCTCTTTTTCTGATGGGGTAATGTTTGATTGATGATAGGGGGTTATGATAGTGTTTTCTAATTGTGTCTGATTTAGTCAGCACATGTGTTCCACAATGGCTGGGCCTGGGGGTTTCCAATGAGATGGATTTTTGAATTTATTATTGTGGAAAGGGGCCTCTATCTGAGTAGGGGGAGTATGAGGTGTCTGAGAGTCTTCCCTCTTATTGTCTTTGAATTTTGCTAGTGCAACTTCCCCCTAGATGCTAGGGTGAAATTTAGCTAGGTCTTCAAAGAGAATGCCAGGATCAGGGGGTCATGGGGTGCAGACAAAAGTCAAACCCTTTTGTAAGAGGCTATAGTCTTCATCACTAAGTTGATGGTCAGGTAAATTAACAACACTTGAGTGATTGTCAGAAGGGATGTTATTTTTACTTTTGTCACTGAAAGCGTTACAATTTATGTTCCTTTGTTCTTGTAGGATAGGTAAATATTCTACACAATAGATTGACATGCAGGCTAGAAAATCTACATCGTGGAACAGGTCTAAATTGAAATGTTTATGATAAGATGGTGGGCCCAGCATGTCTGAGTGGGCTGTTCCTGACAACAGAAGTTTGTCATTTACTGGTGTCACTGTAGGAACTGTCATAGCTGGTCCAACTCGTCCCTGCTTAAGTTGCTGGGGTTGGGAGCTCTGTTGTTGCCCTGATTTGATGTTGTTTGTCGGTTGCGAGATGTGTTTGTTGGCTGTGGTGCCTGTCACTGCTGAGTATTGCGGCGGCGGTTGTTTGGTGAATTTGGAGAGCTGTCCTGCCTCCGACGTTGTCTCCGGTTGGTGGTCGGTCTTGCCCAGGCCGTGGCTAAAACCGCCGACTGGGGGAGATTAGCATTAATGCTATGGTTCATGAGAGGTTGGACATAGTTAGGTTGGATACTCGGTAGTTGTGAGGGGATGAGGTTGGGTGGTTGTGTGCTTGTTAGAGGATCATAGTTAGATAGGTCCATCTGGACCACTCCTGCATAGGTGGGAGTGGATGTTGTGGCGGCCACTGAGGTGGGCTGAGGGGGTCTGCTGAGGTAGGGTAGATTGGAATCCTGGCCTCAAGTTTGCCGGGATTCCCACCCATAGGGCATCCTCGGGGGCTTTCTTTAGGTTGTTACCTTCCTCACATAGCTTGGCATTAAGTGTTGCGCTTTCGCGCTCTACCAATGGGCAGGATTCCAATCTACCCTACCTATGTCCAATCTTCCTATGTCGTCACATGTGGTATCTCTGAGTGTTAGGTTTGTTTTACCTTCCAGATTTAAGTTGCTGAAAGTTATGGGTGTTGCATTCTGTCCCTTCTGGTCTGGCACAAAAATGGAATTGGAGAATGTGGAGCCCACTGTGTTGGGAGGGTCAGCTGTTGTAGAAGGTGTCGGTGAAGTGATGGTTACCATGGGTTGAGTTGGGGGGCTGATGCCTGTCTGGGTTTCCATCGGTTCCGTGGTCTGAAAGACAACAGAACGGGGTTTGGTGAGATCAAACTCTTCATTCATGCTGAAAGATATTCTTAGTGGTATTTCCGTGGGTGAATGGAAGTTAGAAATGACCACAGGTAATTGTTTGGCAGCCTGAGGGACTGTGTTTGTGGTTGGCAGAAGGGGTTCCCGAATGGTGGATGCCAAAATAGAGGTAGTGGTGGTGGCTGTGAGGAAGAGGGCAGGGGATTCAATGTGACATCATAGCACTGGGTGCTGCTTCTTGGAGACGCCCCCTGGGTGTCAGGGATCTCATGCCCAGAGCCGGGATGTTTGTGTCTGGATTATGAAGGTTTAATTTACTAATAGGATCTGTGCCTATTGACCTGAATACTGGAGGGCTCGCAGGGGTAGGTGGTTTAGTACTATTAGAGCTAGAGTGTAGTCTCACCATCTCCTCAGGTACATCATGCCACCAGATCGGATCGGCTTCACGACTGACATTAGTGCGGTTGTAGACCATCTGATTTGGATCATTCCAGAACAGCATTTCGAGCTGGCGGGCTCCAGAGGTAGTGGCGGTCTGGGAAGGGTTGGAAAATCGTGTTATTGTAAGGTTAGTGACCCTGGGGGTTGAGGGATTGTGCATAATTTCGTTTTCAGTGAGTGAAATCGATTAAATGAACGACGATGACGCAACTATCAGGGCAACGTTATTGTCGTCATGGGAGCGCGTCATCGTTGCTAGGTTACGCATTTCATGAGGCTTGGCTGGGGACAAAGGGACGTGTCTAGTTTTAGTTTTTCTTTTATGAAGATCGCTAGGTGAAGGGCCGTTCAGAGTGAAGTATTTATGTAAAGAAATTTTGGCGTAAATCGCTCACCTGATTAGTTGGTGGTGTTTCAGTTGGTTGTGTGTCCACAATAGAGATTCCAGCCATATGAGAGAGTTGGGTTAATCCAACCGTGTCCGAGTTCGACTCCAGAGAGGAGGCAGAGTGTTGTTGGCTGAATTCTGCAGTTGAGGGTTCTTCATCATTTAGGGATGGATTGGTATTAATATCACCTTCTGATGCAGTCTGTCTATCAGTAGACATGATTGCAGGTAGGGATTGTTTTGTTTTGTTTTAGAAAGATTAACACTGTAGCGAAAATGTCTAGATGGGTTTGTTTGTCTAAAACTCAACAAAGAAGGAGCGGTGTGTGTGCACCTTGTCATTTGCTAACACAAAGTTTCAGTTTGACTTGAAAGGATCCACTATGGCAACCAATTCATTGGCCAATGAGAGGGCAGTGCATTGTCATGTGACCAAAGACAAATTCTCAGAAGGAGGCTTCCCACTAGATATAGGGGGGAGAGTGTATCATTGATAAATAACTCATCAAGCTGATTGTTGGTGAGTGGGAGAATTTGTTGAGTGCTGATATCAGCAGTCTGGCTGCAAATTGGAGACCCCATTGCATAGACTTATAGGGTGCATCTGTGTTCACAGTCTGCTGCTTGTACTTGGGGTCCTTGGCTTCTAGCTCATCAAGGATCTCTTAGTTTATGCTCGTCTTGTGGAGGCTGTCCAGGTTGTCTGGGGTATTTCTCATACAGCGTTGCCGTGTCCGTCTTCTCCAGGGGCACCTTGTAAATGTTGCTGATCAGTGTTTTTACATTGGCCCTTACAGGGCCCATAGTCTTATCCATGGGCTCTCCTTTAGGGATTTTTACTGCCGTTAGTGGTGAATCCTCCAGCTCCCCTGTGTCCATGTCTATTGTGGGCTGAGTGGGTGGGGCTGGTCTGTTGGCTGGGGCGTTGGGTGCCGCTAGGTGGCAGTTTAGCGCCTCCAGGTGGCGTGCCGGCCCTGGCGTTGGTGCTGGGGTATGCTGTGGGGGCAGGTTATGGTGAGGTAGGATCCTCCTGTGTGGTGGTGTGTTCTGTGTCCACTTGGTATCTAGGGTGCAGGTAGTAATCCATGTCTGCCTCAGGTGATATGGAGTGTGTTGGCCTTCTTGGTCCTTCCTCCTGTAGGTTGCTGTGGTGTGGGGCTGGATAGCCACTTTGTCTGTGGTCGAAGGTGATATCCCTATAGCCCTGGAGTAGCATCCTTCGGTAGTGGTCCCCAAAGGTAGGCTACCCTGCCTCTAGGGTCATCTAGCACTGGGGAGTCAGGTGTGTACCTCGTATACCCCTCTCTTGTGTGATAGGGTTGGTGCTGTGTGAGGTGTAGGTGTCTAGGCCTCTTCCATTATGCTCCGGTGTTTTCTGCTGCAACTCCCACTTCTGTTCGGCTGATCTTTTGATGGAATATCTTGGGTCAGGTCGCACTTCCTGTGGCCACTTCACCAGTGGTGCACATTGGAAGTCTATATGGGCTCCTGCAGTGGCTGCAGTATGGGCATCTCCATATTCCCTAAGGATTTGTATGGGATTCTCCGGCTGACCTAGCCCGCTGACACTGGGCTGCTCAGTTTCTGGTTCCATCCCATCCTCAGATTCTTATTCTTGTGTTGGGGTGTAACCCTGGGCATCAGCGTTAGTACTGTTTACAGCTATGATGTCCTCCATGACGCTCTGATTAGACTCTGTAGCTTGGGTATGATCCCCCTGAGGGGTACCCTGCCCACCAGGAATGTTGGAGTCTGAGCTCGGAGTGGTAGCTTGGTGCTCCACTTTTGCGAAGTGATGCTAAGTGTTTTGTGTTGAGCTTTTTATACATCTTCTCTGCCCCATCCATTGTTTTAATTGGATTCATCCTCCAATCGAATAAGATTTTATATATCTGATCTGATCAGGATGGGGAGGGGTGGGGCCTCAGGGCGGTGTGATGGGCAGTTTTATGGCCCTTCGCCTGGTTTTCTCTGATCCTGGGATCAGAGAGAGGGGCTCGCTTGCTCTGTTTGCTCAGAACGGCAGCCGTTGGTCGCGCTTGGTTGCACACACAGTGTCCAGAGGTGTTTATGGCCTCTAGACACTTTGAAGCCGGTCCCCTTGGTTGTAGGGTTGTATAGGGCTAATCCCTATAGCCACCCCCGACCTTGGCCCCTACCGGCCTGAGGCCATGTAGGTTCCGTTGAGGCCACCTTGTATGGCCGGCCTCCTGCAAGCTTTGTGCCGTGAAGGGGGAAGGAGCCTAGCTGCTACCTCCACGGTGGTCGCTGTAAGAATGACAACCTGCAAGCGAGGTCCTGCTATATACCAAAGCTACCCCTGGCTTAAATACCACTCTGTGAAATAATCACTTTACAGCATTATTACAATAGCTTTAGCGATTAACTTAAGATGGCCCGAAAGGATCTGGCGTTTATTAAATTGTTCAACAGGTGATTGTTTTATTATTCTATAACTAAAACTAATAGTTTTGACTTTCTGAGCATTAAGCTTTAACCATCTGGGTGCCATATAGTGTTGTAAAGGAAAAATAGAACTCAATGCATGTCCAACTACTGACGTATTCTTGCGGTAATATATTGAAAAATCTCCTATTCTTTTAGCCTAAATAGGAATGTAAAGTACACTGTCAGACTGCGCCAAGTTATTTACAGTACATTGCTTTTATTTTGGAAAACGGTAGGAGCTGCTGTTAGTACAAATCTAATGACCCTAGAGTAGCTTGCCCGGACCCAGTACAGGGCAAGTTACTGCCCATTTGCAATCGGGGCTGAGAGTGTAGCACGAAGAACTATTTTCACGGCCATCAGCATTGCTTTACTCGTTGCTTTACTGTGGATATATTCAGAGGCATCAGGTAGTTCTTGCATGATGTAACGGTATAATATATGGAGTAGTCTAAAATCTTTTCTATGATCTGTCAAGTTGTATTGTTATAATTGGCCTTATAATTCCACAATACCTATTATGGGTGAAAATCTGAGATCTGCACCAATTGGGTCGGAAAGGTGCTAAAAAATAAAAGTTGAAAATGTATTCTTTTTACTCCATAACCCATCTATATATGTGACAGCCTATACCATTCCAAGAGGGGACAGTACCGAAATGATTATTTGAGAAATAACAGCAGGGTGAAAAAATACTCCCATGTTAAAAGATAGGAGGCCAATACGTCCGTTACCACGATTTGGAACACTCTTATATGCCTTTGGTTAGCTGAGTGCTGTATAAAACCTGTTATAGATGGACCAATGGAACTGACAGACTAAATAGAAGGATAATACAGGTACATTCATATATAATGATTTAACTATTCAGATATCATTATACCCCTAATCAATTTTCACCTAATATCTCATGTAAATATACTATCCATTTGCAGCGTCCAACTGCACATCAAGGTACTTAATGGAATGTGTAGCTGGGGCCTTTGTGTTATCCTATTCCTCGATACCACCCATTTTAATGGACATCTGAAGATAAACCATAACATGACTTATTCTAAACACGCCATGACTAAAAGGCTTGGGATGGGTGCAGTACGTACAGATTACACACGAAGACATGTGTCCTCAGTCTTGCAAACATCAGCTAAAGGATCGCCCACTAAAAGGGGGCCTCCTACATGCATTAAGTCCAGATTCCAGACCATCTGCCAAAGTTCCAAAGGAACAGGAGGCATGGCACAGACCATAGGCCTCTCTTGTTACTGAATGTTGGCGTCAGGTTCCCCACTACCTAGTAAGGGATCCCCAGAGTAGTGGGCACCAGGCTCCCCACGACCAGCAGGACATGTCAACTTCTCAACTCCTCCAGGGCTGTGCACAGGTTCAACCAGGGAATGGATACGACCGGTGTAACACTTATTGACAGGACATGACATGACTGTAACATTGCAAGGGTCCCCAACACGCACATACAGTCACAACAAAACAACCGATACTTATATATGAACAATATTATATATGTTATGTGCCCGGTGCAATCGTAAGTTTCATAAAGTAAGTTGGGGGAGAGAGGAGGGACCGCATTTCACAGAGCAAAAGTACAGTTTTGAGATTGTGTGAGTTGTAATTAAACTTAGATCTAATATCTCCTGTAATGACTGACCAAACTTTTTATCAATAGCTATTTATCACAGGAACTCCTGACCACTGTGTAGTGAACAAGTATTCAATGGATAATTCATGACTAGTGTGTGTTAGCAAAGGATAATTACACGAGGGCATAGCACAAGTCATGAATTATCCATTGACTACTTATTTTATTCCACGAAACCAATAGATAATCAATAGAATATCAATAAATTCAAGTTGAAAACAAAAACTGTTCCCCCTCCCCGGGACTCGAAGACAGCCATAGTGTGTACACGATCGGTACAAACACCTCATCGCCCAGCAGCGGACAGCTACAGCACCTGTCTCGGCTTGGCTTGCTTTGAATGCGTCTTGCGGTTATGGCAGCGGGCACACGGCGAAAGATTGTGTTCATACACGATCGATACACACACCTCTGCGCCCGGCAGCCGTGGCTTTGTTTGAATGCGTCCCGCGGTTATGGTAGTGGACACACGGCGAAAAATAGTGTTCGTACACGATCGGTACACACACCTCGTCGCCCAGCAGCGGACAGCTACAGCACACATGGCGAAAAAAGATGTGCCCGGACCAGAACTCGTCCCGCCTACCTCTAACGACTGAGCGCAATGCGCTATCCACTAGACCACCACGTCTCCCTCTACGGCGCCCAGCCTGGCTTGCTTTGGTTTGAATGCTTCTGCGTCTCACGGTTATGGCAGCGGACAGCCCGCCGTTATGCGAGCAGTAGCGACAAAGCTGGGGGGGTCACAACCCAGACTGCCTGGAATTTTCACACTTTGAATGTATAAATGTTATATGTGAGTACCCTCCCCGGGCTTTGTATATCAAGATCTGGTTCTAGCCTACCTCTTCTCGTCAGTCCCTGTGGCGCAATGCATAGGGAGTTGGACTAGGGATCTGAGACTGCAGGTTCGAGCCCTGCCCTGGCCATGAAATTTTGTGGGTTTTCACATGTAACATATGACATGTAGGGACATGTAAGGTGTGCAGGTCATCCATGGATAACAGCACGGGGTGCCTGTTATCCTTGGAGTCATGATGCAGGCATCATGGTGTGCAATATCGACAGGTATGTGCATGGGAATATCCAGGAAAAGCACTCAGAATCCCAGAAATCGTGGAATAAGTTGTGATACTCTATACTCACAGTTGGTGCCAGAGGAGGGTAATGTTAAGTTAACAATATGGATATTTTACCAAAATGTCATTACTTTGTGTTGAATATAAGAAATTCCTTCATTTTCATCTTTATGTCCAGTATCTACCATAGCAGCTAGAATCAAACTAGGAATTCCAATTTCCTGTGCCATGAAAAAGCACCTCTCAATCTGCGTAGACGTCATTCGATTATAAATAAGAAGGAGAGAAAACAAATATTTTGGAGATATCATCAAGCACTTGTCCAGAGTAGTGGAAGGTCGCCGCTAAAGACAGGCCCATGACTTTTACGCGAAACACGCACAAGAAGCTGAAAGAGCAAGTCAATCCAATCCAGACTGATAAAAGTTTCTCCAAGTCCACTGACAGATGCGCAATATCGGGTAGGATCTCCTGGTGATGGATGGGAATGGATCGGATTGGGAACCCCAATAGCTAAAATATCGTGTATGTATTGAAGGATGTGGGGATGGCAACATGGGAAATATAGAGTTCTTCCCAATAACAGGGAGGGGTAACTGCAACCTTGGACCTTATCGAGGGATTTTTTTGTAGGAGTATGCTGTGTATGTCATTTATATTTGTCTGTAAGCTTTGTCACATTATGATGTGAATATTCCAAGGAAGGGAAAATAAAATTGGACGTCAGTCATGTACATAAAAGGACTTCAGAGGAAAGAATGCATATCCTATACATACCTAGACTGATTGAGTTTAGATCATCCTGCCGTCGACTGATTTGTTTTTCTATGCTCCTTCTAACTTCAGTACACTCTCAGCCCAAACTGTTGATCGGCGCTAACTACCCCTATTAAGTAGGCAGTCGAACCACAGGTAACTACAGTACAATATATACATCCAGTTTAGGCCTTCATGCCTATACAAGGTAATACTGTAAGGCACATTATACCATGGTTATCACGTTCTTGAATGATTTTATGATGCCTGGAGCGGATAATGATGTTCGAATAGTACGCGCTAAGTGAACGGATGTTGACACTTGAGACGAGACGACGTGACAGCAAGTTGACAGTGAACAATTTAATTCGATAATAAAAAAACTATAGCAATAAGACCTTAATGCATATAGAGGATGAATCTAGATATTATAATCTATCACCTACCTTTAATTCACCATGATTTAAAGTGTATTTTCAACAGGACTGAAGAAATAAAAATTGAATCGAGCGACAATTTCCCCGTCATGTTGACTGCGTAGCGCACAGATTATTTACTGCGGCGAGACTCAAGTTGTCACGTTGGCATATGCTCTAAGGGTATTCTGGCTGTCGCGTGCACTGCTTACCAGTGGTACTACTATGAAAATGCCCCTCGGACACACGTTGACGTGATATTTTGCGTCTGGTCCGCTCGTTGAGGAAGACTGTGTTTTGATTCAAATCGGAGCTCTGTCGTCAACTTGCAACAAAAATCAGTGCATTTCATGGCTTTATAAGGTAAATACATTTAATTTAATGGTGAAAACCATGGTATGAACGTCATATATAACGAGTAGAGGTGCACACGGTGATTCTATGGGCTAGATAAGAAGACACTCAGCCTACGGCCTAGTGCTTCTTATCTGACCCTAGTCTAGAATTACCTAGTGCACCTCTATTCGTTATATATATATATCTATTTACGTGGACAGGCTGACAGTGTATAGTATATGGATCAGAGCAATGTGATGATGATGTATGTTACACGAGATACCTGTATATACAGCTGGTTATATGTAGAAAGAGAGGAGATGGTCTATATTCATAAAAGAGAAGCCACTTCAGTTCTGCCATCAGAGAGTATGGCGACAAGAGGGCAGTCATGCTTTAAGGACGGGATGGCTGATTATCTGCTGCCATTTGGATCACAATCATACTATTCTAAACGATCTGTCTCCTTTTGAATATCAATCCATATAACAGGATACATAATTGAACATCTGATGTATCTCTGTTTCAAAGATCTCCTATCTATATGATCAAAAAGTGATATGGGCATGGTAACCCTGCTTTCTTGACTAGATCTATGTACCGCTAACAAATGTATCATATTCTAAGGCAATGTTTAGAGCTATTCTGTTGGCGGGGATGCTGCATATCATGTCTTTGAGGAACTGCCACTTAGGTGGTATCCCCAAGTACAGTAGACAGGTCCCACTCGTTATCTTCCACGCCAACAGACAGACATACTTACAGCCAGTTGTAGATGTGGACATCTCCATTTCTCTCACGCACTTTAAGAAGCGTACCAGCGCCTTCGGCGCTGGGATAGTGTAAACAGCCCGCATAGTGTAAACAGCCCTCTTGTACAGGTCCTCTTACAGGACAATTTAGCTATAAAAAAATTTTCAAGGCCCCCCCAGTCAAACCCCTTAAAGGGAGTGTTCTTTTTTAAAAAAACAGGTCAGGAGTGGTGGATTTTCAGGCAGGCACATCAAACACCCCACGCAGGAGGCTCATGCAGTGTCTGACTTCTATGCATCCTGCCCACCCCGCGTAGGCCCTATGACTTCTACCCACACTGGCCACCCCGTGTATGACTTCTACACACCCCATGCAGCCACCCCCACGTCTGACTTCTACACACCCTGGCCACCCCCACGTCTGACTTAGAACTACAAACTCTGGCCACCCCCGCATATGTCTTCTATGCACCCTGGCCACACTGCATATGACTTCTACGCAACCCAGCCATGCCACGCATGACTTCTATGCATACTGGCCACCTGGCGTATGACTTCTACGCACCCCGGCCATGACTTCTATGAACCCCGGCCACCCCTGCATATGATTTCTATGCTCCCCAGCTACCCCCACGTATGATTTCTACGTACCCCAGCCACCCTGCGCATGACTTCTATGCAACGCGGCCACCCCACGTATGACTTCTACGCACCCGGGCCACCCCCATGTATGACTTATGTACCCTGGCCACCCTGCGTATGACTTCTATGCAACCCTGGCCACCTGGCGTATGACTTCTACGCACCCCGGCCACCCCTGCGTCTGACTTCTGGGGGGAGGCATAAAAACTTTTGCACCCTCTTGATGGGGTTGGCATAAAAAAAATTTACCCTCTTTTTGGCAAAAAAACCTGCATGTTACTATAGATCACAGAGGGCATGAAAATTCTCTATAACAAAAAAGTATGCATGCTACTATAGATCAAAGAGGGGCACCCTCTACCAGCAGTAAAGAATGGCAACTGACACTGTCATTTTCACCACTCCCTGACAATTCACTTGTCATCTACACATCAGAATGACCACTCTTTGACAATTTAATCATGACTGACACTGTCAGCTACACATTTTACAGTGCTGCAGACAGTGGCCGAAAAACCTCAACAAACTTGGCCGAAAAATGTAAACAAACTCAGCCTGACCTGAGACTGAACAGTGTCTCCAGGTTGAAGAATTTAGCACCACCTGAGACTGAACAGACTGTCAGTGTCCCCAGATTGAACAATTAAGTTGCGGCTGAATGACGGTAGACATAAATTTAAGCCGATTGACGACACTTTACAACATTACATGTGGTGCCACCGGACGCCCAAAGCACTGCAACTCACTGGGCCACTTTCGCTGGTCGCTGTTGGAGTACCTCTCATCGACAACACATAGTGAACGAGGAACCCCCGGGGGGCACTTCAATTTTTTTTTATACGGGTGTGTGGCTGAACCCCCGACTACACTTACCCTTGCTAGGGCACTTGTTCGCGGGGTTTTTCTTCCAAACCCTACCCTTGCTAGGGAACTTTTTACATAATAGTCTTAGATTTTGCTCAAAATATCTTAAAATGACCTTGTTTGGGAGAAAATTGTATTTTGTTCATGCTATTTTCATGAAAACTTGGAAAATATTCATGAAAATTTCAAAATTTTCCGTGTGAATCAGGGTATTTCGCCAAAAGTTGACCCTTGCTAGGGACATTTTGCTCAAAAGTAGACCCTTGCTAGGGACATTTGTGGCTGAAACAGGAGGCTTGCTAGGGACTTTTCCTTGAAAAAGTAACCTTGCCAGCCGCACATATGTGTATACATTACATACAGAGTGCCCCCCCCCGGGAGGGACCCAGTGGCAGCGAGACTTCAGAGAGATTGCTCAACTCGTCCGCGCCGATTTGGTAATAGAGGGAACAACATAGCTCCTCTTTCCCTTTCTCCTCCACTGATGACGTATCCGAAGACAGGCCTGGCGCGGGAGACAGCCAAGCAGAGGGGTCGGAAAGGGGCAGGGTCGGCCCTGGTCTCATGTTTGATGTGGTTGACGGGCTGGCCTTTTTAGTGAACACCTGCGTCCCCTAAGCCTACCCTTGGTGGCGCGAGGGGCGGCCTCTGGCGCCCTGGTGCTCTCATGTGGTGTCGGCTGGCAGAGCCCCTCCTGGCAGATGAGGGCAATGCCACTCATATCACATTTATATTCTGATATATTGATGCAGTATGAATTAGTATCATGAAGATATGATTATGAAGCTCTCTTATAGGCTGATACCAGGAAAGTTCGCACCAGTGGTCTCCACAAAAGCCATAAGCCCCTCCCCCCGCCCATTTCCCCATGACATTTACCCCAAAGGATATTTCCCCTTGAGGGCAGCATCCTAAGGCCATGATGGCAGGCGTGTCCCTAATATGACATTTCCCCTTTGGTAAACATACTTCCCATTTACATGATATGATAAATGACGTATGGGAAAGGTTTGTAAAAAGTTCTGTTATCAATTTATAAAGATTCCGATTTCTCTAAAACAGAGGATAATATCATAGGATGAGGGGAATATTATAGAGGGGAGATATTCCGACGGCAGATGTCCGCCCCTAAGCCCATGTAGTGCTCTGGAGGGCTGCAGAGCTGTGGATGGTGTCCCTTTTTAAATCTCAAGTGCAAAATCCTGTAAATTCTATGTAACTTTTGAGACTTCATAAGAGAGTATTTATTGTATAAACTCGCTATAGCGTTAACATAGGCCCACTTGTCCACTCTACAAAAAAAATGATGCATAGGCATTAAGCCTAAGGCTATACAGAAGGCCAAGGTACATGTATCTACACTATAAAGAGCAGGGACAGAGTACTTTGACTGCCCGAGGTCCCTTCTCAATATCAATCGATACTTTATTGCCCACCTGAGCCGCTATAATTATCACAATCGATTGTAAAAACGTACCAAGGCTCCTTTGGTGTGTGAAACACGCACCCACAACAAACGTTGAGACAAAAAGAACCTAATTGTTTTGTTCCTGTTAGCCAAGTAGTCGTGTTCTGAAACTGTATCTCGTGGCATCGTTTTTTTTTAAACAATAATGTTCAAGAAACAGGGTTGATCTACTAACGGTACAGCCTCTATTGAAAAAAAGTTTACCTGGCCAATTCCTGGAGAGACTGGGCATGGGTTTCATGCATGCCTAAGTTATCCGAAATTTCGACTTTGTTGTCACGCAATGTCAATTTCATGAACAATTTATCTAAGCCTCGTGTTAGATGATAATTAGTTTACAATAGATCACATAAATAAGAACAAGGTACACGCTTTCTGTTAAATAATATCATGTCCCTAAATACTTATTTAGATATAGCATCTATAAATTCAATATGTATATTCCGTTAAGTATTGCAATCCTCAACGTTTTACAAACAATTCAAACAACAATAGTTTAACCTTGTTGAAATCAACAATATTTCATTGTTTTGCTATAGTTTTAGTTGATGCCCATTCGTTTCTATATTAGCTAAGGTAATATTAAACTCACTTTGATAGAAATTGAATACATTGGTTCAAGACTAATCAACATATTTAAGTTCTATGTCTAAGTGTATTGTGAGCCATACTTTCAGGCATCAACGTTGTTCAGAGTTAAGGTAGGTTTCTGGGCCTGCACCCAGGTGGTACCAAACTTTTCAGGTACCATCAAATACCACAACCTTTAAATGCTTCTCGATATAATGATATTATATGCTACAATTGAAACTAGATTTCGTGACATGCAGGCAAGAATCAGATTAAAATAACCCTTACGAGCCACGGTGGCACTTTCCCAATTACATCCCACCAAAAGCCTGAAGCGTGGCCACTTCAAATGGGTACTGCTATTTCAGCCTTGTACATGACCTGCATGTCAGATTCTCCCCTCCGGCCAGCCCAGTATAAAGGAAAATCAGAAGAGGAGGATAAGGTGTCCAACTTAAAACCGCTATCCCATTATAGCTTTTGATCCTACACTGTTAAAAATCTTCCGTAGAAAAAAACGAAGAATCATTGGCAACAACGGGTGCCAATCTTTCATCGTTTTTTTAATGGTCACTGTTTTTTAAAAGTCACCGTAATTTTGACGGACTTTCACCGTTATTTCTAAACAATGACTCACCGTATTTTTGACAGACTTTCAACGTTATTTCTAAACAATGACTAAGGGTAATTAATTACACATTGTTTTGGCTTAAATGTCATCAAAAATTGGCTTTTCATATGAATATTCAGCATATGATATGCCATTCTAAGGATTTCACTATAAATCCACAATGGATTTTATTATCTTCATATATGTTTTGGCTCCACATTTAATTCATCAGGATATCTTAGTGCCAAGACAACAGAATCACTATGATCATGAATGAGTCTTTGGAAGACACATCATATCATTGATAGAGTCACAATCTAAGAATATAGATTACCTCTGACTTGTGATATAGTTTAAGAACTGCAGTGATATGCCTATGTATCTTTTTCTATTCTCACTAAATGGGTGTCTAAGATACCTCTGCTACTCCCCTTTACACCATCGAGATAGATTGTAGTTTCACAGATTTCTCATAATGAAAATAATGAAATATACTTGCAGTTTAATAACATGGTGCATGAATCAAAGTGGAAGCTCTTTGAATTTTGTGACAGTTTGGTCTGTTTAGTATCTATGACATTGTAGAAAGTCTCAAAGTGAGCCTGAGGCCACCTAGTGGGAAGATATGAAACTTCCGAAAAGACAAAGTTTCACTGTTAAAGAAATAATGGTACTGTCCTGTAGTGTTTTACACAGATTCACTGCACCATCACTCATTCTAAGGGGGTTTCATTGTAATAGAAATTACAGTGAAAACCTGTAAAATCTAACAATGATTCTCTGTAAAATCTACAGAATTTTTTAACAGTGTATGTTTGGAGCTGCTGTTGCTGCAGTTCTAGAATCTAAATTAGGACGGTAACTGGTTGGTACATGGCTGCTAATGTCAGGGGCTCCATGCAAAGAGAGTATACATTGTGACATGTTTTCTAAAATATCTGGGAGTTTTCTAAGATATCTGGGGTTTATTTCAATATCCCTGAATCGGCATCAATAAAAGGCGTCTTAGGGAGGAATGTCAGGTGACAGCGCGCCTCCGCAGTAAGTTTTGAGAAGATCATGAATAAGAGATAAGATAAGGGTCCAATTGAGGCCTCCTACTTCTGACTCCTGGTTTACAAATCTCCCTATTTTTCATAAAGGAGTTATTTCTTTTACCTAATTGGCTGTATTTTTTCTACATATCCTAAGGTTTAAAAATTCCTGATTTATTTTCGATTTTTCTGTTCATTTCCATCTAATCTTTCAATGATTTTGTGATTTTGATAAATTTCTCTCTTATTTTCTATGACCCATATGTTTAGAGCCCCACTGCCCATGCCCACACCACCCTCCCGGCTGGGGAGGTTTCAGAAATGACTGACGACTGACTGCATAGTCAATTCATTGGTGAATTTTTGGACCTTCAGCTATATTGAAATGAGTCAACATTTTTTCAAAATAAGTTGTACTTGTTTGCAAAATTGCTTTAGCATTGAGTCATGCACGATTTTTCATGTCATACATGTATGATATATATATTTCACTCCGTGGGGGCTTATTTTACAATAGTATGTGCTAATAGTGTAACCCCCCAGCACCATCACCACTGTTCTTAATGTAGGCCTATGTGTGCCTTTGTGAGACATTTATGCATTCGAGATTTCTCTGGAACGTGCAAGAAGTTCATTCAAGATAAGGCGTTGGATGTAGCAAAATAGTTATTGTATTTCTTCGCAAATATTGTTTGAAGCATGGGCGTCGACTGGTTACCTGTCTAAGTCTGTGAAGGTGTTTTCCTATCAGACTCAACCTGGCAAGCAGTCCACGCCCGTGGTTTGAAGAGTTCATCCCTCCTTCATCACCCTCTTTTATACTGGGGGTTTAAAAATCATTACATACATTGTCAGCCCAACTCACCAGTTTTACGGCGGATTGCTTATTATTCGGGACTACAGGGGTAGTTACTGTTAGCACAAACCCAATGACCTGATTTGGGTTCGTGTGTGTGTGTATGGGACTATATACTCCCAGGTATATATATATAATTAATAAGTGATACATTGGTACTACTTTGTCTGGGGCGCATGATTTTCTATGACGTCACACATAACATTTCCTCCAGTATATAAGCTCCAGCAGTTGAACTAACCGTCAATTGGCTTTATATACTCGGACAGCATACACCACGCTGGGTGGTGCTCGAATTTTTAAACGGTTTTATCCGGTTTTTCGAGTTAATACGGTATTCACCCTAACACTATGGGTAGGAAAGGAGCAGCTGGTAGCGGACCAAGGTCTAAAGCCAAGAAGTCTCCTAGAAAATCTAGGAATATAGCCAATTCGAGGAATTCGAGCGGTGTGAGATCCAATGGGGGTGGTCAAGGACCATCTTCCCCAACTGCTACAGGGGTTGCATTGGACTCGGCCATTGACCAGACGACGATTGGGGAGTTGGAGGATCGTACTGCTCGTATGGAACAGCAGCTAGTTGATATCAAGTTCCTATTGGAGGGGCAGGCGTTTAGTCATACAGCTACTACAGCAGCGGGTGGCGAGACGGGGACAGCTCGAACACGTGGCGATGTTGGTAAACATTCGATTGACAACGCAGTAACCAAGCAACGGGGGCGTGGCCGGCAGCGCTCGCCTGACTACCGGGGTCTCCACGGCGACAAGAGGACACGTCGCCATTTTGGATCTTCGAGCAGGTCGTCTTCATACCGTAGTAATTCAACTAGTTCCTCGGGTTCTATTGGGTCTATCTCCTCCAAGAACGGTCGTCGACATGCACAAAAGACTAGAGGTATGTTTGATCAGAGAAATTTCTTGAAGAAGGGGGAGAAATTAGATAGTATCGAGAAACTGCTGCTTGTCAACGTAAGAATGATGAAACAGTTGATAGAGGAGGGAGAAGATGTTTTCGATGTAGTTAAACATATAGAGGTGTTAGTGGAGAAATCCTCTACTAAAATATACACTCTCAAGGCTCTCGTAGCATACAACTCATCTGTTAAGAACAGGGCAAATTGTGAGGGTGTTGAGTCTTTCAGGGACGTTAAAAGTGAGGATATTCTTAGGCATTTATCCTATGACGGAACGGTGCAGGCTCAGAAGGCGGGTGTGGTAAAAACAAAGTCGTTCAAGTCTAAACAATCCAACCGAACCTGTTATGCTGTCAACAGGGCCGAGGGTTGCAAGGAAGACCCGTGTAGGTATCGTCATGCTTGTGATGTTTGTGGCATGTCAAACCATGGCAAGGACAAATGCCTGAAAAACAAGAAAGATTAGGATTTTGTTCTTAGGCAGGGTCCTATGTTAGAATCTGATATTTTGGTGCCTGATTTTAATGTAGTACATGTGGTAGACCTTCCTGAGCCCCCCGTTCCAATCATTTCGGGTGAAAATAATGAAAATGATGTTAATAAGTCTTGTAATAATAACAAGAATCTTTTTATGTCGTATAGTGGCCCAGTACAGGGCGAGTTTGAACCACTGTTTACTGTGGAGTGTGTTAATAGACCCAGCATCAAGGTCTATGATAGTTGTGTCAATGGTATTTGTGAGTGTGAGCATTTCATTTATGGTAGGAAAGCTCAAATTTTACCATGCAGACTGGCTAATTTTTTGAGGCAGTCAGATATTATTAATATAAACCAGGTAGAATCTGATTTTCTATGGTGTGGTTTTACTGAGGGGTTCAAAATAGTTGACCCGGGTTGTGATACAGCATATGACTGTAAAAATTATAAGTCTATTTTAGAAGGTAGATTTTATAGCGAAATGTGTGATATTATTAATGACGAGTTAGCCCAGGGCCTTGTCACAAAGACAGATTATAAACCTAGGTGTATTCTCTCCTTAGGTGGTGTAGAAAAGTCTAATGGTAAATTGAGGCCTATCACTGATTGTAGCATGCCTGCAGGGATATCTATTAATAATTTTATGAACACTACATCTAAAAGTTTCTCTTATAACTCTATTAACACTGTTACATGTCAGTTGGATAGGCATGATTATATGTGTGTGGTAGATTTGAAATCCGCCTACAGGAGTATCAATGTGTATGGTCCGCATGTGGGGCTTCAGGGTTTCAGATGGGATTTTGGTAGTGGAGAGGAATTTTTTGAGAGCAATCGATTGACTTTTGGATTGAAGTGTGCCCCATATATATTCAATAGAATATCTGATTTTTTTACTGCAGTAGCAAAATTTTATGGTGTGGATAGGGTAGTTAATTACCTAGATGATTTCATTGTCATTGCTCATACTGAAGAGGAGTGTTTACGTAAGAGGAACATCCTCATTGAGTGTATGGAATATATGGGTTTTGTTGTATCCAAGGAAAAAGTAACTGAGCCTAGTCAAGTTTGTGTATTTCTAGGTATAACCATTGATTCCACCTGTATGGAGCTGTCTCTACCACAAAAGAAATTAGATAAAATGAGTCTAGCATTGGATGAATGTTTGGGTAAAAAATTTGTATCTAAGAAAACTCTCCAGAAGATTGGTGGTTTAATGTCCTTCTGTTCCCAAGTAGTATGTGGCGGGAGGACCTTTAGCAGGAGATTGTTCGATCTTTGTGCAAAGGCTAGAAATAGATGTGTTATTAGGCTAAATGAGGAAACCCAAAATGACCTGTTGTGGTGGAGGGATTTTTGTAGAATTTTCAATTGCAGAAGTATCATTTTGAATGATAATGCATGTACCCCTATGTATTCAGATTCATCTATACAGGGCTTTGGTGCCTGGTTTGGTAAAGATTATTTGTATGGGACTTGGAACGATACTAATCCTATGTTAGACTGTGTGGATCATTTTACTCATGCACCCAAACTGGATAACCTAAAGATTCACCACAGGAATATCAATGTATACGAGCTTTACCCCGGATGGTGGGCCTGAAGCGCTGGTTGAAAGATTTTAGTAATACGAGGGTTCATTGTATCACAGACAACATGCAGGTCTTGGCTATGTTAAACACCGGTAGATCCAAGAATAAGTTGTGCATGGCTTGGTTGCGAGAGATTTTTTGGCTATGTTTTATCCATAATATTGATATATATTCTACATATATCAGGTCGGAGGACAATATTTTAGCTGATCATTTGTCTAGGCTAAATTACAAAGGTGTTCCGAATAAATGCAGGAATGTTTTGGTGGAATATAACAGGTACTATTGTGGTTACAGGCCTCAGGGAGCTGGAGAGGAGAAGGAGAAAACTCTTATATAGGGGTGTAGCTGAGTCTACTCATAAAACTCGCAGACAGCAATTTAGTAGGTATAAAAAATTTTGTAAAAAATTTAACTTTACTCCTCTACCTTGTTCTCCTTCTCAGGCTTCCTTATACTGTGTTTACCTGTCTGATTTTATGAAACCTATTTCAGTAAGAAATTATTTGTCTGCTGTGTGGTATTATCAGAAGCTAAAAGGTTATATGGATTATAGTAGTAGCTTTGTGGTTAAAAAAACCCTGGATGGGATAGAGATTGTGTAAGGGGTCTGTCAGTACAACTTACCCTCTGAGTCCTAGGGATATGGTTCAAATTAAAACAAAACTGAATCTTAATGTTATGGAAGACGTGGTATTTTGGTCTGCTATATTGCTATGTTACAGTGGTGTTTTTAGGATTGGACATGTAGTCCAGTCGCCCCATAATTTCTTAAAGAGGAACGTTAAAGTTTCTTCTGACTGTATAGAGGTCAGAGTTTTTTCTTCTAAAACTGACCAGTGTGGCAAGTCTCCATATGTTGTGTATCTAAAAAGAGATGATAGTTCTGATTTGTGCCCGGCTAGATATATTAACATGTGTGTTAGAGCCTGTAAACATAACAGGTTTCTATTTTCTTTTCAATCTAGACCGTTGCAATATAACTATGTGAATACGAGGTTAAAATCTACTGCTTTTCAATGTGGTTTGTCTGGTAAAGTTTCAAGTCATTCTCTTAGGCATGGTGGTGCGACTCTGTTAAAAAATGCAGGTTTGAGTGTTCAGGATATTATGAGACGAGCCAACTGGAAATCTAATGCTGTTTTTAAATATCTACATGAATCAAAGGATAGCTTGCTAGCTTTAGATGTAATGATTTAATGTTTTTACTATGGAATGTGTTACATTGTGTTTGGTGGTTGTTGGCATGTATAGGATTGGTATTGACAAAATCAATTCTCACCAAACCCAATGTCTTCTTAATTATTCCATATCTACTGTTATAATGTATCTATTAATGTAACGATATAGTTATTATTATTACCGGTACTTCGGATCAACACATTAACTTATGGGACTATATACTCCCAGGTATATATATATAATTAATGAGTGATACGTTGGTACTACTTTGTCTGGGGCGCATGATTTTCTATGACATCACACATAACATTTCCTCCAGTATATAAGCTCCAGCAGTTGAACTAACCGTCAATTGGCTTCATATACTCGGACAGCATACACCACGCTGGGTGGTGCTGGAATTTTTAAACCTTACTGTGATATTGTGATTACCTGTATATTACTATTATATTGTATTATATTGTTATTTCTATATATTGCTATGTTATTGTATTATATTGTAAATTATTGTCTTATTTAATAAAGGCATGTATAGGATTGGTATTGACAAAATCAATTCTCACCAAACCCAATGTCTTCTTAATTATTCCATATCTACTGTTATAATGTATCTATTAATATAACGATATAGTTATTATTATTACCGGTACTTCGGATCAACACATTAACTTATGGGACTATATACACCCGTGTATATATATATAATTAATATGTGCAGTGGTTGGATCTACTTTTCCTCCAGGGCGCGCATTGGTATGTGTGACGTCACCGTAAACATCCAGCACCTATATAAACTGCGGGATCCAAATTAACCGTCAGTTGGCGAGTTTCCTCAGGTCGGCATACACCACGCTGGGTGGTGCAGAAGGCGGGTGGGTCTAAGCCTAAGTCCTTCAAATCAAAACAATCCAACCGAACCTGTTATGCTTTCAACAGGGCCGAGGGTTGCAGGGAGGACCCGTGCAGGTATCGTCATATTTGTGAGATTTGTAGTATGTCAAACCATGGTAAAGACAAGTGTCAAAAGAACAAAAAAGACTAGGAAAATTCACTTGGGCAAGGTCCTACATTGGGTTCTGATAGTTTGATGCCTGATTCTAGTGTAGTATGTATGGTAGATCTTCCTGAGCCTCCCGTTTCTATCATTCCGGGTGATAATGTTAATAATGATAGTGTAAATATTTATAATTCTTGTGATTTGTCAAAGAATTTATTTATTTCCCATAGCTGCCCAGTACAGGGCGAGGTTGAACCACTTTTTACGGTGGAATGTTTAAATAGACCCAGCATCAGGGTCTATGACAGTTGTGTAAATGGGGTATGTATGTGTGAGCATTTCATTTATGGTAGAAAGGCTCAGATACTCCCGTGTCGGCTAGCTAGTTTTCTCAGGCAGTCAGACCTTATTAATATCAATCAGATTGAGTCTGATTTTCTATGGTGTGGTTTTACCGAGGGTTTCAAAATTATTGACCCAGGGTGTGATACAACATATGATTGTAAAAATTATAAGTCTATTTTGGAAGGTAGATTTTATGACGAGATGTGTAGCATTATTGTGGAGGAGTTGAGCCAAGGCCTGGTTACTAGAACTGAATGTAAACCCAAATGTATTCACTCCCTAGAGGGTGTGGAAAAATCTAATGGTAAGCTTCGTCCCATCACTGATTGCAGTATGCCTGATAAAGTCTCTATAAATAATTATATGAGTACTACCTCTAGTCCATTTTCATACAATTCTATTAACACGGTTACAGCTCAGTTAGATAGAGACGACTTCATGAGTGTGGTGGATTTAAAATCAGCTTACCGGTCTATAGGAGTTTACGGTCCACACATCAAGTATCAGGGTTTTCGCTGGGATTTTGGTAATGGTGCGGAATTTTATGAAAGTAACCGCCTAACCTTTGGTTTAAAATGTGCTCCATACATTTTTAACAGAATATCAGATTTTATTGTCTCAGTTGCAAAATTCTATGGTGTTGAAAGGATTGTAAATTATTTAGATGACTTCATAATTATTGCTAATTCTGAGGAAGAATGTAGACGTCAAAGAAATATTCTCATCGAGTGTATGGAATTTATGGGGTTCAAAATATCCACAGAAAAAGTAACTGAGCCTAGTAAAAAATGTGTTTTTCTTGGCATAAATATTGACTCTACTACTATGGAATTATCACTCCCCCAGAGTAAGGTGGAAAAAATGAAACTTGCCATAGATGATTGCATAGGTAGGGCGTATGTATCTAAAAAATCCTTGCAGAAGATTGGTGGTTTAATGTCGTTTTGCTCCCAAGTAGTTAGGGGAGGCAGAACTTTCAGTCGTCGTGTCTTCGACTTGTGTGCTAAGGCCAGGAACAGGGGTGTGGTTAAACTTAATGAAGAGATACACAAAGACTTGAAATGGTGGAAGGATTTTTGCAAGGTTTTTAATTGTAAAAATATCATTCTGAATGATAACGAATGTACTCCTATGTATTCCGATTCCTCTATACAGGGCTTTGGAGCCTGGTTTGATAAGGATTATTTGTATGGTACTTGGGACGATTCTAACCCTATGTTGGACTGTGTGGGTCATTTTGTTCATGCCCCTAAACTTGATAACCTGAAAATTCACCACAGGAATATTAATGTGTACGAGCTCTACCCGGTAATGGTAGGTCTTAAGCGCTGGGCGAAGAAGTTTTCCAACACGAGGGTTCATTGTATTACAGACAACATGCAGGTCTTGGCCATGTTGAACACTGGTAGATCCAGGAACAAATTGTGTATGTCCTGGTTGAGAGAAATTTTTTGGCTATGTTTTATACATAATATTGAAATATATTCAACATATATTAAATCTGAGGAAAATGTTTTAGCAGACCATTTGTCTAGACTAAATTACAAAGGTGTTCCTCTGAAATGTGAAAATGTTTTAACTAGTTATAACATGTGTTGCTATGCTTCCAGATCTGAGGGAGCTAGAGCGGAGAAGGAGAAGGTTTTTGTACAGGGGCGTGGCTGAGTCCACACGTAAGGTTCGCAAACACCAGTTTGGCAGGTACAAAAAATTTTGTAAGAAATTTAACTTTAGTCCCCTACCTTGTTCTCCTTCTCAAGCCTCATTGTATAGTGTATATTTATCGGATAAAATGAAACCTGTATCTGTTAGAAATTATTTATCCGCAGTGTGGTACCATCAAAAATTGGAAGGTTTTTCTGATTATAGTAGTAGTTTTATTGTAAAAAAGACACTGGATGGTATTGAACGTAATTATAAATGTTCTTCTGTTAAAACAAATCCCTTAACTCCCAGTGATATGTTGAAAATCAAATCTAATTTGAATTTGTCTGTATATGAGGATGTAGTCTTCTGGTCAGCTATCTTACTGTGCTACCGGGGTGTGTTCAGGGTGGGTCATGTAGTCGATTCCCCTCATAACTTTGAATCAAAAAATGTTTCTATATCTGTCGACTGTATTCGCATTGATGTTAAATCTTCTAAAACTGACCAATATGGTAGGAAACCTTACGTGGTGTATTTGAAGAGGAATGATTATTCTGGTCTTTGTCCAGCTAGGTATCTGAAGATTTGTAAGGGTTCAAAAAATAGATTATTGTTCAATATATGTAACAAACCGTTAACTTATAATTATATTAATACCAGGTTGAAGGCTATTGCTATAAAATGTGATATTTCCCACAGAGTTTCAACTCATTCACTCCGACATGGTGGAGCAACACTTCTAAAAAACTCTGGTTTAAATGTGGATGATATTAAAAAGAGGGCAAATTGGAAATCTAATGTGGTATATAATTATTTACATGATTCAAAACAGGACTTATTAGCTCTAGATGTGATGTTATAGTGTGGAATGGTGTATCCATTGTGTTTGGCGGTTTTTTGGCATGTATAGAATTGTTATTGACCAAGTCAATTCTCACCAAACCCATTGTCTCCTTTCCTTATTCCACTTGTGATATTATCATATTATTATTATAATATTTATTATTATTATTATATTCCCAAGCGAACATCATTAACTTATGGGACTATATACACCCGTGTATATATATATAATTAATATGTGCAGTGGTTGGATCTACTTTTCCTCCAGGGCGCGCATTGGTATGTGTGACGTCACCGTAAACATCCAGCACCTATATAAACTGCGGGATCCAAATTAACCGTCAGTTGGCGAGTTTCCTCAGGTCGGCATACACCACGCTGGGTGGTGCCGAAAAATTTAACTTTTAATATTATCTTGTATATATTGTATTTACATTGTTGTATTGTATCTTTATTGTATATATTGTATTTATTGTTATATCGTATTTATGTATTGTATTATCAAATTATTGTCTTAATAAAGGCATGTATAGAATTGTTATTGACCAAGTCAATTCTCACCAAACCCATTGTCTCCTTTCCTTATTCCACTTGTGATATTATCATATTATTATTATAATATTTATTATTATTATTATATTCCCAAGCGAACATCATTAACTTATATATATATATATATATATATATATATATATACAATATATATATATATATATATATATATATATATATATACTACAGCGGTACGTATTGCCAATTTACAATCGCGGCTGAGCGTGTATTATACCAACAGCATCAGTCCCTTAGCAGTTATTCCAAGAATACAGAGTTAGACACAATCGATATCTTTTAGGGCAATGGCATTTTCAGGCTCAGGGTAGAAAGACTAGAGCGATTCCAAACCACAAAGTCATGCACAGCACCCACTGTCCTCTACGAAACATCAATTTAGAACAGTCATAGTCGCTAGATTTGCTTACATTTATAGCAAATCCCTCAGGAATTAAGTCGCCTATTGTTTTCCTTTCTCATGAGGAGTCTCTGAGGACCCATTGACTATTCTTGCTAAGATTTGTCAATTGCCCTTGAGATGCTTCCGAATTGCCTGCTTTATAGTGGCCTATATAATAGGCAATGGGCTGCAGTTTTGTTAGGCCGAGCATTAGGGAGCTGTATTCCCGTTATCAGGGGGCCACTGTTATCACCAGGAGATATGCGTGTCCTTCTCCTGGGGACTAGATCCCCCGACACGGACCTCCTCTGGGACAAGGGGCGGAATAAAGTCCGTGAACTTTAAAACATTCACAGGCTGAAGCCAAAACGGCAGACGCCCAAGGCGCTTCTGGGAATAATGCCACCCCTGACCCCTAGCGCCAGTATCAGCAGTTGTTCCAGCGTTAAACCGCCATAATCGGCAGTGACTAGGGCATTTTAATCCCTCCTTTCCTTTTGTGGAGATATACTTAGATGGAAGAAGTAGAAATGCACTCTTCCTGACCCTCTCCAAGCCGAGTGCAGTTGGGCGTATGACAGCTTTGTTCTAAGACCAGACTCCTCCAGTTGCGTGTTGGTATACTAGACTACTCTCCTCCTAAGCTGTATCTCTTTGACCCACGAGTGATCGATAAACTTACCACCAACCCTGTACTACACCAGCCAATCTATCTACGTCCGTAAGGCAATAAACAGTTGCTGTTTATCATATAAAGGACAGTTTCCTTCATCTATTTTTTTCATCTTGAAACCCTTGTTATCGTAGTTATTTATTTGAAAAGATCAGCTAACAGGCTGTTAGGGTGGAAGTCCCAGATCTCTTACATTTCCCAGTAGATATAGAGGCCCTTAGCACAGTATTGGAAAGTTTTAACCAAAAGATCTGCTTCACTATCACCATGGATTATCTAATGGGCTGATAAAAAGGAGACTTCAGATACCAACTTGGATATAGTTAGGTATAATCACTGCTAATGTCTTCCATTACTATAGGGCAGCTTTGGATCAATGCCGGAATAATTGCCACCCACAATCAAAAGGTTCATATCACTTTAAATGGTGTGTCAAGAATCGATCTCCATTCCAGCTTTGAAGATTATACAACTACTTCCTCTATACGTGAAGGCCCCTGGCCAAGTATCTAAAAGGTTAGAGGCCATGTATGTATAATTTATTGATCCTGGACGTGATTTATACCGAGGTATATCAAGAAATCTATCCATGGCACTACAGTGAAAAATGGCAGTGTGTATCCTCTCAGCTTTAACAAGACTATAGTGCATGGACGAAAAGGAAAGTGTTGACCGCGAGGAAGGGGCAGCTAAACTAGCCTCCTTGTCGTGTTTGAGATTTATCTTCTTTTTTTATTATTTCAAACAAACAAAAATGCACTGCTATCGAACAAAGCTATTCTTATTGATATCCCTTTGCACTTGGAATAATGTTTCAGTGTTTATTGCCATATATATATATATATATATATATATATATATATATATATATATATATATATATATATATTGTAGCGCTCTCCAAGCTCCTCCGGATAAGAGAATGACGACCAGTAACACGGACAAGTATAATTAACGTGAATTCTTTATTGCCTGGCTTGCTCTGCCACACCAGCTAAGTATATCTCTATCTATATGCCGCTGCTCCTCCTCTCTGGTGCAAGTGCCGGTGCGTCCTATAGCCACCCCAATCTCAGACTGCCTGTCCGGTGGGACACCTCCAGTATTTATACACTTGCAAGTCCACCGGCGCTGGTGTATGTACAACATACACCGCCGCCGAAGACGCTACTCCGAATAACACAATGCTGACGTGACTCCGCCTCCGCCGGCTTCCCCCCGCCCCCATGCCAGGATGGTTTCGGGATCCACCGACGTCGGCTCGGTCTACGCCACACTCTCCCCAACTAATTAACAGTCGTACTGGGAAAGAATGTCAGAGTACCCTCCTGCAGATGGGTATCCAATTTTGAATAAACAATTATACACCATGGCCCCTGGGTGTTTGTGATTATTACTTTTAAACAAATACATTGAGCAATATAGATAATCATACAGTATACACAGTATCAATACTTATAGCATGCTCCAACGGATAGCTTCATAATTTACAAATGGTTTAACTATTATACAACCGCTGCCTTCAAGACCAATACAACATCACTGCCACCGCCGAGATGCCCCCGACTCATCCACCGAGCCGTCCACCGGTCCTCCGAACCGTCCACCGACGGCCACCTCCCTCCGGTTGTTGCCGTTTCTCCTCCGCCTGCCTCCGGATGCCGCCCCCCCGCGGCTCGACCAGGTCTGCAACACAAGGTAAGGCACTTGTACTGCTTACCCCACCGGAACTGATGCATTTTGTCCTTCATTTAAGGTGCTACTGCTCCCCCAGCCTGTACTGGCTTACACCCATAGATTACTCGGGTGCATTCCACGTCATCCCAGCTTATCCCGCAGTCACCCTCCGACCCGGCTGCATCACCGCCCTCCCTCCTTTTCCTCCCATCGACCTCCGCCGGCGCCCTCCTGTACTGGAGTTTCCGTTTCCCCCGCCGTAGATACACCGGAAGAGACACTTACCCTTTTTACTGGGTGCTCGTAGAGGCTTCCTCCTCCTGTCTCTCCTCCTTCTCCGGGGCCTTCGGGGTAATAGGCCATGGCTGCCCGCATCTGGAGCACAGTCCCTCCCTGGACGCCTTGGCGTACCTGGTTCGGGTCACCTGAACCAGTTCCACATCACCGTCAGCCAAGCTTTGCACTGCCGAGCTGCACACCCCCCCCGGCACCACTCTCATCTCGGGCCCCAAGTTCCCCGGGTTCCGCAAGCGCCTCGTATACTCCTGCAGCTCACGGGGGCCTGTGAAGTCCTCATTCCAGGGCATCAAGTTCTCCTCCACCTCTACCCTTTTTCCAGAGTCGGGAGCCGGGGAAGGGGCAACCACCACGTGGCTTACAGACACTACTCCTTGTGTGGGAGCCACGCCCCCGTCAGGTATGGGTACCACCTGGGCGTCTGTCACTATTATAACACGTTCGGAGGTCGGTGGGCCTAAAGGGTCCTCATCCTCCACACTCCCCTGCACCGTCTCCACCCCCTCCGGCACCAACACCATAGTCTCCATGTGTCCCGCCTCCTCCCCAGCCTCAATTTGTAAGAGAAAGTCCCCCTTGGGAGACTGCACCACCAGCCCCTCCAATCCAACAGTAACCGTCCTGGGGTAATGCACTAAGTCAGGCCTCCCTTTTGCTCTCCCGGCCATCTTGCCTTTTTGTTGGGGGGTTACACCAACGGGTTCCCCCTCATTGTCCCTGGGTTTGCTGCCGGAGCTCGTCTTTGCCGGGGTCTTGGGGCGCTGGCCCGTGGGAGTTAATGTACTCAGTAATATTTCCTCAAGGCTGCGCCGCGTTCCGGGGGTGGGAGTCTGGGGCACCGCTGGTGGACTAGCCTTTTCCGGGGTCTCCCCCGTGCGCACGGTAACCTGCTCCATCAGTGTTTCTAATCCTGTTTTCTGGCTACTCTTTCCCGGGCCTTTCCCTTTTCCTCTTCTTGTCTTTTTAGATTTCTGTTCTTTCAAAGCTCTTTCCTCCTCCGCCACCCTGGCTTCTGCTTCTTTCTTTTCCTCTATAGCCTTCTGTCTTTCCATTTCTCTCTCCTTCTCTAACCTCTTTTGTTCCTCTAACTCCTTCTGCCTGGCCCTCTCTCTACCAGCTTTGATCATCGCTGCATACTGCTCCTCGAGGTCAGGGTAGCCAGCCACGCCGGGGGGGTATTCAAAGATCTCTTCATCAACTTTAGCTGGAGCGGAGACCATCTTCGTGGCTACGTCTTCGGGGTCGGGTTTACCTGGTCCCCTGTCCTCCTCCTCCTCCGGGGAGTCGGGGGTGGAGGTGGCCCCTTCCTCAGCAGGTGTGCATAATTCCGGTTCAATGTGGGGCTTGGGGCGGTCCTCCTTTAAGGTGTACTCCGGCAGTTTTTCAGGGCTGGAATCGAGTCCCCCGGAAATTTCGAATGCCTTTCCTTTTTCCGGGCTGGACTCCTGAGCTGACTGTGAACCGTCGTCTGTGACGTCATCGTAAGTCCCAACCTTTAGCTGGGTTCTCCGTGTTGGTATACCCGTCCTAGCCGCCTCATATTCCTTTTCTATTTCATCTACGTCTAGTGTGCCCACCGGCAACTCCTTCTGGAGTCTAGTTAAGGTTTTGGTCGGGGTCTCCCCCTCCCTACTGTACCTGTCCATTAGTAATTTAAGAACAAAGAGAACCTTTCCCTCCTCCTCTGGCTCCAATTGATATTTACCGGTAACGGGGTCCGTTATCATTTCTGTAACCCGGCGGACAGCTCCCTCCTTACCGGGGGACCGGCGCACCTTTTTGTCAGGGGGCTCCTCCACTGCCTCCTCGGACACCCGTTTCCGCCCCTTGCCAGTACTACTCCGGGTGGCCACCCCTTGTGCAGGTAGTCCCTGATTGGGGGGAGTTTTCAGTCCCACCAGTTCCTCTAGATATTTGGCCGCTGCGGCCACCTCCTCCATTTCCTCAGCCCCTATGCTTATCCCGGGGGACACCAGTGACGATATGATAGAGGCGCTGCCCGGTGTCTGGCTGGAGGGCACCACCGCCTCCGTTTTAGAAGTGCTTGCGGCGGCGAACTCGGCCGGCTCCTCTGCCTTCCCAGCCCCTCCTTTTGACGTGTGGACCTTAACCTTCCGGGGTTTGCCTTTAGACTTGGGTTTTGTAGACGTGGAGGTGCCTGGAGTTTGTGCTGGAACGGCCCCCGCCTCCTCTTCACTAGCCAGCCGCAGTTGCTTGGTCTCTTTCGGGGGCACCCATCCTTTTATGTCCGGGTGCTGTCTCTCCACGTGGCGCACCAGGTCATTCTTGTAATCTTTGGCGACCTGGTATTCACAGCCGGTGGAGGGGCACTCGTATCCTTCTTGCACGGCCTCATGCTTCCTCTGATGGCGTTTTAAAGCATCGCTGCGTCCAAAGGCATACGGTTTGCCCTCCTCCCTGCAGATCTCACACCTGTGCTTTGGTATCTGCACTCCCCCTACCCATACCATGGGCACGGACTTCTCGTCTTCGTGTGTCTTAGGCATATTACCGAGTTCTAACTGCTTCCAATCGATGGTCGATATTGCCGAATCCCGGGGATGAGTCCTTCCTTTATACACCCCCGGCCCGGCCACACCCCTCCCCCTTGAGTTGTCTTGGCCAATTAGCAGCCAGGAACCTTCCCCGCACGCCTGTGCCACCGGGGTTTCCCCTGTCACGAGGCCGTCACCCGACCGTGAGAACGTCCGCTCTGCTCCTCCCTCCGAACGTTCCGGTGGGTAGTGGACGTGGGAATGGGTTCTTGACCAGCTGTCTTTCGCACGGTCCTTCTTCCTGTAGGGTTTGTTGTTTACTTTTCGGTGGACTGTCTCCTCGGTGGGCCGTTGGCGGTGTTTATTTCTATCATTCTCCCTTCCCCCATGCCTAGGGCGGCTGTGGGACCGTGAGGACGAGGATTTGGGTGGAGATCGGCCCCCTCTCTCCCTCCGGCGGCCCTCCCGGTGAACCCCGTCTTTCTTTACGCGCTCCCTTGGCCCTTTTTTTTTTTCCTCCCGCCCGGCTTGTGTGTCCCCTGTTACACCATTTCTACAGCTCTCCTCCACCTTCCTCATTACAACACGTCTGTCCTCCGCCATTTCTATCGGGAAAGTGACTGTTATCTTCAAATAGTGGTCGTCTCCCTCCTCATTGACGTCACTCGCATTCTGGTTTCGTAGCAACACCGGTTTTGGCGGGGCTATAACTCCGGCAGAGGGCGCGCTCGACGCTTTAGGCGGAGTTTTAGGCCCGTCCCCCGAGCTAGGCGGCGTAGCAGGCCTGAAGGCGCCCGGCGGTGCCGTGACCCCAGCCTGTACTAAGTGTAGACACGTAGGCGCAACCTTAGGCGTCTCCTCCGCCTTAGGCGGTGTTTTAGGCCTCCGGGGTAAGCGACCCGGGGCTACTAGACGGCTCTCCCTCTCCTCGTTCCGTTCGTTATCGTGCTCTGCCTCCTCTAGCATTTCATAGACCCGCCACCTCTCTGCATGCCTGCCTAAGATACGACATCTCTCTGGGTCCTTCCTCCGTCTGGCCCACTCTGCCCTCTTGAACTCGTTTCTTTCCCTAGTTTCTTCGGTCTCCTCCTCCAGAGGGGATAAATATTCTTCATCCAGGGGGGGTTCGTCATCTGGGGGTTCACCCCTCCAGTGGGCCATTGCAGCTTCTGCTCTCACCCGAGTCTCCTCCTCCCGCCACCATTTCCACCAGCTGTCCCCACCCTCAGCCATCTTAACAGGTAAGTATGCTTGGTCACGCGGCCCGGGGTTAGGGTCCCTTATTATCGCCCGTATCGCCTTAGCCCCCGGCGATCCATCCCCCGCTCCATGGTCGGGGTTGGCTACCTCTTCCTTCGCCGGGTCTATCTCCTTGCATTCATCCCCCAGATCCTCTTCCTCTGGCAGGCAGACCTCCTTTATAGAATCAAAATGTACCACCTTGGTTACACGGCCTCTCTTTATCTTGTACACTGCATCCCCTATTCTCTCCTGCACAGTCCACGGGCCGGTCCAATAACATTGCAACTTGGGTGACAGTCCTCTCTTCTTTAGGGGGTGATAGTAGAAGACCTGGGATCCCGTTGGCAGATGGCCCTCCTCCGCCCTCGCATCATAGTTACGTCGTTGGCGGGCCACCGACCTCCCTATGTTACTCCTAGCTGCCTCATACGCCCGTGCCATCTTCTCCTGGACCTCAGCCACGTATCCAGCCTTATTCCTCGGAGGTGGGTCCAATGGGTAGATCAGATGCAGGGGGACGGTTGTTTCCCTTCCCAACATCATCATGTTAGGCGATACTCCGGTGGAGCTATGCACCGATGACCTATAGGCGGCCATCACAAAGGGGAGCTGCAGGTCCCAATCCTGCTGGTCGGTGGCCACCACCGTAGCCAGTAACGCCTCAATGGTCCGGTTAGCTCTTTCCACCATTCCATCACTTTGAGGCCTAAAAGCGCAAGTCCTTGTTTGTTTGACCCCCAGCAAGGCTACTATCTCCTTGAACAACCCCGACTGGAAATTCTTGCCCTGATCGGTGTGAATCTCCACCGGCGCCCCTAGCCGACATATGAGCTCCTCCACCAATTTCCTTGCCACGGTGGGCGCTTCCTGATTGGGAATGGCATAGGCCTCCGTCCACTTAGTGAAATAGTCGGCCGCTACCAGAATGTGTTGATTACCCCGTGAGGTCGGGGGCAGAGGTCCCATCACATCCAGGGCTACCCTTTGGAGTGGTAGACCAGCCCCAACATGTCCCATTGGAGCTCGGTGGGGGGCGGGGGCTGCCTTCCGCCGCAGGCACGGCTCACACTGCTCGCACCACCGGGTGACATCCCTCCGGAATTCAGGCCAGTAATATCCTCCCTGTACCCGCCTGATGGTCTTGTTACGCCCTAGGTGTCCGGCCAGTGGTTCTCCGTGTACCTCCTGCAGCACATCTTTCCTGTTAGGCTTGGGAACTGCTATCTGGAAGTGGGCCGACCCCGCCTCCCCTATCCACCTCCGGCCCAACACGCCCTTGTGTATTGTCAGCCTCTCTCTCTGGGCATACCAGGCCTTCTTCTCATAGCTCCAGTCCCGTCTTACCGCTTCAGTGGGGACCTCTCCTCCTTCCACCCACCCCCGTACCTCCCTGAGAAGGGGGTCATCATTCTGCAGCTTTTCCCATGCCGGCCCCACTGGAGGGTCCGGTCCCTCCGCGGGGGATCGGTTCCCTCCTTCTAGCACTTGACTCTGAGCTCTTGTGAAGACACGACACCACCGCCTGTCTTCTTCAGGGTCTCTGCCGCATTGTTTACAGGGTGTCCTGGATAGGCCATCCGCATTACCATGGGCCTTTCCTGGTCGGTGTTGTATCACTATGTCATAAGTGCCTATGATCTGAAGCCACCGCGCCAGCTGGCCCTCTGGTTCTTTGAACTCCAATAGCCACCGAAGGGATGCATGGTCGGTGCGCACTACCACCGGCCGACCCACTAAATAGTGTCTGAATTTCCGGAGGCCAAAAACGATGGCTAACAACTCCCGCCGCGTAACACAATAGTTTCTCTCAGGTTTGCTAAGGGTGCGACTGCCATAAGCCAATACTCTCTCTTCCCCATCCTGTTCTTGTGCCAGCACCGTGCCCAACCCCGTATCACTGGCGTCCGTGTCCATAATAAGCTGGCCTTCTGGTCGGGGGAACCCCAGGATAGGAGCTTCTATCAATTTCTGCTTCAGTATCTCGAAGGCATTTTCACACTCCGGCGTCCACTTGAAAGGCCGTCCCTTTTCCGCCAGAGAACTGAGGGGTTTAGCCTTAGTTGAGAAGTCGGGGATGAAGGCTCTATAATACCCCGCCAGACCGAGAAAACTCCTCACTTCTGTGATATTCTGTGGTGGGGGCCACCCCCGAACAGCCTCCACCTTGCCTGGGTCGGTCCCTACCCCAGCCTTACTGATCTGGTGCCCCAGAAACAGTATCCTCCGGCGGGCCAGTTGGCATTTGGAGGGTTTTATCTTAAGGCCGGCCTCCGCCAGTCTTTGTAGTACCTCGCCCAACCTCTCCATATGCTGTTCAAAGGACTCGGCAAACACGACAATGTCGTCTAAATATACCAAACAGGTACGCCACTGAAGCCCCCGCATGGCAACCTCCATCACTCGCTCAAACGTCCCTGGGGCATTACATAACCCAAACGGCATTCTGATGAATTGGTAGAGCCCCCGGTGGGTGGTGAACGCTGTCTTCTCTCTGTCCTCCGCCCTTACATCTAGTTGCCAATACCCACTGGCAAGATCCATTGATGAGAACCAGGTGGCCCCCGCCATAGTATCCAAGCAGTCCTCCACCCGGGGCAGAGGGTAGGCATCTTTCACTGTAGCTTTGTTTAACCGCCTATAGTCCACACAGAAACGGGTTGTCCCGTCTTTCTTCTTCACTAGCACCACCGGAGATGCCCATGGGCTTACTGAAGGCTCGATTACCCCTGCCTCCAACATTTTCTCAACCTCCTCTTCCACCGTGGCCCTTCGGTGGGGGGCTAAGCGTCTTGGGGGCTGCTTTATAGGGGGTTGATCCCCCGTATCTATTCGGTGTTGGGCCATAGTGGTGTGTCCCTTATCACCCTTATGACACTGGAAGGCCGCCAGGTGTTGATTAAGTAACCCCGCAAGCTCCTTCCTTCTGTCTGGCTCTGTTCCCTCCACCAGCTCTCTTATAAGCCCTCTCTTCTCCTCCGGCGACATAGCCTCCACCCGACGGCACCAGCTTCCGGGGTTCACCCCCGGATCCTCTCCCGGCGTTTCCACCCGTTGGATGCCACCCAGAGTCATATCCTTGTAGACGATGATCGGTTCCAGCCCAGGGTTCAGCACCCTGACCCAGGTTTCTCTGTTTATTGGCTGGACCAGGCCTCTGCCCACCAGGAAGTGGGGTTCACCCTTGTGCCCGGCCATACTTTCTATCAGGCCATTCCCACCGTCCAACCACCGACCCATCACCGCGCCTTCCAGGAATGCTTCCTCCCCCGCTCCGACCACTGCTGAGCGGGTGCTCACCACTCGACACAACGATTCTGGTTGGGTCCAGATTAATCTTCCCCTGGCCACGTCCACCACAAGCTGGTTTTCTCGTAGAAAGGCGGCGCCCAATATTCCTTCCGTCCCTGTGTCCCCCACGATAAACATCGCGTTCGTGCTCCTGGTCCCCAATTGTAATGAAGCCTGCACCTCCCCTTTAAGTTTCAGGGGTCTTCCATCCACCGAAAAGACAACTTCCCCCGTTTCTTGGAGCGGCCGATCACCCCCATGTCGTTCCCACCACCCGTGGGAGATAAGGTTTAGTGAGGCGCCAGTATCTACCAGCATCTGTATAACGGCTCCCTCCAACTTGCCTTCCACTATTAGTCCTCCGCCGCCCCTCTCTCGCCTTCCTTGCACAATATTCATAGGCCCAATCCCCCCGACCTGTACCTGGCCTTGGGTAGAGGTCGGTTCTAGTTTCCCGATGGAATAACATCCTTTCCCGTCTCGGGGGCCCCCCCAGGTTTGTCAGTTCTCCTGTTGGGGCACTCCCGCTTGAAATGCCCTTCCTGACCGCACCCATAGCAGGCAGTACTCCGCCTCTTCTTCTCGGTGGAGAGAGGCTCCTCCATCTTCTTAGCCATACGGTCCATTAGCTCCACCATTTTATCCATCCTGTCGGTGTTGGTTTTGAGATGCTCATTTACCGACGCATCAGCGGTCCTAACCCTCTGCGATGTTTCCTGCTCCACCTTCAGGTAGGCTTCTGCCCCCACGGCTGTCATGACGGCAGCTTGTAGGTCCTTTGGCTGTGACTGATAGACCCATTGTCTTAGAGGATTATCCAAACATAGCAGGAATCTGTCCAAAACCAGGGTGTCTGTAGTTCGGGCGTCGGCCTCGGGGTAAGCTAGTCGGGTGTACTTCATCAGATCCTCCCTCAATTCTTGCAACGCCTCCCCCTTCCTCCGTACCCTGGTGCGGAGGACAGCTTTATAGGTCTCTTCTTGATTGGTGGGCTCGAACCTTTCGACCAGCGCCTTCCGGAGTTCGGTGTACCCTTCCGGCGTAGCAGGTTTTCTGCCGTTCAACAGCCTCCGAGCGGCCCCCGCCAAACTCAGCCCTAGGAACATGCCTGCCTCAGCCTCGTCCCATCCATTCACCTTCACACACAGGTCGAAGTGGTTGAGGTAATCGCCTAGATCCCCCGTCCCGTCGTATTTTGTGGGTTTAACCACCGGCTTTCCTTTTGCACTCACTTCGCCGTCAGCTCCGCCAGATAGGGACGGCAACGCAGGTAACCGGGTTTCATCCACTGATGGCTGCTCTCCCCCGATCACCTCTTTTTTTACCGTCATCCCCTCTCCCTTGTTGTCAGGGCCCTCCGTCCCTCTTCCTTCCTCCCGTCCCTCCGCTGCCGGTTTCATCTTCCTATGCTTTGAGAGAGTCTCTAGGAGCTGGTCCCACTCCTCCTCCGTCCAATCCTCTGACCCTTCCTCCAATCTCCTCCGAGTCATGCTTGAAGTATTTTCAGTCTTGCCTCTGGGTTGGCGCCTCCCCCGGCTAGGCCTCCGGGGTATCTCCCTCTCCACCTCCTCCTTCTCCCATGGCCATCTGAAGTCGTTTACGGGACTTGCACGCCCTCCTCCCACCTCTACCTGGTTGCCTTCCCCCGTCCAATTCCGATCCATAGGCTCCTCCTGCCTTTCGGGGTATGGTTCCCCAGGTCTGCTTTCTGCGGGTCTTCTGATTGTCACCTCCTCGTCCACTACTTCCAAGAGGGTCCCCCGACCAACTCCTTCTCCTTCCAATTTCAATGAGTCTGTTCCCGTTATCCTTGCCTCCGCCATCTCTAGTCCTGCGTGGATCCGTTGAAAACACCGCTGTCACCAATGTAGCGCTCTCCAAGCTCCTCCGGATAAGAGAATGACGACCAGTAACACGGACAAGTATAATTAACGTGAATTCTTTATTGCCTGGCTTGCTCTGCCACACCAGCTAAGTATATCTCTATCTATATGCCGCTGCTCCTCCTCTCTGGTGCAAGTGCCGGTGCGTCCTATAGCCACCCCAATCTCAGACTGCCTGTCCGGTGGGACACCTCCAGTATTTATACACTTGCAAGTCCACCGGCGCTGGTGTATGTACAACATACACCGCCGCCGAAGACGCTACTCCGAATAACACAATGCTGACGTGACTCCGCCTCCGCCGGCTTCCCCCCGCCCCCATGCCAGGATGGTTTCGGGATCCACCGACGTCGGCTCGGTCTACGCCACAATATATATATCTTAATGTATTCGAGCTGCGAGAAAGGATACAAAATGCAGGGATATATTCAAACAAAATGGCACATCAATAGGAAATATCTATTACGCAGGTATGTGTGTACACATGCATGCGTGTATGCATGCGTGTATGCATGCATGCATGCATGCATGTGTCATTCCTCACATACAGAAATGTGTGAGGAATGATTGTCACATGAATTCAAGGCTGCATATAATTACTATAGGATTCTATGTCGGTGTGCGCATTGTACGAGTATACGTACGTGGGATCAAATCAAATGTGAGCAAGATCGTTCACAACACTGTCTTGGGCATAAGCATGTTCTACCACATCCATTTTCAATAATTCCTTTTCTGTTCCAACATGTGAGACTCGCATTTCAAAACCATAACTATAGATATCATTTTGAAATGCCCTCCTGTGCAGTGTGGCCGCGGTGTGTATAGTGAGCTGATGTTGGTTTCTACACGAAACCATTTGAAAAGGCACAATTAACTTTGGACTTGGTGTGCAAGCATTCTGGGGTCACCCCCCCCCCCTCCCGATCATAAATAATGAACACTCCCTCACGTACGTCTAGCAAATGGAAGGTACAAACTCTGCGTCACTTGTCGAGACAGTTTAAACCAAAAACTATTGTGGAAAATTTGTGATTTATTAATGTTGATCTGTCTCTTCCTTCTCTATATAAGAAATGCACAGTTTAAGCTCAGGGAATATCTACATGATGTATGAATAATCCATCGCATTGAATAACTAACCTCTTTTAGTTTAATAACATAATCTCATGATATGTATTGGAGTGCACGTCTGCTGTTGCGCTGCAATTCTATGTGAAAGTGTAGAATATATCTCGCCCCTAGGCAGATGTCTGCAGAGAGAATATTCTGATACTCACAGTGACCCTGCTATAGGCTCAGGCAAATGTCGCCAAAATGAGTATATTTTGATACTCAGGCTGAGCCTGGGATGGAAGGATACTCCAGCACTTCCTGGGTCTCTCCTCAAGAGTGTGTTTGGCATAGCTGTACCCTCTCTACTGCCATACTTTCACAGTGCAGGATCAACTTGAGTAACATAATAGAAGAGAATAGGACATTGTCAGAGTATCTCTATGAAGAGGATCAGGCAATACTGGACCCTACCTGAACAGGCTATAACATTGTATGATTCTTTCTTACCAAGGGTGTCATGCACTGCCAGGGTATCCCAATACATAGGATCACACTTTGCTGGATTTTACCTTCAGAGTGAGTCCAGCAACAACACTACCCAGTGGGCACAACCCCACTTAATAGGGAGGTTTAGCACCAACTGTGTGAGCAATAAAATGCAGACATACAGCATACCTACAGTACTGGTATGTCTGCGTTAAATGAGCTACGGCTAAACATCCCTATTGAGTGATTAATCAGCACTGCATCATAGGGCTGACATATGACTTACAAACAGTCTAAATTGTAATGGTTATGTAGCCCTGTATTTGTAGAACTTATTAAACTACTCAGCTGTAGGGTGTATTTAGCCCTACACCTGTGTGGTTTGAAACATTTTTCGTTTTTTCAGTTTAATAGGAAACATCTCATCTATTACAGTGTATTTTTCTAAAACTTAACTTTGTAACTAATTGAGATAGATGCTTGCTTGAACACTGACAGAAACTTCAACAGCTGCCAAGTCAGAAAATAGCAAGAAAATAAATTCTTTGCATAACAAAAAAAGATCTGTTTGAAAACATGCAGCTTTTCAAGAGAATCCCAAGGCTGGAATCGAACTCAGGATCTTCTGATTTGAAGGTAAACATGTTACCACTACACCATCTTGACTGTGCTGAAAGATCTCCACTTGAAGTCTCATATGATCTGCTCCCTCTGTGTGTGTTGAAAGCTGGTATTCTACTTTTTTCCAAGCCCCAAAACATTAGAAATATGCCTTGGACCATATGTCACTTTTGAATTTACTGCAAAGATATGATCATACTCTAAATGTTTTAGTGAGCAATTCCTATTATATTCCTATATAGATAAGATTATGATTCTTAGATATCATGGTTACACGGACTAGAGGATAATAGAAAGGATATTGAGTATGTGCAAGAATGGGTGAGAGGGGGGCTTAATAGGGAACAATTTTCTCACAAACCCATTATGAATACATATTCATGCTCACATAGTAGCAATAAGATTGACTTACCAAAATAAGAAATCTTTACAAAAACTCTCAATGGGTCTTGAACTTGCCACCTTCAGATGCAAAGTTCAGTACCGTATCAACTGAGCTAATAGGGAGGTTTAGCAAGCATGACGTAGTCACCTTTTTCGCAGACGTACCAGTGCTGTAGGTATGCTGCACATCTGCGTTATATTGCCCACGCAGTGCTTGCTAAATCTCCCTAATGAGGCATTTGTTGTGTTTGGTGCTAGGATATGATATAATCTCAGACATCAGTGTAGGGGCTAGACCCCTGCTTTGCTGGAGTATTTAGTTAGATTCAGACTGAGTATGGCACCATGCCTGAGTCTTGTGCCATATGCATGCTGATCCTTTTTCCCAATATGTGGCATTGAAGCAGGCTCAGCATGAGTATGACATGTCAGGGGAGAGCCTCTAGCAGATGCTCTCATGATACTCAGGCAGTGCCAGAGACTAGGTGAAACTCAGGCTGATGCTCTTTTTATCGTCAGTGTGGCCATTAGGAATTTTAGAGACAGTCCCTCACAAATGGCCTTAACATGTTGAAGGGCTACACACTACATTCAGTGTTTTAGCTGCAAATGTTTTTGTGCTCTAAGAGAGTAGACAGACTGTAGGAAGCTGACAAAGGGAAATGCCACAGCATTATAAAACATGTACATACAAACACAAAACAATACGTGAGATGTGTTTGTTTGATTAATTGATATTTGCCTTCTTATAAGCTATATGGTTATGACATTGTTATCATTGAGCCAGCAGTTTTTAAGATCCATTACATAGGCATTAGCACTACTGCTAAGGTAAGCACAAACATTTCCTTCCTTTACTGTGTTCACAGACATGTTTTATTTTTTCATGTTGTAGACACATATGTATATACAATATTCTCAGGTTTAGAATAAGTAGATCATTTTTGTCGTACATTATATATAAATAAAAGATTTTCGATACATTCCACTTTCATTCAGTCAGGGAGGAGTGCAGTCCATTCCAACCTCTTAGATAAAGTCACTGGCCTAACCTAGCCAATCATTGCTTATCATCACCTACCCCAGGAGGTTAATTCAAAACATCCTGGGATCGCAACCCCAGCGATCTTAGGAATTATTCTACCTTATCGTATTAAGGGATCTTAAGATTAGACAGCGTTCACATTTCCTAGCCAGCACTAAGATCGCATCGATCTTAGCCTCAGCCCTCCTACACTATTCCAAGAAGAACTGACTAGGCACAGGGGTAAGAGTCCCAAAATAAAGGAATAGCTGTGGAGTCACTCTTTTTCACAAGAGTGCTTATACCATCGTTCCCCGTCCCCATTTGGGCTAACAAAAGAGAACAGGGTGCAGTTGACCCCGTACAGTAGTGAGTTGAATGTATGATTTATGCTTGCCTATTAGAAGCATTGAGGACAAAGAGAGAGAAGGGAAGAATTACCTTACAGTGCACTTAAAACATGAGTAGCCCTAAAAGCACACAAGGACACTCAGCAAACGTCCTCCCTCCCCTCTTTATGTATGCAGCAGGCTATTCACTCTTTCGATCAGGAGTGTTCCCTGTAAGTGCTCTTGTACTCAGGTGAAACCACTATGCATTTCTTTCACTAAGATCGCAGTGATCTTAGTGGTGGAAATGGAATAGTGAAGTGATCCCAGGACTAGCTATTCTGGACAGGCCTGCAACCACTGCATTACACAGGGTAGACCAGCCAGGTCTTATGATATGTGCCTACACTAAGATCGCTGGGGTTGGGATCCCAGGATGTTTTGAATTAAGCTCCTGTCGACCTTCACTTCTGGAAGGCATTTCTCAAGATGGTACGACAACATCCCCTTCAAGTCATAGAGATCCCTGAGTTAAATGCCATTACATCACTGCATCTAGAGGTCGCTAATAATTACACTGATATGACTGCCCTACCAAACCCTATGTAATTAATGCATTAAGTGCTGATCATACAGAGTAGTCATAGTGTGTTACCTACGATCAGCCACTCTGATATTAAGGGTTTCAAGTCGTACTGGCCGTGTCTAGTCATACCATCCTGAGAAATGCTCTCCAGTCCTGCTTAATATGTCTGTGAAAACAAACCGCAAAATATCTTTTCTCCATTGTCCCAGTGGTCACGAGAATTGGCGATGAAATCTCTTCAATTGATAGTGAATTGGATTTTCAAATCAATTCATTCAATACACTATACATGTAAATGGTTATAGGTATTTTCTGTATGGTAACAGAACTGAAGTACGAAACAATGTGGTACACTAAAATAACTGTTGATTCTACCAGCAATCCTCAGAAAACTGTACAGTGAACCATCTTAATTGTATTGCAGTGAACCAGTGTAGTTTTTACAAGAAGCCCCAGATGGCAGTACAGTGGTACAAGGAATCTCTGTGAAAATAATGACGGATCTCTGACAACTTTGGGACAAGGATTTCACTGTTATGTCGACAACATTTTTTACAGTGTAGAATGCCTATCTATTACACATAATTACTATCCTCTTGTGATCAGAGACACACCTATGCTCCAGCCAGGTTCCATCATAGGAAATCTGGATAATGCTCTACAGACGTCCCATCAACCATCTGCTGACAAAGTCTAAAACTCCTATATATATCCATATATGATAGATCAAAATGAACATGATCATATTATTGAATTGTAGCCTCCTAGAACTAGATCAAAGAATTCTTTTGTGCTCGTTAAACACAGATTTGGAAAAAAAAAAAAAAATCTATGGCCTTTTGAAGTCATCATTTACTGAAACAGAATGGAGAGAAAGCAAGTTGAGGCAGCCAATAAACAAGGGAGAAATTAAAGATGTCTTAAGTTGTGTCTTCCTTTGCTTTAACTTTGTAAACATTCAAACACAGAGAGCATAGACTGTACAAAAATGTCATCAAAATAATGGCACATTCCTCGTCCCAAAGTTGCCAGAGATCTGTCGTTATTTTCACAGAGATTCCTTGTACATTTGCGTACTACCATACTGCCACTTAGGGCTTCTTGTAAAAAGTACATTGGTGCAATGCTTTACAATTACAGTGGTCCACTGTTCAGTTTTATGAGGACCCTTGGTAGATTCAACAGTAATTTTTTACAGTGTACGACATTGTATGTATATATCTGTAGTCAGTACAACAGGGGCTTGAATAACATTGATAGTTGAAGGGAGATAATCTTGATGTACACGGGATGAAGCGCTAGAAGAAAAGCTGTTATTACTGTGTGATATAGTTTAGATCATAATACGATCATAGAGATTACCAGAGAATTCGTTGATAATATCGAGGCAACACGATATACTTACCATTGGTCTAAGTAAACGGACTAATCTCTAAGTTTTACCCCACTGAACAGGACTTGAGTTGGAAACGTTCACAACTTGGGCAAGGAGAACGTGATTTTCCCTGGAAATTTGGACGCCAGAACATCTTATACTCGAGAAAAATAACATTTCTAGTTCCTGGGAATGTCCCAAGTCTTTCCTTGGAATATCTTTTCCAAAGAAATTCCTGAGAAATTCTCGAGATCTAGACTCAAGAATTTTCTCGAGTGTAAGATGATATGGCATGTCCAAATTTCCGGGGAAAATCTTGTTCGATATTCTTGTCGTATTCACAAGTCGGGACTCGGGAAATTCTCGAGAAATTGCTCAGTGGGTACACTTCCAAATGGGTCCAATGGTTCCAAGGATTACACTAAACTAGAGTGAGAGTAATATCAATAAATTATTCAAAGGGTTTAATACACGAACAATTGTTTGCCAGCAAGAGTTAATTGTTTATTAAAGACAAGCCTAAGTATTGATGTGTAGACTTAAATGTAGGACATGTGTGGTCACAGTTTATTCTAAATTTTAGATAATGCAGTTGGCATAATAAGAGGATGATCACACATGTTTCTCTTTCATGAATATATAGGCATGACTATCACTAAACCTGTGTGTATATTGTATATTAAAGTAGCAGTAAGGAACCTCTAATCACTTCACGTTGCCTCTCAGGCATACATGAGCCTTTGTTTGACAGTGTTTTGCATGTACAGAAGAGCTTCTCTTTGGCTCTTAGGTTGATGTCTGGTCTTTAATCGACGTGTATTGTTCTCCAGTAGCTGCTAATCCCCCTCCAGGCCTACCAGAGTGTAATCGGCTGGCATTATTGGCATGTCTTCTGTACTCCCTGATGCTTCTGGCTTTGACAATAATTTCAAGGCACCTTCTGTTGCCTGAAGACATTGCCACTATGAAACACTGAAAGGACTACCATCTGATCCAAAACCCTAGGCAACGCTGGTTTGATATCAACACCATATTCCACATATGATAGAATAGCTAATATATGACGTTTTTCAAACTGATCAATAAGGATCAGGCGCTTTGCCATTGTAATGCGATTTTACTTACTATGTAGTAAAGGAGTATGGGTACATTCTCTCTCGACGTATGGTGATAGCGTAGAGGAATTCTAATTGTAGTGCAGTTTTTAGATTTTTCATGATTTGAAGGGATGAGATGATGGATGGATGTTCAATTACATTTTCACAATATCAAATTCCATTCCATGTCAAGTAATGAGTCACTGTGATTCATTTACTCAATGTACCAACCAGCGGCGTCTGCACATGAAACTTACAGAATGATGAATTACACAATAACCTTACACCAGTTTGCAGCACTTTACATGTCACCTTCCTATTCTTGCAATGGTTCAACCACCTGCAGGAGATATTAGTATGAAAGCAAAGGCTCATAAGATTCTTAATTACCGTGTACTACATGTGCATGATACATACTTCCTTTTTTGGGAGTGGTCATTATGTATCAACTGGGGGTGATGGGTTTTTACACGGATCGCGAAAAAGTATTTTATATGCCCCCTCTGATGGCATTCAAACATTTTTGTGCACCCCCTGAGCAAGTTTCGTGCCTCTCTTTGATCTATAGTAGCGTGCAGGTTTTTTTGCTAGGTTGGTGAAAGGTCTGCCTAGCGCGGTATGTTTAATATACCAGTGATTTGACTGTACCTAGATAATTTGTCTGTAATGTTAGTGAAAAGTGGTAGGAGAAAGCTGCAGATCTCTTACCTCTGCTCTAATTGGGAGCACACTGTTGGGACACTGTTGCACTGTCCATACAGTAGACGTCAATGCTACAACAACCACCTGTACATTTACCTCTATCACTATCGATAGGTATAAAACAGAGGTAGGTATTCATAGGGTGCACTAGCATTGCTCCTGATTTATTATTTAACTGAGTCAGACACTAACACTACAAAGGGTGTATTTTAGGCAGTTTTGAAAAAAAAAAACTCCTGGCGTCCCTTGCCTTATACATGTATTATATTCATGTAAATGTATAACATATAGCTGACAATATAACACATGGTAGGATTTAAAGCAGAAAACGTTATATCACCAATATGAGTCTCACTATTTGGCCGCTACTTGCTGATAGTCGTATTGAGGTTCACCCTATAGTGGCAGTACATGCTAAAAGGGGCCTTGTCAAAACATGCATTTGGTAATATATAGTGGCCCTATGGCATTATGCTCACACAGAGGAAGCCAATCAAAAATTATGTTGGAAGTCTAAATAGAAAACTGGTCAGCGGAGCCTGACAAACATTTCAGTAGTACTATACTACTTACAGTATTCTGGTACAAAGGTAGATTCAAAAGCACATTCGGGCTTCCCTAGCCCACTTAAAAGGGTCTATATCTCCTCTTTCCTACCCTCTCGGATGTGTGTGGTGCACATATGCGCGGGCACTGACACATTCATCTGTAATGATGTTTAATGTAGTTCTCGCCATGAATATGACCTCAGTTGTCGAAATGGCGTTAAACATTTATTACTCACTCAAAAGCACATTGCTCCGAGTAGTCTCGACTGAAATATCCATGCAGGAGTCACTTACAATTGTTAATTAGTATGGTGTCTTTACTTATTGATACAATCTAGAATGCAAGTATAGATTTATCGCATTGAATCCTTCTAATTCTATTCCTTTGCGTCGGAGAGTGGATGAATTGTACTAAAAAATAGAACAAATAGAAAGGTGCCCGAACAGTCTAATTCTGAAATGTTTTCCATTCACTGCTCAAACCAACATGATTCGTTGAGTCCAAACATTGGCTACGCAGGTGTCACTAAGTGTTTAAAAAGGTCCGCTGTCACATTTACCCATTGTTCGTGGCATCCACCGCTGGTGAATCCAATCAGGCCATGACAGGACGCTGACCCGACACAACCCCCCCCCCCTCTATTCCTCCATTTTCAATTGTTCCCTCCATCTCCCTTCCCACCACTACCCATCTTGTCTGTAGCGCCTACACGCCCCCCACAACCCAACTTCCCACCAACTCATCCCATAGCGGCAGAGGGGTAATTGTGTCTGCTGTCCCCGACCCTTGGTGCTCTGCTCACCTGAGGGCAGTGTGAGCAGTTTGTGGGAACTGCTCGGGGGCTGCTCTCACTAGAAGTGGGTGGGAGGGTGAAGTGAACTGAAAGGTGAGCAGTGGGTGCGTCCCCTGCCACCTACCAACCCCACTGGTCGTACTTCTCATTCCGCTCAGCTGTATTTTACAGTAACCTACCACCTCTGTCAGACCACCAAGGTTTAACTGCTTCCCCCAAATTACCATGCACTTACTCCTGTATGTATTCCTTTTTGCTAACGTTAAAGGAACAGTGTTATGTGGACCTTTCTTTTAGCTATGAATATTTAAAGCCTACGTGGTTTCGTGACTGCCTACCTCCCATTCAGTCTCCCTGGGATTCATCCATATTATTCACTGTGTGTCCTAGCTGCTACCCGCACAGGCCTGCACGATCCCGATAGACGCTACTATCTCTTCTGTGCTGTCCTACATTATATTCTGTTTAGCTACATACATATCCCTCTTAACATAACAGTGACACTGTAAGCTCTGTTATAAAGTTACCAGAGAACCGTTGTTGTTTTGACGGCATTTTCTTTACAGTGTGTTCAAGGACACCCTGTGCTATGCTACAAACTTTCTTATTTTATACCTTATGTCAGATCTGCTGGCGTGCCCCCTGACTGTGAGGTATAATCTCTCAAATCAATTGCTATCAATTTAACAAGATCAGTCTCTCATTTAAGCACCATTAATCTAATTTAAGAGTGTATGACACCCCATTCCTCCAGTGCATTGTGGTCATTTTATGGCTCTTGATGACCTATGATATCAGTTGACTGCCTTACTCCAGTAGGTCTAATGTCTTAACAGTCCAACCACACAGCTTCTGAGTATCTTTCCCTGTTGAGAACTCGGTAGCTTAAGCCTTTGTCGGCCACGCCAGCAGATTATGCCAGGGCTGTGTAGCACTCTCAATTCTGCAGTGTGCTACAACAATGTCATGTTCTATAGTACTTTCTCCATTTTGTGTTGTATCACAATTCATCCCCCTACATACATTTTTGTATCTCCTCTTCCAAACTGCATTGCAATTCGGCATTTCTACGGTGTAGTCTCCTACATTGTGGAGTGCCAAATATCGCTTGCTCTATTCTTTAATGACTTCCTTTGCATATGTGACCCGACAGCAAGAAACCAGCCTCTGTGGGGGTTTTAGTACTGGTTTTGGTCACCACGGGGCAGTATATGGGTAAAGCAGTGAAAAATCTACTTAAAAATGCTTTAGACTAACTTTTGATGGGTAATCAAGCGGTTTTCTCATTATTATTCAATTTCCAATAAAAGCATTCCATTTTTGGAATGCAAAACGAACATTGCTTCCCATGGAAACATAAGAAATTGGCATATATGGCAGTTTCTGTTTGCCATGGAGACCATTCTATTATTTCCAATGGGAACAATTTTGTCACAAATGATTTGGAAATGTCATGGAACTCAAAACTCAAAAACAGACCTTAGGAAATTCCCTCCAAAACCGATCTTATGATAAAAACATCACATTTCTTTCAACAAAATTATATTTTTCACATTATCAGCAATTATCATTGCCAATTTCAGTTGTACATGTTAATCTAGGTTTGACAATTACAACAAAACTACTTGGTATATCTTAGTTCAAGATACCTCATTTTAAAGCCTGTAACTTAAACTTAAAGCCACTTTCTCCCTGGAGGTATGTTTTCCCTCATCTGGGGTTTGTTACTCAAACCCTGATCATGCACGCAAAATCAATTTAGGAACTCTGTGTGGGCCTTGCTTGTTGCTCCTAGGTAAACATAATCCTTCACCCTGAGTGCAAAAAAAAAGGTTGAGATTACAGATAGGATCAAGAATCGACTGGGATCATAATTGGGGCCAAGAATATGGGTACTCATGGTCTCATGATCCCTGTACGATCACCTAAGAGCATCAATCTTGCTCTCATCAGCCCTGTAAGATCACCTAATAGCACCAATCATGCTCTCATCAGCCCTGTAAGATCACTAATCTTGCTCTCATCAGTCCAGTAAGATCACCAATGAGTAGCACTGGAAGATCACCTAAGAGTAAACCAGATCCCCTATGATCACAGAACAGATGGTGCAGGTACCTAAATATTTCTCTATCCGCTCAAAGCTATTCTTAGACAATTCCTTGAAATTAGATGAAAAAGATAACACAAAAGCGGAATAATTTAGAAGTCAAAGATATCATGGATGAGCTAGATTTGTCGGTTGGTAACAGTTATACCTTTTTCAATTCATATCTGTTGAAATTCGAAGACACATATGAAAAGCCTCAAATTTTCCTTTTGGTCAGTACGATGTTGTTATTTTAATAACCAATTTCCCCCGACAGTTGTAGCCACAAGCCTTTCCTCACGTGTCCTCTCGCCCTGTGTACCTTTTCAGGTTTGCCGCAGTCGTCCCCGAGCTCCTTTTCTCCCTGACATTTTCTTACCATTAACCACAGATCTCATTCTTTCCACTTTAACATTTCAGGCTTTCTACTTGTTCCATCTCACAGGCCCTCGTCGTTTTCCTGAAACTGTTTATAGTTCCTTTCACCGCAATACATGTATCCACATAAACTGTCCTTAGTCCAACAATAAAATTGTTGTATGTTTATTTGTATACACCTTAAACCTTTGACTTATCAATTGGAAGTTGTCTTTTACATTACATCTGCCCTGTGTTCCGGGTCATAACATTTATTTCATTAAGGCCTTATTCCTGCGTTCAAATTGATAAGGGGTAGTTCGGAGCCGAAAATCATGTCAACGTAATGTGTTTTTCTTTTTTCTTTTCTTAACGTAATAACATTTTCAAAGTGTTGCCTGCCAGTCTATTTATACAAAAGCAACACGTTTTATTAGTTTTGTTATTTTTTACACCACAAACCTTGTCCCTTTTAATAATGTTTTATACCCGCAAGAATGATTTGTACATTGTGCACCTGTTATCTGTGCACCCACAAGAATCATTCCTGTACCTGCAAAAATCATTCCTGTACTCGCAAAATCATCCCTGTACCTGCAGGAATTATCCTGTACCCGCAAGAATCGTCCCTGTACCCGCAAGGATATTTTTGGAGGGAAAATTATTCTTTTGCACGTTCTATACAGGTCTCTGCAGTACCGTGCATACATAGGAGAAAGTAAATTTCTACTTCAACATTATTTCTTATTTCAGTTGGTTCTTTTTTGTGGCCCATAGATTAGTAGTGTGCGGTCCATCTATACAAGAAAGGGAATTTTTCTCATTTCGATTCTTTATAGGGCGCTGAAATAGGTCCGTGTGTTATATTCTATTTTATGTTATTTATACCCCCCCCCCTATGCTCTCACCTTAATTAATGACCACAGTGTCCTCCCCCATCTCTTCTCATCCACCATCGACACCAAACTTGTATCCTGTTATAGGAAGCTAAGTAGAATGATAATGATGCGCCCACTGCAATTGGGATAGCGTGACTCCTATCCTGAATTGACATCCTACGCAGTTATTAGGAATATTCGTCTTTCTTTGCGTCAGTACATGTATAAGTTGCAGCAAGGGACTGATTTCGACTTTCTTTGCGTCAGTACATGTATAAGTTGCAGCAAGGGACTGATTTCGTCTTTCTTTGCGTCAGTACATGTATAAGTTGCAGCAAGGGACTGATTTCGTCTTTCTTTGCGTCAGTACATGTATAAGTTGCAGCAAGGGACTGATTTCGTCTTTCTTTGCGTCAGTAAATATATAAGTTGCAGCAAGGGACTGATTTCGTCTTTCTTTGCGTCAGTACATGTATAAGTTGCAGCAAAGGACTGATTTCGTCCTGGCTATTATTGTTGATCATTATCTAGAATGGATATCTCTTAATGCAATTTTATTACTATCGGTAATGACAATCCACTTCACTGACACACGGTGGTATACTGATTGTTAGCAGGAGGACCTTTTGAATTTGATCATTATGTAGTGGTTCGTCTCGTTAAGTTAGATTAAATCATAACGAAGAGAGAGAAAAGTTTCCGGGTAGGCAACCGAGCTTTTATTTCAGAGCTTGCGTTACATACGATCACAGCCTCAGAGGACTACATGCTGCTAGTGCATTCGGTTACCCTTTCGGGTAACAACCTGGTTGAGCAGTGGGTAAACCACTACTGAGGAACCTAGGGCTAGGACCAGCCTTATATAGGGGAAAAGCCCGCGAAACTCAGACCGGCCACGTGACGTGTGGCGGACGAGTGGTAGGCCCCCTGGTGTAGTGGATACGAACCCAGAGGCAGGTGCTGCCACCTGCCATCCGGATTCCCCCACCACACCCGAAGGACCTAGGTCTGAGTCTCACGGGTGCATGAACGTTAAAGTGTAAAATACCATACCCCTACACTGCCCCCCTTAGACAATAACTTGGGGGTAATTAAACCGCAGTGTATTAATAACCTAGTAAGTGATTGTTTACAATACTAAAAAGGGGTATTAATTACACTTGCTCGATGTGAAATAGGCTATAGTATAAGACTATCCTATTTCTGAAAAATTATACAATAATAGCATCGAGTGTCGTTCATGTTATTTCCATCACTAGCTTATAACAACCATAAATGATAAATATACAATTATCACAGATTTATAGTAACGTTTTGACAACAGTAGGGTCCTGAAAAGGACCGGTGGTTGTTAACAATGATCGTATTATGGTTATTGAACCCGGAAAAAAATTTTCGACTTTTTAAATTAACAGCTCTGTCTACTTTACAGAGTGAATTAAATATTAATGATCAGATATGGACAATTAATCTGATACTATATGAACACAATTAGGTATTAACCTGAGTAATACAATACTAAGTTTAGAGAAATCCGTTGGACCTTCTCTTATTTTATAGAAAAATATTTATACTTTTGAGACGCAGCTCAGTTTATACCTTAGTGTTTTATATTTACAAGTTACAGAAGAATTATAGTCTCTTAATATATTGAGACCAGGAATGACCTATATAGACAGTTATAGGTCTAGGATTACCTTAAATAACTTTTAGGATTCGCAGATCCAGTATATTTATAGGTACCCTTATATAATAATATATCTTTATAAAAGATATTATATAGTTATAAATACAATTTTACATACAATATAATAATATCAACAAAGTTACTTGTTTTCATGATTGGAGGATGTAACAGGAGTCGGATGCTGCTGATGGCTTGGTATGGGCGAGCTGAACCCTGATGCCTGAAGTGCTATAGTAAAACTTGTTGGTGGGTGTAGCTAAACCCTGATGCCTGTAGTGCTAGCTAACTGGAGGTTATAGTAGATCCAGTTGTAGACTGTTGATGGACTCTATGGGCGTAGCTAAACCCTGATGCCTGTAGTGCTAGCTCACAAATAGTAGTGGTGTAGTAGTAAATCCGGTTTGTAGTTCAAAAGTCCATATTAGTGTAAATTGTCCATGATTTTATAATAGGCACAGTCATTACATTGTGGCACAGTACAATTATGGTGTTTACAGCATTCGTACTCCTCCTCCAGAGTGACTTGTTTGTTTTCTCCTTCTGTTTTCAGTTTCCGGATTAGGGTACAGTTTGGTACCCGAATCAATACGGGTTGGATAAAAAAATGGTTTCTTATCCAACAATGCATGGGTAATAGAACCCCGGGACACACAATTATGTCCGATCTTCATGCAACAGTTTTTTACTGTTCCATGTTCTCCTCGGGTGGCTGGTTTGGACCCGGTTGTTGAGCCAGTGGCTGAACAGGGGGGTTCATACCAGTTCCATCCGTAGGTGCCAATGCGGGGACAGCAGGTGTAAGTTTCACCTTTTGGCGTGCTTCGAACAGCTTCAAAGCATGCTCAGGTGTACCGTCCCAGTTATCCATGATAACTCCGAAGACCTTGAAGAACTTTTGCTGGTTCTTCATGTTCGTTGCTCGTTCTAGGTCGAGCATCTGAGAAGCTGTTTCCTTCTCGGATAGGGCCTCCTGCCGCAGATTAGCAGCTTCCTGCTTATCTTTGGCAACATCCGCTTTGATCTGAGTCGAGATTCGGTTGATCTCTGACTTCTGGATCGCGTCAATACACTGGAGAGTGCTCGACACGGTCCGACGATACATGTCCAGGTGGAGGTTTTCCAGATGGTGCTGTAGCGTCTCAAATTGTTTGCTCTGGATATTGCAAGACAATTTGTCCTCCTTCTTGAAGAAGGTCTCCACTGTCTGGATCAGCTTAGGCCGATGAACCACAGCACCAGGTGGGGGTACCTGACCCTGAGGCTTCGGCTGTGCTCCAGACCCACTCGCAGTGACAGCTACCTGCGTGTGCGAAGAAGCAACCGCAGTAGTAACCGCACTAGCAGTGGTCGAAGAAGGGCCTTGAGTTGGTAATCCCTGAACCAGGGGCAACCGTGACAATTCCCTTCTAAGGTCTTTGGCCGTCAACAATGGTGCGGGTGGACGTTGTCTCACCACAGCACTCATTGTAGGTCGGGGAGCTTGACCTCCTACTGTCGGCAGTTCCTGCTTGACCCTCCCGTACTGATCAAAGATTTGCATCTCTGGTCCGGGTGGGCCTATAGCAGGGTACTGCTTCGGGTCTTTGACATTCAAAGGCGCGTGTTTCCGGGCGGACTGGCCACTCGGTCCACTGACACCAAAGAATGTCGGGTTCTGTGCACCTCGTGGAGTTGGTGCTCGCCCATAATGGGAAGGAGTTCCAGTAGGAGATGGAAGATGTGGCTTCTTCCTTCCCCCATTTGTCTGTCTCTCCAGCGCCTCCAGTGGTGACCTGGCTCGGCTTGGAGATTCAGACGCCTGTCTCTTCCTATCTGCTACAGAGGGTCCCTGGCGGTAATCCCTGCGGCTTCGGACCTGTTCTCCGGATGGAGTTACATAAGCCCCACCACGACGGCGGGCCTTGTTGCTTCTCCATTCGTTTAACAGATCGTACTCCTCCTGAGCGTACTCTAGTTTGCCGGACCCGGGAGTCTGGGCAAACCGAGCCTTTAGTTTCTGGTTAGTACCAGGAACCGTAGGCGCAAACTGCTTCGTACTCGGTGTGAGGGAAGCCAACTTCTCTGCATTGAGGCCCCTAAGGTTGCCATAGAGTTCGGAGTGAATTTTCATCACCCGATCTATGGCTGCCTCCAGGCCCTCTCCATGCGAAGTCACATAGTGCCGGACCATGTCTCCGCGTCGGGGGGTGACACATCCTGTGCATTTAGCACATTTCTTGCCAACCTCTCGGTCGCAGACATATTCCGGCCTCTGGTGCATATGAACCTCCACGAGATGACGAAGGAACGCGTCTTTCTCGATGAAGAATTCAACCTCACCCTCACTTTGAGTACAACGTTGGAAGGGACAATCCTTACGATCCTCCCCGTAGTACTCATCTAGAGCAAACTTGAGCTTGCCCTTCTGGTCATAATTGTACAGACCATTGGGCGAATTCTTAACGAATTCCCAATAGATCCAGTACATATTGGCCGGCTTTCTATCAGAGAGCTTCTTGCGAAGCCACTCCTCCATATCTTCCTGCCTCTCACAGGTGATCCGAGGGGGCAGTCTCCATACGGATTTACTCCCCTTCAGGTGTCCCCTGTGTAGAGGAATGAAGTCGGCAAAGTTGCTATTGGCGTTAGCCCAGATAGCAGCCTCTTGCTCGTCAGTCGGAGTGACATCCACAACTGGGTCAACCGGCTCCTCTCCCTCCGGGTCGGATGGTACATCCACAGGTTGCACAACGGGTTGTTGACCCGCGAGGACCTGGGCTGCAGCATCTTGAGCGTCTCCACTCAAATCGGCCATTACGTCGTGTAGCTTGACGATTGGCACACCGAGCTCAACTTTTACGGTTGGGACAGCCGGTTCAGCTTCTGTATTATCAGCTTTAACGTCTACCTCGATAGGTTCAGGTTTGCGTTGGTCAACCTTCTTCTTATTCCTCCTGCGGGATCTGCCGTTAGTAGAAGTGCCAGGCTCGGATGCGTCCGTCTCGTTGCCGGAGACATCCGAAGCCTTAGCGCCCTTCTTATTGGCCGAGCGTGGAGACACCCGACGGGTTCGGGTACTGTCGTCCACACTCGTGCTGGTAGAGGGTTCGGTTCCTGACCGCTTCCCTTTACCCTTACCTTTGGTGGGGGTTGTTTTACCCTTTCCACCAGCTGCTTTCTCCTTTACTTGCTCAGTCTTCGTAGGGGTAGACTGAGCAGTTTTAAGGGAAACATCTGCATCAGGTAGGGCCTTCTCAGGTACTACTGCTGCGCCTCCCAAGGTGGGAGCTTCAGCAGGAGACATGAGACGGTCCATCCGATCGGCCATCTTGGCTGTTACTTGCACGGGTGCGGGTCCGGGTACTAACTCCGGATGCGCCAGTGCATACTGTCTCTCCAATAGACGTACTACGAGGTCTTGTATTACCCCGAGTCTGTCTAGTGGAGACACACCAATACGGGCCTCTTCTGCCTCAATGGTTTGAGACGTAATAGGGACCCCTGGACAGTAATCCACAACAGCGTTACCTGCTGCTTCATACTCATCCGCTGTGCTTAACAGTAGGATCTGGTCTCTGTCTATGTATCTAGAGACCTCATCTGCCTTGACACCGGTGTAACCCGTTTTGTCAGACACATAGGAAGGCCTATAAGAGGTATTCCTTCGGAAAGCCATTTCTGCGTCCCAGACGGCTTTACGAAACCATAAGTGGACTACCAATCCTTTGGCCATCTGATGGTAATCCATCAACCAGGACTCCGGAAAGGTATTAGCCCACTGCGGATGAGCACATTCCCAGATTGCGTTGACAACACGCTCGTCAACCTCTCTGGGCGTCCCATAACAGGTGGGTATCAGCATTTCCTCGGAAATTGCTAACATCCGTCCGTCATATGGACCGGCTACATCATGCCATTCGGGACTGTCTGGGAAGGGCAGCTCTAGGTGCATTGGCCTGTCAACCGGAGAAGCAGGTCCCAAAGCACCGAATGAGGTACTCCCACCAAGACGGGGCGGCAGTTGAGGGGGAGGTGGCATCAGAGCCCTGTCAAGAGACTGGGCTCCTGCCGGTTCTCCACTCAAACCTTCGGATGGAGGGGCTACATAAGGCTCACCTACATCAATTTGTTGTTGAACGCCTCGGCGTTCAGGACTAACTTGTCTGGAGTTGTCGGATGCGTCGTAGAACGATTCTACGTCGCTATCGTCTACTCCAGAGAAGTACTGATCAACATTCATTTGTTGATCCATTTGATCACAATCAGCATCGTATTGCTGATCGTCGTATGTATAAGTGGGACTCTTGGGAGAACCACTTCCATACTCTGGCGGGGTGCTGGCACCGGCACCGCCGCCAAGACGGACGGCCTCTTCTGCCATCGACAGAAGTGGCTGTTCGGGGATAAAATATCCCAATCCACCGGATAAGCAGTGAGTACTGCTTACCCAGTGAAAGGCGGGTGCCTTTTAACGAGGGCACACCTCGGAATATGGCTGTCACGGGCTATCAGACTCCAACAAGAGCAAGACCACCCTCGGCCACGTCTTCTTCCTTCGCAGGAATAAGACAATATGGCGGGATACTCGAACTTGAATCGCTGCGCATGATCAAACCGGCGCCTCACGTGACCATTCGAAAATGGGTCAACAACTTTCCCGCGTGCCCTTAATTAGGTCACGCGCCCTTACATAAAAACAATACAATACCCGATCGGTCGTCCGTCCGTACTCAGGGTTCGACTATGACAATTCGCTAGGTATTCTGGAGTTTATGGATAGCATAAGCATATCCACCGGATTATCCGTCCAAAACCATGGGTTCATTGTCATAGGACCTTTTCCAGAGACTCTTGACCGGCTCAAATATACATTGAACTAGGTTACAACATATAACAGTACACAGTACAGGACAACACACTCGTTGTGTTAACAGGCTAGGTTACGGCAGTCTGTAGCAACCTTGGACTGCGTCTAAGAGGTTTTGAGGCCTCTTTTATTGACCTGGTATCCATAAGAGCCTTTTCCAAGGTCTTCTTAGCCTTAGAGGGACCTTTCCTCTTATTTTTACCTGCGCCTGCCGAGACTTTTTGTATCTTCCCCTGCTTTCCGGATGTTACGACAGGGGGCACCACCCTCTTCGGGTCTGCAACCTTCCGTGGCCGCCCGGGTCCTCGCTTTCGGGTCGGTACCACTTCGAGTTGCTTAACACGACTCTGTTCCATTACTTCCAATAGACCATCGCCGTACATTTCGGTGGAGGTATCCCTCCCCCTCCATGGGCGTAGTCTCGCTACATTTGACTTGTAACATTTACCAAGCTGTGATTTAATAATCACTGTGCAATCACTAATAACCTGAGTTATAGTGAAAGGTCCATCCCAATTACTGGCTAATTTCAGGTTAGCTAGAGGTTGGTGTAGACGCAGTACTCTATCCCCTAGATTAAAAAATCTAGCTTTTAGACCTGTGTCATAGCCAACTTTCTGCCAACGCGCAGTTTTCTGCAACTCGTCTCTAACCCTCTCATAGGCTTGTTTGAAATTATCCCGTAGGGATTCTACAAACATCACCTGGCAAGGGGCTTCCGGATTCATTCTTATTACGCCGAACACCAAATCGGCTGGCATAATCAAATCCTCTCCAAAAACGAGGAGATTAGGAGAACAGTTTGTGCTCGAATGCACAGTGCCATTATAGGCATGTACCACGAATTCACATTGTTCATCCCAATCATCCATCTGCTCATTTACCAGAGACTTCAATACTTGGATCAAAGTCCTATTGAATCTCTCTACTTGTCCATCGCTCTGTGGTCTATAGGGATTAGTTCTTGTCTTGCAGATCGCCAGACAATTACACATCTCCTGCCACAGACTAGACTCAAATTCTCTGCCTTGGTCACTATGTAACATGAGTGGGACACCTAGGTGCAGCACCCACCCTTTTACAAAGGCCATAGCACAAGTAACAGCCTTATGATCCGGTAAAGGGAACACTCGGGTGTACTTGGTATAATAATCAGACACGACCATCATACACGTGTTGCCACTAGGAGTGGGGGGAATCCCACTAATAATGTCAACAGCTATTCTAGCAAACCTTACACCAAACAGTTCCTGGGATAATGGCAGCTTGCCTAACCCGGGTCCTGGTTTGTTCTTACAGCACTCGGGACAGGTCTCCACCCATCGGGTGAGATCTGTACTCATGCCGGGCCAATAGTATCGTCTGGTCAGACGTTCTAGAGACCTTTTCTTTCCAAAGTGCCCACTAGTTCTATGTCCATGACAGAAATACATAATATCTCGTCGCATAGCACTAGGTATGACAACTTGCAAGGTTTTGTTCCTATTAGAATGGTTCTTCCATCGAAACAGAATACCATCCCGGACTTTTAGCTCGGCCCATTGAGCTAAGAATCGTCTCATCTCTCTGTTCTCCAATGACACTACGGGTCTTGGGGGACAGATACCCTGATTAAGGAATTTAATCAAACGTGATGTGACTGCATCAGACTTCTGGAACTGCCTGATGGTCTCCAAGGACCAATTCAAGACATGTTCCGGATGGGTTTCGAATGGAACTCGAACCCCTGCCAACACAGCATTGTGTGCTCCACAATCAGTGCACTCAGCATTTGCACATTTCCTCACTGGGATTCTAGACAAAGCATCTGCATTCAAATGCTTTGCCCCGGCTCGGTGTTCAATCTGGCTGTGATTTAGACCGAATTCGGATAGGTGCGCTAACCAGCGACCTATCATCCCCTCTGCATCTTTGAAGTTCAATAACCATCTGAGGGAAGAGTGATCAGTCCGTAGAGTGAAATCACTCCCCCACAAAAAGTGCTTGAACTTCTTCGTATAGACCACCACAGCCAACAACTCACGTTTAGTGGTACAATAGTTTCTTTGAGATTTACTCAACGTGTTACTAGCGAAGGCTATAGGAACTTCGACCCCATCCTGGACCTGAGAAAGGGCGGCTCCTATGCTTTCATTACTAGCATCAGTATCTAGAATGAAATGATCATTCTCCGTGGGGTATCTCAACACAGGTGTGATAGCAAACAAATCCTTTATTTTCATAAAGGCCTCGTCTTGCTCGGGTCCCCAAGGGAATCGTTCCTTTCTGATCCCGGGTGTCCAGTGGGACAAACTCTGGATAGGAAAGGCAACCCTTGAATATCCTGGGATAAAGTCCCGGTAGTAGGAACAGAATCCGAGGAAGGACCTAACTTCTTTCGCATTCGTGGGTGCTTGCCAATTTGACACGGCATCCAGTTTCTCCGGATCGGCTTTAATCCCTTCATTCGAGATTATTCGCCCCAAGTAATTAATAGATCTTTTGAAAAGATCGCACTTCTTGGGTTTCAGCTTCAAACCATTAGTTATGATCCTTTCCAGGACCATACCTAAATTTTCCAAGCATTCTTCGTATGTCTTTCCAAAGACAATCACATCGTCTAGATAGACGAGACATTTCTTCCATAAAAGGTCACTTAATAAAGTTTCCATCATGGCTTCAAATGTCGCCGGTGCATTGCACAATCCAAACGGCATCACATTATACTGGAATAATCCAATATGACTGGAAAAGGCCGTCTTCTCCATATCTTTCGGATGCATACCCACTTGCCAGTACCCGGATTGTAAGTCTAGAGAGCAATACCATTGCTTACCTCCAAGGGAGTCTATAGTCTCATCGATCCGTGGTAAGGGATATGAATTCTTCTTGGTCATACCATTCAATTTCCGGTAATCTATGCAGAAACGGATGCTACCATCTTTCTTGGTCACCATGCACACAGGGCTAGACCAAGGACTGGTTGATGGAATTATTACATCCTGTTCAAGCATTTTAGCTATCTCCTCCTCAGCTACCTTTTTTTTGGCTAGTGGGAGTCTTCTATAAGGAATCTTAAAAGGTTCATTCTCACCAGTGTCAATCGTATGCAGTACTTTATCGGTACGCCCCAATTGTTCACTCGGTGCTGCAAAAGCTTTACGGTACTTGTACAACAAGTCAGTTAGAGCTTCACGTTGTTCATCACTTTCTACATGGCTTTCGGCTACTAGAGTGTCTAGTTCCGGGCTCCTTTCGGGTGAGGAAGGGGCTCCGGGTGCCGAAACATGTTTACAGTCTTCTATCAATTCGGATAAGACAACCGATCCAAGGATCGTATCCTTCTGTACATAGACAGTCTTGTTACCGGTATTGGATATAGGAACCACCGTCCAAGCAGCGTTAGCTACTAGAACATCAGCGGATTCCAATCCGATACTTGACAACATGGCCATGTCTGGCTCTACAACTCCAGTTTTTCCTGAAAACTGTCTGTCCGCTCGACATAAGACATCACAGGCTGTGCCTGGTGGTATCTTAACAGTCTGGGCTACACTGGCTACACTGCTTACTTGCCTAAGTACACATTGTACTTCGAGATGGTACGGGTCTCTCACTTCCAATATTCCCCTCTGGGAATCTAACCTTGCTCCATATAATGCAGCAAAATCCAGACCGAGTATACCATCATCCGCGATGTTCGCCACAGTAGGGGTAAGGATGAAGTCCTTATCTTCCTGTAGACTGAACCTCATACATGTTCTACCGAACGTTTGTATCATGCTACCGTCGGCCGTACGAGCATTTCCTTCCGTTGTGAAAGTTTCATGATTCGTAGGCAAAAGATCGTAGAATCTCTTAGCAATACAGGAGTGGCTAGCACCCGTATCGACAAGAAACTCAGCGGATCTACCACTCACAGATACAACTGCGTACCACCTCCTACCTTTCAAGTAGGTAGGACTACTTGCATACTTAGCAAGTTCCGTCTTAGCGCCGAGGTCAAATCCACATCCCTTTAAGAATTCGAGACAAGGATGACCCGGGGGGAACTGGGCACACCCCACCCTGGCCAACTCATTGGCCGCTCCCTCTGGACTGATATCGGGTTTCCCCTCTGTGTTCTTCTGCCGGTTCTTGACACCTGGTGTACTATCAGTCTCCCCAGCCTCATGAGTAAGGAACTGATCAGGCTCCTTAGCTTCACTGCTGGGCGAAATCGCTAGAGGATTCTTGCCAGTACCGCAAGCTGCGATAGGCTGGCAGTCATGGCAATCACTCACTCTGGGGGTAATCCGGTTGCCATTGTGGACACCCCCTCTCAGTTTTCCTTCTTCACTGAGTCCTCCTTACCCGGATTGCTCCGGTAACGAGTGTTTCTATAAACTGGCTTATCTGCCTCACACTCGGCAGCATAATGCCCAGTTTCCTGACATCGGAAGCATGTCACAACAGTCCTATCAGGCTTAGGCCTCCTAAGATTTTCAGTAATCTTCTTTACCAAATTGTTAACCAGGTCCTCTGATAAAGAAGGACCCGTCGTGGGTTTGGTATCGGGTTGAGTCACAGGAGGTTTAGAAGTGATCACTTTCTCCTTGACGTAACCCGGTTTCTTTCCCCAGTTCCGGTTGTACCGGGGGTTCCCTTGGCCAATGGCCCCAACGTTTTCATCTTCGTCAGGTTCCCCTGATTCGGATGAATCGGTTTCGGGTATTCCCTCCGGGATTATCATTGCTGACATCCGTTGGGGTACCTTCCCGGCAAAGATACGGGCCTTTCGATCATAATGATCTAGGGACTGGAACAAATCTGTCAAAGAGGCATCATTCTTCCAAGCTTCACAGGCTACTGTCCTGTGTTCTTGATTCCGCAATCCTTCAATGAATTGTTTAAACATCTCATCTAGGAAGCATTCATCATCTAGTCTCCATTGAGGTCTGGCTTTATGCAACAGTCGTTGACATTCTAAGCCGAACACTTTGGCAGACTCCTTGGGCTTCTGTGTTCTTTTAGTGAACGTCAGCCAAGGGTCTTCTCCAACTATATTCCCATATAAATATGAAGCAATCTCTATGAGTTCATCATACTTCATATGGGCTGAGAGTCCTGTTATTTGAGAATCTCTCCATTGTTCCACGGCTCCTTTTCCGTCGCCTTCCTTTAACCAGCATACTAAATAAGGCAGAGCTTCCGCTTTACCCCATCCATTGCAGTTAAAGACATCCGCGCAGCCTTGATACTCCTCCTTCCAAGGGTTCTTGGCATTAAAGGGGGTAGGTATCTTAGCTACTCTACGAGCCGGATTCGTGGATCCAGTAAGGGTTAAACCCTTACTCCATTCCATGATCTCCGTATCGTCCAGACCTTGATTGTAACAATCAACACCTAAGTTAGCAATCGCTGCATTAGAATCATGCAGCGCTTGTAACCCTGGAGAAAGAGATACTCGGCGACTGAGTCTCTTTTTCCTTGGAGGATTCGTACCATAAGTACTTCCAAAGCCTCCGGATGGTGGTCCTCCTCCACCTCCTGATCCCCCTGCTCCGTATGGAGGCACCTGTGAAAAGGTGTATCCACTGGTTTGGGGAGCCGGCCCTGGACCATTGGTGGGTTGTGTATTTCCACCAAAGCTAAAGAAACCACTATTGGGATTAGTGTTTCCTCCTGTTCCATACGACTGATTTCCATTATTGAAACCAGTCCCACTGGCAGAGGGTCTGCTCCTGGAACGATCGCTTGAGGGTCCGGATCCTTGATCACATCCGGATTGCCCCCCAGCTGTACTGGAACCTCCGGGTGCTCGTCCGGTTGTTCCTCCGGACGTGTTCCGGGTGTTACCATTGGACGGATTCGTTCCTGTTTGGGACTGATTCCATCCATACTGGGCATACGGGCCATTTGGTCCCCCTAAAGGTGACTGTTGTGGCCATCCGCCGTCAAAGGTGGAGCTTCCTGCCGAGCGGCTTTGTTTAGCTCCACTCGCAGAATTATCCCCTTTATTTCCCGTACCTAGACCAAGAGGTATAGAGGTATTATCTGTAAATCTAACCTGATGACTCTTTACTCCTTCATAACGAGGTACAGTTGTCTCTGTTACCCCGTCATTGCCCCTCAAAGAGAACATCTGGTTACTTGTCGTGTTTAGGGCAATTCCTGAAACAGTGAAGTCTGATTCAAGAGTGCCTACTGCACGACCAGTATCTTCTAGATACTTTGACATCTGGATAGCTTTAGCCTCCAGTTCGGAATAATCATCCATCATTTTAGTCTGTTTAACAGCCAAATCTGTGGATTCGCGTATCAATTGATCTTTGAGTTTTTCATGCTCATCGGTCTGTTTTTGGTACGTTTCCCGAGCATCTTTGAAGGCTGATTCTATTTTCTTCAGCTCTTCTTGATACTTGCCGTAGGCCGATTGAGTTGAATTTAACTCTTGTTTAGTTCTATTCAACTCATCATACGAGGCTCTGTATTCCAGATCCGCCGTATATAGTGCATCACGATACTGTTCGTGCTGGAGTTGAAAATCTTGCTTTTCTTTCTCCATCTGATCCAACAACAATTGTTGTTGGCGTCTACAACTCTGATCGTAATCGAGACGTTCCGATATCAACTGTTTGTTTTCAGTCAGAATCTTGTCTCGGGTTCCGGTCAGTGTAATAAGATCCTTCTGGATCTTCTCGTATTCAGCTCTCATGTCTTCAAGCTCGTCCATTTTGTTCTTTTCGAATCCACATTTTTGGTGTTTAATTCGAGAACTGTATGGAGTTTCAAACATACCTGCACTAGGCTTTGGTACCTCAAATGGTAATTTACCAAATTGAGCAGTACTTTTATGCATTGGTGCAGGTTTCGAAGTACCTCCTGGCATGAATAAGGAGTCTCCAAATTCATCCAGTTCATGATGTAAGTTTCTTCTTACATCTTCTAACCCATCAGGGTAGTGTTCTAGTGGATCCCTCCACTCCGTACCTTGGGGTGGTGACTTGATTTCACCATCCTCCATCGGGGAGTCTAGCTCACGATTTGAGCCATTTCCCCTAACTGGGCTCAGCTCAGTCATTTCTGACTGCGCTTACCCGAAGACCAACTGGTCACGGCACCAGTGTAGTGGTTCGTCTCGTTAAGTTAGATTAAATCATAACGAAGAGAGAGAAAAGTTTCCGGGTAGGCAACCGAGCTTTTATTTCAGAGCTTGCGTTACATACGATCACAGCCTCAGAGGACTACATGCTGCTAGTGCATTCGGTTACCCTTTCGGGTAACAACCTGGTTGAGCAGTGGGTAAACCACTACTGAGGAACCTAGGGCTAGGACCAGCCTTATATAGGGGAAAAGCCCGCGAAACTCAGACCGGCCACGTGACGTGTGGCGGACGAGTGGTAGGCCCCCTGGTGTAGTGGATACGAACCCAGAGGCAGGTGCTGCCACCTGCCATCCGGATTCCCCCACCACACCCGAAGGACCTAGGTCTGAGTCTCACGGGTGCATGAACGTTAAAGTGTAAAATACCATACCCCTACAATTATTTCATTATTTTGATTAATCCATAATTGTTAGGACATAATTAGCATGGGATCGGTATATATGATATATATATATATATATATATATATATATAGAAACTGCACAAATCAAATATGAATTATGATAAACATGACCGTACATATCATATATACATATCTACATCTAAATACAGACAAAATAATACTTTCCTAAATGCCATATTATGGTGTGAAGGACAGTTCATAGCAATAACATTTCCCTCATTTTCTGACTCTCTTGCGGTATCCTTGTTTTGTGTTACAGCCTTGCCACTGACCTTCAAAGATCTAGGTTAGTTCACCATTTGCTGTTTCTCGTTCATAAGAATTCTACTGTTCCTGTAAACAATAGATATCCCATCTAACTTGGCGACTGGTAGGTCCTCAATACAGAACCTTTAGATCCGAGTGATTGCACAGCATTTCTGTGATTTTCCATGCTGTCATTTATTTCATATCATACTCAAGCATACAAACCAGTAATTATCAGCCGACAAGGTATAAAACATCGGCAACATGTTTTCTGCATTATTCTTCACTTGAACAAGCTATGGATGTAGATCACGGTGAGTGTTGAATAGCTACACATACTTACATCATACCAGATAGATTCCCTCACAGAGTCAAGGTGGCAATACTTCCCGGTAAATACTTTGTAACTTGTAACCTACTTGCAACCTCACAACATAATCATGTGAAGACCATTCTTCTTTTAAACAATGTATTATGATGCCACATTGAAAATGCTGCTGCTTCCATATCCATTCATATCATTCATGTCCATTCATATCAGACATTCATTGGACCATAATACTGAGCATTTTGGCTACAAAGTCTTAGTCAATTTAATCAGATTTTTGTTTATCATAGACCTACATTGGTGGAATTGATAGTTTGCATTCATTGGTATGCACTTACTCCTTCCCTTCATTGCCAACAAATCAAATAGAGACGCGATGTTATACTAATAGTTTTTGCAAAGAATCGGAGCTATTCTCACAAAAGCTGGTACAAAAAGAGGCTACATAGTGCCATTTGTTATTATTCCGAAGTAAAAATCGAACGTTGAGGGAGCTCTTTGTTTATGTGGTGATGCTTTTTGTGTGCAATCACAGGCACGTTTTTGTTGTGAAAAGATGTTTTTGTTTACTAAATCAAGTTTATCTAATGTAAACATTACAGACTTTCACTCTGATGAGTCTCTGAAATTCAATATCAGACAGGTTTAATTTTTACAGGACCCTGCAATTTATTGTGAGCTGTTGATAGACTGCTGTATTGTTATTCATATCTTGTAGTGTTGATGTTTACATAGCAGAACACAGTAACTACCCCTACTTGGTCACAGTGGTATTATTTACACTCTGGTCAAACAGAGCCTGTGCAGGCAAAATCTCATATTTACACTTTTGAATCTCATGTTTACAATTTAGGAATATTAACACCCTATACCTTAGACACTGACTGGGTAACATTTTATGAGAATGTAGCCGAAAATCGTGTAGTCGAGCCTCCATTATGAAGCTTCCCAAGAGCCACACCCAAACCGATAGGGATCAAATGAGGTAGCGCTTGTACACAAGGCAATGAATACAGCACGGTATGCTAAATCCACATATATATCTATTCTTGCCCTCAGTAATTAAAAATTCAGTTCTATGTGCGTTTGCCAAATAGTGGAGCGATCTTTGAGTCAAACAGCATCAAAATTTACGGTATACTAGACAGGTTACTTAGGTGATACTGCCGACAACGTATGCAATGATACCTTACAACCAATCAAGACCTAGATCAAATTTAACCACATTACAAATTTTGCAAGCTACACCTCTTTGATATCTGAGCATACCATAGTAGAATATAAAAGCACCCAGGTCAATATGAATTTCAATTAGGCCATGCCTCTGGTGTTTATTCGAGACTGATCTTTATTCTATATCTTGTTTATTGTGTAGTTTCCCTTTTTTGTCGCCACCCATTCATAGACCCGACATTGATACAAGCCAATACGGTATGCACTATTTTCACGCTCATCCTATGAGAAAATGAGTGGAGGCAAATTTAATTGCATTATCATAGGTTTCATGAATGTACTATTTGATCCAAAGACACAAGGGGCCTTTTTCTGTTTTTCAAACGAATTCGTGAGGCAAAGAGTGTTTCTAAATGGAGATTATTTATAATCGTTTATACAGTTTAATTATTGAACAGAAATGGTTTGTAAGTAATCATAAGAATTCTATTTCTATTTGTGCTTTGAGGAGAAGTTCTGGAGTTGATAAATAATCGTTATGCTCATTTTGTGCATTTCTCATTGGAAGTTTAAGATGAGGTCCAAAGGTGGGACTAAGTAAAAAGAATTACGCCATTTATTCACAATTGGAATGGATAAAAATGTTTTTAAATGTATAGACATACTTAACCACTCTTAATGCAACGTTTCATCACTAACTTGATTTGTAAAAGTGACTTATGTTTGATGAATTATAAAAATCGCTTATGTGCTTTATCTCCATAGGAGTAACTGTCTGAATAATCAGAAATGTCACTCATCCATTTCTCATAGAAAGAGTATTGTGGGGATACGATAATCGTTTTGTCCAGTTAGAAACACTTAATTGTGTTCGTTTATGAATACAGAAAAAGGGCCCTGATAAATCAACATGACTAACAAAATCCCATTGTTGTTATCCTAGAATATAATTAACTACAGTACACAAAGAGCACTCACAACGACTTAAAGGCCATCCAAGCACACCTATGTGAATTCCACACATTTGAATTATGAGTACGGATAATTATTAGTATGTACGACCAAGTGCATAGTATGGCAATGCTTCGTTGTACAAGTCAATTCCCAGTTCATGGTTCTTATGAATATCAGAATGCTACTAGCTTTCTGTGAATACCATAAAGAATTGCAACTGTTAGAGCATTTTACTCAAACAAAACGTAAATCTAGTAGGATACTCTGAATACTACTTGACTGTGGTTAGTATTCTAATATCCAAATCACTACATCTTATGTAGTGTCAATGTGTGCTAGAATGTCACCGGAAATGTTCGTGGCACTCATTAAGACCCAGGAGCTTAATTCAAAACATCCTGGGATCACGACCCCAGAGATCTTAGGAATAAATCAGCCTTATCCTATTAAGCGATCTTAAGAGTTGACTGGGTTCACATATCCTAGCCAGCACTAAGATCACATCGATCTTAGCCTCAGCCCTCCTACACTATTCCAAGAAGAACTGACTAGGCACAGGGTAAGAGTCCCAAAATGAAGGAATAGCTGTGGAGTCACTCTTCTTCACAAGAGTGCTTATACCATCGTTCCCCATCCCAATATTGGCTACCAAAGAGCACAGGGTGCAGTTGACCCCCGTACAGTATTCAAGAGTTGTTCCCATGAATGTATGAGTTATGCTTGCCTATTAGAAGCATTGTGCCCTCCCTCCAGGACAAAGAGAGAGAAGGGAAGACTTACCTTACAGTGCACTTAATGCATGAGTAGCCCTAAGAGCCCTCAAGGACACTCAGCAAATGTCCTCCCTCCCCTCTTTATGTATGCAGCAGGCTATTCACTCTTTTGATCAGTAGTGTTCCCTGTAAGTGCTCTTGTACTCAGGTGAAACCATTATGCATTTCTTTCACTAAGATCGCAGTGATCTTAGTGGTGGAAATGGAATAGTGAAGTGATCCCAGGACTAGCTATTCTGGACAGGCCTGCAACCACTGTATTACATAGGGTAGACCAGCCAGGTCTTATGATATGTGCCTACACTAAGATCGCTTGGGTTGGGATCCCAGGATGTTTTGAAGTAAGCTCCAGGATTGATGAGGAGAAAGACACAGTGTAAAAGTTAACATCCAACCTCAGGAGGTTAATTCAAAACATCCTGGGATCGCAACCCCAGCGATCTTAGGAATTATTTTACCTTATCCTATTAAGCGATTTTAAGATTAGACAGCGTTCACATATCCTAGCCAGCACTAAGATCGCATCGATCTTAGCCTCAGCCCTCCTACACTATTCCAAGAAGAACTGACTAGGCACAGGGTAAGAGTCCCAAAATGAAGGAATAGCTGTGGAGTCACTCTTCTTCACAAGAGTGTTTATACCATCGTTCCCCATCCCAATATTGGCTACCAAAGAGCACAGGGTGCAGTTGACCCCCGTACAGTATTCAAGAGTTGTTCCCATGAATGTATGATTTATGCTTGCCTATTAGAAGCATTGTGCCCTCCCTCCAGGACAAAGAGAGAGAAGGGAAGAATTACCTTACAGTGCACTTAATGCATGAGTAGCCCTAAGAGCCCTCAAGGACACTCAGCAAACGTCCTCCCTCCCCTCTTTATGTATGCAGCAGGCTATTCACTCTTTTGATCAGGAGTGTTCCCTGTAAGTGCTCTTGTACTCAGGTGAAACCATTATGCATTTCTTTCACTAAGATCGCAGTGATCTTAGTGGTGGAAATGGAATAGTGAAGTGATCCCAGGACTAGCTATTCTGGACAGGCCTGCAACCACTGCATTACATAGGGTAGACCAGCCAGGTCTTATGATATGTGCCTACACTAAGATCGCTTGGGTTGGGATCCCAGGATGTTTTGAAGTAAGCTCCAGGATTGATGAGGAGAAAGACACAGTGTAAAAGTTAACATCCAACCTCAGGAGGTTAATTCAAAAGATCCTGGGATCTCAACCTCAGCGATCTTAGGAATTATTCTACCTTATTCTATTAAGTGATCTTAAGATTAGACTGTGTTTACATTTCCTAGCCAGCACTAAGATCGCATCGATCTTAGCCTCAGCCCTCCTACACTATTCCAAGAAGTACTGACTGGGCACAGGGGTAAGAGTCCCAAAATAAAGGAATAGCTGTGGAACCACTCTTCTTCACAACAGTGTTTATACCATCGTTCCCCATCCCCATATGGGCTAACAAAAGAGCACAGGGTGCAGTTAACCCCCGTACAGTATTCAAGAGGTGTTCCCATGAATATATGATTTATGCTTGCCTATTAGAAGCATTGTGCCCTCCCCATGCATGACAAAGAGAGGGAAGGGAAGAATTACCTTACAGTGCACTTAACGCATGAGTAGCCCTACACTGCAAACAAGGTGTCTGTTTATACATACCACACTATCTACATGATGTGTGATTCCACCACATCTATGATATTCAAACACTTACAGCTAAACACCATCAGATTCTAAACACTTATCTTGAAAACTACACACCTACTTCTCACACACTTAAACACTTACACACCATAGTGTTTAGGTGTTTGGGTTTAAACACATCCAGTCTCTATGTGTTTAGTCTTAAACATGTATTTGAAACATAAACATCAGGTGTTTAGCCATCTAATAAAAATCATAAGTAGATAAGATAAGTATAATATGTATGAAATGAGTAAAAGGATAGTATCCTTGTTTTTATAGTTGTATATCACCCAGTTTCCCGATGACTCAGTAGTTTTGTATGTATCTAAACACTTCCTAAAGCTAAACACTACAAATCTAAACATTTACTCATGCTGCACATCTTAAAGCTAAACACCTATCAAAACTAAACACTTGTAAAATCAAACACCTGATAGCTAAACATGTTTAAAGTGACAACATGTTTAGCCAAAACATGTGTTTAGAAAAGTGGGACAAAAATGTGTTTAGCTATATGTCTAGATCCTAAACACTGGTGTTTGGTTGCTAAACACCAAATTAACAGTGTAAGAGCCCTCAAGGACACTCAGCAAACATCCTCCATCCCCTCTATATGTATGCAGCAGGCTATTCACTCTTTCGATCAGGAGTGTTCCCTATATGTGCTCTTGTACTCAATAGAAACCACTATGCAATTCTTTCACTAAGATCGCAGTGATCTTAGTGCTGGAAAAGAAATAGTGAAGTGATCCCAGGACTTGCTATTCCTGAGAGGCCTGCAACCACTGCATTAGATAGGATAGACTGGCCAGGTCTTATGATATGTGCCTACACTAAGATCGCTGGGGTTGCGATCCCAGGATGTTTTGAATTAAGCTCCTGCAATAGATAATAATCATCTATACCGCTCACTCCCTATACTATTAAAGTTTCTAATCTCACTTGTTCTCCTTTAATGCCATTCGATTCTATTAAGCTATCCAACTAAGCAGAATCATATCAGATAGCATCAGCTCAGGGAGTTGTAATATAAAGCACTGTTACCATTTCTTAAAGAGGCTTCTGGTGTTATGGCAATGTTCCAAGTGCTGTGCCTACAGCACTATTACTGCCATTCTCCTACATTACTAAGGCTTGAATTGATGATAAAGGTACGTTTGGCAACCCATCTAGGTGAACTATTCTGCCATGTCCAAATGCTAAAGATGGTGAGGGGTTCTATTACAACATCCCCTCCTCCATAATATGAAGCCCACACCATACAAGAAAGAAGCTTTGGATCTAAGCCACATTAATCCATATAGCCACACCATATTTGCTTTTATGTGTTTCTGTCTTAGTGATCTTATGTATTCCCTTCTATCCTATAACACATTGAGCAATGCCTGTCTTTGACCTCTTTGTGCCCTTACTCTCGCATTGTGAGCCATTGGGGATTTTTATATTTGTTGAGTTATCTAAGATCTCATGCAATTAGTCCTGAACACTATCATCCACAGTCAGCGACATCTTAGATAAAGGCATTTTTCATGACATAGAAATCTATAGATAAAGCAGGAAGAATGAAGTTATTTTAGAATATGATCCAGCATCTTCTCATGCCAGTCAAAGTGATGGTATGGACAAGCATTTTGATTTAAATACCTTCTTTTTTCTTATTTCCCTCGAGGGGAATGTACAAGTATTCTGATATTCCAACAACATACTTTGCATCCTCTAAAGAGACAGACACTGGATCTTACTGTATAGGAAGATAGATATGAAGTTGCTTCAGTCTATATCGTCGTGTGATCCAGAGACTATACATAGGTCTGCAGAGCGTTTCCCTATATACAGAGAGGTATGACTCTATAACACAGGGCGTGAGATGCATGCAGAAAGACTGTAAGCATGGCAATGCTCCAGCTGTCATCCCTCTCTATGAGAGTATCCTTGAAGTCTAACCCCTCTTACAACTTGAAACTCAACCTGCCGCTGGCTGACACGAGAGGCAAATCGCATTCCAGAGACAGCAATTGTCAGACAGGAAGGTGGCATGAGCCACTCTACACAGTGTTTGAGTGTAGACGTGTGTAAATCTGAAGAAGGCAGTTGCCTGTGACTACAGCAGCTCTTGTCTGTATACTGGGACCACTGGATCTGAAGTTGGATTGGATGAATAGGATGATAGGGTGTATGGAGGTGTATAGGATGTTGGGGGAGGATGGGATGGGGGCAGCAGTAAGAGCAGCAAACAGGGGGACTGATCATTTGCCTCCAGTTGGTAGACCGACTGGGGCAGTGGTGGGAATGGTGCGGGACGAGCCAGCTGGTTGGAGCTGGGAGGCGGCTTTAATCTAAACACGCCTAATTACCTTTAACATCCCGCCAGCGTTTACTTCATCAGGCCCCGTGCACCAGTCCCCGACCCTTTGTCTGATTCATTACCTACAGGTCAGGTAATTACTGCTCCCGTGAAACGCCCCCTTATCACCATGTCAAGAACCAAACACTCTCTCCATTTCCTCATTTCTATTTACCAACAACAGCCTTTTTCTTCACATCCAGGGATTCCTTCAATGTAATATCTGTGGCTGCTTTATATAAAGCTCTGACAGGATTTGGACGGAACATTTCATTGCTACTATGTCCCACCAAAGTGAACTGGCTGACACCTAGGGTGGGTATTTCTATAGAAATACCACAAAGAGCTCTTTCTGTATAACAGGGGGAAACATGGGAACACATTTCGTAGTCTCGTCATATAGCATTTCGGTGGGTATAGCATGTCATTTATTTCAGAAATAGTGAGATAAAGTGAAAAACTCTCTACATTTGATTTAGATAGTTGTAATCCTTTGAATGCATATCTTGATAGATACATGTGCACAATATGGCTGATTTTGCAATGTCTGGTACATGTTCTTATTCTTATTCATACATGCATCTGCGCATTGTGTTATTTGTTAAGATTCTGTTGTGGAGAAGGGACTTGACACACATATAAATACCACATGTAAATCATAAGCTTTTGGGACCAGATGTACTCATTTTATAGCCTTTAAAAGGGATGATGGCCTTCATGTAAAAATTCATAGCGACCATACAGTTCATTACCATCCCAAGGCCACTGCCATGGGTCTAGTCCAGTCGAATGTCTATCGATCAGTATACCTCCAAGGTTCCACCCAACAATACCAATGACTGAAAGTCATGGGCTGATAAAAAACTATTATTGCAAAGTGATTTTTTCCTTTCTTGGGACCTTGCCTCTGACATAGGTCAGGGATGAACTACATTAGGTAGGTTTAGCAACCACGATATACGTCACCCGTACCTGATTTAACGTAGACGTGCTAGTGTGGTAGGTATGTTGCATGTCTGCGTTATATTGCCTACGTAGTGCTTGCTAAACCTCTCTATAATTGTACCGTATATGTAGACCTCAATTCCCTTTGCCGTTCACATAACATATTATGACTTTGTTTGAGTTTATCGAGATGTACGCGTAAGGTCCCTGGGGCACTTTCTTAGAGCTTTTAATTGACCACGCCTTATGTATCATGAATGTAACCTAACCCAGATAAGGTTAGGATTTATACGGTCCCTAATTAACAATAAAAAAAAACAGCGTAGTGCCTACGCGATTCCAGAAAGTAAGGCCTCACGTGCTTTCAAATCTAGAAGAGGCATCACTTTGTTCCTTAGATTAGATAGAAATCCAGACGGCGTAGCAAAACTTATTCCAAGGCAATGCTCCTTGGAGGCCAAAGTGATTCAAACAATATAACAAAGGAGGGGAAACCTTAACCCAGTTAGGGAAAGTATGCAGCTGTTTGCCAAAGTCTTGCTATCTTTTAGAGATATGCCACCACGCTCCTTAGCGTTGTGCTGATCGCCAACACCGAAAGTCGAAGGCAATTTCTGTTGCAGGCCTTGTATCTGGTGGCCATTTGGCCATCTAGTGTACACCAGAGCTATCCATCCTAAGGGGGTGCTGCAGCCCATGGGCGCCGTGTGGTACAGCAATGCAAGCACTCGGCCAAACGCAATCTGGTTATTCGCGGCCGAAGGTGTCTAAGAGAAAAGTAACCGGATTAACAGGCTCGTTACATACGTCCCAGCCGGAGCGCCCCTTCCTACTGGCATGGCCCCTTCCCCCACCTCCTGCGGCCCCATCCTCTGGAAAGCCACCCACTGCAGGCACCATCCGGAGTGTGATGGACAGGGCGCTAGGGAAGCCACTGCAGAAGCCCACTAGAGAAGTCAGTCCTCCAGTGGCCCTTTCTTCAGTGGGCTGGAAGAGAGTGGGATGGGGAGCGGTGTGCGGGTGGGCCGCGCACTAGGGACGATGTGGGATGGCTGGGCGATTTGGCAATGAGGTTGGGCTGTAAAAGATGGGAAATATGGGTGGGGGAGTTAAGGTTTGAGGTTGACCAGACCCCATGGCCCCACCCCCACTACCTGCCCACTGTCATCACGGTTCCAATCCCGGCTGGCCACGCCATGGAGGCCCTACTGGAGGATCCAGAGGAGTGGCTAACTCCGGGAGGACATTTGAGCGTCTGGACAGCGTCTTTGTGGCCGAGTAGGGTTGTGGGGGGCGGGTATGAAGGATAGGATCCATCTTGTGGCAGGGCCGGGGGGACGAGCTGGTCGGGGCCTGTAAACAACACGGTGTATACAGCCCCATTAGTGTACATGAACCTATAACCGGTCCCAGCTCCAACCTCCCAACCGGCGCCAACCCCACCCAAACCAAATCATCCCCGCCATGCCCAACACATCAAAGTTCTACTATGTACATACCAGGAACTCCCACATGGATAGCCTCTAAATTGCCTAACACTGTCCCTGTATAATGTATGTAATCCTAATGGTATGATTTAAATTTTATCTACTCCCTGCAGGGCCTCTCTTCGCCTATGCATGTACACATATCACAACTTTACCCTCTTGATATAATTGGAAGGTCAAACACATGTATAAAAATGTGCTCGCTCAAGATTTTTTTTCTGTATTTTGAACTTAACCATATACAAACATTCTCTTCAATATGTGATCATCTATGATGCAGTTTTAATTCAACAAAAGCAATTCAGAACATATCCCTGGTTCTCCATATATAATTCACAATGCATACATTGAGCCCTAGGATTCAGGCACACACACAACCCTTTCCTGTGCCACACCCTATCTTCCACTCAGCCAGCTCCTTCCCTCCGCCACCAATCCTACAACACCCACCACCATAACCCCCTCCCTATGGGGCCCCATCTCACAGGCACATATATAAAAAGTTCCCTTATTCCAAGTGGCCTGGCTGAGTGGCTGCCTGCGGTCTGGAACTCTTCACTTTGGCCAATTCCGGAGGCCCAAAACGCTCCCCAGTATAATCATATAGACGGTGATTTGTCTGAACGAAATACCCACATTATTATTCTTTATTGACCTAGCATCCAGAGCCAACCTCCTGTTTTCTATATCAAAGCTGTAATATCCCTCTCCAGATGAAACGCTGGGCATGGCAGAAGAGACACAACTTCTGACAGGCAGTTAGGAAACTGAACCATAAATCCACCCCCGTTATTTACCATCGCTGATACAGGCATGATGGTGAGCTCTTACACGTATTCTCCAACTACATGGTGACTCCATTTTCAAGTAGTAGAGGGAGAAAGGCTAAGATGAATTGTTCACCTTTGTTCATTGAAGGCATAGTGTTAGATCTCCAAAACCCAGGGTCGTCCATAGGGAATAGTGTCACATATATGACGTCAGTGATTATTATTTATCCCTTATTTTATATCCTTAGAATATATACTGTATCCCGTATGTAATGTAGAGGGTCCTTCATTTGTTACATTAGAATAGTTACATAGGAGTCGAGTGTGAAATAATTTCAATCACAAACAGAAAGGATAGGGAGAATCAGAGAGTAGCACCAATTAAAAAGGGTTTTCTTTGCGGGGATAAGCCAGTGTCAATGATTATGAGCACATCCACTGTTTTGTACACACCAGGTTTGTTTTTCAAGTCAGGCTGTCAATTCAGTCCTATTATCAGAAGATAAAACCACCTGCCTTGAACTCTGAAATTGTCAGCCACCCCCTTTAAGAGTTAGCAAGGCACATCATGGCAAACATTTGGCTGTTGTTTTCTGTAGAGTGGTCAGAAGGTCTGTTTCCTGACAACTAACACATCCACATGTGGGACGGAAATTGAAACAGGTACTTTCTGCTGCCAGGAAGGAAACAGAAATGGTGTCACATAATTACAGAGACAGGGCTACCTTGTTGTAAGTGTTGTAATATAGGCGTTTAAATGCCTTATTTTGGTAACAACAGAGTGCCTTAGGTGCTATATTGCAGAAAAGTAAGAACTTATGAGCTCTAGGACAGAAGATTAACGTAGACCTATCAAAATATGTAATCGCAATGGACCGTCAATAGTCAGTAGATATCAGCAGCATGGGAAGCTGATTTTTATCGGAGGGGGGTGAAAATATAGGATTTTGGGACTAAATTGTTTACTGGGTAACGGTACACAGGCAATGTCGCCAAAATGAGTATTGTTTGAGACTCAGCCTGATCCTTGAATGATACTCAGGCAGATCCTGAGTTTGATCCTGGGATGATACTCTGGCTTTGCCTGAGTATCATGCAAGGATCAGGCTGAGTCTCAAACAATACTCATTTTGGCGACATTGCCTGAGTCTGGATCTAGACTCATGTGAGTAAGAATATTTTCTCAGTGTACTCTTTGACTTGGGAATCCTATATTGCTACGGCCGCCGGGCATTCATTTAATTATGCACTAATTTGTTATTCTTAATCTACACGTGTACTAGAACATCTCTGCCAGATTTTGCACTTTAATTTTCAATGCACTTGCCATTTTGCCATTCGGCATTTCGATCCAAAACCGTACAGTGGGCGAGTCAATTGTTGATCAGACATCAAAGATATCCCAGACTCTTGGATCCTTCATAGATTTAAGTCCTAGAGCAGCCAGGAGCATGCCTCGGAGAATCTGAAATGTCACCTGCATGCCCAGAAGTGTGTAGAATCGATGGTGGCTCCATTGAATTCGGTGGTGTTATTCTGAATAGAACTACACAAAGGATATCAGTGTAATTCGGCCTAAGAAGGTTCTTTGCAAGACAGCATTTGCAGTAGTGTATAAACAAGTTCGGTGTCTGATACTATTAGATTTATATAACATATATAGCGCACCTGTGGGGTGTTTCAGAAGCAGGTAATGTTTACAACCGGTCATAAGGAGATATGATAGCAGTTTTAATAGTGATTGTAGGCTTATAACTGCATGTGTTTCTAAAGCATTACCAATTTCTTACTGTGTCTATAACTATATGACTGGCAAGAGATGATAATGGTTGCAGTTGTAAGTTTAGAATCTAACAGTTTTAGAAACAGATATTTAATGTTCATTATCATGTCTGGCTTCTAAAACACCCCACAGAGGGCTCCAATCATTCCGAGGTAACACTGTTGGTACCAGAAAGAGCGGCTTCCATCATACTTATTGAATCTCTTACTCTTACTGAATGAACACAGGAGATGTAAAGGTGTTTCCCAAACCCCTACTGTTGTTATTTGCTTGCTTCTATTCTATATTGGAGATAGAGGGTACTTATTCAATATGGATCTGGCACAAGACTTGACTGACCAATCAATGAGACTACCTTGATCCATACCTGTGGCTTGGTTAACGAGTGATCGATTATTAAAGCGGAGGTAATCCCTACGCTGGATGAGCGGTCAGGTGAGACTGGGTCAGGGGTGTGGCCGAAGTATGGGTGCTTTCTTTAGTCCTTCACCCTCTCCTTACCTCCACCAAACCTCTCCCTACTAATATTTTCACCTTGGCTACATTTGTTCCTTCGCTTCATAGGTTCCTTAGTTCTAAGTATACCCTTGATGCTCCTTTGCTACGCGGGTAATAGTATTGGGACCTGCTACAGAATTATGTTAATCAATATCATCATTATTTAACAGATCCCTGAGGCACAACTCCCTATTCCCGAGAATTATCACCCACGTCTCACCTGTCACCAACACAACACACTCACTTTAAAATTACCTTTCAATGTCTCCCTGCCAATCCCCAGCCACCACCCCCCTCCCGTCATCTTCACACAATCCCATCAGATTTACTCGTTAACTCTATGGGAACTAACTATTTGGATGACAGTAATGACACAGTCCTTGGCTGATTTTTACAACTGATATTCAGCTACAAATGAGAACCGGTTGGAGAAACAGGTAGATGACGTACATCACCTTGTCCCATGAGAACTGCTTTCTCTTTCTCCAGGCTTCTCTATATCTTTTCCTAATCCAGTTTGCTCTCTTCATTCAACCGACCTAGACTCTGTCTATTAATGGTAATGGTGTCTTGGTCCAGCTGGAAAATGGACAGAGGGACTGTGTAGGGACCCATTGAGACTGCATCCTGGGAAATTAGAAGCATTGCAGCTATTGTAGTGGCGTGTATAGTAGGGGCTCGTTACCCTCGCAGTACCAAGGCTACGTTAAGGACGGAATCTGCCATTCCCCCACTGTGATTACAGTTAGACATTGCTTGTTGCACCTTGGAAACTTTCTCCCAGATGAAGGAGATTAAAGTTTAGATTACTCCACTTGATGTCTATTAATTCTTCACGTGGTGGGAATATTTTCCGTCTAAATTGTTATCCATTCTACCTGAAAAAAAATATCAAAATGCGACGACACTTTGCCACTTAGTTGACAGGAAAGAATAAAATCTTATCCTGCTGAAAACCCTATACTCATTACGCCTGTTACTGCCATAGATGGGAAAGAACTTAACCATAATGTAAACACTGGTAGAAATACCTTCACAGACAACATCAGTGAATCTGACAGTCCATATATAGCACCCTTGTTAGCGTGCCTAAGACGGTTAAATTCACTGATTGGAAGGTGGATGCAGTATCGAACCTAGTTCTTTGAAACCTTTGGTGGGGTGGACGTCTCAAGGTAAATGTTGACGCATTGGGGTTAACCTACCCAAATTAAGTACTATACATAGTGGGTTAAAATGATAGTATTTCCAAGATTCTCATTTTATTCAGGAATCTTGAGGTCTGGGGCAATTTCTCTCACCTACCGGGCTACACTGTAAGGAGTTTGTGTTATATAAGAGAAATGTGTCCTGTACATTCACAGGAGAACCTGCAGTAATCTCAAATACAGTAGGCCTTACTGTGTAGCCACAGATTTGCAGCTGTAAATAAATGTGTACAGTAGGTTGACCTGTCTAATTACTCTTATATATACACATATAATGCCCTAGGCCAGCCAATCACCCTGTTATAGGATTGGAATGTGGAGTACATGATCGCCCTACCAAGGGTTTACCTACACTGTAAAAACAGTGTTTATCTTCAAACACTAAAAATGCTAAACATGTTTAGAGGCTACACATCTATGAGATCTAAACTGATTCCAGGTGTACTAAAACATGCTTTCTAAACACAAAACAGCAAAGATGTTGATGTGTTTTGGTGTATAATATTTAAACACCTATGATTATGAGTGTTTAGTCTTTGAACACCAATAAATATGAGTATTTAGTATTTAAACACTCATGATTATAAGTGTTTAGTCTTTAAACACTCATTTCCTGTGTGTTTAACTTTTAAACACATGTTTTCTAAACAAGTGAGCTAAACATGTTTAGGTGTTTAATCCTAAACACATGTGTTTAGGCATTAAACATTTGTAATTTATCCCACCAGATGGCATTACAGTCCATGACAGTATTTTCTCCACACAACTAGAAGTTAACCCATCTTCAAACATGTCAAATTAATATTCAAACCTATTATTTATGGTAATAAGACACACAAACATGTAGTTTGTCCTGCATTGAAAGAATCCTTTGGCAATTTAGTGATAATTGAGGTGCAGAAGAGAAATAGTTTGCTAAGACACCCATTATGTGGAATATAGAATTAGCTAAAGCAGAGGACTCTTGGACATGATACTGTACACTTCCCCTGCCTCTCTCTCCTCCTCTTGAGAGGTAATGTAGTGAGAGGTTTATGCATACTTCCCAAGAAGTGCCATGACTTTTTGTAAACACACTCAGAAACATTATTAAATGATGTGCATATACACAAATGTAAATATAATGTTACAGCAGGAAACACCAGAAGCTGTTCATAGAAATAAACATTTCCCAAGTTAAACACAAGGAAAGCTTTTAAATACGTGTGTAGGGGAACATGACTATGTGAGTCCCCATGCCCGGGTGGCCGACCCACAGGGGCGGGTCACCGGGTAGTCACATGTTCCCTATCGGTATTACACCAATCCAGGCGTAGGTGGAAGGTAGAGAATGTCAGACGGGGAAGTAGCTCAGCGGTAGAGCTTCCGCCTGCAGGCTGTAGAGTCCCGGGTTCGACTCCCGGTTTCTCCAGGACATTTTCCGCCAACCTCTACACTGGTGGAGAAACCAAGTGGTCCTGACCCGCGTAAGGGGGGGGCTGCAGAACTCGCTCCCTCGGTTGGTGTGATACGGCAAGCGCTTCGACCTGCTAGTGCTGGGGTGCCCACAGGACGCCTCAAACTGTGTGTGGCTCAGTGTTGGTTAATTCGGTGGTCGAAGCTGGTTGGGGGCTGTGTAGGGGAACATGACTTTGTGAGTCCCCGTGCCCGGGTGGCCGACCCGCAGGGGCGGGTCACCAGGTAGTCACATGTTCCCTTTCGGTATCACACTGATCCAGGCGTAGGTGGAAGGTAGAGAATGTCAGACGGGGAAGTAGCTCAGCAGTAGAGCTTCCACCTGCAGGCTGGAGGGTCCCGGGTTTGACTCCCGGTTTCTCCAGGACATTTTCCGCCGACCTCTACGCATGCTATATCTAATCACATTGGTATCTAAACACACATTCTCTAAACATGTTAAGATATTAAACACGTTTAGATGGGAAAAAAGTGTCTCAAAATGTGGAACAAGATAGTGTTTTGAAAAGTGTTTAGCTGCTAACCATTGGGCGTTTACAATCTAAACACTGTTTTTACAGTGTAAATAGCCTTACCTTTAGTTTCTCCCAATAGAGGGTAGCAGTATAGCATTTGTTGAGTATGTATATCTTTTTATACCATGGTTATGGCCGATTTGCATATTTTTACGTTCAAGTTTAATGATACAAGGAGTTTATGTATCCAGGCTATGAAAAATGATGTTGACACTGGACCGCGACATACATTGACAGCGAGTTGACTAGTATTTTTTACCATAGCGGACAGCGGGCTGTGCGTCTACGCCATAGTGTCAACATCCCCTGCTGCGCTGCAGTTCACCGTTTGGTGTATAGAGAAAGAACTCCTCTGAGTTGAAGCTGTGGCGAAACAGACCATCATATTTTCGCCATTTTGAGGGAATATAGCCTTAAAATCATCTATTGAAACATGGAAATAATAAGAAGAATGTCTATTATTAGTTCTGTGAACACTAGGAGGAATCACATGCTATGTAAATGGTGGAAATTGAATGTTATTCTCATCGGACTGTGCGGCGTATTGACAAACAGAAATTCAATTTGGCGGAAGCCTTTCTTTGACTCACATAACAATTCATTAATTTTAAAGGTAAATACTTAATACAGAGGTCTATGGTTGAAACCATATGGTATAAAGAGCATATGTAACATTTATTTATGCACTTGTTGATGTTAGCCACTGGATACAATCAACTCGGGCTTCACCCTCATTGATTGTATCCATGGCTAACATCAACGCTTGCATAAATAAATGTTTTTTTATATCCTCTAAATAGTATACACCTCAATCCAATATTGTCTCCAGAGGTTATTAATGAATTGCAACATGACAATAGATTCAATCTAGCATTCTGTACAAATGATAATGTGCAAGGTTATCTGAGAAGAAACTAGAAACAACAGTAATTTGCACAAATGATGCCATAACTATGTCTAAATCTTAAATACAAGTGGCTGGACTCTGAGGTTGAAGTTAACATAGACCTACCTGGCTTTAGGATATATCAGTGCTAAAACTAAATGAACATGAAATGGTTTGGGTCAGATGGTTCTCTACTTCTCTCACCCTCAATAATGGCACTTCCCTGGGATTGGAGACATTTTTGTCTTCATTAGGCATGCATGGTTTATAGTATCAATGCATGCACGGAGTGCACACATAAAAAATAATATGGTGATTATCTCATGGACTTACCTCACTGGTAGAGTATATAGCAGCGTCTTTTGTACCTATAATTATATACAATACATTTCCTGTAGATTAACAGCACCTCTTGCTGTAATTCAACACTCATAGTTTCTTTAAATTTACAGCAAAAGTTGCTGGAACCCTAGGTGCAAGCAAAAGTTTCGGTAAATTTACAGTATATTCTGCTGTTCATTTACAGTAAAACTTGCTGCTCATTTACAGAAAATATTGCTGTTTAATTACAAGACGTTGGTCTGTAAATTTTACAACATATTTTGCTGTTAATTTATGTTTCTGTAGATCTGAATGATCTTGCCGCATGGTCACAGTGGTGTAAAATTACACTAACTCACCTCCTGTATATGAACAGCAAAAGGTATTGGAACCAAAGTTTCCAGGGTTTTTTACTGTAAAATAACCCTGGCTACTACTAACAGTGTAGATTAACATATCCAATGTGTAAGGTATACCACCTGGCCCTAGATTTCTCAATATTTGCGTCGATATCATAGTAATAAATGCCACTTTGATTCAAATGCCTCTATACGAACGATATTCTCGCGTAACCACTGTGATCTGATGAAAATATGTTTTATAGAACTAGTTATGATATAAGGTCAACCATCAAAATTAGGTACAATAAGTATTCCCCCATAAGAAATGTTAAAATACAGGTCCTGAGGATGTTAAATATCGTGGCGGTTGCTCACCGTGAGATAATGTAAAGAAAATCTTTACTTGGAAATCCCAGGGAAATCATAAATTGGCCAGGTGCATTAGCAAGTATCCCTACTTCAGATAATTAAGCGAAGGATTCGAAACCCTGGCCACTTCGCCTCCTGCTCGTGCAATCCATCATGATAGCGAAGGCGTTAGTGTGCCAAGCTTGCAGTCACTGGAGGTGAGCTTGGCACAGGATCTGGGTATCACAGGGTAAAGGACCCCTGTCAGTGCTGGAAAGCTTGGGTCACCCTGCTGTCAATTCGACTTAAGCCTCTCAATGATTGGGACATGGGACTTCTCCATCCAACACCATACAGAAGCCACAACCATTTATCTAAAACACACATGTGTTCTGGAATTTCTTCACAGGCCACATGTAGAATGTCTGCCTTTACGTACTTAGTTGTCTCTTTTTTATCCTAGATAAGGTAACGGCCTTCAGAAATTTGCAGAGTGTAAATGATCCCATTAATGTAGGGCATATCTTCAATAGATCCTGGATATGATCAATAATAGTCTCATGACATTGGAGACCTCTTTCCGTCTAGAAAATGTAGGCTTGGTTGTTTGATTTGCGAAGTATCTGTAATGACAAATGGAGGCATCTCAGTGCCATGACATGTAATTGGTCGACAATAATGTAGGGTAAACACAGCAAACAAATTGATCAAACTTAAGTTCAAACATGATGTTAACATAACCACTAGCTATATGCATGTCAATGTCATTTATCAGGAATTTATCACAGGCCCAAACAACATCAGGGCGCTTATGTAAATTTATCAATCAATGAACTCCCATGGTACATATCGTTCTATCCATCATTTGTTTCTTCACCCTGGCTGACACCAACCCTGAATCACCATTGCAAAACAGTAATGGAGACAAAAACAATGTTTTTGATTTTTCTCATAACACGACAACAATTGATGGGTTTCACCAAGCTTGGTAGAAGAGGCATTTTCCCGGGCATTTTGTAAAAAAAATTAAATGTGATGTGCTTTTATTGTGACTTGCCGAAATAGGCAGTCCATAGGAACAATAAAGTGGATTTATCGTGGCTTGGCAGCTAACCACCATCATCAACATTGGGAATTTCAAAAACAACTGAAGCAATCTCTGAAAGTTATTTCCTGTCAGCTCCCTTCACAGGCAGAGATACATTTTCCAAGATGTCCTTTTCACCACAGCGCGAGGTTCTTATTTTCATCGCAAGTGCCCATTTATTACGTGTGCAATTCTAATTAAAGCTGTCTAATTTTATACTGAATGATGGAATGGGTGGGGCTGATCCTCGGGGCTCATCACTATGTCTATTTATTTAATGTTATCACTTAGGATCAATGCTTACTTGTAAATCATTTCAATATCCAAAATAAAGGAACGATGTCGGTTATACTTTTATGTCATATCCATGTATGTGCATAGTTCACATGTTCTTGGCCTTGGGAAGATTCATGAATATTTCCCTACCTTACTTTATTTCATCCTTGATATACTATTCCTAAACACACGACATTCATAAAGCTCCAAGGTTCTTTTGTATGGTTTGTTGGGTAGATATGGACATTTCCTATTATTCTGTGTAATGGCAAATGACGAACACCAGACTTATGAATTATACCTACTTTGAGGCTGGTGAATCTGAAAATGAGGTTTTCAGTTTTAAGATGTCAAGAGTGTGCCATAGATGCTCAAAATCCCCCTGCTGACAATGCTTTTTCACTCTGTTCACCTATATATACTTTACTCGCTTTAAGTACCTACAGCAACTTTTTTGTCGTGCCTGGCATTTGTATGGCTAATATCAATAGCTGCATATCATATTTCACCCAAAAGTGACTGCTAGGCCCGGATTATTCCGTGGAACCAGTTTTATGTAATATCATTCGATCAGTCTTAGCACACTCCATATGTGTACAGTTTTAGCAGTTTGGGTAGTCCACAACCAAAAGTATAACATGAATTATGCCACTATAGGGGTCAGGATGTACATAATTTCCAAATGGGGTCAATGTCATGTACATTGTGTTATAATATTGCCTCATTCTGGCCTTTACAAGGTCAGCCATCTTAAAAAGACCGGTCAAATGTTAATTTTAACACTGACTTCTGGATCATTTAGAGCAATCCACCATGATGAGTGAGGTTGCATCTAGACATCACTACTTGATTATGGCCGGTAATTGCAGCTATTCTCACACAATCTGACACAAATAAGGACTATGAATACAGTGTCATTTGCCATTAATGCCATGTGGGATGTTGAGCAAGTTATTTGTTTATCTGGGAATGTATTTGTTTGTCTGAGGATATCACTTTAAATCATAGGTATTTGGAGAGAAAATCATTTGTGATCTGGAAATCAAACCTGTTGGATATTTTTAAGAATTCTGTGATTCCAATGGTTGCTGACATGCACAAGGGTATTTTCATTGAACGAAATTTTCATGCAAAAATAATCTATGTTTTTAAATACCTGTACCACAGATTGAAATTGGCAGTGTTTTTGTCAGGAAACCATACAGAACTATTGCCTTGTTTACATTTCAGATAGGATATTCTCCTGTTGTAAATGATAATCCCAAATGTATTTGATATTATTTATTGACATTTACAGTGTATAGCATATTATAAGGAAATAAACTCTGGGTTTATGTAAACAAACAAGTTTGCACTTTGTGAAAGTGACTATTGAAATATTTCCAATTTATAAATGTCAACAGTCTGTACCTTAAGCGTTGTGTCCACAGGGCGACAAAATTGATAGACGACATAATTCCCGATGACAAAAGCACTTTTGTTGTCCATTCCCGATGACAAAACAACGTTGTCGTCCATTATGACAACAAAAATCAAACATTTTAGATATAATCATTGGAAATGGATGACAAAAGTGCTTTTTTCATCAGAAATTTTGTTGTCCACCAATTTTGTCGCCCTGTGGACACACAGCTTAAGACATTGTCTAGACTACCTTTTGTGAGAAATCGCTGAGGGGATCCTTAGCTAACATAAATGCAAGATGTCCTTGAAGTTCCATTTTTTGCATCCAACCTCAAATTTCCCCCTTCAAAAAGACTGTGGCCTTGAAAGTGATGAACATGGAGACAGATTCCTACAGGACATCCCAGAGATAAGAAGACTCTGCAAGCAGAATACTGATTGGATCTGAACTGGGATGAATTCAACATTGTGTATAAGAGACAGGCAAAGCAGTTCCTAAGCTTATTTACTACTTTTACTGCATGAAGATCGCACCCAGCAAATTGTCGTCATCTGTTGCCATGATTGGTCATCAATGGTGACTCCTTTTTGAGTGATAACTCATTCCTTCATCTTTTGCCACTGTGTGTTAGACTCACGTGGCATAGCAATTGCTATTCCTGGTGATCTTGTGCTATAACGACGCCATGTTCGTTCTAGCGACATGTGTGAGCCACTTCACACAGGTTGATGAGGACTCACGACAATTTGCTGGGCAGGGTCAAAGATATATGCATAATCATTAGATAATGGGTTCGGTAATAGTAATCAAAGATAAATAAAATACGTTTGATGTAAATTATAGTGTTTGCACACTTTGTACTTATATGACTGGCTGCCGAGAAGGAAAATTGACATTTTTGTCCCCTCTGAACAGATTGTCACCTGCTTCTCGCATGGGATCAGTGCCATAGCAATACCATTGCAAATGAGATCAGTCACTGATGCTAGATGCACTTGATCTCATCAATGTCAACCCAAACAAAAACACAGAAATGATGGCCGTCAGTCACTGATAGACGGCGTAGGGACGGTATCATTAGCCCTTTAATTGTTTCTAGTTCTATTAGAGCTTGGATTATGATTAATGGTTCACTATTTATCCCTAATCGTTTTAATTTCACTATCACTGCACACGGGCGGCCAACTCCAGCTGCCAGCTGGCCGCCATCACTGCATGTGACGTCATGACCTCATTTTCTGAAAATGAGGCTCGCTGAGATCATTGTGCATCTAGCATCAGTGACTGATCTCATTTGCAATGGTATCACTATGGCACTGATCCCACGCCAGAAGCGGGTGACAATGTGTTCAGAGGGGTGCATTTTTTTTGGCTTCTATCTCAAAACCAGCGCAAAAAAAAAACAGAAGTTATTTTTTTTCATTCCCCAGGTCATTATACACGGGAATATAATTTTATAAATGGGGCGGTCACCAGAAACCATCGTATTTCAGATTGTTGTCAGAGGAAGAGACCGAGTCTTAATATAACAAGAATTGACCAGGCATTGCTTTCAAAAAGCGAACGGCGCTTGGAATGGAAAATGTTTTACGGAAATATGCCGACCGGGTATACCTAGTATATAATTCAAATATAAGGCATATATGTATTGTGTGGCCTTCCATATTTTACTTCTGGTGGAAATTCAAACGATGCGCATGAATATCCTCTGGGGCTGCCTTTGGAGCGTGGTGATGGAGGGACCTAAGTTTCGTCACCACCTCACCCCAAGATGCCAAGTGTATTTATACGCCTGACAAAGGTCGGCGTCTGGCAGGCCCACCAGGGGAAGGTAGCTCGGCGTTGTCATGGTGATTCATATAGTCCCAGTTCCGGGGAGATTCCGGTTGTTAGGGAGCGGCCTAACATATGGCGAGATATATGCTCCGACGGGGACGGAATTCGGCGCTGTTCGCGCGCCGCGCCTGCGCGATGAGGAATGACCTTTGCCCCCGGACGCAGGCGGCCCGGGAGGAATGTCTCACCCGGCTGGAGGCGCTCCAATCCGTATGAGCGCGCATGGCGATCAATCGGCCGATTGAATTTCAGCGCGTTCCACTCCAATTCGTCATGATTAGCTTAGGAGCCGGAAAACGGCCAGTTGTTACACGGTCCGCAACAGGCATTTCCTTCCTCCTCGTCCGGTGGGCCGACAAGGATTCCCGTCCGTACAACTTCGGATCCGGAAAATTTTAACCTATGTGCATTGGCATGCAGTGTTGATTGGGCTGAAGGGAGCGGTCAGTCCCCCAGGGGCACAATGTTTGGAGGATTATCTCCTATCCCCACCCCCATATTGGGCGCACGCGCGCCCCTGGTGTAGCATCGCCGTCACCGGAAGTTCCTCTTGGGACGGGTGCATATATTTCACCTGTCTCTGTAGGGACGGGTATCTGCAGGCAGACTGAGTAGGCCTACCACCATCGGGCCGCTAGGGGCGCCACCTATGCGGCATCTGGTGGCGCGGCACCAAATGCCAGACTGGGTGTTTCCTGCGGCTAATTAACGAGTCCATAATCACACCAAAGCCCATCGGGAGGCTGCAAACTCCAGCTCACACTGAGCCTCTTCTGCCTTGTTGGTAACCTTACTAAAGCCCCTTGTAGCATGTCCTTGTGATTTTGTTCTGCAATGGGCTTTGGGTTTAAGGGGATGGGCATCAAAGCTTCTGATTCCCTTTTCTTTACGGGCTTGCCGTTTATCTTAGTAAAATATTACATTATAACTAGAGTGGTAACTCTAGTCGAAGACATCCTTGTGCTTTCTCTTTCACTGACTAAGGATTTGGGAGTAAAATCCAGAGAAAGGTAAGCCTTACACCGAAACACCATGGGAAATTCGCCAGTAGTGACGAAATAAACTTATACCACCACGCCAATAATGTTGAACTAGCCACACAATGCATGACCAACTTTGCAGTGAAAGATGCGTAACGGTATAGGTGATACAGTTAACTGAACTTTGATGCACTTAAATCTATAAACTTAATGATTTTTAGAGTTAGCAGTTGAGTATTTGAAAAGTGTGGTCACTGGCATTAGAAGTGTTGGATGCTAATGTTTTTACACTTACCAGTAGATCAGTTTAACAAGAGCTCTTTAAGGATCATTCATTATGCATGTTTGAAGCGTGGCCTTTCAACGATGTCATTTACATATACCCTACATGTTTTCTTCTTGTACCCATTTGCAGTACATCCTCTATGTGCATGTTGCTTTCTCAAGACAAGGTTTCGCATCTTTAGCATGCACATTCACGTGAATATTGGTCAATATTGTAGGTCATTGCATTTCAATACCGAGTTAATCAGGTTTCAGAATACAGTACGCCTGAGGATGAATACGATTCACCTTGGCTCTAAAATCACTAAAATGATATATAGCTGCTCTCTAAGCTATACACATCAATATTACACCAAAAGTGTTTAGTGTACCGATTATGGTATTGTCCAGGTACAATACGGCATGCAGAGGAAGATGTTATATTTTTTTCTCTTCTGATTGTCTGCTCCATTCTGTGGTGAAAATTAATACTTGGGAAAATAGGAAGGGGCAGAGCTATTTTGATTCACCTTCATATAATCAGTTCCCTCAGCAAATAACGTAATGAATATACGCGTCAAACATTTTGTTACCTTGATTTGGACATGCAAGCACTTGCATAGACCTATATAATTATACTCTTTACAATATTATGTCCCTCTGGATTAAATGGATATCAGTATACGCAACATCCAAGCAGACCTGGGGATCACTTCTCAGACACGACACTGTAAAAAAATGTGTTTATATCCTAAACACATTTCTAAACACTTTCTTGCAAAAACTTTTTAAACATTTAATCCCAAACACTTTCGCTAGAGTTTTTAGGATTGCCAGGTGTTTAGTGTTCATCACAGAAAGTGTTGATATGTCAAATGTGTTTAGTAATTATAAGGTGTGTAGATACTAAGGAAAATCAGTGTTTAGATAGATATGTTTAGACTGTTAAGTGTTTATATCAATAATGTGTTCAGGACTATAGGATGTCTTTCACCAGGTTTGGATGTTGGATCAATGTTGAAGGCTGGTTTATTCATGTTTATCATCCAGTCATCAACATTGATTCAATGTTCTATGCCTACAAGTCCTGAGATTAAGTCAAAACAAGTCTAAAGCACTTAAAGCAGGACAGAGTTATCTTGACCAGGTTGTATGTATTAATCCTAGGAGTGTCATCGATACCCTCCAAATCGATACATCATCATTTACAAAACATCGATAATTGCATCGATAAAAAAATATATCGATACATCCTATCTTCCTCCTGAGAGTACAGGAGTAGACCTTTCAAAAACTGAAAGAATTTTGTAAAAAGTCTTACTAGAACCAGAGTTATTGAGCAAAATGCCTGGTGATATGAAAATATCAAGTGTAAAAATATCTAATGACATTAAAGATTATTTTTAATTGCTCCACTCTTTCACCGAAGAGAGGGAGTGTTCAAATGGCTCAAACTTTTCTTCTAATTGGAGTACTTGAAAATTTCTTTCACTGGTCAAAGGTCCAGATCAAGGCCATTTCGGCCTTTTTCATGATAGTCGATATAATTGAGATATCAAGATAAAAAGAGTGATAATCAAAATCGAAGTAAATTGGATGTCAATGACACTCCTAATTAATCCCTACCACCACAGAATGGGTGTTTACCATGGGTCCCATTGAAATTGCGGTAATGGGAGGGTAAATTTGTAAACATTTCTTTTACATAGAGATGAAGTGCTAATGCTATGTCCTATCAAGTTGTTGTGTATTATCATTACTATACTCAATTCAGACATTTGTGTCTATTAGAATATTATGTTTGTACAATTATGAGCATCCCCTGCCACCTAGTGAGTTGGATTGGAACTAAACATTTAAACACTTGTGTTTTATGTCTAAACACTTGATGCCAATGTGTTTAAATTCTAAACACATCATGAATAGCTAAACACTTTTTCTTGAAATGTGTTTAAGTGTTTAGAAAAAATGTGTAAATGCTGATATGTGATTATTCTAATGAAAGTGTTTAGCAAAAACAGGTGTTTAGCAGGAAAAGTGTTTAAGGGCTAAACACATTTTTTAAAGTGTACCGTAGAGTTTGTATGGGGCTGGCCCATCGTTAGTGTTTGAGAAATACCATGTTAATGGAGCACCAACTTGTTCCTCGTCAGTAACAACACAGGAGACCAATTCGCCTCTGTTTTAGATTCTTTTCAGTTTGTTTTTGTTTCTGGCTTTACCTTTACCTTTTTGTCCATGCATGTTTTGTGAGTTTGTAGCTTGCTAGCGGGAGGGCTGGTGGGGGGACAGGGCCTGCTCACCTTAAACACCCTGAGGCTGTGCCACCTTCATTTCCCAGTAGACTCATCAAATGGCTTCAGTAGTCAAATCTCATGAAAAGACGAGAAAATGCGGGTGTGGCCTTGGTTTCTGATGAGAGTTAAAGGTGGCGCCATCATGTAGATGGACGCTGAAGGGCCCTTTGTTAACAAGGACGTGTTATCGATAGCGATAAAAAAGAATTTGCCTGGACGATTGTGACATAAGGATAAGAGGGTGGTTATTTCTTAATATGGGGGGTGGGTGGAATTCATTGGGAAGGGGGTGGGGGTTCAGAACCCTTAAAGGCCCACCTCTAAAAATATCATGAGTTTTCTGGGGCCCTGGGGAAGCGAAAAAATGTCATGGTCTTTTTACAACAATCCTAGAAATATACGACTATTTACAAAATATGGGTTCACAGAGAAAAAAAACACATTCATAAAGGGAGTCTGAGGTATATAAAGGGAGTCGGTGCTTTGCTGACTCCCTTTTTGGGGTTATCTGATTCCCTTTTAATTCAGAGTCACAGGACCCTGACTTCCTTTTAGTCTAAGGGAGTCGAGAAAGAAGAAGGGAGTCACGGGTGACCTGGACTCCCCAAGGGAGTCAGTGTCTGCCAGGGGAGCCAAGCAGTTGATAAGCACTAGGCCAGGGGAGCCAAGCAGTTGGTATGCACTAGGTTGAAGCACTATCTCCATAGAGGATTTATCTGGATGCACTAATATTTATTTTGATTGGAATATGCAACAATGACATCTATATTATCATAGAATCAATTCATACCCTCAAAATAACATACAGTAGAATAACACAAATCAGTTGATATATGAGCAATTTAATTACATTCAATTTCAAGTGTTAGACACGAATTCTGTACAGATATCAGAGAGCTAAATGCATAAGTAGTACCTTCTGTTCCCCTTCTGCACGGATAAGAAAATTTCCACTCCCTGTATCCCCTGTCCAAAATACAAATACCGTTTACTCCAGTTCTGTCAGTGGTGAGAGGGTATATGCCGACATTAATAAGAGTAATGTGGAGGGTGTTTATTATGAAGGCGGTCAGATCACCATTATGTCAGAGATCTCTTGTTTTGGCGACAACTGGTCCAACATTATGCAGGCCCCTGTCACCAATTACTGTCAGGGTACGTCACTAACGTGTTGGCGGGGGTGGACAGCCCTAGGAAACCCCATTCCCTAGGGTTAAACAGGACATTATTCAGCAAGTGGTTTTCTGTACTGATACAAAGCAGGGTTCATATAATCATACAAATTTATCCCGAGAGGGGTCAAAAACGTACACCCTAAATCCCTTTCCACACTGCAAAAATGGTGTTTAGATTTTAAACATGTTTAGGTCTAAACACGTTTAAAACCTAAACATATAGGTCAGTTAGGTGTCTCATCGACTACACATTTAGGAAATGAACACTTTTATTCTAACTACATAAACATTTACGCTAAACATGTTTAGATGTTTAGAGTTGAGACAGTTGAATAATAGGTGTTTAGATTTAAACATCAATATGTTTAGATACTTAGATGTTGAATCCACACCAGATAGCAGCACTACCTTTGACTAGACTATCTGCACACAATTATAATCAATTGTTGTGACAAATATCCCCAAATCCCATGTTTACCATGGTTTCATTTCATAGAATGTCATGTAAATTGGAAAAGGGCAATAGAAAATTGACTAGATTCACCTCATGCCACCATCATTACCATAAAATAATCAATAAACTCCATGACTGACACCTATTTGATGTTATTCTGGAATACATAAGGCAATGTCCTTCCTGCTAAGCTGTTGTACCTTCTCAAGTCTCTCTTTCTGATGCAGTGTGTAATAAATGTACACGTATATAGCTGTGGCTGACATCTTTGGAGACTTTGGCAAGTAAATACCTGCTGATGTCCCCCCCCCTCAGTAAATGACAAAACAAACAAAATATATCTCTGTTTTTTAATGCATACATGTCTGCAAACCTTAACTCTCCATCAAATCATTTAAACATCTAAACACAAAAATTCATAAACGCCTAAACACAAAAATTTATATATCCAAACACAAAGTTTTAACCTAAACACCTACATTTCTAAACACTTAAGCTAAGCACATTGTTTGGCTAAACATGTTTAGGAAATTAATGTGATTACAAAAACGTTGCAAGAATATGTTTAGAATTGTGTTTAGGATCTAAACACCATTTTTGCAGTGCACGCTTTGGTTTCTTATTATCATATACAATGTCCTCCTGAATCAGAATATTCACCAACTAGCAGTTAAAAACCTAAACATAAGTTAAATCCGAGGTTTTGTCAGTAGACCGTTATAGGTATTGTACTTATCATATTTATTTTTCACCTTGACTCTACCATGTAACCTAGTGTCCGAGTCTACCCACAAGCCAAACCATACCAAAGACCAAAGGCTGGCGGTGTCAACTGCACTCAGTGACCCCGCCTCCTCCCACTGGAGGATACGCCATCCATCACAAGCAGCTCGCTGCATGCTGGAAATTCCTAGCAGACAATGTTTAGACCAACTCCTCCTGCAGGAGGACATGCCCATTGATCATGAGCAGCTCACAGCATACCGGGAATTCCCAGCAGCTATATTTAGAACCATACTGAACTCTGTGAACCCCAGTGCTATGTTTGGGATCCCCCCTACATACCTGCACTGGAGTTCCCCAGTTACTATATTTAGCTCACCTGATACTATTTTTAGGATGAGCTGGGTGAGCAGCTCCTACTACAAATACCTGTGGAGGGAGCAGCTCACTCATCTTTCCACCTTCATACTTCATACCTCACACACTCACGTGAGACCAAGGCCCTTGGCTCAAGGGCTAGGTTTGGACACTGTTGGGCACCTTTATACTGTATCACCATCTATACCTCGTGGACTTCTATGAATAAAGTGGATATCAAACTGGATTCCTGATTCGTCTGTATTCATCCTTATTCATCATTTACGGACTCGTTGACAGTTTATGTACTAGACCCCGAAAAAGGTTAATATGTTTCCAGTAACATAATTAAGAGACCTAAGGTTGGTAGGTCGGACTTTTTTTCTATTTTTTATTTTCGTTTAGAAATGTATGGGAATCAGATTTATCTGATTCTTCAATTTCACGGTAAGACTATTGAAAACATATGACAAATATGAAAACTATGCAAACAATATGCCTAATGAAGCTGTTAACTGTACACCCAAATTTCATATTCATGAAAAAGTAATGAAAAAAAATCTTAAAAATACGAAAAAGAATTCTCAAAGATTCTCTTAAACTTTCAAAATAAAAAAGTGGAGGGTCTGCCCTGTTTTGCTAGGGTCAATACAAACCTTTTTTTTTATTTGGCCTTACCGCTTTCTGCAACAGCGGGGTTAATACCGAGCATTGCATACGTGTACACATGAGCTAAAAGGGAAGATACCTGGTCGAACAGGCTTGGATCAAGTGTACTCAACACGCCGAATAATGTAGATCCCTTTAGTCACGGCTACTCAATCGTTGATGCTTAAGTTACGTGTACTCTTTTCCTTTCAGATTCACCTTGTTGCTGTGTGAAGCTATGGTGGCATGCATCCCCCAGCCAGATTTGCATTGTCAGCATCAAGATTCTGATTACAGTCATGGAAATTTCCAAAATGAATTAAGAGGGTTGTGGTACATTTATATGCAATAGTGTTTAGTAATATAGCGTATAGAATTTGTGCATCCATGTGTCCCAACACGAACGCAGAGCAAACACACATTTTTCACTGACGGTATTATAATGAATGTTTGATTGCAGCTACAATTGAGACGATGGAGGGATCAATACATGTATTAATTAAGAAAGTTTAGGATGTAAACGGAAACCATCGACAGGTAATTGATAACTTTGTCTTTGTTTTTTTTTTCATGTTTTCCTGTGTGCATAAAAGGATATGGTTCATGTCTCAAACTTACATTGATACAAGTATCCCCATATTTGGTTCTAGTTTGCCCATGGAGGGATTTATTGAGTAGAGGTGCTGTGTGTATCAGGTTTCATGGGGAGGTCGAAATTGACAATACTCATTATCGTCCTCTTCTATGAGTTATCCAAGCATTCAGTGGTGTCTTTTTACGACTGACTCTCGTATTTTGATATCAAGTGTACATTCTTATTGATTAAAAAGAGGGGACAAAAAAGTTAAGTGGCCAATCTCAAAATACTCCATGCATATGATCTTTATGATATTCAATATGAATAACCTAAAGTATTCCATAGTGATGAACGTAAAATACTCTGACTAATAAACATTCCCCATACCATTATAAAGAGACACATTTAGAACATGATGTACCTTGAATATCCGACCATGGCTTCATATCGTGCTGGAGAAGCTTTGAGACTTAAGTCGCCATTATATTCCGTCTAGAACTGGTTGAAGTGCTTCCTGTCAAAAACATTAAGGTTCGTGTGTCGGAAACCAAAAGTACGCGCGCAGAGGGCCAGGGGACGGGAGCATGTATGTGTCACTTAGCACAAATATAGATAAACGTCGGCGGGGCGCGGCAATGAGACCACAGGGAGGGGTGCACCCAGGCAAGCCTTGGATCGATACTTGTAGACAAAAGCTGGAGACGCCAGCCAAGGCTTGCCTCCCGACCCCACCTGACACTGGGGGCGTGGGTGTCGCCGCCTAGTGGTGGTAAAGCATCATCACGTGCTGAGTCTCGTTACCACAAACCTGCCAAGTCCGCCTCTGGTATTTTATGAATTCCTTGATCTGTAGGTGCCATAATGTCAGAAGGCCTATAACTGCAGGCTTGCAGAAGGCATGTGCATCCTCAGAGGTGTACATTTGACTTTAATCATGTGTCTGTATAGATCGATGCAAAGCAAGTCAAGGGGGAAAATGCAAAGCAAAGTATTACATCCAACCCCTCGAAGCTTTTTCGTCTCCTTTTTTTCCTTATTGCATTCGAATCCGCCAGATTCAGGCACACCACCAGAGAAAAAAACGGCTCCTAAATTGGACCACCCTTGTTTCTCCAAGTGGCAGTAACAGGAACTAGGTCGCAATGCTGCCATTTCTTATGCCATATCACTAAATTTCCCGATAACTTAAAAAAAACAACATAATTTTGGCTAATTTTATGGACATTCCTAAACACAATGTTGTCCCACTTTTTGGAACATGTTAGACCCTAAACATGTTCATAATTGAAGGTGTTTAGACAGAAAGTGATGTTTAGAAAAAGCTAGTGTTTAGGCTCTGGTGTATTTAGATTATCATTGTGTTTAGACACAATGTGTTTAGATGTTTTGCTTTTATTCAGGGCTAGGGGAAACATCACTTAGAAGTAATCTAATAGAGCATTTCATCCTTCCAGAATGTAGATAGTAATCCATTGTAGTTGGTGATTCTGTGGTTGGGGATTCATCTCACCAAATGGAACCTGAAAATAGAGAAGACATTAGTTTTAAGTGGTGATGGATTTTGCTTTATAAATTAAGAACAAAGTCAATTATATTTATATCAATGAGAACAATTTCAACTTATTGGCTTAGGAGGTTTCTAGATAGAATTATAAGAGAAACTTACCTACTTTGTAACAGTTCCTATGTATAGAAAACTCCAAGTCCAGTAGGCCTATATGACAGTTTCCCCTTCCTGTCTCTGTGGTGGACTACCTAAGACTGACAGCATATGTATAGATGGGGACTAACTTGATAGTCTGTATGTAATTTGATACCAAAGTATAGAGATGTCACCATAAGTTAGCCTGTTCCCAATGGGATTAATCACCACATGTCTAAAGAAGTGACACCTATCTCTCTCCAAGAGATTGGTTGCCTAGGTTACCACTGAGGTGGGATTAAGTGTCAGGGGTTAAGAGGGTTCCTCTAAACACTATGGTGTTTAGAGACTGGAAAATGTCCAATGTTGTGTTTACGACCTCCATGTGTTTAGGTTTTAAACACAAAAAAATGTCATGTGATTAGAAATTGAGCACAATATCACCCTCAACATGTTTGATTCTAAACACCTTCATGAGAGTGTAGTTTTCTAAATGTAACCTATTACTTACTCCAGTACAGACCATATTCACATGATGGAAATAACAAGAGGATATGTAATATCATACGTTAAAAGTTTCCTAGTTTTATATATTTTTTTCAATATAAGGAAATATCATGATAGGGAATAATAATGCACACTGGTCCAATTTAGGATACCAATTGGTCCAATTTAGGCGCCTGGTTCCCTAAGACCTAAAAGAAATTGTAAGTTTCCGCTAACATGCTCCAAAAAGTTTTAATTTTTTTTTACTGAGGCATAATATTTTGGTCAAAATGTTGAATCTTTATTACTAATAATCCTCACAGATAATGTATGTAATCCATCATACCAGTCAATTCATAGAAAGCTTGACTTAAAATCTTCGAATCTTCAGTTGGACACAAAGAAAATCTAAAAAATATTAAAAATATAAAAGATATGAAAAATTCTGAGAAAAAAAAATAAAAATTTATGAAAATTTCCTTCAAAAATTCTGAGGTCGGCCCTCTTTGGCTAAGGTAGGTCGGGTGACCGGAAACCAAACTTCGTTTTTTGCCTAAATTGGACCATTTGGCTTTCAATTTTAATTGCTCACCCTGACTGGAGAAATTCAAATTCCTAGATTTTATGCTAGCACCAGAAAACTATAAGGTACCCTCACCAAGTGTATAGAGTTTATCCGGGTTGTATTATTGACCAATCAGATAAGTGCCTGTATTCACTGCAGAATTATTTGGGTGTATTATGTAATACCTGGTACCCATCATGCTGGTTGTTATCAGTGCTTATCTGGCCCATTGCTGGATCAAGCAATGGCGGACCCACTAAGCCTTAGTACTGAGCCCTATAAATTTTACATTCAAATTCATAGAAATAGTCTTACTTAAATTCTATTAATCTGCCCCTGACTGTGAATCTGGTGGATGTTGTATGATGTTATCACTAATAATAATACAACAACTGGATAGATTTATATTGATAGAGTAGATGTATCTACTAGATGTAGACTATTATACAAGAAATATGACAATAGCCACACACATACTCCCGGGCACATACCCTTCCTGCATCCAGGAGGACGCTGTCCCCACCATGTACTATCCCACCATGATGACGATAATGGCACAAGTGCGCCATCTGAGATTGGAGGTGGAAACTAGAATTGTTCGGCGTCCATCTTACCTGTCCCATTAAAATGAACACTCGTGCCTCTTCGTGCTACTTTGATCTTTGTAACTATGATAGAGTGAGAGCGTGATATGAAGGGAAACGAGTCAAAATGAAGAGTGGCGTCTCTCTTTTATTTAATTGCATGCTTACGTGATGGGTAATACTACAAGCTTTGAATATGGTCTATAGGAGGTAACTCAGATAACAATTTTTTTACTTGTCATTGTATGTATGCCCCCGCCTGCCCTCACCTTAAAGAAAGGAAAACATGAGGTAAGAGAGATAAAGAAAGACACACATATTGGGGTCAGTTCTCTCATTTTGACGTTACATATAATAAGGGGCTCGTAAACGCCACCATACTCAATTTGGGAGTGAAAGCATCATACCAGCGTCTGGCAAATCGAAATGCTATTGTAAGAAAATGTCTCTTTAATGTGAGTGCCCCTTGTCAACTGCTACCTGTGGAATAGGATCTGTCCACTGATTTATTAATCAGAAATCAATGTACAATGTATGTAGTGCACATAGCAAGGGTACTACTGACCGTCCTCTTCTGAACCCCGGCCCTATACTACAAGAAAGTTCCTTTGTGGACATGAAGCTACACCATAGAACAGGAGGGGTCATCGTCCGGGATGCCACACTCATCCCTCTGTACTGGATGCCCATGCAGGGTGCCAGAGAGAGTGGCCCACTGCCATCTCCTCACCTGCTGCTCACCTGTGGCCCCACTTACCTGCCCTCTACGGGGAACTACAAGTACTGATATTGTAATATCCGTTGGTTCTAGTGCCAGGTTAGGTTACTGTAACTGGGACGCCATCTTGTGGGTTAATGAGCCTGGAATGGACACAAAGGACTGAAGTGGCCAAGGTTTGAATCCACATCTCTATTCCCACTTAGCGGATTCCTTAGTGGGCTGACCCCTGCTGAAGCTGATACCTTGCGAGATAAGGACTGATAACAGCGAGCTGATGGGTACCAGGTATAACGTAATGCACCCTGAAAAGTCGGCACTGAATGAAAGGAATTTTCTCATTGGTCAATATTATATTCCGCTAGGTTCCTATAGACCTAGCTGCTTATTCAAACATTGCTCGGGAAGGCACCTAAAAAGTAGGACCCAGTGGCGGATTTAGAGGGGGGCGCGGGGGCGCCCTCCCCTTCCCCAGTACTTAATAGTTAATTAGATATTTTGGACCCCAAAATTGCTCAAAAATAGGGGCTGTGCCCCCTCCTATAAGGCCGCGCCCCCTCCTTTTCCAAATCCTGGATCCGCCACTGGGACCAATATATACAAGGCCACTGCCAGGCACCAGGGCCAAGTATCTGAGCCCAACCAAGCTTTTTATCTGTTTTTATCTAAGGGTTCCCTGGTAGCTGAGACTACCTACTGTAGTATCAAGGACGCTGATCTGTGTTCTGAGAAGGGGAGTAGTGGGGGAGGGGGCGGTTCAGGCTATTTATAGAAAACGCATTTAACACTTTCTTTTTTGTAAAATGGATGAAGGGGATCTAGAGTAATTCAGTGCTGAAGGAAATATGATTCTACCATCATTGGTTGATTTTTTATTGAATATTCTGTGAAAAAAAAAGCCCTTTGAGCCATAGTAAGGGATTCATGCTTCTGGTCAAGATTCTGGAGGTCTGGGGTAGACACAAGCACCTGTGTGTACACACTGAGGCACTGTACTCCCCTGACCTGCCTGCCCACCACACCTTCATAGCATGCATTCAGTGGGCTATGTTGTCCCAACTCTGGGTATATATACACACAGTGCAGTAGCTTTGGAAAAATAGTGGTTTGGATATTTGTTCATAACGCTGACTTAATCTTTTCGGAATATTTCCTTTTTTCTACAGACAGCACAAAATGAATAAAGGAAGCGAATGTACTTACCCACGCATTCAATTTCATTTATTTGCATGGTGTTTGGCTCCATTCTTTAACAATTCTCTCTCTAATTCTGGTGCTACTGGTCAGATCAGAAGGTGGGATATCTCTAAATATAAATCTCTATTGTGGGAGCATAGTTCAATCATACTCCGGAGGCATGGAGAGTTTTCTTGCCCCTCTTTGATCTGTAGTAGCGTGTGGGCTTTTTTGCTAAAAAGAGGGTGATTTTTTTTTAGCCCCCCCTCAAGAGGGATCAAAATCTTTTTAGCCCCCCCCTCAGGAGGGGCCTGAAAATTTTACACCCCCCTCAACCCACCACACCCCCCCCCCTGTTGATAAATAATTACCACTCCCTTACTGAGTTGGTCAAGACAATAGCGAGAAATCTGGATGATGTGTGCCCACCGCCATGACGGAACTCGAGGCGTTCGGGCAACGGTTTTCCAACGATATCTATTGCATTATGGGTAGGGGTGACCTCGAACGCTAACTACCCCACCTCAGCTGGTTCCCTCCACCCCCTTCCACCCCAGCCAGGTCTGGCTAGGTACCAGTCCTTAACTATGCTTGGAAGTGTAGTAAGTTGACTTGGGGATCAACATTGACCCACATGGGGCAGACCAATAGGGGGTGGCCTTACAAACCAGCATTGATCCCTTGGCGGTACTCCGAACGCACCGACCGTTCTCATCGAAAGTTGCCAGCCTGAGGCAGTGTGTGTGTTGTACATTTCAGGTACAGCGGTGCCCGTGACCTGCGGCTGAGACTTTGGCACCACTTTGGCTGGGCACGGTGCCAAATTTCATTTCAAATGTACATTTCAACCCCAGTATGGGTTCCACGTGCGATTCACTAGCTCCCAGCACATACTCAGTCGAGGCGTTCGGGGTACAGTTTCCTAACCATATCCAGTGCATTATGGGTAAGGATGATCTTGAACGCTAACTACACACCCTGAGCTGGTTGCCTCAACCCCCTTCCACCCCAGCCTGCTTTGGCTAGGTGCCAGTCCTTAACTATGCTTAGGAGTGTAGTAAGTTGACTCAGGGATCAACATTGACCCACACAGGGAGGACCGATAGGGGGTGGCCTTACAAACCAACATTGATCCCTCGGCCGTACTCCGAATGCACCGAGTTGTGTGTGGTATTATATAAGAGTGTTGGCCACTCATTGACAACCATCTCACTTGCACATAGATTTGACTACTACCTCCTTTGTGACAACAAACTGCAAACCTGAAAACACATGGCTAATTTGCATAGGATCCTACCTGTATTAGGTGGATAGCCATAACATGTGTAATCAAGGTACACTGTAGTCACCTATGCCCCTTAAACCATCGGGCTTTCACTCTGTCACTGAGTGATTGGTATAATCTAGTGTCAGTGCACCTGAGTGTAGTTGGCCAGTGAGTAGATGTAGGTAGACTGAAAGGTACACTCACTCAATCAGGAGCACAACTGAAGGCCTACACTGTAAGTGTACTCACCCTACTTACACTGGTCAAAGCATGCTCTGCCAACACACCAAGAACCTTGTTTCTTATATCACAACAGAGTGATTAAATAATATAATTGCCGCAGCAAAAATTCTATTAAATCCGGATATGCTGGGAAAAGGTTTTGGGGCATATCTTATTAAGTAAATATTTTCTGGGATGAAGCAGCAAATAGATTACCAGATATCTACCAGGGGGCAGTCATAACCAAGATGGCTGAAGCAATATGGTGGACATACTTTCCTGCACTATTCTTTCTATACACCACACACCTGCTTGAAGATTGAAGAGCCCAGTGGATCGCACGTGATGGGTACCGACGTTCACACGCTAACAGTGGCGTGGGAAGCAGTTTCAGAGTGGGTGGGACCAGGCGGGTTTACTGCAATTTTTGACTTCCCTTTGCCTGACCTTTTAGTTTTGACCTTTTGAGGAGTTGGCCAAAGGTGGGGGGGGGGGCATGTCCCCCCTGTCCCTCCTGCTTTCCACACCCATGTGCTACGTGTCCTAGTTAACGGCTTGTAACTCTCAGTGGGTCGGGCTGAGAGTTACGGCCGGAAGTGTCAATTTTCCTCTGGTTTGTAGATTTTAGTCACCAATTGTCTGATGTTGTCTGCCATTGATGGTTATGTCCTGACCAATCACCTGAGGTCATCAGTGGCTGTTGAGTCCTGATTGACTGTGGCGAAATTGACAACTAGCTAATTATAGTTACGTCTAGACCAATTAAAGGTCCTCCCAGTGGGGTAGATGATATTGTAATGTATGACTATCTATGGGTTCGGAAATGATCACGAATACAAGGATATCCGGTTCAGAAGGCAACAAGGTTTATTCAATATCCTAGAGTACAGTAAACTAATGGTATTCCGGATGGGTATAAGATTGTTCGGATAGCTCTGATTTACGACTACCAGGTAAGGCTACGGAGTCAGTAAGATCTTATGTTGTTCATACAGAATCCGGGAGGATTCTGTCCCTAGGTTCCAACCCGACTATTATATAGCCACAGGGGTTGGGTGGCGACCTCTCGTGTGAGCAGCCTGGGAGCAGTGCTGCCACTACTCGCCAGGTGTACTAGGTCTTCAACCCGAGAGGCCCCTCCACTTGGAACCTAGTCAACCCGTAAGCCATGGAGGCTACTACTAAACCGTGCCCCTACACTATAATACCTACTTGTGCAGACTACCTTCATCGAAGTGACACATTGTGAAGAATTGGGATACATTTTACAAAATGTAAAAACATACAAGGGTAGAGGATATTTCTAAGATACTACATATAGAATTTGGGATCCATGTAGTATTAAGCTCAGAAAAGATAGAATGAACCCAACCTCTAATTTACCAGAGCTTTTTGAACAATTAAAGTCTATACCCACAACGTTCGTGTCCGTGGGCATTGCAGGCTATACTATACGTGTCCCGATTCTTCACTATTCAATAATTTCTATTCTGTGAGGCTGTTATAGTAATTAAAGACCTTTGCCTTTTCGTTATGTAACAGGACAGAGGGGCCAAGCAACAAAGGCAGCCACTCTGTACCGGCTGCAAGAAGTGTCAGTAGACAACCAATCAATCAATAGTACAGGGGGTGTTTATAATAAGTATGTCTAGACCAATCGTGGTATCTTGTGAGTGGCTGTTACAGGCTAAGATGAAATGAACAAGATTGCTAATTATGTTGTCTAGACGTTGTCTGCCGTGTCTATTGAAGACCCCGTCCCCCGGGCCCCGTCCTAAATACAGCCTCAAGTATTGGACTGGGCCATGGTACGAGGTGCTTATTCGTTTCTCTGGGGGTTGTGGTCACCCACTATTAAGCTATTAATGTATGGATATTAGAAGGTGAGGTGAGGATAGCTGAAAATATTCGCCCGACCGCACAGCGGGAGGGCGAAAATTTCCAGCTAACCTCAACGAGTCCTCCAATATCCATGCATTAATGCGTTTATCACACTTATTCATCTATTATGTATGAATTTCTTACTTATAACCCCAGAATTAATCAAGGAGAAAACATTTTGTAAGTGCATGTGATCCGCTCGGTTTGCCAAGCCGTCGTGGCCATGTTGTGACTCTGCCCAACATACCTCCACCTTTACACACATTTTTCAGTTAGAATCCAATGGTGTCAAGTCCTGTACTTCTAACAGCAACAAATATACGATCCCTTCTTGCTGTTCGCCTACATTTTGGCTCCATTTTCTTATAAATAAATAAGAATCCATTGATTTTCTATAGCGATATGTGTCAGCACCCGCCCCGTCCAGCCATTCCTTGCTCGACCCATATTTGACCCAGTTCTTCAGCCAAAAGTATGTCAGGTTACATCCAGGCACCTACCCGCTTCGCTAAACAAGACGGAATGGCCGTGTACATTGAATCGCTATGTAAAATCATTGGATTCTCATTTATTTATAAGAAAATGGAGAAATTAGGCATGGCATGTTCATCTAGGATATCTAAGGATGTTTCCCCGTTAATAACTCCACCTGGCATCGTTGGATTCTATGCTAATGAGGTGTGTAAACATCAGTTATGTTGGAAAACTTTTTCAAATCCTTCATGTACTTTGGTTTCTAGCACCGGTCGGCTTGGTATAGTGGACAGCGAGCTCGTCTCCTGCCACAGCGGCTGGGGAACGATTCCCATAGAGCCCTGAATGGTTTAAATTGGAAATGTATGGCGAGGGTGACTTTGTATCCTTCTCCAATTTATTAACATGTCCAGGTTCGAACCAAGATGGTCTTAGAAAAATATATGAATTCTGAGAGTGTGGTTATACCCCGATAACGGAACGGGGTTATGACCAAAAAAGCACGCTGTGGGGCCAGAATTGTGAGATAATGTCCACTAACTCCATGCAAATGAATGATGCAGTGAACACCTCAAAACTCAAACTATTACTCTCCTCTCATATAATGTGTACTTTTCTTATAGCCTCACGTTATCTCAGGCTTTAACTTCAATTTAAGCCTGGCACTCATTGAGATGAGTATTTTCTTTGAAGTAATTCTCTTGCATTGAACATACCAGATTAACAAAACTACATTCATATAATCTATACTCTATAAGAATGGCAAGGGGATCACATCATATTGGAAGTTTTGCATGGGGGGGTATACCACTGTGAATCCTCGGATCATAGTATTGCCTGCTACAAAGTCCTTTGTTGTAAGTAGCACTTGAGTCAGCTGTAGTGAAACACCCTGTATAATCCCAGTGTTTTTTGTACATTTACATGTCGTTTACCATGATGTAAGATGTAATGAATAGATTCTGTAAATCTATCCATTGAGAGCAGATTCTCTACTCACACTAACTTTGTCACTAGGCACGTGCTTTATCACCATCAATGCCGTGACCAGATAGGTGAACATTGTCTCGTTTTGCCTCTCCGAGGAACAGGTTCTTTATTATCATTATGTACATTTTCAAAACAAGGGTTTCCCCAGAGGCCGATCCAGAAGTGGTGGTCGGGAGGGGGGGGGCAGCTTGCAGTCTTTGTGAAAAGTTTTATTGTTGTTCTTTCACCATGCAGGACAAAAATCTGGTTCGATTTGTAAGCAGTATTAAAAACTGACACGTACCCCGCAACCGGCCCAACAGCTAGATGGTTTCTACATGACCTGCAATCTTTTTGACGGCTATAGCCAGTGTCGTCTGTGTTTTCACAAAGAGTGCACAGCCAGGGAAATTTGGTTGGGACACAGGCAGGGTCAGGTGCCATATTTCTTATAGTTAAGAGTCATATCCAAGGACATTCCTAGAGGTCTAGGGGGGCATACTTATTCCCTTGCCCCTGTTCAACAGATCGCAAACCGGGACTACTTTAAGATCAAAATCACATATATCTAAAATGCGGACATGTGTTATATACAGAGTCTCATGAAACATCCAGGAGCTTAATTCAAAACATCCTGGGATCCCAACCCCAGCGATCTTAGTGTAGGCACATATCATAAGACCTGGCTGGTCTACTCTATGTAATGCAGTGGTTGCAGGCCTGTCCAGAATAGCTAGTCCTGGGATCACTTCACTATTCCATTTCCAGTACAAGAGCACTTACAGGGAACACTCCTGATCGAAAGAGTGAATAGCCTGCTGCATACATAAAGAGGGGAGGGAGGACGTTTGCTGAGTGTCCTTGAGGGCTATTAGGACTACTCATGCGTTAAGTGCACTGTAAGGTAATTCTTCCCTTCTCTCTCTTTGTCCTGGGGGGAGGGCACAATGCTTCTAATAGGCAAGCATAAATCATACATTCATGGGAACAACTCTCGAAAACTGTACGGGGATCAACTGCACCCTGTGCTCTTTTGTTAGCCCATATGGGGACGGGGAACGATGGTATAAGCACTCTTGTAAAGAAGAGTGACTCCACAGCTATTCCTTTATTTTGGGACTCTTACCCCTGTGCCTAGTCAGTTATTCTTGGAATAGTGTAGGAGGGCTGAGGCTAAGATCGATGGGATCTTAGTACTGGCTAGGATATGTGAACCCAGTCAACTCTTAAGATCGCTTAATAGGATAAGGCTGATTTATTCTTAAGATCGCTGGGGTCGTGATCCCAGGATGTTTTGAATTAAGCTCCAGATGTTGTTACATTAGACTCAGTAAGCAGAGTCTGATTCAGCAGAGTCTGTGTGAGCAGCTCCCTGACCCTCAGGGTACTCATGCAGGCTGTATCACTGTATATGTGTACATAAATACTTCTCTACTTTCGTCTGCTGGTTGCTCATCATCTTCCTATAAATCCGAATTATCTAGTTCAAATATTTCTTCAGTAGATTTTGTTGTTCGGTATAGGCCACCCATTTTAGCATATCACCTTGAATCACATAATCAAAAGCTGTATATATCAGCTTTCTAGTCTCCTATTGGGTCTAATACATTGTTTATAAGCAGGACTGGAGCTGGTTTCTGGTGTCATGCACTGATAAGAGCTGATAAGTTCGTCCCTGGTAGTGGTTGTTATCCAGGGATAAGGGTCTTATCCGTGCCTTTTGCCACTTTTAGAAGAACCAGCAAAATTCAAAATGGTGGATCCACTAGGTATGGGTCTAGAATACTATACTTCAAGTGGTCAGTATAGAGTTCTCTTTGTGCATTAAAACCCACAACATTCATTACTAATTCTAACTGAACCATACAGTGGGTTTAGTATATGCATACAAAGAGAATACTGAGCATTGTATTATTTTGTGTTGATGTAACCTTCATTTCTACTTCAAGATACATTTTTCCATAGACCTATATAATATTTTTGTGCCAAAATCAATAAAGTATGAGATGAATAATGTCCCTTGATTCATTGCCTTGTCCACAAATCAGATATATCTTTCAACTATTTACTGTTGCGTTTTTAGAGTAGACTGCATGGATTCTAAAAATGATGTGTTACTGACCGTTTGTAGTGCAGAACTACAAATTCCACTCTTGTGTGAGATTCCGTGAGATTGTCCTATATATATATATATATATATATATATATATATATATATATATATATATATATATATATATATATATATATATAGAAATACGTGAAAACAAAATACATCAATGAGTAAAGAGGCATTGCATATGATCATTGAGTAGTCTGGTGGACAAGGATTGGATTGGATTTATTTCAACAAGCTATACGCAATTCACATTACAAAATCTCATCAAGTTGAAAAATGGTACTAGTACATTGTGATGATTTGCACTAGCATGTTGTGGGGCCTTAGCCGCTCTATCCCGGGCGATCTATGTTGGGTACCATATAAACATGATAAGCACACTCTAAATGTTACCCTAGTTATTACATAATCTGTGTACAGTGTCCGATCTACTGAGCCATAAGGGATATATACCCCTCCCTTCTAATATAGGTCCAGCCTAATGCGCCCATCAGCCTAAACCCAGTGTATACATACGCATTCTCTCTGAAGGCACTTTTCCCACGCTGAAATGTCATTTTAATCTACCCTGATGGATATCGCATTGTCTCCCTTCAGTCATGCGAGACAGGTGTCCAAACAGAGACGACGACATTGCGTAAAGAAATAAGTGGGGAGACATCAGATATTCAAACACTATTCTATGAGAGCAAAGGAGACCAGACGAAATCTGTCGATAGGAAATTAGAGCAAGAAATTAGAGCAAGATGCAATGGATTAACCTATTTAGACAGTGTGCATGTCTCGTCCTTCATTCCCAGTGTAAATGCAGCAGAATCCAATCAATGCAACTGGCTGACCTGGCGCGTTCATTGGTGCAGTCGGCGTCCATTTCTCCAGCATGTATCCCGCTTGGTAGGGCTTGCTATCCGAGTACTGGACGCCCGGAACAGTCCACCTGGTATGTTCCTAGGGTGCGTCCACATGTACAGGATATACTGTTAAGTCGCACAGTTATACCAGAGACACACCCCTACTAACCCTTTATCTGTCCCACCCCACCCCCTGACCCTGGCATGAACCCTTTGAAAGAGTCCATGTAAGCTCACTACTCTCCTGTGTGCAATGAACAGGAGAGGTGTTGGTCACGGAAGACGCTGGGTTGACGTCAGAGATTCTGGAATTTAACACCTTGTAAAGAATACATCTTTTAGGTAGGTCTAAGTTTACTTATATTTAGCAGTTTTTTGTCATAGATAGCTATAGTGTTTATGTGTGTGTGTCTCTCTCACTCAATCTGGCCCCAGCTCGACCACTAGTGTGAGTCGTCTCTGGTACCTAGCGTTTGTGGGTAAAAGAAGTTTTTTCTGCTGGTTGCTGTAGTGCTAATTTGTAGGCAGGTACCTCACGTAGTAATCTTCCCCAGAAAATGGGGACCATCATCCCCATACACGAAAGAGGTATTCCCTAGAATCCCGACCGGGCGAGACTGTCTCTCACTTAGTCATATGATACGAGCTTGTCAGCGAGTACCTTAATGCATATATCATACTGTTCTTCCCTTTAGATAGACATAAGCCACGTTCTGAGAATATCTGTACACCTACTTCGGGCCGTATTAACCCTGTATTAGCTCCGTGTATTAGGGAGAGTAAAGTAAATAGTGGGGTAAATAGGCTATGTCCATAATCTGTGTGTATACATGGCAAACTCCTTATGGCTACCCACTTGCTGAAGGTAAGCGAGTTGAATCACGTTAGAAAAAACTTACAAGTCCCCTTACCCTAGAGACAGCATGTCGACGGTACCTCTCAGTAAAAAGTGCCAGTATGCACACACATGTCAGCCCGGGACAAGGCAAGGTAACTGTGCTTAGGGTAATCAGAGGGAAAACTGATCCTAGGACCCATATAAGTTATAACAAGCCATAGACGGCCAACGCTCTTATCACTATCAAATTGAGGTAGTAACATAAAGCTAAAACCGTCATAACACATCATAAACCATGTGAGCCTGTGTACCTATGCACAATGGAGATGTTTGGGAAGTCTCACACATGTATTGTTATAATTATGAAGGAGATGTTAGGGTTGCCATTATCCTGAACACTGGCCAATGTTTCCGGCCACAAGATGGCGGAGGGAGCGGTCTACGCCCCTCTACGCCCTCTGTCGAAACACTGGTCAGTCTTTAGGCTAGGGTTGCCATGCAGTCACCCCCCCCCCCCCTCCAAAGTCCATGGTCGATGGAATGCATTCCCTACCCGGAGATTCCTACATAACAGCATTACGTCAGTTGCTATTATTATGTCGTTGCAGAACACGTGAGGTAATGCAGTGACCATAATACATGATCATAATCAATGACTAGGCCGACAAGATTCGAAAGCTTGACATAGTCCTCGACCCATCAGTGTGTGTTATTAACGGGACACTGCAGGCATAGCAGGCCTATAAAATTATTGTAGCTGGGAAACGTAAGAAATTATGTTAGTGTTGCTGAGTAACTATCCTGGGAATAACCTCCTTTTGATGGGCAGCTGGAACAGAAGTAAATATAAAGTTTATGAGCTCCATGGCATTTCGCTTTTATTTTATTCTGAAGTAATATTGCCTCACATATATAGCCGGGATGTATATGAATATGTAGGCCTATATAATAAATAGCATTTTACGCTCTTATGCCACATTGTCGTAATTTCACAAATAAATGAGATAGCTCAGGATAGCGTAAGTGACAATGTGGTAAGTCCGTTGCTGAATATGGTCATAAACAATAGTTTTTGTTATGTCCATGAGTTATTAGATGAGCAGCAACAGGAATGGTAGGAAAAAAACATTGGTGTGACAGTTGGCAGTCCTTGATGCCATAAAAAGCGCCAAAGCAGAATTAGCACACACACCCTCCAGGAAACAACACATTGCCAAATGCCATAAAGCTGTTGAAGATTGCCTGGTAAGGTCCCCCTGGGATCTCTTTCTGTGTTTAGCTCTCTGAAGATGACAGCGAACATTTGTACCTTAGATTTCACAAAGTTCCGTCCGACTTTTCTCCAATTTGACTATCTAACTTTTATTTGTGTGAGAGTTTAAATTTAAATGGTACTGCAGTTTCTTTCACACATATACCTCAATCTTTGTCGTTGTACTCTTTAAAACAAATCTTGGAGTCAATATTCACGAACTCTGTTATCGTATACATTTAATGAAGGAATCGATAAAATCGTCCCGAATTTCTCGCTGAATTTTGATGGAGGTATAGTTGCTATTATCCTTTATGTATTCTCCAACAGAGAGCCATGCCATCACAACCACATTGAAGCGTTCAGGTCCCTTAGTAAAGTCCTTAGGTAAGAAGATTAAATTGCATAGATGCCATCAATCACAGATCCCCAATACGCAAAGATGATTGCTTATAATTACCCTTCAATGGAAGGTCGTTAGGTGCTCTCCATAAGACAAACCCTTACAAACAGGTACCATATGGATTAGGCTATGCTTCATTTGCCTCGCTGAACAGAAATCTCCTTTAACCCCTTATGGTGTTGTTGCTTCATCTTGGAAGAGTTCACATTGAGTCGATTGAGCCATTACAATTCGCACTCAACTACAAAAGGGGGGGGGGTCTGTACTACCCCAAGATGTGCACAACTTTAATTGCCTAACGTTACTCCTGAACATAAAAAAGTGAAAGGACCAATGACAGTTGGTGTCTCCCAAACAGGAACATCATAGAGAATAGTGAAGTCTACCATACAGATGTCAGTAAAACCAGCTCACACTACAGATTTCACTGTGCGACGGCCAAAAGAAACGGAGACCAAACATACCAATTATACCTAACTTGAGGCTGCTGAATCTGAAAATGAGGTTAAAATATGCATATTGGCTCTCAGTTTTGAGATATCCATAAGGTGCAATATATGCTGAAAATCCCCTGAGGGTAATAATTTCACTATGTTCATCTATGTGGTGTATTCAATACTTGTACAACAACTTTCTAATATCATTCCTGGCATTTATCTGGGTAATATCAAAAGCTTTGACACTACTGCAAAACATATATTACCCAAATGTGGCTCCTAGACCAATATTATTCTGTGCTTCAGAACCAGTTTAAGAAATATCACATGTTTGGTGTTTGCACGCTCCATACGTAAAGTTATAACTGTTTGGGCAGTCAACACACAAGAGATCAACTTGGTTCATGCCACAAGGGGTCAGGATATATACATATTTCCAAATGAAATAGCTTTGATTTCATGTACATTGCATTATGACAACTGATTTTAGATTTACAATTTATTGCTTTATTCTGGTACAATGGCATCTTATATATATTGATATGTTAATTTCCTCTAAACACTGACTTTTGGATTATTTAGAACACTCAGCCATGATTTATGGCAAGGGAGGTTGCATCTAGACATCATGACTATCCATAATCATGTGATTAAAGTGATGCCAATTTGATATTATGACCAAAACCAGGCTACATAGTAAAAGGAAGCCATGGCTTGCCCTCAAAGCAGTCATAACAGGAAACAACTGGGCTGGGGACTATGTAGAGTATGTGGATATACTGCTGGGCACATATCAGAAACTCAATTGGAAGATGTCCTCGAAGATTTACTTCCTGCATCCAACCTTGCATTCTTACAAAAAAAAATGGTGGCTAAATGATAAGTGACAAACATGAGAAGATATTCCAACAGAACGTCTCAGAGATGGAAAAATGGGCTAAAAAAATGCTACCAAAGATAGTAATCACCTTCTCTGCTAGCAGACTACCAATAGGGCCTGAAGTAGTATGAGCCCAACATCATGTACAAGAGACAGGCAAAACAGGTCTGAACGAGTATTGACTGACTTAAGTTTTGTGCTTATTTACTATTTTACTGCAGATTACAGAGTCAAAGGCTGTGTAATTCATTAGATATGGGTTTGGTAATGGTAACAAGAAGCTTCAATAGATAGGAGGTGAAACTCAGAGCTTTACCTATGGACACAGTGTAACAGACCCCCCCCCTCTACCCCCCCTTCAAAGTAGGCTCCCTTTTGTGTTCAGTATTGAGTCCTATGTAGGATAAGGGGGTTTATAGAGATGTCAGGAATCTTTATCAGAATGATATCAAATGGAAACAAGGGGCCACCTATACCAAAAACTCCTGCTGAATCCAAAATTTGTGATCTTGATTCTCAAAATTTGACCAAAAGTACCTAAAAATGAGGTTTGATGATGAGAATATTTTAAAAATGTACAAAAGTTATATTGAAAATGATTTGAAATTTTTATAGATGCAACATGCTAATCAAAGTCAATACCTCAATCTACAAATCCCAATGTCTGCCTATCTCCACCTGACAAGTACTCTACCTGTGTATGGCTCTGCCTCTCCAACATACTGCCTATCCCTTAGTCTACCTATCACTCATACTACATGTACCTATCCCTTGAAACATCTAGAGTTTAATTAGGTTTTCCCTCAAATGGCTTAAAGGATTAAAGTTTACCCCTCACCTTTGTACCTAATTTTCTCTGTACATTCTTACCATTAGTCTACCTATCCTTAATCTGCCTATCATTCACTTTACCTATCCCTCATGGTGACTATCCCCCAACTCTTCACATCCCTCATGTTTGACTGGCACATCTGTGATATTACCTAGCACCAATGTACCTTTTGAATATGCTCACTTCACAAGGTACTCTCTATGCCTATCTCTTAAACTGTTTATTACACATGCTACCTATCCTCCTTGCTACCCATCCTCCTCAATACCTATCCCTCATGTTCAGCTGGGATAGCTCACAACCAACCTTCATTTTGATCTCTTAGTCAACCTCTCCCCTAAGGAACAAATTTAACATTCTACCTCACGCATACATCTACCTATCACTCATGCTTCAGGCTACCTATCCTTCAGGCTACCTATCCTTCATGGTATAGAGCCCTCAGTTTATTACCTTAAAAAATGTTTTGTTGTCAAGTGGGATAGCATGAATGATATGCAACATGGAGGATAGGAAGAGGGGAATAAACAACAGACATGTAGGATAGGAAGTTAGCTAGTCTAATGATAGCCATGGTGAGGCATTTAAGAAAAGCATGATAATTCAATGGGCTGAGGGATATGTAAGGTAAACATGAGTGATATGCAGACTTGAGGATAGGTACAATGAGCGATAGGTATATTTCACAAGGCATAGACTATAAGAGCTATTATAAAGGTAGAAAGAATAGAATATAAGGTGAGAGATACATAGATAGCTGGTTAGGTAGACTGAAGGCTATATACCCTGAAGGATAGGCACCCTGAAGGATAGGTAACCTCAAGGATATATATCATGAGTGATCAGTAGATGTATGCTTGAGGTAGGCTGTTGGATTTGTTCTTCAGGGGATAGGTTGACTAAGAGATCATAATAAAGGTTGGATGTGAGCTATCCCAGCTGATCAAGCTGTGATAGGTAGGAAAGCTATAAAGTGAGCTTGAGGGATAGGCATTGAAGAGGATGGGTAGCAAGGAGGATAGATAATAAACAGTTTAAGAGATAGGCACAGATGGTACCTTGTAAGGTGAGCATATTCAAAAGATACATTGGTGCTAGGTAATATCACAGATGTGCCAGTCAAATATGAGGGATGTGCAGAGTTGGGGATAGTCACCATGAGGGATAGGTAAAGTGAATGATAGGCAGATTGAGGATAGGTAGACTAATGGTAAGAATGTACAGAGAAAATTAGGTACAAAGGTGAGGGGTAAACTTTAATCCTTTAAGCCATTTGTGGGAAAACCTAATTAAACTCTAGATGTTTCAAGGGATAGGTAGTATGAGTGATAGGCAGACTAAGGGATAGGCAGTATGTTGGACAGGCAGAGCCATATGCAGGCAGAGTACTTGTCAGGTTGGGATAGGCAAACATTGGGATATGTAGATTGAGGTACTGACTTTGATTAGCATGTTGCATCTATAAAAAGTTCAAATCATTTTCAATATAACTTTTGTACATTTTTCAAATATTCTTATCATCAAACCTCATTTTTAGGTACCTTTGGCCAAATTTTGAGAATCAATACCACAAATTTTGGATTCAGCAGGAGTTTTTGGTATAGGTGGCCCCTTGTTTCCATTTGATATCACTCTGATAAAGATTCCTGGCATCTCCATAAACCCCCTTATCTTACATAGGACTCAGTACTGAACACAAAAGGTAGCCTACTTTTAAGGGGGGGTAGAGGGGGGTGGCTTGCACTATAGGACTCTATGGAGTAACATATCCTAGGGAACCTATACTATTCTTGATGGTAATCCAAGATGAATAACTCATATTTGATGTAAAATCTGGTGTTTGTACAGTTTGAAGTAATATTAATTTGACTTCCGGAGATGAAAATTGGTGATTATAGGATAGTATGGGTATCTCAAAACTGAGAGCAAAGAAAAACGATTTTATTTTGAAATTCCCCAGGTCAAAATACATATGAATAAACTTGTGTTTCAGCTTCGTTTCTTTTTTCTCGAAAAATGTGAAAATTTGCTGTACAGCATTTTCATCAGAGGAGATGGTCCCCGTATTCTTGGGGACAACTGCTAACTCTTACCAATGATGACTGGCTTGTAACCAGCTCAGGCAATGGCTGTGCCCATTGGACATCCAGCATTATCGATATAGAGTATGAATTAAACAAATATGAATGATCAACATCTCAGACATTTGTCATCAGTTGTTAAAAAAGTACTAATACCGCCAGATAATTATGATTTGCTCTTGTCTATTCAGTAATATTGGTAAATTATGTGTTTTTGCAAGTTGCCCTACTGGTTGAATATAATTCATCGTTTTTTTGCACAAGCATGTTTGTAACAGCAAGGTGATATTTGCTCATCGCATCGATTTGTCCATCAAAGGGAAAATTTAAATCACTCAATAGAGCCATTCTCATATAAAGGTCCGCCGTATCGTGTCATTGGGTGACTGTGATTTAGTGTCTGTGGCACAGTGACAGTGCTATTATAAAGGCCAAAGCAATGTTTGAGAGATCGAGATCGGGCTTTTAGCTAGATTGTTTGAACCTAGGCCAATGTAATACCTGGAAGGGGTTGTAAACGGATCTCAGTGTATACACCTTGAATTATTCATCGGAATGGTTTACTCATCCCACAATGCAAGGTAAATGGATGAGATGTATTCTCCTGTATGAATGTCCGATACCAGCCTAGAGGATGTGTGAATTCAGTCACTGCTGTCCCTCGTCAGGTCTACCATATGGACTAGATGCTGCTGAAACCAGTAGACTAAAGCCCCCCAAAAAGTCACATACATGGGGTAAATGAGGTTTCAAGGCCTTGTAACATTGCTCTGTGCTGTCTTTTGTTGCCATATCAATCTTTAAAAGAAAAGTTTTGTCGGACTGATCCCTGCTATTTCTAGAAAACAGAGGTTTCTTTTTCTTTCTTTTTTTAGGAAAGAAAGAATGTATAAGATAAAAATGTTATTAATCCAGGGGCGTAGATTGCTTATGGTAGGTCCACTGAAAGACGTCAACATACCTAGTCGTTCATTTGTTACCTTGTTTTGCTCTCTTCCTCATTCAAAGGCCATTTATATAAATCCCCACTAATTTTTTTTTTAAATTAGATGTTTTATAGCATCTCGTGAAATAATCATCATTGATACTATAAACAATGGCCATTGCATAATAACATATGCACGTACCTATGTTTGACTTGTTCCATGTTGATGACCAATTCACTATTTTGCCAGAAATTAAACTCTCAGAGCTTTTAGCCACCCAAGGTATCCCATGAACACCTTCATTATTGACTACAATATTATGTATTGCCCTAATACCTCATTTTCTGTTTCGTTACTTTGTGGAAATTTTAGATCCACAGAGATTTGTTTTGACAATATTTCTACTAGGTTGTGATGAACTGCAGATGTACACGTAAGGTACAATATGGTCATATTAAAGCAATGGCTTTCCATAAAACTGCATTCTTTCCCTTTTTCCGTTAAGTATAATATACTATTGGCCATAAGCAATGACCTTCCATAGCTTTATTGGAGTTGCAGGCTCCATTTTACATATAAATATGTGTATAATTAGTTCATTAATTAAAGTGGTCTCTACATGTAAGAGTAAATTATGTTTGTGAACGTAATTTCTGCCTGATTTTACATCGTCAGAACCCATTGGAGCACACCTTTGCTGGTGCCTCTACTAGCATGGCGCTGGGAGACATTGATGAGAAGGATGTGGTCCTGGAGGCTGTGGTTAATCACAATAATGTGCCCCTGGAGAAGACACCAGAGTACAAGTTCTGCACCAGTACCACCTGCCATGGACTCAGCAATGTGGTGGAGGCTCGGCGTACCTGGGTACGCTGGTTCTGGGGCATCACTGTGATTGTGGCCTTTGCCTTCCTCATAGAGCAGGTCGTCGTGCTGTCCTTGCAGTATGCCCAGTATGAAGCCGTCACAGAGTTCTATACCAATGTACGTGAGTCAGTTTTAAGGACATTATATCGGGTGATCATTACTGGTAGCTAGGAGATGTAAGTGATTGATACTTCACTGAAATTATGTGGACCTCTTGCAAAAAGTCATTTTCATGCTGTTTCACAGTCCTGCAAAATTCGCTACCATTATGATTCTTTTCTTTTACATTAATGAAGATTCTGGCTGACATGCACGAATCAAATTTAGAAGATAATCACTCGATGGAGATTTTAATGTGATCACCTCAGACGTCTACATGTCACACCTGAACACAACATGGATTTGTCACGACTGCATTTTCATTGTTTTCATTCTTATCAGTTAGTGTTAAAATCTCATGACAATGTGATTATTATATAACATCTATTGTCATAGTTTATAGATATCATTAGCATTCGATGTATGGAAGGAATGGTATAATCTGGCCATGCAAGCAGATGTCCCCACCAAGCTTATGAAAAACATTTGTAGTCAAATTGTGTATGATAATCTATTTCTTAAAATAATTGCATTCATACTTGTTGTCTTCTTCAGAGAACAACAAGTGGATTGGAGTTTCCTGCCATTACAATATGCAATTATAACAGGTTTAAAAAAGATGCCATTGAAGAAGGTAGGTGCATAGAATCAACCCTTATCGGGACAAGAAATGTATGTCAAGCTTTTGCCAGGCACTTCTAGATATGTCCTTATGATTGTATGTTATATCGGTGCGATATGCTTTCATGTATTCTGTCATTGATTGGTATCAGGTTATAGGAACACTGGTTGATAGTTTAATTATATGCTTCATTTCTCCAGTGGCTAGAGATTTAGACGTCCAGCCTGATGGTTTATGGAAGTACCTGGCATATGCTGTATTTTCTTCAACACCCCTCTCCAACGCCGACCAGGAGATACTCAAAGAAACCCATGCCAACCTCTCCAGGGCTTTAGGTGGGGAGGATAAAATAGACGTTGGAGCACTTGTGGATGACACAGGGTATAACTTAAGGGATATCATCCCATTACGCTACTGCTACTGGAGTGGAAGTAAAGAAGGTAAATGCAGAGAAACCATGTTCACCTCCATAGTAACCGACATGGGAAAGTGCTGGAGTTTTAACTTTGGTTCAGAGCATGATTCGGGTCTGATACAAGAGCTGCCTGGCAGCGGGATGGCCTTAAGTATGATAGTTGTCTTGGACCCAAGACAATTCTCAGGTGAGCATCTACTATTTAGCCTACTTATACAACTGAATTTAGAAATAGCCACGCGTAGGATACTTGGGGTATATATCACGATAAATAATTTGGGTGTCTTATTCCAACAAAGCTCTTAGAATGTTGTTGAACAAACACATCCATCAAAAATATGCATCGGGTTTATCAGTATTCACTTTTCTATAGAGATACAAAAAGAATATTACAGACAACTTAAGACCACCGAATACATGGCCATATTACCTTTGTTCTTTGCGTTAATACACATTTATTCGCTTACACACATATTTGAAATGCCCTCATGCTTCCACAGAACAGTTGGACAGTGGTGGCAATTCCCAGTCTGGTATTCGTGTACTCATTCATGGTCCCAACGAGTATCCATCTTTTGATACGGAGACTGTTGCTGTGCCCACTGGTGTCTATGGATATATAACCTTGGAGGCATCCCAAGTGAGTATTGGCGTCATTAATCATCTGTGTAGATGTGAATATATTATGTTTGACGCAGATTCCCTCTGTTTTAAATTATGAACTTTACAAAGATGGTTGTATCCGTATATTTACGTCCCGGATGAATGTATGGACTGATGTACAAGACTGAGGTATAATACCAACACATCTGAAGTCTGTGCAAATACGAGTTCATAGTATCACTGTAAAGAGTAAATGATACTTATTGACTATGCCAACTGGATCGCACATTGGCCCCATTTGGGATAGCCCAGTTGGCTTCAGTACCAGACTGGGCCTGTAAATATTGATCAGAATGTATTTAAGGACCTAGTCTGGGCTCAGGACGGGCTCGGGAGGATCCGTGAAGGGCCCCAGTATTGCTTCACTGAAAAAAAAAAATGGATCTAATTTAAGTTAGTCAAAACCCCTAACTTACATTAGTTAGCACATGTGACTAACACAGGACTAACATTTTACTAACAATGGCCAGGTGCTTAGTAACATTGACTAACCTATTCAGGTAAGCTAGTTTGATTAAGTCGAGAGAGAAAATTAGTAAAAAGTTAGTAACTCTTAAAGTTAGTAACTTTTCTAAGGTTAGTAGTTTTGTCTAAGGGTTAGTAGTTTATTTCATACCAGGTGGCAGTGCAGTTTGTATGAGAATTTTTCTGGTAAGTGCACACCATAGAATAGTCTATGGATGTCAAAATAATGGTTTTTAATGACCTTTGACTTAGAAAGTCTTTTGATTTTTGTAATATTCAAATATAAATTTGTTTGCAGAAGCCTAATATTGCATCCTCTATTCCATACTACAAATAAATGAAAGTCTTACCATATAACCTCGCATATAAGATGTGTCCTCTACACCAAACAAATGCCTTGTGCTTCTTATAGGATGTACTGAAATTGGGGGTGCGTCTTATACGAGGGGTAATTTTACTATAGAAATGTACTGAATTTACAAAATTGGTACCTAAGAGGTGCGTCTTATATGCGAAAATGCATGTGCTGAGTTTGGGGTGCGTCTTATATGCGCAACGCGTCTTCTACGCGGGAGATTACAGTAGTTAAAGGACTAACAAATTGCTAATAATGTCGGGCAAGTGCTAACATTTTACTAAGGGTTAGTTCAAAAATGCTTATATAGGATAGGAAGTTTGAACACATGCTTTTTGATAACCTTTGCCAAAAGGTTAGATCGACCTACTAACTTCTTACTAATATTTGAGAATCGTTTTTTTTTTCAGTGTTGAATTAGATCAGATAGCATAGAATCTAAGTAGTAGTTGGGTCATTGATTAATTGTTGTTTTTTTTTTTTTGTTTTTTGGGGTGTTTTTTTTTGTGTTGTTGTTTTTTGCACTTTGATAAGTCTGAACTGGCTTTGGAATGGGCTGATACTGGGCTAGGTCAGGTTGCCCCAATTGTAAATTTTCAGCTAGTCCTCAAGTTTAACAAAGCAAACAGATGCATCAATGTGATAATGACTATTTAGCCATTCGAGTGATTATTTTGTTTTAACTATCAAGTCTTTAGTTAACACCATGTTCCACGTAAAGTAAATTTTGAAGTGGATCGTCAACTCCAAAATGCACTTGGCCCAACCCAGGTTCCACTAAGGCTCATGGGTTTGCCCCAAACAGCCCAGGTTATCCCAAGTTAACAAAAAAAAATGAATCCAAAGGGAGCTTAGTTTTACGTTGAGATACGGCCCGAGAGGATGTAGGACTTTTACATGTCTAATAAGCACGATATTGCTTTGTAAGTACATGTACATGTAATGTAAATGTGGTGCCGAAGTATCTAGGTACTAGGGACTTTGTCGTCGAACAACGTGTTTCAATAGTAAACCGCTAGGAGTCACCAGCTATGAACGAAGGTACCAGCTCTGAGGTTTGATACACCTAGCCCATACTAGCACTAACAGTGAGAAAACAGTATTGCAAATTGATATCAAAGCGTGACATGTGCATTATATTCAGTTCTTCCATGCCATTCATACATTTTCTACTCTGTGATTTGTGTCAACCATTGCCAATTTCATTGGTGTAACTGACGGTCCATATCTATCAGCTTCCCCTGAATAACCATGCACAGACTTATTTATAGATGTCACGAATCAATCAATTCCATCAGTAATATTGTTTTTCATATATAGGACATCCGAGCGAAACCGCGGTGGGGAGAATGTGGGGAGCGTCCTTTGAAATCTTACCAAGTGTACACCCAAGATGCTTGTCATACAGAATATCTAATAAACTATATAAAGGGTGTCTGCAAATGTGTGCCCATTTCCTTAGCGGAGGAGACAATAGGTAAGTACTGTATCAACGATAAAACGAACCTTGTATTGTTTTATCAGCGATATAGCTTATATTCTATTAGGGTAACTAAACACTTCCATACACTAAGCGCATTATTGACTTGGGTATTTACTAATACTGGTAAAAATAAACTATAACGGTACATACCACAATGCACGTTATCAACTATACAAGTCTTATTGAATATCTTTCGCGATCATGTATACACTATTGATAACTTTAAAATTATGTTATTTTTCAGAAAACGACAAGATCTGCACTGCAATAGATTTGATCACCTGCGCAAACGATGCATATGGTAAGCTATCACACCTCTATCATGAATAGAAGTGAATATTTAGGTCAGAAGTAAAGAGAGAAGTGGCCAATTTGAGGTAAAGAATCTGATTTTCCATTGAAAAGATCAGGGTTAGTTAATTAATTGTTTTAGATTCAAAGTAATACTCTGTGTAGAAAGAAATATCTCAGTTTAAGGGCAATTTCCTGAAGTCATACAATTATCATTCATAACGACTTATCTAAGGGGAACGAAACACCTTGATCGAATGGAAAAAATTATAAATTCTCAGTAACCTGGGGAAAGTGTCTTGGGTCTGCATTTTTATTGAGATCCAGTATTTAAGTCCAAAAACATATGGCAAGAAAAAATGTTTCAGGCCATAATATTAAAATGAATTTCGGTATGGTGCACTTATATGATTTGTCACTAGCAGGATTTCACACCTGTATTGTGATTCTCTACAACCCAGTTACGTTCTTCACTGACGACATGATCAGCAAAATCAAGGACTGTCCTGAAGACTGTAATGTTATGAGATACACCTCTCGGATGTCATATGCTATGAACCCAAATATACTCTCAAACGAGCTTATCCAAGTATTGGCACAGGAAAAGAATTTCGATGCAGCTGAAGTCTTCAGGTAAGATAACCATTCTGAAGAAAGAATTTTATTCCAATATCCCAAAGCATAAATGTAAATTCATTGGTCCATTATGATGAAGCCACTGAGATGACTAATAAGCATTCCGGTTCTCTCCCGTTTGGCAAAAGGGGCTTGTAAGCTAGGTACTATCATCTAGTGTTGGTCGGCTAGCATCTCACCTTTATCCACAAGTAATGGATAATTATGGTCTTCATATTTTAGTTTATGTGGCACAAGAAAGGAGCATCCATTGGCTTATATTATTACACGTGGGAAGGCTATGGGGTAGCTCATGTCATTGTGGGCCGCTGGGGGGGGGGGTGGACCTGCTTGCTATATCCCTGCTATCAGTTTCACTGTACTCCATAGACACAGCTAATCTTACTTTGTTTATATTTTGTGTGGGAGATCTAGAGCAGGTCATGTGACTCATTGATAATAGTCAACAGTTCCAGGAAACAGAATCACATGAATACATGACAACAGTTTGAACCCGGGAGTTCATTCCCTGGAGATCCCAGGCCCCAACACATGGAAATCCCATGCTGTAGTTTAATTTTGGAAATGAGTATCTCAAGGGCCGCATCAATGCACTGTGGACTACATCCTTTTCATTTATCATCCATTTTAATGGTGAAAAGCGGATGAAGGGATATGGCCCTTTTAGGGATTGTGAAGGGAATAAGTGTAACGAAGGGAATATCATCTTTAATTGAAATATCAAGATTCACCATTGCATAAATTCAAAAACCAAATTCTATAATTGGCATTTGATTTTTAGATGCTGATGAAAAGTAACCTTGTCTTTTGTTCCCACTCCCTCGCGTTAGGTTATTCTATATAGCATTTCTGTTTCTTTTTATTTCAGAAATAGCATGATTGAACTTGAAGTTTATTTTCAACGGTTAAAAGTTAATGTTATGAAACAAAAGCCTGGAAAATCGTTTGAGTCACTTTTAGGTGAGTACGAATTTCCCGAATCTGTTCTTTGACCACCAGTCGATTACCACCAGTCCATTATTCTTTCTAACAGTCCACTATTCTACAACTGATTTCTATAACTATTCTCACTCCCCACATTACACCTTTTTCCCAATACACGCCTGCTTGTAATACGCCCAAACCATCTATGATGCATATGCTGAAATCTGCATTAGACCTTTTAACTCAGATATATACCTCATAGAAAGAACCTCAGATCGGTTACTTTGTCCGCTACAGATATGACTATAACATTATATGTCCATATTCTCTGTTGTTTCGACTGTTAACCATATCATTGGCATATAGTCTCATCGTGAGTAACTCGCCAGTGCTGCATTCGTGCAGGATGATGATCATATAATGGTCATCACCCTGCATGACTATAATGCAAGCGAGTTATTTGAAGACCACTAATATTAGGGAGTGATCATTTTTTTAACAACAGGGGGGGGCTGGTGGGTTTGCGCGCGGACGTGTGAAAAAAAATTCGACCCCCCCTCTCGAGGGGGTAAAATTTTTTCGACCCCCCCCCCCATAAGGGACAAAAATCACACGCGAACGTCCCCTTTTAGCCTATAGTAACGCGCGGGGTTTTCCACTGAAAACAGGTGAAATTATTTTGACCCCCCCCCCCATCAGAGGTATTGAAAAAATTCTGACCCCCCCGGTCAAGGGGTTGAAAAAATTCTGACCCCCCCCTCAAACCCACCGCCCCCCCCTGTTGTTAAAAAATGATCACTCCCTTAGACTGGCTGCACTCCGTATAGGCTTTACTACACCCGTAACTCAGTACCCGCACAAAACATTTCAAAACATTATTTCATTTAACTTGAATCAAAATCAAACAACTTGAACAAGCCTACACTAATACCACAAAACACGAAAATTATAGATGATAATTATCTTGCAGTCCTTAAAGCGTTAATTTTTACATCCGTGTAACCTAAGACCTTGTCCCTGTACATGTTGACACTTAATATCATACTTGTGTGTGTTTCAGCTGATATTGGCGGTCAGCTGGGCCTGTTTGTAGGGGCTAGTGTCATCACCATCTGTGAGTTCATAGAGTACTGCATCGTCAAATGTTCCATATGCTGGAGGTACCAGCGCACAAAGCGCCGTATGCGGAAAGATCCCAACAATAGGGCAATGGCCATGGAAGCCGCCCAAAGTGATGATAATTGCCACAAGATGGCGACCATGAACAATACTGGGGACACAGAGACATAGGAAGACAAACTCAGGCCCCACCTCCTTCGTGATTGGGGGGCCAGCCCCCCCCCCCCCCCGCGTTTTCCTACGCCCCTGGGACAATGCGATGGGCCATGACAGTACAGTGTGTCACTGGAAATATCAGAAGTCACATTATGAATAAAAGCCTTGGTATGCGGAGTTTGATTGTATGTATAGCATGCCTTGTGATGTATCATGCCCACATATATTCCATTGGGGACTAGTATATATATATATATATATATATATATATATATATATATATATATATATATATATATATATATATATATATATATATATATATATATGCAGCATGCAAATAACACCGACAAGGTTGATCATGCACTTGCCAATACGGACTCGGGTTCTCTGCCCATTGTTAATGCTGGTAAGGCAGTTTGCTAGTAAATTATCATATCCCGTCCATTTGTCATTACACAACGAAAAGCTAGTAAGGTGTACATACAGCTGGTCAGAACCAAGGGCGCGTCAAGCACAACTTCAGGGGTGGGGGAGCAAAGGGAGTCTCCAGCCATTAGCCTTTTGGGTTTGGTCAAAAAGGGGGGGGGGCTAAAGATCTCAAATTTAATGTTAAATTATATGGCTTCATCGGCTCATAAGTATGATAGAACGACTTCTTGATTACATTAGAGTATAATATATTCACTATTGTCTTGCCAAGGATGGCCAAACAGTTGCATAGGATTCTAAAATGGCACAGGCGTGCATCAGATCATCTTACATGGGACCTTTAACATCTGTTGACGGCACAATGTGTATATATAAACAAAGGCCAACGAGTGATGTTATAAATAATAAATGTTCCGTGGAAAAGGAAATGAGCATACATAATTATTTTAGTTTGTACAGTTTCCGTGACATTAAAAGAGACAGGTACCTGGTAATGTTGGTCTCTAAATTCCTGGATGAACCGATACGATAGAATGAAGAAAAACATGAAATGGTATTAGGATATGCTGATTACATGTAGGAACTCAGTGAGTTTATTTGGGTTTCTTGGTGTTTTATGCTATGTGTACCTATCATATAGCCAACTGTTCAAAAAAAGACTTGTAGATTGAGGTTAAACATGCCCCATCCCCTACAAATAATGTAGGGTAGGTTCACTGAAAGATCGTATCCAAGCTAAACTGTTATTATTTTTCAGCCATACCATATTCATAAGGAGCAACAGTGCCTAAAAGTATTCACCTACTTTTAAAACAATATCTAGTGTTTCTCAGCTTGAAATATGCATATTTAGACCCAGAATTTTTACTGTGGGTCGACACTAAAACAACTGGATAACATAGCACTGAGTTAGTGTTTCATTTCATTTGTCATGGATGAGTGGTCACCTCTGTAGTAAATGTATAGGTTTCTTCATGGCTCATTTATGGCACCTTGTGGCTAAGCCATGTACTGTTATACTATTGGCCACTAGCTGGTCTGGAGCTGGTTCAGGCGATACACACTGATAAGAACTGATATGATGGGACCAGCATGTCCCTGGAATTGGGTGTTAACCAGGGACAAGGTATCCATCATGGTATATATCTTATCAGTGGGTCTTACCTCAACCAGCGAAATTCAAAATGGCTCCACTAGGCCTACATACTGAGTCCTATATCAGTACAAGTAATGTGGCCTTGGATTTCCCGCCCTAGAGAAGAGATAGCCTATATCCATGTGTCCTCATTTTACACACAAAGGGTGCTTTGACATCAAAATATTAGATGGCATGTAATAGGGAAATAGGTTACTTTACCCAAGGTGTCATTAATCTGTCCTTCTTCCATTTGGACACCTTGGCTGAAATTGCATCTTTAAAGCCATTCGCTCCTGTACATGTTGTAAGTCTTCCTTGGGATGTCTTCTATGGCATATCTTTGGTGTCTTATAATGTTAATGTTATAATGAGTATAATGTTAAGTAGCTACTCAGGCTGGGCAAGGGTATTAAATGGTTGTTTAGGCAACTGGACCTGACATATCTTTTGAATCTACCATAAAACTGCATGTGTAAGATGCACCATACATGTAGCAAGGCACATCCTGAGTTCATGCCTGATGCATAAAGTGCACCTGGACTCGAATTTTTATATTATTAGTTATGTTCTATAGTTAAATATTATCACCAATAAGGCACATTCTGACTTCAACTAAATTTTATAAGGCGCAGGTAGGGTTTATTCTCTGATATAATCCATGTCTTACATGCAAGGGTTTACAGTACTTCTATTCTTCTTATCATTTACTTTTTAAGCCTTTAGAACATCATGCTATTTCCCCATCCTCACCTTGAGTTAAACAGCTATAGTCACCCACCTTCGTCGTCCCATACTGATGCATGGTATGCCCCGGGGGTATGCCCCCTTATGCTTAATGAAGTGATATATGTAATTCACTTCTGACTTAAACCTGTACTTTGCATATGGATGGTTAAATGTATGAGGTGGCTGGCTCAAAGTGAAATGGTAGTGGTCTCAGGGTGAAATCGGCATGTCCCAATAATTGGGTGATTAAACATAAATACACTCTATGATTTTTGCCGTTTTGTCAATTCGTTATGGTGTCATACATTAACAATCTATATCTCTTCCCAAAAATACTGTATTCTATATGAGGGTAGTAAAAATTATTTAAAACAGGCATGGGACTTGGTTTTGGACAAATTTCCAAGACTGTGTCTTAATTCCTGATCAACGTAGTATATGAGACAAGTGGTCTTTTTCACGGGTGGTGGGATATCTTTACTGATGATAGGCATAAATGAATATAAGCTGAAGATGGGTTGATGGATATCTTCAAAGTTATATTTCTATATGAGTTGTCTTCATTATTCATGGATTAAGACCCAGAAGATAACTCACCTATCATCAATCTTGGCACATGTCATCTTCAAGGAAGCATATCTTCAGGCTATCATCTCCCGCTTCCTTAATTTATTCTGTTTCATGATATCTCTTATGAAAACTGGGGGGCCACTCACCATTTTAATGTCAAAGTCAACCTATCTTCTTACTATAAATAGCTGTGCATGGAATCCTGGTTTCCCATTCTTCAGTGATGTCATAATTTACTTTTGAAGATCGATCAACAAATCCCCATTGAACAAGCTGCATACCGGGCAGGCCGAGGAACCACAGAGCATACCTTTGCCTATAAGATCTTGGCAGAGAAGGCAGTAACATCTCAAAATTACCAGCTGAACAACACACTGATGGATATGTCAAAGGCGTTTGAGTTAAACAGCTATAGCAAAAAACCCTTCTAGAAGATCTGGAATCAATTCTCAGTCCGGCCGAACTACACCTAACAAAAATCCTAATTGAAGATGTGAGATTGATTGTGCGCACAGGATCGCAAACATCAGAACCCTTCCCCACAAAGATGGGCGTCCCCCAGGGGGACTGCCTTAGCCCGATACTGTTCATACTATACCTGGCCAGGGCCCTGGAAGCAGAAAACACCGAAGACACAACCGGACCCGGTGAACACTCCTACGGAAAACCACCAAAAGTTGCCAAGATAGAGCTACAAGATCATAATTATAGCTGGCCACAAGAGATAGGAGTTCTGATAAAGCCCAAATACGCTGATGATATCGGATGGGAGGCTGCAAACTGCAAACACGAACTGACAGCAGAGAAAGAAATAGTAGCACCAAAACTGATAGCCAGAGGTCTGCGAGTAAATGAAACCAAAATCGAAGAATATGAAGTAAAGGCACATGGAGATGAAAGGTGGAAAAAATGCAAAATTTTAGGAAGTCTACTAGATACACAAGAAGACATCAAAAGAAGGAAACAGCTTGCAAACAACGCCCTACTCAAACTACGCTACGTGTTCGAAGATAAACGCCTCAAACAAGAAACAAAACTATGGGTTTTCAACGCCTGTGTGGGAAGCATATTCCTATATAACTCAGAGCTGTGGATGGCAAACAAAACCACCAACAACAGAATCGACTCATACCACAGAAGACTACTAAGGAGAGCCATAAACATCAAATGGCCACAGGAAATTTCACGTGAGGAGCTATACCATCAAACAAAACAAAGAAAATGGAGCAAAACCATCAGAACTAGAAGGCTATGCTGGTACGGACATGTAGAAAGGCTACACGAGCAAACACCGGCAAAACAAGCACTTAAAGAAGCAAGAAGAAAAACAAAGAAACTACGAGGCCGACAAACATCAACATGGCTCAAAACCCTTGAAAAAGACCTACAGGAAATTAATCTGACACCGGAAGCAGCCATAGAAAAGGCCCAAGACAGAAAAGAGTGGAGAAGGGTGGTGAAAGGAAAACGAGGCGCTATGTGCTAACGCACTTCGTGCGTAACAGATGACGATGATGATGATAATTTACTTTTAGGGTTGACTGAAGACCTTCAGCATCCTTGAATGATAAGGTTGTCCCCTTCATATCAACTACATCCTTCGTAGTAAGCGCACATTCATAAATGGAGCTTGCACAGAGGAATATCTATGTCGAATTTTGGAGCCAACTACGACTTTTTGCTTGGCTGACAGGATTGTTTAATTGCCACAATGATTTACAGCCCACCATCCACCAGCACAACCTACCCCCCCCCCTTTATCACAACTGTTGGCCCTCTCTTCACTTTCAGAAACAAGTAAAGATAACTTGCCATATTTAATCAGTGATTTTGCTGTAAAGACTATGCATAGCATTCTGTTTTATTATTAAAATCACTTATCAGAATCTGTGCATAAATGACAAATGCTCACTGCCTTACTGAAGGTGCATTTGTAGACTTTATTAAGTCTTGAGCTGACCAGATCCTCCCAATAGACTGGCCTTGTGAAATGACATATTTTTGGTTAAATGCAGGTCTTCAGGTGTCCTTCAAAGGCTGGAGACATGTGTCAGAAATGCAAAAATATCAGTAAAACAACAGGTTAGATAGAGGATTTCTCAAGATATCTTCATTAATTTGTAGATATCTTAAGTAAAATTTGGAAATGCCATTCACCTATCACTGCCCTTTGAAGATATCTTCACCCTTGGTGAAAAAGACCACTGTTGTATGGGATGAGGCTCCTCAAAAAGTCTAATACCTTTCTCAATGGCTCTGTGCAAATCACAGGAATGACCAGTCTGGCCATCAAATATCAGATTTTTTTTATATCTGGAGGAAGCATAGGCCTGTGAATGTCTGCAACCGAAGATTTTGATTTCTGGCAAAATTGTTCTAAGCTGGTCGTGATGAAAACAAGTTAAACATGGTTACTCACAGAAGTTATACATTATTTAATGACCTTCCCTAATAGCATCAGTAGTGGTTATTCCATGTGTCTACTTTTGCCTCTACTTTTGACCTAATTGGATTAAACCCTGTAGAATACTGGGTCATAGGAGGAAAAACAAGGTGACAGCTGGACAACTCAATGAATGTGGACATCTTTGGCTAAATCTACCCTATGTGGATGTTTGTTATGCAGAGGATCATAGTCCCTTTTGTTTTGTATGTCTAAGCGTCATGATTGTAATGGTTGTTATTGAAGCAACTAGGAGTTCAGTGATATAAACACCCAGTGTATGTTTTTTGGTGACCGGAGAATACACCATACTGGACCCAAAGGTTAACCATAACTTCTCCACTCAGAGTACTTTGGCGGGATTGCATACTGAACTGAACCTAGTACTAAGTCCAATTCGTATTAGTTATATCCATAAATTATGTGGATAAATGTGGATGTACCTAAGTAGGAAATAGATTCAAGACTATGAACATAGATTGGTCATGTTGGTCTACAAGTACACTGTAAGTAGTAGCCACAGTTATTTTACAGCAAAAATCCTTGGCAACTTTGGTTCCAATACATTTTGCTGTAAATCTACAGGAGGTGAGTTGCTGTAATTCTACAACATAATCCACAGCAATCATACAGTAACAAACCACTGTAACCATACAACAAGATCATTCAGATCTACAGGGACATATGTTGTAAATAAACAGCAAAATATGTTGTAGAATTACATAAATATGTCTAGTAAAATAACACCAATATTTTCTGTAAATGAACAGCAAGTTTTGCTGTAAATGAACAGCAGAATATACTGTAAATTTACAGAAACTTTTGCTGGCAACTGAGGTTCCAGCAACTATTGTTGTAAATTTACAGAAGCTAGGGGGTAGAATTACAGCAAGAGGTTCTGTGAATCTACAGGAACTGTATTGTATAGTATGTATAGGCACTGTTATATATACTCTACAGTGAGGTGAGTCCATGATACAATCCCCATAATAGTTTTTATGTGTGCACTCTGTGCATGCATCAATACTATAAACCATGCATGCCTGATGAAGACAAGAATGTATCCTATCCTAGTGAAGTGCCATCACAATATATACAATTTAGACACAGGTGTGGTGCCTTTGGTGTATATTACTGGTTGTTCCTAGTTTCTTCTCAGATAACCTTATACAATATCTATTGTGCACAATGTTAGATTGAACCTATTGAAGTTATCATTGTATTACAATTAATTGATAAGCTCTGGGGACATTTTTGAATTGAGGTGGCACTATAAGCATATACATTCTTAACAAATACTGCTGCCCCCCAGTAGCGGAACCTACAGGTAAGGCTATTTCGGTAAAGCCTTTGTGGGTCAGTCTGGTGCAGAGTGACTGGCTGGCCTAGGGTATTATGAGAGTAATTATACAGGACAACTCACTGTACACATTTGTCTACTGCTAGAAGCTTGTCACTAAACAGTGACATTCCATGTATTTGAGAATACTGCTCTTTTCCCTGTTGATTTACATAGAACAATCGTGTTATATAACCCCAACTCTTTACAGTGTAGGTATCCTGGTTTATTTTACAGGATAATATTCACGTTTAGCACAGTGCTGGCGTACTGTGGTTAGGAGTATATAAAAAAGGGTCCAAGGAGGATATTACTCATGCCGGCACATGACAACCACAGGCCTTGATCCTTTGTGTGAACTTTTGGAGGCCTGGATCAGCCAGAACCACTATCTCGTCACGTGCTCCATTTGCGGTATAATGTTAAATTCCAAATGTAACTGCCGCTTTTCTAATCCCCCATCCTTTGAACATACATCACTATTTTTCTGAACTAACACTGGAATTGGAGGCATCAATCACCAAAGTACTTTCATAATTTTCACGGAGAGGCAGCACAATTATTGGTTTTCATTTTGTCGATTCGGATTTTACCGATAATGTCATCTTTACACGTTGAGCAAACAATTAAACAGTGAGATATGTAGTTCTACTTTCATGATTTAAATATATACCTACAGCTGAAAATGGAGCTCAAAGATGGGTAAACATGACTTGTTTGAACTAGAACTTTATTTCAACATTTAAATTTTGATAAGCCAACTCTTGATTGACTGCTGATACTGTGTACAGGACATTGACCCAATTTTAGGCCAACATGTTAAGGTGTTTGTCCAAGATGCCTGAGGCCACCTACATTGAAATATTGCTCCAACATTTCAAAACAATTCTTAGTCTAGGGATCTAACACCTATAATTATGTTGTACCATTCTTGAGCAAACATAAACTCAATATTACCACCTGCAATGTGGACTGTGAGGTGAGACCCCAGATGGTGCAAAATTCTGCATAAAACAAACTAGGATGATGTATAATCAGTTATAGACTCTGCAAACTTTGCTACTCATACATTTTCCTATACTTATTTCACATTTTGCGGATATAGGCACTTCCTTCCCATTGCAAGCTCTATTAAACTAAGAATAGTATTCTAGGGTAAGCCATCCATTTTACCGTGTGCTGAACACATTTGGATGGGATATTCTTTGAATGGAATGGTCGTATAATATGCCATATATTAAGACCAGATTTAAAGTATGAAGTGGAGGCAGCGGCTATTATCTACTCAAATACTGAGTGCCCCCTCCCACTCCTGGGACTTTCAGTGTGGTTCTAATTAGGGCGATATTAGTTTGCGACTGCGTGTATCAAAAATTTGTCATTATAAAAAAAAATCCTACCAAAATTACATTTGCGTTTCCGCTTCTCTGTCCTTCAACAAGGTCACGGGGGGTCGAGACCTTAGTATCATCATATCTTTTGGCTGATCCCCTGGGGTACTTCACCTGACGGCTCAAAGTGAAAATTACTTCAGGTTATCACTTATCTATAAGGCTATTAATCCGAGCTTATCCGCGAGGTCACAGCAGGGGGTCGTCAGTTTGAAGCCTGCATATTGATTCGAGTTATATACTTAAAATGATTTATCTAGGGCGTCTTCTGTTGAACCCTTGCCTATTCAAGGAGCATTTGGGGACTAAAAGACTTATTGGAGCTGCCAAGAAAAAAGATTATTGAAGCTGCCAAGAAAAATGGCCATACATATTTGCACGGATGATATATGATTGAATGTTACTATTAAAATTCAGACTATATCTAGACCCGTGCATAATGCCCGATAAGAATAACAAACTCAACCATGGTATCGTTATCTTGACAAGATACGTGAAACTACATAGTGCCCTCTTTGATATACGGCACATGGCTATTGTATTATTGACCAATGGGAAGCATCCCTGGCATTTACTGCGGAGACGGGGGCTGAATGTGTTAGTCATAGTGCAGTCGGGGTCTAATGGCGGCCTCCATAGCCTAATGTGCTAATGCCCTATAGGGTTTCCATTAATTTGCTCAGATCTGGAAAATTCCCGATGACAAATACACTCCCAACTAGCACAATTTACATCACTTTTTCATAAAACTGACGACTATGCAAACTAGAGATCACGTAAAAATGATGTAAATTGCATGCCGTGTGCTAAAGCTGGGCTTCTATCGTCCCTTCTTTGTCATTGCGGCAACCCACTCCGCCAATACCTCTATGGTATACCGACCGCTCCCTCCTTGTTGTTGGGAAAAACTTCACAGCTTCTCTCAGTGTCATGAATCTTCACTTTACAGTGAAAACTACAGTCTCTATAAATTGCAGTGCTGGATCAAGACAGGGGTAGAGGTGCTCTGCTGTTTACCATTAGTTAAGAACTGATTTGTAATCTCTATAGTTAGACAAAAACACCGGTAGCGTCCCAAAACCTACTTTTCAAAATGCTGGATCTGCCACCAAAAATGAATGGGGATGTTTTAAAGAAAGTGAAATGAGAGTACTGGTTGTGGTATGTCTTCTCAAAAATACATGATATAGATTATATCAACACGATGATCTTTCATTTTAGCTCATTTAGAAATCATTTTAGCTTTCATATCTTGGGTTTATTTACTGCCACGTATTTCTCCTTAATTCAAAAGGCCCTGAGATTGCTACCCTTGCGATCTTAGCGTAGGCACATATATTCATAAGACCTAGCCAGTCTGCCCTAACTAATACAGTGGTTGTAGGCTAGTCATGCACATCCAAGTCCTGCGAATCCTTCACTATTCCTTTTCCAGTCGTAAGATCACTCACTCTTAGTGAAAGAATTGCATACTGGTTTCCCTAGGTGCAAGTGCACCTGTGGGGGACACTCCTCCTGTGAAGAGTAAATGTGCCTGCTGAGAGTCCTTGAGGGCTCTTGAGGTTACTGCGTTAAGTGCACTTGAATACTGTATGAGGTCAACTGCACCCTATACTTTAGAAGTAGCTCATATAAGGAAGAGGAACACTTGTGTAATCACTCTTGTGAAAAGGAGTGAATCCACTGCTATTCCTTTATTTTGGGCCTCTTGCCCCTACGCACAATGTATTCTGCTTAGAAAAGTGTGGGCTAAGACAACTGAAATCTTAGTGCTGGCTGTTAAAAGGCAAGGCAGTCTAATCTTAAGATCACTTAATTGGATAAGGCAAAATAATTGCTAAGATCTCAGGGGTAGCGACGTCAGGGCCTTTTGAATTAACCTCCTGCGATATTATCGTCCAAGGTCGAAGTTGTGAAATAGATCTAGGGTTTAAAATTATTTCTATGAGCCCCAACAGTTAAATACCGCCATAGCCTTTGTATACTTCTATAGTTCAATTGCCTGAGTATGTTAAGCTGATTCCTAGAGTAAGTTAACATTTTCAGCCAAAAGTTAACTTTATAATTCATGGTGAAGTTTTTAAGCCAAAAGTCAACTTTTCAAGGAAGATTTCTTGACCAAATTATTTCAATATTTTGCCTACCAACTCTTAACCTTAAGGTTGGTTGGAATTCGAAAAAGGAGTTGGCACTTTTCATTCAAAAGTAACCATTTGGAGGCAGTTATTTTTACATTTTCCGGGCGTGAGATGGGAAACCTTAAGCTAGAAACCTCAACTGAAAAAACCTTACCTAAAGACATTAACCTTAGCATCGAAAAGTCATTTTTTAATTCGGTTTAAGTGATGTGCCTGTGTACTTCGTCCAGAAAGGGTTCATTTACCAAGCTAATGGAAAATGAAAGTCTACATGTGGCAGACAAGTCAATATTTGATAGAAAAATGTCAACTTTTAACCATCACTTGCTATTGGTATGGTCATTTTAATAGGATGATGCGATGCATATCAGGCATAGGTGATTGAAAATTCATACGGGAAAGGTTAATGCGAATAATTATGTTGTTTTTTTTTTCATCCAGAGGTTTTCTCTCAATCTTAATTTCCTCTGCACAATGTTAATACGAGTAATCATTAAATTGCAAATATTTAGCTATATTTCAATATATGCGACAGGCCTATTTTCATAAAAGAATGTGCAATTTTCCAATCAGAGTTTTGGCGATCTGGAGCCAAAAACAAGGTGAGAATAATATATTTCACGGTACCAAACCAAACATTGGTAAAAAAAAAAGGCCCAATCGGTTGTTTTGAACCTGCTAGGGTTTCAAAGGCTCGTTGTACTGAAGTACACGTTAAAAATGTGCAAGAAAACAAGCCATGATCATATAGAAGACTTTCTGCTGTGAAGATTATGTGAAAAAAATGGGCGCAAAACATCAAAGTGATATCCAAGCAAAATGGCGCGGCCTTTGATTGTAAGTATTGTCAACTTGTGAAACGCCCCACAGATTGAGCAGTGGTAAGCACCCCGTCACGGTGTAAGTAGTATACAGAGTTGTCGACTTGTTGAAGGCTTTACCTTTCATATTTTCTCCATGATGCATAAAATCACACTCCACAGCTACATACCTCTATTTCTACGGTGTTTTGGAATAAAGTAGTAGATTTTGAACTCATTTTTCTAAGGGGCTAAATAAAATGATATCGTCTGAAAACTCTTCAGTCCACTATACCGATGGGACCGAGTGGACTATTGTTCTTACCAACTGATGCACCTTTATGGGTTCGGCCGAAGTAGCTAAATTCGACAGTGAAAAATGTAGATCTGTGACAAATAGTCGGATTTCACAGGAGAATGATATTGGGTGCATTTTTCTACGGTTATTGTGATTTATAGCACCACTATTCTTTTTGTAATTACAAATTAGTACTTCGGCCGAACTTACCTGAGCGAGGACCCTGAGTATGATATTATATTGGAGAGGTAGGATTGTCCTCCACCCTTGCAAACACCAGTACTCTGAGTATCTATGCAGTGTTTGCAATGATTTAGTGAAGTGCACGGGACAAGGTCCAAAAGTGTTCAAAGTACACTGCCCTACCTTAACTAGCTTACCTGGGCACTGGGATCAAAGGTCAACAGGTGTGCAGTGTGTAGCTGAGGTCATGCCTCCACCATTGTTTTCTACCTGGACTCTGCTCCGGATGACATCGATGATCTTTTGCAGATAACAGCAAGGATTACACTCACTACCCACCAAGTGCTGAATAATTATAAGTTATCTCCAGCAGATGTCCCTGTTATCTATGAGAGACCTGAAACACTGGTGGAGATTGTTTCAACATTTCTAAGAGGGTTTGGTAATGCGTACATTGTATCTGTTTCTACATTTATATAGGTGTTCGGTTTAAATCTGGGTCATAAGATGAAAACTATGCATGTAGTGGGAAGTAAACAGTGGAGCTTCCTCCTAGGTGGAGTAATAAAGCTTCACTATGATAAGGTTAATGGGGGTATGGATACTCAAATGGGATTCATTCGAAGCTATCGCATTATTGTGATCTACTTTCAAAGAATATGAAATTTATCACAATTCCTCCTATGAGTTGCATTGCAGGCTGATTTGACTTATAGCTCTTTAACTATTTTAATATACACTGACCCGCTTAGGAGAATTTATGTACTTTACCCCCTCGAGCTCCCTACACTGAATCTCTGAAACTTCCCCTTTAACCCAAATGTGAATCCACTCAACCTTCGGTCCCCTGTGAGGCCCTTTAACGGAGCCCAAAGTAATTGTTATAAACGACGTAGAATCTTACATACTGTGCACAAACATGTTTTTGTTGTACATTATGTTAAACAGAGTACTGTGCACTGTAACACAACGCAACTACCTGCTGGCATGTATGTAATCAGTTATGGCCCTGAGGCTAATGCCCATCAACATGTATGGGCACACAGGCAGAAGCTAACAGCTCTTAACACCCGATATCGGAGGCTGATCTTCTTATCAGACCACCACCCCTCATCTCTTCATCCATCTTTCACAACAAATACTAAAGGCCAATAACATTCAGCTCATCTGGAAGTATCCACTCGCCGTCCTACTTTGTGTATGGAAAGGCGGAACCAGTTATCTTTTTCATCTTAAGTTTTATTGGGATGTATTTCCATGACAAAAAATTATGACCCCCGGGCAATATGACATAAATATCAAAATCGTAGGGGCTGGCACTTTGGAACTCAGCCTTTTAGTCCACAACAAGCAGGACTCTCTTCTACATATAGTTGCTTCAACTTTGATTGGTCATAGACAAATCTTGTGTTTTACCAAAAACCATGCACTGCTAATTTTGAATAGCCAGAAATCAAAATTAATATATTAAAAACTGTAGATATAAGTAGAGATCCATGATATAACACTCTTCTAGACTATATATCAAACTGCCAGGGCCTACCACTGGTACTTATAGTTTGGGCGTGTAGGGTGCGTATAGTTGCCAGGTGCTGGATTTGAGCACTCGAGTATTAATACTGAAAACAATGCAAATAGTCTCCTGGCTTCGAGACAGTAACTTATTGGTGAGCTGTTCGTTGGTCTGATATTGAGAGGAAAATTGCACAATATTGTTAGGGAATACTATATGCAACAAAGACGTATCTGCTGCCTTAAACTGCAAAATACATGACCAAGATTGGTTTATATCCCTTTAATCGGGTATAAACGCACCTATCAGAAGAACAGGAAATGGAGAGCTCGACATCTCAACATCCACAGCTCTGACCAACACACAACTCTGCTTTCCAAAGTAGTTGTATATATATATATATATATATATATATATATATATATATATATATATATATATATACATGTATCAGTATAGTCCCCAGTAAGACCAAACTAAAGACAGGCAATTCATTGGTATTTTTCCATTATTGTAAACCGCAATAACCTGTTTCTTATCATTCAGGGGTGAATCCTAAAAAAACACAAATAATAGGTAATCCATAGCTGCATTGCGCAATGACATGTAAACTAAATTGGTATCAATGCACCTGGGGTAGGTCTCGGGGGTAGGTCTTTGCCATTTAGTAATAATTAAAATGTATGTACCTACTGAGAAATTAGACTGAGGTATACAGTTATGTGGCTATACATGGGTAAAAAGTGACGTTTGTGACGCAGAGATTTCAAAAGTCAATGCATGTGACACAGGGAGTTTAAAAACTAATGGACAGTGACAACATTGGCATATATGCTTTAAAAGTGGCAGCGTGACGCTCCATACTTGCTAAAATGTGACGGCGACACCCTGAAAACTTTTAGCACACATGTATAGGCATAGATATAAGCAGAGATTTAAGGGAATGGGGGGGGGTATTTCATGATTGATCCGGGAAGGCATGTTGCAATACATACAAAAACGTGAAGAAGTTACATAACAATTTACCAACTATTTTAGCTCCAACCATGCAGAAACCCTAAATTGATTGAAAAATGCTATTGCTAGAACTCAAACACTCGCCATACATGTCGTATTACAGAGACTAGATTTTTAACGTTGAGGCCATTATTCTAGATCTATTTCGAGTCCCTTATTAGATTATCTGCAGGATTCTCCTAAAGCAATAGTTTGTCTCTACAAATATATATGGATGAAGCAATAACTGGTTTCCTACCTGGGTGGAAAGCTGATTTTCAAATAATAAAATTATGCTGTCATTGTTCGTGGATAGAAGTTTTTCATGTGTGTGTGTGTGACTTCAATCAAACCATCTATAGATCCGAATGGCACATTCGAATATACAAATGGATTTTCTGAAAAAGTAAGGATGAAATTATATTATGCCCTTATTACCCTTTCTCGTCAAACGCCATGTCTTGTGAAGAAGTCCCTGGATACATACTATTGTCTTGCATGTACTTGAACCGATCTGTAGCTCAGGAAGGTCTTGGGTGTTTTATGCTTTTTTTCGCCAACGATGTATTGTCAAACGTATGATACCCAACACAGTGGGTGGAAAAACACAATGGCGAATGAATCAAGTGCTTGTCATTGTGTCAGTAGGACAAGGAGAGATCAAGTTTGGTTTAGATGTCATACCAGAGCAAGATCGAGTATACCGCCTAGATAAGAAATCTATTGTTCCTGAAGTTTAAGTTTACTTCTATTGATAACGCTTGTCCTGAACAATGCAGCGGTGTATGAAAAAAATTGAATCAATGAATGAGATAAAGAAAAGAAGGAAACGAGATTTCAACAGCATGCATGAAAGGGATTAAATGAGAGTTGATGATTAGTCTAGTATATTCTAGAATTGACATCCTCTGGCTCGTGATTGCACCACAGAGCTCAGATATAGGACAGGCGTACTTTGACTTCACATTCCAATGAAATCTCATGGGACTGGGTGGAGGGATAGGAGGGGGGTAGGTGCAACCGTGCGAAGTCCATTCTTAATCATAACCAACTAGTCCTCGGTGACAACGAATTTAGAATACAAAATAAATAGAAAATAAAAGATATCATAACCACGGTCAATCAAATATAGGCCAGTGATCCAGTGGAAAAAAGAAGAGATATTAAAAATATGACCGAAACTAACACTCGTGCACTTAACGATCATGTAAAACAAAGTTGTGTCCATTTAAATCAAATCAATATGACTCCAGTGCTTAGGGCAGCGATCAAGAATGGTTGACTTTGATCCTGATTAGGAACAAGATAACAGCCATTGATTGACAAACTGAACTTAAGCCTATGACAAGCCTACATTGTCAAGTACATGGTCCCCTGGCGACCAGCTGGCCCTGATAGGGAGGCCTGCTACTGTCAGTGAGTGACATCACTGTCCTGACTTTGGACCTTATTGTCAGTGGTGGCATATAAAGGGGGCTGCGTCCTCCGAGGTCGGCAGAAGTCTTCGTGACTCGGACACAAACTCCCGCTAGAGAGCAGCGATGGCGCTAAATTGCGCAGCTCTCGTTTTACTAGGCCTCGCCTCCACGGCGGTCGCTGGTAAGTAAAAATTGTACCTCTTATATACTGTTTATATAGAATTGTATTTAATTTCAGAGCTCTGGGATTGTACATGAAGCTGCCGTTGTGTATTTTTGCATTTTTACTTTTCAAATAGGACCAACCAGTTCAGTGGAATGAACATTGGTTCTTTGTGGCTCTTGGGAATTTCATTGTTTATATTAGAACAATGAAAGTGAATAGAGGAAATGATAAGAAACTATTTAGATTCCTGCATTTACCCAACTCTCTGTTGGCAGCTTTGCACTGTGGTGATTTCCCAGAGCATTTCAGTACATGTACATTGTACCTTTTATCAGCTGTATGATAGGGCCACTATAGGGCAGGGGGAACCATACCAATGTAGACCAGGAGAAATGTCATATAATTATTGGTTATGCAAGTTAGAATGGACCCAGTTGGAACAGGACATACCTAAATTCTATTAGACTATATACATTAGACCCCGGGACTATGCAGTCCTAAATAAAAGTTGTTTTTATAAAGACTTCGCTCAAGTTCACATTATTTCTAAATGCCTATTCATTCCCGTGAAGGGGGGGGCGCAAATCCAACCATACCGGGAGGTATATGTTCATGATTCATTGCCTAGAACTTCTGGAGAACTTCACAGATATTATGAAAGGAGTGAGATCTTTACTGTTACCGGACAGGAGCGAATACAGGATTTTCAAAAAGAGAGAGCGCTGCTTAAATGAAGGGGTACACCCCCTATTTATAGCAAAATTTGTTTTAGAAAATAAGGGTCAGCATGATGCTTCAAAGTAGTGCAGATGAGTTACTTGCCAGTACTGCAGTGGTGTATCATGACAAATGAATATACGCGGTGCTTAGGGAATATATCAATAATATATAGCTAATATATTAAAGATGCACAGATCTTTAGAGTTATGAAAATGTATATGATAATCAATCTTAGTCCTTATATTATATTGTTGGTGCAAAAGGATCATTTGTCATCATAATACATGAATGGGGCAGAGCTAGCTGCATTCATCCACTATGCCAATTATCCAGGTTGGATGCCGTCTCTGGAGGCCATTTCTTAATGCACTACGATCACACACAGCACTACGACTTGGAATTTCAATGCTATTCCTATGGGAATTTTGGTACGACTTGGAGGGTGCAGTCGTAGTATGTCCAGAAATGGCCTCCTGTATTCGCCAGCTCTGCATTGACCAGTTCATCATGCATCATAAGCATGGACTTTGAGGCATAATGCATAAGTCTTGAAATAGTTAAGGGGTTATGGAAATGGAAACTTCGTATCATAATTTACAATATTTCTGTTTTATTTCAGGCCCGGTTAACTCTCGTTATAGTAGTGTTACACAATGTGCAGGATTTTGTCCAGGTAAGGATATCATCATATTATGTCCACAAGTAAATTTCACGATAGTTGCCTTCCAGTTTTTTAATCAGTTGGCCCCTGAAAACAAATCATAAAACTTGATTTTTATACACTTATCTTAATGCCAATTAGGAACGTGGCCATGATCTTGATTTTAGGCCTGGATGTTAACTTCATGTTGCATCTCAAAAATACATGTACCTTACACGCGGTATATTACTTATTTTACAGAGAACACAAAGTTCGGTTTCGAAACCGGCAAGACTTATGAATATGACTATGAATCGGCTGTAAAGACCCACATTCCCGGCGCCAGCGCCGACCACTCCACTCTCCACATGAACGCCATCGTCAAGCTGGAAGTCCTTTCCCGCTGTGAGATGGCGCTTCGGCTCGAGTCGGTAGAATTGAAGGATGTCGCACCCGGAAGTAGCAGGGCCACAAGCGCGGCTCGCAGCCGCGCCTTCGCGACGGCCATGGAGCGCCTTCCTCTGCGGTTCGCCTTTGTGAGCGGCAACGTGGAGGCCGTGTGTCCCGGTGCTGAGGAAGAGACTTGGGTGCTGAACATCAAGCGTGCCCTCCTCTCCCACCTCCAGAACACCATGAACGACTTCAACACCGACTTTCGCTCCAGAGAGGTGAGCAGATTGGTATCTTAATTGGGGGGGGGGGGGGTCGGGTGTATAAAGTATGCCTAACATGCTTTCCTTTCAGAAATAGGTTAATTGTGTGATGGTTTATAATCTACTAATATCAAGAACTTTTGTAACTGCAAGTTAAAAATACTTAATTGAAATCACGCTACATTTGCCTCAACCAAGGTATCAAACCAAACAAGCAGTATAATGCGATATGCGATAACTTCTATCTTATCACTTTTAACCCCCACAGACCGATGTGACTGGTGACTGCCCCGTTACCTACACCACAGAGAGCGCTGGCTGGAATGGCGTGCACACCATCAAGAAGAGCAAGAACTTGGAGGCATGCTCTGGCCGCCTCAGTGCTGATACCGTCCTCCAGGGCACTGCCTACAAGACCGCCTCCGTGAGTAGTATAGTAATCTATACTTTGATTATGGGATATTGAGTAGTATAGGAATCTATACTATGGGGTAATAAGTAGTACAGGAATCTATACTATGCGATGTTTGGTAGAAATGGAATCTATGCTATAGAGCATTGGCTACTATAAGACTCTATACATTGGGGTTTTGAGGAGTATCGGACTAATTTTACTATGGAGTTTTTATTCTGTGGTCGGTTGAAAATATTGGGTGTGGACATGTCAGTAATATAATTGAATAGATATCCACAAAAGAGACATGCCTTCAACCTAGCAGGGCCAACCTTGAATGATTATTGGTCTAGAGAATAGTACAATAACCCAATGATAAATTATATGCTATATATTACAGAACATGCAGTCTCTGCCAGTGATGAAGGGAAGCCATGAGTGCCAACAGAAGGTCAACAAGCAGGGCCTGCTGATTGAGTCCTCCTGCCAAGAGAGCCACCTCTTCAGACCTATGTCCAAGGATTCCAAGGGTGCCACCACTGATATCACCACCAAGATGACCTTCAAGAGGGAGACCAATGGCGTTCAGACAGCTAACAGTGAGTCTTAGCATAGTATATCGATTATAGTTATATACAAATGTATCTAATAGGAATGGAATGGGCAAAATCTCCAGTGACATGGGGGCAAACCGGTGGGGGGGTGGGCTCCTGCTGACATCTGGGCTACGGACTGGGTGAGGCGCTAGTAAATGTATATCTTGTGACAAAGCTATATGACCAACTTCTACACAATAACATAACCCACATGATAATGTTTTGTGGTAGTTATTATTCATAATAAATTCAAGGAGGAAGCCATGTAATATTTAGTAGACAACGCCATTTGATGTTAGAGTATAATAAATTAAAGCCATAGTTATAAGACAATTAATATCATATTGCATTTAAGCACGACTATAAATCAATGATATTCCTCCTACCAGCATGTGGCCAGGCTAGGCCCATCACCTTTGACCACACCAAGACCCGTGAGGAGCTTATCAGCATTAGGACTGAGGCTGAACGAGTGCTGAGGGCCATGTGCACACAAACCGCCTCTGGTGTCTCTGCCTCTGCACCTTCCCTCTTTGGTGACCTGGTTCGTGAACTCAAGAAGCTGGACACTGTGACACTTGTCAACCTGCACCGTGACCTGAAAAAGGCCGGCTTCTGTGACCACGCTGAGTGAGTAATAAATATAATGCACTTGACTTTGGTATATTACTTGGTACCTTTGTCTTGGCTGCTGTAATCATGTTTGCTTAACAATAACAGGCGCCAGGGGCTACAATTGCATTATCTATGAGTCATTTGGTTGATTTCTACGCTTTATCTTGAGAAAGGTTCCTGTCATCGATACCATCGTTTTTAGATTCTCATTTAATTAAATCAATATGCATTATCGTGTCCTTTGTCTATAGTCCATTGTTAACTTGTCCAAAAGTTTAGATACCCAAGAATGGTTGCTGATTACAAGTCACCTATCTATGATAGTGTTATTGATTTTCCAATATAAGACAATGGGAATCAATATGCCAGATAAGGGCAGCTCCAGCTAGATAAGATATATTTGTGGCCTGGACGATGAGATAACTAACGTAAAGTTTATCTTACTGCAAAGGCGTGTATTTTCTATTTCTCTTTTCTCTTTTTTTTCTTTTTACATCGTTCAATAGTTTTTATTCTTACTCATTGGTAGGAAATACCTGCACGATGCAGTTCCCACCCTGGGGACCGAGGCATCTGCTCGTCTCATCAAGAACCTGGTTCTTAGTGGTGAAGTGACTGGCGCCGAGAGCGCCCTCTGGCTCAACTCCCTGGCTTTCGTCCAGGAGCCCACCGCCGCCATGCTAGCTGAGGTCAAGCCCCTGGTATCAACTACACCCCTGAACCGCCACGCAGCCCTCGCCGTATCATCCCTTGTGAACAACTTCTGCCGCCACACCCCCAACTGCGGCTCCATCACTGAGGTTGCTGCTATCACGTCCGCCCTGGAGAACCACCTGGGGACTGGCTGTGCTAAGGCTGCCCGCCAACACAACGATGTGATTGCTGCCCTGAAGGCGCTCGGAAACACCGGACACGGAAACGCTGAGACACTCAACGCCTGCATGAGGAACGCCGAGCTGTCCATGGAGGTGCGCGTCACCGCCATCAACGCCTTCCGCCGCATGGACTGCACCGCTGACGTGAGTAGTTCACTTCTGTTCAGAGGGGCACTTTCCCCAGGCTATATAACTTGTCAGGGCTACATTTATGCGTGATACCGACCCTCGGGGTGGAATGACTGATATCTATGATCAATAATGCGTGAAATAAGTATTGGTACGAACATAAAACCCTTATTAAGATACATACACATGAAAGTGTAACGTTGATATATTCATGAGGCCGATGTATAAAGTACAAGCAGCAGATTAAGTGATAGTATTGTAAATCGTGAAATGTCTAGTAACAAACACATAGCTCATAAACATGAAATTTTACTCTGTAGAAGTCTGAACTCGTCCGCATCTTTGAGAACGCCGAGCTGGACTCTGAGCTCCGCATCAATGCCTACCTGGCTCTGATGGTCTGCCCAACATCCGACATCCTCCTCCGTGTCCGCGACATGCTGGAGCGTGAGGAAGTCAACCAGGTCGGTTCCTTTGTCTGGACACACCTCACCAACCTGATGGAGACCTCCAGCCCACTCAAGCAAGAGGTCCGCCAGATCGTCGAAATTGAGTCGCTCCGCAAGGAGTTCGACATTGACAAGCGCAAGTTCAGCCGCAACATTGAGAAGTCCTACTTCTCTGAGATGTTCAACTCTGGTGCTTCAGTCGAGTCCAACATCATCTGGTCTCCTGAGTCCTTTGTGCCCCGCTCCGCCTCTGTCAACTTGACAGCTGATCTCTTTGGACACTCTGTCAACCTGGTGGAGATTGGTGGTCGTGTGGAGGGCCTGAATGGCATCCTTGATGACCTGTTTGACAGCAACACTCCAGCTCCGTCCAACAAGCAGTCCACCAGTGACATCAACAATGTGGACAGGAAGGTATGTATGACAAGATACCTTTATCTTAATCCAACATACCACAAAACCTCATTATATAAGCCACATCTTATAGATCATTTCACAGGCATGCTGTAGCTTATAGCTGGGGGTTAATAGAGTAGAATAATAGTGGATCAAAGGGTAAAAGGTACAACCGCGCACCCCCTCCTGGGCGTACCATGATGATCCACAATACTTTACAATATTTTAGTATCTCAGTGTAGTTTAATAGTCCATATTTTTAATTTCGCTGGGTCTGCCAAAAATGACAAGATCCAAAGGTATGTCATGATGGGTGCCCTGCCCACTCCCAGGGAAAAGTTTGTTCCTCATCAGTGCATGTCGCCAGAACGAGCTCCAGTTCCGTTTGGAGCCTGTTTTGCTTCTGCATGGGCTTAATCGTGGGGTTTTAGTTTTACAGACCTTTTTCTCCTTATGTAAAGCATGCAGTACATATATCACAATTGTAATGTAGCACCAATCTTTTTCATACATTGCAGTTCGGTGGCAAGAAGACCGAGGCTTCACCTCAGGGCTCTGGCTACGTCCGCATCTTCGGCAACGAGATCGCCTATGCTGATTTCCATGACCTTGATGCGTCCACCGTTCGTGACAAATTCAACTACCTCAACTGGCTGATTGAGCTGGCCAAGGAGCACACTATCGACTTCAGCAGGAGCTTCCAGTTCTTGGACACCACTGTCAATGTAGCCACCATTGCTGGCTACCCTCTCCGCATCCGCCTGGAGGGTAACGGTGTCACAGACATCAAGATGAAGGGCAAGCTTGACATGCGCAAACTGGCCACCGCCCCCCGCAGTCTGATTGTTGATGGACAAATTGCTCCCAGGTGGGTATTTTGGTTTGCAAAAGTTGTAAACTCATACTCATTCAGGTACATTAAATAACACAATCAGCACTGTTCATTTTGGTGTGAGTAGTGCACAGAAAGAGTACACCAAAGCAGGTGATTAAGTTTTTATAAGTTCTAGATATTGGGACGTTCGATATGTTATCATGAAACTCTATGATAGATAAAATGTATAAAATATTATAAAGGCCTGTATGACCCTTAAATAGTTCCAGTACTTAGAAACCATACGTGGTCACACATTGCCTACAGCTACCTTATACTAAGTATAACCTATATCTCTTCAATGAATAGTGCCGCCCTGGAGGTTACTGCTGAAATGGGAGTGGATGCCTTCCACGCCCAGACTGGAGTCCGCACTGTGGATACCATCCACACCAGCACCATTGCTGAAGGCTCCATCCAGCTCCGTGATGGCAGGATCTTCGCCATGGATGTCAAAATGGCTCGTGACAAGATCGAGATCTTCACTGCTAAGTAAGTCTCAGTGACCACGCATAACTTATTTCAATATTCACAAGCAGGTTAAACAATTTATGCACTGGACGACCCAGTGATTCAGTGACATAGTATAGATAGAAATTATTGTATATTATCTATGCAAACCACTGTAAGGTGTAGATAGCATAATTATGTCCTACAATTCTGTGAAAGCTTCATTCTCTTCATTCAAGGCACGACGTCTTTGTGGTATACCGTGGCCGGGAACATGAGATGAACACACCAGCCTCTCGTTACACACTCAACAAATGCCTGTCTGGCAAGTTCACCACCGTGACTGGTATGGAACTGTGTGCTGAGATCAACGTCCCAGATCACCTGTATGCACCTGAAGGTCCTTACTTCCCCCTAACAACCTCAGGCATTGTGTCCTTCTCCCTCAACAAGCGTGACACCTTCAACAACTACCACTTTGAAGCCAAGGCCCTCCGTGAAAAGGTAGGAAAATGATTTTATCATTATTCTACCATGTAAATACTGTGTGGCATTTCTTTTTCATGTATCTATAGATTCTTGTCTACTGTAGTGTTGTACTTCAGGATTTTGTTATAAATTCTGATGATGATTATCTACCTGAGTGTCTATTGTGAACATAGTTCCTCCAAGTCATGCTATTTCTCGATACATGCTCTCAGATTCCACATGGCGAACACGTGGACACCGTTGATGTGGCACTCGTCTCTTTCAACACCCCTGGCTCTAAGGTCAACCGTGAGCTCACAGTTAACTTCGAACTGAACCACTCTGGGAAGAAGGTCGAAATGAGCCTTGTCACCCCATGGATGCCCCGTGCCCACTTTGAGGGTGAGTTTGCTTCTTGATCAGGAATCAGAGTGAAGATCTATGATTCTTCCAACTACCTTTGACATTTCTATACTTCCTGTTAATTATAGGTTTGGGTAAATGATATAGAAAGACATGGTACTTCTATGTGAATAATGTGAAAAAGCACATTAAAGTAATCTTCTTCTATTTAGGGGCCCTTACCACCTCCAGTGAGCTGAAACGTGCATCTGCCATCGCAAGCCTTGGTAGAACAAGGTACGAGGCTCTGGCTGAAGTTGCAATTGTGACCAACAAATACAACACTCGCTACATGCCCAAGTTCGAGGTGAAACTCCCAAGTGGCACTACCCCTACTGTATCTGGCACCATTCTCTACCGTGCTGGCCGCAAGATTGACGTCCAAATGGTCGCCCAGGACATCTTCAGTGAAACCATCAATGTTGAAGGTATGTTCTTTCTTCACCCTGTGTTATGCCATTTTATTGACAGTTTTAAGAATCAATGTAATATTATGTTCAGTTAATCAGGTCTTTCACATCACTATCGCAGTCCAATATGGTCTGATTTTGCCTGCTTATGTTAAAAAATCTGGAATCAAAATGCGTTGCATCTCTGGGAATGTTGTTTTGTTCCTCAACTAATTCTGTAACTGAATTGTTAACAACAGGTTCAGTGACTGGCAACCAGGATGCCAAGAAGACCCGCTATGAGACAACCTTAAACATCAAGTCACCTTTGGTGCGTGGTAAGATTGATGGCTTCGTGGACAGGACTGAGGCAGATGGCATCGTATACAGCTCTCGTCTTGAGGTAGCCTACAAGCCCGCTAATGCTCTGAACAACCGCATTACCTTCAGTGGAAAGCTGCGTGACAAGAACAACAACAAGAAGACTGACGTCAGTGGCACCGTTGCCTTCACCTCCAACATGTGGCCACGCTATGACACCGACGCCAGGTTCGAGGTTCTGCAACAAGGCAAGGCACTGACATCCTCATTCGAAGGTACTTTGGCTGGTGACAAGACCAAGTCTCTCAAGATTCAGCAGAATGGACTCCTCAACTGGGGCACCAGCATGAAGAAGGCTACCATGGACCTGGACGTCAAGCTCCCATACCTGGTAAGCAACATAACCTCAATTAACAATTAGGAAGATATTTTTTTCAAGGGTGGTAGTTTTAATGCATCTATGTGATATGACCTTACATGGAGATAGCTATCTTCTTAGTTGTTGATAACTGAGGCTAAATCTCACATTCTCACATATGTATCAGTCATGTCATGAATATGATAAATGAAGAGACATTTTTGTGTAATGCCACACGTATATTATATGCATGAAAGATCCTAATAACAAACAGTTATATAACTTGTTTCTCTCATTTCAGAACATTGACCATGTCTTCAACCTGGCCCACCTCTACAAGACTGACAACGTGAAAACCACCATCTCCTTTGACAAGAATGGTGCCGACCACTGCCTTGTTACCATTGCTCTGGCTCGTGAGAGCAAGAGGCCCCTGAAGGCCAACGCTGACATTCAGCTTCAGTATCCTGGCCGCCAGATGAGGTACCAGCAGAGCATTGAGGAGGTGAAGACAAAGGAATTCAGAAATGAGCTGTCTTTGCAGTTAGATACAGACCAGACCATCCGCCTGACCGCTGACTACAAGATGCTTCCACGTCACGAGCTTACGGCTCAGCTCACCACCCCCTTCATCCCACCAGTCACCTTTGTTGGCCACCTCAACCCAGTCCTCAACAACTTTGCAGCAAAGGCATCCTTCGAACACACAGGTGACCAGTATGCTGCCGAGGCTAACATGAACCTGAAAATCAACCTGAAGCGTGCTAACATCCAGATCATCCACCCCAGGAGAACCATCACTTCTGATATTGAGATGAAGCGTGCAGGAAAAGTCATCAGTGGTGTCTTTGAGACCAAATGGGATGCCAACCGTGATGCTGACAAGAAGTTCAAGCTCACTGGAGAAGTCACACTTGCCAAGATGAGACCACAACTGAGCCTTAAGGCTGAACTCTACCCCAGAAAGTAAGTCAATGACACTTTATTCGTTCCATCGTAATGATCATAGAGCAGTTAATTCATTAAGCTTATTTCTATACACATTTTATGGTTTAAATCTACCCAGTATGTATATGAAATGGAAAAACATCATGAAATTCAAACTGATATTCAGATTTTTAAATGCTAGTGTACCATAAAAGTATTAGGTGATAAATTTTATGAATGGTCGTTATTGTCTCCCTCTCATGAAGATTCATCCAAGTCATCACACGTGGAGAATTCACACATCCCAATGAAATCTGCAACCATCAAGGAGACTTCACCTTCCGGTCCTCATTCACCAACTTTGAGGAGATCACCGCTTCATTCAAAAACAAGATTACCCCATCAGCAGTTACTGCTTCTGGACAGATGTCCTGGGCTGCTAACAAGAAGATTGACGCTGACTTCGCTCTGAACCTCCGCAATGGCTGGAAGAGCGTAGATGCCAATGCCAAGCTCCTAACACCATTCCCTGAAGTTCGTCGCATTACCTACACACTTGATTATGCCGTTGAGGGATCCACCTTCAGAGGAAACACCAAGGGTATTTTCAACAGACACAACATCGGCCTGGTCGTGGCTGGAGTTGCTGATGCACCAAGGCTGGAGGGAAGTGTAACAATGGACAGTTCATTCACCCAGAAGATCATCCTAGCTGCCAGCCATGTTGACACTGGACGTAAGTGCCATAGTGAGGCAGACCTGACCTGGGGAAGTAACAAGAAGATATCCCTCATCTACAACATGGACCACGCTCGTTCTGGGTACCATCTTAACAACAATGGTGACTTGCAGGTGAAGACCCCCTTCAAGGGCTACAGAAACAGCAAGATCTCCTGGAGACACAGCAATGATGAGAGCTCCGTCAAGCACCATGTTGAGGTTGAGATGTTCAAGAAGCAGGCAGTCTATGACTTTGATGGCAGCTTCATCGCTACTGGAAGCAACCGCAGACTTAACATCAAGACCTTCATCACTGCTCCCCATGTCGACTGGCGTTTCACAACTGAACACCAGCACAACACAGAGAACCTCCAGGGCGTGAAAACATCTGCTATGGTTCAGTGGGAAACTGGTAAGACGATTCAGGTCACCAATGACTTCAACCTGGGATCAGGACGTCTGCAGGAATCATTCAAATTCATCAGTCCATTTGAAGGAGCCGAGACCATCACACTTGACCTAGACAATACCTTCTCACCTAATGCTTTGACTGCCAAGAATGAGCTTAAATGGCCTGGAAACAAGGTCAGTTTGAATGGAGGAATGAGGCGCACTGGATCTGAGTTTGATGCCAACTTCCAGCTCGAAACACCTTTCATGCCAACACAGAAAATAACCATGGTCAACAATATGGAGAGTAACAGAATCACTGCCACAAAGACTTATGAATATGCTCCCGGAAAGGTCATCAGACTGGCTACAACCTTCAACAGTGGAACCACCAAGGCCTACACTTTGGACTTCACTTCACCATTTGAATACATGAAGGTGGTCAACTTCGCAATTGAGCACACCGGAACAGAGCGTGACTTCACCCTGAAATCTTCCTTCTTCCACAACCTGATGGCTGACAAGGTTGAAATGACCACCATCATGGGCACATCTGACCTAACTGACCTAAAAGCTCGATTCAACCTGAAAACACCAATCGAATCAGTGTCAAACCTGCAAGCAATGTACAGCCACAGACTTCAGGATGATGAGTTCAAATGCTCAGGTAGCTTCCAGATTCCATCCTACAAGGCTACATTCAATCATGAGATGACTGGCAACCTCAGGCAGTTCAACACTAAGACAGCAGTCATGTACAAGCGTGGGGAGAAGATTGAGCTGACAACAAACCTTCACTCGGTAGGAACCATTAGGGGTGGAGTAACCTTCAAGAGCCCATTCAATGAGGATGTTGCTTTCAGCTTCAACCGTGAAGGCCCCCTGGACAACATGAAATCTTCATTTGAGGTGTCATTTGAGAGGACCAAAAGGATCACCGGTGAATTTGAGTTCCGTGGTACTGGAAGTTTCTTCACAAGTGGAGAGCTGACAACACCTTTCATGGGATACAAGACACTGGGCTTCACATTGAAGAATGAGGGACCGATGACAAACTTCCAAAATGAGTGGTCATTGCATGGTGAAAGTAGGAGAATTGCTGGAGAAACCTCCTTCAGCCTAGAGGATGGAAAACTTAACGTCAGAAGCAACTTGGAGACACCATTCCAAGGATATAAGAGCTTCCTCTTCACATTCGAGCATGAGGGAACCTTGTCAAACTTCAACCATGAAGGTCTCTTCCAGTACCCCGGTGGCAAGTTCATCCTGAAAAACAACTTTGTTCTTAGAGGAAATGGAATTACTCTGAAGCAGGAGATCCGCACACCATTCCAGGCAATGCGCATGTTCACCACTGAAGCAGAACACAAAGGAAAGCTTGAGAACTTCAAGAACAGCCTGAGCTTCCGTCTTAACCGTAATAAGTATGAGGCCAACTCTAACTTCATGTATGCCCGAAATGCCATCAGCGGAAGTGCTATCCTTCTCATTCCTGATGAATACAGCATCAGCTTCAGGCACAGCGGAGACAGCAGCAACTTTAATAATGACATCACTATCAAATTTGACGGAAAACAGATCTCTGGAGAAGGTCAATATAAATACCGTGGAAACAATGTGGAAGGTTCACTCAGAGTAGCCACTCCATTTGAAGGATACAAAACATTCTCATTTGTTGCAAATCACCAGGGACCTCTTGACAACTTCCAGTGTGACTACACAATTGAATTAGAGGGTAGAAGGATGACAATCAGTGATGAGTTCAAGCTTGATGGTAATACATTGATGGCCAAACTTGATATCAGCACTCCTTTCTCCACTCTCAGAAACATCAATTTCAACTTTGACCACCAGGGACCTCTGTCCAACTTCAAGAACAGTGGCTTTTTGAAAATCAACAACGACAGGTACACAAGCAGTTCAGAATTCTCTCTTGCAACCAACTCTATCAGTGGATCAGCTGTGCTCACCCTCCCAAGAGAGTACTCCATCACATTCCGTCACAATGGTCCACTCACTGATTTCCGCAACAGCTTTGAAATTAAGGCTGCCACCAAGGTAATGAAGGGTGAGAGTACATTCAAGTGGGACAATGGAGTTGAGCTGACTGCAAGTCTGACCACCCCCTTTACCAGCCCAATTGTATTGAAATACAGACACAATGGTGTCCTCACTGACTTTGAGCAGGAAATCACTCTGACCCACGGTAGCAACAACTATTTTAAGAAGATGAAGTTTGAGAAGAAGGCCCAGCAGATCACTTTTGAGGATGAGATCAGGACTCCATTTGAGCCCATTCGCACACTAATCATTGAGGCTAACCATAATGGAAAGAGTTTCAAGAACTTCAGAAACAACATTGACATCATTCACAATGGCCTCAAGAGATCTGCAAACGTAGACTTCAAATGGTTCAGCAACATCTTTAAGTTGAAGGCAGCAGCCACTATCCCTGATGAATACACACTTCTGATAAAGAACAAGCTTGAAAGTGATAAGCTAGACGCAGACCTTAAGATCACAACACCTTCAGGTAACATTGATGGAAGCTGCCAGCTTGAAGCCAGCGACAGTGCTAAAACTGGTTCATTCGTCCTGACGACTCCCTTCAGATACTTCACATCTCAAAGCCTTACATTTGAGCACAGGGTAGCAGCTGGATTTGAGTCAAAGCTGAACATCATCACAAGTCTTCCTGCATTCAAGACATTTGAGGCCATACTCTCTCACGAGGGCACCATTGAACGTTTCACAACCACAGGTAATGTCAACCTAGACTCTCACAGAATGAGCTTCACAATGAGCCACCATGGTCACCTGCTTGACTTCACATCAAGTGCATCTGCATCTATGAATGATAACACAATCACTATGCAGGTGTCATTCAAGAAGGAAACTGATGGCAAGATCACAACATCTGGTGTAATGACCACTCCTTTCACAGACTTTGAGAAGATGACATACAACATGAATCATGAAGGTAGCCTGTCTAATTTTGAATCATCTGCTTCCGTTGCTAAGAATAGTGAAGCTATCACTGCTCAAGTAGCCTACAAAAAGACCGGTGCCAAGATCATTTCCTCTGGGTCAATAAACACTCCTTTCAGAGGTTTTGAGCATATGCATTTCAACATTGAGCACAATGGTAATCCAACTGACTTCTCAACCAATGCTGTTGTTGCAATGAATGATGAAGCTATCACTGCTGACATGACATTCAAGAAGGCCGATAACAACATTGACTCCTCTGTCACTCTCCGCACTCCTTTCACAAGCTTTAGGGAAATGATTTTCAGCATGAACCACAATGGTGACATTGCTGACTTCTCAACCAGGGCTTCAGCTGAACTTAACAACCAAGCTATAATCGGGCAGGTCAACTACAAGAAAACTGGTAATAAGATTGTAACATCCGGAACCATCACCACACCTTTCACAGGTTTTGAGAAAATGACCATCAGCCTCGAACATGATGGACATCTTACTGACTTTGAAACCACTGTCTCTGCAGCAATCAATGAGGACAAGATCACAAGCTCTGTAATGTTCAAAAAGGCAGGGAAAAAGGTGACCACATCCCTTTCACTCACCACACCATTCAGGAACTATGAACGTATGAACATCGCACTAGAAGGCCATGTGAAAGATGTCTCCTCTACTGCATCAGTGACCATTAATGGTAAGACAGCCAGCTTTGAGGTTACATACAAAAAGACAGGCAACACAATCTCCTCTGTCGGTTCCCTGAACCTGCCCATCACAGATTTTGAGCGATTTGCCTACACCTTTAACCATCAAGGAACTATGAACAACTTCCGCACAACACTTCAGGTCAACACTCCATTCAGGAATGTAGATGCAAGCTACAGCCACAAGGGAACCATGAGGGACTTCGAATGTGAAGGAAGAATCGAATCTGATGGACAGAGGTATGCAACTGACCTTAAGTTCAATCTGGGCGATAGCTCCCTGGAAACGGTTGTAAGCATCGAAACCCCACACAGAAGATACGAGAACTTTGGCATCAACATGAATCATCTGACCACCTCCCGTGGTATCAAGAGTTCCATGAACATCCAGACTCCATTTGATGGTTACAATGCTATTGGTGCTGAACTGCAGCACGATGGTGAGATCAACGATTTCCGCACAACTGGTTCAGTCAATGGTGCACGCTGGCCAATCAGGTTCAGCCTGACACACAAGGGTGACTTGTCTGACTTTAACACAGAAGGCTCTGTTGAACTTATGAACAACCGCTACACAGGCTCCAACACTTTCAAGTACACAAATGGAAACGTTGATGCCAGAGGCTCACTCAGTCTTCCAATGGGTGATTACAGATACAGCCTGAAGCACCTGTTCACTTCACGTGGCTTCACCACAGAGGGCTCCATTGACACCCCACACACAAGCTATGAGAAGATTTCCTTTGATCTCGACCATGAGGGAACTCTGAACAACTTTGTCACCTCAGGAAACATCAATGTATTCAATGATAAGGGCTCCTTCAGTGTAAACCACCGTGGAACCATCCGGGACTTCACCACATCTGTCAACACAATGTGGAACAGCAGACCTATCACTGGAGAGGTCGCCTTCAAGATTGAAGATGGTAAAATGGATACACATGCAACTATTACCACGCCATTCTCTGGTTATGAAAGGTTCCATGCCGAAGCCACTCACAATAAGCAAGGAAGGAAGATCAAGACTGAAGTCAGCATTGAAACACCTTTCAGACAGATCAGGAACCCAAGCTTCATTGTTGAGCACCGTGGTCACTGGAAGAACTTCAATACCATGATCTCTCTGACAACACCATTCAAGCAAATCAAACCCATGGTCATGAATATCAACCATCAAGGTCTCCCTAAGGACTTCACTTCAAGCGGAACCTTCAGGTACGGAAGAGAGACATCCACAGCCAATGCTAGATTTGAGAGGACCTCCAATGGATTCAAAGCATCTGCTGACATCACTACGCCATTTGAAGAGGCTAAGAAGTTTGGATTCAACATGGACCATTCATTTGATGGCCGGAGTCTGAACACCAAGGGTTCCATTGAGACTCCCCACCAGGATTACAAGAACTTTGGCCTTGAGGTTAACCACATGGGCAACCTGCGCAAATTTGAGACTTCTGGAAAGATTGAATCTCCCTTCTTCAAGCCTGTCACCTTTGAGATGAACCATGATGGTGAGCTGACCAACTTCCAGTCCCGTGGTTTCGTTCAGCATGATGGACAGAAAGTTGAGGGTGAGGCCCGCTACCAGAAGGCAGACAAGTCCCATGATGGATATGTCAGGATTGCTACTCCTTTCAGCTATCTCCAAAATGCTGATGCTACACTGTCCCATGTACATGGTAACAACTACGAGTTCTCTGGCAATCTGAAGGGCACCTACAACACACACAAGTTTGATGGTGATTACAGTGCAGTCAACAAGAGGACCAAATCTGCAAGCCTCAGACTGCGCCACCCACAGCCAATGGAGTACTCCTACTCTGTCACACCAAGTGATGGACGGGCTGAAGCTCTCATCAACTGGGATTCCACCACCACTGACAAGCAAATCCGATTGGAGGCAACAGTGAAGAACGTAGCTGATGGCTCAACCACAGACCGTGAAGTAGCTTTGACCATGCGCTGCCCACATGACACTCACAAGATGACTGCTGGCTACAAGAAGACTGATAGCACATTCTCTGCTAAGACTGAATTCGAATCAAGCAAGAGTAAATTCACCCAGGAGATTGACCTCAGCAAGAATACTCGTGGCCGTGAGGTGATCTTTGATGGCAGCTTCAAGACAGTTTCACCAATTGTCAACTTTGAGATGAATGGTAACCACAAAATAAACACTGGCCGCCGCTACATGACAGAGCTCAACATCATGACCAGTGAACCTCTGCAGATCCGTAGTGACATCAAGACTCCCACCAAATCTTCCTGGACCTCCATCTTCACCATCAAACACCCACGTTTCACAAAGGTATGTTAAACAAATTGTACTGCAATATGTGCTATCATAATTAAAAGCTTTTTAATACCATCTGATATGTAAGTGTTATCTCTAAAAGTTTTACTGTATCAAGCCTATTGTTGGAAGTACTTCCCTCAGGCTGCCACGTGATGTACGTTAATCATCTTTGGAAAAGTAATACGAATGATTTGATTGATGTTGATTTGCATTATCTTTCAGGATGTTGTTATTGAAGTTGATGGAAAGATTGACACCGTCAACCATGACTATGAGGGCAAGATTGACTTGGAGTACGCCCGTGAGAAAATCACCTTCACTGGAAAGATTGCTGATGACTCCAACCGCTACAGGACAAAGGTAATTGTCGAATCCTCTCTCAAGCACCCAAGCAACAAGGTTGATGTCTCCTTCAAGTCCAACTACCTAAACAACAAGAAGGTGTTCAAGATCGACTCTGAATTTGCCTACCTCATGTCCGCCAACAACCGTAAGAACGTCATGACTGGCACAGTGGACTTCAACAAGGTCACAGAGGAGATGGCAGTTAAGGTAGGCCTCTTGTTAGGTTACATATTATACTATTTTTTTATAATTGTTAATTGAGTGTATCATGATTCTATCATCAATGAAATTGTGTGATGAAATGATATCAACCTTCTTTAGAGCCTATTATCATAATTGTATAGTGATTACAATTAATCTTTTAAATTATATAGGTCAGTACACCTGTGAAGAGATTTGACATCACTGGACGCAGAACTATCAATGAGGCTTCCCGCCAGCACTTCTCCATCTCTGGCTCTGTCGATGGTGAGAGTATGAATGCTGAAGTTGAAGTAGACAAGACTATCCCCAGCATCAGCACCAGCTTGGACTATGCTCCAGGTAAGAATTTGATAAATATGGAATAATTTTTTTTTTCATTCAGCCTGCTGATAATCAGATAGCAATAAAATGTTTTTTGACTAGGACAGATCCACGGGAAACAATTATTTGATACACTTTTTTTGTCAGTGCACCAGATGTTATATTATGCTAAAAGCCATCTTTGTCACTTTTCCGCACAACAGATAGCACACTGCACATGTTTGCCAAGTACATCTCTCGTGACCATTTCACCATGGAGGCTTACCGCCAGGTCTCAGGCCGCAAGATCCCAGAGACAGCCTTTGATGTAGAGATCGTCGGTGGCCACCTTGTCAAGGGACGTGCCTTCCTCCGCCCAGGCACTGTGTCTGATCTCAGCGACCTGTTCAGCATTGACTCTGGACTTGGACGCTTCTACTCTGACATCTCCCAGACCATTGCCAATGACCTCCGTCTGAAGGTCCCTGGCTTCAAGCGTGCCATTGAACCAGCAGTAAATGCAATGGAGTTTGTCAGCCAAGGCTTTGGAACCATCGCTCAGCGCACTGAGGCCTTCTTCAGTAGCAACCAGTTCTACACTCGTGACATCGCCCGTGCCATCTCAGGATTCTTCAGAAAGATCCGGTATGTATATTCTATGATGATCGCTGATAATACACGCCTATTAGTGGATAATACTTTCCCACTTATCATTCTCATATTTTTTAAATATGTATGAACCAATGAAGAAATATGATAATCTCTGACATAGGTTATTACAAAATTGACCTAGGTAATTACACAAAGAAATACACTTAATACTTATGTGCGAATATACTATTTTAAATTTTCATTGTTGCTAAATCATTACTTTTATTCATCCATCAGCACCTGTATTGATGAGAGCATTGCGGAGACTATTGCTGCCATCAGCAGTGTCGAGCAGCTGTACCGTGAGGCTGCCGCCAAGTACGATGAGTGGCGTCAGGTAGCTGTCAGATACTACAACAGCTGGTACCAGCAGGCTGCAGCCAAGATGACTGAGTACCGCGTCAACCTGCGCAAGATGGTCGCTGGCCACATCACCACCATGCAGGGAAGCCTCCTTGGTGAGTGCCAATTGGTAATGGTAGACATATCTTAGAAATTTTGTGTATTGAACCTGAATTAATGTATTTGGCCTTTCTTGGGTTGTGGATGAAATGTCTACAACCATTTGCCAATCACCTATTTACAGATCTTGTCGAAGCCATCCGCAACAAGCCCTATGTGCAGAACGCCCTCAACAGCCTCCAGGCTAAGGGAGAACGTATCATTGAGCGTATCACCCAGCTGGCTGATCACATCGCTGAGGCTGCAGAACAACTGTTCAACCGTCCTGAGTTCAGCACCATCCGAAGCTGGGTCAACAAGGCTAATGAGAAGGTGAGGTGTCATAATACATTTATCATATCTTACTGGTGTTATGTATCAAAATCTTACTCACATGTCCCTGTATTACATTTTAACATGGTGGCAGATCAGAACACATTACCACATTTACTGTCTTTTGACATCATCTGCTTTTGAATTCAGTTGATTATGAGAGATCATACACAATTATATTAACCATAAGACTTATCTTTGTATCTGTCCTATCCACATCACAGACAGCTTGGATCTTTGAGTACATCAACATGGAGGTCCGTGCACGTGAGTGGCTCCACAAGCTCAAGGATGATGGCCTTACTCCTCTCCGCCGTGCTGCCTGGAGTTCCATCCGCAAACTGCTTCACCTGGAGGAGACCCGTATCAACACCTGGGCCCCTGAACGTGGAGAGATTGCCGGCCAGGTATACATCCCCATGCTGATGCGCGACCTTAACTCCATGCCAACCCTCAACGTGCGCGGCTTTGTCGACAACATCAAGCGTCACCTTCCCGACACTGACTGGGTCCTCTGGGACACCCTGTATGCCTACAAGCCCAGCTCTGACATCCGTGACTGGATCCCACCATTCAAATGTAAGCCTCTTAAAATCATCATTGTTATGGCTTCCAAAGAGTTATGAAATGATAATAAAAAGTGTCAATTTGCTAGAGCAACTATGAATATAGAATGTTATGTCTTCACACAAGATTGTGTAATCATCCAGAGATGAAGCATTACTATAAGTTAATTAGCCAAACAGTCTCAGCCTCTAGGTGCACCAATATAGTGACAAATACTTATGAATGTCCCTGAAAAAGTTGGAACATTTAACTTATGGAAATGCATACTTCATATGTCTTGCAGCCCATGCTACCATCGCAGGTAACCAGCATTACATGACTTTCGATAAGAAGTTCTTCGAGTTCGCTGGAGAGTGCAGCTACTTGCTGGCTCGCGACTTCATCGATGGCACCTTCAGTGTTGTCGTTAACTATGAGAACCGTAACAACAAGGCAACCAAGAAGTCCCTCACCGTGATCCATGGCAAAGATACTGTTGAGATCTTGCCTGAGTTCCGTGTTGAAGTCAATGGCCGTCGCTCTGAACTACCCATCATTGGCCAGCACACCGCTGTGTACCGTGTGGGTAACACCCTGCGTATTGACAATGACCATGGAGTGAAGATCACCTGCAACCTGCCCAATGACCACTGCACTGTCGCCGTCACTGGATGGTACTTCGGCAAGACTGCTGGTCTCCTGGGCACCTACGACAATGAACACACCACCGACTTCAAGAAAGTGACCGGGGAGCGCGCCTCCACGCCCGAAGAGTTTGCCACCAGCTGGACTGTGGGTAGACAGTGTCGGGCCATCAACCGTGCCGTGCAGGAGGAAGTGAGCCCCATCCACCGTAACTACGAGCAGTGTGCCACCATCTTCCAGGCTCAAACATCTGCCTTCAGGCCATGCTTCAAGCAGAGGGACCCAGTACCCTTCATGAAGATGTGCATCAATGGTGACATGTGCAAGGTAGCCTCCTTCTATGTGTCTGAGTGCAAGATGATGGAGATCCCCATCAGAATGCCCACACAGTGTGGTGAGTGGAATCATTATGCTACACATCCATTTATATAAGATTATTATAGCCATTGAAGAAAGTATAGTTGGAACATGTGCACAATTCTGACCATGTAGAACTAGACATTTGATACTGTCCCCGATTTGGTCGATGGTAATCAATCAATGAATCCCATTTATTTACATCTATATATTTACATTTATTTACATTTATATATATATATATATATATATATATATATATATATATATATTTATTTATTTACCCATTTATTTACACACATATATATATATATATATATATATATATATATATATATATATATATATATATATATATATATAATAGAACTATGATATATCATTAAGAAAATTAATGTGGTACACATTCTGGAAGCACTTAACTGAAGGTTACTTTCCATTGTTGCAAATGAACTTGCTAAAAAAATGAAATGAAATAGGCTAACGATTTTATTCTATAATATTCCAGTGAAGTGCCAGCTGCCAAATGGTGCACCTATATCCGAGGGACAGGAGCAGACCGTCCGTGGTACTGAGATCCCCAAGAAGGCCGACGTTGTCTTTGTCATCTCCCACGGTGAATGCAACCAGGATGCTGTCCCCAAGATGAACCAGGTAGCCAACCAGATCCTCTCCAGCATGAAGAGTATTGGTGTCCAGGATGTCCACTTTGGTCTTGTTGGATACGGAGGTGAGGGCAGGGAAACCAGCCCACACAGCCACACCATGGATGGTCAGCTACTTAACAGCAAGACCACCTTCCTCCAGACCATTGGCAACTTCCGCACCCTGGCCTCTAACAACGAGGATGAGGATGCTCTTGCCGCCATGGAGTTCGCCAGCCGATATGCCTTCCGTGAAGGTGCCTCCAAGTCCATCGTGCTCATGCCATGCGCCAAGTGTAACACCAAGAACGTAGCCTACTCAGCCATCCAGACCTCCCTCAGTGACCAGGATATCAAGTTCCACATGCTCATCCATGAGGACTTCAAGCTCAGTGCCTACAGCAAGTCTCCCAAGACCAGCTACATGTATGGTGAGTGGCTATAACTAACACTTTAACACTCAGAAGATAAGGTGGATCTGACACATTGTCTTGAATATGATAGACTACTAGATAAAGAGAGAGACTGATATCATCAAACAATAGACTCTAGATTTTTGTCAGAGGAGTTTACCAATGGACAATTTTGCTTTGACCATGGGTTCACATATTCTGCAATATTGAAATTTAAACCATTGTAATTCACCATATCAAACCTACTAACACAGAAAATCAGTTATTACATTTGTACTTAGCACATTCCTAACCCAATTCCCTTACCCTTGCAGGTATTGACCGCGAGAATGTCTACACTGCCAAGGATGCGCGTGGCAGCTCAGTGAGGGGTGATCGTGACCTCAGGCGCCATACTCTGGCACCTAAGGACCTATGTGTTGCCCTCAGCCATGAGACAGACGGCTCCGTGTTCAACATGCTGAAGCTGACTGAGACGACCAGTGATAAGCAGAAGAGGTTCGCCACTGTCCTTGGACGTGTGGTGGCAAAGAAGGGTGACCCAGCTGAGTGCCAGCGTTGTGAATGCCGGTCTGATGAGTCCGGAGTGGGTGTGACCGTGTGCCACCCATGTGTACAGGCTACTCCCTACATCTTCACATGGGACCGTGAGCACCTGCCAGAACCTGACGTGGTGAGGTGGTGTTTTACTGATCATGGTCAATTATGATATCAAAATTTACAGCTATAAAGGTGATAACTACTAGGGCCTTTAATTATTCACTATTAGTAGAATAGTGTAGGCAATGGCATAAGATGGGTCGTGAAATCTTCTGTATCACTTTTCGGAAGCCAAATTGAGCTTCTTCAAAACTCAACTAATTCACAGGTAGTTTCTGGAATTCTAAAAGAAAAAGAACAGGAACACTGCAATTTCAAAGATATTCCTGAGTCGATCTAAATTTGAATTGTTATGAATACCATCATCTTAAACACTAGGAACTGTATTTTCCAGAGAAGTTGGAATTATTGCTTGTGTTCTTGACAGTAATAGGAATTTCTATTTCTTATCCATTTCAGCCTTTCCACAAGTCACGCTCCCTGTAAACCAGGCATCCCAAACAACTGACATCATCTTCGTCTTCTGACTATCTTTAAGCTGACCCTTTTTACGACTATACACCCCGACCTGGAATATCACCCATGTAGAGGCTGAGCGATAGACACGTGTGAATTTAAGTTGGACAGAGACCGAGTGTTTAATATAAGAACCGTGTGACCTGATATGTAGAGAACTTCTTATATATGTATTTATATATTATGTGAGGAATGAATATAAGCCTAGATATATTCAGTATTTGCGCTACCATGAATGAAACTTATTTGTAAAAAGTGGCCTCACTTACGCGTTACAATATAATGCCACACATGTATTATGTTACTGATGTATTCTAGTGTTAGACTTACTAAAGGAGTGATAAAGAAAAGTAATATGTGCTAATGGGAGGGTATCTTGTCTGACTCTGCATGGTAATGATATTCTATATTCATATATACATATTCTAAATTCTTTACAATGGAACCTGAATGACTGATCATCTCTGCAATCGCCGTTCATAAATTTATGTGTATCTACTGAACATGTTCATTTCTTCGTGAATAAAGAATGAATTAGACTAAAGCAAATAGCTCTTTGTGTCCTCATCCCTGCTATTGATAAAACCTTGATATTGGGAGCTACTCTCGTTGGGCCAAGGTTGTGATATTATACTATAGGAACACAGCTATTGTTCCTATATCATTCACACCAACCAAGCATAATAGCCAAGATGACAATGGGATCAGCTATTTCCTGCTTCTGAACTTACACACAGAAATTAAGAAACCATTGAAAAATACTAAAAAACCCGGGTATATATGTAATGCACTCTGAGTTCATTCAAAGGCCAACCTGTCAACATGAGCAAAATCTGAAATTCGCTGAAAATTCTTAAAATTTGCATCCACAGAATACTCTCTAAAGGAGCTATTGACCAAGTCTCGCAAGAGTGATGCAGGTCTGAAGTGAGCAGACACATGACGAGTAGATGCGGGACAGATATTTTTTTCATTATTTGCCCATGATAGCCGCATATTTTGAGGATATTTGACAAATATGGCACTGGGAAAGAAGCTTCACCTATCAACTAATTAAATAATTTATTTCAGGTTCATAGAGTCAGGAAAAAGAGAGTTTCAGATGAATTTACTGTTATGTCACGCATCTGGTCACTTGCTTGCCATGTGTCTGCTCATTTATGTAGCAGCTCAGCAGTTGTTAGCCTCTTACAACCACAGATTTTTCATTTATGGAGTGCATATGGTCTCAAAGAATGGGATTCACCCTCCAAAAGGGTGAATATTACTTAAAACAGATCAAAATACTCTCCATTTCTCCATTTGCTCGTCATGTCTCTGCTACTAATGTATCTGCTCGTCATGTGTCTGCTCGCCATGTGTCTCCTCACTACAGACCTGCATCACTTTTGAGACTTGGTCTATTATATGTAGGCCACAGATAGTCACGCCAAAGTGGGTCCTAATAAACAGTCTCTGGCTAGCTGTCAATGATATAGCCATAAGTTGAGAACTTTGTGAATCAATACAAAGGAGGTATACCTGATAAGTATGCCTAGTACGCCTAGTCCAAATGTCATTGAGCTTACAAAGGGCACATTATTTGAAAATCCTATAAGCAAGACCATGATAAATGAAGGTTCTTATCATACACAACAATGCAGAGAGGGCATGAACATAGAGAGAAATGATAACTATAGAGAAAGCCAATATTTTGGACAGAGGGGGCTAAATTGCGATTCGAGAACGAGGCACAGCGAGTCATCGAACTGGTTTATAAAGAGCCAAGCCCACCATAAAAATTATCCATCAAACACACATGGCCATTGCCTGATAAATACTCTAATTTCCATATACTACTTACACCGACAGTCGGTAGCTGTGGCCACTCAGTGAGAGAGGGACGATGCCTTTATTATTCATTTATCAAAGAAAGTGAGTATGGATTTAGCATTTGCGAAACAATCAGTTTCATATTATGGTGAAATTGGCTGCAGGTTGGTGACAGGTAGCTTGTTAATTTCAATAGCTCCTGGCTGGTATTGATGGCATGGCGCCAGGGTCATCACATTGTCGCCGGTATGGCACCGAGCGCGACCACAGCAGATGGGGCGACATGAACGTAATTAACGACGGTACGATTGGAATATGAGACAATTGAGAGCAGACATTACGGCGACAGTTTCAATCGCCTATGATGGCAAGGAACCAGTGACGGCTTGATTAGCCTGTGTACATCTATTAGTCATGAATGGTCTCCATCCTTCTGCCTTGGTATCCATCACGCTTCAGAAAATGGAAGTCATAATAATTTCCTAGAATACCTGCGTTTTAGATAGCTCAGTTCTAATAATATTGATTGGACATTTCCTGCATCACGAAGATTCAGGGACTACGGACCATCAGTCAAACTTTGACATTATAATTTATTTACTACTAGAGACAGAGAGAGACAAAGACAGGCAGACAGCAAGGCAGACAGACAGAAACAGACAGACAGCCATACCTACTAAAGCTACATTGTGGGGAAAATTTTGACTGTGCACTGTGGGGTTGGGAAAAAAAAGTACAATCTCTGATCGCGGGGAGCACATTTCATACATGAACATATGTACATTCTGGGGTTAAAATGTCTGAATATAGTGGGGTCATGTTGTTATTCATTCATGAATATATTTTATTAAATAACACACCAACACACACTAAGACAGATATGTGTTCACACTGACCATCCCCTCACTTGGTCAAGTCCCCAGTTAATTTTCAGGTCCCCAGTTGATAGGTGACCTTCCAAGTCCTCAGTTCTAGCAAAAGCAGGAAACCCACTAGTCAGGGTCCGTTTTCAGGCAGGATATGTGACAGGTAGCCTGGGCATTTTTTTTTGTTAAAATTGGTTTTAGACTCAAATTGTCCTAATTCAACCCTATAAACAATTTTAAAAAAATGCCCAGCACCCTTATTTAGCCTCTTTTGTACATTTGGCTCCAGACTACCAAGAAAGCAGCTTCCATGCCCTTCAAAACGCACCTAAGATCAAGTCGATCGGACCAGCGGTTGCTGAGATATTTAATTTTGAAGATTTTAGCAGAAGTATCGTAAAAGAGTCCCTATTCAATATGTTAGACTATGGGTTCTCTTTTGGGTGTGGAGACTGGATAATGGCTCAGTGGGCATTAACTCTTGCATCTACATGATGCAGGCATCATCTGCTCACCATAGGACTATTTGGGAAAAAGTGCCTCCGCTGCGTGATGGGGTCCGTAAAAGAAAGATTTTGTTCTAGCTTGTGAACCATTGCACTTAGAGACACGGGACCCGGTGCAGATCGAAGCTTATTGCAACGGCTATCAGCCAAATGTGTTGAGGCTGAGGAGTTGAAATGAAGCATGTCAACCTATGCTCTCTTCGTCACACACAGGCAAACACACGCACAGGAATTTAAAGTTCTGATTAAATTGGGATCAACTGTATCTTTTTATGTTGTGTCAAATGTCTGTAATCATGAGGTTACTGCTATATGTGGGAAGCAATGTCTGTCATTATGGGGTTACGTGTCTGAATATGTGGGGTGCAATAATTACTGCTCACTAGGGGGCAGTAGGTGCTGGTACTGTCTGAAATATGCACAGACAAATCGAGTCGTTCTGACAGACACAATACAGTGTGGGGTTGTAAAAGATTTCCATCCCAATGACCCCAGAATACCAGTTTACACCAATTTGAGTGACATTCATCGTGGGGTCAACCCCACAATGACAAAAAAGCTCACAATGTAGGATTCTATTTGTAGATGACCCCACTACGTAGCTCTAACAAGTCCAGACAGACAGACAGACAGACAGACAGAGACAGAGAGAGAGACAGAGAGAGACAGTGAGACAGAGCCAGAGACAAACAGGCAGACAGGCAGAGACAGACATAGATAGAGCCTAGCATAGGCAGAGAAAGGCAGACATACAGACAGAGCAAGCGACAGAGTCCATGTATTTATATATATATATATATATATATATATATATATATATATATATATATATATATATATATAATATTAAAAAGAGCCATGAATTCAGGGCTGAGAGAGATAGCCTATAGGGATTACATTCTAACCATATCTCCAAACTCAGTCGGACCACTGTGTGCCACCCACAGTGTGGTCATTCAGTTACAGACTGAGATAGGGAGATTCGAATGCGGCACGCAGGCAGGCAGAAACCAGTAGCGGATCCAGGATTTCAATACGATGGGGATGTTGAGGACACGCCCCATATATTTTTTATTTTAGAATAACTTTGAAAACATAAAGGAATAGAATGTAGGCTTAGCTTCATCTGGGGTCCCACAAGAAGGGCCTCTCATATATACTACAGTACTAGCGAGAGGAATTATCAACCCATGAAATAGATCCCCCTGTCAGACTGTGCACGGCGAAGCAACTGGTACACATCAGATAAATCTTATAAATCATATGGGCTGGTAACCAGCTCAATTAATGTCTGCACCCACCGTACGTCCCATAACGTCGCTATACCAGGTGGAATGTTTCCATTCTGTTAGATATGAGTGGGCTTGTGAATAATAAGTATTATTTAGTGAATAGACAACGATTTTATTCACATCGTGACTGTCAAGATGTGAAGAAAGAGTTGTCTATTGTCTTTATAAAACGTTCAACATTAACTTGAGACAGTTAAGCACCCAATCATGGTGAGTCTAGACCAATCAGTGGGCCTTGATTGTATATAGGTGACCTTGCTCAGGCGTGCACTGTACTCCTATAGGCCTAATACACTCAAGGTTACTTCTATTGTACAGCAGAGCACTGCTCGTCGTTTTAGAAAGATTCATAATGAATTCCCATAATGCCATATTAATTTAGCACTCTTCGCTATCTTCATCTCCAATATCAATCATATGCCTAGCCTATACTTGTGTGTGGGAACGTACAACAATTACGTCACTGCTTAAGCGCACCGCAAACGGGTGGATTCTTTGGGTTCCTCTATAGGGCTGACCCGGGATACATTAACATCCAATCAGATCATTCCTTGTATTCACTGCAGGTGGTTTTGGGTACATTATTTAACACCTGGTACCCATCATGCTGGTTCGTATCAGTGCTTATCTTGCCAGGTGACAGATCCAGCAATGGGGGACCCACTAGGCCCCCATACTAGCCTAAGCCCTATATGTTTCATACAAAAACAGTGACAAGGGGGTGGATGGGTCCTAAAAAAATGCCTAAATAAACAGTGACATATAATTGTTGAACGTTCCCTATCTTGAAGGATGTTAAGGGCTTAAAAAATTACCCTCTCCCCAGCCCCAAAGAGGCTACTCCCAAAAAAAGACTTGTTTCTCATTACCGCCCTCGCCAAAAAGGGGAAAAAAACGTCATTTGTTTGTTGTTGTTTTGTTTTGTGTGCTTTTTTTAATTTTCTTATAAAATCCCCTGAAAACCGGGGCCATAAGAAAGTACAGTAGGCCTAGTCTATGCAGATTACCTTAGGTAGTCTTTGAGAATCATGCTGTAGGCCTAGGGCCTATAGGTACTGTTGCATATGGTGCAAAGAGTAGGCCATCTTATCAGCAATTTCCTGATTAAGAACATGCTTACCTACATCAATAATGTTGCAATAGCTGTTTATATAAGCATGTAGGACACTTGACCTGCTAGGCCTACCATTGCACTAGATACAATTATGACTGTAAGGAAGATCTTGGGTATCTTCATGCATTAACACCCTTTGTGTGTCTGCAACCACAATTACATATCTATGAGCTGGCTGTTGACTATCAGAGTAGGCCTATTATGCACCTTAATGTCTTATGAGCAAGAATAGTAGGGCTAGTAAACACTACTATTCTTGTTATAAGGGCTAGGAGAGAGAAAACCTCTAATAAGAGCGTGGCAATGATGGAAGGGGGGGGGGGGGGGAATTGATGTAATTACCATTAAGGAGTGGTCATTATTTATCAACAGGGGGTGGTGGTGGGTTTTAGGGGGTGCTTAAAAGATTCAGATCCCTCTAGAGGGGGGGGGGCTAAAAAAAATCGACCCTCTTTTTAGCAAAAAAAAAAGCCAGCGCGCTTCTATAGATTAAAGAGGGGTGCAAAAATTCTCTGCGCCTCGGGCGGGGGAGGGGGACAGACTTTTTTTTTTACTGCTACTAAGGGGGGGGGGGATAAAATAATTTTGCGCACGCATGAAAACCACCACCACCCCTGTTGATAAATAAGGACCACTCCCTAAGACGGGCGCAGACGGGGCCGACTCGGTCGGCCGATCGTGACGTCGGGGGCGTCTGCGGGGATGTCCAATCCAGTCGGTCAAATATCAAACATGTTTGATGTGCCCGATCCGATCGGGAGTGACTTGCTTAGGTACCGATCGAGTCTGGCCCATCTGCGGTGGCCTGGGCCCGACTACCCTCCCGATCCGATCGGGAACATCAAACATGTTTGATATTGTCCGACTCGATCGGACATACTCGCAGACGTCCCCGATCCTCCCAGTCGGGTCCGTTTAAGAGACCTAAAGTAGTCTGCAGAGACAACCTTTCTCAGCATCAGGTTTTCAATGTATACGGGAAAAATCAGTAGTATTACAACAGAACCGCCAAATGCACCTTTTCAGATGAAGGCACTATCGTACCGGATAACATCTGGCAGCCCGGGAAAGTCTGGGGCAGCTGAGCTAAAGGGGATCCCTAGGGATCCCTAAATGACGTCATAATTGCGAAGGGGTATTCCTGCTTGAGATGTTTTGATGGAGAGAATCTGTGCAACCACAGTAGCTGCAGATATGTCGGTAGGTAATGTTAATCGATGTGCAAACTTAACAAAGACGTTGCCATCTGATTCATTGATCATATTTTGATATGAATGTAGACTATGTGCGCCTATACTATGGACTTTACAACGTAGGTCGAGGAACTGATTACTGCCAGGCCCAGGGGCTCTGGCCCTGGATGAGCTGCACTGAGTCAATGAGTGAGTTATTGAGTGTCAGATTCACAGTCACAGTCCTCAATAGATATAGCTCTAAGATATAAATAATAGACGCCCTACTCTAGCTTACATACTTCTCATCTCTAGGACCCCCCTGTGAGGTGGAGAACTTCATGAGAGGGCATGAAGGAGAGAATAACTTCATCGACATCAGGAGTCCATGAAGCGTCCATGAAGGAGTAGTCCCCTTCCATGCTAACAGTGGGCATACCGAATTGGTAAAAGGCGACAAACTCAAGGTTTCTTGTGAGGCAAGCCTTGAAGGGCTTTGGCAGTTGGTGTCCATATGCACAGGCCAAGGCTTACATGTCTTGTAAAGCTTAAACTTTTGGCATGCGCCTCCCCCTCGATCAGTGTACCACATCTGAGTGATCAAAGGCTGTGGTTTATCTGGTGCTGCCTATACCTATGGGACTAGCCAAATAAAACAACACTTACTATCCTTTGAGAAGAGTAGGGGAGTGAAGCCTCAGTAGGGGCCTTCCCCCTAACCACTCCTCATAGATTCGATCATTCATCTCATAGATTCAGTCGTACATATATGCGATCACCGCTGTAATGGACAAGTAGTGTATAGTTACCTGTGTGCGCATTGGTCGGTATTCGGCCCAGGCGCAGTCATTGACCACCCAACCGGAAGATACCGGAACTACCTTCCCCGGGTGATTCAAAATATTCATAACACCGGTCAGTTTACTTCCAGACGACCTGAGGAGAACAGAACTTTCTTCCTGGAAGTTACCTGCTTTCCTTGAAAACACAAGGATTTAGATTCCTTTCTGACAGTCAGTGACAGTCACAGTGGATTACCTACCAAGCCGGCTTGAAATCTGGATAAAACTTACTCTTGTTTGATGGTACATTGAACATTGACAGCTGGATAGAGTGAAGTGACAGCTGGGTCAGTGTCTATGATGTTGTGCTGTATGGTTTAGAGAAGCACACTGTTCATTTTACTGTCTGCTTCTAGAGACATTCAGATTGTGTGGAGAACAGAACTTTCTTCTCGGCCCCTGGGGTAAATACCATAGCCGGTACATCCATCCTTTGTTGCACATCCATCCCTCACACGAACATTTTACACTTCAAGTAAGTTTGTGCAATATTATAATACATATCGCCCGCATAAACATTTACCTCCACTCCGGTCCGGTAAACATGCCAACAGCGTCTCGTGTGTCACCACATAACACGAGGCATAGAGCCCGCGTGGATGCCGACAACCAAAAAATGGAGTACAACAGCCAATTGGATAGGATACGCCAAGAGGTAGCTGCCCTCGAGGCCTCCCTCGAGGTGGAAGCAAGCGATTGTAGTGACTCCACCAATGGTATTTCATACCCCAACACCCGACGGGAACAGCACATTGCTCCCAACACGCCACACGCTGTGAGGCCCCGTAGTCGCCATGACTCGGCAGTGTCAAACAGGTCAGCTGTCAGTCATACCAGCCGCGCGTCACAGTCCGGAGCCGTGTACAATTCTCCACGCTCCAGGGCTGACATCCTGGAGCAGCGCGTCGCAGACCTGGAGAGTAAGCTACATAGAGTGCAGTCTGACATGACCGGAATGTCCGCGAACATTAAATTTCTTGTAGACCAGGCAAAAGAGACGCGACAGCAACGGGTACAGGAAAAGCACGATGAACATGACCTTCGCCAGCAGGCACTCCGCCTCAAGGCAGATACAGAGCGACTAGAGAAGGAGAAGGCACAACATGCCGCCCAGCTTGAGAAGGAACGCCTCGAGCTTGTAGAGCAGCAGAAGAGAAACCTGGAGGAACAGCGCAAGATGGCTGACGAACAGCGTGCCCGCCTCGAGGAGCAGCAGTGCCTAGCAGAGCAGGCAAGGAAGCAGCGAAAGGAAAGGAAGCGCCAGCGCCGCCAGGAGAAGAAGGACGCCGCAGCCGCCGCCGAGGCCGCAGCCCCCGCCGGGATTGCTCCACTTCACACAGACAACACGCCACCCGCGGCCACACAACAGCCCGCGGTCAGCGTCATGCCACCCGCGGCGACACAGGCGCCACCCGCGGCCCAACGACAAGCACCCGGCCCTGCCCCCGGACAGGCCGCACTTCACAACAGTCGGGTAGCCCCGCCCCCGGAACAGATAATAGAGCTTGACAACAACAACCATCCGTCACATATCCCCACTCCCACGGATCTCAGGAGGGAACCGGGAGCAAGGGATTATATACTGGAGCAACTTGCAAAGGAGAGGTACCAGGTTCAGGAGGCCGATGGTAAGCTCAATTTCATTACATCCATCATACCAGCAAAAACCAAGCCAAAACCATACATGTATATGGACCGTGAATCGTGTTATACTCTGAAGCAAAAGCTTGACGTAAGAAATGAATTATCTCCCATGGAATACTTGGATGCGGCGTTACGCCTTGTCCACGACCCTGACAGTGCCTGGACGGCACAGGAGCGCCAGTGGATCCTTAAGCACGTAAATAACGTCTCTAGGGATTCCATGTCCCGCCATTGGCCCGACGTGCGCAGGTGGTCGGACAGTGTCTTTGATGACGTTGAGAAGGGCACGTATAAATGGTCAGATTTGCAGGCTATTCAAAATTCACGTGTTGAAATCTCATTCACTGGTGGTGGCCGCCGTACACAACAGGGTAACCAGCAAAACCGTAGCGTGCATCAGAGCAATGGTAATGGTAATAATAACCAAACATCATCAGAACAGATTTGCCTGGACTTCAACTCAACCCGCGGATGTGCATTCAACGCTCACCACGGCGAGAACAGAGCCAGAAGGGTACATTTCTGCCTCTACTGCTACGGAAAAGGAAAACAATCCAACCATTCCGTCCTGGCCTGTAATCAAAAGTTCAGAGATGCCCCTCCACAAGGCGAAAACAATGCCACGTGGCGGCACGCACCACACCATAACACGTGCTACAATAATGGATTCCAACAGCAGCCCCACTGGAGCCAGCAGCAGAACCCCCGCCCGAACACACAGCAACAATCACAGGGCTACGCTCACAATCAGCAACAAATATATCATTCAAAAAACGGTACTCAGGCGCCTCAGTAAATACAGCCCAGCTCGAGGCGCCAGAACGCAACATACATACACACGACAGTATAACGTACTACAGTAACTCCGCCCACTCTGTGTCTGTAAACAAGAACGCACGTGCGCCCTCACGAGGCCCCGCCCACACACAGAACCATGACGTCAAGACAGACGCTGACCAATACAAGGACGCGCGCCTGCAGAACCACGGAATTGGTGACGTCACCGCAACATGTCTAGTTGCTCCCAGCATGCACACCGACAACAAACATGGCGGCCTCCATCACTCGCCGCCACAACAACAAAGTACAGAATTAGCGGTGGACATTGTCGGAAATGGTCGGTCTGCAGTTCATATTCATGATGACTTGTACAACCTACACCAACCACCGCACACAGGGGCACACAAGAACGACTATGTGCACCCCACATCGGAACTTCCACCAAACATACAACGCCAACAACAGGACCAAAGCAAAACAGGTACGGCCCCCAACTTTGACACTATCAGAAAAATGTGCGAAACAAATGTGATCGATGGTACTGTTGATATTTCCCCATATGCTTTCCAACAATATAGACTGGACTACTGGCCGAACTTCGCATTCTCTGATACTCACCCAGAGCTAGCCAAATTATATGATATTGTACGGCAGACCGGTCTTCCAAACGCTTTGGCGGCTCGTGTCCCAGTAAAAAGTGAGTTAAAATTGGATGCTTGGGAAGCATACCTGGGCCACATACCTGAAAAAAGGGTCCTCCTAGATTTCATGAAATACGGGTTCCCAATCGGCTACATGGGCCCAATATCTGATACACAGGCTGTCCACAATCACCCTAGTGCAGAGGCATACAAGGCTGAGGTGGATAAATTCGTGGAAAAAGAACTTGGTATAGGGGCATTAAAGGGCCCATTCCATAACAATCCATTTGACCCATGGGTCCATGTGTCCCCCCTTATGACTAGACCTAAGAGGGACACGGAAGCTCGCAGGATTATTTCTGACATGACTTACCCACCTGACTCCTCTGTAAATGCATATATACTTAAGAATACAGTTAACGGGGTTACACGCAATCACAGCCTCCCTACTGTTAAAGAGGCCGTAGATTACATTGCTAAGGTTGGAAATGGAGCTTACCTCAGCACAATAGATATCAGCCGTGCATATAAAAATCTTATGTCCTGCCCATTAGACTATCCACTCCTGTGCTCAGTATGGAGAGACAAGTTCTACCTGGACTTGAGTGTCCCATTCGGGTCCAGGGCAAGTGCTTCGCACATGCAGGCAGTAGCTGACTCAATTGTGGAGATATTGGCCACAAAAGGCATATTCTCACGAATGTACTTAGATGACTTGCTCATAATCTCTGTTGATTATTTCAGAGCACACTCAGACTACAACACCGCAAGAGCGCTTCTACAACAACTCGGCCTCCCAGAAGCTATAGACAAGTTGCAGCCACCAGCCAAGTCGGTCCAGTGGCTTGGGGTGGTCATTGATGCAGCATCTATGACAGTGTCAGTACCACGTGACAAGCTACAGGAGGTACAGGGAAAAGTGCGCTATTACGCCAAGAGACGATCAATGAGTAAGAAACAGCTGCAGTCCCTCCTAGGTGTCTTGTTACATGTCGCGAAGTGTATCCAGTCAGCTAGAGTCTTCGTGGCTAGACTCCTAGACAGCCTCAGGTCGATGAGGGGAAAGTATCTTAATGTGTCAGCGGAAATGAGGGCAGATCTAAGATGGTTCGAGGAGTTCAGCTCCTCATGGAACGGGGTAGGCATGATCACAGACCCATCCCCCCCGACCAGAACTATATATGTGGATGCCTCGGGATCTGGCATTGGGGCCTACGATGGAAAACTGGCATACGCCACCCAGGTCACCCCACTGGAGGACAAGGTGGAAAATATCACACATTTGGAGGCTGCAAATATTGTGATTGCATTACACACATTTATTGGCTCCTCAGACCGTGGCTCTGTGATAAATATAAAATGTGATAATCAGGCTGCCGTCACGGTGTTCAGAACTGGAAGAGGCAAGGACCGCATACTCACTGACTGTGCCCGGGCAATCTGGATGATGCAGGCCGCATTCGACATATCCATTATCTTTGACCATGTGCCCGGAAAATCTAACACAGTTGCAGATGCACTTAGTCGCGCCCATATAAGTAGTGCTGATAGAAAGGCGGCCATCCACCAGTTAGCTATTAACAAGTTGTACCTGATAGACTCCTGTTTGTATTTCTTTGATGTCCTAACACCTGGCCTCACCTCTAGGGGAGGCATTCAATTACTTTCAGGCCAGAGCGGCTGCAAGGCAGCTACAGGCGCGAGCAGAGGGTACCGACCGGAACAGACATTCAGCAGCCGGCCTGTACCACCTATTCACAAGAGAAATGGGCCTGGACCCCATGTCACCTACCTACCAGTCAATATGCGCTTTCATAGAGTTCATGACAATGTCTACACAACACCCGCGGACAATTGCCAACAACTTGTCCCACGTGACGCAGCACCTGATCCTGGCCGGAGCAGACGTAGCTGCTTTCCAACACCCACGAGTCTCTCGTGCAAAGCAGGCGCTGCGTCGAAACAAGAAAATCAAAAAGAACCAGAAACCAGCAATACCCATGACTATGCTAAAGGCCGTCATCATGCACACCTCACATACATTCATGGGTCTAATGATAAGAACAGCAATTTTAATTATATATCTGGCAGCTCTCCGCAAATCAGAGGTCCTCCCGCCATCAAAAGGGGGCTTCAAGCCATGGTGGCATCTGACCAGAGGGGATGTGGTCCTATACGACGATCACGTGACAGTCAGAGTCAAAGCAGCAAAGAACATGCAACTGTACGACCAGGAAAAAACAGTCCTATTGCAGAGCTCAGAGGACTCTGCAGTATGCCCAGTGCATGCAGTAAGCCTTGTACTAACAGTAATGCCCACGACAGACCCAGCACAACCATTCCTTATGAACACAGACGCCTCCCCCATCCCGGTAACACTAGTAGAGGCGGAATGGAGAAAAATTCTGAAAGAACTGGGTCAACCACCCCGAAAATTCTCTCTACATTCGCTGAGAGCCGCCGCGGCGACTCAAGCGTATGACGCTGGATGTAATGAGTTGGACGTCCAGAGATATGGGGCATGGTTGTCAAATACCCACAGGGACTATATTAGATCACAGAACCACAGTTCTGTAAACTCAGCCATTACCAATGCACTGGCAAACACACAACATTAAAACCCAAAATATACCCTGGCTATGTTTCATCAGTTTTACCATTGTGCGATGTTCTGTGATGTGATTTAAAATCTCATGTGATATTCCATTTTAAATACTCATAAAATTTATAAATAAATTTTATTCACCCAAATGAACTAGAACTCGTTACTGGGAAGGGATGGGTTAATGGTGTGCGCATTGGTCGGTATTCGGCCCAGGCGCAGTCATTGACCACCCAACCGGAAGATACCGGAACTACCTTCCCCGGGTGATTCAAAATATTCATAACACCGGTCAGTTTACTTCCAGACGACCTGAGGAGAACAGAACTTTCTTCCCACCCACCCACACCTAGTATATTGTGAGTATATCGTCATAGTTGGTCTGACCACACAGGACAGTGCTTTTATCTGGACTCAGTAAGCAACCACATAGGTGCCTACATATTTATTCTTTTACTGCTATGTTTCATCAGTTTTACCATTGTGCGATGTTCTGTGATGTGATTTAAAATCTCATGTGATATTCCATTTTAAATACTCATAAAATTTATAAATAAATTTTATTCACCCAAATGAACTAGAACTCGTTACTGGGAAGGGATGGGTTAATGGTCTAGCTGTTTGGAGAAGCAGCTTTTAAATACCGGGTACCTACCGAGATGAGAAAGAAATCATCTCTAGAAATACCAGTACTTATTATTATTTTTACTTTCAATATTTTTCTCAAATATCTAAACATCAACTTCAGTGTATACACTCCTCACATGTCTCATAGACTTCACCTGTACCATGATCAGGCAATAAAAACAGGTAGTCATTAGTGTGCCCCTACATGGGGGCCGAAATTATAGTGTGTTGCCGTGTCGGATGTTACAGATAGGGCCATGTTGTCGTGTCGTTCTTTATCCAATGCATTTTGCTCTCTACCCCTGTGTCCTTCGGCCATGTCGCACGTGTTGGATTTAAGACCCCCTGTGTTGCGCGTGTCGGATTTTACCCATGTATAGGCACATTAGTCAAATGAAAGAGCACTTGATAACGTAGGGGAGGGGGGGGGGAGTTGCTACGGGGGCGGAAAAAATCACAACATTTTCTTGATACAGGAAAACATCTGCCAGCATCATGAAAATCAGGCTTTACAGTGATCAAGATACAATTACTGAGCACATTATACAAAGAAAGAAGCTAAGAATTTTTGGCACCAAGTGGCATAGATAGAGCATTCCAGGGATTTTAGCACTAAGATACTTTCATTCCATGATTATCTACACAAAGTTATGTCCACCATCTATCACCCCACCCCATCATTGTTTTAAAGTAATAGATACCCCCAAGCTGTACATGTATATGATAATTTCCGCTTTTCTTACAAGTTATATGAAGAATCAAATTTGTTAAGATACTGGTCCTTTGACGTACCGTCTATATCTGCAGGTTTTACTTGATGACGGCATGGATGCCGCCTCACCGCTTTACCACAACGTTGAAGATCTAGAATACTCAAAACAGTTTATGGAGCGTTTGACAAGACTCCGTAGTGATAACCAACAAACAGATGTCATTCTCAAGGCTGATGACAAGTCGTTCCCATGTCATCGAGTCGTTCTCTCTGCATGTAAGTGCATATGCCTCGTAAGTTATGTGCCCCAGCGCTCACAGATTCTGAAGCTAAGTTAAGTTCCTCCTGTACTGGTGTAAGACCGACAGGGAAAAGATAAGGATTCTAGTGCATGAGAGTTTTTTTCGCCCCCCCCCCCGCATTTACAGGCTTAAAGGCAACCGTAGTTTGGATTGCTATCTTTAAATCTTCATAGGTAATGTACAGTGCATAAAACGGCTTCTAACTTAAAATAATGGTAACATGATATACCTTTTTTATTATGCAGCAAGTGAATATTTCAATCGGATGTTCAATTCGGGTCTAGAAGAGGCCAGTTCAGGAGTGATTGAGATTAAAGGGACAGACTCAGACACACTCTCCTGCCTTCTCCAGTATATCTACTCTGCCCACATTAAGATAACCACCGACAACGTGCAGAACTTAGTTCAGGTAAGACATATCTTTCTGTCATAGATGTATACCCTCTCGTAATTCATGCACACGTATTGAGTCACTATATGATTAAAAAAGCACCAGAGGCTGACTAAAATTAGGACAGTTGCTGAGAGACCAAGAAAAAAAATCAGAACTCAAATAGAAGATTTTCCACTCTCAACAAAAAATCCACAAGGCCTTTGGACAGGATAATTATACTTTTAAGGTGGCCCATGTCTAAACCTGCCACTGTCAGAGATGCCACTTTTCCTGGTTTATCAGGAATTCCTGGTTTTTTATTCTAAGATTTCTGTAATTAATCATGTTAGATTCCTGGGGAGGTGTGGTTCAAGTCCAGTTTTCCTGGTTTTTGTCGACCAGTGAGTGGCATCTCTGCACTGTAGGCACCATACCAGTTCCTGTAATGTGGGTTGTAGAGGCGTCAGATCAGTTCCTGTTCTGTGGGCTATACCATGTTACAGGCGTCAAACTACCAAAATCTCCCGCGTATAAGACGCGTCTTCTACGCCAAACAAATGCCTTGTGCGTCTTATAGGATTTTCTGAAGTTTGGGGTGTGTCTTATACGCGGGGTTTTTTGATTTTCCATTTGGGAATTAGTCTGATTTGATCAGGAAAACCCCCCCAAATCACGGCATCGACTCATAGCGGCAGCACCGCGGCAGACCGGGAGGTGTTAACGCGCTCCCCCGGGGTGTAGGGACGTATGGGCCGACGACAGCAGAGACTCAACAGGTTGACACTATAGACAAAGCGGCATGGCTGGCCGGGGTGTAGGGAACGCATGGGCCGACGACAGCATAGACTTAACATTTCTTTTAAATTTCGGGGGGAGGGTGGGGGGGTGCGTCTTATACGCGAACCCCCCCTGCTGAGTTGGGGGGGCGTCTTGTACGGGGGGTTTTTTACAAATCGATTCAGAAGGGTTGGATGCGTCTTCTACGCGAACCAGCATACCCTGAGTTTGGGGAGCGTCTTCTACGCGCACAGCGTCTTCTACGCGGGAGATTACGGTAGTTCCAGTACTGTGGTTATATTTTGTCACAGGCATCAGACCAGTTCTAGTACTGTGGGTTATACTTTGTATAATACAGACATCAGACCAGTTCAAGTTCTGTGGGTTATATTTTGTTACAGGCGTCAGAATAGTTCCAGTACTGTGGGTGATACTTTGTTTAATACAGGAATCAGACCAGTTCCAGTTCTATGAGTTACAGTTTGTTACAGGCATCAGACCAGTTCCAGTTCTGTGGGTTGAAGAGGGCCTGTGAGGACTTCATGCTGCAGCAGATTGTGCCGTCTAACTGCATTGGACTCTACAAATTCTCCAAACTTTATCCACTGAAACATCTCAAACATGGGGCTCGTTCTACAATGCTGAAAAAGTTCCCTGAAATCGTCAGGTGAGGATGGGTGCCAAAATGTGAATTTTTAAAAGTCATACTCGGCTTGTTATCAGAAGGAATTGAAAAATTCAATCTGATGGTATGTTAGAGTCATATCAGTGATTGGGTATTTATATTACTAAATTACCTTGACCAATCTCCGTTAGGGAGTGATCATTTATTAACAACAGGGGGGGGGGCTGGTGGGTTTGAGGGGGGGTCAGAATTTTTTCAACCCCTTGACCAGGGGGGGGTCAGAATTTTTTCAATACCTCTGATGAGGGGGGTCAAAATAATTTCACCTGTTTTCAGTGGAAAACCCCGCGCGTTACTATAGGCTAAAAGGGGACGTTCACGCGCAAACCCACCAGCCCCCCCCCCCTGTTGTTAAAAAATGATCACTCCCTTACACTATGTAAAAAAATGTTTTATTGTGCATATTAATATTGTTTACAGTATTTTGTCTAGACTTTTTTTTAATCTTGTTTTGTAACCTATATACTTCCAGGTCGACTGAGTTCACTGAGCTCTCCGTTGATGATGTTATAGAGTATATCTCAGATAGTGAGCTACGGGTGCCCACAGAGGACACAGTGTTTGAGGCCGTGTGTATGTGGGTGAAAGTAGATCCACAGCAAAGGTAAATATTTGGCCCCCTTATTGTAGTTCGACTTGTCACTCACTCGTATACCTTAACTAAAATCATGAAGCATTGGAAATATAAGGCACTGAAAATAAACCAGTTTCCACTATATTCTCACCTGTCTCTGTTTTTAACTTATGTGTACAATACTACCATATCTCTCACGTAGAAAATGTGGTGTGCGTAGAAGACGCTCCCCCAACTCACGGTAGGCTGGTTCGCATAGAGGACGCATCCAACCTCCCTGAATCAATTTTTAGAAAAAAAAACGTATAGGACGCCCCCCCCAACTCAGCAAGGGGGGTTCGTGTATAAGACGCACCCCCCCAACCCCCCCAGAATAAAGAGAAATTAAACATTTAGAGCTGTCATCGGCCCATCTGCTCCCTACACCCCGGCAGGCGTGCGGACTAGGCACTATCGGTCGTTGCTGTCATCGGCCCATCCGTTCCCTACACCCTGGCAGGCGTGCGGACAGTTCCCTGGTCGCCGCAGTCGAGGCACTATGAGTCAATGCTGTCATCAGCCCATGCGTTCCCTACAACCCGGCAAGCCACGCCGCATTGTCTATAGTGTTAACCTGTTGAGTCGATGCTGTCATCACCCCGGCAGGCGGGCGCGGCAGGCATGCGGGCAGTCTTGGCGCTATGAGTCGATGCTGTCATCGGCCCATGCATTCCCTTCAGGCCTGGAAGCGCGTTAGCACCTCCCGGTCTGATTTGGAGGTGTTTCCTTGATCACATCAGACTATCTCCCAATTGGAAAATCGGAAAACCCCGCATATAAGATGCACCCCCAACTTGAGAAATCCCTATAAGACGCACCAGGCATTTGTTTGGCATAGAGGACACGTCTTATACGCGTGAGATTACGGTAGTAGTATATCAAAATATAATACAATTATTTAACAATTGTTGTTCTGGGAAAAACTTCAAAATCATGTAGCGATTAAATGGGGATAAGATTGTCTTTCAAAATTCACAACCTTCAGTTACCTAGTACACGATCCCATTGATAAGGCCACACCAAAAAAATAAATTGGTCTACGGATTTTGGTTTTGAAAAAATGGTGCGAGCGAGTGAATTTTTTTTTTTTTTTAAAAGAATTTTTTGGCGTTGAATGGATTCCTTGGTAGGAAAGTGAGGCGAGCGAACAAATTTTTTTTTTTTTTTTAATTTTGCCAAACATCATAAAGAGAAAACTTGTTGAAACTGAAGCGAGCAAAATCTCTAGACAAGATTTTCAAAGAAAAAAAATTGTGTTTCCGAAAATATGGAGAGGGCGATCCGTAGACCAACTTAATTTTTTGGTGTGGCCTAATTAAACAATTTTCTTTCTAGAGAGGCGTTCTTCCCACAGATCATGGCCCACGTCCGGTTACCATACTGTACAAGTATCTATCTGTGCCGCGTGGTGTCACCGAGTCCATTAATGGTATCCGCTGAATGTCAGCAGTACCTGGAGGAGGCCAGGTCCTACCACATGTTACCCGACCACCGCCATGAGATCAGTACCCCGCGTACCGTCCCCCGCTGCCGCTTTGCAGTCCATGGCTGTCTTGTCATTGTTGGAGGACTAACAAAGGTAATTGTGTTTGACATATCAGTTTCTATATTTGACCTGTTATAAGGAACAATGTACAGCACCTACCCTAGCCTGGCAAATAAGGGATCCAGGTAGTTGCACATGGTCAGCCAAGATGCCCTATACCTAAAATAGAGGCAGGGTTTCACAGTCTATGATCAAGACAGCTCATTATAGATAATCCAAGAGGTCAGATCATTCCTTAATGATATACACATATAAAACTTCGATAACTGACTAAATATAAAATGGTCAAGTCCCATCTGGACTCAATAAGAGGTCCACTCCTAGAATTATAAGGTGGTATGAATAGTAAATCTGTCAGCAATTCTCTTCTCTACTTCAATACAATTGTCCACAGGAGGACCATGAGAACCGCTACAGCTGGTACCTTAAGGCAGATGCCTCATCATGGGAGCTGCTTGCCCAGTTACCCCGCCCATCATGGAAGTTCTACAGTGCCTCCGCTACCCAGAGTGGTATCCTCGTGTCGGGCGGCTACTACCACGAGGTCAAGAAAGACTGTTGGCTGTTCGACATCTCTGAGAAAAAGTGGAAGTCTCTGCCACCCATGACGGAAGGTCGCTGCAAACATGGCAGTGTGGTTCATAATGGTTGTGTGTACGTCCTAGGAGGGGAGGATGATTTTAGACTGTTGAAGTCCATGGAGAGATATAATACCAGGCAAAGACAGTGGTCCCTCCTGCCATCCCTATCTAAGGGGCTCTCAGACCCTCTGACTGCCACCTATGGTCAGTATATTTACGTCCTCAGTGGTATAGAGGGCAGTGATGCTACCTCAGTTAGTACATTTGCCTATGATACAGTATGGGGGGAGTGGCATACCCGTGCTGATATGCCAGAACCAGTGCGACTTGGGGCTGCAGCTACTGTAAATGAGAAGATCTATGTGGTAGGCGGTTATACACGTTCCTGTATGAGCTACGACCCTAGAGCAGACTGCTGGACCGTACTCACCCCGCCCAGGGAGAAGCATGGAAATGCCCCAGCCACCGTTTGGCGGGTAGGTTTAGACACTATCTTAAACATATTTATGCCTTATAAATATTAACTTCAATATGGAGTGTACCTTATAAAATGGGGTAAGGCCATACCAAAAATATAAGTTGGTCTATGGATTTTTGTTTTGAAAAAATGGTGTGAACGAGGGAATTTTTTAAAGATTTTTTTGGTGTCCAATGGATTCCTTGTTGGAAAAGTGAGGCGCACAAAAAAAATTATTTGAAAAAGAAATTTTGCCAAACATCACACAAGAGAAAAGTGAAGCGAGCAAAATCCATAGACAAGATTTTTTAATACAAAGAAAAAAAAATTGTATTTCCGAAAATATGGAGAGGGTAATCTGTAGACCCAAGTTAATTTTTTGGTGTGGCCTAAGATTACATTTCTAGATTAGTACTAAACATCTTAGAAAGCAAGCCTCAGGTGCACCTTATGTTATTTTAAACAACTTATGGTATGTCTTTTATATTAGATGCGACTTATACACAAGGTACTATGGTAGATATTACTTGAGTCAATGCACCTAAAAGACAATTGAATTACCGGTAGAGTCTGTTTTTATTATTTCTTTTTTCCAGGGTAAAGTATTGGTTGGCGGTGGGGACATTGACAGTAATGAGACTACATCGGTAGTGGAGGAGTACGACCCAATGGCCGACACCTGGTCATATTGTGCCATAGCACTCAAGGAGGAGCTCTCCTGTCATCATCTCCTCAATATAGACCTCTGTGGCATCTAAATAGGACTCCTCAGTATAAACCTCTGAGGCATCTAAATAGGAGCTCCTCAATATAGACCTCTGTGGCATCTAAATAGGACTCCTCAGTATAAACCTCTGAGGCATCTAAATAGGAGCTCCTCAATATAGACCTCTGTGGCATCTAAATAGGACTCCTCAGTATAAACCTCTGAGGCATCTAAATAGGAGCTCCTCAATATAGACCTCTGTGGCATCTAAATAGGACTCCTCAGTATAAACCTCTGAGGCATCTAAATAGGAGCTCCTCAATATAGACCTCTGAGGCATCTAAATAGGACTCCTCAGTATAAACCTCTGAGGCATCTAAATAGGAGCTCCTCAATATAGACCTCTGAGGCATCTAAATAGGACTCCTCAGTATAAACCTCTGAGGCATCTAAATAGGAGCTCCTCAATATAGACCTCTGTGGCATCTAAATAGGACTCCTCAGTATAAACCTCTGAGGCATCTAAATAGGAGCTCCTCAATATAGACCTCTGTGGCATCTAAATAGGACTCCTCAGTATAAACCTCTGAGGCATCTAAATAGGAGCTCCTCAATATAGACCTCTGAGGCATCTAAATAGGACTCCTCAGTATAAACCTCTGAGGCATCTAAATAGGAGCTCCTCAATATAGACCTCTGAGGCATCTAAATAGGACTCCTCAGTATAAACCTCTGAGGCATCTAAATAGGAGCTCCTCAAATTAGACCTCTGAGGCATCTAAATAGGACCTCAAATTTTCTTGGCTGTGGCCCCCGTAGACCACCCCTTCTGGATCCGCCCCTGAGAACATATACAATAAATAGACCTTCCTAAGTATACACCTCTCCAACATCTAAATAGTCACCTCCTCAATATATGCCTCTGTGGCATCTACAAAGGACTTTCACAATATAGATCTCTGCATCATCTAAATAGTCTGGATGTTCATACCAACACATGCTTACATGGAGAAAATAAAACATGCAAGGTACTTTCTTCACCAAATTTAAAGGAGCGAAACTCTGGATCTCTAAAAGAATTAGCATGTCAGTGCAGCACATCCAACTATCTTCAACTTCTTGAAAATTTCAGTTCATCAGGGACAAATTCTTGCCGATGTTCTCACACAATATATAGAGTACCCAATAATTACTGGGTTTGGCAAAGCATATTAGGATATATACGGTCAATCAATGTATAGATTACCAGTGTCTGATGTATCATATCTGAATAGCATATAATCTCTATATATACACAGTATTCATTGTAGTACCTAATGTCTACCTGGGATTACTGTATGTCAAGTAATGTGTAGGTAATAAACTAGTAATTGATTTTTTTTTTTTCTGTGGAATTCATCAATAAGAATCCACATTCTGAGTATGCTGAGAAACTCCGCAACAAACTTGAGAGGAAATGGATATTGAAATTACGTACCCAAGTCCCCTTTGGACTGAATCTGATCGATGCACCAAATTATTAGATCAGTGATACTTCACCAAACCCTTGTGTTTTCTACTTTGGAGCTCCGTTGAAAAAACTAGAGATTACCGAGTAGAATTCAGTAAATGGCCATCATTGATGGCCCTGGGAATTACACTATGATAGAACTGGGCTACCAATCTGATAGCCTAAAATCAGTAATCCTAAAATAAATTGTGTTGTATCCTTCCAAGCATTTGAAACATAGAGCCCTATCAAAGAAAGGGTCAAAAATGTTTCCTGTCTCCCCCACACAGAACTTTGATCATAATTCCCTGTGGGCCAAAGTCCCTAGAATTTGCATCAAATTTCTAAAATCCCTTAAATAATTATATTTTTTATTTAAGATGTGAAATGTGACAAAATCACATGCCTTGTAAACCTCACTAACACACCTGATGAGACTAACAGAGTCGAAACCTTGGCTTTTCCACCACTACTGAATAATTGACAGTAGACTCCATAATAAATGTTAGGAGTTTGACACCTAGGCCTGGAGAGTGAAGCACCTCCAGGACCCTGGGGGCCCACAGGAAACCTGTGGTACCATGGTGATGATGCATTATTGTTTATTGATGACAACGATCTCCTTGGAGACTACCCTATCAACGGAAGTTGATAAGGGGAGGCGAGTATGGCAACGGCGCCAGTAGAAGCAAGGTAGTGTTGAGGTATGGACGGTTCATACATTCGTCCTCTGAGAAACTAGTAATTGATGTACACTGTGACATAATAATGATCTGGTGTACGCTACCAGTTACTGGTGTCGGATGATAAGAGGATTAATTTAATTGATGTCTCTTATTAGTGACGGATGTAGTAAACAAAATGTCTCTTATCAGTGACGGATGAAGTAGACAGGGATGCATGTCTTTAGGGTTTTCTATGATATCAGGGACTTTCAAGGTCCAAAGACCTATATATTCTCATACATACAGTAGTATATATGATGCGATAAACAAGCAATAGAGACATAGATGTATATTTGAGGACAATTGGGGAAGAGCAGACCCCCTTATTTATTACTAAAGGAAAAAAGCACACAAGATATTTCCCTCCTGGGACCCAAGAAACAATATGGCTACCTGAGGGGGCCTGTGTGAGAGTGAGGTTGACCCCAAAGGGGTCAGAAGTCAGAAGGTGGGACACCTCCACAGGACTTTACATTCATATACAAGATGTACCATGTATATTGCTTGGGGTTCTATTTGGGCATTCAAGGCTGGATTTGTGCCCAAGTCACTATCACCCCCCCCCCCCGAAAAAAATGTCTGATATGGTATATATGGATATTCAGGTAGTCAATGTGCATGTTACCAGTGACTGATATGGTATATATGGATATCCAGGTAAATCAGTGTGTATGTTCCTAGTGACTTATTTGGCATATATACAGATACCCAGGTAATCAATGTGTATGTAACTAGTGACTTATTTGGCATATACAGATATCCAGGTAATCAATGTGTATGTTACTACCGTAATCTCCCGCGTATAAGGCGCATCTTATACGCCAAATAAAATGCTGCTGGGTCTTATACGTGGGAGGTAAATTGCCTTGAGTTTGGGGTGCGCCTTATAGGGGGGGTATTTTTACTATAGAACAGTACTAAATTGACAAAAATCAACCCTCAGGGGGGCGCCTTATAAGCGAAACAGCCCCCCTGTGAGTTGGGGGGGGCGCCTTATATGCGAGCTGCGCCTTATACGCGGGAGATTACGGTAGTGACTTTTCTGGCATATATGGATATCCAGGTAATCAATGTGTATGTTACTAGTGACTTATTTGGCATATATACAGATACCCAGGTAATCAATGTGTATGTTACTAGTGACTTATCTGGCATATACAAATATCCAGGTTATCAATGTGTATGTTACTAGTGACTTATCTGGCATATACAGATACCCAGGTAATCAATGTGTATATTACTAGTGACTTATCTGGCATATACAAATATCCAGGTAATCAATGTGCATGTTACCAGTGACTGATATGATATATACCGATATCCAGAAAATCAATGTGCATGTTACCAGTGACTGATATGGTATATATGGATATCCAGGTAATCAATGTCTATATTACCAGAGACTTATCTGGCATATATACAGATACCCAGGTAATCAATGTGTATGTAACTAGTGACTTCTCTGGCATATATACAGATATCCAGGTATTCAATGTGTATGTTACTAGTGACTTATCTGGCATATATATATACAGATACCCAGGTAATCAATGTGTATGTTACTAGTGACTTATCTGGCATATAAAGATATCCAGGTTATCAATGTGTATGTTACTAGTGACTTATCTGGCATATAAACAGATACCCAGCTAACCAATGTGTATGTTACTAGTGACTTATCTGGCATATACAAATATCCAGGTAATCAATGTGCATGTTACCAGTGACTGATATGATATATACCCATATCCAGAAAATCAATGTGCATGTTACCAGTGACTGATATGGTATATATGGATATCCAGGTAATCAATGTCTATATTACCAGAGACTTATCTGGCATATATACAGATACCCAGGTAATCAATGTGTATGTAACTAGTGACTTCTCTGGCATATATACAGATATCCAGGTATTCAATGTGTATGTTACTAGTGACTTATCTGGCATATATATACAGATACCCAGGTAATCAATGTGTATGTTACTAGTGACTTATCTGGCATATATGGATATCCAGGTTATCAATGTGTACGTAACTAGTGACTTATCTGGCATATATATATATATATATATATATATATATATATATATATATATATATATATATATATATATATATACAGTAAAACTTGGTTACAACGAACCTGTTGTTACAAGCCTAAAAAGTTCGTTATAACCAAATTTCGTTATAAGCAAGTTCAACATCATGGTGGAAGGGGGGGGGGGTAGGGGAGGTGGGAGGAAATTAAAGAGGTGTTAGGCTGTGTATCAGGACTTTTTTGGCTGCCTAGCAGCCCCTATAGGCGGCAGGAGGGGTGGGGAAATCAAAGAGGTGTTAGGCTGTGTATCAGGACATCCTTGGCCACCTAGCAGTCCCTATAGGTGACAGGAGGGGTGGGGGAATCAAAGAGGTGTTAGGCTGTGTATCAGGACATCCTTGGCCACCTAGCAGTCCCTATAGGTGACAGGAGGGGTGGGGGAATCAAAGAGGTGTTAGGCTGTGTATCAGGACTTTTTTGGCCGCCTAGCAGCCCCTATAGGTGACAGGAGGGGTGGGGAAATCAAAGAGGTGTTAGGCTGTGTATCAGGACATCCTTGGCCGCCTAGCAGCCCCTATGGGCGGAAGTAGAGGTGAGGGCATCAACTGGGCCGATAAAAGTACCTATTCTAAGCATTCAATTTACATTTTTCAAACTTTGGGGGTAAAAACATTTCGTTATAAAGAAGTTCTTGTCAATATCACTTTGTTATAAGCAAGTTTTATTACTATAGAAATGTATAGGAAAGGTTTGTGACCAGGCATTTTTGTTTGTTATAACCAAATTTCGTTATAAGGAAGTTTGTTATAACCAAGTTTCACTGTATATATATACAGATACCCAGGTAATCAATGTGTATGTTACTAGTGACTTATCTGGCATATACAGATATCCAGGTAATCAATGTGTATGTTACTAGTGACTTATTTGGCATATATGGATATCCAGGTAATCGATGTGTATGTTGACAGTGATATTTGAAATACCGGGTAGTATATTATGTTGGTTAGGACTTCATGCCGCGAAAATGTGATATGGCTATTTGCAAATGAAATGTATGTCGTAAATTGGATTATATTCTATACTTTTGAAGAGATATGGGAGCGAGGGTAGAATATCTAGACTGTCCCGTGGTCACTCTCGCCCCATCAAAAGGGCATCTTGGAGATGTCACATTTCCCATCAGCATCAGAATTTCCACCGTTCCCCTAGGATTTAAACAATAAAATGCATATACGGTAATCCGCATTGACAATTGATAAATGGGGAGAAATTCCTAATTTTGGTGAACAGTGAATGGCATTTCTGATGTGTTAGTATTTGTGCAATTCTAAAACTACCAGTAGTAATTTTATTTTCATTATGATATCACGTTTGTTGGACCTTGAGTGTCGAACCATATTTAAGTTGGCATGTCCGCTATCACAGTATGAAATTTGGGGTTTCTCTTCAGTTGCCATCTAGACAACATTCTAAACCATGTGCTAAAATATCTAATGATTTTATGAAGTATTTCTGCCTCAAAACAATGAAACCCATGTCCTGTATTTATTCCTATCCTAGTAATAAATCAGGTGTGTCTGATTTCCCATATTATTTGTCATATAGGGAGCCTGGGTGCTGTGGATGATAAGCCTGTCCTAATCAATAATGCCACTTTTCCTGGTTTACCAGGAATTCCTGGTTTTCATTCCAAGATACCTGTATTAGATTATGTTAAATTCCTGTGAAAATGTGTCCAAAAGTCCAGTTTTCCTGTTTTTTGTCCTCCAGTGAGTGGCAACTCTGCCTAATTCTCAAGGTGTACTAAACACTAAAGCCTGTCAGACTAGCCGATAGGTGGTACTGTGGTGAGCAGGAATGTCAACGGCCACCTACTGAAGTGTATTGTGTTGTGATTAGACACATCATTTTGAGGCACTTTGGGCAAGCAGTGATTGGAACAATATATGCATAGCACAAGAGAGCATTTACAAACTATTTAGACAAGTTTCCACAAATTTTCAAAATTGTCTTTTTAGCGGATATGTCAAATTTAAATGGTAACCGGTAGTTATTTTTATTTGCATATATAGCCTAGTGTTGCTTGAGTTGTCAAGGTGCTGTTTTATGACTTAAGTCAGGATTTGTTACAGGGATATTAATACCCTAGCGTGCTTATTAATATATCGTTGATTCAGTGCACCAAGGTTTTAAATGCATCTGGGTCAACAAGGTAAAGGTAACCCTGTGAGGGCCCCTCATGGAGGTACCCTTTACCTTGTTGACCCAGATGCATATACAACCTTGTTGCACTAATGATAAAAGACTCATTGGTACGACATAATTGGACTCATCACTGATGACATGTAAAGTACCTATATCTGTAATGTGCTAATGACGTATGTATTGGGTCGGTGTAGATGGGCTTAATTCTATATTGAATAGTACATAACTTATTGAACAAAGTAGGTTTCTTCTAAGATCATAATGGAATTAATTGTATGTTAGCAGTGATGATTCATGTTTACCTTTATAGTGCCTATACATGGGTGCTCAAAATTTTTAGGATGTCACATCGTCACTTTTTTTGGAGGGATGGCGCGTCACTACGTCACTTTTTACGTATATACCAATGTACTGGGAACTTCTGCTAGTGTCGCCGTCTATCACTTTTTAAAACCCCTGTGTCACGAGCATCACTTTTTAAAACCCCTGCGTCACGAGCATCACTTTTTACCCATGTATAGGCACTTTATATTGAAACGGGCGAGCCAGAAAATCTGGCCAGGAAGGAAAAGTCAGAAAAAAAAGAATATTCTACATCTACCATAAAATCTTGTGTAAAGCCTATCTCCAAAATATGTACACGCTGACTTTAGGAACATCCAACAAGGCTGATTTTGGGGCTTGGAAATTCATAAGCCTATTCATTAGTGTCAAACATCCTATGTAGTATAAGGAGAACCGTGGCATTGAAAACATCCCAAAAGCCTCGGTATACTCTAATTGGAGTTTAAACCGTGGCTTGTATGCGAGGTTTTATGGCAACCATAGTGATACATTGTGATTTTTAAAGGACAACACATCAGTGTATGAAATAAGTGTATCAGAATTTCAGTGCTTTTGGACGCTAGTCATGTATTTTGAATGATTGTTAAAGATTCGTCATTTATATTTTCGTTTTAAAAGTTATATTGTTTCATTGTTTGATGTATGTACACTATGTATACATAAAATATACATCTCAATGTATGCCAAGTTAAATGGCTGAGTGATTGCAATAAAAGGATTTGTTATAAACAACTTTTGTAATTGCGTTTATAAAAGTCTTTTAAGTGAACCAAATTCTGATCGTTATTCAACACTTTTATAGTTTCCACAATCCCTGCTTTTATAGGAGTAACTTCTTTGAACTGAGAAATTGACCAGTGAAATTGCCTGAGTCGACCTGTGCATTTGATTATAGCCTTTGATTGGAGCTGGTGTATTACCAGACACTTACCAGAGATGTAAGTCAGGCATGGGCAAAAATCAGGAAGCCATAGATTTACTTGATATAAAAGTCTTCTTTTTTTCCAAACAGCCCTCCTTAGCACTTGTATAAGGAAAATACATGTCATTCAAAATCTTCAGAAATCAGGAAATCCTGATAAAACTTGAAGACTTACATCCCTGGACTTACATAGCCTAAATACCAGTAAATAATGCTGGTGGGTAGTTAGATAATGGTCTATTTACCCTACCCTTTCCCTGGCAGGTTCCCCGTAACCAGTGATGTAAGTTTTCAGAATTTTGTCTGATTTCAGAGTTTGGGATGCCTATAGATTTAATCAAATTTCTATTCTCGGATGATTTTTTTAGTAGTATTTTCCAATGAATTTAGAACGGTCCTCTGCCTCTCCCAGCACCATGCACATGCCCCCCACTTTCCCCTCCTTAAACTTTTAAGGGCCGCTGATGCATTAATGCGTTTTGGCCATTGCTCGTCATGATGCACCAAATAAGTGCTGGTGAGCAGTCTTGCCAGCACTTCATTGAAGTATCATGAAGAACCTCTTGTAGCTTTTGTGTCAACCCATTGGGTCGGCATGATGTCAGGACTGCATTCATGTATCATGACGACCAATTGACATGATGCATTAATGCATCACCGACCCTTAATCCTCATGCACATGGCTCTGTACAAACATGTGTCAAACTTCCTGTCCCTCCCTACACTGTAAAAAATGTGTGTTGAAATTACACTGCCCCTCCCTACACTGTAAATAATGTGTGTTGTAATTAGACTGCCCCTACCTTCACTGTAAAAACGTGTGTTGTATTTACTGTCCCTCCCTACACTGTAAAAAAATGTGTGTTGAAATTACACTGCCGCTCCCTACACTGTAAAAACTTGTGTCAAACTTACTGTCCCTCCCTACACTGTAAAAAATGTGTGTTGAAATTACACTGCCCCTCCCTACACTGTAAAAAATGTGTGTTGAACTCACACTGCCCCTCCCTACACTGTAAAAACGTGTGTTGCACTTACTGTCCCTCCCTACACTGTAAAAAATGTGTGCTGAAATTACATTGCCCCTCCCTACACTAAAAAAGGTGTGTTAAAACATGTGTCATTTGACATGAAATTGGGGCCGGTTCTTTAGGACTGAGTCCTTAACCTGTGACATGTTTTTAATTCTCTTGGAATTAAACCCAGATCCTGGGATTTCCATCGTTTTGTCAAAGAGTGGTGTCTCTTTACTTTATATGAACGTCTAGGCCCTACTGCTATCACATGTCTAGACATGGTCACTCTTGTATTTTATGAGGTGGGCCTGGGCTAGTCAGGCTTTGGCTCTGTAAGATGTGGAGTCCACCCACCAACTAAAGGACACTAAAAAAGTACTTCTACGGATGGCGTCTTTTATTTTATTTTACTTTTCACAGGGTGTGTCTGTCTAAATATAAAGGAAAGCCCTGTTTATGTTATATTTACTGTAGACTGTGACCAGGCTGGAAGTAACTCACGCAAAACGACCATGAAGAATTAACCCCTGAGGCTCCAATGCACTCCTCAAGTAGTAGAATGGTGCTCTTATATGTTATATATAGTCAGGTAACGATACCCTTTCTTTCTTTCTTTCTTTCTTTCTTTTCCTTCTTTTTTTTTTTTTTTTTTTGTTCTTTAACAGGGAGAGAAGAAAAAGGGATTGTCGCACATCAAATAAAAATGAACAAACTTATTAAACTAAAAAAACAAACAAGTAAATCAACGGTGCCTACCTATCCTACCCCACCCCCTCCCTTTTCTTTAAATCCTTTCCTTTTTTCAATTCATTTGAAGTGGGTTGGAGGGCGGGAGGGTCAGCTCTCAGTGAGTGGGCTGTGTTGTAGATTTTGACATCAGATGCCAGTATGAGTGATCAACATGGCCATTCGGACTGTTCCCATGCAGCGGGGATTTACTATTCTCATGCAGCAGGGATATACCATATCATGTTTTAATCCCTTTTAATAAGCGTCTCATTCAAATAATCTGGAATAGGCCTCAAACAGGCACCTATCTTGTATAAAGACCAGGGGCAATCATAAAAAAAAGTGCTTTTTTTTGTGCCTGGAGGACGTCCCATCCTAGCCCTGTCGAAAATATTGCCAAGGGCAATCATCCTCTTAATCTATAACTTATTGGCGCGCTGGTGGTTATTCACGATACCTTAGCCACTGGTGGCTAACCATGTCGCCAAAGTTATAGAGATGTCAATACTCTCTCTTTAAATCCAATCCCCTGCTTTACCGAACTCCTCCCCCCCCCCTTTGCAGACTGCACCATAAGACTTCCTACTCTCCCTTAAGCTATGGGTTAAATCACGAGGGTCTTCTCATTGTTAACTTGTTAATACACCTGTTTCTGGTGTTTGTTTGTTTTCTGTTTGAGTTTTTTTTCCTCCCCAATAATATCTGATGATTTATTAACAAAACGACTATAAAGGTTAATTATCTGATTTCATTGTCTTCAAATCTATTATCCCGAGGAACTGGTACAGAAATACAAGATATCTCTGAAATCACATAAAATATAATCTTAAGGACCAATAGATGACTCTGGAAATAGTTGATTAAAAATATGAGAAAATGAAATAAGGCACCTCATCAAGACCATAGTGGCATGATAGACTTTGACAACAAACTTATAGTTAAGCATATGCAATTACATAAAGTCCCTATCGATGTTTTCAGACCACTGATTTGATCAAATCACCACCTTTACAGGTGATAAGTGATGCATGGGCATATTTGGAAGGACAAAAGGGTGTGCAGCCAATAAAAGAATGTGTGAATAGGTCTAATTAAGGAGACCAATGCCCACCTGTGTAGAGCCTTGTGGGCGAGCTGTAGTTTCTACCTGTGGTTTGTCAGTGTGCATTTGATAGTGTATTCATGACACTGCTGATGCTGTTATAGTGGAAATACTACCAGAGGCAGCAGTCAGGACTACCTGTCCTACCACACCTGACATCTCCCACCTGTCCCGTTACACTGACCAGCACGTGACAGCATAGGCTAGCTGTGTGACCCAACCCACCCACACCCACTCCCCACATCCTCCTGCAGTATTCCTGCTCATTAGTTCCCAGCACGGAGATGCCGACTGCAGCGGAGCTGATGCTGACTTGTAAGTGGAGTTTTATGTCAGGGGATGAGGTCCCGACACGCCCTTTTTCTGTTAAACAGGTATACTACTACTACCAGGTGCAGGTGTACTTCTCTATACAGTCTATGACAGGTGACTCTATTGCTGCTGACACCAGTTGCTTACACCTAACTTGCTCTTCAGGTGGGAATGAGTTTTAAAACCCCTGATTGTTGGCACACAACCTAGAGTTAATGCATTGGAGTAACGGTGACTTAACTCTATCTTACTTAACTCCATTACTAACGGCGTTAGGCACTCACAAAGGTCACATCTAGGATGCCTAGGGATTTGGATCCAATAGGTTACACCATAATGCCATGTAGAAGAATAGCCTATCGACCCCTACAGCGGCAGGGGGACTATTTACATGGCCTCATTCAGTGATTGCCTACAGTGGAGGCCAGGTGAGCTGCTCTATCAGCAACACGAGCAACTTGTAGGAGCAGCTTAACATTAACACCAGCCTAGCCCCAGCTGCTCCCAACGGGATGAGAGAGACATGGCGAGAAGGGCGAGGAAAAACAAGCACACAGGTGGGTTAGCAGGATCATTAATATTGACACGACTTAATTCTATAGTTAAAGTGTGAGAGGCAAATGGTGATGGTCATGGATATCGATAGTTGGATGAATATATTGATAATCTGTGATCAAAATGTACGTTTGTAAGGAGTATACAGATGCATGGTCCAGCAGTGAAAGCCGGTACATGTGTATATACTAAAGTAGACAAATTTCAAAGGGCCAATCAACCAATTTCACACATTTATGTTCACAGAAAATAACTTTAGGATAATTCATGGTAGGCCTGAATCACATTGCATTTAAATAAGCTGGTGTAAATTTTAGTTGGTAATAATATCCTATTTGAGGAGTTCCAAGATAAAAAAATTCCATATTTCAGATATGGTGAAATACTGAAGATAGTAAATTTGATTTATTTCAGCCAAGGTGGGATGGATGGAGATCCGCAATTCCCTCCGTTGGAGCCTCCTGTGCCTGTGGTGGGTTGTGTGCCTAGCACGGTACATTAATCCATTTCGGTATCTTAAATATAAGTCAGTAACCACCCCAAAGGCCAGTCCTACAGACGGACACATCTTCCAACCGTCACTCTGGGAGCGTTTTATGGACACCTTCCGCAGTGGTAGGTTGAATATGATATAATTACACTGACTATCTTTATTTGTAAATACCGGTGGTTATATACAGGGATGTCATTTCATTTTGGCCAATGTGTAGGAACCTTGATCAGACAACACGGCCAATGATACTACGGTATCTATCAAGCTTCTTGACATGGCTGCGGCTCATTTCGTTCTCCATAGCCTCAAAATATCAAAGACGCATCGTATTTCACAATGCAATTACTACTTGCTCCCATCATCAGCCCCTCAATTCCCTCTCCGATCCTAGCCTTAAACAGGAATGTACATTGGTGCCTGTAACACTAGTGCTGTTCTTTTGAACAAGGTTATTTCGCCACTAATTTCTCAAAATTATAGTATTTTGGCTACGGTATCATTTAGATATAAAGGGCACAAGATATGTACTATGCACCTCCCTTTCGTATACACCACGAGCTTGTTTGATCATGTCTATGTTCATGACAACGCTCCAGTAATAGTGGTGTTATTATCTCTGTATCCGTGGAGACACTTTATCCCTATCTATAGATCAACAATAATATAATGCATATCACTTGGAATAATTTACGCTGTAGTTATACATGTATCCGAAAGTCTACATCATAGGTCTACTTAATTATAAAATCTCGCCCACTTCATACACCGTGAGGAGGGGTCATTTGTAAAGAGTAGGGGGTAAAACAATAAAAAGTGAACCTGTGCACCCCAGTTCCAAACCAAAGCCCCTAATCACTCCTAGTGCCACATGCATGTAACCAAGACAATGTGCAATCCTAATGGATATCCCTACTTGAATCCCAGCCAACTGTAGCTCCTATACCCTCCAGAACAAAATTGATATACATGTAGTTAATACATACACTGCTATGTTTTTTTTCTTTCCTTTATGTATACAAGTGTGCATAAGTTTCACACTTCATATAATATTGTTCGCAGATCTACTTGCCAAAACAATGTCATTAAGTCAATGCTTTTTTTTTCATTATTGTCTTTCATTCGATGTTATTACATGTATATGACTTGCAGAGGCGACCATCAATCAAAAGCTGTTGGACTGGTGCCAGGACCAATTGCCCACCTTCCTGGTTATAGACTTTGGCTCCACCTGGCGTGATGGTGTCACATTCTGCGCTCTATTGGAGTCAGTATGTCCAGGAAGCTGCCCACGTTATGACATTCTCAAACCGATGAACAGAACCAACAACTGCCGGCTAGGACTGAAGCTATCCTACAGATATCTCTCTATACCACAGGTAAGAGCTTATAAGGCGCGTTTGTTTTTTTGTTTTTTTTGTTTTTTTTTACATGAAACTGACCATGGAACCAAGAGTGCCTTATAGAACAATCCCACATCGCAGATGTGTCTCATTCAATAAACTTTTCATTAAACTAGTAAAAAATATGTCAAAATGGAGGTGCACCTTACATGTTTCTATCAAAGTTGGGTGCACCTTATATGTACGGCCGCCTCAAGTGGCAAGTGCCATAGTATTACCCCATAGAGTACATAACATTATGCACTGACATACATTGTAAAATCTTAAGGCTTTACTACTATTATTTCCTACAGAATCTAGTGACAGCTGAGGAGATGGCTGGAGGTCATTCTGAGGATAAGGTCCGCTCACTACTTAAGCATGTTCGCTGGGCTGCAGCCCACCACAGTCATGTGTCCAACATTGACTGGTCGCGTGCTAATAGACCTTCAAGGGCACCTGATGGAAGTTTCCTAAACACAACAGAACCATGCCTTGCTAAAGGTCTGTAACTGTTTGCAGTTTGACTGTGATGTGCCAGTTTTGAGTTGTATCATACAGAAAAAAAATGCCGGAATATCGGTCTGGCGATAGAAATTTCTCACTATTTACTAAGTAAAGATGGGTTCCCTAATGCATGCAGGGGTAGACATTACCACTGGCCCGGTGGCCAATTGCCAATAGTTTTGACATAACCACAGTTTCTTTTACATAACCACATGCTATTCCAGCTATAAATTCCGTTCCAACAGCTTTAGTTGCGGGCCAATAGATTTCTGAGGCTATCGGCCCGGGTGGCAAGTGGCTAAAAGAAATTGTGTCTACCCCTGTGCATGTATCAAAAGGATGGGGTCATACATGTACGTTTTGAATAATGATGTGGGGAGAATATGTTCGAATGCAGGGCCTACTGTTATTTGGTATTGTGATATTCTAAGGAAGTTACCAATCATCACCAAATTGTTTCTGTTTTAAGGAGGCGGCCTTGTGAATGGAGTGGTTGGAAAGAGATGTAAGTTTAACCTGTTCGTCGCCGAGAGTACCAACCTGAACTTGGAGATAGATATAAGGGGCCCTAAAGGGGAGATGTGCCAAGAGAGAATTAAAAGAGAGCATACAGATATGGCAAAGAAGGAGCTCAGTCTGAGAGCTGTAGACAGACACCCCAAAAACAATAATAAAAACAACAATAAAGCTCGCAGCCTTTGGCAAAGATTTGCTGGGAAAAGTTTATTTGTTCCAAGATCAAATATGGAGAGATCTATTTTAAAACGAACTTCTCTTGCACCTGCTGAGTATAATGCCAATAATAAGGGCATACCCTTTGATTATCAATGTCTGGGGGACAACCATCTTCTCATATCATATACCCCATGTAGTGCTGGAAATCACTATATTTCAATAAAGTGGCATGGGGACGCTATCCCTGGCTCTCCATTTACAGTAAAGGTAGCTGAGAACGTGGATACCTTGGTCATTCACCGGTCAAGGCGCTACCTGAAGGACACCACCAAGGAGGTAGCCTTCAAGGAGGACAACATTGACATGCAGCAGGGTGATTGGTCTGCTGAGGGGTCTAGTGAAAGACTAACAGATGTAAGTTCAGATACCTCGGCAAGGGATGAACCTTTGAAAAGTGCCCCTGTGCAGGCAGCCATTCTTAGTCACACTAGTACAGTTCTTAGGTCTCTGAGCACAAGTAGTCCAACTTTAGGAACTGCAGCGCGTCTTACAAAACAGACTACAATTACCCGTAAGCGGGTTCTGAGGCGCATCATGGCTAGGGCGGGACAGGAGATTGTGATCCACGAATCCCAATCAAGCTCATCCACAGAACAGCCCCCTGATAATGGCCCTGGTAGTGGGAAACTCAAAGAGAGAATGGGAAGTCCAAGTCCGAAGAAGCACACATTTGACTTTGATGTTGTAAGCGACTCAGGACAAAATAGTAAAGCTGTGACTCCCCAGCCTGGGAATGTCTCACACCAGGACTTGGCAACCTCCTCTAGCCCACTTGAACCAAAACCTCGCCAAGAGCAAGGTAGGGATAAAGCTGCACCAGAGTTAAAAAATAAACAGATTAGTAGTCCACAGCGAGTGAGTTATCGACGTTATAACTCAGACAGTGTCTTGGATCTACCAAGCTTTGAAAGCAGTCTGTCGACAGACCAATCAGCTTCAAACCGTCCCATCCGCCCGCTCGCTGTGAAGAAACCAAGTCTGCTATCTGTCCCCATGCATGATGAAAACTTCAAAAGTAGTCCATTTCTACCTGCCAGTATGTGGGCCACTAATGACTTAGCAGATGCTGACATGAAGGAAAAACTCTTAGAGGGTGGGTTTATAACACAGATGCCTTCTGGATTGAATAAATCAGATCATGCAGAGAGTGATAGTACTATGGACAGTGATTCTGATGGGGTTACCTTTCGTGAGAAATCTAGAGATTCCACCACTGAATCACGGAGCAAAAAAAATGCGCTGAGCTCAAGTTCCATGTCACATGATTCAATGGAACAGGAGCTCAACCAAGGTATATTTGCCTCCAATGATCCTTTGAATTTGCACAGTTTGGTCGATGTTGAAAGCAAGCCTCCCTTAAATGAGAAGAAGCCTCTTTCTAAAACATACTCTGACCCTTTGAATCCAGCTAGATCGAAGAAAGTCACACCGCAGAGATCAAACACTAGTCCTGGCAGGGCACTTGGACGTCAACAGTCTGTGGACTACACAACTATTCCTGACTTGGAGAGTCCCAGTATTAGAATTCTTCAGTCTGAAAGTCTTCGTAAATCTTGTTTTTATATCAGTGAAAGGACACGGTTGGAAAATGTAGGAGAATTTTACACAGACGGATCTAGTCAATTAGACTCCACAGACAGTCTAGCGTTAGAGAACCATCCAGTGGTAATCCATGAGGACACAGAGATGGATAATGACGAGAAGGGACAATGGGAAAATGAAAAGGAAAGTAGGGTCAAACCCAACTCGAATGAAAATGATTTGTCAAAAGTACTATGCAGAAAAACAAAGCTGAAAGAATTGCTTAAGCAATCTGACCATCTAAATCTGACCCAATCACTCTCTCTCCCAGCAAAGTTCAAGAATTGGCATGCTATTGATATAGACTCAGATGAAGATATGGAGAACAGCGAGAGCAAGGTGAAAAACACTAAACACAGGCCATATGGGGCAAGTTTGGTTTCTTTTGACCTAAAAGGCCAAGTTCAGCATTTCCAACAGGTCAATGAACCTACCAATGGGGACATAAAAATAAGTGCCTTAAATGGAGAGCATAGAGGTCTGATGGCATGGCCCGAAGAACAAAGTGAAGATAATTCTAAGTCTGACACAGCTATAACAAAAGGAGCCTTTACTCAGGCTGGGCATAGTGTGCCTGATGTGGCCTATCCACCTAACTCAAACTCTCAAGACATTAAATCTGAGGAATCTGGTCACACTCAAACTCAAAGGGGTTTGTTACACAGACAAGATGTGTGTCAAACATCTAGTAGCCCTGACATGAACACACCCCTCACTGACAGTAAGTCTAGTAACAGTTACGAGGGAAGCGACAAAGAGAACGAAACACCTGGTGATCACACGTTCAGTCACAAAATCACTCCTTCGATGAACCACTTGAAATTAGTCACTCGCAAAATGGATAGCCTGAAACCAACCTTTGTTGCAGTAAGGTCATCTAGCGTACAACCCACTTTGAGAATTCCAAGAGCTAAGGTTGATCGTACCACTCAGGTCTCACATTATGAGATAAAGGCAGAGACAGGCTGGGGCTGCCTCAATGTGCAAATACAACACAGAAAGAAACCTATAAAACAGTCTTCTCCGAGTAAGGACGAAACATGGGGGTTTCAAAGTATGACTCAAAATCATCAAATCACCAAGCAATTGAATGAAAACGTTTCAAAGATTAATTCAGATTCAACTGTAGATAGAGAAATACTTATACCAAATATGTTCAACAGTGCAGTAGCACCACATAAATCCCTATCTGGTGTATCAAAGAATGAGACAATTATACTATCAACAGGAATCAATGCTCCCCAACCAGAGTGGCAGCCAAAAGCATACAGTGGGATTGCTGAATCTCTGGTCGTGCTGGCATCAAATAATGACAAATCAGGTGAAAAAAGCCTGGAAACCTCAAGTTCAGAAGCACCAATACCCATAGTATTCACGTAAGTACTAGTAATAACTAGGTGATTTATTATAGCATAGTTTACATACTACGTCCATCTTACAGAGTGCATCTTAGCTGGTAATAAGAGATGAAAATATAAGCCTAAATAAAGTGCTCCTTGTGAGTGAAATGGTATGACTTCACAGATCTTAATGGTAGTTATACTGGTCTCGGTCAAGATTTAATCATTATACCCTTGCAATTGAAACATGACCCATTCATGTATATTTTTGCAATGACCCCTTTTTTTTTTTGCAGACCTCCAATAGCACCCCGATTTATATCAGGGCACCGGGTGGTCACTCGACGCAGAAACAGACGTAGGGTTGTACCAGATCCAAAGTTCTTTCGCTCTTCCCCAAACACATCTCATGATGATGAAAGTGGTAAAACAAACCATGACCTGCAAACAAAAGTTTCCAGAGCTACAGGTATGATCAAAGCGGTCTGTAGATTCAACAAGAACAAGCTAGGTCTGCGAAGATGGGGAAGCGACGAGTTTGCATCCAAAGGCGATGGTCATAAAAGACTGCGCTTATGGTCCAAAATTGGATCACAGCGGAGACATGTCATGTTTTCAAAACGGGTTCTTGTTCACAGACGGTCATCTAGCAGAGGTTCATCTCGGGGCTCCAGAGCGTCATTAGACTCCTACACCAGGAGCTTTGTGAGCAAAGACAAATTCCTCAAGGTAGAATCAAGCCATGACTATCAAAGATCAACTTCTGAGGAGGCACCACCATCAACTACAATTGACTCTAAAGACAAAAGAGGAGCTGTAGAAAGGTGGTTGACTCAAACATCTCAAGACATGGTTCCAACCGATGAAGAAACACCTCTCAGTCTAAAATATGACAGTGTCAATGAACCCTCTGAAGATTCTATAGCTGGAGAGATTCAAAATACTGTGCCTAAGACAACTGGCGTGAGTACCCTATCAAATGCTATCAGAATCAATGAAATGACTGATGTGGCCCCAGGCAGTCCACCTGATATGATGATGGGTACACTTGATCCTATGCTCCTCATTCCTCCACCTACAAACAGTGTACTAACAGATACAAATAGTTCTGCCTCTCCTGACAGACCTAACTCTGCACACAGTATTGCTGGCAGTACAGACGACCCATCTTATTGTGGTTTTGGGGTCTCTCCTGACGTCAGACAAGGCCTCCTGGAGGAACTAAGTGCCTTCTCAAACCTCACATCCCCAGAGTACCCTTGTTCCAGAAGGACGTCCTTAAAAGATGCTTGGGCGGAACAAAAACCTCTCAATGAGATGTGGGAGGAAGGCATTCCAAGACTAATGGAGGATCAAATAGACGAGAATATGGTAAGTAAGAGATATGTAACCTTTATCACTCCAAGAGACATTTAGGCCAAAATAAATCAAAACGTTTTGTATGTTTTGTGCGTGCTGGTATGTTTTATCATATCCATAAGGATCACGGTTTTGAGGAATAGTTACATTGAATATGACTAAACCTTCATTGGATCACTTTGATATTGATATCTACCAGAATGCATTTAATCTATAAATAGAGTGTATCAATGGGTCTAGATCTTTGCGTAATGGTAATTAAATGAGTATTGTTTCATTGCAGACGAAGCACGACCTAGTCCAATTTGATCAAGACTCCAAAGCGCAAGGCCTTTCAGAGATCAGAGAGATTCTAGAGTTAGCCCTGTCTCCCCAACCCTCCCCTGTCCCCACACCAGACGCTACCCAAACAGCAGACGACATTCAATCCACTGACGGCACTTCTGGTGGAACCGGACCGTCAGCAGACGATGTTCTTGCCAACTACCAGGCGGCCAGACCTGAGAAATGTACAGCTTTTGGGACAGCTCTAATAGAGGGCATCGTTGGCGTTAAGAATAACTTCCAGGTGGGTAGGAGTGAAGAGAAAAATGCGCACTAAAAAGTGTTCGATCTAAAAAGAGATGGGTACTTTTTTTCTCTCTCTCTAAAACATACGGCTAGGTACACCCACAGACATCAATGGTTTGGTCACCTTTCCTTCATCAGCATCTAACTATTGGCCACTGGTATTTATAGTCCTTTTTAAAATTAGCTTCATTTGATTAAAAGTTAGACGGAATCAATGGAAGCGACATTCAATCGTGGGGAGGTGAACCCCTCAGTGTTGAGGGGAAAAGGCCACAGGATAGCTCCAAGGGAAATTTAGTGGGCAATACAAGCTAAGAGGAAATATCCTCTTAAAGTAGAATCACGTAAATAAGAAGAAGAGCAAAGATGATAGACCTAGTATACCCTCATAATCAATTATTATCCAGGTGGCTGGCATATATCTCACAGAGATGCCACTCACTGGCCGATAAAAAACAGGAAATCTGTTCTTTGGACACATTTTCCAAGGAATTCAACATAATTTAATAGAGAAAATTTGGAATCAAAACCAGGAATTCCTGGTAAACCAGAAAAAGTGGCATCTCTGATCTCAATTCATGGTACTGGGAGCATTATCAGGTTCTTTTATAGCTTTTGAAATATGCTCCTGACCAGGTAAGTCTTTAGTGACGTCACACAGACCAGCGCGGCCCTTATAATACTTTCCCGAGAGAGACAAGTCCCCCAGAAGGGTCAAATTGAATAGGAAATGTACTAGAAATAGTGTTCCGACCCTCATCTGAAAATATCTAGACCCCATACAGTAAAATGTAATACAAAATCCAATAGATATTCAAAATGTACACTACATATTACGTGACGCATCATTTTCTAAAACCAACATGAGAAAAAAAATCGGTGAAAAGGTGAATTTGTCTTAGTATATTACATATTCAAATTGAACCTTTGTGGCTTCCTTAGCAACTAGAATCCTGCTCCCAAGAATATTCTAATATTTTTTTTTTAAAGAATATATTAATGAGAATTGTTTTCTATTAATCAGGTAGAGACTACCCAGGCAGGTAATGGAACACTGACGGTGGGTATTACAGGACCCCGACCGCACACCGTCTCCGAAACTAACGTGACGTACACTGGAGATGACCTGTATGACGTTATATATGACGTCACTCAACCTGGATATTACATCATCACCATAAGGTGGTCTGACGTGAGCATACCTGGAAGTCCTTTCGTATGCAAGGTTGCATATGGACCTTGACTTTTTCGATTTATATACTGCTGGGTCAACCTTTGAAATAGTGGCAAACTTTCAAATACGAACCTCTACAGCTTTGTGTTATGGTTTATTTGGGTTATGTTAAGACTTTAGATGATTATGCCATGTGTTCAGGCATTTTCTCTATCTTGTTCAATACTGAAATACATAGCGATGTTTCTTGTTTATGTGTGTGCGCAGCCAGGACAGTTCTGATCTCGTAATCTCTCTCGAGATTAAGCAGGTACCATACGTCTAAGTAGTGTGACATGCAAGGAACAAGTCAGGTATGAGATCAGAACCAGATATAGCTAATGTCAGCATGCACATGGTGGGCTCAGCAACCGGTCCGCTACTGATTCAGAACTATAGGGCACATTTGGGATTTCATTTGGTCCAGTTTAGCACTAATTATATATAGACTATTCTCGCATAGAAGAAAGACTTCAGGTAGATTCTACAAGGTGCAGCAAGGGGCTATCCTTGCATATAAGGCGCAGCGTATGTATACGCAAGGTACTACGATATACTCTATTGATAAAGACATTAACCTGACAGTTATTACATGTTCTATCACGGAAGATAATTATCTTCATCACTTAGCTTTCTGAGGCTGCTGATTAAGATTCTTCATATAAGCAGTTAATTCATTTTGAGTAGCTTAATTCTGCGGTAATCTAACATGTCTTCTACCCCGCCTATAAGGCGCATTCTAGGTGAAGTAACATCACACATGTATAAGGCGCTCCCAAGTTGTGGTTTGTACGCTATGTTTCACTCTGTGTGATTTACATGAGTCTAGGGTTTATCAAAAGTCTGTGATACAAACACATGGTTATCATATTTATGCAACTATTGAATTGCAGAAACTGCTATCGCCCATGCCAACTGAATCGACATGCGGGATTCAGTATGAGGCATTACTGTACCATACCGCCTTCTGAACAGTCTAGCATTATTATAAAGACATGCTTGAATGAATAAATCTCCAAGGAGATAAGATATAAATGATGGTAGCATCCTTTTCTGTTCAACAGTAGAAATATTGATTTCTCTCCCCACAAGACTAATACGGTATCTTAAACCTTTGTCAATTACATTTGTATATTTCTCTCATAATTATCTCCTTTATCTAGCTGAATTACCTAATATTTTATGTTGAGGCACTCTGATCTCAATGTCTAAATTAGATCTCAGGTAATACCCTGTAGCAATGTTGCCAAAATGACGCCGGTGCGCCGGCTTTTGCCAGCGTAGAATTGGCCTGCCATAATCTCAGCTTCATAATGGCCTGTGTAAGATGCCAAGATACAGGCCACCTTGGCCTGGGTTAAGAAAAAGATCTCGGCAAAACTGCTGTAGGCAGTGCCACAGGTAAATGGCGAAGGGTACAAGGGTTAAGAAAAAATTCTTTGTAGTCTAATGTCCGAAGCCATATCAACGATTTAAAAACAAAATCTTCATATTAAAGTGGCAAACTTCACTTTGTGTAGGTTAAGACTAGGGGAAGCAGTTATCAGGGTATTAGAAGTGTACATCAAATTGATGTAATAATCGGGCACCCTGCAGTAATTTAGGGTTTGCATTCATGCATCATAAGTACCAAAGGGCATGATACATTAATACACTCATAAGGCCCACAATTATACAGAGCTAGATTCATGCATCACGATGAGCGAGGATCAGTATGGGTTAGAGGTAATCGGGACACTGTGTGCACGATTAATATACAGAACGAACGCCAATGTTTTTTTCACCCATGGTGTGACAAAAGTTACCTGGACCGATTCTGTAGAACAAATATTCTTTTTGAGACTTTCCTCACACACGGGAAATCCTCAGCTTAAGAGTCCACTATGTTATAACTCAAGGCTTATTGTTAAGGATGAACAATTTAAAGTAAACTGTGTTAGGTACTTAATATATCACTTTATTTGACTTTTGTATACAGATAAGGTAATAGAAAACTGTCCGCTGTGTCTCACAGCCATAATTGGCCAACATTAATCTTCTTGAGAAATCCGTTTCTGATTATTAAGCAATGAAACGTTCAATATATCGAAGGAATGAATAAACATGTTACTAAATTTTTATCAGCCACTTCCTTCCACAGCTTCATTCGTATCCCCTGCAATAGAGAATTTAATTTTGAGTAGGCATATAACGCTGAGCATTATTCGGCATGCACTCTATTAAAACATAATCAAGACATCTCCCTACGTCATTACATCAATTACTAAGATGCGTAAGTTCTTCCAAGTGTTCAGGTACGAGTAACCGCATTCATAATATATCTACGGAGAACACTTCCATATCACACATTAAGCCTCTTCCCGTCTTCCATTCCAACTGTCATACAACGTTGATACATGTATTATGACTTGGTCTAATAAAGTATGCGTCTTGACTCTGTTAACATACCAACATGGCATGCAAATTTTCATCAACAGTTAAGGTACCCAGTTATTACCAAGGGTTAAGGAATATCCACTGTGCCTTTCGTTTCATTATTACTTTACTAGACAACGCCAAAAGGAGTTCATACTTGACATAGTGTGCGATGTTCCATTTTGTCTCGGCAGACTTTGGTCCTTCGATCCTCGCGCCATCCTTAGTTACAATTGCAATCTCATACTGTAAACGAAAAAAAAAGTAAAGATAAGGAAAAAGGCAAATATACAGTGAGGTTCAAACATCAAGTAAGGATTGTAATATTTCAAAATTATAAAAGAGGATTTCTAGTATCCATTTTAACCGAAAGTTTCCCATGGTAGTTAGCATTTCTGTCAGTAACCATTTCTACTGCAGGGATGGAAGTCACAGAGCACGAAACCCCTGAAATGGTCCAATATCGGCCCAAAAACCTGAGTTTTTATATGAATATATAGGTTCCTGGAATTTCAAAATCACTGAAATCAGGGAAATCCCTGAAGACTTTCATCCCTGCTACTGATTATAATATTACAAATAATTTCAAATACATTTAGAAATCATTGAAATCTTACTCTGTTTAGGGAGCGTGCATCTCTGTAGAACAGAACTTGTAGACACCGCTCGATTTCCGTCACAGCCTCGGCCTCTGTCATGTTAGGGTTCTTATCAAGGGCCTCACGGAGAAGGGGCTACAGTCGGGAAAAACGATAATATGATTATTTATTATGTTAGATTCGGCAGGTACAATAATTTGCAGGAAACATTGAATCACAAGATTGATACTAACGTCATAAATATGTTTGTTTTTTTTTCATTCTTTTTTTTCCCCTCATAATGATACCACACTGAACATCACATTTTATGAATGTGCTGCATCTGGCTTTTGGGATAACACAGAGTTTGACATCAACGATGGTACCAAGGAACGATGGTACCAGAACGATGGTACCATGTTTTTACGAACGATGGTACCATCAATAAGGAATGATGGTACCACTTCCAAATTATGTCTGTTATCATATCCTTGATCATATTTTATGCATCTGGTACAGTTGTATTTGTAATTGGGTTTTATTTGGGTGTTTCTGTGAATTTCCTTCACTTTGACGGCCTTCACCTGGTAGGCTGTGCCTTTGGTTTGTGAGGCTTCTCTAGACCCTGTTGAAGTGTTCCCTAACGCTTACTCCAGAATAACTGACATTTTCTAACAGTCACAGATGCTGACCTGATCTATAACAACAAAATCAACAAAATTACCAGTAGTGAATATGTGCTCCTCTTGTTTCAATGTTTAACATGGTACTAAAAATATTTTTCTAACGCAAATATTGTGCAAATGGCAAGCCATCAAACTATTAAGTACCATGAATTTTAAACTTCTAATCTGTATACATGTATTAACATTTTTGTCAGGGGAGGGTAAAGGTACATTGTAACAAAATTGTTACAAACTAAACCCAATAAAAATATAATCTTAGCAATTTGCCGTGAGAACATACAATTTTTTACCGTCATTTTTTTTTTATCATTTTTTTTTTGTTTTTTTTCTATTTTTTTTCCGTCATCTTTTTTATCATTATTTTTAATCAACTCCACCCATTTCCATGCTCATCAATACTAAGTAATCATCAAGAGGTAGCAGGGAGAGGTAAGACATGTTTGCAGGGACATGGTACTATCGTTCCTTTCAACATGGTACCATCATTCCTCATGGGTGGGAAGTAGTACCATCGTTCCAGAAACCGACATGATGCCATTCTTTAGCAGCACCTGCCATACCTCATCCATAAGCCGCACACAGACTTTGGGAAGCTTTATAAGACAGGAGCTTCAAATTCTATGTAAGCACGCACAGTTCCATACACCTTCAAATACTATCTGTTACGTACCGTAGCAATGTAGGATCCGAAGCCAGATGCCAGACTTTGTCCTTCGTAGGCAGTGCCAATCTTGTCAACGTACCCAAGGTAGCTGAAAAATTACAACAACTCTATAATACATGTGTCCACAAAGTCTTTAGTCATGTATGGTTTTTAGAACGTATTAACACTAGATTCGTTCCTACCCGATAGGTGTACTGGATTAGTTACCAGGTTGTACAGTCCTGAGATGAAAGTGATTAAGCAAAAACGAAAATTCCCGAAGCACTCTATACTTTCATCTCTGATAGGTCCCACGAAAGGAGCAAAAGAAGTGTGGATTAAACCTAGAAAGTCAGCCCCCTGTACCCCGTAGTACTGTAACTAGACAGCAATTAAAAGATAGAGTAAAAGAATATGTAACAAAGTAGTACTTGTATGGGGGACTGTAGTTAGAAATAGTTAAATCTGATGCAATGTCCACTATTGACACTACACTCTATCCAATAGACTATCACTTGGTCTATAATTACAAATCCTACATCTAATGCAATGTCGTGGTCACTGTTGACAATTCATAATGACCAATAGTCTGGGTTTGATTGGTATGTCTAGACCAATCAGTACTGGCTGTGATTGGGTGAACAGTCCTAATTGCAATATCTCCACTGTGACCACTGCCTGCCTTACAATCTTTTAGAGATATTCATATTACAATTGGCAAAAAATCTATGTTCTAACCATAGGATTTTGCACATATTCTCGGTTTTTACTTCTTTATCAACTTTCAATTGCCATACAAACTTACAGTATAAAAGCTTCATTACCGTAATCTCCCGCGTATAAGACGCGTCCTCTACGCCAAACAAATGCCTTGTGCGTCTTATAGGATTTCTTCAAGTTTGGGGTGCGTCTTATACGCGGGGTTTTCCAACATCTCATTTGGGAAAATGTGCCGATGACAGCTTGAACTCATAGCGCCAGCACCGCGGCAGACCGATCGGTGTACAGGCGCTCAGCGGGTTTGACGCTGACCGTGTGCCGATGACAGCTTGAACTCATATAGCCAGCAGCGCGGCAGCGGTGTACAGGCGCTCAGCGGGTTTGACGCCGACCGTGTGCCGATGACGGCTTGAACTCATATAGCCAGCAGCGCGGCAGACCGGTCGCTGTAGATTTGCTTGGCGGGGAAGACGCCGACCGTGTGCCGATGACAGCTTGAACTCATAGCGCCAGCACCGCGGCAGACCGGTCGCTGTAGATTTGCTCGGCGGGGAAGACGCTGACCGTGTGCCGATGACAGCTTGAACTCATATAGCCAGCAGCGCGGCAGACCGGTCGCTGTAGATTTGCTTGGCGGGGAAGACGCCGACCGTGTGCCGATGACAGTTGAACTCATAGAGCCTGCACCGCGGCAGACCGGTCGCTGTAGATTTGCTCGGCGGGGAAGACACCGACCGTGTGCCGATGACAGCTTGAACTCATATAGCCAGCAGCGCGGCAGACCGGTCGCTGTAGATTTGCTCGGCGGGGAAGATGCCGACCGTGTGCCGATGACAGCTTGAACTCATAGAGCCTGGGGGTGGGGGGTGGGGGGGTGCGTCTTATACGCGAACCCCCCCTTGGTGAGTTGGGGGGGGCATCTTGTACGGGGGTTTTTCTAAATATCGATCCAGGGAGGTTGGATGCGTCCTCCACGCGAACCAGCCTACCGTGAGTTTGGGGAGCTTCTTCTACGCGCACCGCGTCTTCTACGCGGGAGATTACGGTAGTTTTGGAGATAATTTTACTATGGAAGTCAAGGGGAAAAAAAATCAAACTTCAACTTTGCCTTCCTATTACAAAGATTTCAACCACACATTTTCATCCCAAAACAAAGAACACAATTAGCCAACACTCATGTATACTCTCTTCACTTTTAATACAATTCTGTCAACTCATTTTGTCAGAAATGCCATCAGAGTGATTACTCATTTTTCTTGCCAACCCTGTCTCATAAAATGGGGTCCTGTATTATAACCATTTAAAGCTGAAAGGCAGTCCCCCATAACAATCTATGAGTATGATAGCATATCCAGTCCATCAAACCACATTGATGCAATAGGTGCACATACCCAAATAAGCATACACCCCTGCTTTTTTCTCATGTCCCGGGACTGGAAATTACCCAAAGTTTTATCCTGTTTAAAGCCCAATTAAATTTTTAACTACTGTACACATATTTCAGATATTCTTAAAACACACTGTTCGTTAATTACTTCAAATACGGTTCAAACATGTAAGTTAATAGATACTCACGGTTCTCCATTCTGAAGGCCTCCTACGATGATGGTGTTCCAGAGGGGGTTCATCCTGCTGCGGAGGTTGTACAAGATTCTGGTGAGCCATGTGTGGAGGGACTTGGGTGTGTAGTTGAATCCATCGTCCAGGCACTCCTCATCAATCCTGTTTATATAAATGTATCAGACATGATTTGATATTCTTTAATGTAATTTTACCAACAGCTAAAACTTATTAAGACACACACTATGTGTCCCTTGGCACTCTGGGGACGATAAGCATATGAATTATAGAAAATTTATTCAATAATATCATGAATTTAACATCATTTCCTTATTAGCCCTACAGGATACGGGAACATACACTAATGCTAATACATGTGTAGGGGCCGGCATCATTGTATATATATTAGTGCCGTTCATCCGAGAGACGTGTTCGTGTGGTGCTTGTTCCTTCTATGCTAGCTAGGTGTCGCTTTGCGATACCTCGTTGGTACAAGAGGGGGCAGCACCATGCCTCGCGTCCAGCTCCTACTAAGGAGCCGGACGAGCGGCAGAAGGGGACTGGACATGGTCCAGTCCAGACGCTAGTACTTTGTTATCAAAGAGATCTAATAAAGTCCTACCCGAGAGGTAGGGGTTTCTGGGGCTTTGCCCAACCCGAACTATTCGTGTTGTGTTGGTACATCTAGTGGTAAGCGAGCCAAAGAGCCACCCAACATATAAGTCGATACGAACCATTACACTGGTGCCGTGACCAGTTGGTTCGGGGGTGGTGCGCGGCCACATTGGCCGAAAGCCTCGGGAAACCCGAAGCGGATCCCCCCAGCCCTGGGCTAGAGGGATTCGAAGAGGATGATTACACATCCCAGCATCTGTTGTTAGACTGGAAACCCGGTCAACAACAAATGTTTAATCAGGAGGGTGTACGAAATATTTTTTCTACACCCGACCTGATGGACAATGCCACCAGAGATGGCATCGTAAAATTGTATCCGGCTACACCCCAAACAGGAGTACCGGATACCGGATTGTTTAGGGGTGTGTTAAGACCCCCAACTTTAGACTTGAGCGATTGGTCCCAAGTTATAACTAGCAGACGCCAGTTAGGTCCTATGGTACCAACGGGCTCGGCTAGCGGCTTGGGTACACCAATTGCACAAAGCCCTATGCAGCGTACTGCAACCCCCCAGGGTTCAGCACCAGGTGGTGGAAACGAAGTAGCCCCACTAATGACATCGTCGGATCATGACAGCGACGATGGCAAAACCATAAGGGACGCAATAGTCCCAGGCGCGAAAGCAAAAAATAAGCCTAGTGGTACCGGACCGAAAAGCTCGGAAAGGCATCACCTAGGCCGATCTCTAGACGAAGGCTTGTCTGACTCCATGTTTAACCCTGGAGGCAGTCGCAAGTCTATCTACGGACGTCGGATGGGTCCCGGGTATAAAAATACCCAGGCCTATTTGAAAGCCAAGGAACAGGTAGAGTTGCAGGCTAAGAGGCAACATGAACAATTCATGTTAGCCCAATCCAAAATAGAAGAGGAAGCTAAGTCTCGGATCGGAAAATTACGATCCGTTGAGCAGGAGGCGATTCTAAAAGAATCCGACCTCAAATATCGTCTATCCTCCGTATCCCATCAGTTGGAGCGGAAGGAGAGAGACGCACAGGAAAAAGAAAAAAGGCTGGCTGAGTTGGAAATCGAGGAAGCCAGTAAACTTAGAGCAATCGACAAGGCTAGGGCCGAGGAGGTTGCTAAGGCTCGGGATGTAAATAAATTACAAACGGAGTTGCACGCAATGGAGGAGAAGCTTAAGAAACTTCAACTCCGGAAGGCTGTGACAGAAGCCAAGATGGTCTCGGAACAAGCCGAGATCAGGAAGGAGACCAGTGAATATAACAAGTCTCAGAAAGAGAAGGGTGAAAAGTACCGCCTACTTAAGGATACTTTTAAGCGAGAGGCAATTATCGCCCAAGAAGAAAGAAACCGAGCTGTGGCGGAAAATGAAAAGATTCGATCCGAAATCTTGGCAGAAAACGCACAGCTAAGGGAGGAACAGCGAAACCTGACTACAGACGTAGCTACCCTCACAATAAATAAGTCTGCTATGGAGAGTTATTTACAGGAGCAAGAGCAAACGCATGCCCCTCCGGCGAGTAGGGATACAAACCCGAACTCGACGTTCGTGAAACAGGGCGACCCATTCTCCTGTTCTACACCGAAGAATCCGCAGTATAATCCTTTTGTAAATGATAATGCTTCGCGGAATGTAGATCAAGGGGGCGTTTACATCAGAACCCAGGATAAGCATGGCCGAACTAGTAGAGTCCGGATAAGTGAAGTGCCCATAGTCCACAACCTGGACCCGGACTATACCCCTAGAGAGGCTTCCGATAGTAGTGCGGAGACCAGTGGATTCCACATTCATGTGGATCCGAGTAACGACCCGGGGCTGGGTGCTGGTAATGACAACACCCAACCCAATCCATCGAACGATGGCAGCCAGTCAACGGGAAACCAGCCATCCGACGGCGGTTACCAAGGTGCGCAAGGGGGGGGCGGTGCTTCGGGTGCCACAGGCTATAGCGGTACCTCGGGTACCGGCCCCAACCAGGGTGGTGCGAGCTATACAAACCACAGTGGTACACAGTGGACGTATACACAACCTCCACCACCGCCTCCACCGGGCAATTCGAGCTTCGGTGGTATAGGGGGCAATCGAACCTTGAATGAAACCAAGGCGATTGAATGGAGCAAACAGCAATGCACTAGATTGATGTATGCTCACAATTCTGCCCGAAGGGTAGCCGTTATTCCTAGAGAATATGACGGTACTCGGCCATGGAAAGAGTGGTTTGAAGATTTCATCGATGTGATGAATTGTAATGGATGGACCCCATACGAGGCCAAGCCACATCTGGTGAGATGTCTGAAAGGCGGGCCGGGTCGCATGGCTGTAGAGCAATGGCGAACCTGGTACGGCCTCGTTGGGAGTTTTGAGCAGTTAGTAGAAACTGCTAGTGGACTGTTATGCAACATGGTCAAGGAGGACCCGATGGTCCGTTTTAAGAAACGCACACAGAAGCCGAATGAAGCTTTCAGAGCATACGGTATGGAACTCCATGCCCTGCTAAGTAAGGCCAGACCCGGTACTGAAAACCAGGACTGGTATATGGACGATTTGATCACACAATTCGTCAAGGGTCTAAGAGACCGAGATGAACAATTAGCAGCGAGGGATGCCTGGAAAGAAGGCATAACACTACACGGCATATTTAATGGTATAGATATGGCCGTGAAGAAGCGAGCTATGTTAGCTGGGGACATACCTAATGCCAGCGGCTTGGTACCCCTGGCATCGGTGACCCAGCAGTCTGAGGTAAATACTCCCTCAGACGACTTCGAGTTGATTGATATCGAACAGGAAGACGGCACCTTCTGTTCGATGCAATTAAGGAAGAATACTTCAGGTAGGAAGTATATTCCCAGGAAATCTTTCAATAAACCAAGGGACTCTAGACCTTCATCCGAGGTCAAGAGTGACCCGAAGGCTGTCGAGAAGGCGGTCAAGCCCACTGTAAGCGCTGACAAAGCGAAGAGTCAGTCCCCGGACATGACCAAACTTCTGGAAGACATGTGTAAGAAAATTACAGATGCCATCCAAGCCAATCGGCAAAGACCCCGGGTGGATCGCCGAACGGTTAAGTGTTTCAGGTGCCAGCGCATGGGACACTACTCATCTGAATGTACCGCTACTAAGCCGGTAATGGCTGCCTTCTATGAAGCCGAAGACGACGGCGTAGGAAGGGAGAATGCTACGGATTCCACAGATGTGGAAAACTAGTGGGGGTTGTGTCAACGGCATCTGACATAGCCCCGAGTGGGAACGAATGCCAAAATGCTACCGGGGGTGTCCCGGTGGAAGATTTCGAGTCAATTACACCTGGAGGCCGGGTGGCTGTGGGTGCGCACCCCTGCACCTCGGCCGGGGCCAGGGACCCTAGTGTTGATATGTGCAGGAGCGATCATATGGAGGCGAGTGGCCGCACTAGGGGAGAGGAAGGATGGATCAAAGAGTTGATTCGAGTGTGTGGGACACGCCTTCCCCCAAGTCATCCGTGTCTGGAATTCCTGAGAGGACTCGGATTGAATCTTGGTGATTCGGGAGACTTTCACCAGTTTACCAGTAACCCCTCGCCTTTAGGGGGGAGACGGTGGTATGTACCCATATCTGTGGAAGGCCGGGTGGGGGAATTCTTAGTGGATATTGGAGCTAGTCATTCATGTGTGTCCAAAAGATTCTTCGATTCGGTGGCCGGCAGCCATGAGAACCTCAAAACGGGGGTAAATGCTTGCACGGCCGACGGAAGCAGTATGCGTACATTTGGTAGGACGTTTATGCCTATCCGTATAGGAGGCAAAGAATTTGTTCTTTCGCCAACTATAGCAGAGGTTAGTGATGACGGAATCCTCGGATTGGATTTTGCAAGCTTATACGGGGCCGTCTTGGACCCGAGGGACGGTACGATGGGTATACGGAGCCCGTATGGCTTGCATGTCCAATGCGTATTGAGACAGGTGTCTTCGGTCGCATCAGTGATACATACGGTGAAGATCCCACCGGGTACCACTTGCGATGTCCTTTGTGGCGGGTCCATGGCTCAAAGGAATGAAACTGGAGTCTACGAACCCGACACGGTGTATTTGTCAAGCATCGGGTTAGACTCAGTGGATACATTAGTGGCTAATGCAGCTTGGTCTGTATTACCCATAACTAACCGAAGTGGTTCGGTGGTTTATTTGAGGCGAGGCGACAGTGTTGGAAGGATGAGTTCGGTAGAACATGTCGCCGAGGCTAAATTTAACAAACCACTAAACCCAGTTAGTCAGCATCCCATGGATGAAGAATTCCAAAAGCTGATTGATCAGTCAGATTTAAAGAATACGGACGATAAGGATTGCCTAGCGAGACTTCTACAAAAGTACGAAGGTGCTTTTGGTAGGGAAGGAGGCCCGGTGGGTAGATCCGATAAGGTGTTGCACACCATAGATGTGGGCAAGGAGAAACCTTTTAAAATCCCGTATCGTAGACTTCCTCTCAAGAAGAAGTTAATTTGTGAAGAGCAAATACAAAAACAGTTGGACCTAGGGGTAATCGTGCCCAGCTCGAGTCCCTGGTCCAGCCCTGTTTGTATGACTACTAAGAAAGACGGTACAATCCGCTTTTGTGTCGACTACCGGAAATTGAACGGTATAACAAAGAAGAACTCGTATCCTTTACCAAGGATAGACGAGACTTTAGATAGCTTGGGCGGGAACCAATGGTTCTGTACCTTGGATTTACAGTCCGGATATTGGCAAGTACCAATGCACCCCAATGACAAGGAGAAGACAGCATTCTCCAGTCATATGGGGCTATTCGAGTATAATGTCTTACCCTTCGGATTGTGTAACGCCCCCGCTACATTCGAGGCTATGATGGAATCCTTACTGAGTGACCTTTTGTGGAAGAAATGCCTGGTTTACTTGGATGATGTGGTCGTGTTCGGCAAGTCATTCAAGGAATGCCTGGCGAATCTGCAATTAGTCCTCGACCGGATACTATCAAACGGTCTTAAACTTAAACCCAAGAAATGTAATTTGTTTAAGAAAACCATTACATACTTGGGAAGGATCATTACTCCTAACGGGGTGAGTGCGGATCCGGAAAAATTAGAAGCTGTAGAAAATTGGGAAAGACCCACGAGTGCTAAGGAGGTGAGATCATTTTTAGGATTTTGTTCCTATTATCGTGATTTCATACCGAATTACTCTCGTGTCAGCTTCCCCATGCAGTGCTTAGCTCACTGGACCCCGGGTAGGGCACGGGACCCATTCCCATGGACCAGCGAGCAAGAAGAGTCTTTTAATAAAATAAAAGATTTGTTTAGGAATACACCCGTGTTGAAATATCCCACTCCCGAGGGACATTTCATCTTAGACACCGATGCGAGCAATGATGCGATTGGGGCAGCTCTCTCTCAGGTCCAAGAGGGAGTCGAAGTGCCAATAGCATTTGCTAGCAACACGTTAAGCAAGACACAGCGAAATTATTGTACCACCAAGCGAGAACTCCTCGCTGTGGTGGTGTATACGAAGAAGTTCAAGCATTTCCTTTGGGGAAGTGACTTTACTTTAAGAACAGACCATTCGTCTCTTAGGTGGCTCCTTAACTTTAAGGACGCCGAGGGGATGATTGGACGTTGGTTAGCTCACCTATCCGAATTCGGATTAGAGCATAAACAAATAGAGCACCGACCCGGTGCTAAACACATCAATGCGGATGCCTTGTCAAGACGGCCTATCCGAAGGTGCCAAAATGCCACATGTGAAGACTGCGGGGCCCACAATGCTGTGGTAGCCGGGCTGGTATTTAATTATACCACCCCCCGTATCCCCTGGGAGGAGGCTGTATGCAGCTATCTCGATTGGTCCCCGGAGACCATCAAGAAGTTTCAACAGTCAGACCCCACCACTGCGCGCATAATGGAATACCTACGGTCAGGCATTAAACCGGCAAGGCCTCTAGTTTCCCTGGAGGATAGGGAAGCGAGGCGATTGCTAGCTCAATGGACCGAGCTAGAGATCCGAGACGGCATACTATGTAGGTGGAAGACAACTCCCACCAACGGTAGGCTGTTGCAAATAGTGATACCCGCCCCGATGAGGAGGGATATCATGTATTATTGCCATGGCCACCAAACGAGTGGCCATTTCGGTAAGAAGAGGTCAATAGAGCGTCTACAAAGGCGTTACTACTGGCCCGGTATGAGAGGCGACCTGCTCCGGTGGATCGCCACTTGCCCGGATTGTTGTAAAAACAAACCGGGACCCGGCCTGGGTAAGCAACCCTTATCACAGGAATTGTTTGGTGTCAGATTCGCTCGAGTAGCGATAGACATCATCAGTGGGATTAAGACGACGCCGCGAGACAATACTTGTATGATGGTCGTAACCGACTATTATACTAAGTACACTCGGGTGTTCCCCCTTCCTAACCACAAAGCCGCCACATGCGCGGAGGCATTTGTGAAAGGCTGGGTGCTGCATTTGGGTGTTCCCCTGATGATGCACAGTGACCAAGGAAGGGAGTTCGAGTCAGAACTTTGGCAGGAAATGTGCCATTACCTAGCCATTTGTAAGACCCGAACAAACCCGTACCGACCACAGTCGGATGGGCAGGTAGAGCGCTTCAATAGAACCCTCATACAAGTACTAAAGCCCCTGGTTAATACCCACCAGGATGACTGGGATGAACAGTGCGAGTTTGTAGTACATGCCTACAACAACACTGTCCATTCATCAACTAACTGCACCCCAAACATGCTAGTGTTCGGCGAGGACATCATAATGCCCGCCGACTTAGTGTATGGAGTGGTTGGAATAGACCCGGAGGCGCCCTGCACGGTGCTGTTTGTAGAGTCATTAAGGGACCGGTTCAAACAGGCATACGAGGCCGTTCGGAAAGAACTGCTGAAGAGTGCGAAGTGGCAGAAGGTGGGCTATGACACCAATGCTAAACGAATTCGTTTTAATGTTGGGGACAAAGTACTAAGGTACTACGAGCCGCTGGATAAGCTGAAGCTCGTAACGCCTTGGGAAGGTCCGTTTAAAATCGTTCGTGTCATCTCCGAGTCCACGGTGATGATAGAGGACTGCCTGACGGGTAGAAAATGGAAGACAAATGTCGGAAAACTTCGGCCCTGGAAGGGGCGCGAAGAGGCGGAGAGGGAGTTCGGCTACAAACCACCTGTATCTGTCCCTAGTGGACCGAGCGTGGTAGTACCGACGAAGCGCCCTAGAGGCCGGCCGAGAAAGACGCCGGGAGACGAGGTTATGGTAAAAAAGAAGACGAAGGCCAGGAAACAACCTAATCGTAAGAAATGGAAGAAAGTCTCGCTGAGTGAAGGCATTACGTATGGGAAGGGTCCCGCTTTGACTAAGCGAGATCCAGAAAAGGCCGTACGTAAAGCCGGGAAAAATAAAATGCTAACCGAAGGCGTTAGACGCAGTCCCCGGTTGAGGTCTGCTGTAACCTAACTCAGTACACAACGAGCTGCTGCGTGTTGTCCGCCATAGGCAGGCAACATACGTTCCACGGCTAGAGATGTCGAACGCGCCCTCCCCGGGTGGCTGTATCCCGTGAGTGGCGGTCGGATTAACCGGTACATTCGCTTTGAAGCGTTGTATACACCGCCAAGCTCCAGACGATAGCACTCGGGTAGTAGGCCGCGTCTCACATGTCGAGTCGAATGTTGGTTCGGATCTAGTTCCCTAGGTGGCGCTGCTGGTGTGGCGGGAAAGCGCGGAACTAGGTCACCGGATAGCCATGGCGGGATCTCGCGAGACGAGAGGTCTGACGTCATACTGGTCATAACTAGAGCGGACTCGTGGTGGTTAGACGCCACCCGTTTTTGCTCTAGTTATTTGTCGGCGGTTGTACAGCCTGTAGCTGTCGTGTTAGCCTAGCTAAACCAAACCTTCTCTGTTGGACGAATCCTTCGGGAGGAGTCCAACAAAACTTGCCAATTTATTTTGGAAGTCGGACCCGGTGCCATGGCACAGGGAACGATTGACGCTGCGCGTCAAACTGCCAACATTCCGTTGGAACAAGACGAGGACCCGAAGGTCTCGTCTCGGGTCGAGGAATCTATGGATTCTTCGACAGAGGAGGCCGCCCGGACGCTCTCGGCTATGGCCGAGGCAACCGACCGGGAGAGAATGCCACCTCCACCACCGCCACGCCCGGAGCGCCCGTCTACAACAGCCGCTTCGGGTAGCAAAGTGGATGTCCTGGACATTCCAATGTATCCTCCGGGATTCAGGACTCAGATCAGACGTCTAGCACACGTTGATCGCCAGGAAGGTATCGTGTACACCTCCTGGGGTACGTACATCCCTATGCACGCCTCCATGTTCGGATGCGGGCCCATGGCAGTGGAAGAGGGCGTGCCCGAGCCCATACCAGATGATTTCAAGACTCTGGTAATGGACTCGTGCAGTGACGAGCTGGCTGACAACATGCCAGTTTCTTGGCTCCGCAACTATCTGAGGTTGGCGGAGAATATGGCGACTAACGAGAATTTGGCTCGAGCCGTATTGATCTCTGCGGGCATCACCCAGAAGGCCGCGGAGTTAAGGGAGTCCGAATCCGACATGGATACAGACTCCACAGTTACCTTGTCGTCGGTGGAATCCGACCGGGTCAAGCGATTGACCCGTAAACCTGCGCCTCAGGGTCCTCTCACCGAGAGCGATCTGGAGGTTGAGGATGTCCGCATCGCCGTCGAGAGGTCCATAACCGAGACCGACCCAGCTGCCGACATCCCGGAGGCACCTGGCGAGATCTCGGAAGAGGACATCTCGCGCCAGCAGGCTGCTGTAGAGGCAAAGCGAGCCGAGCTTGCCAAGCAGCAGAAGGAGCTCACCGCGGCTCGCCGGGCCCATCGCAAGCAGCAGGCCCAACAAAAAACTGAGATCTCTTCCGACTCTGACTCCCCGGTCAGCGGAAGGAGGAGCCCTCGGACAGTGGACAGGAGCCGACGCGAGTCGGATTCCAGTCCTGAAGTTCCGGCCCAACCGACTAAGGTTGTGCGCCGGAAGAAAAAGAATGGAGCGAAAGCGTCTCCGGCAGAGCCCACGCCCCCCACCAAGCCGAGGGGTAAGGGCAAACCGAAGACGCCCGCTCCCACTCCTACAACCACCACGGTAGCCACCTCGGTTACTGCATCTTCTGCAGCCAGCACGTCGGGTGCAAAGGCCAAGTCCTCTACCAAGGCTTCGACTGGTACTACCACCTCCAGCCGAGCCAGCCGTAGGGGAGCTGACATATACACGGACAGTGAGGAAAGCGAAAGCGATCCAGAGCTGCCCGAGTCTGCCAAATCTGATTTGGAGTCCGTGACAACGTGGGAAGAAATGACCACGGATGTTCCCAAGGACGACAATCAGAAGTGGATGTGGAAGAATGCAGCCGAGGGGTTCAAGGAACGGACTCCCCGCTGCTTCGCGGACTGTGCTTACGACAGTCCACTACATGTGTCCGAGCGCCGTCAATAAGGACGGTGACAGCGATGACGAGGAGTGGATGAAGTCCGGCCCCTCGGATACGCCAGTAGGCAAGTTCTACCTGATTTGGATTGACCAGCTCAAGTCCAAATTAGGCTCAGTCTATAGCTACGAGGCCCGGACGAAAGTCCAGTGGGCAATGACTCAATGGGGACCAACCGGCAACCGCCGAAGGTGCCCGTTCGAGTCTTGCCAGCTGGCTCTCACGGGTGAGAAGGTGTTCGAGACGAAGCCCCGCTTCGCTCGGCACATCGTCGAATACCATATGCATCACAAGCCTGTGATGATGTGTGTGCTCGGGGACCGCCCGAGTAAACATTGTGATGGCTCGTTCAGCACTCACCGGCGCCGAGACATGGCTCTGCACTTGCAGAAGGCCCATGGCATCGGCCTGGAGAAAACCAGGAAACGAGCCATCAAGTGCTTCAGCGAGCTCCTTGCTAATTGGTCCGCGCTGAGCATTAAAGAAGTGAAAGAGCAGGCATTCGAGACCGGATTCTGCTCGTGGAAGAGCGGCAACTTGCTGACGTACTTCCAGACGAACTCCTCGTCCACGAAATTCGGGATGCCCAGTGAGGTGCACCTGAAGGTGAAAAAGTGGCGAGGAGACGACAAGTGAGAGAAGGCCAAAGCCAGCTCTAAAGGTCCAAACGGAGGCACAGTCACGACTACTGCTTCCAAGAGGACCCGAGCAGACCGGTCCGTGAGCCCTTCGGGTGGCAAGGACCAGCCCAGACCAGCCAACCCAGCTGATCGTCGCGAGTCGGGACAACAAGTCTCGGCTCTGGATATGCCTGGCAACCAGGCCCGCAGGTCGGGTAGCCAGGCGACCGCACCGGCGACTCCAGCCACCTCCACACCTGCACCCGCGGAACAACGCCCGGGCGAAGCCTCTGGCGGCCTGGATGATGGGGGCGAACTCTTCGCTCCCCCATCCGGGTATTCCACTTGGTGGGCTGGAGAGGGATCCTCCGGCAAGCGCCCCACGTACAGCGAGTACGCGGCGAAGTTCCCTTCAATGGGACCGGCTGGACCCGAGTCGCAGGTCCTTACCTCCTTGGGCCGGGCCAAAACCCGTGGTAGAGGCCGCGGTGGGCTGGAGTCCACCCGAGGCTCCCCGGGTGGTGGCCGAGGCCGAGGAGGCATCACGGTGGAGGGCCCGTCTGCTCCTCCAACAGGCACCCCGCCTGTCTCAGTGGAGGCCCCCGCGCCACCACCAGTGATAGTTCCACCGACGGGCCCTCGGGTACCCCTAATGGAACTGATCTCCGGTACCCTGTCAGGTCTTCAGGATCCGAATACGTTCGTCGACCACCGCGATGTCCGAACGGTTCAGATCCAGAATGACCTGATGGCAGAATGGCAGGCATTGCACCGCCAGCAGTCTGTTGACTACTGGCGTGTGATGACTGAAGCCACCGTCAATCTGGTCTACGAGATCCAGAGGCGGGAGGAAGAGAAAATAAGGGAGCTGGAAAGGAAGAAGGTTGAGGAAGCCCTCGAGTCCTGCCGGCGGAAGCAGAAGGAAGCCGAAAAGCTTAAAGAGTTTCACGAAGCTGAAAACTCCAGATACATCCATCGGTTTAAGGAGGCTGACCTCAAGTTTTTCCTGGCATTCGGGAAACATCTGGAGGAGTGGGACGGCTTACCGTCGTCTCTTATCTTCGCACCAGATGTACCACCGAATGCCCCAACGGTCCTGGCTACTCCACCGGTTCCGGCCACTCCACCGGTCCCGGCTGCTCCGCCGATTCCGGCAGCTCTCCTGCTCCCGCCCCCCCACTTGGAACACCCGGGCTGCCCCAACTGCCACGGTTGCTGCACCAGCATCCGAGGCAATGGACAGTCCATCCGCAGTGATGAGGGCCTTGAGCTTGGGGAGCGAGACTCCCAGCGAGGCTTCAGCGGCGCTCTCTACGAGCAGCTGTAGCAGCTCGGCTCCATCTGCCTCAGTGGAGCCGGCTGAGAAGATGGACACAGATCCGGAAGATCTTTGAGTGTCCATCTGTTGGTGTCTTCTTGTACCCGAGGGTAAATGCATTTAGTATGCCAGAGGCACTGTTCCTTACGCTGGACTCCTGATACCTGGAACGTAACCTGCAGCGAGGATGGACGCTAACCCGAATACCCAAAGGACTACCACATCTAACCGGGTCTCCATCTTCCCATCTTCATCAGGGCACATCATAACAGCAACGTGGTTTGCCACCACACACATGTCGCCGGGTGGAGCTGCAGAAACCAATCGTTCCAGGTTCGCCGGAAGTCCGGTATATTGTAAGGGTGATCCTGCTACCCTGGTAGGACACCTATATTTCATATTTTGTATAAATCTATTTTTATATCGTATATTATATTCTTGTAAGTAAAAGTACTCAAAATTTTTTCTCGGGTTATTTACCCCACCTCGGGTCGGTAAAAACATTGTAAAAATTTATTAATATCACCTTACTACACATCCAATATTCTTCGTCGCGTCTCATGTTTAATAATAACACACTTGTAACATTACCACCATAGGTCGATGGTCCATAAGGGGCCACTTCCTATTTTTGTTATTATTTATAAACACTTCGGGTTATATACGATGATGCCTTATTATGTACATATAACTTATAATGCCCCTTAAATGTTCTATATTTAATACGAACTGTGTATATATAGACTTACCTATTTATTTATAACACCACTGTATAAAGTCAACAATAGTTACTTATTAATTACACCCAACCCTAGGTAAAGTCTAGTGGGGGTGGTGTAGGGGCCGGCATCATTGTATATATATTAGTGCCGTTCATCCGAGAGACGTGTTCGTGTGGTGCTTGTTCCTTCTATGCTAGCTAGGTGTCGCTTTGCGATACCTCGTTGGTACAAGAGGGGGCAGCACCATGCCTCGCGTCCAGCTCCTACTAAGGAGCCGGACGAGCGGCAGAAGGGGACTGGACATGGTCCAGTCCAGACGCTAGTACTTTGTTATCAAAGAGATCTAATAAAGTCCTACCCGAGAGGTAGGGGTTTCTGGGGCTTTGCCCAACCCGAACTATTCGTGTTGTGTTGGTACATCTAGTGGTAAGCGAGCCAAAGAGCCACCCAACATATAAGTCGATACGAACCATTACACATGTATGTGCCTACTCTTGAATTTCTCAACGGTTAAAATCTTTCGAAAATGTACTTACACTCTTTGTTCGATCACTCCTTTCAACCACTGGAAATCAGCGTAGTCTCCACCACCACCGATTATTGTTGTGTCATTGACCTTCAACACACGGGAAATGTTCTTGAAACGTGCGAGGGATCCATATGATCCAAGTGTGTCGGCAGCGATCACAACACCCCCATTGAATTTGAGGCCAAGAACAGAAGAACCTGTTGTCATTGGGTACCTGGTTAAATGTAAGAAATGCCAATACTTAATAACTACGAAATAGCAATGTACATTGCTAGCACCGTAAACGCAAATGTACCTACAAGGTGCAGCCTGCGTACAAGATGCACCCTGAATTCTGAGAAGGCTTCTCTGCTCACAAAGTGCACCTACTGCCTCTGAATCAATTTTTTTTTATGACCTCAAATAAGAGGCGCACCCCTAGCTTTTGGGGTATGGTTTCCATGGAAGGCATACCTTGTGCGTGGCGTAACTTCAATAAGTTGGTGTGATGCCGATGATATAATCTTTATAATCATGCCACAGATGAGGTGTGAACAGAAGCAGAACTTAACTGTAACATTCTATCACGAGTTATTTTGTTTCCCCCCCCCCTCATTTGAGCATTCTCTTAATGCTGTGGCATGTTAAGGAATGAATATAAATTATCAGGCCTAAAAAAAATTGTTTTGAGGTAACGGGATCGAAAAAGATTAGGGTAGGTAGGTAGGACATTTTTTTTTTGAGAATTTTTTTGAGGCCGGCTGCAAATTTTCACGCCTAGATCTATGTGACGCGAATTTGATGTGCAAGATCATGAAAAAACTTTTTTGTCTTGTAAGTGCCAAAATATCAGGTTTTCCCTAAAATGCCCATAAAAATTTTAGGGTAGGGCCAAAAAATTAGGGTAGGTGGCGTTACCTAAACAATTTTTTTAGCCTAGGCTTCATACATTCTTCTGAGTTATGCAAGTTCATCTATGCTCCCGATTAGATAGGAATTTCATAGTGGTGCAATCTAGTGTAAATTCTTGGCAGAACTATGGGTCCAGTTTGATCCCTCTTTGACGGGTCATAATTCCACTTTAAGTTTAAATTGACATAAACTGATAAAGACTTCATTTAAAAAGCAAATCCACATCGTTTCCCAAGATCTACATCTATCCATTGCTTGTAATGATGATGGAAATTTGTTTAATTTCGGGGGGTGTGCCCCCGAACCCCCTTTTCTTTGATTTTTCAAACCAAAAGATCCTATCAAGCAAAAACACAGGTCTCATGCCTTTGCTCAAATGTGATCTACTGTTTATCATGCAAACGTTGGGGTAAACAATATGTGGGACAAACCAAGCAAACCCTACGGCAAAGGTTTTACCCCCATTTAGGTAACATCACAAATAAAAGAATGAACACTGACATTGGCGCTCATTTTAACTCTGATGGACACCTAGGCCTCAAAGATGTGGAAATCCACATTGTGGAATTCATAAACCAGAATCCACACTCTGAGTATGCAGAGAAACTCCGTAACAAATTGGAAAGGAATTGGATACTAAAATTACGCACCCAAGTTCCTTATGGACTGAATCTAATTGATGCACCCAACTTTTAGACCAGAAGAGATGCCATGAAACCCCTGTTATTACCTCTAAGCTCCTTGTAAAAAACCACAGATTACCGGGTAATAACTCTCTTTGTTGACACACAGTGCCAATAGGGGCTATTCAGAGAAAATTTAGATTTGATAAATCCATCAGTCTAAACACTCTGGCCCCAGGTGCTATAGCACTCTATAGCTTCCACAATCTCATTTGACATCTCATTCCAAGAGACTAATTCTCTTTATAAAAACTTTATAATCCCTGAATTAGGGAAATGTCTCCACACACCATTTTGGTATTTTTTCTCATAAAATCTACCAAAAAACCACACCAAATTATTTATTGCATTAATTATGGTGAAATTGTGACAAAGTCATATGCCTTCAAAACCTCACTGAACACCTGATGAGATCCAATGGGATCGAAACCTTGTGACTACCACCCATATTGAATAATAATTTAATATTCTCCCAAACAAATGTTTGGAGTTCCTGCCTAGGGTTCTGGAGAGTGTACACTTCTCCAGGACCCTGGGGATACACAGCAAATCTATGTATCCTAGGTGATGATGCATCATTGTTTATTGGCAACAATGATCACCCTGGAGACCCCCTTATCAACGGAAGTTGATGAGGTGAGGCGAGCATGGCAACCATGCCAGAAGAAGCAAGGTAGTGTTGAGGTGTAGACGGGTCCCACACTCGTCCTCCGAGATCTTTCTTTGATTTTAAACGCAAACTATTAAGTACTATAAAAGGTCTACAGTGAACCGTGACTGACACGGTACTTGTCGGTAGTGCAGGTAGTGCCAAACTGTAGGGAAACATGCCAAAACTTTAATCTGGATTTTCCCGAATTATTTTACACCATTGGAAAGCTGGTGACTTGAGTAATCTACCGGTAATGCTGTTAGAAAATCAAAATTTTCTAAATAACAGTGTGATAAGCTAACTTTAAATTCTTGGATTTATCACACAACTCTGTTACTCTTTAGCTTTGGGATAATAGATAATAAATAGCTGATTAAAGATCCTAAAAGTATATACTTTTGTGGTTATCCCTATATAAGTTCAAAAAAGTTGCGGAAATATTTAGTTTTGATATTTTCAGTTTTAATTCAAAACTCTTCTGAATTATATTATGCACTGAAATACCTCCACTGTGTGAGTCTGCTGCAGTAGAGGTGTGAAACTGTGATAAAGCTGAAACTGGGTAGTGTTAAACTCTCCTTTCTTTGAAAGCTTATTCTGAAGGTATTTACTGGAGGATCTTTACAAACAATGGCTCATTTTAACAGGTTTGGCTAGTCCTTCAAAATGAATATTTTTTTTGTACAAGATTTAATGCAGGGAATTTTGCCTTTGACCCCATTGAAGTTCAACCAAAAGTTTAGAACTTTTTTTATGATGAGAAGATCACTGAGCACCTAAAAATAAATGGTTCCCACCTGTTCTATGGTTAAAAATGATCTAGAAAATGTACAGATTTTCTTTTTCTAAGGGGCTGCAGTATGTTTGACAGACCCTGCAAACTTTTTGGGCGAGATTATTTCTGGACACTTGTCCCAACCTCCCCCATGTTGGGCACTTACTTTTCAATTAAGACCTTATTGTATGCATTTTATATGGTGAGAAATTGATAGCTGTGATAAAAATAAGTGGTTTTGCTTTTTAAATGAAGTTTTTAAGACAATTTAAATGGAAGTTGTGATCATTCAAAAATCCTGAGTCAAAAACGATATTCTCCTGTGGTTCTGTCAGAGTGCACAGTTCAAGGGAAAAAATGACCTCAAAAAATTTGCTTTTACATTATTTGATTATGATAAAATGTATCATTATTTACATTCCTGGGCCAGTGGGGGTATATCTTACTTATCTGAAAAGAAAATTGCCCAAAATAATCATTTCAGTGATCTAGTCTACCTTGGATTCATCTTGCTTGATCACAAAATTGGATCCAAATAAAACTCTTAACTATGGCAGAATTCTGGGTCTGATTTGGTACCTTTGGCTGGTCATAATTTAAATTAAATTGACATAGAGACTTCATTTAAAAAGCAAATCCACTTCTTTTCTCAAGATCTATCCATTGCTCATTAGTTTAATGGGATAAAGTCTTGAAAAATTAGGTAAGTGCCTAATTATATACAATCTGTCCAGATATTGATGGTAACTGATAATGTCTTAAGCTTTCAATAGGTCTCAATCTTAAAAATTGACCAAGAATTAACAAATATACCAAAATTTTATATTTCAAGGTTTTATAGAAATTCCTCTCTGCGCACATGCATATTATCCCTAGAGAACTGATAAGGTATGTATGTCACTAAAAATTGAAAAGCTGTCTGATCGCAGCCTTTAGAGACACATGTTAGTAATAATATGCTTTTGGAATTTTTCATTTAAAGTGAAAATTGATGAAGTTATGGTGGTTTTCATGATCGAAAGTGGGCATTTTTTTCGTCATCATTTTAAACTGTACAAAGAAGGAACATGTGTGACCTTTCCATGATTTTAGTCTGATTTTTAAACTTGCTGTATCATGGAAAAGCTTACATCCCCTGAAAGCCTGGAACTTTGCCATCACAATGCACTTCATCCCAGGTCATTCTGACCAAAAGAAGTGGAAATATCAATTTTTAAAGATAAAAAGTTAGTAAAATCCCTTAATTTGGGCAGAAATTAACAATTACAAATTTCTGCTGATCCTAGAAAACTATGTGCTCAACGATAGATTTTCTTCATATTTGGCAGAGGTGATGCTTAGACCATATACTACCTCTTCTATATGTTTTTGAATGACTTCCTATATTCCTTCATGTATTTGATCAGGGGGTATTGATTACATTGACCTAATTAAGGTGACAATTAATTAACTAATTAGAGTTGTGAAAAAAAATCAAACACTAAATTGAAGGAAATTTTGTGTACTTGGGTTACAAATTCTCAGGCAGTTAAACCCTCCAATATTTCCCATGGTTATAAGCTGATCACTGAGACCTGTCCCTGCACAAACCTTCCAAGCCTGGCACAGTTTTCCATGACGCAGTCCAGGCTAATATCAGCCCCAACGCTGACATACCTATAGAGTTTTTTCATGTGACGTCAGTTTGCAGTATATAATGGTAGTGGAGATCTGCCACTGGCTGCCCTACTCACGCTGCCATAGAGAATGCACTGTGGCAATATACTACCCAGTATATAATTTTGATTTTCTCAAAATCATGTAGCTTGATCCAAAAATCCTTTTCACCAAGAATAGTAGAGAGATAGGGGAGTATGTAAAACTAAATTTTATGAGTGTCCGATTTATTTAAAAGTTGAAAATTTTATGTGAAAGTGGAAGAATGTGCCAATGCGGGGAGGCAGGTGTACTTGTGGTTTGGCTCACTCAAGGTTCTCTGGTGATCTACTACCCTCTATGAAATCTTGATTTTCTCACAATCCTGTAGCTTAATCAAAAAATACTTTTCATCAGTAATAGTAGAGCTTTTGGGGAGTTTGAAGAACTAAGAATTATGAATGTCCAATTTATATAAATGTTGAATATTGTATGTGGAACTGGGAGGATGGCCTGCACACGATGTGACAGTGTCAGTGTGTAGCTTGCTTCACTGTGGCAATCTACTACCCTATACAAAATCCCGATTTTCTCCCAATACTTTTGCTTCATCAAAAAATCCTTTTCACTAGTAATAGTAGGGATGTAGGGGAATATGCGAAACTATGAATTATTAAGGTCTGATTTATATAAATGTTTAAAATCTAATGGGGAAGTGTAAGTTTGTCTCCTTCCCCCTACTGCCTTAGACTGCAGTGCGTGAGCTGCTTCTTGTTTACACTAGATATCTCCACCAGGGCCGCCGAGGGGGTGAATACACATTCGCTGAAAAAGCTAACTCATAAATAGTACCGTATTATGATAAGGCATTAGTGATTAGATTAATGACTGGATCTAGAGTAAAATGACCCATAAATTCTAATTCCTTGGTTCTTTTTACACTTGGTGCTAGAATATAATCTATTATGACAGTAGAATAGGGCCCGAAAATATAAAAACATGTTGATTTGATTTACAATAGTGACAGATAGGGACTCTAGAAGTGGGCGCTGGGGTATTAATAATACCCCAGCGCCCACTTCTAGAGTGCGGCGGGTGTTATCCCTAACATTAACAAACTGCTGAATCATTTGACACGGACAATTGCGGACTCAATGATGGCGAGTAGGGGATAAAAAAGCCCATATACTTACAATGTACGTTGCGCACCTGATGCACTGTGTGTTGCACCACCAGGAAAATTATATACCTGGCCTGGTTGAGGGCCATTTCGCCATAAACTGAGATCCCCAATTACTGACATTTTAGTTGAAATCGTGCTTCTTTCTGGCGGAACCGGTGTCACAATGCGACGGTGCAAAATTGAGTGCAGAACCCCGTTGCAACGATCTTCAGGACCGGAAGTGCTTGTTCCCGCCCTTTCGCATTCAAATTCACCTCTGAAGGCAGGGGACCAGCGCCGGACACAAAAGTGGGAACAAAACCAAAACACAACAATGATTGGAAAGCTCGTCTGCAAAAGTTTTGGTTTGCTTGCATTTCTCACATTGCTGCAACTAGGATGTGGTAAGTAGGATATCATTGAATCATTCTTGATTACGCCAAGACTCTATCTAGGACCAGCAGTAGCAGTGCTAGTGTAGCACTAGCAATGAGTGGCAGTGTACTGTACTGTAGCCAGTGAGTGTAGGGAGTGGTTATTATTTATCAACGGGGGGGGGGGGGGGGGGTGGTGGGTTTTCGTGCAGACACGCAAAAATTTTTTGCGCCCCCCCTGCGCCGGAGGGGCGGAGAGTTTTCACGCCCCTCTTTGATCTATAGTAGGGCGCGGGCTTTTTTGCTAAAAAGAGGGCCTCATTTACGTAACACCATATTTTACACCCCCTGCCTTCCTCCCCAAACTCCTAATACACAATAGGCCTAAATTTACTTGACTCCCCACCCCTTCAATATACCTGTACAGCAGAAACATAATCATAAAGATAGTTTGAATAAAATTGCTTACAAATTCTGAAATTGCTAAGCCTAAGGGAGTCTGATCATTTTTTAACAACAGGAAGCCTTCCTGGAAGGGGGGGGGCAAAATAATGTCACCCGTTTTCAGTGGAAACTTTTACCCCGGCAAGCATAAGGGGGTTGAGGTGCTTGCGAAAAATTCTATGGCGGATCCAGGGGGTTACCTAGGCTAACTACATGTAGTATGTAACGGGCATATGCCTGGGCCCTCTAAAATGGCCCTTAAAATTATGCTTAAATGATATGTAGTATGTGGCCCTGGATCCTGGCTGTACCCCCGCCCACCCTGACTGAGACAAATTTTGACCCTCTCTATTTTTTTTTCAAACGAGAAGGCCAGTGCACTACTACCAGGGTATTATTCGAAGAGGCTTTGTCATTTCAGAATACATTATGTATCACCAGATAGCCCACTCTTACTAGTTATCAGCCCGGTAATCAATTAACCAATATCCTACCGACTACGCCCCCAAGCCCAGTATACCTGAATAAATCAACTGGTCTTATCAGATTTCTCTAGACATTACATCAGCGACCATCTAGGCCAAGTGTTGGATCGATGAAAAAGACTTGAATATACTCCATCTACACTGTACACTTTAAAGATGCAATTTCAACTAAAATGACCTTTTGGAAAGTGATTAATGAATCAGTCTGTGGTCAATATAACCTGTTCCCCTATTGAATAGTGCATATCATTTTGATATGAGTGTCCCCTGTATGTGGAGACAGAAGACACTTAGGGTCAGAATACCTCTTTCCTATGACGGGAAATATGAGTCATGTTCCATACCAGTCAAGAGCTACAATATAGGGGGGGGGGGGCTCCGCCAGCTTGTCCTCTATCACATTAGCTATGTGTAGATCAACATCCCAAAGAGGAACCCTATGAGGCCTATCACAGAGGTTCCATTTACCTTGTTGATCCAAGGGCAAGCAGTAAGCTACCTGACCACAAGGTGCCACTATTGAGCCATGCAGAGACCCATACTATAGAGCTGGTCACTCATCCATGACAAACCAAAACAATGCTATGTTATCCAGCTGTTTTAGTGTCAACCTACAGTAAAAATTCTGAGCTATAAAGCCCATATATCATGGGGAAATATAATGCATGTTGTCTCAAAACTCAGGGAGCATTTATAGGAAGGAAAAACTCATACAAAAATGGTTTCACCGAAAAATGACAAAATTTTAGAAGGGATAGCATCTTTAAGTGGGAGTGATCATTTCTAAACTACAGGGGTCAAAAGCTTTCCAAAAGTCATCATATCAGTAAAGGAAATCTACAATTTAAAAAAAAGAGAAACCCTACCTGATTTTGTAGCATGTGGCCTGAAACACAATTATTTTCTTTTTGGTCTGATGCGGACCACCTAGCACCTTAAAATGTGAAGGGAGGGGGGTTAGAAAGACAGATCAGCCTCTGAACCGTTACCTGCAGGGTGTCACATCAATGGTTGGTTCAAAACTTTGGTCAAGTGGTCTTCTTTTTCCTGAAAATCACACCTCCTTGAGTGTGTGTCTTTAGTAAATTCTTTTTTTCTACAAAGTATGACATGTGTAGGAATACCTGAAATTAATCTAGCCATAATCTAAATATTTCCCATGGGCAAAACAGTCTCTATTAGGCCACCTGATTTTGATTACTTGGATTACAGGATTTTTCACCTCCAACTTTGGTCGGGCAGAGGAAAAAAAAAAAAAAAAGCTCCCATTTCTCGTATCTCACAACCAAAACACCCCACTGCCGGAGCCAAAAAAAAAAAAAAAAGGCCTGGTGATACCATATTTTTAGGCATTTTCAGGAGAAATATTGAGAAATTTCCGAATATGAAGGGCAAAATGTGATGTGTTTATGAGTGATAACTTATATTTTTCTTGAAGAACCATTTTTTTGTAAAATACTCCAAAAATCTCGTCGGGCATAGGCAAAAAAAAAAAAAAAAATTTTGATTTTGCCAAAAATCTCATCGCCGGATCCGTAATCCAAGTTATTAGAAAATAAAACGGCCTTAGAGTTAATGATTTTCCCAACTTGTGACTGGTCGTTTGTCATTTTATGCAGCTGCTCCCAGCACCACCCTAGCCCCAATGACCTCTACAATCTGAACTTCACACAGAACCCCTTGTAGAGCGATAGGAATTAACACCTCTATGTGGATGCGGTATAAGTCCTGATGGGATTACTAACAAAATCCTCCACTTTGAGTGGGTGTCAAACTACGAGCGTCTCAAATTCTATTGAATACTATGTATATGTTTAAGTTATACATGTATATATGTTTTCCTAGTCGACTAATCTCTGTTTAGTGTATAGTGTACTTAGCATTTATCTTGTCGTGTAGCTAGTAGATCTAGATATTCTGTATAAACCATTTTCTGTATGACACGTGAGCCTAAAAATTCTTGGGTTCTAATAAATGGACTTCAAATGCTTAAACACCCACGGGGAGCTCCACAGCTTCATATTGATCTAACGGTACAAGAATCAGACACAACTGTTCCAGCATGGCAGGGCTAGTACCCAATACATTTTTTCTTTAATTTTGATCTATTCATTAGGAAAAGTTATACCATTTTTGAATTTTTTGACATTTCATAAACTCAGGGTGTGGCTTGTTTGCGAGAATTTACGGAAGGAGTTGGGAGTTTAATATTACCTTAATACATGTACATGTTAGCCTCTAAGTCACGCTTTCAACACAAGGTACATACCAGAGTAAGTTTTATCAATATGTGAACATGATGAGATATATGCAAAGTTATTGGCTTCGACCTTATCTCTTTCTGTGCAACATCCAAGCCATTATTAATATACAATGTACAAACTTCTTTGACTCTTTCCAGGTCGTCTTAACCATCATCATGGGAGCTCAGATAGTCTGCGTTTCCTTGTTATGGGAGATTGGGGAGGCCTTCCTGACTTCCCTTATCGGACGCCCATAGAGAAAGCAGTCGGTGCACAGATGGGAAAGATTGCCGACAATCTAGACTCACAATTCTTACTGGCACTTGGCGACAATTTCTACTTTGATGGTGTCAAAGACGAGAACGATAAGCGGTTTTATGTAAGTTTCCTGTGTGAACCTACTATTCCTAAAATAAGATTTACCTTAATCTCTTGCAGGGAGTGTTACATATCAAAAGGAAGGTCTTGGTGTCCCCCTTGTGGATCGCGCCTTATACGAAAGAGATAACAGTACCACAAATTAAGGTGTGGCTTATATGCAGGATGGCAGCTGAGATCTATATATACTGTATTGTCGCGAATAACTGCCCCGGCGGTTATAGATTAGGAGGGGGCATTACTCCTGACCCATATACAAGATAGGCGCTTATTCAATATCTAGTTTTAGTGCTTAAGGTATATTTCATGACCCAACACCCCCCCCCCCCCGCTTATTCAAATCCTGACACTTAAAAACGCCTATATTCCAGGCCTATATACAGTACATCAATTTCCGATGGAAATAGCTACTTAATCATTTGCTACTTTTTATCTGAAAGATACCGTTTTACCCGTGTATAAACCGCACCCACTTATAAGCGAAACCCTGAGGTTGAGATGTGTAAGCCACACCAGGGGTCTAAAATGGTCCCCGTTATTTGCTTAAGTCAATACATGTATATACGTAAATCCCCTCGTATAAGCCGCATCCTGAGTTCAGGCTGATCCTATAAGCCACACCAAGGGGCTGCGATGTCCTATAAGCCGCGGCTCATACGCAAGGTTTTACAGGTGGGGCAATATTTACACGTTCATGTTCAATTGATGCATACTAGTAGGCTAGTAGCGTATTAATCATCATTGGTTCATGTACCAACAGGAGACGTTTGAGAGTGTGTTCACTTCTCAGTCACTGATGCGGCCCTGGTACTTAGTGGCAGGAAACCACGATTGGAATGGAAATATATCTGCCCAGCTAGCCTACACCAATAAGAGCCCTCGATGGTAAATAAATGAAGATCTCTTGTTTATCTTTGACATTTTTAATATGATTTTTTTCTTTAAATTCAAAATTATTTGGGACAAGGGCTTTAACCCTCCGCCCCTCAGCGGAAAAAAAATCAAAGATATTTTAAGTTTGTCATTCATGCAGTATTTTGTACTCTACCCCTTTCCTCATTGTGGATGAACCACCCTGATGCATTGTGTTCGTATAAATATACAAAATGCATCTCTCTCCTTTTGCAGGAAGTTCCCATACTACTATTACCCTCTGTTTTTCAACATACCCGGCACAAAGATGAGCCTGGAGATCATCATGATTGACACCGTCATGTTGTGTGGGAACTCTGACGCTGACACTTTGAAGCAACAACCAGAGATGCCAGAGGACATCACTGCTGCTGAAAAACAGTGGGTCTGGATCGATAAAGCTCTAAGGACCAGCAAGTATGTAATCGTGTATCCATTTTGCAAATGTACAAGAACTAATTTTTCCATAGATTTCTTAACTTTCAATCATCTATTTCGTATTTTACCCTTTTAAAATGCATCTACGCAATGCAGATTTAATGTGAAATAAGATTCAAGCAATAAACAAAGAAATGTGGTGGCTTTGTGTGTATTACAAGTACAATCAGCAGCAAACAAGGCTGTCGCAGAGTGCAAGGACTTGTACTATAAATTGGCATGTGTCGTAAATTATTTTTTATGTATTTTCTATTGTCACTAGGGCCGACTACCTGCTGGTTGCTGGTCACTACCCGGTGTACTCTATCGCTGAGCATGGAAACACCCAGTGTCTGTTATCACGTCTTGAACCCATGCTCCACAAGTACAGGGCACATGCCTACCTGTGTGGTCATGAACATAACCTACAGGTAAGGCATGAATAATGAAAATATCATGAAAAAAACTGAGAAATTAAGAATGTAGCAGGCATTTATGATATGTGTCACTACCATAAGGTATCAAGTGAGAGGATTTACTTTATAATTTTGATTGACGTTATACAGGGATGAAAGTCTTCAGGGAATTCCCTGATTTCAGGGATTTTGAAGTTCCAGGGCTCCATTCATATAGAAACCCAGGTTTTTGGGGCGAATATTGGACCATTTCAGGGATTTTGAAGTTCCAGGGCCCTATACATTCATATAGAAACCCAGGTTTTTGGGGCAAATATTGGACCATTTCAGGGATTTTCGTACTCTGTGACTTTCATCCCTGGTTATAAGTGACAATTACAAAACACGTTTTATGTCTCCCCTACTAATTACTGCAGCCAGTATTTCATATCTACCCGAACATATTTGATAAGCCCGCCAAACATTGATCCACATTTAAAGGAGCTCTGAATCTGCTACATCCGCCACAAAGGCAAAAGTCGATGGACATAGGTCCTCGATTCAGCGCGCCTTAAAGCCTATATCTATTAACTGAAGAGCCCTTTGATACATCGGACTTCCCTTGCCCACTTAAAATGGTCTGTATCTCCTCCTTAGCTGTCAAAATGGCATCTATTACTCACTCCCTTAGATACATATTTATTTGACTTTCAGCACATAGAACACAAAGATAAGCAATACAACACGACTGTACAGTACTTCATATCAGGTGCAGCTAACTTCATTGACGCAAGGTTTGATCACCATGACGATGTGCCAGCAGATGAGGTGCACTTCACATGGGCTGACATCCTTACCTTTGGAGCCTTTTCTTTCATTGAGGCGACACCGAATAATATGACGTATAAGTTCATACGGAGCGATGGCAAACTGCTTCACCAGCAGGTCATGCTTCCAAGAAAAATATGAGCGACCAAGGATATATCATGATCTACTGATGTGATCTAAAGAATGTTTGAAAAGTTTACAGGGCGGGAGGGGCTTCTATGCGGATGAAAATAATTTGAACAGTAGAATTTCTAAGCATTTGTGTGTTGTCGGAGGGGGACGGATTTCTGAATAAGAGAGTTCTAAAAGGTTTCAAAAGTCCGTAGGTCACACATGGGGAAGCATATACATGTACTTGTACAGATTTTGCATTTTTCAATTCTAAGAAGCCAATCCTGCTACCGAGAATTAAAACCACAATAATTTTGTGTTTGACTAAGCTAAGTTAGTCATATTATCGTAGTATATTAATACGTTGTGCAATAAGCTATGCTATGGGAAGAGTCTAAGATGTTTGGCGAACTATGCATGGTTTATTATGAAAGTTGACCTTGAACCATATTCGGATATTTCCCTTCTACCAATATTGATTTGATTTTGTATTGATGTACATTTTTTACATAGATACATATTCTTTAAATAACCAGTGATTTATGTAACTGGTAAAGAACCGAACTGAATCTTAGAATGAAGTTGTTTGGAATACCATTTCAAGGAGCGGCATCAAATGAGACATTCCAGAAGGGAGAGTCAGCCTTGGCGAGTTGTGTGTATGAATTATGCGGATATTAGAGGATTGATAGGCTGCTAAAGGGATCCAATGATGTACAGATTCAATGCTGGCAAGAAAAACTTTTTGCATTAAAAACTTTTTTTGCATTTACGCATTATGGCACCACATACAATACTCGAGGCATCACGTGTCAGCGTAACAAATCATATCCCAAGTTTCCTTGTAAATACCTTGTTTGTAATTCCCAATTATCGTGGATGAAATCCAATGATTATGTTCTGTTCGTATTGTACATAGAAATTATTTTTTTTTGTAGATTCTTTGTCTTGAATCTTATTAGTATCCAAGGAGAATTGAATACAAAGTTTTCCTCGTTTTTTCATCGACTTGTGAGTGACATCCCTATCTACACTACATGAAATTATTAATACACCAAATCAATGGTTAAAAGATATATAGACGAAAGATATAGACGAAAGTACAATATTATTGTAGAGTTGGCTGATAGGGCTACTGCTAAGGCATTTGAAAGAGAGGTAATGTGATGTTTTGTGAACAATATACAACATGTAGTTGATTGGTGGCTGTAATAGCAAATGATATTCGAGTATAATAAATGATTATAAATTGTACACATTCTATTGTCTTTAAACTTTGAAGATATTGAACGTTGAAAGAAAAGGAAAAACTATCTTTCAATTAAGGTAAGGCCATACTTTTTTATTGATATGTGTTACGGCCCGCCTACTTGGAAAAGCCCAAAACCAAAATAAAAATTGAAAAATTCACCCTCCGACCTTAAATTCTGAATTTGGGTGCGCGTAACCCAGAGAAACAAAAAAAGCGTGGCCTAAGATCGCCAAACGCCTCTGAGGGCCCACAGACATGGGTCAAATATTAGAAGTAAAGAGGGCCATTCCCTGAGCCACTACCGTAATCTCCCGCGTAGAAGGCGCAGCCCGCGTAGAAGGCGCACCCCCAACTCAGAGAAGGCTGGTTCGCCTAGAAGGCGCACCTACCTTCTCTGAAATAGTATGTAGTAAAACCCCGCGTATAAGGCGCACCCTAAACTCAAGGGGACTAGTCTGAGTTTCCTTTTAGCTGGGGATAGCCTTAGTTAGAGTTAAGATTAGTTTGGCTTTTTTGCTTTGAATTTTAACCTCACCTATGTGCCCTTTGGACACGTCAAGGGTGAGAGGTCCCGTGGCGTGAAACCCGGACCCGTACACTAGAGGGAGCTAAGGTAGAAATCACGCCCCTACACATTTACCGAGGCAATGGTTCTTTAACATCCGTCACTACATAGGCATAGTGAGAGATGGACAGGCCTGTTTCAAGTCATTTGTCTGCCATGACCGCCGAGAGACTTTCCAGCACAGCCTAGCCAGAGCGATTAGTTTGGGTATGATGCTGACCATATATTTTTTTTGAATGTCACAAATGAGGTGTAAGCAGAAGTAGAACTTATCTCTAACATTGTAGCATCAGTTTTTTAGGTTTCTTTTCCTATATTCATATAGTCTATCAATGTTGAAGCATGTGAGAGAATGTAGACTGTGGCGAGCGTAAGGCATGCACTTGTGGCGCGGCTCGCTTCTCTGCTGCCCATGCCCTCACCGACTGCTCCCTGATGGACTATTCATCCATCCACCACTTATTCGATGAGGATACAGTGAACCTTCCCTGCACGGAGGCGGCCCTAGTCATTCTCAGTCGAGCAGCTCGTGAGGGGTATGACCCACTGATACGCCTGTACCTAGATAACCGTGACCTCCTCCTATAGAGGAGTGTTGCGAACAGGAGGCACACCCCTTACCCTAAGTTAGGACAACACCACAATCATCCTTCTCACTGACACCTAAACACCTAATACCACCTGTCCCCCGCCAGCCGAGATGCTCATACCACTCAAGCCGGTTAACCATTACCCATCCCCCAAACCTACTATCTCCCTTAGAGTCTGGCTAAGATGCTCACCATATCACTTGGGCCAACCGCACTCTTCTCTCCAAACACTCTCTGCATCACACACAGGACTGACTAATGCCCAAGGAGTTAGACCAATTCCGCTGTCTCTACCCTTATTCACACTATAACTGTCACACCCCAGTAACATGTCATAACCTCCTCCCGCATGCTTAACCACCCCAAAACCTTTGCTCTTCCAGAAGATGCCACGACGCCTGATCCTCCTGACAGACAGCCAAGGAAGGGGCATCCCCAACTCGCAGTACCTGACCTGCACCTTCAAATCCGGAGGAAGAGCCCACCACATCCAGGAGCTAATCGACAGGCAAGACATCAGATCTCATGAAGATGTCGCCATTTGGATAGGTGGTAATGACGCACACCCTCGGGTAGGCCAGTTTAATTCTTCTGCTCTCAGAGAGCACTTCCGCCATGCAGTTCACTGCGTGCGCCAAACTCACCCGACGGCAAACGTCGTCCTTGTGGCAGCCACAAAGAGAGGGGTAGAAGCAAAATCACTCAACATCAAAGCTGTAAACACTATCATCAGAAACGTTGCCCTCGAGTTTAATGTCCCCTTTGCCAATGTGTACCGCTCACTCGAGCGTAGATATGGTCACTGCTCCCAGTATTTAAAGGTAAATAAGGGGGTCCATCTGACCCTTAAGGCCAAACTACAGGTGGTCGAATCAATTCGACACCAACTGGGAGTGTCGGTTGTACCCAAAAACCCAATTCCCTCCCCCCCTCCGCCTCTGAAGGTGGCTGGACATGGACACATCCTATCCATGTTCTACCCGGCCCCCCTGATCTGGGGCTATAGATGGTTCAGCACTGCTGAACATGCCTACCACTATGAGAAATGCATGAGGGTAGGGGAAATCGGCCAAGCCCTTGGAGTGCTTATGGCTACCACTCCCAGCCAAGCAAAGTCCAAAGGTAAGATCCCGGATAGTCTGATGGACCTTCCCACAAGACGCCTGCTCCTAGAGGACATCCTTATGGAGCGATGGCGGAGCCAGCCCAGTTTCAGGAATGCTCTGCTGGAATCGGGCTCCAGACCAATCATACACACAGTGAAGGACGCCTTCTGGGGAGACATAGGTTGTGATGGGACTGGCTTCAATGCATATGGGAAGTCCCTGATGAAAATGCGCCACATCCTCCCCAGACATTAGACCAAACTCCCTTCAACTCCCCCCGAAAACACCCTACCCCCTCACCACCTCCTACTGAGATGATCACCATACCACTCGAGTAGGACACCCCCCCCCCCTCACTCCACTTCGATCCTCCTCCCCCACACCCCGGTCTCTCCCCCCACCTGGGCCCCGGTGCCTATCACCATACCGATCATGGCCTGCCACGGCGCGGTGTACTGTATCGCACCGCCCATGGACATGGGTGCCGGCTGGTACCCCCCGCCCACTTCTGCAAGGGGACCAGGCCTTGCACCCTTGACCAAACGCAGGCCAACATTTCGGTAAAATTCTCGTCTGTGACCCCTAGGAGTGGATACGCCAGATAGCACTACGATGCACTGGGCTATTGTCCTGCTCCCTGGTTCGGTGACACAGGTAAGATGACCCAATCACATGATACACCTTGTTCACACCATAACCGATATACTGTACTTTTTCCTTTCTTTCTTTTCTTTTTTCTTTTGTTGTTTTTGTTTTGTTGTTGTTGTTTGTTTTTTTTTTGTTTTTTCTTTTTCTTTCTTTCTTTCTCACTCCCCCCTAGCTCCCTCTAGTGTACGGGTCCGGGTTTCACGCCACGGGACCTCTCACCCTCGACGTGTCCTTGAGGCACATAGGTGAGGTTTAAATTCAAAGCAAGCAAAGCAACCCAACCATCATACCCAACCATCAGTCGGGAGGCGTGGCGCAGTCGGTAGCGCGTCCGCTCACAGGCCGTAAGGTCGTGGGTTCGGTTCTCAGCCCGGCCGGGGCATAGTGGTGGTTCCAAACGTCGCCGTAAGGTGTCGTTTGAGTTCCTCCCTGCTCTGGCTAGGCTGTGCTGGAAAGTCTCTCGGCGGTCATGGCAGACAAATGACTTGAAACAGGCCTGTCCATCTCTCACTATGCCTATGTAGTGACGGATGTTAAAGAACCATTGCCTCGGTAATTGTGTAGGGGCGTGATTTCTACCTTAGCTCCCTCTAGTGTACGGGTCCGGGTTTCACGCCACGGGACCTCTCACCCTCGACGTGTCCTTGAGGCACATAGGTGAGGTTTAAATTCAAAGCAAGCAACCCAACCATCTCTGTCGGGAGGTGTGGCGCAGTCGGTAGCGCGTCTGCTCACAGGCCGTAAGGTCGTGGGTTCGGTTCCCGGCCCGGCCGGGGCATAGTGGTGGTTCCAAACGTCGCCGTAAGGTGTCGTTTGAGTTCCTCCCTGCTCTGGCTAGGCTGTGCTGGAAAGTCTCTCGGCGGTCATGGCAGACAAATGACTTGAAACAGGCCTGTCCATCTCTCACTATGCCTATGTAGTGATGGATGTTAAAGAACCATTGCCTCGGTAAATGTGTAGGGGCGTGATTTCTACCTTCCCATAAATGCCGTCACCATCATCCCCCCCTCCCCATTAGACTAGGGTCCGGGCATGCAACGCCACAAGGGTAATCTCACTTCGGTGTGGATACAACCCGCGGGACCTCTCACCCTTGAGTGTCGGCCGCAAGGAAGGCACGAGGTGAGATAAAATTCGTCACTTCACAACCATCTCAATTGAGATATCGGAAAAAACCCGCATATAAGGCGCACCCCCAGCTCAAGGCAGCCTGCCTTCCGCGTATAAGACCCATCCACGATCTGATTCGCGTATAAGACGCGCCTTATACGCGGGAGATTACGGTACCTGAGAATGGATACGTAAAATAAGGTTACCCCGGTACATCCAAAGGATTCGACCCAAGAGGGGGAGGAAATCCTACAATTCTGTGTATTAGATTTCTGTACACAAAGGAAATCAGACGAGTTGATTGATGACATAACGCACAATTAAATATTTTAGAAGTTTTATCTGCATGTTATGGAAGTTAGTTAAGTTCCCATCCATAAAAATACAAAACTGATATTAACTGCAGTACAAGAATCAGCTGTCCAACTACAGTTTATGAGGTATGGTAAATATAGCCAATGTTTTGAGAAAAACAACCATACAAAAACAAAAAAAAAGCTACAAACCCGAAATACGGTGAACAAAAAGTGGTATGTACATTTATGTGGTACAGTCTATTTATCAATAAATGGGATCCAAGAACTACAATTGCAGAATTATATAGTATTCGGACTCAGTATGCAGACACATGATTACATAATGAAGCAGATATTCTGAAACTATATAATAATATCAGAGTTTAAAAGCAAGCATAAAAACATTGTTAACTTGCGATGCATCTAACGTCTCACACTCATGTTTATATTGATGCAATGTAGGTGTTTGAGTAGGGGTAAAACCACTAACTTACATATTCGCTTAAATAGGTCAATGTGGCCTTTCTCTATGCATCATCAGCATGGGCTTATATTTAGTTTCACATGATCACTTTAAGCTTTATAGAGACCCTTGACTCAAAGAAGAAAATGGAAAAGGGGTGGGGGGGGGGGGGTCTGGGGAATGTAGACACGACAGATTAAAAAGTAAGTACATACAAGGAAAATGGTTGAATTACTTATTCTATAACATACATATACATATTCTTTTATAACTCTTTACACATCCCCAATTAAAACCTATCTGTTACATATTACTATAAAGGACATACTAAACTTGGTACTTATAAGGACATAACGTTGTTTTTTGTTTTTTTACAGATATGGATAAATATCACAGCACTAAACCCCGACTACAAGTCACAAACTTTCTCCCATTTAGGTCACATCCACTTACTTTTTAGCCAAAACCTTCCATACTGTAGTCAGAGACCGTGCACAAAATACATATCTTACAACAGGTGACAATTAAAAGTTAAATACCAAAGTGAACACAAAGGGGATACACAGCCACCAGAAGCTTTCTTTTATAGTGCCATCAGCACTGTGAAGACAGACAGAAAACTTACAGTGCTGATTACACAAAAGAAACAAAATGACTTGTATAGAGATATTTGAAATTAAATGACTGCACACTTGACTGCAGTCTAATGTACCAGCGTAATACGCATATAGCTTTGAGAGTTTGAGCTGCACGCGTTCCCTAAGGGCCCATGGTCTGACAACATGCAAGTCTCACTCAAACACGCGATGTTTTAGGTGGAGGACACCGTCTGTAAGAGAAATGAACAAATGTTTTAGTATGTTGTTTTTTTTTTTATCGACTCTATCTAACATGCGCTGAACTGAACCGTTTAAATACAGACAATGCGAGGCAAGGAAGTAGTTTATACGGGGTTTATCTATGAAAACTTTGCATTCAAAACTTGAGACTTCCTTCTAAGTCTTAAAAGAGATATCGTCATGTGTTCATTATTCTATGTTTTTTTTTCTATTCGTAATTAGTGCTACTTGTATACATAGTTAATGGGTGTAGAGGTATATGGTCAGAGTAATTTTGGTAATCATACTACACTACAATCGAAGGTCAACGGCTACATGATGTGTCTTGAAAATATCATGATTTAGTAAGACAGCAACGGGTAAATACTACGAGTATAACAGAAAGTATTCAACCAAACATATCAACTTGTACATTTATACAAGCAACTGTTATTATCAAGCAATTTAGTGAGGTAATTTTTTTTGCAAACAAGCCATATCTATCCTCAACATACCAAAGCAGGTCAGTGTTTTGGTAAAGCTTGCTTTTAGAAGTCTATTGTGTGATAGATTGTGGTGAATCCAACAGTACATATAAGCTGTAACATAAGTTGAGGGTACACAGAATGATGCCGGTTTGATTTGCACCAGAATCTAGAAGCTCAGTTAACACATTTTGAAATAGGTTACCAAGATATATACAAAATACAATAGTACTGCATCCACCATGCACTATGCAAAAGGTTAAATGATTGATAACTTTCCGAGACTTACCGATTTTGGTGTCTCAGGACACTTTCTACATTTTCCGAAATAGAATAAATTGTTTGCTTTCAAAAGATATGAGACATGATCCAAAACGTGACGGGCTTCCCTAGCCAACTTAAAAGGGTCTATATCTCATCTTTCCTATCCCCTCGGATGTGTGTGGTGCACATATGCGCGGGCACCGACACAATCCTCTGTGAAATTGTGTAATGTCGTTCTCGCCATGAATATGACCTTAGCTGTCGAAATGGCGTTAAACACCTATTACTCACTCACTCACTCCAAAACGTGAATATTTTCTCAAATATAACAATATCAAATATCGAAAGGAAAAAAAAGAGGAGTTTGAACGTCTGATATAATATTATTGTTCCATTTCCAAATACCAAATATGGCTTCTTTCACCATTAGAAAATCATTACCCTTATTTGAGATAGGATAGATCGGTTTATTATCAGTGCTACTCACTTTAAGTGTCCATGTCCCTCGACGGCAATCCGACATCTATCCTCCGCATCACTCCATTCGCCATCAAAGTCAGCCGGGGAAATGTGTGGATGCCGTTTGTTACTGCAACAAAAAAAGTAGTGGTTGATGAAAAGTTAAACCTGTACTCCAAATTCTTTCTCATCATACAGTATAAAAGTAATGGGTGAAATTACCGAGAGAATCATTCAGGGATTTTGGTACTGAAAAGATTTTACAAGAGTTGCTAATATAGCCCAAAAAAAAAAAAAGCTGCATAGAATTGAACTGGATTTCAAATTTTCAAAATTGAACTGTCAAAACTCAACAACTGAAATTTTAAAAAAGAGTGAAGCAAGAGAATTAAAGAAATAATTCATTTAAAGAAATAAAACCAAAGTGTTGTAGATTTTAATACAATAGTAGAGAATAGTCCTGTGAGACATGGCGCGGCGACTTGTAATCTTGTGTCTAGTTTCAGTTGGTGAGACAGATAGGGCATACTATCATCTGGGCTTTTGGTAGTATATAGCACAAATTCAACCTGAACTACCCACTGCAGCTAAGTACTAATAGTCTGTAGACTGTCCATTCTGCATGCACCTCACTCAGCTGCCACAGGGACCTGTCTTATTCAATGTTCAATGCCATAGTCAACAGGTGTGTCATTATGAGTGTACACTGTCTCAGATTGCCAGGAGCCTGCTCTGCCTGCCCCCCCCCCCCCCATACACACACACACCGAACTGCCAATCACTTGTAATAGTCTGTACCTCGTCATGGGCCAGTGGTCAGCAAACCGGCCAGATCACTCCACCTCTCTGTACAGGGGGAGCATAGTGTAAGTACCTTGGTGTACATACATGTTTTCAGTGTTCCACAAAATCGTTTATATAATGAAAGGAGTAATCAAATTAATCTTTCATCACCAATAGTAGATACATATTCTGAGATAGCATTATTTCAATGTAAACTAAAAATTCTACACAGAAAAGAATGTAGCAGTTCCACAAGGTGGCCTTACACTTCAACCTCCTCTGATTTACAAAAATGCACATATGGCAACACACACTTTAGCACTGATTTCTCCATAGAGATCTTTGACAGTGAATACTTTGTTCAAATACAGAAAATATGATCCAATTGTACCATAACCCACTGAGATAAAACCTGTACTACATATATATAGTAGTTTCAAAACGAACAATTCGAAAACAAATGCTACAGGGATGCATTTCTGAATCTTAAAATGCTCTAATGCTAATCTGCCATAGGGCTCCAAATGATGAAATGTCTTATCTGCGAATAAAATCAAAAGTATGAGATATATTGTGAAAATTCCTTCACTGATAAGTAAAGTACACACACTGTTGTTATTACATTAGAATAGTGAGCAGAAATAGTCCATAGCAGAGGAGCCACAAACAAAAATAGATTACAAGGCCTCCCTATCCCTTACACCGTGGCGACTGTGAACCATACACTCGTCTACTCATCTCACGAGTAGTACTCACTAGTCGCCGCGCTAATAATTCATTGAGTATAAAGACAACTAAAATAAACAACATGAAACTAAAGAATAATTGGAACATAAATACTTATTTTAAAACATACCACCAAATACTATAGGGAAATGAGGGGTCACAATCTTATTCATAGGACTTGTGTGTATACATGTACAGCTATCATAACTTAAACTGGTATTGACTATGACTAGACTTATCAAGACTAGCAATTTTGAATTCTTCCTTGATTACAATTTGAAACCATGATTAAGTTTGGCACTCAAGACACAGAAAATGTACAAATATTGGAAATGTACAAAACGGGATATATTATACATTTGATTTCCACTTGAATTACTGTTACGCATATCAGAACCAAATAATCCCCTTACCATTAGAACTAAGTATAAAAGCACATATCACAGCAAAATATGCATCAAAGATTAGATCAAAACCACTTAATAAGAGAAAGATTGCAAATCTAAAAATGATAAAATGTTCAGAATTGTCCAAGTATGACGTCTCTAAGTACAGGAGGATTACATGTATGACCTTTGTAAAGCATACTTAAGAGACAGAGATGGAATTACTTTTCATGATCCTCCTCACATGCAGGACTACTGGCAAAGGAAAATATATTAACGCTATATTTAGAATGCCAAATCAAGAAAGATCAAAATGATAATGCTTTCATAACCAACTGCAAAATCTGGCATATATGCCACAGCTAATAGACCATCTCAGGCCAGGGGAGGGTATGAGAGGTAGTATTTCCACCAAAATCCCCTCCAAACGCTTTCCATGGGCCTCAAACAGCAGGGTAGCCTTTTATCTACCCACAATATTTCTTAACTGAAAAATCGATGATCACATAGATCATAGAATTTGAACAGTGTAGCCTATAGCCAATCCACAAAGTCTAAGTGCGGCTTAGATGAGGTAGTACAGTCGATTTAGCCAACTAAATATTCTAAGAGAGACCATGCTCTTGTTTTTCAAAATGTCGATGACACTGCTTTCATAAAATCCGCTGTATCTGTATAGCTGAAATGATTATGTAGATTACTTACCGGTCAGCTGGTTCAGATTTCCGGAGGGTCTCTACGTCTGTGAAGAGAACAGACGTACCACCACCGACTGTCTTGTGTATATCACCCTGTCGATAAGTATGAGTAACATGTTTTATCATATTTGAAATCAAAGAAACTCAAACCAATGCACACGTACATCTAAATTGAAAAATATAAAGGACCACTTGGAAACAAGTCATGTCATAGATAGCATGAAAGGATGACAAATTTTTAAAGTCATACCTTTACGATTTTGGTGGCAATTTCTCCCTCAGAGTCAATTTGTTGCGTTGTCAAGGCATACTTTGATGCAACCTTAGTGTCTTTCTCCTTGAGTTGTGTAACGGAACGCCGCTTCTTCATTTGAGGTTGCAATACAGTGCCTGCAAAGTTTACAAGTAGAATACACACATAAGAACCAAGAACTTAGAAGTTATTCCATATTGTTATCCAGCAGTTAAATTAGTTTGTTTTTTTTTTGTTTTTTTTTTTATGTTCCCCACTACAGGCTGAAATATTTTAAGAACATCTATATGACATGTAAATACAAACCTGTTTCTACAATTCGTTCAGGACGATGGTCAAGCCATATGTCATGTGCTGACTTTGATCTGCGACGTGTACTCATAGTTGGCTTCTGCAAGATATAGTAAGATATCAGTTTAGGTTCATAGAAGGCAATGCATTATTGTAACAACACCTATACCTTGAAGGAAAGCAGGGATGTCACAAAACAAGGGCTAAAACAATAGAAAATGAAGATTACAGTTAATAACTTTATCTGTAACAAAACATGAAATCAGTTAAACGCACTAAAACATTTGTCATAGCACAAGGCATCCAACAATTCTTCTTAATTATCAATTCAGCAAACCACCTTAATCCAACTTATTCGTCTCCAATGCTGACTTACTGGTTTGAGAGGGGGAGGTGTTTTCGGTCTTGATGCAGTTGAACGTGTTGCAGGTTTCTGAAGATACAACCCTATATCAGATACACTGTCGCTGGAACCTTTGCTAAGGTATTACATTTCCCGAATACTTGTTTCCCTACATTAAACTTCAGGGCATAATTCCTCCTCTCACATATGACTGATACTATAATGACTAAAACACTTTTTTTTTAAAGCCATGGGGAATTTAAGTTCTCGAATTCTGAATAATCTTCAGTAGATTTTGAACTGTCTAATTCTTAGCCCTTACCGGTTTCACAGGAGGTCCTGTCCTGGATGGTGTGGATGATGGGGCGTAGGTATTGGTGCGGTGGTGTGAGTACCTAGGGGTAGTCGCTGATGATGCGCTCACAGTGTTGGCCCGTGTCCGCTCAGGCAGACCACTGTTGGACAGATCTGGTGTGGACTTGGCCAAGTTACGTGCTGCCTGCCCCTGGTTCCAGCGCGCTCTTGAGGCAGCCGTTGAACGGACTGCGGCCACAGAGGATGGGGTGGAGGAGGTAGTGCTCTCCATATCGCTGCCATCTGTGTTAATGATGTTCCTGAGCAGGTCCAACTTCTGCTGTTTTAACCGGATCTGGTTGTGTGCATTCTCTTTCATTTTCTTTTTCTCGTGATCCTGAAAGCCAATTGTAGCGGTATTCATTTCTAAACTATTGCTGTCTTTGTTATACTTTATATCGATGGGGAGATCAGACAACTTACATGTAGTGTGCATATATCCAACTCTTCAATATCAATTTGAATTTGCACTTCGTAATATTTTCTTTTTTGATAAATTGTAAGTACATGCACTCTAAAAGTCATGTCATGTGACCATGGGTAGTTATGCTAAATCAACTGCTGCACAATCTGAATTTTACAGTGTTGAATCCAATACTTACCAGATGACGATTGTATTGTTGCTCTGTTAGCGTCAATTTAGCCTGGTAGTCCTGGCGGAGACGATCCTTCTCTGACTTTTCTTGCATTATCTTCCATTCACGTGTGTCAATCTAAAAGTTCAAGCAGGAAAATCTGCCCTGTTGAGTTGTATAAGGTTAATTCTATCTATATCGAATGTTTTTGAGTTGATGGGGGGGGGGGGGTCATAAGAATACTAATGTATGCAGGTCCTGGTAGTTTTGAGTTTAAACCTAGCACCTTCATCCCCTCAGCACAAAAACAGCCTTGTGTTCTGAGGATCCCTGCGCTAATGTACATTTTGAACCTGAAATATTCTATTCAACATGCTCAACCTGTTGTACATATATGCCAAGAAATAATAAGGTGTCGTGAATTGTATAAAGATTGTTACCTCTCTTTCCAGCTCATTTCTTTCTTGTTCATACATAATGTTTGTCTTGGCCAGTGATTCATGGGACTTTTCTAGCATACGTAAGCGTTTGGCCAGGCGTGTGTTCTCAGCTTCCTTTTCGGCCAGTGTACTCAGCAGATCTTCATTCTTCCGCTTCAATGAAAGGTTTTCACGGTCAATGTTCAAGAGCCGATTTCTGAATGTTTCCTCTGAAATATTGAGAAAGATTTTTTTTCATGAATTCTGGGAAGCTTCTTTTTGTAATTTCACGGGAAATAACATGTTGGTGCATTTACATATATCCTCGTAGGTGAGTTTGATATATGTAAATGATTCAATTAAAAAAAAATAAGTGCACGTTTAATTAAAAACACTACCCTTTAATCATTATTTTGCAAGGTTGTTATAAATTAGATTTTTTCGACATCAATATTCAAAACTACATTTTATATTTAGCACAAAATCTTTAGAACTTATCGTAGAATTTACTCACGCTTGGTGCCTAGGTCAGTTGAAAGGGTTGCACGTCTTATTGCACGAGATTTCAAGAAACCACCCAATGCTTCTAAGATGTTTTCTTCATCGGGTGACTGCATCTAAAACAAAATCTGATCGGATGATTTTCTTGCATTGTATATATTTACATTCTCCATGGGAATATATGGAAAGTCAACCAAAATTAGCAAACATCATTGAAGAGGCAATTTTCTTTTTAAATTGTTTGATATTATGTAACTCTAAAAGCCTCACAGCAGGGATAATGGGAAAACGGATTATGGTTATCAGCCGCATAGAAATATAATTATTCTTAAATTGACCAATACGAAATGGGTTCGATCAGTATGATCTAACATACCTGTAGACTTGGGAAGTCTGGACCAAGGCTGTAGATTAATGATGGTGGTACCGGTATGTCTTCACCTACAATTGGGGGGGAAAATACACTATCTGCAATAATTCTCCAAACTCCTCTCGAAATGAGGCCATGGAAGTGAACAGTTTATTGCTCAAAAAGTGTCTTGTGACATTTCGATCTGGGCCGATCACCTTCCAGGAAAATAAAACCATAGTGTTGTAGATTTTAATACAATAGTAGAAAATAGTCCTGTGAGACATGGCGCGGCGACTTGTAATCTTGTGTCTAGTTTCAGTTGGTGAGACAGATAGGGCATACTATCATCTGGGCTTTTGGTAGTATATAGCACAAATTCAACCTGAACTACCCACTGCAGCTAAGTACTAATAGTCTGTAGACTGTCCATTGTGCATGCACCTCACTCAGCTGCCACAGGGAACTGTCTTATTCAATGTTCAATGCCATAGTCAACAGGTGTGTCATTATGAGTGTACACTGTCTCAGATTGCCAGGAGCCTGCTCTGCCCCCCCCCCCCACACACACACATCCAACTGCCAATCACTTGTAATAGTCTGTACCTCATCACGGGCCAGTGGTCAGCAAGCCGGATCACTCCACCTCTCTTTAGAGGGGGAGCACAGTGTAAGTACCCTGGTGTACATACATGTTTTCAGTGTTCCACAAAATCGTTTATATAATGAAAGGAGTAATCAAATTAATCTTTTATCACCAATAGTAGATACATATTCTGAGATAGCATTATTTCAATGTAAACTAAAAATTTTACACAGAAAAGAATGTAGCAGTTCCACAAGGTGGCCTTACACTTCAACCTCCTCTGATTTACAAAAATGCACATATGGCAACACACTTTAGCACTGATTTCTCCATAGAGATCTTTGACAGTGAATACTTTGTTCAAATACAGAAAATATGATCCAATTGTACCATAACCCACTGAGATAAAACCTGTACTACATATATATAGTAGTTTCAAAACGAACAATTCTAAAACAAAGGCTACAGGGATGCATTTCTGAATCTTAAAATGCTCTAATGCTAATCTGCCATAGGGCTCCAAATGATGAAATGTCTTATCTGCGAATAAAATCAAAAGTATGAGATATATTCTGAAAATTCCTTCACTGATAAGTAAAGTACACACACTGTTGTTATTACATTAGAATAGTGAGCAGGAATAGTCCATAGCAGAGGAGCCACAAACAAAAATAGATTCAAAGCCTCCCTATCCCTTACACCGTGGCGACTGTGAACCATACACTAGTCTACTCATCTCACGAGTAGTACTCACTAGTCGCCGCGCTAATTACGAGGCTTAGCTAATTTACCAAGGCCGCCATTTAATTTATAAGATGGTCTTGCTGGTTTTGGTAAATCTCAAAACTCGCCCTGGTGGGTCTTTGGAAAAGAAACACACAAAAACAAACAAAAAAGGGGTTGCAGGCATGCCTGTAGTTTATCCTTAGCTGAATGTACACTGAATCTTCTAATGAATTTAACCACTGTCAGAGAAATGTGAAAAAGAAACTAACCATTTTCAAGTGCAGTTTTGTACTCCAGATTGCGCTTCCGTCTACCTGGAGTGAGACCAGTGTCAAAGCGGATCTGTTGTGGACGTGCGACCTGCACCTCTTGTGTCATCTCCGAGAATCGCATCACTTGCTACAATTACAAGTTGCATTCACTTTAGATTGGGAAATGAGAGGTAAAACCTTTTGATGTGGCATCAAACCTCGCATCTAATACAAAATGCCAAATTAGATGGTTAGTGGGATGTGTAGTACATTCCTCAAAGCAGAGATTATATTAAACTTTTGAGCCTGATCTTATTGAAATCAAGGACGACCTGTTAAATATAAAAATTATAAATTTGATTTTTCCAAAATTAGAGAATGCGATACATACCACTGTTTCATCATACTCTTCTGACTTTGGGTTGACACAGACGATCATGCGCACTTTTCCTTCTCCGTCAAAGTAATTCTTGAACAAGTGGGTTAGACGCGAATCTCTGTATGGCACCATCTTGAAAATAAGATCCAAGACTCTTAATAAATGAGGTGTCCACAAGTACAAACATGTTTATTACAGTTGAAATCATTTGACAACATTTAAAGTATTCAAGAAAGCAAGACTCTACTGGTATTTTTACAAAGAAAAAAAAAAGAAAAGGAATGTGGCTATGATGACCATGATTCAAGAGAAGAAAAGATGGCTACATTTAAATGTTTAATATTGAGCTTACTTTGTTTCCATTGCTTTGTTGATTTTCTCTCAGGATTTCTATACACGTCCGGAGCACCATAAGGGACTGGTTTATGTTACCTGAAAGACGCAAGGAAAAGCATGTAAATAGTGACAGGAAGCTTAGAACAGGAGTTTGAAAACAAGATCCCTCATAAAAAGCGGGTTATTAAGAAAATGTCGGTTTTGATCTGTTCTACATAATACTCTAGACTACTGCATACATCATTTCAAAATCTCAATGTTACTATTCATTCTTGTCCCTACCCGCTTCCCTGAGCCGGTCTCCCACATTCTTGGTTCTGTCTGTCCTTTCTGAACCAGCCAAGTCTACCAGCGACAGCTGGCTGATGCAGATCTTGTCCTTGTCGAGAAGAACCGCTTCTCCTACAGGGTCAAGGGGACCTTGAACTAGTCGGATGTTAAAGACGCTATGGGAGCGGGAGGATTCACTGTTGAGGGCTGTGTGGGCACACCGCCTGCGGCTCTGGCCCTGGAGTAGGAGTGTATAGGCTTCTTCTGTGGACTTAACTTCCACTTCTGTCACATTGGCAACATACATGTTGTGAGTGTTATCTTCCCGCAGTGTCTTTGATTGTGGAGCCCTGCAAAAAAAAAAGATATCAACCATTGGAGAATGATCATGTGCAAAAAGTAGCAAAAAATGAACATGACTAAATACTTTGATGTGCATAGAGTAAATCATTTCGTATTTTCATCCTAACCCTCTTTTCATATCGAATATCAATATATTTATATCTGTGCTGAAATCCCCACAAGAAGTGTCATAATGCATGAGTTGTTTTTTTTTTATAGATTATGTGAGTTCATAATTACTTGTAGCCGGTGATGGGGTCGTATGGTAGATCTTCAAGGAGGTCGAATATGTAGTTATTGTAGATCTCGACGTAGGAGATAAATATGCCATAGTTGTTATCTTCTTCAACGTCGCTCACTGTGGATGGATCTCGTACTCTGTGCACTTTGTTCCAGTCTATCCGCTCACTATCTCTGTTTGAACACATTTAGATTGATTAACCTAATATGTTACTACATATAGCATGTCATTGATATGAAATGATATTTTCATAAACAACTTTGCAAACTTGCTAGAAACCCAATATGCATACCAGGTAGCCGCTAATGATTTTTTTCTTATCTATTTATTTTTGGGGTGGGGGATCTCATTCAACGTCAATTCCTCATCTTATTCTTTGAACTGTTTTTTCCCCTTAAAGTTATAAATCAACATTTATGTAAATGGGAAAACCATGTATCTAAAATGACATACGCCATTCTTCCTGGTGTTTTTGGTGGGTAGGATGATGGAAGGACCTCTCGTCTTTGACGCTCAAGCATTGCATCCGCCTCAGATTGGACATCAAACCCATTCATCCGATCTGGACGGAACACCTTTAGGGAAAAGAGATGTAGTGTTTTACAGGTTCATCAAATAAGTGAGCACAAAAGAAAAGAAAGTGTTTTTTTTTTAATTGTTTTTTTTTTTACATCCCTGTAGGTAAAAGTAGCTGCCTTTATTTAAAAAGCAATCAATCCTATGTCAAGTATAGCTTATATATGAGGTCATTTAACAAAACCCGTAGAACAGTTCTAAACTACCAATTTTCAAGCCCTAAATGTGGCTCATAGGTTTCTCACAAATCAGGGTGAAGCTTATGTATACACGTGTGGAGCTAATTCACATGATAGGGAGGTACTCACATATTTCTTTGCTTGTAGTTCCTTAATGCTGTTGAACATGACATCCAGACAGCGTGGGAGCACACCTTGATCCTGGGGTGAACCTGTCATTGTGTGCGTCTTCCCAGAAGATGTGATTCCATACGCGAACAACAGTGCTGTGCAAGGTATAAAACGTAAATCATTAATACCTCCACAGCAATACCCTAAACAATACTCAAAGCTTCAGGAATGAAAGTCACAGAGCACAAAAATCCCTGAAATGGTCCAATATCGGCCCAAAACCCTGGGTTTTTATAGGAATGTATAGGACCTTGGAACTTCAAAATCCCTGAAATCTGGGAAATCCCTGAAGACTTTCATCCCTGAAGCTTATTCTAGGGTACATGAATATTTTACTGACTTGTAAGTTGATTACCCATACAATATGTTTTTTAAAAACATATGGCTAGTTTACTTACCATTCTTGCCATTGAGAACATCTTCCGCAAGTGGCAGGGCCACATGATCGAAGAGAGCTTTCTGTGTTGTGTATTCGTCAAATACATATTGGAATTTGTACTTGACCTGAAAAGGAGATATTATTTAGTGTCCAAACAGAAGGCTACATAGGATCTAAGCAATACCTTAAGAGGGAAGGGTGAAAAACGAGGGGTTTGTTGATTCAAGAAACCAGCTTAACAAAGACCAAGAGAACAAAACAGATAATGATGAAATACGATACTTATAATAACTACTAAAATGACAAATGCAGCCAAGCAAGCATTACAGCACCCTAAGTGAACAGTTCAAGTATGGGGGGGGGGGGCAAAACAACAATCTGCCATGACAAGTTTCTCAAATGATCGCTGCACAGAAGAAGCAGAAACTGCCAAGGCAGAACATAGGAGATAAAGATAGCCCAGAATTTAATGGCGCAGTGTGTTAGAGACCTCTAGTGTTTTACAGGTTCCTCAATTTACAACATGGCTGTATTGGGTTCGTGACTTTGAATTTTTTTTCTTAGGTTTGCTTCTAATAACAAAAAAAAATAGAGGAACAACTAAAGAATCAGTGTAAAATACTTCTCATGCATGTCGATAATACCAGGACTGTCTTTTCTTAACTCACCTCTATATCATACTATTTGGGGGTTTAAAGATAAAAATATAAGAAATACATCAGTTTCTAATGCCCTTTCTCATTATCTAAAACATCAAAGTATATAAAGTTTCTAAATAGATATTGGTCTCAATGCCTCGGAGGGCAGGAATATGTTAATAAATCATCTGTTAGATTTTACATTAGGATCAATACGGTTTTAAAAGATAGTGGAGTAGGGACTCAAATACCCATGCTATCGGATGTTGAAATATCTGTGGCACTTCTGCTTCCAAATCTTTTTTTTTTTTGCAGTACAACATATAATAAAATGCTGTGCATACTTTCTAAATAAAAACATGATTTACCTCTTTGCCTGCACCGGTCCTATATGCGTGGGATGTCTGAAATTCATACAAAAGTAGACAGGGGGGTATCTGAAAGGGTAATTCATAATAGGAAGGGGGTACCTATGGCAAATGCAAATCTTCAGAAGCTAGACCTAAATTGCAGAAACTATTAATCTTATGCTAAATTTTACCGAACAGATACAAAAGCCTGGAAATTCCATTATCAGTTGAGATTGTGTATATCTAAGGAACGGGTACTGCTTTATTGTCCAACATACCAATGTTATTTCACTAACAAATCTACCAACAGAAATGTACAGCATATGTGCTAGTATATTTGGTTGAATGTTAGGGCCAATAGAATCTATTTGTAAAGTAATGTTCAATGTGTTTACCTCGGGAGGTACAAGATGTACGGTTGTCGGATCGACCACATTGAGACAAGACACATCGTTCCTGTTACCCAAAGGCCGGACTCGACAGTAAACCTGAAAATGTTTATTAGATCAGAAAATCAAAACAAAAAATGAAAAGAACGGGATGGCAACTACCGTAATCTCCCGCGTAGAAGACGCGGTGCGCGTAGAAGACGCTCCCCAAACTCACGGTAGGCTGGTTCGCGTAGAGGACGCATCCAACCTCCCTGGATCGATATTTAGAAAAAAAAACGTACAAGACGCCCCCCCAACTCACCAAGGGGGGGGGTTCGCGTATAAGACGCACCCCCCCACCCCCACCCCCAGGCTCTATGAGTTCAAGCTGTCATCGGCACACGGTCTGCGTTTTCCCCGCCGAGCAAATATCTACAGCGACCGGTCTGCCGCGGTGCTGGCGCTATGAGTTCAAGCTGTCATCGGCACACGGTCGGCGTCAAACCCGCCGAGCAAATCTACAGCGACCGGGCTGCCGCGCTTGGCGCTATGAGTTCAAGCTGTCATCGGCACACGGTCGGCGTCAAACCCGCTGAGCGCCTGTACACCTCTGCCGCGCTGCTGGCTATATGAGTTCAAGCTGTCATTGGCACAGTCGTCGTCAAACCCACCGAGCAAATCTACAGCGACCGGGCTGCCGCACTTGGCGCTATGAGTTCAAGCTGTCATCGGCACACGGTCGGCGTCAAACCCGCTGAGCGCCTGTACACCGCTGCCACGCTGCTGGCTATATGAGTTCAAGCTGTCATCGGCACAGTCGTCGTCAAACCCACCGAGCAAATCTACAGCGACCGGGCTGCCGCGCTTGGCGCTATGAGTTCAAGCTGTCATCGGCACACGGTCGGCGTCAAACCCGCTGAGCGCCTGTACACCGCTGCCGCGCTGCTGGCTATATGAGTTCAAGCGGTCACCGGCACACGGTCGGCGTCAAACCCGCCGAGCGCCCGTCGACACCTCCCGGTCTGCCGCGGTGCAGGCTCTATGAGTTCAAGCTGTCATCGTCACACGGTCGGCGTCAAACCCGCCGAGCAAATCTACACCGACCGGTCTGCCGCGTATAAGACGCACCCCCAACTTGAAGAAATCCTATAAGACGCACAAGGCATTTGTTTGGCGTAGAGGACGCGTCTTATACGCGGGAGATTACGGTAGATTGACAATCAAACATTTTTGAAACTTCACTGTACATACTGTAATCTCCCGCATAGGACGCATCGCATGTATAAGACGCATCTAGAGTTTAAAAATGTGGTCCAAAAAAATGAAAAATACATAACTCTTGTTCTACTGAATGGATTTGAAAAATTCAAAAAGCTATGTGTAGCTATGACCCCCAGGCCCCCTATGGACCCCAAATGTTTCTACCGTAATGTCCCGCGTATAAGACACATCTTATACGCCAAACAAAGGCTGGGGCGTCTTAAAGCTTACTCTCAAGTTGGGGGTGCGTCTTATAGGGGGGGGGGGGGGTATTTTTACTATAGAACAGTACTAAACTTACAAAATTGTGCCCTAAGAGGTGCGTCTTATACGCGAAACGGCCTTTGCTGAGTTTAGGGTGCGAGACATTACGGTATGTTAGTAAGGGGGGCTGTAATATATCAAATGAAAGGCTTGATGTCCCACTTGTGGATCCAATGAGAACTAAAACTTTGTGTATAAGACGCGGTAGTATATATACAAAATGGTGAAGGACAGGTTCCCATTAGTTGTTGGTCACGGTTTTTATATGACCTTTTATTGCCTTTTCTCTGACAAAAAAAAACAACATTTTGTGGGGCTCATAGGAAAAGGTTCATCCACTCATGTATGAGGGCATGAAAAAAAACGTCTGAGCAACTGCATGCAATTTTAAAAGCCCACTGAATCCAGGATCTACAGTAATCTCCCGCGTATAAGACGCACCTAGAGTTGAAGAACATTGTCAAAAAAAATTAAAAAATCATAACTTTGGTTCTATTAAATGGATTTTCAAAATTCAAAAAGCTATGTGTAGCTAGGGCCCCCACACCCCCTTGAAACCCCGTCATTTTTTGAGTTAAGGGGAGTGTAACACATCAAAAGAAAGGTCTTGGTGCCCTCCTTGCGGATCCAGGAAATACTTAAACCTCGCGTATAAGATGCGCCTTATACACGGGAGATTACGGTATGTCCGTCAACGTTATCACTGTGGTGGACATAGCCAACTCAGAGCTCCTTTAATACCTCCTACTATTAGATTATTTCTCTCCCATAGATTAACAGGCAACAGATAATAAGTTACATAACTTTTTATTCAAAACACCCTTTGTAACTGAAAACTTTGAATGAAAAATAAAGATTTTAAAGAATTTAACCTGGGCAGTGGGAACTCTGAACTAGCTACCGTAAACTCCCGCGTATAAGACGCGTCCTCTATGCCAAACAAAATGCTGGGGAGTCTTATAGGATTTTTTCAAGTTGGGGGGGGGGGCGTCTTATACGAGGGGTAATTTTTCTATAGAAATGTACTAATCTTACAAATTTCATCATTAAAATGTGTGTCTTATACGCGAAAATGCATGTGCTAAGTTTGGGGTGCGTCTTATACGCGCAGCGCGTCTTCTACGCAGGAGATTACGGTAGCATGGTAGGTCCTCATATTCTTAAAATGATATCATAACAGAGGGTAATATCCCTGATGGTGGGTGGAGATTATACCTAGTGGTTCCCGGTATAAAATATGTATACATAATGAACCCCCATGTGCCAGCCTCAATTGGTATTAAGTGGAAATAAACAGCAGGTTGATGGGTTAACAGCAGTATAAACAGCAGACCGACCAAGTAATACAGATGACCCATCCAATAAAAGCATCATCATGGCTTTTTATATACCTGTACAGGATCTGTCTCCCTCCTTGCCTTCCTTGGTGGCTTCTTTGGTGTTTTCCCTCTCCTTTGAAATAGAAATCATATGTTAACAATAGGGTGACAGGACAAGGAATTCATTTTTGGTGATTTGACTAATTTTACTGTCGGGATCCCAATCCCTACCCCCTTTTTTTGGTAAAGCCTTAGAACAACTTTTTTCTCTCCAACTTTTAGAAAAATAATCGTCTTAGGGTGTGTGCTTTTGTTTTTGTTTTGTTTTCAAGTTAAGTCAATAATCAGTGAGTCACTCCTGTGAGTCGTGAGCCACTACCGTGAGTCATGAGTCATTGTTGTAGTTCCAAAAATTCACAGAATGCAAAAAAAAAACAAAAAAAAAAAAACTGACCTACTATACCAAACTTTTTTCAATATGTTAGCAGTTAGGCCAAAAAAAAGTTGTGTGCTTCAGGTAACATGCTGAAAAAAATTAGGTAGGGTAGACAGGATTTAATTTTTACTTTGTAAATTGTTTTTAACTGCTTCAGAGACTCATGATGAGTCGCGCTGATTCAGGGGTGAGTCATAGTGACGACTAAATTGACTGAAAACTTGGCCGAAAACCTATATTTTCTCCTAAAATGGAGGAAAAAGCTAGGGTCGACCCTGTTTTTCTAGCTCAGGGGTGTGAAATCCCGAAACCCATTTCCTCTGAAGTGTAATATACGGCTTGCTAGTTAATGCTTTTATGTAGGATAAAGCTTAATTAAAGTGATTTTAATGTTATTTGGGCAAAATATAACCACACTCTGTTGTACAGGGATGTTTGGAATAACAATTGGGAGGCGAACAATTCTCAATCTGGAATGACATTGGCAGACATTCCAACTCAGACCCCCCCCCCCTACAAATGGTAATTTCTTTTCTCAGTGGATTTGCATAGATCTCAAAAATGGTCTTTCTGAGCACCAAAAACGCGGATTTCCGCGTTTCCGCGGAAATTTCACACCCCTGTAGCTAGGGTTGGGTTACCTAAAACAATTTTTTGGGGCCTTACCTGGGGGGGGGAGCCTAAGCTTTCCACATTCACTGCATTCCATACAATTCTCCAGCCTCCAGGTCCTAAGCCTAAGGGAGTGATCATTTTTTAACAACAGGGGAGGGGGGCTGGTGGTGGGTTTGTGCATGAAAAAAATTCTGCCCCCCTCAATTTTTTTTACCCCCCCCCACTGAAGCTGAAGGGCTAAAAATTGTGTGCAAACGTTGCCCTTTTAACCTATAGTAACATGCAGGCTTTTTTGCTGAAAACAGGTGAAATTATTTTGACCCCCTGGTCAAGAGTTCAAAAAGATTCTGACCCCCCCCCCCCCCTCAAACCCACCAGCAGTTGTTAAAAATGATCACTTTCAAGAGGGGTCAAAATTTTGTTAGCCCCCCGCTCAGGAGGGGTCTGAAATTTTTCCGCCCCCCCTCAAACCCACCACCCCCCCCGTTGATAATTAATGACCACTCCCTTAGTTCCTCACTACTTCAGCCTCAGTCAAGTTAGCCACTCTCGTAGCCCTACCAAAGTAGGTAAACAGTGCAACACCAGCCCATATTATACGTCTTTCTCCTCTTAACTAGCGATGGGCACCCAAAAATTAGATTTAGTATAATCCAATTGAAAATTATACCCTAGAAAGAAGAAATCTTTGCCAACCTAATGCTTCTTGAATGAATGCAATAGAGTGATTAGAAGAGAAGGAGTGGATTTTTTAATATAAAAAAGATAGGAATATTTCTGCCACCTTTTTCTGGTCATTATCAGCTCTGTGAGGGAAAATTAGGTCAAGTCCTGCCTCACTGACCACACTCACTGAGTGGTGCATTTTTGACAGCCGCGCTTATGTGGTAAATGACGGGGGACCAACCTATTTAGGGGGTGCGTTCAGTACCAGTAAAATATGGACATAAGGTTAATGACTAACTTGTTGTCAGGGGCTTTGCCCTCAAGCCCCCTTTAAATTTGGCATCTAAAACCCCCCAAAATTAATTCTGTTACTTTCCCCCCTAAAATTGTAACATTTAATCACCTGTTCTCCTTTTCCCAAAAGAAAATGGCACATGGGCACACATAGTAAAAGATAATAATTTGCAATCGAACAGCGACCCCATGACCTACTTTCACGAGTGGTCCCCCGTCATTTTACCATTTAGCTTTTTGACATTATCCCATATAAATGCTTATAACTTTCTAACAGTCGAGGTTAGAGAGAAACCAGTCACACCAGAAGACAGAAAATAGTTTGGTGGTTCTAGGGGTATAAATTATTTTGTGATTTGAATTAGAAAAATGTATCCTAAACTTAAAATTCTGTGTGGTGGAGTAAATTCACTCAGCCTCAGCCTCAGGCTCAGGTCAGATTTGTGCAATTTTGAGCAAAATAGACTTAACCACTAAGCACTACCACAAAGTCACACATCAACGGATTATATTCTGTACTTTAGTATAGAGTAGACTGGATTTCTCGTTCATCTAGGAAAACATGCTGACCCCTTTTACTTTTTGCTTTGCCTTTGCTTTTCACGAGTTATAGACCATTCGCCCTACTGCCAGTTCGCCCTAGACCATTCGCTCTACCCCCCTTGGACCATTCGCCCTACCAGATTTTTAGTTAAAACCATGATAATATCCAGCTCTTCTTATAGAATTTGAAAAACTACAACCCTAGTGATACTGTCCCTACGCCGTAGAACTAGTGCCAATGGTCCAGGGAGTTGAGCGAATGCGTATGTAGAGCGAATAGGTTTTAGATCGAATTGACCATTTCCCCTTTTCACTATAATTTCAGGCCCTGCTTCGGCTTTGCCTTTGGGACTGGGGCAGTGGGAGTGAGTGTGATGGCCACTTTACAAACGTAAACCATCATTGAAGGACAATAGATTACCGAAAAAAAAACAGAGGTATGCGTGCGCTCTACCTTGAAATGATTTAGAAAAACTTACTGTGGCTTCATTCTCGTTCCATTCAGTGAAGTCCTGTGTTATTTGTTACCTCAAAGTTTTGAGGCGCTGTTGTCCCTTTCAAATTTCGCTGACTTCCTGTGCGCAGCCAATCACAGCGCATGTACACAAACGCAGGTGCCCCCTGACGGATATAAGACGTTTGTCACAGATATCAATCGCGCTCTTAGTAATTCCAAGAATCCATTTCAGTATTTTAGAGCTTAGTCTGGTAATTAAGGTAGATGCCATTGGCCTTTACCTTCTAAACTCGACTGTCATGGCAGAATAACTACAGAAACATAGGAAGACCACAAACAAGTTACTGTATTCGTTCATTTCTGACCTACTTTTCTCCCTCTTTCACTCCCGGAAGTCATTCGCGCTTGCGCTTTGCGAGGTGTGCCTGTAGAGAAATATGCATCGATATCACAAAAACAAGGACTGTCAAAACTGAAAATACAGGGGTTTTCTAGGGGAAGAACATCTAGGGAGTTCTCGTCCACGTTCCATTACACTCAGGGCTTTTGATAAGATGAACGTTGCAGAGATATTATCCGTATTAAGCATAATATGGATACATTTAGTCAGAGCAGGTAAGTCGACCAAACTTGATCTTACTTGCCACTTGGCCACTGTGACTGTCGTCTTCCTCCTCCTCAAAATAGATTGGTCTCTCAGTCTCACTGACTCTGGTCTGAAGAAAAGAAAAAACAGTAAGCTGTACCAAAGTACTAAGGCTTAGTAAGGGAGTGGTCATTTTTAAACAACAGGGGAGGGGTGGTGGATTTGGGGGAGGGGCAAAAAAAAAAATCAGAATCCTCTTGGTAGGCACTTACCTATTTTACAAAACTTTATTCTTTGAATTTGATCTATTGATTTGAACAATGGAAAGAGCTAATAAAAAGAAGTGGATTTGTCTTTTAAATGAAGTCTTTATGTCAATTTAAAGGGGAATAATGACCGGTTAAAGATGCCAAAGCAAACCTATAATTCTGCCATAGTTAAAGGCGCTCTGAATTGAGGAACTACGTCCGCCGACGTTAGCACTGTGGCGGACGTAGTGGATTCAGAGCTCCTTTACAGGGGGGCTAGCACCGCAAACTAACAACATGGGTACCGGTTCAAAGAGTGATCATAAAATCGCAGGAACCAGCGGAAAATCGCAGCACTCTGATAGAACAAGCAGTGGTCACATGTCTTTTTAATGCTGGCATGCATTACCATGCGGCATGCCAGTGTGTCAAAATTTGTGATCAAGCAAGTTGAATGCAGGAGAATGTAGTTCTTTTCTATCACTATTTTTAATGTTTTTTTGTTTTGAGAGGCTAGATTATGCCTGATATTATGGATATTAATGGATATTATCCCTGTATAATAATTCAAAATGGTTTATTTAAACTAAAATTTTCCCCCCATTTTAGCGGTCAACGAGAATCGCGGCAGAATTATGGGGTCCTTTCTGAGAGTTTGAAAATAGTCATAATTTCCCTTTAAATTGACATAAAGAATTCATTCAAAAAGCAAATCCCCTTCTTTTTATCATACCTACCCATTGCAAAACAGATATGATACATATAATATAGTATTAGAAAACAGGGAACTCCCTAACATTGGGAAGCTGGATTGAATCTCTGAGTGAACCACACATCACAATTTTTGGGCTTGTCTGTCAAACATCAAACATCTGGGGACCTTTTAGAAAAAATAAATCTTAAACATTTTCTAGACCATTTTTAACCAGAGAACGCATGCAAACCATTCTTATTTTTATATGCTATGTCATCTTCATATCATAAAATGGTTTTAAAATTTTGATTCAACTTAATTGTGGAGAATGATTTTCTTCTCTGTACCTGATCTTAAATTAAAAATATGCATCCGATAGATCTCTTCAAGCCCTTTCAAATGGTACCTTGGTTGTACTGATACTCCTATGAATAGCTTCAAAATCAATTAGGAAAGACAAATGAGGTTACAGCTGTGGCTGATCACAACTTTCACACCTGCTCTAGCAGACCCGCACACAGCAGATAGGTCAGTGCCTACTCTTGGGGAAGGGGCAAAAAATTGCCAGCATGGTACTATAGAATAAAGAGGGGGAGGGGGCAAACATTTTAAAACAAAACAAATCCCATGCCATGGCGAGGGCCGGAAAAATTTTAAACATGCACATGCAAAAATCGGCTGTGGGATAGTTGGACAGATTGCCAGGTCTGCCAATTCGACAGAACTTTGTGATCTGTGAGACAATTGGACAGGACAATTCGACAGATTCAGGGTGCAATTAAAACCATGATAATATCCCTCTCTTCTTATACAACCCTAATGATGCTGTCCCTACGCCATAGAATCATAGAATGGAAAAAAATGTTTTGAAATCATCGTCAAAATTATAATTTTAAGATATTTTTCACACCAATTACAACCCGTTGAATTGTCCCAAAAATCTGTCCAATAGTCCTTTCTATTTCTGTCCAATTGTCCTGTCGAATCGGCAATCTGTCAAACTGTCAGTTTTCCGCAAAAATCTACTACCCCTCCCCTGTTGTTAAAAAATGACCACCCACGAAAAAGACCTTACTGAGTCACTCCTCTGTCAGGCTGAGATTCAGCCTCAGCTGTCTTCCCCGGGCTGTCACCCCAGGCTCAGCGCTTTCACCTTTAATAAAGCGCTCCCTTCAAAGCGCCAGATCCACTGCTGCGAGTCTACTGCGATTGTTGTCATGCATGTGTACGTCAAAGAGCAGTCATAAAAATCAAATCATTTTGATTTCTGCAAGTATTGTCGCAAGCTGCTCGGACGTCGCATAGTGGACTTAATCGCTGCAGGAAATCCACTGCAGGAACATTTACTGAACACATGTATATAAGATGATGTTATAATGTGTGTGTGTGTGTGTGCATAGAGATAGATGAGCTAGAATGTAACATCACAAAGAAGGAAAAGTGCATGGACACTGACTGGGGGCTGCGTGAAAGTGTGAGATAAGGCCCGATATTTGCAACCGGTAAAAAGAAAATAGGGTCGACCCGAAATGAATTTTTTACCAATCAGATAATTCCCTGTACATGTATTTACTGCAAAAGTTTTTTCAGTACATTATGTACTGGTACCCATCATGCTGGTTCTTATTGATAAGCACTGATCAGTGCTTATATCGGCAGGCGGCGACCCACTAGGTCTCCATACTGAGCCCTATCCCGAAGGTGATACAGTCGGCCCTTGCTTCCTCGACCCTTTAATTCCTCAGATCCCTCATTACCTCAGACACAGGATGTACATCTCCCTCTATATTTTATATTATATTTGGACTTAAATCCTCGAATAATTTGCTTCCTTGGATAATTTTCCTTGAATTTTCCAATCTGAGAAAGCAAGTGTTGACTATAGCAGGTTTTTTAGTAAGGGGCACCATTGCTTGATCTGGTACCTGTAATGCACCCTTAAAAGTCTGCACTGAATGAAAGGAATTTTTCATTGGTCAATAATGTATCCCACTAGGTCGGTATGGGGTGGAGCATGCCACAAGTTCTTTACCACAACTTTTACCACTTGGGCACCAAAAGAGCCTCCTGGCAGCATTGGCAGCATTATTTTACAATAAACACAACTGTTAGGGGGTAGAATCAAGATCAAAAGAGGTTCATGAGAACCTCCGAATAATAAACCGGAATAAACCACCAGTGGGATGGACTGTGTTTTCCAAACGTATTCACCAGAGCTAAAGTATCAGAAAAAGGCCGGCAAAATGTTAATCATGTCCTGCAAACATCAGGCCAATTTTGTTCATATTTTGTTGGCATGAAAAACCAATGGGCAGGACATCAACCGGATGGTCAGCCAACTTTGGTCCAGCATGTTAAACCAACGTTGGCCTAATTTGTATGTATTGCCAGAAATGCGACACAAACTTACTACGGTACTTTTTATAACGTGAAGTTGTAAATATCTATCCTTTTGATTTCAACAAACTTAGCTAGTCCATTGAAGGTCAGCACTGCTCTGGCAACTTGTTGAAACAGTTGCCTAGGGGACAAACATGAATAGGAAAAAGGGGTTCAAGGCAAATTTATAAGAGATGGTTTAGGGACGTAAGGCAGGGTCGAAGTAACTGTTCCCAGAGTGAAGAAGGCAGAAAGCCTCATTTTCCATTCCATGGATCCGCCCCCGGGAGAGATCATTAATTCCCACATCTCTTGGTATACCCTAAAACCTCCCTGAGTTATAAGCCGAAACTGAGTCTGAGAGAGAATACTCAGCCTTAATTTGCCTATAGAATAAAAGGTTTACCGTAGACTTTATTTTCTCTGTATTTTATGAAAGCCTCATATACAAGCCGAATTTTGAGTTTCAAAATTCGGCTTGTATGAAAAGTGAATCGCATAGAAAAAGAAAATAAAGGGGGTAGAGTGAATCTGCCTTTAGACCAGGATTTATGACATTCTTTACTACACGTGTTTCGGGGTTTGACCAGGAGAACGTGATGTGTTGTGAAAGGGCGGGACAAAAATAGCCTCCCACCTTTGTGGACAAAGATTTATATTGGTGACCGGTCCGACAGCTCTAAGTAGTACATAAGGACGGGTCATTATTTAAACAACAGTGTGGGTCGGGATAGATATTGAGGGAAAGGTTGTACTAAAATGTTGTCAAATGTTGTACATTGCCTGCATTCCTTTTCTGAAGAAAACCCAAGGCACAGTTTGTGCGGAAGGTTTGCCCAAATCGTTAGATTCCCTGCCTTTTTGAAATTGTAGACCCACCCCGACCAGTTACTTTGGATGGGCAAAGCTGGCCGAAACAGTCCCTTATACCATGCAGTGAAAACATGTGTAAAATAAAAGTGACATCACATATTGGGCCCAACATGTTGTTTAAACCATATAACTAGTATGTATAATGGTCGCATAGGCCAAAGTGCAATTATGCATCATGTCGACCATTGTGTAAGAACCTTGATGCATTATGCCGGCATTAAATGGTTAGTTTGCCATTAGAATCTGCTCAAGTCGCTTGACATGACAAATCCCCTACATAACCTCACATACTCAATGCATACCCCATACATGAACCAAATAGGCGTACTGCCTTCATGTAGTGAGTGCTTGTGCAGTGATTACAAAAACCTATGGACACCAGATATAGCCGACAAAATATCTACATGGGCGGCAGAAAGTGGCATACTGCAAATGTCTTCTGCACTTGTCTCGGGACATTGACCTCCATGTCAGTTTTTGCGGCTTTCAAATCGGACCATTATTATGCCCTGTTTGCAGTGATAATGAAAAAAATGTCCAATGAAATATTCCTCATAAGTTTACATAGCTACATCTGTATTAAAATGACTAAAGTAGAATCTACATACTTTTCTTTTTGGCTTTCAAAACAATAATATTCATTGTTCACACGGTACTGTGAAAATCGAACAGGTTAGGCAGAATAAAAGATCTGCAGGATTGAACGCTGCGTTCTTTTTGTATAGACTGTTTGTGACATGTAAAAGGGGAAAGTGTAGCTCCCTGGTCAAGTATCAGAAATGTAGCAAAACACATCAATACAGCATGGGAGAATGCTCATTTGGTTGAAGATCCAATCGATATATAATATAGATGTAGACCCTGTTCACCAGTCGCTATTGATTATAGCGTGTTCACTCTATTTTGAATAGTTACAATGGTTATCAGGTTTGAGGTACCTTGTGTACAGACATTGGTTGTATCGATGTGTCAGTTTCTGACTCCTCTTACTGTTCTTTATCCACATGTATGCCTGTGTATGGGTGTGTGGTCCTCGGTAGGAAGATTGGAGTTAAATTTAGGGTGAAAAATCTCAATATGTGCAACTCATATACCCTTCTGTGACTGAAATCAGTTTTTCTTATTATTATTTATTTCAACGAGGTCGTCCCAAAAGGACGTTTTTCCACCCGCCGTTTGGCAGTTGAGTGAACTGAATGAGAATATTCTGCTAAAAAACTGCGTTTAGCAACTTGCAAATTCGTTGACATGTTTATACCCGTCGTTACATTCAGACTGAAGCTTGTGGAATCATCTTTTATTGAAGGAAAATGTTTCCCATGATCGAGTTCATGTATAATTCCATATTTGTCTAATGATGTCGTTGATGTATCTGTTCCAGAGGAGCGTGTGTTAAACGAGTACATCCGGCATTATGAGGAGCTTGACTATGACACAGATACACTACACAAGGCTCACCAGAGGGTCCGTAGGAATGCACAGGAGCCCTACATACACTTTCTATTCAAAGCACATGGAAGGTGAGTCCTTCAGGTCTCAGCATACTGTTGTACCTATGAAACTACCGTAATCTCCTGCGTATAAGACGCATCCTCTACGCCAAACAAATGCCTGGTGCGTCCTATAGGATTTTTTCAAGTTGGGGGTGCGTCTTATACGCGGGGTAATTTTACTATAGAACAGTACTGAATTTACAAAATTCACCCCTAAGAGGTGCGTCTCATACGCGAACCAGCCTTTCCTGGGTTGGGGGTGCGTCTTAAACGCACACCGCGTCTTCTACGCGAAAGATTACGGTAACCCTATATGCCAGGCTGATATTCCTATTTTGAAGATTTCTGTCCTTTATTTTTTTAAGGAAATAGTGGAATTTCACAAGCCTATCTAATTCTATAGCTTCATGTTGAGTGCCACATATGGAAAACATGCTCACAACACAAGGAGAAAACATTTCGTCTATCCAGTTAAAGTCCCGTCATACCTTTCCTGTTAAAAGCTTGGCAATTCTCCAAGCCATTTTCTTGCTATCCCATGCAGAATGGATCAGTGATGGTCAGTTTGTTTGTACCCATAGTTCTAAAAAATAAAAGATGTAAAGATGGTTTTGGCCGTGGTCATGTTCTAGACTGTATTGAGTCTAGAACATGACCACGGGCCTACAGCGCCCCTTGACGTCTCAATACAGTCTAGAACACGCCCACTCCCTTGGTACCTAAATATTGTCAGATTCCCATATGAGATCACTGTGAAGTCCTATCGCCCAAAAAAAATGTAGGTCACAGAACTAAGTGACACTAAAACGCCATTGTTTAAACGTCTCTGATGACACATATTCAAAATATAATTGATCCCAACCAAAACAGAATGCCTCAGAAATAGTACCTACTAGCAGAGTTATATTTTACTATATTTTACACAATATATAACCTAAGAAAAATACCATAGAAAATGCTTGTGTGGTATTAGAGGATTATGAATCTTTATAATCAAATCTAATAGATGCCTGGGGTATGCTATGCCACTCCCTTTTCAAATTAACAAACCAGATTTGAACCGCATGGACACAATGGATATCTGTACGAATCCCGGACCAAAATGCAGTAGAAATGCAGCACTAAAACAGCTGGGAAACAGTGTGGTGTGACAGTAGTGATTCAGTGTGAAAGCAGCATCAGAAACAGTATTGTATCAGCATCTACTGTCATTCTACTGCTCAGCACCACAAAACGTGCAGCAGTGGTACAGTAGTAGAACAGTAGTATTAGCAGCATGCAAGCAGTATTGAATCAGTTGTCCCAAGTATGTAAATTAGATGGCAGCATTTGAACAGTATCTACTTATTTAATGCTGCATGACCATATATGGGGTTGGGGCAGTGTTCAATCAGCACTACTGCATGGCTGCTGCTATAGCAGTAGTTGAGCAGTAGATCATACTGAAAACTACTGCTGGGGATAGGTAGAAGCATAAAAGAAGCAGCCGCTGTTCTAGTACTGGCACTACCAATGCTTCTCTAGGTGGTCCTTGCTGGATTTGAACTTGGGATCTTCTGATTACTCTACCAACGCATTAGCCCCCTGAGCCACCACCCCATCAGCTATCTGGAGCGGTTACTACTTCCTAGTAGTGCATGCAAATCATGTAGGAGGGGGCTAGGGCAGTATTGATTCAGTAGAACTGGGTAACTCTTACTATAGCAAAAGGGTATGAGTAGACATATCTATAGAGTGCTGCTATAGTATAATGCCTTTCGGTTTACTGATGTTAAGGTGATGAGACAAGCACTTTGCAATTATTAATGATACATGGATACTATGTAAAAAGAAATATGTCATGATGGGGACCAAAAGATTCAGTATATTTGTACCCTATATAATGTCAGTGAGTAATTCCTCAATTTCATACACCCCGACATCCATGTGTTTCCATTACTGGCACTGAATAAGATATATTCATATGCAAAGTATGCTTGTCTCCACAAACACTGGATAGTTTCATTATTACATTACTGAATCTTTTGATTGCTGTTCACAACCATACTGACATTCACACTATGGACTGTCTTAGAAACATCAGGTAAATAATCCGTGAATGGACTGAGTCATACCAGTAGATGGTCAGTAGACTACTGCATCTATGCTGCTGCACAGAGTCTATAATTTCTGGAATCTATTAACATTCAGTTGAGCGTCAGTAGACTACTGATTCTAGTCTGAAATGCAGTGCATATTCAGTAGATAGTCAGTACACTACTGAGTCTAGGCTGAAAATGCAGTGTGGAGTCAGCTGTTTCAGAAGTATTTCAGCAGTACCTACTGCAACATGCAGTTGTTGATCAGCATATTCTCAGTAGCCACTGATAGGAGAAGTAGATACTGCCTTCTGGTCCGGGAAGACAAAAATGTGAAGCGGAATATCATGAATTCATCATTTAAAAAAAAAAGAAGGAAAGCAATAGAGTTGTACCAAGTTGTGTCCATCCTTTCATTCTACAATCCCAACCTTGCCTCAACGCCTTTGGATATTGTCAGAGTAGATATAAAGTGGGCCGATGATAAAAGACAAAGACAAATGGTTTACAAGCATCCGGGTTGAACTCATCTATATCCCTTTTGGTTCCTAGGTAGGCGTCTTGCGGATCTGTAGCATTACATCTCCTGTAGTTTATATTATACAGTATAATACTCTGATAGAAATACATGGATGTTGATTGTTCATATCTCCTTTACTCTCACTACCACGTTTCATGACCAGACCCTCCTATCTCTGACCTCGGCATCATGTTTTGTTTTAGGTGCCGTCTAATTAATTTATGCAGACCAGGTATAATGTTACAGGTTGGATGGGTGAGTCAGTGGGCGGCCCCTCTCAGATCCCTACCCTCCCCCCCCCCACACACACACACACGTTGCTATTGTAATACATTGAGATTCATGTTACACTGTCTGGAATAGTCCAACATAGACGTGCCCAGAAATAACATATACAGCTGGATACAACACAAGGTCCATCAGGTTTGCATTGCATTGGTGTATGTTGTATGAGAATATAGGGAATAGGTAGCTATTCACCGCATTGCTGACATCGTTAGCTTTAATTTGATACCAAATATGCCCATGTTTGTCTATGTTTACCATGATTTTTGACTAAAATTCAAAACACAATTTTTATTATGTGCGCGGTGATGAGAAACCAGTTTTGTTTTTTGAGAGGCCTAAGCCCGTGTTTTTTTGGGTGTTCTTTTTTTCTTTTCTTTTCTTTATTTGTTATTTTAAGGCCCAAGTCGATCAGTGAGATTTATGATCTAACTTCTTTTAAACTAGGAGGCCGGCTCATAAACGAGGTAGGGTTATGTGCCAGGATTTACTGTATTGAGTATTCTCTCTAGGAAAATGAATTCATCACATATCCTTCCGGACTGTATCCGCCACAAAATCCAAAAACTCTTAGAGCTACGATAAAAATCATTTTTTTGAACCAGGAACTTTTCAAAAAGGTTTGGATCTAAACGATACTTGTCTGCCCACGGCCTAGTTTATACATAAATGAAAATCCCTCTCCCCAGGATGCCTGTAAAATCCCTCTCCACAGGATTCCTGTAGAATGAACTACCGGTAGTAGAGGTACATTTACCAGACCTGACTGTGTGGAGGATACATTGGTCTGTCTGACCCCACTCCCCCACCACTGTCACCTCCCCCTACCCTTACCGTGTCTTCTCCCCAATCTTTCCTGACACTCTACCCAAAACACACACATCACCCACACCTCTCTCCTGTTAGACCACTCACTCTACATATCTATGTACATAGGTCACTGTAGAACATGGCTTTTTAACAAGGCCTAATTTTGGACTCAGGGAACTGTCGGTGTAATCTGGAGCGTGGTGGGTTATCCTCCTACATAAGTATTCTGCTCTGAAAAAGAAGACAAGGCGCAGTTGAATTGTATGTATTTAACGCTGTTTATGTAAGCAACACCGAGACTTTGGATGAAGGCTGTAATTGGCATATCATATGGTGCCTGAAAATTGATGACATCATGGTCTTTTCTGTAGTAGTAAATACCCACCGCATTCTTCTATCTATAAGCCGCAGGAAAACTGGTTCCCATATACTGGGCAACAGCTTATGTGAGTAGGGGTCTCTAGGTATAAAACTAGGGCCCAGTAGGTGTAATCCTTAATTGGTGATCTTGTATAAACAGTTATTGTATCATTTAGCATGGTAGGTCCTCATATTCTTAAAATGATATCATAACAGAGGGTAATATCCCTGAGGGTGGATGGAGATTATACCTAGTGGCCCCAGGCTCCATCCTCACATATCTCCATGGGGCCACTAGGTATTGATAGGAGTCCATGTTCCATGAGCAGATGTGTCATTCAGACCCCAATTATATGAAAAATTGTGGGAGAGCGGGAGGCTCTCCCCCAATTTCTTTCTTTCCTTTTTTTTTCTAAATATCAAACGATGCTGTCCACATACTATTCTAAATCGAACCCTTTTACTTTGGCAATCATTAATTTTTTGTGGTGCTTTTTATTATGACCTCTTTTTTCTTTTTTTTTTAAAGAAAATGACATTGGGTCTGATATGACCAGGTATAAAATATGTATACATATGGAACCCCCATGTGCCAGCCTCAGTTTGTATTAAGTGGAAATAAACAGCAGGTTGATGGGTTAACAGCAGTATAAACAGCAGACCGACCAGGTCTACCCTAAGCCCATGAAGAGAAGTCAGGTTTTAGGTATAATCATTGGGTCAGGAAGTATAACAGGATTGATTTTATACCTAGTGAACGTCCCCCGCTTATATGTAGAAGTTTGGGGGAAGTATATCACACCATGTGCCTAATCAGACTCAACTTGCGGCATATAGATTATCTTAAAGTTGGAGGTGTACTAATGAGACAAAGGGATGGACCCGTCTTCACCTCAGCACTACCTTGATTCAAATGGCATGGTTACCAACTGCCCTCCTCCAGTAACTAGGGGGGTCTCCATGACAATAATTGTGTAGTACACAATTTTGTTGGTCACCTGACCCCAGAGCCTCTCTCTGGGGCACATCATCCCCTGGAGATTCACAATCTCCAGGTGTGATGTAGTATTTTGCACCAAGCAGATATTTGGTGCCTATCACTGATTTGGATGATAGAAGGGTGACTGAATAAAGGTTTCGATCCTACTAGATCTCATCAGGTGCATAATTGAGGTACACAAGGTATAAAGCATTGCCTCATTTTCTATCTAAAGTTTCATTAGAAAATTTAGGAAAAACACTGTAGGGTGTTTTTGGGGGTTTGGAGACAGAGCAAGAGAGTTTGACTTTTAGTCATTAATCTCCATGTTTTGCTAATTTTATGGATCAAGCAAGTCAGCTGTCTAGAGAAATTTAAAATAGTTTAAAAACCTAAAGACAAAATGGTTCCAGCTCATGTAAAAATAATTCATTTGTTACTAATTAGAGCTGTACTTCATTTACTCCTAAGGATTTCTAGTATGGAGAGTATATACCGAGTATCTATCAAAAAAAAAAAAAAAAAAAATAAAGTTGGAGGTGTGGCTAATCCGCATGTGCGGCTCATATATACCGTAATCTCTCGCTTATAAGGCGCATCTCGCATATAAGGCGCACCCCCAACTAAGAGAGGACTGTTTAACGTATAAGGCACACCCATAAAGGCTGAATTTAGTAAGATTAATACTTTTCTATAATATAAAAAACTTGCGTATAAGGCGCACCCCCAACTCAAGGCAATTTTAGTCCCACTTATAAGACCCAGCAGCATTTTGTTTGGCGTATAAGACGCGCCTTATATGCGGGAGATTACACTAGGGTCTTATGGCACGAGAGTCTTAAAAAGGAGAAAGAAGCAGACATGGGTACAGAGGCCTAGATGGAGATCGGATATTTCAGCCCTAATGGGTGCCTTCAAATATTGTCGTGTTGCTCCAGAAAATCACCGATTCAGGGTAATCTGATTGCATTGGGGTAATCCCAGATTTCCTATGCCAGTTCTGTCAGCCATTGTCCTGATCCCCTAGTCCCTTTGTCTGTAGTAGAACAGCTTTCAGGCGTAATAATTCTTCTGAGAACAGACGGTTCTGGTATCAAAATAAGAAGGCTTAAACTTGTAAGGACAGCATTATGATTCAAGGGTTCATTTACATTTGTCCTATAGTTCTAATTATTCTTGTACTTGGATGTACCAATGTAGTATCAGCACTCCATTGGTGCATCATGCCAAACCTTTGGGATTGTATCGACCTCCCATTCATCCATTGGAATTTCAATTAGTGCATTATGTAAAAGGGCTGTACTGTAAAATAAAGGTGTCTCGCTCTATAGCACATATATAAAACAACATGTATCAACCAATGCGCCAGGTACACCAGAAACAACTGTAAGCTTTATAGAAGGTACATAAGGGAGTGATCATTTGTTAACAACGGGGGGGGGGGGCTGGTGGGTTTGAGGGGGGAGTCAGAATTTTTTCAGCCCCTGTGATGGGGGGGTCAAAATAATTTCGCCTGTGTTCAGTGGAAAACCCCACATGTTACTTTAGGTTAAAAGGACACATTCGCGCGTGATTTTCAGCCATTAGGGTGGGGGGCAAAAAAAAATTTTTCACATGTCCGCGCACAAATCCACCAACCCTCCCCCCCCCCCTGTTGTTAAAAAATGATCACTCTCTAAATCAGAGATAACACAACGCAACTCATATCTAAAAAGGTCAAAAACTTGCAGTGGCACAGCTTTTACTGTCTCTCATCTAGATAAAAACTTAGAAGAAAGCCTCGAGCTAATCATTACACTCTTCGTCCAGGAGTCTCAGTGAGGCAGGGAGTCACCACCTAAAAGCCTCTGAGGTCCTGCATTGTCTATATATGAGCAGGAGCTTTAGGAGCAGCTCCTTGTGCCCCTTTGACATTTGTGTGAGCTGCTCATGGAGCCACTCACCAGTCACTCTCAAACCTTGTTAGACACACAGCTATTTCTGTCCTGATTGTCAAATTTACAAGTGGCCATCCACACAACAAGGGTTACCAATATCACTGTCACCTTTCCTGATCGCTGCACTGAACCGACCCTGGTCCAAGCCCCCGCCCCCCGACCATTGCTGTCAGGTTTTCTTAGTACCAGCAGTGGTCTTCTATTTTCGGTCAATGGCAGTGACCAACCATGTATACTTCATTCTGTGATTAACCAGAGGTGGTGAGGCACGGCTCTCTTTAATAAAAATCAGTTTTTGTGCGATTCTAGAATGGGCTGTAATAGATTAAATGAATACGATAAATATTTTGAGAAATTTGAGGGGGAGGTCTAGGGGCAACTTGTTATGTTTTTAAGAAAGGCTCTGTTACTTAAAACATCCACCGTTATAATTTTGCCTTGATAGGTATTAGATATCTATGGGCTTGTACCCAAAGACTAAATCCTTTCACCATGATGGCATATATAGCTATGCATGCACATCTAGCCCGATGTAGGTCACAGTAGGGGGAGGAGGAGTGTCTCAAGTGTCCCCACTTCCTGCATATCAACGTGAAGAATGTGTGGAACCGCTGAACATTTTGCAGACCCCATACCCTGACATACCATTACATGGGTTGAGACACCGGGCTTAGGGAGCCAGTTAGACAAATAGACCTACACCTAAACAATAGAAATAGGAAACACATGGTCCCAGATGACATACACTGGTTTATTTTTGTCACCTTAACCCAAGGTCATGACACTGCCCCCCCCCCAACCTTCACCCACCTCACATTCAGAAAAAAGGGAATACTTGTGCAATTGTATAGTAATTGTAAAAGTATATTGTTTTTTGTCTTTTCAGGTTTTTTTTTTTCTGTTTTTTGTTGTTGATATTTTAACAACGAAAAAATTGGGATTTGGGTAATATCTTACCAAATGACAGTTACCTCAATGACATCTTAGCACACAAAAATAAAGTAGCTCTACTTCATCAGGGCTCAACGATTTAATCCCGACACAAAGAAAAAGAAAAGAAAAATATCACAGCACACAACTTTTTTTAGAAGTGGGAACACATGCCAAACTGATTCTGCTCCCTATTTTAGGCATATTTTTGTGTTTTTGGCCACTGGGCATACTACCGTTGTACATATTTAAACCTGATTTGTGAAACCTTGTACATTGAATAAATGGACGTCAGCTGACATCAATATGCTTCAATTCTCAAAATCGAGGTACCGGGTAATATATTTTCCGGTCGATGCACCCCATCAATATGTAGCATTCACTGGAACACCTATGCATTTTATTTCAGGTCTTTTAACCTCCGGTTGCGGCGTGATACGAGGTTGTTTGCACCTGAAGCCTACACAGACAACGACCTGAACCATATATACGAGGGCCAGATATGGGGTGAGTCACACACACAGGTTGTACCGCTACTCAATGTGATCTAATCCCCTCAGGTTCTAAAGCAGAGTATGCTTCCCTACACGCTATACTCTACTCAACCCTCCAACGAGACGAACCACTGTCCATCTGTGTCTGTCTGGGTGAAATATGATATTACTTTATGTTATGAAGGATGCTGTTTGCTATGGGGCGCTAATACAGTAAATATTAAATCTACCGAAATATTATATAAGAAATACATGTAGTCGGTTTATTTTATGTTCTATTTGGTGTTCCTTTATAGCATAGCGAATTCCAGTCATGCTCCACAAACCACTCCCCCTCCTTCCATTTTATGAAAGAGTTGAATGAATAATAAATAAAAAGGGAAAAAAGAAGAAGAGATATAGAAACCTGTTCCCTTTCTGCCCCTGTGAGTAGGATATGTTTACTCATATCTTAGACCGTCGGTATCAAACAGGGCACGACTTCCTCTTTTTCTCTGAAAATGCCTCCGGTTTATATTTCCCATCTTCTTCTGTTTTTTTATATCACATAAAACAAAAGGCCTGGCCCCGGTCCATAAGTTTGAGCTAAGATACTTGCCTGATTTTCTAACTTAGTACAACTCCAGCACAATGTGTACAAGGCTTGCTTGTGTAAACAGGTGTGTGCTAGGAGGTTTTGTTAAAATGGACGAATAAATAAGACTTACACTGGAGGCTATGTAATGTATTAAGACTTGGGGCACAGACTTAGACGTATTGCTTCTACTCATGGAACGTTCACAAAAAAAAGGTCAACAATATTTAAACCAATTTACAATACCCTCCCCACTGCATATCTGTTCCTGATTTGGTAAAATGACTTTATTTATACCCCGGTAGTATAGGAATGTCTAGCCACAGTAATGGCTTGTCACGAAACCTGAAAACACCTGACCTTCAAGCAATCATTGGTGTTGTAACCGGTGAAACTTCTACTACCATCATGGCGATAATGCTTCATCTGTGTTGTATTTGGCATTACATGTATCATAGACCTACACTATTGTACATGTCCATGCATGTATTAAGGGAAGCTTCTTCCAAGCTGCCAAGTAGACAGTATGTCTAAAGAGTGAGTGAGTGAGTGAGTGAGTGAGTGAGTGAGTGAGTGAGTGAGTGAGTGAGTGAGTAATAGATGTTTAACGCCATTTCCACTACATTGCCATTTCACAGAGGAATGTGTCAGTGCCCGCGCATATGTGCACCACACACATCCTGAGGGGATAGAAAAGAGGAGAAATAGACCCTTTTAAGTGGGCTAGGGAAGCCCCATGTCTAAAGACACAAGGTAACAGTTGTCTTTACATACTGTGGAGTATGTGGAATGTACCCGACAATTGTCAGCGTACGATATGGGAGATAACACTTTTCCTGGTCTACCAGGAATTCCTGCTTTGGGTAGAGATTTTTGTGTTATCAATCTGCTGGAAAAAAAGTGTATAAATTGGAAGTTTGTTGTTGTTTTTTTTTTTGTTTTTTTTTTTTTATTTGTTTGTTAATTTTTGTCAGCGAGCAAGTGGCACCTCTTTAAACTGTACTTTTATCCCATATAACAAACAATTAACAACCAAATGTGAATATCCAATAACAGGGTTCAGTATTAATGTTTAAAGTGATATTTTCCTGTTTTAGGAGAACCCAAGTCACACGTATATGGGTCGGTGATCGAGGGTCGCTTCTCTGGGACGATCAACACGGCGAGGGGTCAGACATACTATGTAGAGAGTGCTGATAAATACTTTGATAACCCAAAGTTCCCCTCCATCATCTACGACCACAAAGATGTCCAAACAGATCCACACAGGTAAGCAGAAGACGTGTAGTAGATCACCATTATTGCCCACGTACAAGGTGCGGCATATACGTGGTGATGGGATTCGACTGCACCATAAAGGATCACCATAAGTTGGGGATCTGCCTTAAAAGTGCTAGCATGACAACAACTTAAAAAGAACCCTATGTACGCCTTATAAGTTGGGACTGAGTGGGGATGCGCCTTATACGTGGGGTATTACAGTAGTTACCCAGCCCTTGTATTTTATAGAGCAGCAGTATGTGTAATGTCCTTGGCAATGCGCTACTACAAAGTGTCATTTGATTTTGAGCATCTGCTGTAAATAACAATAGTAACTAAGTTCTCAACCAGCAGATGTTCTGGGTGGAGCTCGAGCCCTTTGTGTGGCGTGGTGCCAATGACAGCAGTATGGTAGATTTGGATACCATCTCGCAGATGTTATAATTAACATTTATCATATTTAATTGTGGGAATAATATGGTTTCATACTTAGGGTCTTTTATCTGGATAGTTCTGATAACAGCCAGTGTGATGGGTACTAGCTGTTATGTAATGCACCCTAAAAAGTCTGCACTGAATGAAGGGACTTATCTCATTGGTCAATAATGTACCCCGCTAGTTGGGTATAGGTTTCAAGCATGACTGCAGCTACCGTAATCTCCCGCGTAGAAGACACGTTGCGCGTATAGGACGCACACCAAACTCAGCAGAAGCATTTTCGCGTATAAGACGCACCTCTTAGGGCTCAATTTTGTAAATCCAGTACTGTTCTATAGTAAAATTACCCCTCGTATAAGACGCACCCTGATCTTGAAAAAGTCCTATAAGACGCACAAGGCTTTTGTTTGGCCTAGAGGACGCATCTTATACGCGGGAGATTACAGTAGTTTTGGCGATATGGGCTGATAAAAGATGACAAGATGGGGACCAGGTTGTCCATGTAAGCACCGTAGTACTTCACGTATAAGGCTCATCCCACATATGAGTATCACCCAGATTTCAGAGAAAATATATAAGGTGCACCTGGACCTTAGTTTCAGACAGTATAGTATGAAATGAAATTTTGGACCTTTCAGAAGTTCAGTAAGGCACAGTAGTAAGGCTCAGATTCATGTATAGACGTGGCTTATGCGCGAGGTACTACGGTAGGTGTTATCCAGGGGCAAGTTACTCATCATGGCATGTCTAATCAGTGGTCGTGGATTTTACCAGACCTAGGGTAATTGAAAATAGAGAGTTTAAGATTTGGGAACGTGCACCGGTACGGGTACGGCAAGGTCTAGAAGTACAGGTTGAAGTACAGGTAAAGTTAATGTGGTTAAGAATACTAGTACAGACTCTAATTGTAGCTGTCAATGACTTATGTAGGATGTTCCACATGAGTAGGCCAAAGGGCATAATCAATTGCTAATCTAGCACTAATAGAATTACATTCTAACCAATGTACACTGGCAGTAGGTACCCATATACCTTCATATCATGTGGGTAGGGCTGTTATATCTAAATATAAAGGTACTTCTTTTCTATATCACTTAACCCTTCACGTACGTGTAGAAAGCCCCTTGCACGTTCAAAATGTCTGGTTTACAAGATGAGGATACCCCCCACGTCACCTATGACGTCACACACACACAAGTTGCCGTTCACATTCATATCTTAAACACCCTAATCATGCTAATGGTAGAGCCATTGGGTATATCTAGACCCCTCCCCGTCCTCCCTGTGTTCCTTAGTGGTGCTGTGTGCGGTGGTTACCCGGGTATGATTCACCTGGTGCTTTCCCTGTACAGGTGAGTCATCCAGGTATTATCTGTATACAGCGATGTGCAGCATAGGGACATTAACCCTTGAAGGGCCGATAATGCTTTAATGATTCATGCTCATCGGTCGGCGCCCCTTCAGGTTGATACATTCCAGCAGGATTAAAATCCGATATGTTGCATCAATGGAATTTTATTGGTGCATCATTGCAACATATGGGCATAAACTTATTCCTCGCTTTCTTGTGAATGACACTCACTAGGCAGTGACAAGAGATGAACCCGTCTTCACCTCAACATTACCTTCCCGGACCAGAAGGCAGTATCTACTTCTCCTATCAGTGGCTACTGAGAATATGCTGATCAACAACTGCATATTGCAGTAGGTACTGTTGAAATACTTCCGAAACAGCTGACTCTACACTGCATTTTCAGTCTAGACTCAGCAGTGTACTGACTATCAACTGAATATGCACTGCATTTCAGGCTAGAATCAGTAGTCTACTGACTCTCAACTGAATGTTGATAGATTCCAGAAATTATGCACTCTGTGCAGTAGCATAGATGCAGTAGTCTACTGACCATCTACTGGTATGACTCTGTCCATTCGCGGAATATTTACCTGATGCTTCTAAGACAGTCCATAGTGTGAATGTCAGTATGGTTGTGAACAGCAATCAAAAGATTCAGTAATGTAATAATGAAACTATCCAGTGTTTGTGAAGACAAGCATACTTCACCCCTTTGCATATTAATATCGTATTCAGTGCCAGTAATGGATACACATGGATGTTGGGGTGTATGAAAGTGAGGAATTACTCACTGACTTTATGTAGGGTACAAATATATTGAATCATCAAGTATTCTTTTGGTCCCCATCATGACATTTTTTTACATAGTATCCATGTATCATTGATAATTACAAAGTGCTTATCTCATCACCTTAACATCAGTAAACCGAAAGGCATTATACTATAGCAGCACTCTATAGATATGTCTACTCTTACCCTTTTGCTATGGTAAGAGTTACCCAAAACTACTGAATCAATACTGCCCTAGCCCCTCCTACATGATTTGCATGCACTACTAGGAAGTAGTAACCGCTCCACATAGCTGATGGGGCGGTGGCTCAGGGGGCTAATGCGTTGGTAGAGTAATCAGAAGATCCCAAGTTCAAATCCAGCAAGGACCACCTAGAGAGGCATTGGTAGTGCCAGTACTAGAACAGCGGCTGCTTCTTTTATGCTTCTACCTGCCCCCAGCAGTAGTTTTCAGTATGATCTACTGCTCAACTACTGCTATAGCAGCAGCCATGCAGTAGTGCTGATTGAACACTACCCCAACCCCATATATGGTCATGCAGCATTAAATAAGTAGATACTGTTCAAATGCTGCCATCTAATTTACATAATTGGGACAACTGATTCAATACTGCTTGCATGCTGTTAATACTACTGTTCTAAATACTGTACACTGCTGCAAGTTTTGTGGTGCTGAGCAGTAGAATGACAGTAGATGCTGATACAATACTGTTTCTAATGCTGCTTTCACACTGAATCACTACTGTCACACCACACTGTTTCCCAGCTGCTTTAGTGCTGCATTTCTACTGCATTTTGGTCCGGGTTGTATTCAAATAGCTCGGTTCCCATACAAAATTGTTGATCACCTGACCTCAGAGCCTCACTCTGAGGTCCAACATCCCCTGGAGTAGTGACATTCTCCAGGTGTAGTTTTAACATTCACCTAGCACATTCTTGGTGACTATATTAATTATAAAGTATAGTTGGTGATAGAGTAAAGGTTTTGATCCTAATAGGTCTCATCAGGTTTTGAATTGAGGTATTCAAGATTATGGCTTTGCCATATTTTCATCTAAAATGCCTGTGAGGTTGTTTTATGAAAATCTTTGAAAAATAATGAAATTAAAATTTCATGGGAGACTGACAGCAATGTCCAGTTTTGGTGTTTCCAACATGGCCCAAGTTGCTTACAATCGGATCAGGTAACCCAGTTGTAAAGCCACACAACATAATTTTACAATCGTGGATGTCTCATCTAATTAGGAAAATCTTTGATTTTTATATTAAATGCTGAGGACCATCTTCACATGCAATTTGCTTGTGAGGGTGGATATACCCAGTATCATCAAAATCTTTTGGAAAAGGCCTAAGGATATATCCTAAGGGGTTGCTGGGTTACTTTTCCTGATTTAATAGTTAGGTGCATGTATTAAATTCAGGTCATAGGGGACTTAGGTGCGCACTCTGAACATCCAATTCCTCTCAATTTTATTTTATAAGGAGCACCTCTATCTCAGTTTGTCTTTGATTCTTTCCACCTTGTAGCTGCACCTGAGGTTTGAAAAGTAACCATTCTTAAGTGGTTGAGTGTTGTCTATGGGTTTATTCCTATAAGCTGCAGCAAGCCTCTGATACATTTAAAAGCAGGGCTTATTGCACATGGGCAGGGGCTTATGTGTATGGCTTAAAGATGCTATCCCAGCTAAAATTTTGTCATTTTTCGGTGAAGCCATTTTTGTATTAGGTTTTCCTTCCTATAAATGCTCCCTGAGTTTTGAGACAACATGCATTATATTTCCCTATGATATATGGGCTTTATAGCTCAGGATTTTTACTGTAGGTCGACACTAAAACAGCTGGATAACATAGCATTGTTTTGGTTTGTCATGGATGAGTGACCAGCTCTATAGTATGGGTCTCTGCATGGCTCAAAAGTGGCACCTTGTGGTCAGGTAGCTCACTGCTTGCCCTTGGATCAAGAAGGTAAATGGAACCTCTGTGATAGGCCTCATAGGGTTCCCCTTTGGGATGTTGATCTACACATAGCTAATGTGATAGAGGACAAGCTGGTGGAGCCCCCTATATTGTAGCTCTTGACTGGTATGGAACTTGACTCATATTTCCCGCCATAGGAAAGAGGTATTCTGACCCTAAGTGTCTTCTGTCTCCACATACAGGGGACACTCATATCAAAATGATATGCACTATTCAATAGGGGAACAGGTTGTATTGACCACAGACTGATTCATTAATCACTTTCCAAAAGGTCATTTCAGTTGAAATTGCATCATTAATGGTAAAACAGTCCTGGCTTTGATGAGCAATATTGATAGTTACAGCACGATATTGAGATGTAATGATTTCCCTTTCAGACTAAAACGGAGTACCCAGACAACATCATGCGGAACAAGTGATCCAAAGATCTCAGAATGGATGAAGAAAGTTCAGAATTCTGCAGTAGAACCCACTGTTGTAAGTACATGTGACCTAAAGTCTGCCTTAAGTGGGAATCCCCCTGCCACAACATTTTTTTTTATATGAGGCATAAAAAAGTTATTAACCCGAAAGGAGTTATTAGAGCCGGGTAAAAACTAGGTCATTTTCAGTGCCTACTTCCGGTTGAAAAAACGAAGAGACAAACCAATTTCTTTTTGGCAAAATATGGGTGAAATCAAACATTTGTTTTTTAATCTTGCTAATACAACAATAGTTAAATGTGTTAGGCTTACCTTGATACAGAGATTGTATTCTTATGTGCAGCAGATTAGCTAGAATCTTTATCGAAACAGGTAAGGGTAGGGGTGCATAATCCTCCATGGCAGTTAAGACGCTTTTGTTTCCAATGCTTAAGACCCCATAGGAGGTGCGAATAATCAACTTTCCCGCGTTTTTGGACTGAGGTGGTGCAGACAATTGCATTTTGGGTAAAAAACTTGATCCAACGTTGATGAATTTGCCATCATTCGTCTCGTGCGCGCACTCGAAATGTCATAATTTCGGCACAAACATGGCGGATATCGATTTTTGGTAAATTATAATATAGAAATATGATAAAGAATGGCAAAAAGATATCATTTGAATCGATATGTATCATTAAAAAATTATGTATTTGCCCTGTCGTTATTTCGCATCACAAAGCTGTGGTCGTGCAAATTGACCCAAATAACCATGGAAATTGGGTCGGGCATGCGCAGATAGAACCAAAATCCAAAATGGCGGACAACGAGACGATCGACTCACGGTGCCATGCAAACTGCTGGATTATAACAAAATGGAGGAGAATTACACTGTCTCATGCATTTTTATGGTTAATATGGATCATTATTCAAGACCTGCTGGTATTGTGCAATGCTTAACTCACCAGGAGAGGAGTTATTCGCCAATGAAACATGCGAGCGATAATGGGTGTATTCTCCATAGGCTTAACCATTGACAGTGATAATGCTCGAAGAAAACATGAGGTTAGTATCAGAAGGGGCCTAAAAGAAGAGATTAAGTGCCCTTTCGGGTTACTTGCATTGCAAAATGCTGTCCTTTATTTTGTTTCAGTTAACATGCTAAAATCAATGGGTAGGATACATGTTTTATTTTTCTCTTCCCAAAAAAAGTTTAACTACTTATGTCAGTCATCGCATGTGACTAAGGGAGTGATCATTTTTTAACAACAGGGGGGGGCTGGTGGGTTTGCGCGCGGACGCGCGAAAAAAATTTCGACCCCCCCCCTCTCGAGGGGCTAAAATTTTTTTGACCCCCCCCCAATAAGGGACAAAAATCGCGCGCGAACGTCCCCTTTTAGCCTATAGTAACGCGCTGGGTTTTCCACTGAAAATAGGTGAAATTATTTTGACCCCCCCCATCAGAGGTATTGAAAAAATTCTAACCCCCCCCCCCCGGTCAAGAGGTTGAAAAAATTCTGCCCCCCCCCTCAAACCCACCGCCCCCCCCCCCTGTTGTTAAAAATGATCACTCCCCAAATCGGCTTAAAAGTCAACCAAAAGCATATGTTGTTTCTTTTAAAGTGAAGGGACTGTTTTGCTAGGTAGGGTCGATTTAGATGAAACACTCAATTTATTTTAGGCATGATCTGAATCACACAAGAAGGAGAAAAATAGAGTGAGAGGATGTTGATGAAAAAAAATGAAAGAAGGGGGGGGGGTAGAATTTAGTTCAGGCCTCTGTCGTTCTTTCAACCTCCTGAACATAGAATCAGATTAACGCAGCTCTTTTCATTAAATGTGCATACCCACAAACTCCTCAGTTTTCTCGTGTGCTTTTGTTTGTTTTTTTCGTGTTTTGTTTTTTTTTGTTTTTTTCGTGTGTTTTTTTTAGATCCATATGGGTCAATCTTGTGATTCGTCCAGATCCAATGAAATCTCCGCTTAGCATTTATAGGGGGGGGGGTGAACTTTAATTAACTCGGTTTTTTTTTTCTTGTCTGGAGTTTGCTGGTATGATGCGTGGCTCAGATGATAGATTGATTGGAGAATGAAATATCGTGAACACAAAGTGTTTTGTGCACACTGCTGTTTACCTTAATTACATTTGTTCTTCTGTTTTCTGCCATACAAATTATCTACTATAATACCTCTCAGATATATCTCAGTTGAAAGATCCATTGTGGACCAGGACGAGGGATGGGTTACTTTAAAACATCACAACCCCTAGAGTAGGGGAGCTACTGCCTGTCCATGTTTTTTTTTGTTGTTTTTTCCCCCAAATGAATGAGTCATTAGAACAGAAGTTTTATGATTTCATATTTCTCTAGCAAATCCACAAAGTCTGGCTGCGTCTTATGGGATCGTACATGGGGGTGTTACTGTGACATTAGATCTAAACAGAAAAAAAGTGGATGGCTAGCTAAATTCCTGCTGGTTTGCCTATGAAGATGCCCCTACAATTCTGTCTTTTTTCCCTTTAGGAGAGGAAAAAGCGTAGTTCAGATTCCTTGAGTGGACATGAATCACACAGAGGAAATGCACATTCAGAGCGGAGTAGTTATAATATATACGCAAATCCAGAGCAAGTTCATCAAAGAAACAAGCGTGCCCGGGATGACCGCACCACGTGTACCTTATTCCTACAGTCAGATACCTTGTTGTGGGACCGTATGACAAAACTACGGCCCAAGGGAGGCCTCGGATATGTAAGTCCTGTTAATCACAATGAAGTGAACTTCCTTGTAGCTTTCGAACTAGCATGAATAGTGTGTCATATCTGAGGAGACGATGGGTGCACTTCCACCGTGACACTACCTAATCAAATTAATGAGACTGTTACTAGTCTGGCTCACTACGTTGCTAAGCATAATTTATCATCATCATGTAAGTCAAAACATTTTGTATACTATGATCAGAATACCTATAACTTTTTCAGATTAATTATTGATATGAGCATTCTTTCAGAGCCCAGAGCGTGCACGAGAGGAGATAACGTCACTGTTTGCTCAGCATGTTGGTGGGATCCGCGCCATCTATGAGAACACACTCTTCAGAACAAGTGATGGCACGCTTGCTTACTCTGCCATCAGTTTTGTTGTGCGCAGAATAAAGGTAAAGAACTGTACTTGTGTAAGAGAATTCAATGAGCTTTTGGGTTACTTCCCAGTAGATGAGAATACAATCTACAAAGACCCCCAGATACATGTTTTAATATTAAAGTCAAAGGCAGTGCCTTGCCCACCACGATTGATATGTTAATGTCATCTATAGTTCAGACAACTTTCGAAAAAGAGTTCCATGATTAAGTTTTACTGATATTTCGTTTTTCAATGACCCTTTTCTTCTCAAATGTAAAATACTTCTGATATTTCCTATCTCTCTCTCTCTCTCTCTCTCTCTCTCTCTCTCTCTCTCTCTCTCTCTCTCTCAAGGATCCAATAATACATTCCTTAATTTCAAGTATAATACAGTTCCCAAGGTTATATCATTGGTGTTCATTTATATACTGAAAACGTCCAGAGATAGTTGCCATGTACTACATGTCATAATTTCTTTTTTTTTACAGATCAATGAAACAACCCGAGACTGTCCCCTAGGAGAGAATACTCCGAATAACCTGTTTTGTAAACCAAACATAGATGTTAGCAACTTCCTCAACATAAATTCTCTAAACAACCATGATGACTTCTGTCTTGCCTACGTCTTTTCATACCGTGACTTCACTGGAGGCACGCTAGGACTCGCCTGGGTTGGCTCACCAAGCAGTAGGTTTTATACGAACTGAATTGTGAACATAAGAGCACTGAAATACTGTATATTTATGTATCATGCTCTGTGATTATACAGAGAAAGAATGAAGTATTAATTCCTTAATAATGAATGGGCCTTAACATTGTCCGTGGATTTATGAGAAAAAAATTATCATGTAAGGGAGTGCTCATTATTCGAAAAAGGGGAAGTGATTTTTTTTTGTGTTTTTGTTTTCAGCCCCCCCCCCCCTTGGGACTGGTCAGATCCCCTGCACCCGAAGAGCACCTGCCCTCTGTAATTCGAGGGCATTTCCACACAAAAAAAAAGACTTTTTTTCTTTGCCCTCCCCCTTGAGGGGATCGATTTGCCCCAAAGGCCAGAAGTCGGATATTCAGATATTTTCTGTAATTGGTAAAATAATTATGTTAATGCAAATGGAATATGCATTAAAATACTACCATGCATAATGTTTCAGGAGCCTCTGGGGGAATCTGTGAAAAGTTTAAGGAGTACCAAGAAAACAAGAATCGCATCTCTAAATCGTTAAACACGGGCATTGTTACATTAATTAACTACAACTCCCCCGTGCCACCCAAAGTGTCTACTCTGACATTCGCCCATGAAGTCGGCCATAATTTTGGGTCTCCGGTAAGAAAACTATTTAATACATAATAGCACATTGAGTGGCTTTACAATTTACCCAGTACCTTAATCTCCTGCGTAGAAGACGCGTTGCGCGTATAAGACGCACCCAAAACTTAGCACATGCATTTTCGCGTATAAGACGCACATTTTAAGGGTGATTTTTGTCAATCCAGTACTGTTCTATAGTAAAAATACCCCTCGTATAAGACGCACACCCAACTTGAAAAAATCCTATAAGACGCACCAGGCATTTGTTCGGCGTAGAGGACGCGTCTTCTACGCGGGAGTTTACGGTAGTAATGGTTCTATCACCAAAGTAAAAAGCATCTATGGTAATGATCTTTCAAAGACAACTTTGCTAACAGTAGTACTATGCGTATATGGCGACCCTGTGAACAAAACGCACTAAGACCTCTTGAATTTGCAAGAACAATTTGAAATGACATAACTCTTGTGCTAAGGCCACACCAAAAAAAAAATAAGTTGGTCTATGGATTGCCCTCTCCATACTACAGTATAATGTAATGCGTTGATTACATAACACTACGTGTTAGCATTGAACATTAAAAAATCATGATTCTTCCTACATCCCAGCATTATTCGAAGGTAATTAGCTCAAAAATCAAGCTAATTACATGTCATTCATTAATTGTTGCAGCATGACAGCGGTGTGGGTTGCACACCATTCTCTGGTACGCCAAGCGATGCAAACGGCAACTTCATTATGTATGCTAGCGCAACAAGTGGTGACCGCCCCAACAACAGCAAGTTTTCACCATGTAGTATTGGCAATGTGACTTTAGTACTTGATGCGGTGTTCAATAAGCGCTTCGGTAAAGACGACTGTTTCAAGCCACGTGAAGAAGCCTTCTGTGGTAACAACATTGTTGAGAAAGATGGTGAGAAGCCTGAGGAGTGTGACTGTGGCTACAAGGAGGACTGTAAAGACATTTGTTGTTTTGGACGTGGGGACGACCATGCATGCACGTTGAAACCTGACAAGGCATGCAGGTGAGCCCATTTCACATTAAAAGACCTTTTTTTCATTTCGTTACAATCACGCTTGTTATATTGAACTAGATTTATGATGCAACTCCTCTCAATCCACTAAGATTTAATTTTCAATATCATGGTAACTATTAGGAATAGAGCCAAGTCTACTAAACCAAATCAGGCACTAAGCCACAACCTTTAATGTCTTTTTTTCCTGGAGATCATATGAATAAGATGTTCTCGCATTGATTGTCAATGTCAGCACAACTATACCCCTTTCATTTACAGCCCCACTCAAGGCCCATGCTGTACGCAGCAGTGCGTCAAGATCCGCCCAGATGAACAATTTGAATGTTCTATTGCCTCCGACTGCAACGAAGCTTCCTATTGCAAATATCCTTATTTATGGTGTAATGAAAATCTCAATTTAGGGCTAAAACTTGCACCTAATTCTATTTGAATGAAAAAAAAAAACGACCATATGTAACAGATAACTCGTCTAAGTTCATAAATGTTAGAAAAGCTTTAAATGTGAACAATTTAAAGGCATGGTAGTGTTTTGGGTAGTTGTAAGAAGATGAGAACGGTAATTGTTAGTTGTCTGCAATGTATGTACCTTGACTGACCTCACTGGTATTGATGCTCAGTGTCCAACGCCCAGAGCCAAGGGTAACATGACGGCTTGTAACAAGCACACACAAGTTTGTATAAATGGGGTAAGTTCCTGTGGTCACTTCATTAACTCTGAAAGAGTTTTGGATTTTGGGGGTGGGTCAGGGCATTTTAAGACGGGTAGAAATGAGCCAAAAACACCCAACTCTTTTTTTTCTTTCTAAAATTCAATACTCTCTTCTGAGGTTATTGCTGATGTTAAACCATACTGTAGATGATAGATTACATTTCGTAGGCCATGCAGGACCAATCATTTTAGTGGGAATGATGTTATTTACGAGGTTTAGAAATTAGGAAAAAAAGATATGAGTTGAAAACACTGCAATGCTAAGCCTATGGGGATGTCATTTCAGGGTGTCATAAGTTCCCGCCATTTGGTGTCACTGTAGTGCAGGGTTCTCCACAGGTTCATTAAGTCAATCATTGAAACACCAGCATGCCAATGTTTGGAATGTAAGACTGGGGGGGGGGGTATTGTACATGTACTACGTTGTTAACAGCACCTGTGATACCTGTTCCTGTATGACCACTCTTTCAGAGTTTTGAACGATGAGATCGTTTTGCCCCATGTTCAACCTTGTAAAGCTGACTGTATAACCAGAGATGCCACTTTTCCTGGTTTACCAGGAATTCCTGGTTTTGATTCCAAGATTTCTGTATTGAATTATGTTAAATTCCTGGGAAAATGTGTCCAAAGTCCAGTTTTTCTGTTTTTGTCTGCCAGTGAGTGGCATATCTGATAACAAATATCAGTGTAAGGTTCTACATAGCTGTAAGGAGCCTAAGCGTTTATTCTTAGGTGTATGGAGTTGTTGGGCAGATATATTAGCATACAGGTTGTATATAAACAACTATATTGTCATCTTTGTAATTAAGACGTTATATTTGATTCCATAAAGATAGAGATTAAAGGTAAAGTTCTTCATTTCATAAGGAATGTCGAGGCTCCATTTGTCAACGAATTGGCTGGGAGCAATGCTTCTTAGAGGCGCCACAAGGAGAAGCTTTGAAGACTTTTGACAAGGGCAATCTCTGCTTCGTAGCTTGTCGAGGTGAGAACCCAAGTTATCATTATCTTTTATACACTCACTGATAGATCTGATGATGTATGTTAGAATGCAGAACATACTGATAGCGTGCACCATAGAGATGCCACTGTAGCCACATGGAAAATCATGTCCTTGTATTTTGAAATTATATATCAAAGATTAAGTGTGTATTTGCTCTCTGCTCAGTAGGGCAGGCCTACTAGCATCTCAACAACGAAGAAGAAAATTAAGAGAAAAAAGTATTTATGACAAATACAGTCTTTACGAAAAGTTTTTCATTATGTAGGACATGCATTCCTGCAGATTCCCAATTCTACAGGCCTTGTTCAATTTTTACAGTCCAAGACATACCGAGTACTTCAGGACATTTCCTGGGAAAAAAGAAATATCTTAAAACAAGAATATACAGTCTACTTTTATCATTAAATTTATTAGGATTCATTAAATTAAATGGAGATTACTCTGTCTTCCCATCTAAATTAGTATACACATCTTTTTTAGCATACTGGTAGAGAAGACTAAATTAATTATTGTAAAGAAGGACGGGATAAATACACATAGAAAAACAAATTGTTCAATGTCTTGCAGACCCAAAGACTCCAAATGGTCAGTGCATCAGCACCGGGGATAGCGATGCAGTTTTATCAACACCCAAACTACAAGAGCTACTGGCCTTGGAGAATATGGACTCCATCAAACTACCACCAGGTAAGACTTACCGGTACCTCAGATGTTGCACCCGTAAGCCGCACCCTGACTTTGGGCTTATTCCTTAATTAAGCCTCAGCATGGGATCAAGAAGGGTCGACCCTCCTTGGTGGGATTGACTATATGTCGCATACCTACAAAAGATAATGGCATGATTTTTTTTTTTTTTTAAATCAAAATTTCTGCATTTGTTGAGAAGCTATTCGAGTTTCAGTTTTAAAAAAAAATGACAGACGGCGTATGTAAACAATGGTAAGTATAGATGAGGAATGGAATTCCCTGGCTTTTTTGCTGGTTTGTGATGTACCTGGGTCAAAGCAATACCTTATTTGGAAGTGTCAAGGAGTAAGTCAAACCGATGTCAAGCATGCCAATATTTGGAAAGAGAATAGCGGAACTTCGTTCAACATGCCTATGGTGATAGTGAATCCAAATTTCTGCTGGCCAGCTTTAAGAGATTCATGACCACAATTGACCAGTTGCGGATTCAGGATTTGTAAAAAGAGGATGCACCCCTATATTATAACATTTATCTGGGCCTTTTACATGCAAATAAACTCTAAGTACAGGCAAAGAGGAGGGGGCACGCACCCCCGCACCCCGTGTCCCCGGTCCTAATCCGCCACTGATTGACATACTGTAAGACCTCACGTATAAGGCACACCTTGTGTGCAAGGATTGCCTCAACCTCCAAGGGTTCCCACTCATCAGTTAAAATGATTTTTTTTTCTGTAAAGTTCAATTTTAAAGGTCGGTTAAAAAGCCATTTTCAGAAAAAGTTAGTTATAAGTCAGTTTATAAAACAAATATTTTTGACTGAATCAATGAGATGAAAATGATAAAGTGACTCGGGTGTCAAGATTTTGTACGGATGTGCAAAATTATTTTTTACTCCCTTGCTCGAGAGAGGTTGATTTCTTTTTTTCGTGGGCTCCACAAAGTATACTATTTTCGGTCAGTCAAAATTGATCGCAGGGTGTGCATTAAACGTGGGGATAAGTTACTACAGAGTAATATTAAGGTGTTCAGAATAAAGCCCAAGGTGTGCCCAATAGTACCTCCTTAAAGTCAGGGTGTGCCATATAAACAGATTTTGCCTTATTGTATTATTGTAGTTTATAAAACGGCTGGCAGTGCACAATAGAAGTGACCGTGAGTGCATTAAAGCAGTTTAGTGCACACCTGGGCAGGGGTAGACACTAACACTGGCCCGGTGGCCAATGGCCAGTAGTTCTGTGTGTTGGCCAGTGATTTTTCCAGAAATAACCCTTTGTTAGAGTTTCAAAGTTTTATTGTTTTTTGACATAATACAGGGTTTTTCCCCCAGGCACAAATCCCGGGCCCGGTTGGCCAGTGGCTAAAAAAGTTAAGTGTCTACCCCTGACACCTGGGTAATGTCATCATAGCTGTAAACAAGTCAAGGGTCATTAATCGGTCTAGTCTCTAGACATACCTTGATTGGATTCTTGATTGTTTGGAATGAAATGTACAACTTTTTATAAAGGCAATAGACAACTCCCTCTTCACATCACAACTGCCTGTTGTCCTGTAATGCACTCAGATGCAGTAATGCATTATAGGACAACAGACAGTCTCCATGTGAAGAAGGACATTGTCTATTTACTAAATAACTTGAGTCATCATGTTAAATATAAAACATGTATGCGGCGGTAAGCCATAGGAGAAGTGAAGACAGCAACACCCTCAGAAGATACATGTGGGTCAGTAGCAGATTTAGACGGGGGCATGCGTCCCCTACTCTTTGTTCAATTGATTATTTTCCAACCCAAATTTCGCTAGAAAAGCACTAGGACAGGATCCTATATTGCTCTATATCCTCGAACTCGTTGTGATTGAATATTAACCCATGTTTACTTGTGTTTTAGGTGCTCCTTGCAACAACTTCCAGGGTTACTGTGACGTGTTCCAGAAGTGTCGAGACGTTGACGCCAACGGGCCTCTTTCCAGACTCAAGAAGCTGTTGTTCAATGAGCAGACATTTAATGAAATCCGTGACTGGATCATTGTAAGTAACTAGAAACTTACCCACACTCTGTTGTATCTCTTAGAGTCCCTACGGTCTATATTTTAATTTTAAGTAGTTTGGAATTATGTTTTATGATAAAAGTAATTGGCTAAAGAATAACTGACCATTACCATAAATTATCGTGACTTCTAAAACAAAGTGCTTAGAAGCTACCTCATCCATTTCGAGAAACTTTGTGAAGGTATAAATAACCACCATATGCAGCAGGTGCCCCTGACAGCATATCACAAATGTTCTGATGTCAGTGAATACTAGAAAGATAGTATTTGATTGATTTTTTGATTGATTGGTGCATTTATTGTATAGAAATGTCAATTATTATATATAAGGTAAGTCTTAAACGTGATCATAAGGCTATAAACAGTGAAACAAGTCGCCATAGTTAAGGAATAGTTCTGGCATAATTCCAAAACATGTGAACCATTGTATATCTGGTACCTCCGGTCGCCTGTGGAATTTCACACATACCGCTTATTCCTGAATGTGAAATTGGATACAAGACTAAATGCACCAAGCATCTAATATTATCACCGTAATACTCCCATGTACCTCCATAGAGAACAAGAAATCAATTCTTAACTCTAATGTAAACTCTATGTGAATGCTTTGCCTACGTAAACCTTCCCTCTTGTTATCTATCCATAACCATATTGGATAGTAGTACTACCGTATTCATTCTAATAAGCGCACATGTGCGGAAAATTAATTGTTAGATCCTCAATTCCTTAAATCAAAAATTAATTCTAATAAGCGCACCCCCTGAAGCCATAAAATCGTTGTTTCTGCCCTAAAAAGAGCGGTGTGCCCTTATTAGAGCATGTGCCCTTATTAGAATAAATACGGTTTGACCCTTTTATCTAACCCATACAGAGACACTGGTGGGCCGTGCTACTGATGGGCATGGGCCTCATCATCTTTATGGGTATCTTCATCCAGGTGTGTGCTGTGCACACACCAAGCAGTAATCCCAAGAAGCGGCCCGCTCGCAAACTCACCCTACCTAGACCGCGGCATCAGGTTAGTAACTTATCACCTACTACTTACCTAAATACAATATAGGCATGCCATATGTAGAAGAATATACATTATATTGTATCTCAAAAGTTATGTAGCTTGAATATAACATCGGTTTGTTAGTTTTATCATGAATGATATTACACAGATCAAGATTTTGTCTCCTATTTCTATATGGTCGCCAGATAATATAGTTCTGCACACAAAGAAAAGAATAAGAGTCCTGCTTGCGAGACCGAGCATGCACATAATTGTTGACATAAAGGCTACCGTCAGATTAGGCATTGACAGAGTATCTAGCATGGACTTCCGTTGCCCAGATGCCATGCAGAATTATCAAGATTTTAGATGTTTGTAAATATGGTCTGAATTCCCTTAGGGCTGATAAAGGAAAAGAAGTGTTGGGGGGGGGTGAGAAGTGTGGAGGTAGATGCCATCTTCTGAGCTGCCTAATATCATGATTGCCATCTACTCTGTTGCAAGTGGTGTTTGTAGCATGGATATAAAGTTCGTAAGCCTCACAACACAATCATGAGACTTTTCAAAATAAAATAGTGCTCATAATTCTTGGGAAAATATGATTTACTGTCAGAAGGTTACTGTAATTTTTCTGCACCCAAATTATGAGATAAGGTCAGCCAGTACCCTTTATTTTCATGTTTTAGCTTGCAGAGTCATTTGGTTTAAGTATAATTTTTGAAAAACTTGGCAAAAATGTCAATGAATGTCCCAAAGTCAGAAACATCTTATATCTTTAAGTATGCAAGAAATAATTGGTCACCTGCTATATCTCATGTAAATATATAGCAGAGAACCTATGTCTAGGTGAGCACAGTTTAATTCATTTGTTGGGCAGTGGAAGCTTTATTTCTTGATTAAATCATATTAATAGCCTAAATAAGGTATTTATTGTTTGGATAAACATGTAAGAGAACAGATAAGGTTGCATTTAACATTAGGCTCACTAGTCACCGGCCAATACCTGCGACACACCTCTAGGATTTGACACCCGTTCATGCACTAGAGCAAAGCACTAATATTTGTTGGCATATTGGTAATCTTATGCTATGCAATAGGCATTGTTTTGAGTTTCAGAATTTGGAAAACTTACATGAGGTTGTTTTGCAACGAAGAGTCTAACTTGCAAATACCTGAGAGTACAATCGTTGTCTCTTTTCATTTTGTGATAAATAATATTGTTAGTATTAAGCAACTAATACTAGAAACCATCACGATGAATATGACCCCTCACTGACATAGCTGATTCTAGAATCAACAAGACCAGTCGTCTCATATGCTAGGATTCTGTTTAAAAAACTCAGCCTGTTAGAATTGAGAATTTTATCACTTAGGAGACCAACAGGTGTTCCCTTTAAATTGGTTTAAGACACCTTAATTTTTGTTCTGCATTAAAAATTAGGGTTTTTGGTTTTCAGCAACCACGACAAGGCTATCAATATTCTGTTCCGCCGAGGCATTATGAAATGCGTTGAGGTAATAGGCCAGGTATATTGTTGTAAAAGAACAACTTACTTATTACAGTCTGCTTTGAACCACAGCTTATACAAACCCCTGCTCCTCAGTCTGTTTTTGCATACCTTGCAGAGTAAGAGGAACAGCTAATAAGCTCTTGTTAAGTCAGAGAGGAAGAATTAGATTTAGTATGAAGGCCTTAACCTGTAGATTAAGGGGTCATTTTTATCCACCTCAAGTAGAAGTCACCTAGAATAAGATAAGTGAAAAGCTTGATTAAGTTGATGAAATCTACCATTGACAATTATAGTTTGAGAAATCTACTATTGATACATCAGAAATGTGTAATGTGTGTGTTGGCAGCTCTGTCCCACAGCCCCATGAAATACAATCCTGACCAAGTATGGTCGAAGCATTGCCATGTTTTGCTTGATTTTCAGTGTTGTCTTTTTTTCTCTTGTTTTTAAAGCACAAGGACATAAAAGTAAAGCAAAGAAGCAATAACATTCATGACTCACTGAATCCTTAGAATATATATTTGGCCTGTGAAGTGGCGTGCATCACATGCCACTATCATGAACCTTTTATAATGTACATGCATATGTATACATGCACTTATAAATGGATGTAGGTGACGATATAAAGGGAGTTTCTGCCCTAATATCAAAATGTAGTGCTGAGAAGTAAGAACAAGATATAAAAAGGTAATTGTGGAATTTTTAAGCTCTAGCGATATGACATGTACCAAAGAACCTAGCATATTAGGCGAATCTGTGTACAAGACACCCTGGATTCGATAGTATCCTATACAAGGCCCAGCTGGGGGATGACCTTTGGAGGTTAAGTGTTAATTTAGCCATATATATTCCCCGTCTATCAGGCGCACCCTGACATTGGGTTGATCCAATACGCCTCAGTTTTGGATATAACTTAGTGCTTTTATATGTAACGTACTAGGGTCACTGACAGCATGAAACTATGCTATATAAGGGTGGTGGTTTAGACGCTTTTTTCCATACTATGCCATCACCGCAACAGACTAAGCATTTTCTAGGATTATTTACTAAATATACTGATACATAGGCAAAGTGCCAATACGATGCAGTATTTTTGTACCATGTTTAGTGCTGTGTGTCTCAGCCCATAGCTACATGTAAACTGGCTTCGGGATGAATCGTACAGCCTAGACTCACCATGTCAAAGACAATGCAAAAATACTTCACTGTTTGGCACTCTTGTTTATTATAGGCCATAGCTGTCCGACAATAATAATGATAATAATGATACAAAGTATTCCGGTAACTATAAAGTTAAATGTCAAACCTGTTCAAATTGTTTTATTCATCTCCCTCTTGGAACTCTGGTATCACAGGGTAATTTACATCAATGCTGGCACAGGCCATGGAGTATTGGACTAGCACACTACATGGTCCCATGTGATATGGATCCCCCATGAGATGTTCGTATCAAATATGTAATGAGATAAATAAAGAGATATAGTACTACATGTAGAACTCATAGTATTGAAACACAAACAGGTAGTTTCCCTATTTTTATCACTTGTACCAATGTATAATGGCCATCTAGGTTATAAGGATTACAACAATTAGTCTTTCAAGTAAAAGGCATAGATTTGCAAGATGCTGAGACCTACTGCAGAAGCCAGGGTGTAAGTTGCACAGAATTGTGTGAGTTTCTGTAATCAATAGTAGGCCTCTGAAGTACCAGTAAGCCATAGCTTATACGCGGGTTAATATTCCACGGATTATTTAGGAATAAAGATGTAAAAAAGAATATGAATTGTTTATAGAAAGTTCATAGTTAAATGGCGTTTTGATTTCAGGAATACCATATGCTGCTGCTTGATAAATGATTGTCATGCAGTAGAAGGGGGGGGGGTATTAAGAGATATATGGGTGAAGGTCGTGTATTTTAACCTTTTTAGACATTAACCTTTTGTACGAATTATCTGCATACAATCCCTAGGCTTAACCCCTTATTAATATAATTCTTACATGTTTGGTCATGAGGTCACGTATGGTATCAAAAATAGCTTTCTATTTTCTTGATTTGCCTTGTGACTTGTGCCATACACTTGGGAAATACATTGTTTGGATACTGCTGAAAAATAGAGGTATGTATATATAGACCCCTGGATATAACTAAGATTATGATTCATTTCTCCTATTTGCACAGGGTCCACCTCCGCCATATGTGGCAGGACCAAGTCGTGGAGGACCCCCTCATGGCAAAGGAAGAGGACCAGGAGCTGCTCGTGCCGCACAATATGAAATGCGCCCACAGAAAGTATAGAGTAGCATCTCCCCTCTACAACCTCTACCACAGCAGCAGCAGCATTTCTATCTGCAGATTTATATTGAATGTTCTATGGCCCTCAGCTATGTTACCAGGCTTCATCCTTGCGTCCCACATATATATCCGGCACTGCCAGTGGTGGAACATTGACTTAATCCAGGGGACATAGCTGTTGGCCATGTAGGCCCTAATCTGACGAATGATTTTTGATGGTTTTGTACATAACCCTGTAGAATTGTAAAAAGAGCAGAAAAGGAGAAGTGAGAGAAAAGGCTGCAGCCTGGTCTCGTGACAATAGCTTGGTATGATCTGGTATTGTTGGAGCATCCAAGAGTAAATGCTACACTCTAGTCTAAAATAAAAAGAAACTACAGCTTGTGACTGACCAAAAGTGGTTGACCGCATAGAAAATAACTCCACATCAATAGAGGGCCCTGGTGGCTACATCTAGAGAAAGAGTCAAACTAGTGTGCATGTATAAACAACCCTACTTAGTATATAGTCTAGGCTTTGTGATCAACCCTCCCAGAAGGAGATCAGCCTAAATATTACTGTTATAACTTTGTCTGTAAACATTTGGAGACATTGAGGTGAAGTCAGGATCAAGTAGTGATATGGAGTAACACTGTGGCCTTTTGATGCATATATAAGATGGTTATGTGAAACGTGCTCTTTTCAGGAAGAAAATAGATAAAAACAATTCATTTGGCGTTAGATCTAATATCATGGGGTTTTATCTAGCACTGGCTGGTAGAAAAGGATTTGATATGAATTTTTTAGTCCCTGGCATTCTACAGTCTACTGGAAAAAAACTAATAACATGGACTTGGGTCACTTGTAATGAACATAATACATATATACCTTTCTGATATTAATGTAGTAGATAAAGAAAATAATGATCCATCCAAACCCTGGAACATCAAACTACCAACGGCCACAATAGCAGACATTGTTTTAGTAATGCAAACACTGAAAAAAATAATTACAGTGAGATACTTCTATATGTTGCATCCCACCAGCTGCCTCGGCTGCCTTGATTCCCTTTGTATTGTTTGTTCACACACTCTGTGGGATTTACTCATGTATCAGTGCCAGCTGTGAGCTGTTTGCTGCTGTTGTTTTGGGAAGCTTTATGGCCGAATGAATCTCTAGGTGTAGCGAAACTAGCTTACTTGTGATAAAAGCATCCAAAACAATTAAAAAAAAACGTATAATGTACTTAGACAGAGACCACCAAAGGATGCTGTAGTCGCAATGAGGACTATTACTATCATGGACATGAGCAAATTGAAAACTATCATTTGCCTCATCATTTAGTACGTACAGAAATGATATGTCAACATGTGTGAATGGCTTGTCCTGATTGGCCACATGTGAATATGTTAGCAGCATTTATAAAACAACCCTTCCATTGATAGTCCTGGTTTGGCTCTGCATGTATTATAATATGTTCATCATATGTAGTTCTCAGTGTAAATGAAGAAGGGTTGTGCATCGAAAAAAGGACCTGTGAGTATTCGTAATACTTCAGGTAATATACATTATTGTAAATGTAAGCAATTATAGTACAAATTGTAAAGAAATGGGGTTTATCCCCTGTGGGAACAGGTACTGATCAGTATATGCTGCCTCCAGATACCTGTAGCTCTATGATATATACCCAACACATAATCATGTATTTTTGTATTCATATGTATAGCTGATAATGTATTTGATTGTTATAATACTGATAAAAAGGAGGAGCTTCGGCATTGCGTATCAAGAATTCTTATATAGTCGTTGATCCATAAATCCATAAAGAAGTAGGATAATGATATATTGGATGCTTCGTTTTATCATGTATAGGATGAAATAGCTTCTACATGCTTCATCAGAATCTGGTTAAGCTTTTGTTCTCTTGGTCAAAAGGAAAAACCTGACATACCTGTTAAATCAATTACAACTAAGTTAGGAAACATGTCCCTTATTGTGTTAAGCATCAATCAATCAAGGCTTTTGTTAAGTATCCCTGTCCTGTTTTATTCTTAATGGGCAAACCAACTGCCAGAGTTTCATTGTGCCTGCCCATTTGTCTTAAAAGTATTATTTTCTTTTTGTGAAGTGAATTCACATTCAGTGCAACTTTTTTTTATGTTAAATGAAATGTATATCATTTTGTGAATTATCAAATAAGGGGAAAGTCGTCCAGCTCCCGATCTCGGTGAATATAACAAATAGATAGCATTCTGAATCCCCTGGCATAAGTTGTCTCTGTTCAATTTGAGTAACACAATCCATGCATAATTTCACCAAGGTTCTACATATATCATTCTCATCATCCATTATTCTCTCAACATCATTTGATGTCTATCTAATTATTCTTGAATTATTCAATTACACATTGCATGCATATATTTACACGTTCAACAGTTTTCTATGTAGGTTATTATAAAAAAGGAAAATTGGCACATAATGTCTGATTGTTTAATAGGGAGCATTTCTCAATATGATTATATACATATGTGATGTGTCTCAGTTTCTAGTTCATTATTCATTTACAAAATGCCCATATCAATGAACAAAGTATGTGGCATCTATCCCATTCTCATCCAGATAGGAGTAGAATACTAGTACGAACAGTATCACAGAGAACTTAAAGTTATTCTGATTAACATTGTGTATAATTACCTTATACTTTTGTTATCAGGTAAAAGAAACTCCAGGTTCTCTATTTTGTGTGTTGGATAGTAAATAGTTATGTATAACTTGCAGTCTTACTGTAGGAAAATAAAATGATCATTCACATGTATAATAATATTGTGTGCATTTCCAACTAGTGCACACATGAACACAACTTTTCATCTCATAACAGTTTCAAATCTTGACATGGTTAGCTTCGATATCTGTTACCAACCACCATCATGAAAGTAGTCATCATGTAAGCTATAAAGGAAATCCCTTTGATAAGATTTGACATAGTCTCTAATGGACATGATGTGAACCTATTGGTAGATTTTGTACATACATTATACTGTGTGTATAGTGTACAGCAGTTACCCAACATGTACATGGGGTGGGGGGAGGGTACTCAAATGTGCAGTAAATTTAATTTCTTCATTTCAGATATAGTTGTCAACATGGTCATCCTTCTTGCTGTTGGTTAGCTGAAGCTTCTGATGAACTGCACATATGCCTCAAATTTTCCAAAACAGCCCAAAATCTCTTTCCACCAAGGAACCATGGGGGTATTCTGACACCTGCTTTTGTGTATATTCTTCCTTTCTGATAGCCCTTCTTGTCATAAAGGATGTCTTAGCCGTTGGCATGTTTAGCTGGTTTAAGAGTGTTAAAGTCTCAACTGATTTCCTGACCTCTAGGAATTTTCCTATATCTTCATGCCTATGAACATCTACTTTGATTTCTCAACATCTATCAAAATGCCAAACATTGAGTAAAGGGGAAGTCTTTCTTTTTTATATAAATCTTATCAGAACTATAGATAGGTGAGGACTAGTCAATTAACCAATGAATAAGATCTGGTAAATTTCACAATTGAGCACATATAAATTGCGACTTTTGTCTATATTGTACATACATATGTGAAACATGGAAACACTAAAGCATGTACTTGTCTGACAAGTAGACAGTTACCACGTGGACAGTCTTAAAAAAATGTCACTAAGAATCCGTGCATATGTGTGATGTCCTCATGGGCACAGGTGTGTGACTGGTGTTGTAGATCTCTTACATGCAGGGGCACTTGTCATGGTGAATTTTCCATAAAATGCGGAATGCCTGTTTCTTTTGCCTACCTTGGCAAATAGTGTTAGGTGACAAACTGCAGCTGGACGCATGTGTAGGACAAAAGACTTGTTTTGACCTGTGTGGTGATTTTCAGCGAGATGACATGAGTTTGACTTCAGGTTGTTTGATAGTAATGTATTAAGTTGAACTGCAACATTGGGCTTTATCACATTGATTGTCCCTTGATACTTCTGTGATTGATTATGACAAAAGCTATAATGTAGTCATGGTACATATTTATAGAATGAGAAAACCATCAGAACTCATTCGTAGCATGATGTAATGACATATTATTCTTTTCCCTTTTGAGAACTGATGTATGAATGGTATCATATATGGATGCAACAGTCTATAGGTAACTTCTATGGGTCATATATTACCTAGGCAGTGCTTGTACAGGTTAAGACATTGGCAATTTTCCACTTCACAAGTCCATCACAGTTGTAATCAAGAACTGGAAAGGGTGTTATTTTGTTAAATAATAAAAGGCATTTCTACCAAGTGGATGGTTATTGCTCTTCATTTTCAATAAGAGATTTTCAACTTTTCCATCTCAACAGTTTCAAACCTTGACACGGATAGTTTCAATAATATTATCTATTCCCATCATCATTGAACAGGGCTAGACACTAACTTTTTTTAGCCACTGGCCACCCAGGCCAGCAACATCTAAAATCTGTTGGCCCACTGATAAATTTGTTGGCCCGGGATTTGTAGCTGGAAGCCCCTCTTTTATGTGAAATTGAAATAAATAGGTAAATGTTTTGAAAATTTGAAAGTACAAATATAGGCACTTTATTGGATGTCTTCCTTCATGTCCCTGGGACATAAAATCCCATTGATTAAATGTATTAGGTATAAAATCCCCTTTCATCACAAAAGGTAGTGATGGCAGCTCATTCCCATCAGATGTAGTAGAATTTAGTGTGCGGGGGGGGGGGTCACTGGCCACCAGGGCCAATAGGAAGCTTGTTTTTGAAAAAAATCACTGGCCAACACTCAAAACTACTGGCCATTGGCCACCGGGCCAGTGTTAGTGTCTACCCCTGTTGAAGTATTCATTATGCAAGTTGTGAGGAAAATCTTTTTGATTTAGATATGTGACATGATCATGGGTGTGAAAATTTGCCATAAATGAGGAATTCTGCTGATTTTATGTTCTCCAGAGTCATTTTTTTAGATCTACCTGGTACCTTGTGTTTATAAGGCGAACCTGCATATATGACACACCCTTGGCAGAGAGCTAGGCCATGTTTTGAGGCAATCTAGCACTAATCCAATATAATTCTACAGTAGGTGGGCCAGCAGGAGGTTTTATGAATTAGGTCAGATCTGGCAGGAGGTTTTGTGAATTGGGTCAGGTCTGGGAGGAGGTTTTGTGAATTAGGCCAAGTCTAGCAGGAGGTTTTATGAACTAGGGCAATTTCAGCAGTCGACCCATATTCTTCAGGAAATGCTAGTCCCAATAGGATTCTACCCATGCACCAGGAGGTGCCACGATCTCAAGTTCCATGTGCTAATCATTACACCATGAAACCTCGCCTTTCTCCTACTATAATCCCCTCTGTCACATAAGGCAGTAGTCACTCTTGCATATTGGCTTGTTTACCTGAGTTTCTGGTAAAAACTGGAATGTATACATTCCAAACGGGAATTTAATAACAACCCATGACTGCCATTGTCACGGAATAAGGTGCATATATATCATAGCCCTTATTCCGTGACTTTACCCCCCTCTTTTTGTAAATTGTCACAGAATAAGGTGCATATATATTATATCATAGCCCTTATTTCGTGACATTAGCCCCCTCTTTTTGTTAATTGTCACGAAATAAGGTGCATATATATCATAGCCCTTATTCTGTGACTTTACCCCCCTCTTTTTGTTAGTTGTCATGTAATAAGGTGCATATATATCATAGCCCTTATTCCATGACTTTAGCCCCCTCTAATAAGAGGGGGCCAAAACCCAACCCCCTATATATGTAAAAAATAACCCCTTTTGAAAGCATATGAACTACCCCAAAAAGACCAAGCCCCGTTTTCCTATAACTCCCCCCTGGTACTGATTTAAGGAATGGAGGCATTGGTATATAATACTCCGACTTAAGCCCCCTCTCTAGCTAGATTACTCTGACTTTAGCCCCCTCTATGACAAGTATACCCAGACTTTAGACCCCTCTGTAACAATGTAATAAAAAATTCCCTGTTTTGAACAAATATGAACTACATCAAAACGACCAAGCCCCATTTTCCTTTAATCCCCCCCCCCCTAATAGAGCCCTTTAAACTTATAGGGGGGTTCCTCCCCCCTGGTATTGATTTAAGATTGAATTATGGGAGGAGGCATTGGTATATAATACTACTACTTTAGCCCCCCCTCCCTAGCTAGATTACTCCGACTTTCGACCCCTTTCTGACAAGAATAACCAGACTTAGCCCCCTCTGTAATATTGTAATGAAAATACCCTGTTTTGAACTAATATGAACTACCCCAAAAAGACCAAGCCCCGTTTTCCTATAATTCCCCCTAATACAGCCCTTTAAACTTCTAGGGGGTTCCTCCCCCTGGTATTGATTTAAGTTTGATTTACGGAATGGAGGCATTGATATTATGATACTCTAACTTTAGCCCCCTCCCTAGCTAGATTACTCTGACTTTAGCCCCCTTTATGACAAGAATACCCAGACTTTAGCCCCCTCTGTAATATTGTAATGAAAATACCCTGTTTTGAACTAATATGAACTACCCCAAAAAGACCAAGCCCCATTTTCCTATAATTCCCCCCTAATAGAGCCCTATAACCTTCTAGGGGGTTTCTCCCCCCTGGTATTGATTTAAGATTGAATTATGGGAGGAGGCATTGGTATATAACACTACTACTTTAGCCCCCTCCCTCACTAGATTACTCGGACATAAGCCCCCTCTTTGACAAGAGCGCCCAGACTTTAACCCCCTCTTCTCTATAAGGTGAGGCTCCACTACGCGATTTTAGTTGAAAATTGGAGCTATTCTCACAAAAGCAGACACAAAAACAGATTATAGAGTGGTATTTGTTATTATTTCAAGGTGTAAATAGAAGATTGAGGGAGCTTTTTGTTTATGTGGGGAAGGCTTTGTGTACAATCTCAGGCACATTTTTGTTGCCAAAAGGTGTTTTTGTTTACTAAATCAAGTTGACCTAATGTAAATATTGCAGACTTTCACACTGATGACTCTCTGCAACTCAATATCAGACATGCTGAATTTGACACAAAATTGAGATTTTTTGGAGTTGCTTGCCGCATAGCAGCCGGGAGCGTAGCGACTGTAGCAACTCCATTATGTTTTCGGTTTTCGCCTTTAGGGTCATATGTGATGTCACGCAGCAGCTGTGACGTCACATGTGACATCGGAATGGAGTGGCAACTTCTATCCGTGGTCCTTGCCTCATTTTTCTTGTTTAAAGCAATGGTCAAACCCTGTCATATATAAAGGCAGAAATATAAGGAACCAATGGAAGTTGGAGGCTACAATTTTGCGTCATAACCTCTATGTACCGTAAAGCGGGGTTACTTTGCATTCCCGGGGCTACTTTGCAGTCAGCTCAAAAAAGTGTTGTTTTGACTTAGTGGAGACAGTAAAGCATGTTTTTGGATTATCAAACCTATCAATATCAAAGATTAACTCAATTAGACTTCATTACAGCCTTTTTTGTTTTTCCAAGTCAAAACATGCAACCCTAGGGGGGATCATTTTGAAACGCAAATTTTTTCCATATTTTTTTCATAGTTTTAGATGTCACCACATGTACCCCCATCTGAAACATTAACAACACACTGATATACCACATGCCTAATGGGATAAATCAACTCTCCCAAGTAACTGAGAAAATTTACATTTAGTGAACCTTAGTCTTTTTCAGTGCAAAAACAGGGCTACTTTGGCTCTAATTTGGTCATTAGGGTTACTTTGGCTCTAATTCCCAATTGTGTTTGTGACACTTTAATGATTAGTGTAATTGGGACATAAGAAGGCAAGAGTCAAATGCTGCATGAAATCTATATTAAGGTATGTATAAATCAAATCAGGGGATGAACATTGGCCCTTCTGCTGGAAGGTCATCTTACCATGCAGTCAAAGTGTAAGATATGGCCAAATTGAGTGTACAGATCATGTTTGTAGCTCTCCTTGTCTTAGTCAGTTAGGAACACATTGTTGTTGTTGTTGTAACAAGGTAAAAGTAGACATTCAGGGCTTTCGTGTGATGTATTACATGGCCCAGAAAGTCAAATTTTTGCCTGTAAAATGGTCATGTGTTCCGCCTGAGAAAGCACAATTTCCTTATCTTCTTATCATGCTGTTATCATCAAAGGCAGGTGCTTCCTATCAGGTCTGTGCTTTTCCCAGAATCTGTATAAATATGGCAAGAACCTGGAAATCCTTCATTCCACATTCAGACACTGACCAGGCAACATCTCCAGAGAGCAGCCAGCTTTGTGTATAAAATTTTTAATTTCAGTCTTGCATGTCTCAAGATTAGCATACAGGGGTAGCTGGATGTGTTATGCACAGAAATGATGCTAAAACTAATGTAAAGTAAGGATATATGTATGGAAAAATAGTGATTTTTCTAATGTATATAGAAGAAATTCTAGGAATTCCTATTTACTATAGAATATATAGCAAATTGATGTAAATGCACATAAACGGGTGGAGTCGATAAGTTATACGGATTGACTCCTGTATTGATTGTCAGAGGGCACCACTCTCCACCACCTGACTGACACACCTGAACTAGGTCAGAGGTATGCATACCTGAGCAGGCAGGCAGGCATAGAGAACAGACTGTTGTTTTCTTTTTTCTGTTTTTTCTGTTCAATTATTTCAATTTTTTCAATAATGCCTGTCTGTAATGCATGTGGTGACGAGTACCACGGTAACAAAAGGTCGCGCCTGGGCTGCACCTGTCCGAATCCGCGCAGGAAACCGGGGGAGGAGATGATCAGCCACTCAGTACCAGTGACTGGGGAGTCGGCCAGCCATTTGAGGGTGCACTGACACTACCTTGAGAGGAGATGATTGGCCACTCAGCACCAGTGACTGGGGAGTCAGCCAGCCATGGCGGCCAGGTTGATAATATTATCAAGGGTGAACTATCCAGCGGAAAGCTAACCAAGGTTGATAGGCAACCTCACTGCATTCACGCATTGGGTGCGGTTCCGAAGACATCTGGCAAATATAGACCTATAACTGCCGCATGTTTACTGGATGGGAACTCAATCAATAATTTCATGCATCAGACATTTAAGAGTTTCGTTTATAACTCCATTGATGTATTTTCTGACAACATGTAGGAGTTGTGTTAATTTGGGGTGACGGATATTACGGCAGCCTATCGTACCGTATTAATTCACCCATGTGACAGGACACTTCAAGTCTTGGTATGGCACTTGGATGGCGCGGATGAATTCATCCAGGATAACTTCCTAAGCTTCGGCACAAGAGTTGCCCCATATATATTCAACTGTATCACTGACTGTATCGCTCGCTTTGTGAATGCGAGTGGTTGCTTCTGTGTCAACTATTTAGATGACTTTCTCGTTATAGTGCCTACTTATGAGAAATGTAGATCGGCACAATTGTTCCTACATAGGACACTACGAAAATTAGGTTTCTACATAATATATGAAAAGGTGCGTTCTCCTATTCAGGTCCAAACATATCTGTGGATTGAACTGAACTCTAAGCTAATGCAGCTAAGGTTACCTGAAGGCAAGTTGGCAAAATTACACGTGGAGCTAGCCTTTTTTGCAGGTCGCCGCCGGGCAACCAAGAAGCAGCTTCAGAAATTATGTGGAATTTTGGCTAACTGTGCCACCTTGGTCTGCAACGGCCGCACATTCTCGCACAGAGTCATTGGTATGTTGAAATGCTTCACTAAATCCCACAGATATATAACCCTGACACGCAGCTTTCACAAGGACATAGAATGGTGGCAGTGCTTTGCCCAGTGGTTCAATGTTACGGCCAAAGTAGTATGCATGAAAAAAATAGTGATTTTTCTAATGTATATGGAAGAAATTCTAGGAATTCCCATTTACTATAGAATATGATAATGTGGGCAGATGAGGGGAAAGGGCCCTCCCTGCGGGATTTTTAGTACTGGGTTCGGCCACTAGGGGAGCCACAAAGGCTACAAATGTAAAAAAATAGGCCAAAAACTGGTATTGGGTACTTTTTTACACAGAAAAAGATGATTTTTCTCAAAAATGTTCTATTTTCACTCATTTCCTCCATATTTGGAGGGTAAATGGAACGTTTTAAATCCAAAACAAGTCCTAAATAAGGGTTCTCATAGAAATGTGTTACCATGGCAACAAAAGAACGGTCCAAATAGAAAATGAAAATTAAATCAGTCTATAGAATGATTCAAGGGAATTTAAATGCTGAAACCCCCATGTAGATACCATTTCTACATCCAATGTTATGGCCAAACGTATGCAAAGCATTGGTCATTTGTCAATAAATTATTTAAATCATGATGCTAATTAGATGCATAATTTGATCGAATTAGTGAATAATAGAGCTTATTGGCTGTTTAAAACGGGGTACGTCATCCCATCTTCATTAAGCCATATATCCAAGACCAGAAGGGCTATCTGCAAGTGTTAGGCCTCATTTTAAAGCTGATGGCTTCAATTCTAAATGCCACATTTGACCTTGGAGGACCCTTTCTCCTCATCTGTCCATTATAGCAAATTGATGTAAATGCACATAAACATGGTAAATTCAGCTGAAATCCCGCAAGGGTTCCTATTGTCATAGCAAAATAATGTTTGCATTTCTGAAAAGCCCTTGATTTTATCTTTATAATGGTTACTATGCCATGTGGCCGCAAGCAGTATATTTATGGTAATAAACTGTTTTAGAAAAAAGGGACCATAAAACTCGTGAAAATCCATAGTAAGACCCCCCAATGGGCATTTGCCCCCCTTTTGGTAACACTGAAACCCACTCCCTACACTTTTGTAGGGACATGATATGGGGTGGCGGGTTTGTGTACAGTGACAATGAGGACAAGGGAGCTGATTAGAGAATTTGATCTGAAACAAAAACCATTAATTGAATAATTAATACGTAGCCATAGTGAAGAATTAGCGCCCTTAGGGTAGGAGCCGCCCTAGGTTTAACATTGTACCACTTATGATTTGGACGCGGCTGTATATCTTTAAGTGACCGTGACTGATGTAGTCACCGTGCCAGTGGGTAAAAGCGGTCATATAGGGTCTATTATAAGAATTCTATTATAATATAGCTCAATATTTGTGTATTTGTGCATATATGCATATACGCGGTTGTAAATCTTTAAGAGACCATATCCGGTGTAGTTACTGCACCAGTGGGTAAGAGCAGTCGTTTAGTGTCTATTATTATATGTCACATATATGCTCACAGATAGCTGTCATCGTTGAATGACCTCTCTTATAGCCATGCTGATTAAATTATATAGAAAATAGTACACTTTTGTGTCCGACACAGCATGGCTATAGGAGAGGTCATTCAACGATGGCAGCTATCTGTGAGCATATATGTGACATTTTAGATAACACAACTAATGATGTCCCAACAATTACCGTAAACTCCCGCGTATAAGACGCGTCCTCTACGCCAAACAAATGCCTGGGGGGTCTTATAGAATTTCTTCAAGTTGGGGGGGCGTCTTATACAAGGGGTACCTTTACTATAGAAATGTATTGAATTTACAAATTTCAGCCTTAAAATGTGCGTCTTATACGCGAAAATGCATGTGCTGAGTTTGGGGTGCGTCTTATACGCGCAGCGCGTATTATACGCGGGAGTTTACGGTAGTTTGTATTTAGATTATAAAAAGGCCTTCGACACAGTTTCTCACTCAAAATTATTAGAAACATTACACGCTTTTGAACTTGGAAAATTCCCTAAAATTTCTAAATTGTTACTTAACCAATAGATTTCAAAATACAATGGCTAATAATACACTGTCTAGTACTAAAGAAGTATCCTATGGAGTCCCCCAGGGATCAGTTATGCATCCTGTGCTTTTTGCAGGGCGCAACTTGCTACGTTGGACTATGCCCTGAGGGCATGCAGCGCCGCCCCCATGGTGACGCGTATATTTTTGGGACCGCCATGCAGGATTGGGCATGCCCTGAGGGCATATTGCTACCCAAAACTACACCTTTAATAGGTAGGGAATTTACCTTGGGAATCTATAGAGAAGAGACAGTCCCTGGGGGCATCAGTTAGTGAGCACTAATGCCCCAAGGGCATTGATGATAAAAAAAATGCCAGTTGCTTTATTTTATAGCTTCAAGTCCAGAATGTATCCTGATGATGAAAAAAATCCTGTATTAGAGGGCCTAGTCCAGATCAAGCCCTAAGGGCATCAATATTAGTGGTAGGTTATGCCCCAAGGGTATTATTAGTGATGCCAATGCCAGAGGCTAATTGACAAGTGCATGCCCTCAGGGCAGCACAAGCACAATCTATGCCCTCAAGGCATGTCCCTTTCTTCTAAGTTATTAAATAACAATTCAGTGTGTCAGGGATCCCTTGACATGCCCTGAGGGCATAGCTAGGTCTATGCACTGTAGGAGCTCTCATTATAGCCTACAAAATCCCACTACCTATGCCCCAGGGGCATACATTCTCCTCTACCTCCTTCCCACGCCCAGTGTGGGAAGGTACCTCTGTCTGCGGAAATGTACGCGCCACTCTCACGTGGCGTGGCAGTATGTCCTTAGGGCATAGATCAACGTAGCAAGTTGTATCCTGCGTGCTTTATATATATATATATATATATATATATATATATATATATATATATTAATTCTCTACCAATTTCATGTGGAAAAGCAAAGGTCACACTGTATGCTGATAATGCTGTCATTTCGGTGACAAATCCTGATGATATGGATGAGTCTCTTATTTCGATATCAAAATGGTGTATTGATAATGTTTTAACAATTAATGAAAAGAAAACAAAATGGATGATTTTTAACAATGTAAGAAAAATCAACCCAATGTTCTATATGAATGGCCATCTCCTTGAACAAGTTGACTCTTTTCCATATCTAGGCTTGACACTTGATCTAAAGCTGACTTTTTGTGAACACAGAAGAATAACTACTAATAAAATTAGAGAGAGACTTGTTCAGTTAGCACGCATTAGAAAGTATATAGACAATGCTACTGGCCTTACAATATACAATGTATAAGAGAATGGTTTTACCTATGTTTGATTATGTTGACTATGTATGGGACCGTCAAAGCAAAGGGGAAAATAAGGAGCTACAACTGTATCAAAACAAGGGTTTAAGTATTGTGTATAAAGTGAAATTAGAAAAAGATTCGGTGTATAATACTGTACAATTACATAATTTAAGTGGGTGCAGAGAGTTATACATTAGACGTAATATCCATCTCCTAATCTATGCATTTCATCTGTGAAATCTGTGAGAATTGGTAAGAATTGTAGAGGAGTGGGTTTCAGTGTTAAAGTAGGTTTAGGATGTTATGTAAAAATTGTAAATGATTTGACTATTCAAACTATTGACTTTGAAAGTATTGCTATAATGTTGTGTCTGCCTGGAGAAAAGGAACAGTTAATAGTCTCTATTTATAGAATTCCTAATACGAATGTGTCTAATTTCATTACGTTTCTGAAAAATATAGCTGTATATGAACATAATGGAAACCAGGGAAGGCATGAAACATGGGTTTTAGGTGATATCAATTTAAATATGTTTGATGATAAGGATATAGGACGTGAGAATTTTAGGTCATTATGTAAAGATATTGGTTGGAAAATCTTGATTAACGAAGTTACAAGACCCTTCAGTGGCACTTGTATAGACAATGTGTTGATATCACTGACTCAGGTACTATTAATGCACTTATTTCTGATCATAGTCCTGTTTTTGGCTGTAAGGTCCATGAAGATTATAATTATATTGAATCACATTATACGGACAGGATTACAGGAACTTTAATGAAGAAAAATTAAAAAATGTCCTACTATCCTGTGATTGGAAGCTTTTCTATGGTGCGGGTATTGACGCTGACACGTTGTGGGATATGTTTTTATCTCCCATTGACCAATATCTGGATAAATATCACCCCTTTGTTGATAGAGTAATTAAAAAAAAGAAGAATGTGGATTGATGATGAGGTGATGAATTTAGTATTTGAAAGGGAGGGATGGTTAAGATTGTACAAAGTTAATAGGGATGATTTTGAGAAGCAGGCCATCAAGGACTGCAGAAGAAAAATTAGAAAGAAAATTAAAGCAAATCAGATTTGGGGTATTATGCAAGAGTTACACGAGTGTACTGGAAATCCAAAAAGCTTCTGGAGAAATATAAATAGCTTGTTTAAGAATAAGGGGGCTTAGATCTTTCCAGATATGAAACATCATATATTGGGTAAGGATGTACCAGCTGATGAGGCATGTGAATATATAAATCAATATTTCTGTAGTATTGGGAAAGACCTGCATCTAGCCTCTGTAGGCGACATACAGTATGATGCTGAAAACAAAGTTAGTATCGAGGAGTTAGTTCAAAATGGTACTTTTTCTGAGAGTAACATTAAAATAAACAGATGGTATATCTATTTTGCAGTAAAAGAAATTATTTATATAATAGATATAACTAGAACAACAAAATTTCAGGTTTTGATGTTTTATTTCACCATAATATTTGTAGTATGCATTTGATCACAACGTTTCGGCCATATGGGCCTTCATCAGGTGATGCATATGAACACTTTAGGGCTACTGAGGTAGGTAAAAGAGCAGACGTTGGCATGGTTACAATTAGGGTCACATGTCCATATTTAGGTCAATCTTGGGTCAAAGTTCAATAGTTCATATTAATGCTTCTTGAGGTCATGGATTTCCATTGATCGGCAGATTCAATTCTTGCTTGTGGTCCTCTAGGGATGATGTTGCAGCTTTTGCAGTTTTTTGGTTCTAAGTGATGTGATGGTTGCTTTTATTCAAGTTGTCTGCTAGTATCCTAGCAACTTGAAAATTAGGGGCTGCTTGTAGCTGTTGGTGTCTCTTGGACAGTTGCGGTTGGTATATTTAAGTTGGTGGTGTTGGTAGTCGTTTGGTCCATTAGTAGTTATTTTACAAGTAGTTCCCACTGGGACTCAGGGTGTCGGGATCTGAATCAAGGATGCTAGATTGGGATTTCTGGTTTGTTGGTATATTAAGTTAAGCAATCTAACTGACACATAGTGTTTTGGTTTTGTTGTCCTAGGATCTGAATCAAGATACAGTGCCTAGGGTAATTGTGAATATTATTTATATAATAGACACAACTAGAACAACAAAAGAACAGTAAAAGAAATTGACAAAAATAAATCTTCTGGAATTGAAGGGTTAAGGGGTGATATCTTACACTGTGCAGTAACTTGCCTAATTGATCAATTTACTCATTTGGTTCAAAAGAGCTTTGACTGGGTCATTTCCTATTAAATGGACATCTACACTTGTAAAGCCTCTGCCAAAAGATGGTGATTTGTCAATGGTTAAGAATAGGAGGCCCATTTTATTATTATCTATGCCTTCTAAAATTATTGAAAAGATTATGTACTATTATTTGAACTCTGCTATGCAAAATATGTTTGCTAAACAACAATATGGTTATAAAAAAGGTAGTGGTACAGGTGATGCAACTTTTGATTTTGTCAATGAGTCTTGTACTGGTATAGAAATGAAGGTTTAATAACAGGGGCCCTATTTATAGATTTTACAAAAGCATTTGACAGTGTAATACACACTAAATTACTGGGAAAAGTTTGTAAATTAGGCTTTAATAAAATATTTTTTTTGGTTTCACAGTTATCTTAAAAATCGAAGGCAAAAAACTAGTTATGGTAACAAAGTGTCACAAGAATCTGATATTAAATATGGCGTCCCTCAAGGGTCGGTTTTAGGTCCCCTCTTATTTGTTTTGTACATTGATGATGTGATTAAAGATTTAAAGTGGTGTAAAAAATATATGCAGATGATATAGTGATTTACTATGCAGCAAAAAATCCCCATGATGTTATTGAAGTTTTGAAATTATGTGGTTCTGTAGTGCTCACAAACTTAAAAGAATTGTCCTGATCCTGAAATCGTAATTGACAATGTGATGGTAGAACTATGAATGTTTTTCTTACTTGGGTGTAAGCATAGATAGTAAATTGAGTTTTGACAAACAGATTAAGCTGCTCAAAAGATATATCTGCAATAAACTCTTTAGATTTGCTAAGCTGAGGAAATATCAAACTAGAGATCAGAGAATAAAAATTTACTGCTGTACCATTAGGCCTATTATTGAATATTGTTCTTTTATTAGTACTAGTTGTAATGAAGAAGGATTAAAAGCATTGCAGCGCCTGCAAAACAGATCACTCAGGATTTGTTGTAGGTGTAATATTAATAGGGTCAGTGTAAATGAACTACATAATACATGTATCTGTAATGAAGATAAATTGGAAAAACGATTTGATATGCTCTTGTTATATATAATGTACAAAAAGTCTAAGAATGTCTTGAATCATAATAAGGCTTATAACACAAGGTCAAAAAATAAAAATTATATGTTTCAAATTACCAAGGACTGTTAGCAGACATTATAAAAGGTCGCCTTGGTACAGAGGTGTTGTCCTATGGGATCTCCTGCCAGAGGAGATCCAGAGGGCAACCATAAAGGTTAAGTTTAAGAAAGAGGTGAAAAAAGTCAAAAATATTAGGTCAAGGTTAAAGCTTGGTTATAATTAATAGCGCATTGATAATGGAGCTCGTGTAGTTACCATTATTTATCAATATGTATCTACCCTCTACATTAATCATATCTTTATGTTCTTCTCTTTCTCTACTTATATATGAGTTATATAATTTGTCTCATATTAAGCTGTATGGTTGATTTGTGATATTCGCCAGCCCCTATCTTGTGTAGTGTGAATTTATGACTAATGTCAAGTGTTGTGAAGTCTGTATGTAGTTCTTTTGATTGTTGAAAAAATTTAAATAAAACCTGGTCTGCTCTATAGTACTTCTTAAATGAACATAACAGTTCAAACGTGCAATGAGCTAGTCCAAAAAAAACAACTTAATCCATTTTATCAGGATTCAGTTGCCATGGAAACTGAATGGAACAACAACTTTTTTTAAACTCCTTTTCATTGGAACGGCCTCATGGGATTGATGAATAACATCATTTCCAGATTTAATGATTGGAGCCTAATCTTGAAGTCGTTTTCTGGAGATTTTTTTCCATTTCATGACATTCCAAATATTAAGGTCTACAAAGATTTTTAAAGCTATTTTTGCCGACTTTTCACATATTTGACCAACTAGCACATTGAGGGCTAGCATCATCTATAGTCGACACCATGGCAGGCCTAGCGTCGACTATAGTCGACACCATGGCAGCCCTAGCGTCGACTATAGTCGACGCCCATTATATGGGATTAGTATAGGAATTGAAAATAGGCTCGTCCTCTAGGAACTATACTTTTTCAGAGGCTGTCCCCATGGCCAGGGCAACAATTTTTGCTCTGCCCTTAAAGGGCTAGGCAACTTTGAAAAGCTCAGTAGACCTTGATAATTTGAACAATTGGAATATCAAGAAACGGAAGAAAAATATCTCCAATATTATGCCCCAGTCATTAAATCAGGAAATTGTGTTAATCATCATGAAACTGGGTTAATTTCATCCATTTTATCTCTCTTTTGTTCATGTGGTAAGTGCCTACTTGTCAGGCAAGTACATGCTTTTAATAGTGTTTCTATGATTGAGACTTAATTTGACATACATATGTAAAACATAGAAACACTATTAAAAGCATGTACTTGCCTGACAAGTAGGCACTTACCACATGAACAAAAGAAAGATAAAATGGATGAATTTTCATAATTTCGTATGGTAGATTCCCCATGCATTTCCCCACAATTCCAGCAAATCTTTTTTTAAAATTTGACCAGAAGTGAGTGGAAATGCCTTGTGGAGATGCCCAATCTGTTACTGATTAAAAATCAGGAATAAATCAGCTTCAGTGGAATACCCGCTTAAGAATGCTTATATTGCTAGCATCGGCAAAAAAAAAAGTGTAAAGTGACTAACAGTGCAGCTGGACACATGTATAGACCAAATTACTTGATCTGTGTGATGATTTTCAGTAGGATGGCATGAGTATGAATTCAGGTTTGGTTCATAGTAATGCAACAAGTTGAAATACAACATTGGGCGTGCTCCCAAATGATTAAATAGGACAAAAGCTATAATGTATAAGCAGGGATGACAGTTTTCAGTTTATTTCAGGCTTTTAGGGTTTTTAACAAAATGTCAAAAATGCCCCCCTCCCCACAAAGAGAATGCAAAAAATTTCAAATTTTCATCTTGTTTAAAAAATACATTATAGCCATGTGTACAGTATTCTGGTGTAATGCATTATTAGGAATACCTGGTACCAACATCACTGGAACATTGACTACCCTTCAATAGAGCACAACCCATAGTAACTAAGTGTATCCTTACAGACTCCCACAACCCTTCCCGACGTCACACCTATTAGGTCAACAGGTCTCCTACCCTACCCTTTCTATAAGGGTAGTCAGGGGTGTTCAGACCCAACAGGTCTAGGAAGGTTTGAAAAAGCAAACAAAAAAACGTTATAGCACCTCAAAATAACGTTTCCTGTGGGTCCTAAAAATGTTTTAAAATAACACAAATAAATGTTTGATTAATGTAAAAATGTGGACTCTAAATAACGTAAAAAATTGTTTTTGAAAACGGTTGATAACGTTTTTATCTGATACCAATGACGTGTACCAGCCCCCTAAACCTCCCCAAATATGGTATCTTAGTTATATTTCAGATGTCCAGCATACCAGACCATCAACTGTTGGATGAACATATAAACCTGAATGACCAGACATAATAAAGAAACTAAAATCTGAAGAACCTGAATGTAAAGAGTTTGAAGAAGGATTTAGTGTACAGGCCTAATTACAATTTGATTAATCCATTGACCCTTGATTCTTGCCTCCAAGGATTGAGTGTAATAAGAATTTCATGAATGTACAGCCATTTGACTCTTGTCTCCAAGGATCCCTTTGACAAAATGGGTGGGATCAATGTTGTTGTCCATAGGTTTATGATTTGAGAACTATTGTATATACATCACAGCAATAAGGATCAATAGTTAAAATGTGGTACATGCTATTGTTTTCTTTTGTATTAACAGCATATCTATTGTGATATTCACATTATGGGAGTGGGGACTATAATAGCAATGGGTCAGAAATGATTGATGCCTACTCCCTACGATTAAGACTATAATCATAATCATATTTAATGAAAGTGTATAAATCACACTATCAAAATATAGGTCTCCTACATATCATCTACAAGTAGGCCTAGTTGAAGGGAGTTAGAACAGAAAATAACAGAACACAACACCCACTGCTTCCTACCTTGCAATGATTTGCAGTGCCCCCAAGTGGTAAAAGTGGCTGATATGAGTACTTCCAGGCTGTACTTTTGATACAGTTGGGCGCCAGAGACTGCCTGCTCCCCTGTCATAAATCCAAATCAGTCACTATACCAGTAGGGAATAAAGCTTTATGGCTTCAGATGGCGCCAATGTGCTGGTACAATCAAGACTGAAAGCTATAACAAGTACTGTGATGATAGCCATGTAGAAAGTGGAAGATCCATATATCTGAGATCTTGTATCAGCTTTAACTTCCAGATGGTTGATCTAAACACACCAATTCCTGTCTATAGTTCCAAAATTTTCTTGGGGGCATGCCCCCAAAGCCCCCTAGACAAGTCGCTGCGCTTCAGTTGTGACATGTGATGGCGCCAACAAGGCCTCCACAAAGTTCAGGCTTTTTTTCTAGACCTCACATTCATCCCTGTACAATGTAGTGATGGTGTGTATGAAATGAAATATCTACATTTGAACAAAACTTCAAAGAAACACACACTCCTATTTAGAGCATGACGACATACTGCATCCATGTGTGAACACACCTTAGACCATGGACAGCCATGCCATGTAAGCGAGTGCCACAATATTTCATGATTCGACTCAACCTTAGGCCTGCAGGAGATGATCTACAACACACATCTCACTATATCTAGAGAAACAGATTCGAGGAGCAGAAAACATAGGACGCAATTAGCACACATATGCCCGGCACCTATGGCATTGCTTTTAGAAAACATATGCTGTTAAGGACCCTAAGTAAGATGGATCGTCTTGGGATGCCCTTCAAAGTGACAAGATCTAATGTGATAGCGATTCTTATTGCCATACAATTGACTGTCCTCCTTTTCCTTGCCATGCGAGCCTTTCACACTGAGGTAAGCTATGACAAAGACGTGCTAGATCTCCATCGTTATCAAGCATCGTTATTAAGGGTTAACTTAAGGAATTCATTAATTCCATACACATATAATATAGATCGAGTTGGACCAAGTAAGTGCATGCACAGTGGTCTATGGTATGCAGCTTGTTCCACACCTAGATGTTGGTTTTGATCTTGAATCAATTACAAATAGGAGAAATCAAAATCTTATTTTATAGAAGGAATACATAAAAATGTACATGGAAGGTAGTCAAGCAAGACTGCTCAGGTAACTAAACTGGAAATGTAAACTCCTAGTTACATGCATAGCTGCTATTTTGGACCACGGCTGGGGACCACGGTGAACGATATAAACGAGGTCATGATCATTTGGTACATACACATGTAATTCAGAGTTCTGAAACTATTATTATTATATGTTTTTTATGGGAATTCTCTCCTCTGGGGGGTTCTAACCCTCAGATTTAGTAGACACCAGGGGATACCACAGCACACTCGTATTATCTTTTAACCCCTAGGTGCCCAAGCGCGCTTTAAAGCGCGGTTTGGGGCTTAAATGGGGCTTAAATAAATGTATATTGAAGGAAACTATCATCGGGGTACTTCTACTGGTCCAATCTGCAAAGTTAGACCCTCTATAGAAGGGCCATGACCTCCCCATCACAATACAATCCATTTTTCTCTATCACCATTATACCTAACACAGGTAGTCAAAATTTGAAAATGATTCATTACAGGGCCACTCTCCAGGGGGCTAAGACCAGACATGACACAATTATTACGCTAGATCATATACATCCAATGTCCCATATTCCCATTAGATTCTAAAAGAAATTTTCATATCCATAGAGATAATCCATGCATTGTTACTAGCACATTGTGTCTCCTGAGTGGTAGTAAACATATATATGCAGAATTGAATGAGGCCTCAGAATTACAGGTATTATGGATAGGGGGGGTCTATATAGAACACAAGAAAGACCAAATGCTACCAATGACAACAAATGGAATGTTTTGGTAACTATGGTTACCAAACCTGACCAATAAATTTCATGTCCTTAACTGAAAGTCTTCACTGAGTTATGAGTATTCAGGAAATGCAATACAGAGCCAATATAAAAAGATAAGATCAAAATAACACATGGGCTTATCAACAAAGTAATATAATTGTGAAATAATGTAAAATCTTCAAATAATTCTGGGCACCAAAAGGTTAATACCCGCAAGGTTCACCTGATGAGGCCCCTGGAGGGCCAAACCCCTGACAACCAACTTACCCCAGAAGGGATTAGTATGGATACAGACCTTTTCCCCTACTATTGGAATAAAATAAATAGGACAGCACCCCCTATTTTAACTTATTCCAATGGATGAGAGGTTAGTGCCTGATGTAGGGTTCCTCATCATTCAATCTGCACTCACCTCCCCATACTGTATGTGGTTTTTCTCCACACACAGTACCAAATACCCACTCACTACAGCCACCTAGTGGAAGAGGAGAGAGGTATACACATCCAATGCCTCCCTACACAGCACAACTCTGCCACCTGGAGAGAAAAGCAGTAAGGGAACCACACACTGCCTCTACCACTCAGCCAATGGGGAACGAGGAGCACAGCCCCTACCTAGAGTAGGAAGGGACTGTAACAACAGTGAGAGTGGATTCTCAAGTCACCCCAAGACTGAACCAATCAGAAGGGGAGATTTTGAGCGGCAAATGGGAAAAATGCCATATCCATGGAGACAGCCAATCATGGACAGTCACATGGATATGACAACCAATCACAGAGGAGCACTGCTGCATGACTCTGAGCTACAGCGGTTTTTTTGGTCTGTTCTGCCTGTGGTAGTGAGCTGTACATCATCCAACAACATTATTCACACAAACTTGTTATTCCAAGAGCTGTATTGGTGAGTTGCATCTTTTTTGAACCACCATAATGTCGACAGACGACCATACTGGTGTCCAGTCGCCAAGCTCTGTGACCGGTACTCGCCAGGTACTCGCCAGGAAGCCCAGAACTCGGGAGGTTTAGTACCTGCAGCTGGAGTATTACACCCGGACACACATACACAGGACCGACTAAGGGCCCTTAAAGCCCTAGCCAACAATTTGAGCTTTCCCAGAGGGGAACACTCCCCCTGTGTGACACTAGGCAACCAACCTCTACCCACTCCAGGTATAACTCTGAGTCTACCCAAATTTGTGTTTGATTTTGGTGCAACAGGCCAGGGACCGCGAGGAAACCCCTTCGCAGGACAGAGTGGAGGGCGCCTACACTTGGACAGGGAGAAACTGACAGATGAGGTGAGTATTATTCCTGTTCACAATTATATTCACCAGTACAATACAAATATTGATCAATTTTGTAAACCACAAAGCAAGGTCACTAACAGCCACACAGCCCCACAGGGAGTGGAAACAGGTGACCTACTCAGTGGTAATGGTACTGTGAATGACACCCTGAATAGCACCACTACCCAGCAGGGAGTGGAAACTACTCAACTGTGTCAACATAAGGGCCTGGAGCCAGTAGTGCAGGAATCAGCTGATTCCTACATGAACAACACCAACCCTTTTACCAAGTCGAATTGTATAGTGAGCAAAGTGAAAGACACTGACAATAAAGACAAGGTAAATATAGTTAATACTGACAATGGGGACAATGTGCACATAGAAATGTACACACAGCACTCATTGGATGTAGAGACTAGTGGAAGGGAGAATAATGCTGTGAATAACACCACACATCACTCACCCAAACCACAACGTCCCAAGATCCGGAAAAGGAGGGACAGAAGTGTACCTAACTTGGGCCAAAACATTAGACAGCTGTCTATTGTGGAGGCCTTCAATAGGTCCAGATTGAAAAAGCTAGATGTGCTCTAAGAGATAGAAATTGAAGAGACACCGCTCACACAGTCAGACAATACCTGACTTATTAGATCTAGTGGAGGATGTTTCTGATGTTAATGTAGACAGGCAGGTGGGCCAGTCCCCTACACATACAGAACCATCCACTGCTAACCATCCTAAAAACCTAAGTAAAAGTAAAATGGTACTGTCAGAAGACAAGGACAAAATCTTACAACAACTTAGAGAATGCCCTGACTTAGACTCTATCAATTTCCAGGTGATAGACTCGATCGTCCCCGAGGACGCCCCATGGAGGGAGTCTCGCAACCAGGGCTATGACGGCAACCGTGACCGCATCCGAGCAAATTGGTTGGAACAAATCCTGACTGAGGGGAATATACTCCCGTGGGCAGCTGGACTTGTCGAAACCCCCGGATATGGTACGGACCAAGCATTGGTCAAAGAGTATGCCCAGATACGCACCAGGGCTGCCTGTGAGATAATGCAAGCCAATATTAATTTCCTCTATCGTTCAGAAAAGAAGAAATTCAATAGGGCCGAAGCCGAACTGAAAAGTGTCCAGGATAGGGTCAAGTCTGAAAATAATGCAACCAACACTAGCTATACCATTGATGTAGTAACTGGGTACATTAAATCAAGATGGGCTAAAGAGTCTGCCTCCTTCACAGAGGAGTTGGGTGGAAAACTGGAAAAGCTAGTGGTCCCTAGCACCAATGGTCTGTTCAATCCTGCAGCAGCAGTAAGGAAACAGTTCAAGGGTGGTAGAGAACATAAGCCCAATCCGGTTTTTCAGACACCCCTGCAGACAGACCAAAAATCAGGGGCCCAGACCTCCAAGCCATTGCCACCACCCCCAGAAGCTGCAGGAAGCAGCAAGGATCCCCCAAAGGACCCACGGGTCCAGCCGGGGAAACAAAAAGCAGGGGGTGTGACAAAGGCCAAAAAGAGGGCCCCCAAGAAACCCTATGTCCCAAACAAAAAACAGGCCAAGGGAAAACCTACCAACCAGTGATCAAATCATATGACCAAAGTACAACTGTAATATCATGTGAAAATGTGAATAAAACAGTCCAATCTTGTTCTGGTGTTTTCAATGAGTCCGGCATGTGTAGCAAACTCAATACAAATACCAATGTCATAAATCTCTCCTCTAGAATACTTTCAAAGTCTGAAAAATCACTACTAGAGAAAGGTTTAAAATTCTGTCCATCACAGAAAAATCTTAGTGAGGGTGAAATGCGAGCAGAATTAGATAAATTCCATCATAACCTCAGAATTAGGCAATTCTTTAACAAAGAACCAGCTTTCAATGGAGAAACCAAAATGAATGCACAGATAGAGGTTCATTTAGACAAGAAAGATAACACTCCCACCCAGCAGGGGACTAGCTCCACTGATTGGAAGGGAGATGGACCCAGGAGTGACACCATCCCAGATGGCGCCACACAGGGTCCTTCGGGGGAGAGCAGAGCATCATGCCCTTACTCAAACCCCGATCTCTCTAAAAAACTCCGGGGGGAATCCAAATGGAATCCCCCACAAGGTAGTAAAAGCCTAGAAGGTTTTATTCCCATAAATGAAATATGCCTAGCTAAGAGAAACCTTCAAAAGAGAACAGCCAGACCTAACCTCAGCACTGCAGAAAAGGCTTCGTTGAGGGAGCTGTCGAAAGACAACTCAATCACTGTTAAACCCGCCGACAAGGGCGGAGCTACAGTGATAATGAACACCTTAGACTACATCGCTGAGGCAGAGAGACAGCTGGGAGATACCAGTGTATATAAGCGTATACCAGACGATCCCACAAAACAATATGACAAAGAAATCACTAAGACTATAGATGAGTACATTAAGGCGGGTGTGGTCACAGCCAAAATGGGGGGCTCTATGAAGAATGTTAATCCTAGAGCCCCACATGTGTACTTCCTCCCAAAAATCCACAAGGGGATCTTCCCCCCACCAGGGAGACCTGTAGTCTCAGCCAATGGTTGTGCAACGGAAAAGATATCCACCTTTGTAGACACCTTCCTAAAACCATTAGTCCCCACCATAAAATCAAGGACACAAATGATTTTGTAACCAAGATAAGGGATCTGGGACCCATGACACACGAATGCATCATGGGCACATTGGATGTAGGGGCTCTCTACACCAATATTCCCAACACAGAGGGGATAGATGCGGTTAGGAGGAAACTAGGAGAACACAGACCAGCAGATACAAATCCAAAGGTATCACATATCTGTAATCTCCTTAATCTAGTCCTAACCAGAAACAACCTACAATTCAATGGCAAACACCTACAGATTAGTGGGACAGCTATGGGGACCAGACTGGCCCCCTCGTATGCCAACCTGTTTATGGAACAATTGGAGACTGATCAACTCAAAGGTCACAAACTGCAACCCCTTGTTTGGTGGAGATATATAGATGATATATTCTTCATCTTGGAACATGGAGAACAATCAATGGAACAATGGCTTACCCATCTCAACCAAAGCCATGACACCATAAAATACACCATGACTAAGTCCAAAATAGAGGTCTGTTTTCTGGACACCATGGTGAGATGGGATAAAGGGACAAATAAATTATACACTGATCTGTATAAAAAGCAGACTGATGTGAATAGCTATCTACATTACAACTCGGCACACCCCCCATCTACCAAGCGTAGTCTACCATACTCACAATTGCTTAGAATTAAAAGAATCTGTGAGAAAGAGGGAGACTACCAAAAACACGCCAGAGAGAAACTCAAGGAGTTCAAGGCAAAAGGGTACCCGGAAAAACTTCTAAGTGCCTGCAAACAAAGTGTGGATACCCAGGATAGGGACTCCATACTTAACAAAGTCAAAACAAGGAAGGAACAAGGAGAGAGAACCTTCCTGATAGAGACATACCACCCTGGAGGATTCAGCCTAAAGGATATTGTAGACCAGAATTGGCCAGTCCTGGGGACTTCCAGAACCACCAAATTCCTACATGATACTAAGCTGACTACTGGGTACAAGAGACCCAAAAATCTACGGGATCTCCTGGTGAAAGCCAGGACAGACTTTGACCCAGAAGGGACAAAGACAAAATCCACGAAGGGTGGGGCCAATCGCAATGAATGCAATAAACGTAATTGCAGACACTGTGCCCTCCTGGAGAAAAACGGCAGCATCACTTTCGAAACAAACAAGGAAGACACATCAGACAAAATGGAATGTGACTTGTAAAAGTTCAAACGTGATTTACTGCATCGAATGCAAGGTCTGCCAGATGCAATACACTGGTCAAACCAAACGTATGATCAAGAGAGGGTAGGAGAACACCTTGGTTGCATCGATCGCAACAAAGGCAAAAATGAAGTGTACAAACACTTCAACTCCGAAGGCCACAGTGGGAAGAATGACGTGAAGATACACATCCTGGACTTCGTCTTTAGACATCCAGCCAGCCGAGAAGGTGGCCGTCTTAGAGACAAACTAGAGTTTGGATGGATACATAAACTGAAATCTTGGACCCCGTTCGGCCTGAACACAATGGATAACAAGTATGGTTGATCAGCCTATACTCCCATACCCAGGTTGGTTAGGGATTCTTTTACTAAATCTGAGGGTTAGAACCCCCCAGAGGAGAGAATTCCCATAATAAATGTCTTTGTAGGCTGCTCAATCCACTACATACCTTTGAACAGACTCTTTAAAGTAGCCTCCTACAGTGATTCTGAAATCCTCAGGTAGACACCAGGGGATACCACAGCACACTCATATTATCTTTTAATACCCGCAAGGTTCACCTGATGAGGCCCCTGGAGGGCCGAAACCCAGACAACCAACTTACCCCAGAAGGGATTAGTATGGATACAGACCTTTTTCCCTACTATTGGAATAAAATAAATAGGACAGCACCCCCTATTTTAACTTATTCCAATAGATGAGAGGTTAGTGCCTGATGTAGGGTTCCTCATCATTCGATCTGCACTCACCTCCCCATACTGTATGTGGTTTTTCTCCACACACATTGCCAAATGCAGCGGGGCCGCTGTTCAGCTTTCACTGCATCCAGGATGGACTCCTGCTCGCCTATTAGTAGTCCATCCTAGATGTACTCTGCCTAGCCAATCAGCGGCGGCCTGCTGCCCCGCACTCTGCGGCCGCCTCACCGCCCATCTTCTACACCTTAGGGAGTGATCATTTTTTAACAACAGGGGGGGGCGGTGGGTTTGAGGGGGGTTTGAGAAAAGGCAATGTCACATGTCATTAAATTTCTATTTTCCCATGTCTTTGTCATTAAGCCTCATGTCACATGTTCAAAATAAGACCATGTCTCATGTCACTAACTTTTTACTCCTCCATGTCCATGTCACTAAGGGAGTGATCATTTTTTAACAACAGGGGGGGCTGGTGGGTTTGCGCACGGACACCCGAAAAAAAAAATTTTGACTTCCCCTCTCGAGGGGATAAAATTTTTTCGCCCCCCCATAAGGGACAAAAATCGTGCGCGAACGTCCCCTTTTAGCCTATAGTTACGCGCGGGGTTTTCCACTGAAAACAGGTGAAATTATTTTGACCCCCCATCAGAGCAATTAAATAAAAATTCTGACCCCCCCGGGCAAGGGGTTGAAAAAATTCTGACCCTCCCCTCAAACCCACCAGCCCCCCCCTGTTGTTAAAAAATGATCACTCCCTTAGTGACATGGACATGGAGGAGTAAAAAGTTAGTGACATGAGACATGGTCTTATTTTGAACATGTGACATGAGGCTTAGTGACAAAGACATGGGAAAATAGAAATTTAATGACATGTGACATTGCCTTTTCTTTAAATTGCCATGTGACATGGGGACCCCCCATCTAGACCCCCAGAGGGGGTCAGAATTTTTTCAAGCACTTGACCGGGGGGTCAGAATTTTGTACTGCCATCTTCTCGCAAACCCACCAACCCCCGCCCTCTTGTTGAAAAATGATCATGGCCTTAGGGACTAGAATTATTAGGTAGTGCATGGGTGGTGCATTTGAGGGGGGGGCGTAAAATTTTTGGTGGCCTCCCGAGGGGGAGTGTAAAAAATGTTGTCCCATCTTGAGGGGGGCAGGGGCGGCTGCGATGTACAAAGCAGTCATTGTACATCAAGGCAGTAGAAGACTGATCTTCTACATCCCAGATGTACAAAGCAGTGCTTGTACATCTAGGGTGTAGAACATGTTCCTTCTGCATCCCAGATGTACAGAGCAGTGATTGTACATCCAGGGTGTAGAACATGTTCCTTCCACATCCCAGATGTACAAAGCAGTCATTGTACATCCAGGGTGTAGAACATGTTCCTTCTACATCCAAGATGTACAAAGTGGTCATTGTACACCTAGGGTGTAGAAAACTGATGTTCTACATCCCAGATGTACAAAGCAGTGATTGTACATCTAAGGTGTAGAAGATTGGCGGTGAGGCAGCAGGCCGCCGCTGATTGGCTAGGCAGAGTACATCTAGGATGGACTACTAATGGGCGAGCAGGAGTCCATCCTGGATGCAGTGAAAGCTGAACATCGGCCCCGCTGCGTACCGCATACCCACCCACTACAGCCACCTAGTGGAAGAGGAGAGAGGTATACACATCCAATGCCTCCCTACACAGCACAACTCTGCCACCTGGAGAGAAAAGCAGTAAGGGAACCACACACTGCCTCTACCACTCAGCCAATGGGGAACGAGGAGCACAGCCCCTACCTAGAGTAGAAAGGGACTGTAACAACAGTGAGAGTGGATTCTCAAGTCACCCCAAGACTGAACCATTCAGAAGGGGAGATTTTGAGTGGCAAATGGGAAAAATGCCATATCCATGGAGACAGCCAATCATGGACAGTCACATGAATATGACAACCAATCACAGAGGAGCACTGCTGCATGACTCTGAGCTACAGTGGTCTTTTTGGTCTGTTCTTCCTGTGGTAGTGAGCGGTACATCGTCCAACAATATTATTATTATTTATTACACGATTTCTGTGACTCAGGGTGCTTTTTCTGGATATCCCAGTTCTGATATTCCTGCATATTGTGCAACCCCTTATGAGCAGATCCCAGGTGGATATCAGCACTCTTTGAGGTGGATATCAGCACTCTCTGAGGTGGATATCAGCACTCCTTGTCCATGTCACATGTCACATGTCACATGTTAAAACCCACGAAATTTTCCAGGCCAGGGTAGGGATCGAACCTGCAGTCTCACATCCCAAATCCAACTCCTTATGCACTGCGCCACAAGGACTGACGAGAAATGCTCGGTTCGAACCAAGTCTGGATATGATACAAAGCCCTGGAAGGAGACGACTGCGGGCTGACCGCTACCATAACCAAACATAGCCAAGCCAACACGGCTGCTGCAGGAGGACACGCGGTGGTCTAGCGGTTAGCACGTCGCGCTCAGCCGTGAGGGGTACATGGATCGCGCCCCGGTCCCTGCGCATCTTTTTTCGCCGTGTGCCCTGCCGCTGTCCGCTGCCAGGCGAGGAGGTGTATGTACCTATGGCAGGCTTCGCGTCCCGGGGAAGGATTTTTGTTTTCAACTTGTTTTTATTGATATTTTATTGATTATTTATTGATTTTTTATTGATTAATCGTGTAATAAACTTAGTAAGGTATGGGCTAACAGGCACCTCATGGCATGTATCGTAGGATATCAAACTCGTGGCCTGCGGCCACTCGTTCGATATCCTACGATACATGCCATTCGGTGCCTGTTAGCCCATACATTACTTAGTTAATGCTAAGACAGTGATACGTGAAATCCTAGGAATTACATAACAACAAAGGCAGATGATGATATTGTTCTGCCCATCAATATCTGAGCTTATTACACGATTTCTGTGACTCAGGGTGCTTTTTCTGGATATCCCAGTTCTGATATTCCTGCATATTGTGCAACCCCTTATGAGCAGATCCCAGGTGGATATCAGCACTCTTTGAGGTGGATATCAGCACTCTCTGAGGTGGATATCAGCACTCCTTGTCCATGTCACATGTCACATGTCACATGTTAAAACCCACGAAATTTTCCAGGCCAGGGTAGGGATCGAACCTGCAGTCTCACATCCCAAATCCAACTCCTTATGCACTGCGCCACAAGGACTGACGAGAAATGCTCGGTTCGAACCAAGTCTGGATATGATACAAAGCCCTGGAAGGAGACGACTGCGGGCTGACCGCTACCATAACCAAACATAGCCAAGCCAACACGGCTGCTGCAGGAGGACACGCGGTGGTCTAGCGGTTAGCACGTCGCGCTCAGCCGTGAGGGGTACATGGATCGCGCCCCGGTCCCTGCGCATCTTTTTTCGCCGTGTGCCCTGCCGCTGTCCGCTGCCAGGCGAGGAGGTGTATGTACCTATGGCAGGCTTCGCGTCCCGGGGAAGGATTTTTGTTTTCAACTTGTTTTTATTGATATTTTATTGATTATTTATTGATTTTTTATTGATTAATCGTGTAATAAACTTAGTAAGGTATGGGCTAACAGGCACCTCATGGCATGTATCGTAGGATATCAAACTCGTGGCCTGCGGCCACTCGTTCGATATCCTACGATACATGCCATTCGGTGCCTGTTAGCCCATACATTACTTAGTTACCATATTGCTGGGCCCATCAATACAAGCATTGTCGTCTGCACCAATCAGGGCAGAGCACTTTCTTTCACAACAAAGTGAAATCTACATATCACCAATCATAGTGTTGAGTACCCAATCAAGAGCAGACAACATCCAATCTATCTACCAGACACCATGTGTAGCTACCCAGACACAATGTCTAGCCTTAGCAGTTAGCATATAATAATAAGTACTGGATTGGCAGCAATTGTTACAATACAGGTAACATTACTCTCTACTATTCCTGGCCCACAATCATCATATAATGGCTTCGATGATTATGGGCATGGAATAGTCTTGAGGAATATTACCTGTACTGTATCATTGCCGCCAATCCTGTGTATGTATTTACTATTATTATATCCGAAAATATGTATTTGTAACTTAGCTGAATATTGAACTAACCAGTGTTAACTGTTTATTGGATGAGTGTTTTGTCAAGTGATTATTGATAGTCGTATGTGTCTATTCTATACGGAACAGGGCCATTCCTGTATGGAGGTGGCCATCTTGAATTTACTTATGTAACTGCCCCCCCCCGATGGCCATTTTGGATCTGGCAGAGGATTGTAGGTAATCTCTTATCTTCCCTTCCACCCACAGAAAACAATGGGAATTGATAAGACTGATAAGCTGCCCCTGCCTCTGTCTAAATCACCTTAAGTACCTGTCCATTGTTTTAGGTGTGAATGGAGGGGATTAGCCTGATAGGGAGACAATGGCTTGGTTTTACTCAGCCTGGATTATATGTGCCCTCTAACAAAACTTTTAAATTTTAATTTCTCTTGTATTTGAAGTACTAAGTCTATATAAAGCTTATGTTGTTTAAGTTTAAAGTATTTGCTATCCACAGGTATAGATTTTTAGATAAGCTTCATATAGACTATTAGGAAGGGCCAACCAAAGTAAACTGTACAAAGAGGCCAACTGCTGATCTAGGCGATCTAGCCCCTGACTATATGAGCCACCTAGGTAATTTGTTTGGTACTAGCAATGGCTCTGTCCCGTATAGGTAAAAGAGTGGTTGACGACCACACAGTGACTAGGCTTGAAATATCCATTTAAACTGCATGTATTATTATCGATATCTGCTTTGTCTCAACTGATGGACCAGTCTACCTCAGTGAGGGGTTGTCTTCTTCCCCTGTTGATGACCTAGGATAATCATGATGATCACCTAAGTACATCACTTCAATGAGACCACCAAGAAGCCTCGTATAAAACAATGGGGTATTCTATCTACAATCCTCTTGATCACGAGTACTTATAAATGGAAGACGTGAAGAATACATGTACCATCGACCACATTAGAATCTCAATGAGATATTGTAGTCAAGATTATCAAAGGCAATCATGTTTAAGTATGAAGAACTCTTTTGTCACTTAAACCATAGTAAATACCTTAGTGACTGGCTAACATTCGTTATGTATACACGCATATACTTATGCGTGCATAATATCTAGATCTAGATGCATGCCTCGTAACATCGATAGTCCACTAGGTCCCTGTCGCCAACATTTGTGACGTGGACTAGGAAAAGGGACCTTATTCTCCCTGAAATAAGGTCCCTTTTCGCATTGGACTATAGGTTTTGGGGCATAAATCGGCTGAAAATGCATTGACAGAGGCTGGACAGTGCAGAGAGAAGGGGTTTTTCATGGAACTGTTTGAAAATGATAATTAGATAGTCTAAGTTGATGACAGAGTAACCATTTATATATATATATATATATATATATATATATATATATATATATATATATATATATATATATAAGTTAACTCGCTACCAGGGAATAATAATACCGGTAATAACGATAATAATAAAGTTGATATATACAGTAATAATAATATATGAACAGTTGTATAATAAATGATCATATCACAGACACATGAGTTTGGTGGGTTACTGACCTTGGGGCTATCAGCACCATACATGCCTTTATTAAAACAACTATAACAATTAGTTGACAAAGCATAGTCAGTAAAATGCATAATATAATAAAAGTAGTATAGTAATAACAATAGTAATAACAATAGTAATAACAGTAGTAAAAATTTAAAAATCAAGGAAACACCCAGCGTGGTGTTACCTGTACAGGTGAATCAATCCAATTGACCGTTACCTTGAAACTTCTCCTTATATACTGGAGGAGTGTTGACCATGACGTCATGCTATGACATCATAGATACCAATGCGCGCTGCAAATAGTCCCTAACCGTTCGCGGTTAATTATATATATATACACGAGTGTATATAGTTCCATAAGTTAACTCGCTACCAGGGAATAATAATACCGGTAATAACGATAATAATAAAGTTGATATATACAGTAATAATAATATATGAACAGTTGTATAATAAATGATCATATCACAGACACATGAGTTTGGTGGGTTACTGACCTTGGGGCTATCAGCACCATACATGCCAAAAACACACAAAAACACGCCAAACACATGTGAAAAAACACATACCAATCAACAATGCAATTGAGATTGGCAAAGTCTATCTAACCTTAAAAGTTCACTTTTATGATTATGCAAATATGTAAAAACAGAATTAGATTTCCAATTTACCTTTTTCTTAATGGAGTCTATACTGAGTCCAGCATCCTTTAACATAGTCGCACCCCCATGCCTAAGAGAGTGGGTGGAGACTGAACCTTTGATACCAGCACGTAGAGATAAAGATTTCAATCTCGAATTAATATATTGGTATTGTAGAGGCACACCATTAATTTTAAATAACAAATCCCTCGCACCCCTACCTGAGCACAATTTTTTCAAATCTTTACAAGGACATAACAACGAGGTATCGTCTCTACATAAATATATATTAAAGGAAAGGGTACCAAGCTGGTTCGTTTTAGAAGTTTTAATAAGTAGACTAGCATAACTTTTAAATATTTTAACATCACCTACCCTTAGTGTATGGGGAGAAGATACAACATGCCCTATCCTGAGGACACCTCTATAACATAAGAGAATAGCTAACCAGAACTTCAAGTCAGCCCTGTTGGAGAGATCCAAATACGATCTAATACATAACATTTCTTTTGGACTCAATGGGTGAGTAACCCTAGTAGGAACAGCATAATTTCTATCAATACCATCCAACACCTTTTTTAGCATGAAATTACTGCTATGGTCTAAGCCACCTCTAAGTTTTTGATGATACCAAATGGATGATAAATAATTCCTTACAGAAGAAGGTTTCATAAAACTAGATAAATATACTGCATAAGTAGCAGCTTGTGAGGGAGAACAAGGAAATTTAGGTAAATTAAATTTATCACAAAATTTTTTGTACCTTTTAAGTTGTTGTTTCCTTGTTCTCCTCGTATTCTCTGACACACCCTTCGCTAAAAGACACTCTTTTCTTTTTTGTAACCTTTTCCATTCTGGAATTAAAGCAACACATATCATTTTCAAGAAGAGAGTTTACACATTTGTCCAGTACACCCTTGTAAGCAAGTCTAGATAGTTGGTCGGCCAGGACATTGTCTTCTGACTTAATATAGGTTGCATACACCTCCACATTATTGATGAAACAAAGCCAAAAAATTTCTCTAAGCCATTCCATACAAAGCTTATTTTTTGACCTACCGGTATTAATCATAGCTAGAACTTGCATATTATCAGTAACACAGTGTATTCTTTTATTTTTACAGCCAGAAATCCAACGTCTAAGTCCCATAAGAAGGGGATATAACTCGTATACATTTATATTTCTATGGTGATTTCTCAAATTGTCTAGTTTTGGTGGTTGGGTAAAATGACCACTACCTAGATTAAATTTATCGTAAGATGTCCAGTCACCATATAAATAATCTTTATCCATCCAAGCCCCGAAGCCTTTCATGGAAGAATCTGAGTACATAGGTGCGTCAATATCATCATTTAGAATTAACCTCTTACAGTTAAAAACTCTGCAAAAATCCAGCCACCACTGAATGTCTTGGCGAGTGCAAGCTGAAACCCTAATATAACCACCGGGCCGTGCCCGAGCGCAGAGATCGAAAATTCGCCTACTAAAAGTTCTACCACCCTTAACCACCTGTGAGCAGAACGACATTAAACCACCTATCCTCTCTAAGTTCTTTTTAGAAATAAATTTCTTATTAACGTTATCCAATAAGAGATTTTCCATTTTTTCAACCTTTTCAATAGGCAAAGACAGTTCCAACTTAACTGAATCTATGTTAATGCCTAAGAATTTACAAAATTGAGATGGTTCGGTTACCTTTTCTTTGGATACTACAAAACCCATGTACACCATACACTCCATTAATAAATTCCTCTGTCTAAGACACTCATCATAAGTATCAGCATTTATGATAAAGTCGTCCAGATAATTTACAATTTTTTCTACACCGTAGAATTTTGCCACCTCTACAATAAAATCAGAGATTTTATTAAAAATATAGGGGGCACATTTCAGGCCAAAAGTTAATCTGTTGCTTACATAATAATCCTCTCCATGCCCAAAATTCCATCTGAAACCCTGCATGGTCGTGTGAGGTGCATACACATTTATAGACCTGTAAGCTGACTTTAAATCCACCACACTCATGAAATCGTTCTTATTCAATTGAGCAGTCACCGTGCTAATATTATTATAAGAAAAAGTCGAGCTAGTAGTCTCCATAAAATTATTAATAGATATTTTATCAGGCATACTACAGTCAGTTATGGGTCTTAACTTGCCATTTGATTTTTCTACACCACCTAGAGCATGGATACAACGGGGTTTATCTACACTTTTAGAGACTAGACCAGCTTCTAGTTCATCTAACAATATACCACAGTACTCATTATAGAATTTTCCCTCAAGGATTGACTTATAATTTCTGCAATCATAAGAAGTATTGCAATCAGGATCCACTATCCTGAACCCCTCAACAAAACCTTGCCATAAGAATAGCGCCTCCTTGTCATTTACATTAATAATACCTTCCTGAGTTAAGAAGGAGGCAACTCTGCAAGGTAAAATTTGGGAATTTTTCCCATTGATATAATGAACACAATTGCACACACCATTTATACAGCTATCATACACTTCGATGCTAGGTAAATCATTAATAGCAACCGTAAACAGTGGTTTAACCTTGCCCTGTACTGGGCTAATATATGATACATCCGAACCAACAGAGTTGGCTTTAATATTAATATCATTTCCAAATTTAGTTTGTAAACTTGCCACCTTGAAACCACTAGGGGGGACAGGTTCTACTACTCCAGCATTACACACACCAACACCCTGAGCTGGAGCAACGGGTGGGGGCGGACCAGGATCTACCAAACCTACTATACACGATTTTGGCATCGACACACTATCACATATAGGAACCTGGACACCTGTAAAATCCTATTCAGACTTGTTAACTTGACAGTCCACTCTACTGTGGCCTGATTTGGTACATGAACTACATACATGTCTATACTTGCAGGGATCCCTAGTACATCCCTCAGCCCTGTTAAAGGCATAACATGAGTTTGTAGATACTTTAAATTTTCCAGGATTTCTTGACTTAGTTGAATAAGCCTTCTGGGCCTGTACTGTTCCGTCGTAGGACAAATGACGGAGGATATCTGAATTTTCAATCATGGCAAAGGCATCTAAACCATCAGTATTGGCCCTGTCCCTAACGGACTTGTCATATGCTACTAAGGCTTTTACAGTGAAAATCTTTGTATCTGACTTCTCAACCAACATCTGGAGGTGCCTGAGCATGCCCTCCACATCGTCCCCATCCTTGTAATAATCTATAATGAATTTGATATTGACCAATACAAGTTTCTCAATGCTGTCGACCTTTTCACGTTTTTTTATGAATTGTTCGTGGTCAAACTCACCAATTTTTTGCTTGGCGTGATGGCGATGAATAGACGAGTCTACTGACGACCCTCTTGACGAGCTGGGACTCCTGTGACGAGCAGTGTACGATGATTTCGATCTCGTTTGACGACCTCTACGTCCTGCCCTGGTCCACTCGCCGCCATCTTGGTTGCTATGGACGCTGTCGTTGTCAACGTCCCGTTGCAGACCACGCCCCCGTCGCCTTGGTTTCGCATCTCTCGAATCTTGTTTGTATACAGATACACGTGCTCCCATCGCCCCGCTGTCTGGTCCGCTCAAAGGATTCATCTCGTCCTTACGGGCCCCTTGGCTAGCAATAACGTCCCGCAGCATTTTCTTTATATCCAAAAGGTCTTCCTCCATCAAGTCCAGCCTCGTCTGGTCAGCAGTCACACTCTCTCCGGCCTGTGGCGTGTTAGGCTGCAGGGGCTCCAGACCCCCACATAGAGAGTTTAAACTGCTCGAAGATCCCAAATTGGCCGATTCCCGGTCCGTTTTAGCCGATTTAGCCGATTTCTTCGACGAACCCTTCTTCCTCACACCTGCAGTAGTCTTTTTCCCCATGTTTGAGCCGATATCCCAGCAACAAACCGGAAAAAACTGCTTTTAAAATTTAAAAATCAAGGAAACACCCAGCGTGGTGTTACCTGTACAGGTGAATCAATCCAATTGACCGTTACCTTGAAACTTCTCCTTATATACTGGAGGAGTGTTGACCATGACGTCATGCTATGACATCATAGATACCAATGCGCGCTGCAAATAGTCCCTAACCGTTCGCGGTTAATTATATATATATACACGAGTGTATATAGTTCCATATATATATATATATATATATATATAAATATATATATATATATATATACATACATACATATATACATACATACATATATATATATATATATATATATATATATATATATATATATATGTGTGTGTGTGTGTGTGTGTGTTTGTGGATCAACATGGTAAAAGGTACGCCCGTGAGGGGGTGTGCGGGCGTACTTTTACTGCGTTGATCCACATATATATATGGTCAATTGCACTTAGATGGGGACAAACCCATTTTCCACCATGGGAAGGGGGTAAATGTGACTAAAGATTGAACATTTTGGATATTTTTCATTTCCATTAGGTGGGTAAGGTCAGGATCTTGCTTTGGAACTATGGTTTTGCCCATGTATCATTAATATTTAAAGCAGCAGACTACAAAATATGTAAGGGAACGATCATATTGTCACCGGTATTGATACTCAGGTGGAGCCACTGCTCCCACTACAGGTGTGTGCTACCTGTACAGGTGTGTGTTACCTGTCAGGTGCTGACCTACATTGCTGCTACCAACCCTCAGGCTGGAGGGTCTGGTGCTTGGTCTCAGCTGGAAAAATGCCTCATTCTTTAATACATGATAGTGGGGAGAAATAAATCATATTTATCAAATGCAAAAATATAATTAGAAAGCCTTAGGTGTCAATTATCAGTCATTAGGTAAAGAATTGTAGATTCATTAACATTATACCTCAGTATTGCCATATTTGAAATTGCAATGTGATTGGTATAGTTTTAGAGGAACCATACGTGCCACATAAAGTGATTCCTCCCGTGCATAGTTATGGGATTTCCTAGAGATGCATTGTCATAAAGATTAACCACTTATCTACATGTAAATATTACAGTCCCATTATACAACTCAATGGAAATCTATGACAGTTTTTCCATGTCAGGAACCGTATGTGCCACATGGAACCATGCCTGCCACAATATGTATTATGCCTGAAATATCATGAATTAAGAAGTTTTGTTGTTATGACAGATTACTATTATAAAAGGACAATGCCCAGCATCATGTAAAAGGGATTTCATATGAATGTGTTCACTTGATGGTCGAAAAATTAACTCCCCAAAAATGAGCCTATTTGGACCAGAATCCCATAGGAACTAATGCTAAATAATGGAAGCGACTCTAAAATTGGCAATATATATATATATATATATATATATATATATATATATATATATATATATAGGCTCTTCTCTGATCGGGTCAGACAGGTTATCATATTATGTGATCATGAAGGGTGATCGCATATATGATTACTTAAAAGCTATCCCCAGTCATAAACAATTCAGATGAACAAAAGTCATCACTGTAAATCTTGATCTTGTCTTTTTAGTCTAAAGTAATACACGTCATGTGTTCTTTTCAGGTCAAAGGGCATCCATGGGAGGAGGAATTCAAAGTGAACAGAGTTTTAAATCTCGGGCTCAGCACGACAGAGAATTCTATGGCATCAGAAATTACCATTGTCACAGGATACTTCAATATTGGAAGGGTTAAGAAAGGAAAGCATGGCATTGTGCACAAACCTTCCGACTACCTAAAATGGATGAGGGCTTTTGGGCGCATTACCAATCCAGTTGTGGCATTTTTCGAGGACAAGAGATACAAGAAGCTATTCAGAGCCTTGAGAGCAAGACAGCCAGCCTACCTCACTAGAATAAAAATTATCAATAGAACTGAGGTCTGGCCATTTCGGTTGCGCCCGAAAATAGAGAAACTATTTAAAAACACATCATATCCAAAACATAAACCTAACACAGTTAATGTTAACTATAGCTGTGTGCGACATGCTAAGTATGAGCTAATGGCACAGGCAATACTATCCAACCGATTCAACACACCTTACTATGCATGGTTAGATCTAGGTCTTTTTAGGCAAATTGCAGATTATAGACAGGATTCTTTTTCTATCAATGTTCCTCCAAATTTCAACGAAACCAAGGTCGCATATGCCTTCACTGAAGAGCTTGATACAAATAGGAACTCAAAATCAAAAGTGGACCCGAAATGGATTGTGAAAGGCAACCTTGTATGGACCAGTGGTACTTTCTTCATTTCAAGAGCTAAAGTTATGTATAGGTGGGTGAAACAGTATAAGTACTTTGCCGAGAAGATGCTAAAAGCTGGGTGGATTGGTTCAGATGAACAAGTGTTGTATTACATGTCTCAACAGAAAAGGAACACACCAAAGACGAATGTGGAAGTTCAGGCCTACAAAGCTGATGGACGAGTGTACCACCCATACCATTTAGCCTACTTATGTGCTAATCTTGAATCTTGTGAATACAACCATACTTGTCAGGGCAAGGAAGTGGCTTAATCTTTCAAGAATAAATTCATTGTGAATCCCACAAAGTAATGTAGCCATGAAAACGTGCATGTTATAATCTGCGTATCAAACTAAAATATGTGTCAATATTTTCTAAGCTGTGTCTTCACATAAATATGCTTGATAACAACTAAAGAATAAACTTTACGAATTATCTTTATTTCATTATAAATCTAGGAAATGATGCGATCATACAGTGGTACCCCTGCCATTACACCTCGCCCGGTGTAAAAATCAAAGCCAAATGACCCCTCATTAGCATGACGTCTTTGCTTAAATATAGGCATACATGGGGCCATCCATAAATGATGTCATATAAAATTTGACCATTTTTGACCCACTCCCCCCATCGGTTTTTACCATTTTTGCAATGATGAAGGTATATGGAAAATTAATTCCGTCATGCCGGGTCTGACCCCCCCCCTCCTCCAGAATGACGTCATTTGTGGATGGCCCCTATGGTACCTGGCGAGATAGGCATTGATAAGAGGTCACATAGCCATTATCAGCTGGGGGCCGCCATTAGATCCCGACGGCACTATGACTAACACCATTAGCCCCCCCCCGACTCCGCAGTATATGCCAGGGATGCCTCCCATTGGTCAATAATACAATAGCCATGTGCCGTATAGGGCTGACCCGGATACAATATCAACCAATGAGATGCCTCCCTCCATTCACTGCAGATTTTTTGGGTACATTATGTAACAGCTGGTACACACCATGCTGGTTGTTATCAGTCCTTATCTCACTAGCTCCCAGATAAAACAATGACAGACGCACTATATATATATATATATATATATATATATATATATATATATATATATATATATATATATATATATATATATATGATATAGAACAGTGCTTTGAGAATTGTCAATATTTTCTATATGCTGATGATATAGCTATGGTGGTCAGTGGTAAGGATGCTAGAATCATAAAACATCTAGTTCAACATGATCTCGACAGCATAGAAAACTGGTGTAAGATTAACATGTTAACAATCAATGTTAAAAAGACTAAAGTGTTGTGGTGCCACAGTATATATCAGCATTTTGATAAACCACTACTACATATGGATGGTAAAGCACTTGATACTGTTATTTCTTTTAATTATCTTGGAGTGATAATAGACTACGCATTGAATTTTTAAAAGCATTGCAATAAGGTTGAGTCTATGGCCATTGGAAAACAAAAACAGCTATGTAATATTGTACGATTTCTTGATAAAGATACAGCACTGCGTATCTATAAGGCGATGGTACTACCTATTTTTGAATACTGTAATTTCATAATTGATAGTGGTTCTGGTGTCATAGTAGACCACTTAGAAGTATTACAAAACAATTGCCTATGTACTTGTGTGGGAATTAGAAATGCTCAGGATGTACAGTTGACCTAATGTAAATATTGCAGAGTTTCACACTGATGACTCTCTGCAACTCAATATCAGACAGGTTTGATTTTTACAGTACAAGACCCTGCGATCTGTGTGACTGCTGTGTTGTTATTTATATTTTGTTGTGTTTATGTTTATATATTGAACTCCCACCCAATCACAAAGTCTATGCAGGTACAGGTTACCTGGTAAATATGGCACACGAGGAGAGAGATCACCCATAAAATAACCCTGAAATCTCATGTTTACAATTGTGAATCTCATGTTTACAATATAGGAATGTCAACACCTTATACCTTAGGCATTATACGGATAAAATTAGGTGAGAATGTACCAAAAATCGCATAGTGGAGCCTCACCTTTATACTTCCAATCGAGGCGGCCTGGTGTAAAGTAGACCTTTCTACTTTTGTCGGTTCGCTGATCTGAGCACCCCTCTAATAGGCTCTATACTTGTCATGTCACCTTTCGTTTTGGGTGCTTTCCCTGCTAGCACAACTCGTCTAAATGACATCTTTCTCATGTAAATCTGATGACGTAAATTGCACGAGTTGTGCTAGCTAGCTTGGTAATGTAATGGGGGATCCAAAACTCGACCGTCCCTAGGTTTTCACTAGCATTACTCTACATTCGCTTTTAACCCAAAGGATGGAGCGATATGTATTTGTACATTATAGGTTATATCGGGGGTTATATTCGCATTGCATGTATTGATATCTCACATCAAATATTCCCCTAACATTTCCCCTATCTCTTTCAGTCGATGCCGTTTGTACCGTTATGAAAAAAAAGTTGTTATTTCAATTAGTCTAATTTTGATATTTTTCTTTCACTTATATCGCAGTGAAGAAGGATTGGTCAGTTTGTTTTGTCGGAGGTGGGGGGGGGGGCGGGGTGGCTATACATGGGGCCAGTCCCATATACTCAGTAGGCATACACCTGGCTTGTTATGTCGTGTTTGGCGTGATGGCAAACGAGGTCAGCTGGGCTGTGAATGTTTCAGCCCCTACAGGTAGAGATATGTACACACTCTGTCAGTTAGGCAGAGGTGTTAACCACTGGAGGAACGCCTGGAGGACAACAATCTCTACTCGGGAGCATGGACGACCTCGTGCACGAGATTACTTCTCCTTTAGGCTCCATGATGTAATCCTGTAGCGTGGAGTAAGACAGAATATCATGTGGAACTAAGTTGGTAAGTAGCATACTCTAATACAGGATATATATATATATATATATATATATATATATATATATATATATATATATATATATATATATATATATATATATATACTTGTATATTAGTTATGGTGGCCTATGTATGTACGTCACATCCCGGCTCACATCTACAATGAAGGGAGAATAGTGAGAGTGGGTAGGTGAGAATAGACAGTTGCTAAACTATCACAGACGTCATAAGATGTACTGTGTATATATGATTCATCCTCACTTAACATGAATATGTATGGGTCCACATGGATCAACTTAACCACGATTGTTTACTGTAGTCTTTAACGGGGACAGTATAGTCATCTCTCTGTCGTCACTTTCTGTACCTTACAAGTACACATCAGGACTGCTTCCATAGGTTACTAGTGTACATGATCTACCAATGCATACGAGTAGAAAGTCGTGAGGTATATGCCCCGTGTCGATGTGTGTTTTCTTTTTTTGTTAATGCTACTCAGGTAGTCAAATATCAAAAATATTAAAGTGATATGAATCTGCAATGATAATTTCATGTACATATAAACTATACTATTATCAAAACCCTATAATTATAATAATCGCATAGAAAATATGACGTATTTATGACGCATTTGGTGCCGAATGGCTGTGGGCCAAATGGCTGGGGGGCGGATGGACAGGGGGCCGGATGACGAGGGGCTGGATGGCAGGTGCTGGATGGCAGGGGCTGAATGACCTACAGTCGACACCAATATGATTAGATGACACAGATAGATGACCCATGATAGAATGATTCGACATTAGAAAATATCTATATGCCAAGTCGTGACCACGCCAGGGAAAAACCCCACGTGAAACGTTAATTTGATAACTCTTTTGAGTATCATTATACATAGTGGCAATTACGATACAACATCCCTATTTGGTGGTTAATCGCCATAGCCTGAATATGCTATAGGCCCTATGTCCGTCCAACGAAAGTCACTGCTATTTTGGCCACACCCATTGAGTACAGGTCGGGCCCGGGAGGTCGGGGTCGGGGGTTGCCCTCTGAACCGATACAACAGTGCGGTGTAGACTAAGCATTTCAGTGAAGATGTCTATATGGGTGATGTCGTTTTGCTCTGATAAGCCCATGTTGGGCCCAAGATATGGCTATAGGTAAAGTGCTGGTTCCATAGGAGTAAATCGTCGGATTAGGACTATTCCGACCGATTTTATGCCTGTGGAACCAGCGCTTAATATTGTTCATTTCAGATCTGCGTGTCAGGTGGCGTCTCTATTGTAGAGATGGAGAGCACCATCAGCCGGAAGGTGCTGATCGGGATGGGTGCGGGTATCACCTCCATGCTCGTCTTTACAGGGCTCATGCTCCTTCTTCTCGTCTTCAGACGCCGGTATCTGCAGAGAGACGACAAATACCTGTAAGTTGTACAGTATGTAACAGTAGAGAGGGAATCATACCAGGGCATTTAAGGCAAAATGGGGTAAAAAGGGAGGCATGTGCATTATATCGTCGCATCAGTGCGACAAGGTTGTATCTGCATATATTTCAAATTTTGCAGGAGAGGTAAAAGTAAAGTTGCATTTACTTTAGAAAGTTAAGTACACAATTGACACAACCTTTAAATATTGCGAAGGGGCCTGTAGACAAACATATCATAGATAGAGGTTCAGTATTTTCATAGAAGGTAGATATGGGTCAATAGATGTTAAAACAGAAGAAAACTATGACGACGAGTACGGGTGTCATATCTGGTCATATCTTTCTGGTAACAGTCCAGGGGTTAGCACGCCCGCTCCCCCCCCCCCCGCTGACCTCCTGAAAAAGGAAATAAGGCACCAAACACTGCCCTCCCGCCTCCAGACCATCCCTTCTGGATCCATCCCTGTACTGTGAAAAAAAAGAGGAATGGAGGGTAAAATCTAATATGGATTAAAGTCTGGATGAGGGAACCATGTTCACATTGTATATACTCTTATTTCTTTTTTATAGGAAACAGGTAGAATTGGCAAACAACTCTCGTGGTATTGATATGACAAGGTCAGTCGCCTGGTCTCATAGAAATGGGTAAGTTGCATGTCTGTCTAAGAAATTATTTATCTAAAAGAAAGAAAAAACAACAACAAAACAGACAAAAAAAAATACCAGTATAAATAATAGCAAATCAGATTCTGTTCTTTCTAACATTAATGTTAGTTCTCTAACTACTATGGAAGGCCGGTGCGACATCCCAGTTGCCATTTGTTATTTGTCATTTGCCAATTGCCAATTGATACTTACGTCTTGCCCGTTGCCGATTGTTATTCAAAGTTATTGGCATTTGCCAGTTGCCAGTTGCCACACACACACACACATATATATATATTTATATATATATATATATATATATATATATATATATATATATATATATATATATATATATATATATATATATATATATATATATATAGTCCCTATGCTCTTCTGCTCCAGGTTCCGACTGGAAAGTGGTGGCCCCGCACTAGCTGATTCCCCATATGACCCGACGCTACGCCCGCTCCACGGTCAGAACGACCCGTTCTTCCACCGGGAGCGTCCGACGCAGAAGGGCTATTCAAATAGCGGGTCTGTGACACCAATGGGCAGCTACAGTGACCGGAGCGGAAACATCGCCATTGTGCCCTTCCGGGAGAGCAACCTTCCCATCGCCGACGCGTCTTACGATATCGATGGACGGCTCCGGGTACCCAATGGATACTCGCATGGCGCCCCTGGCGGAGGAGGACGTCGCGAGGAGTTCCCGGGTTCCCGGCCGACCAGGACGCGCAGCAATCCCATGGAGTCATCATTAGGATTCGACGATGAGCTGTTCCATTTGGCTGCCGGAAGGAGACCAAATCGCGACGTGCCTGTACCTCACTGGAGGCACGAATCCGAGTAAGATAAGAAAGATTGGGCATTCATTCTTATAAACCTATAATATATAAAAACATGCGAGCCCTATACATTTTACTTCAATAATGATTTATCCTTTTAACATTGGTATGCTAGGGCATTATATCAAAATTAAGGTGTATGCGCGGTGTAGTGCATGGATGCTTGCGCTAATTCTGTTCTTTCTGCTTATTAAGGCAAGGATAAGTTCTTCATATAGAAGATACCTTCTCTCTTCCTCACAGTAATCCATGGGTGGAAAATACAGGCCCTGTGTCTTCACCTGATACTTTTACAGGACATGATAGGAGACGCGCTCCAGCAGGGAACGAAATCAACTTTTCCAGGTGAGGATCGATTCATAAGTTACCATAATGTAGACTTGAACTACAAAATCTTAGCTTTAGGTATATAATGTGACGACCCTTTTCTCTACTATTTAGCACTGTTGTTGTGCATTACAATTTGACTTTTTTTCCAAGACACTCTTTGCTACTAAAATAACATTGAAGGAGAGAGAGCGAGAGCGAGAGCGAGAGCGAGAGCGAGAGAGAGAGAGAGAGAGAGAGAGAGAGAGAGAGAGAGAGAGAGAAATGTAATTGAGAGAGCAGATAGACAGACAGAGGTGAAAACTCCACTCCCCTTTTTATGCAGGCCTACATTAATATGACATTGTGATAATCTTACAATACTATGTAAGTAAATATGAAGTAGGCGTATATGTACATAAACCATGATCTTTATTACTATTACAGAGATTCTAGAAATCCAGACAGGTAATGAAATGCATAGATTATATTTCATGGTTTTAAATAAGCTGTTAGGTCTACGACAATCTGGAGGTGTGTTTGGTTGAAAACTAATTTTAATATCGTGTGTAACTAACAACCATGTTTGTATATAATGTCTTCCAAAGTTCACATACCTATACAGTCAGTCGTCAGTCGTTTCTGAAACCTCCCCAGCCAGAAGGGTGATGTGGGCATGGGCAGTGGGGCTCTAAACATATGGGTCATAGAAAATAAGAGAGAAATTTCTCAAAATCACAAAATCATTGAAAGATTAGATAGAAAATGAACAGAAAAATCGAAAATAAATCAGGAATTTTTAAAACCTTAGGATATGTAGAAGAAATACAGCCAATTGAGTAAAAGAAATAACTCCTTTATGAAAAATAGAGAGATTTGTAACCCTGGGGTCAGAAGTAGGGGGCCTCAATTGGACCCTTATCTTATCTCTTATCCCTGATCTCAAAACTTCTCCCGACTGACCACTGACTGTATACAAAAGTTATTGGAGACACCCCATGGAGGTACACTGAAATGGACCGAAACAAGAGCACCATTTGATAACTTAATCTTACTACAGGTTGCATGCATAACAATTGAGTAATGAGATATGGCTACACACCCACTGGCTGATGGTACAACACCAATGACCAATACACCTAAACACTAAACAGTGTCAAAACAAAGGCCAAAGGTCACAATGCAATGGCAATGCATCCTAACTAACTTGGAAACACATACGCCGGTAAATGGGAAATTCACCGTGCACTAAGGACCTCTAGTGTTAATGAATGATACAAAGTCTTCTCACTGCTTACATACATATAAAAAAAAACAGATTGTGACCTTTGACCTTTAATTTGACCTTGTTCCAACGTACATATATACGCACGCCAGATTCGAAATCAGTACTATCAAATTACTCAGACCCATCTCTACTATCTTGTTATGCTCTCAACACCAGCACTTTTAATTATCTAGGGGCTGCCCCCCCCCCAACTTGTACTGAATATAAATTCAAGAATGAATCACTATCCACAAGAACCCTCGTGGATGCTATTACCTCACAGGCACTTGATGCCTAGGAAGAGGTCACATGTTTATTGGTCCTTCAGTGTATATCCTATCATTTAAAGTATAAGGCAAAAAAAAAAAGTTTCCGGTCACCCGAACGTCCTCAGCCAAAGGGGGCCGACCTCAGATTTTTTTTTAGAAATTTAAAAAAAATATTTCATTTTTTGAAGATTTTCTTTCAAAATTTTATTTATTTTTTTTTTAAAGTTTTCACATTCTCGCAAGATATACATGTATTTCCCCATCATTTTCATTCAGGAAACGATCCTTTGTTATAATAACCATCGCAAAACCTGGCAAAGTATGACCTTAGGCCTTAGATGAAAAAAAAATATATCCGACCTACCTGCCTAGACCTTTTGGACCATGTTACCGGAAACACAGCTTTTTTTGGCCTAAGTTCTAAAAGTAGATCTATATGTATATTAGATCTTTCACTCTTGCACCATCGCTTCAATTTCACCTTCAGGAGGCTTCCAAGAATACATGAACCAAGGAGGGGACACCGCTGGATGCACCTTTTTGTTTGCATTTTGTGTTCATTTCCAGATATTTTTTATGTAGCTTGTGTTTATTTTGTTCAAATATGTTTGTTCATTATTTTCATGGGAGTGGTCATTATTCAAAACAGAATGGCTTTGTGAACGAGCGAACCGAATCCTCAGCGAAAAAAGGAGAAATCTTTTTCATCCCCTGTCCAACTAATGACCAGTCTCAAGATTATATTCCGAGTTAGCAGGTCGCTCCATGGGCGCCGCCATTACTGGAGCTTGTTACCAGCGAGTTCTACTGATAAGACCTATCAGATGGGTACCAGTCGGCCCCCGAGAGGACCGCAGTGAATCGTTGGGCTTATCTTATTGGCTAATAAATGATCCTGCTAAGTCCGTATAGGCTACTCAATATAAGGCAATGTTGCATGGGTCATCTAGGTGGAAGGGGCGCGATCGCTGATGAATTCCAATCCCTCGGCCGCTGCTGTGTATCATGGCGTGAAAAAAGAAAGTTATATCCCCTTCCACATTTTACGCTTATATATACATACTGAATATTACTCCATGATTCATAAACATGCTTCCAAATCGAAATTCATTGGAAAATATAACTTGGTAACAAAGCTATTATTCGTGTATTGGAAATTTCTTATATCCCATGCACGTGTGTACGATTGGAGTCTAACTTATCCATTTTTGTTCCTTGTTTTTTTGAATACCGTCCCATACCAGAACTGAGATTTTGTGTCATCTTTACCTAATTCGTATGTATATCGATCAGTTTTACCAATGAATCACAACACGTCGCATAATCAATCAATAGAACATTGAATAGGCTACAGGCAGATCTTTATGAAAAATATCTTCCTTTTTGCATTGCAGGGACTCGTCACATCTACAAGAAGTATATTATTAATCATCAGATAGGTTAGAATTCAAGTAATCCCGTGGTTCATGCGATCCACTGTAGGTGGCTCACCAGTGGGGTTTTTAGTACTGGTTTTGACCACCAGGGGCCTCACAGGGTTAAACAAGTGGGAAATTATTAAAACACACATTAAATTAAGGGTATTTTTTTTTATGGGGAATACAGTAAACCTATTTTGAAAATTCAATTTTCATCTGAAACATTCAATATTTGGGATGAAAAAGGTTTTAGCGCCAAAATGACTGTAATAGTTGATGTTTGTTGCTATGGCAACGTCAATTTCATCCTAGATTGAAAAGGTAGCATGGATTTGGCACATGTCGCCCTTTAGGTCGAATGATATGCATATGTACATGGGGGATATAAGCTGTCTCTAATCGCCATATGATACTTAATTTCAAGATGTATGTCAAGTTGTTTTTATTTTGTACTTACCTGTGATGAATGCAATTACAACGCCATTTGATTGGCTAGAAAACGAGATGGACTGGGTTTTCATAAATTGCATGCAACTTTATTTCGCAGGGAGAGGAAGCAAACACCCTTCGTCGGTTCTATAGATTGTATGCTACTGTTACGATTTTGTTTCACTTTCTATTTAACAGTAAAATTTAAACTATACCACTGTCATTGAGTTCTTATCCGGCAGTGTACGAATAGACATGACTAAATGCATTCATGGTGGAGGATATATATCTCAAGTGTGCATTATTTATGACCTGAACAATTCTGTAATTTTCTTTTTAATTCAAATCATTATATTTCATTAAAACGTCAGACCGATGACAAACTTGGGTGTCCATTAGGGTATTTGAATTGTGCAATATTTTATTTAGGTTATTGAATAAACATTAAACTATGCATCTGGTTCTTTATTTTCTCTATCTAATATTAAGAAGCGCTTTGGATATGCCATAGTCTGGATGGTTGGAAGAAGGAATAACAGTGAAAACAATGTGCAATTCAGGAAAGTTTATTGCTGTAGCAGAAACCAATATAGTTCATTAACAATTAGGGGCACTGTGTACGTAGTAGCAGTAGCATTTTGGTAAGTAAAATCATGAACATGTATATAGCAGTATGTGATTTAACAGTTATACTCCCTACTCATCTACTAGATTGACACTCGATTAACTAAACACGATGCTCTCATATGTCTATGAGAAAGTTATTAATTATTCCAATCCAGCAAATGTTACTGTCTCTAGCAATGGAATGTGTTGGCCTATCTCTGAGGCCAAACATCTCACAGACTGGTTATCAGTGTAATACTGGTACAAACTAAAACAATCTAACAAATACTGTAGCAGGTTGGACATGCATGTATGTAAAGATAGATAAGGATTGTGATAGAAAAATGGCATAAACAAAATTCCAAATATTGGAAAGACAACAATAGTCGATAATAACTGTAAATTCATTGAAATTACACTACCAGTGTAGTCAGAATTTGGCACTGTAATTTATTCCTGATTGAAGAAACAAAAACAGAAAACACTAAAAAAAAGGTTGACAAAACACTTGATACATTCAGATAATTACAATCTAAATCCAGAGTAAAAGCTGTATAAAAAATACCGACATAAGCATAGCTTGTATAACAGAAAGCGTCTTAGTTTTAGAACTGTGGGGACCAGGTTGGAGTGCCCAGAACCTAACCTTTCACCATACCTATGCTGTAGACCTACTCAGTGTCAGGAATGTGATCAAAGTAGGACTCCATGCTTCCTGTACGGCGCACATCGGTGGTCCAGCAGTGGAAACCTCCACCCAGTGAATTGGCGAATCTGATGTTGACCTTGACGCACTCAATGCCAAGTGACTCAAACATTTTCTGAATGCTGATTTCGTTCTCGTCGACCACCACTCGCTTTGGGTCCAACATGAGCACGTTCATAGAGAGCCACTTGGAGGACATCCACAAGGGGTGCTCTGTAAGGATTCATATAAACGATAAAGGCTATAGCTTTTTTTTCTTTTTTCATTTCATTAATTTCTTTAAATCGGTCTGAGGACTTTGTGAAAAAACATGCCTCAGGACGTCAAGCGAAGTTTATCTCCCAAAATAGGGAAATACGAATCTTTGAAAATGTTTGTGAAAAAAAGGCTGTCAAAAATTTAGACATAGGAACTTTAGCCAAAGGAATAAAGGAATCGCTTGACAGCCTGATGTATACATCATCTCAACCCAAGATAACATGAATCGATTTCTAAATACAGATTATATGACAGATAGAATCTGGAATTTAAAGGAGATATTTAACATCACAGGGGCGTAGGAAAAGGGGGGGGGCAGGGGGGCCTGGGCCCCCCCCCCAATCATAAAGGAGGTGGGGCCTGAGTATGTCTGCCCCCCCCCCCCCCAAATTTACCAAGAATTTCTAATGAATTGAACAAGAAGCTAAAACTTTCCATCTCAAATCAGTTTCATATAGTAATGGGATAGGGAAATGGGGGCCTGGGCCTCAATTCAGATCTAAAATTCATCAAAAATTACTTTCCTATACAAATTTTATATAGGTATGTATAGCCACTAATGTGCTTGAGCCGACAATTCAAGGTTGTCGAGGTGGGGCCCCCACTGGCCCCCCCCCCCCCCAATGAAGATTTGCTTCCTACGCCTCTGCATCAGTATACTATATTTTTTCTCACAGTATCTGTGATGTAGATGATTTCTTGGAAGTGGCTTTTTTGATAGTATATGTATTTGGTGAAAATGATCTTAGGATCAGTCTACAATCCATATGAAAAAAAAAATATATATGTTCCCATTCAGCCATAACTGAGATGGGTTTGGGACAGAGCGATAGGCGATTGAGGTTGAGTGGCCTTATTACTGCCCAGTAGTGACACCATGTGACACTCGGGGGAAGTACATTGTAAACAAATTAGATTTCTATAAGAATATCATCCTGCCACCTAGAGCCATTTACTGAATGCAGGGAATGCACATTATTTTCATCACCAATTACAAATGGCATTTAGCATGCTTGCTACCACATTGAATCAACATACTACTTGAGCTATGATTCTCAGATTAGAGATTACATTGTCCTCCACCAAGAACAATGATGGGAAGGTAATTGCTACATCTATCTATCTGGACATATCCGCCCATATTCGCACAAAGCCATTCCAATCGTACAAGTAGAGAACCGTATGGTGACAAAAGTCAAGGACCTTCTGACCGGGCTTTTGACACAAGTGTCATAAACAACTTTGGACTTGTTACAAGTCCATATCTGTACAGCGTCTAGTTCAAAATTGGTTCTAATACCACAGCATAGTACATGTGTACCACCCCGAAGTTGTAAAAGAAGAACTTAGAACGTGGAAATAGGTACATGTATATATATGTTATTGAAAAGAAAATGAAAAAAAGAAGATGAAAAACATAGATATTCATGAATTTTACACCATAGCAAGTACACTTTTTTGACAGCCCCCATTGTATACTAAATGGGGAGATTTGAGAGATAAGTATTGGAGATATTGCCTTACCATCAGGCATGTTAGGTGTGGGTGGTTTAACCACCTTCCAGCCATTCTTCTCAAAGACACTGATCTGGTTGCAAGGACGATCTGGGTTGGACACTACGAGTCCTGGGCCAATGATGTTTAACGTAGCATCAATGTGCATAGGGTTAGGGTCCTTGAAGGAGAGTTGGTGGACGCGGATCCCTTTCTGAGATAAATGACGCCGCATCCACTGAATGCCCATATCGTTAGTCACCTGTGGTAAGATGTTCATACTAGAATTTAAACTCACATTATAACCTTTAGAAACCAAGAAGTAATCTGCTGTAAAACATTTACCAGTATCTCTTTGAAATTAAAAAAAAAGAAAGAGTTACGTCATCACATTGCCAAATACAACTATTCGTTGGCCGAAAAAAATCAGAATTCTGGTCAGTTTTCCACGAAATTGGTGTAATTCAATATATAAAAATCTCCCCAAAACCAGGAGCTCTTTGTAAACCAGGAAAAGAAAGGTGGTAATGTCATACTGATATAATATAATTCTCGTTTGAGCTCAGTAAAGATATGGGTCAAATAAAACAAAAAAAAATAAAACAAAAAATATAACAATTTAATGATACTGATACACAATAAGAATAACACAACTGTATACTTGTAGATCATGCCAAAACCCTGTAGATCATGCCATTGTGATATCGATACAAAGGTCTAACATACATGTATATGGCATGATCTAATATATGAATACTAGTAAGACATGACAAACCTGACTGCGCTGTGCGAAAATATCACGACCTGCGCGAATAAAATCAGCTGCATCAAAACAGGGTTCATATTCAGTGGTAACGAATTTCCCCATAGCTGCCAACTTATGGCGATCTTCCACACATTCGACCGGGTAGTCCTGAAATACAAAACATATCGCTATCTGTTACTTTTCAGACTATTAGAACGGCAAACAGGTATACCAGATCTGAAGTGTAACCAAAGCTAAGAGACCTACACGTTGGTTGAGCACCCAATTTTGTTTCTTTTTGTTTTGATATTTTATTGTTTAGTAAACTGTTTTTTTTTCTGTTTTTTTTTTTCAAATACGAATCTTTCAAAGCATTCTCGAACGTCATAAACATCTCTTTTTCTTTCAACATTGCTTTTTTTTTTTTTTTTTTTTATTTTTTTTTTTTTTGCAAAGAAGGTTCCATTCTCAAAATTTATGATGCAGTGACTCCAAGTCTAGATGCTTTAAATAAGCTTGAATATCCAAATTTCACTTCACTCATTTGTTTCTACATTAGACATACCTGGTCGTAGAGATCATCAGACATCTCCGGCTTGGGGGCAGTGGTCCAGCGCGCCCCCCGGCGGAAATAGTCCTTGATGAGGCGACGGTAGGGGCGGTACTCAAAGAACCTTGAACGCCATGCCATGGGGGCCTCAATCAACTCATCCCCCACCACCGTGAGGAAGTCCCTAGGCATGGCAGCATACATCCCTGTCAAGGCAATCATGTAGAAATAATGTACAGGGATGTATCAAAAAGTGACTGAGCGCGAAATGCCTGAAATGATCGACCAGTCAGTAGTGGATCCAGGATTTGGAAAAGGAGGGGGCGTGGTTCAAAAAGTGGCCCCCCCTTCATTTTTTAAAACTATATACGAGATCCAAAATAACTAAATATATTCTCAACTATAGCCAAAAAGGAGGGTGCAAATGTGCGCGCCCATCGTCTAAATCCTCCATTGATCAGAACCCATTAAACATAGTTTTTGTGTCTGAATGTATAGGTTTTTTTTTTAATCTTAAAATCCCACAAATCAAGGAAAACCCTGGCTTTTTGCATTCCTGAACTATAGCATACATGCATAGACATGCACGTTATGTCATATGTGTCACTTTCTGGTCGGAGAAAACATGGTAACAAAATTTGCATAAGCAAGAAATTAGCTAGGGAATACGATGATATCTACTCACCGGTTGATTCAAAGTCAGGGGTGCTGTACTTCTGTGAGTGGTCTAATATGTCAGGTCGCTGAACAATGACTCCTTCCTGTGTGAGAATATTACAGAATTCCTCTATCTCTGCATGAGCTTTCTTCAGGTGTTCCTCTGGGAAGGACGCACCTCCATACCGGCTGAAGAAGTCCCAATGCTTCTCAGAGGTGTTGGCCTGTAACAGCATGTTAAACAGTGAGAGATCTCGTGCTGAACTGAAGCATTTTATACATTTGTATGTGGACTTTTATAATGACAACATTATAACCGGTGAGACACAGACATAGACAGAAACATATTACACGTATTATAATACCGTATTTAACATAACGAGCGCACATACCGTAAAAGCGCATACCTCCTCCCACATTTCAGGCTAGAAATAACCCAACTTTTTCTATTTTCATAATGCAGACAAAGTCTACCTGCCACATATTTCAAACAGAAGTTATACCTTTTTAGTAATAATTGTGTCACTTACCTTGACTTCCACCGTGAAGGGTGGTACAGTGGCTCCTTCCACACGGCCGACGATTACTTCCTCCAGTGGGTCCCACTCATTACATGACCACACAGGTGAGGCCGGTGATGGTGGGGCATCTTCCCTCTCAGCCTCCGCAGTCAGAGTAGCCCTGCCACGGACGCCCGACCAGAGGGAACCAAGTACCTACAAGATAAAGTCAAAGAGATATTGATACCTTGCAAATACAAAACACCCGAAAATCTTACTTTCATACTAATATTTATTCGTAGATTTTGGTGTGGTGATGGTGGTAGGGTGGAGGGGAATCTGTCCACCATAAAATACAGAACACTGAGGGTTTATTGCTGACAATGTACTTTTCTTTACAAACAATGACTTTTTTGGCCAGATTCTCCAAAATTCCCGTCGGCCAGAGGCAAAAAAAAAAAAAGATTTCTAATTTTCCCAAAATCTAGCTGTTGGATCCACAATCCAAGTTATCAAAATAAAACGGCCAAAGTCTCTACTATAAGTTTTTTTTTCTAATTACCTGGATTATAGTTCCAAAGCTGTGATTTTCAGCAAATTGAAAGTGTTTTGCCTCTAACTGCTAACATTTTTTTAGATGTTTGGCCAAAAAGATTTTTGGGAAGAAAGTGTATTGTTCGATACCAAACAGAAAGTTAACATTTTGACTTATAGGGGAAATATTTCTCAGAATTATGACATTTACTGGCATAAAAGTTACATCTGAATGCCCAATATGACATTTTCGTTGGTTTAGGTTACCTGAAACAAATATTCTTTTGGCCTGATTTCCGTCACTGAAGGGTATACGTCTGACAGCTTCAAACATTTAGACTCCCTACAACGGTATGTCCATGTCAAGAAAAATTGTAGCATGGCGCTTCAAGCAAATTACAAGTAAATGAACGCATGACACTCTAGCTTTTCTCATCACCGAGATAATCCAGTGCCCAGCACTCCCTGACCGTTCTCAGTGAATCTCCTCGTAGTACACGTGGGTCTGACTAGAAGCCTCACATTGCCAGCCCCACCCACCCCACTATTTGTTGATATTAAAGTGTGTGCTGACTGGCTGAAGTCACTGAATACCTCAACCAGGTCACTCTGGTACTACTGACCACAATGCCCACATTGATCCAATGGATGTGATTCTCAAAATACAGAATAAAAGGCATATTTCCTATTCACTTACATCCCCTTGAATAAAAGAAATCAGCGACAATGACATGGGCAAGTCTACGTTCTGTAAATAAACTGGCGGTAGGAGTAGCAGCCCCTGTGTGGCTACTGTGAGCTCAGCAGCTAGTGAGTAGATGAACTGCTCAGGTCGCGTGGCTGACCTGAAGGTGAGCAGCTCCCCAGGCAGCTCCCCATAGAGCACAGGGAGGACTCATAGAGTACAGGGCAGGGAGGGACTCATAGTGCACGGGGAGGGAGCTACAGGCACGTGCTGCAGCAGTCTACAGGCTTATGGAGTGGAGGGGAGAGCAGTGTATACAGGAGGAAGCATGGCTCAAACAAACTTTTCTACCCATAGTTCTCGTTTTAGGATCATGTGAAGAGCTTGAGAGAGTAAAGGAGTGAATGAAAATAAATGAACGAGAACTGATATACGTAACATTACAATCCATATACAAATGTAGTATATAGTAAATGTAGATAGGTCTGCCATAATAGGCAGTGAACAGAGTTGGGTGATGATGTGATTCAGAGTATTCATTAGAGGTGCTCATTAAACTGACCAAATGCTGACTGTGAGGCGCGAGCTGTTCACTGTTAAAAGTCACGTGTATAAAACAACAACGCCTAGACACAGCCATAAAACAACTAGTTACTTCTTTTTCTTTTTTTTTTTTACTTATTTGATCTCTCACAACAAGTATAGAACAATATGCCATGATCCATCCGAATTACACTAAGCCTAAGGCCACTCCAAATGAAATGTGTGCTTCAGGCTCAGACTGGGGGTATCTTTTATACATATAATATAGTTTTTTTGTTGGTTTTCAAAAGCCGAATTCATTCATCTATCCTTTTCTTTGAATACATGGAAATGGCAGGGTGCTCTCCCCAGTCACCATTGCAAAGTCGAACGAAACGGCCTAAGTGAGACATAGCCGAAATTGACCTGCGCTAAGAATAAGGGGGGCACCCATCAATTATGTACACGCGTTTATAACGTTTAGACACGAGGAATAGAATGGCACAATTGATTTTTGAATACCATATCCTTAGGTTCTTGTGTTTGAAAAAAGGAGAACTGTAGATTCTGGACTTTGCAGGCAGTTTGCACAGCATGTGTACACGGTGTGCAACGGTATGCCAAAATGAAGCTAGACTCCCCAGTCCCACCCCCACCCATCCACCTTGGTCTAACCCCACCCCCTCTTGGTGCGTACATAATTTATGGATGTCGTGATTGTCAGCAAAGCTACTGTCTGAAAATAATCTAGATAAGGATATCCCAAAAGTAGTATCAGACTGATACCAGCTTGCTGTCATATCATACACCACATTGTGGACAGCAGGTCCATCCCAGGAGGTCATTGAGTCTAGGACAATACCAAATAACGATACATTTATCTGATATAAATACCAAAGTGCAAGGTGAAAATGTAGAATTTAGAGGGTGTGCCATGAAGTTAAACTTTTATTATCATGGCCTACGTGACACGCTCTACCAGTGTTAGGTCCCAGTCAGGCTACCTACGTGACAGATGTCTTGTACTCATAACTGACTTAATCAGAAGGTATGGAAAGCAGATAAGGTCTGGTAGCCGCAGCGCTTCTCATCATTTGGCCCGAACCTAATTTTGTAAAACTATATATTTACGGAAATTTACCAAAGAAAAAAAAGTGAGAAGATCCATTAGGTTTTGACAGAATGTTGGCATATCTGGTATCAAATTAAAACACACAGTCTGAGAAATGCAGCCAACCCTATACAACAAGCAAGTCAACGCATCAAATCAAAGCTGATTAAAAACCCTAACCTACCAACCCTAATTCATATCTACCAAGAATCTTTTAAAACCATCTACTCCATCCCATGGACCGGCAAGATGATTGAAAGAAATTTGCATAAGATATGTCACATTGCCCTGTGGTCGTAAAGTGATTTCGGCAAAACCAGGGGGTCCATATCAGAAACGCCCTCCAGAGATAACCCGGCATAACCCATGGTGGCCGCATCAGGTGACGTGCTTTAGGTTAAGTACATCACATAAGTGCCTCTTCAGCCGAACAAAGCTGTACATCGACCCACTTGTATATGGGCTGTTTTTGGCTGTACCTGTAATTCTACTTGAGTAAAGGCAGAATTAGAGTGCTGGCAATTTTCACTGTACGAGCATGTCTCTGTACTAGAGTGCTACACATTTTCCTTCCCCTCTCCCTCCGAAGTGTGGTAACAGAGACTAATCATACCGTTAAGCTGCATTGGGTTTTAGGATCTACCAAATGTTATTTCACAGAATCCATATAGTCATGACCGATTTCTCAAAACTGCTGACACATGTTTAAGACTTTGCTTATAATTCCATTAGGCTCACAATGAGAAGACCATCTCATCTGTCACCATGACAAGAGCCATTTAGCTTACACTCTTTACTACGTTCAGTTTCAATAATGTGGAATACAGTGTTATACAATACTGAAGCATATTCATATATATTATTCTAGTGTGTGCTTTTAAGTCAACTTATACGTATGTTGTATGTTTGTGGTTTGTAATATTCTTGTATGTATGATCACTTGGTTCGACACCCTTCATCAATGATCAACGTCACCCTTGTGGTTGAGTTTTGCACCCCATCCCATCTAGGACCTCTTTTTTCATGTTCATGTAGCAGGATGTGTTATAGAAAATAAATAGATAGAACTAAACGGCCGTGGTGTACGAGGTGGTCGATCCACCACGAGGGAGTTGTCTCGGGGGAGACAACTCCCGAGGGGTGGATAGGCCACCGAGGATACCAGGGGAGTTTAGTTCTATATTTATTTTATGTTTTTAGAGGTTTAAATAAGGAAAAATTATCAAAATCCGGTACCGTAGTTCCCCGTACAAGCGCCGGTCCGCCATTTTGAATGTTTACATGCACCCAGCACGAGGCTGCAGTGGTGGATCAGCCGCTGTGTGGCGATCGGCCGCGCAATGCTATCTCTACGGGAAGAAGTTATTCACATAAAATAATTATAGATATCCATCCGTCACTGTTTGCGAAGGGGTGGATCCATGCATAAGGGGTGGTCTAGGGGGAGGGGGTGGACACAGCGAGGGAATTTGGTAGTGGAAAGGGTAGGTATGTAGGGCTACATGTATGATTATAACCTTGTCTAGACAACATGTTATGTAATAGCCACTTGTTGAACCAATCTGCAACATACCCATATCAAATCCCTCTTCACTGTTGATAGGCTCTAGGCGTAACATATACCCTAAACATATACAGTCAATATGATGGCACTGGCTGGTACAGGACGTAGATAAGAAAGGATGATGAAGGATAAATTCTGTAAAATCTGTCAAGACTGATAAGGCTTGATTGATTTTATTGCCTTTATACCAGAAGTAAAATGTTAACATGATTTAATTGATTATTAATCCTCGTTAATGTTGTTTGATGTGCACATTAATAACTGTCATAAAGAGGTCTATCTGGTGGTCACCATATCTTGTCATGACGCAAGCCTGAGTATAGACACTGAGTGGGCACCATAAACTGTATGGAACTGTCCTGGGGGGTATAGAGCGTGCATCAGCGTGTCCAGCAGGATCAGTGAATAAACAGATTGTCTTAATAGTTGTAAATGAGGCAAGTCACACATCATCAAATCATATACTGAACATACGGCCATATTGAGTAAAATCTCTCTAAGCAGCAGTCACCTTTTGATAAGAAACGATTATTTCATACACTACTTACTTTGTGACCAAAGCTGCTCCTACACTAAAACCCTAATTGTTTGAGAAATTCACTCAGAATGTTAACTATTACGTCTCCAGGGGACATTCCTTCAAGCATCTTCTTATTGGAACAACACAGTACCTGATGTCAGGTTGATGCCAAGTTGTGATGCCCCTTACAAAAAATACGGTATACCATTGTCACATGTCTCTCAACCCCCGGGTCTCAACCCCAGATTCCTTGTCGATTTTAGGAAGTGACCTTGTCCCCTTTTCACATGAGGCATAGCCTTTTCTTAAAATCGACATGGAGCTTAGTGGGAGGGACATGGGATAGAAATTTAATGACGTATGGCATTGCCTTTTCTTAAAATCGACAGGAAATGAGGGACCACCTTCTAGACCCTTGTACTAAGGGAGCATTCTTTATTTATAGCAGGGGTGGGGTTGAGCAAATTGAGGGGGGGGGGGCATTTATTTTCAGGGTATTCTTAGGGGAGGGGCCAAATATTTTTAGGGTATTCTTAGAGGGGGGGCTGTTTGTTTTTTACCTATTCTTAGATAGTGGGGGCCATTTATTTTTAGGGTATTTATCTAAAATGATGTGAATTTTGTCACCATAAAATGTCTTTTAATGTATCAGAGACTCCCTTTGAAAGACTAAAGGTAATCAAATTGATCCAGTTTAGTGAAATCTAATTGGATGGAACTATATTCAGAGATCTTTTTCAATTGATCAATACCAATGTACATTTCTTGTCGATGACTACCAGTACATGCAGCTACAGCTGATTTTTAACCTATTTCATCTAGAAGTTGAATATTCTAATAGAGATGATACATAGTATGCACCATCTTCCAAAGAATCTGAGTCTCTCTTATGAACAACAAGACATGTCATGCTGGTGATCTTACATGTTTCCCAGGAGAATAACTGCATAAATTCACCCCACTTAAATCTCCTGCAAATCACAATGTGAAGGTTCATGGAGAGAAAACATGTTACTGCTATCTCCTGCATATAAGGCACACCTCGCATATAAGACGCACCCTGAGTTGAAGGAAATCTTATAAGGCACATCGGGGGGGGGGGTGATTTTTGAAGGTTTAGTACTGGTTTAGTATCAGGGTGCAGCTTATAGGTAAGGATTTCATACCATAGAACAGTACTAAAATGAGCGAAACTTATCTCTTATGGGTCTTAAATCATTTCCATCAACCCAAGGTGTTTCCTCTATAAAAGGTGCGTCTTCCACATGAGGATTTACTGTAGTCCAGAGTGTATGAAGTATAGAAATAAATTTGGCATTAGCAAGTACTGAATGTTGTGAAAGTTTTTCAAATAACTTTTGGAACATCCAACTTGTGTGAAGGTAATGTAAGATACAAGACCACCTGAATGTGTAACTACTTATTTTATTACACGATTAATCAATAGATAATCAATAGAATATCAATAAATACAAGTTGAAAACAAAAATCGTTCCCCTTCCCCGGGACTCGAAGCCTGCCATATTGTGTGTACACACAGCGAAAAAAAAACGTTCGCCGGGACCAGGACTCGTCCCGCCTACCTGTAGACGCTAAGCGCAATGCGCTACCTACTAGACCATAGGTTCACACACCTCGGCACTCGGCAGCTGCTGGCTTGGTTTAAACGCGTCCAGCAGTACTGTATATATCCTCATGTTAAGGCCTGGTCAATTTGCCACTTAGTAAGGAGGTTTATGAAGTAGGCAGTACTAATACAAGCCTGGGCTTATAAACGGGAAAATATGGTATGTAGCTATGAGACAGGCAGCTCTGACCACTGTGGTATAATCCTAACTTAATTCTACTGCTCCTATTCTCGTCAGTCCCTGTGGCGCAATGCATAGGGAGTTGGATTTGGGATCAGTAGAGTGCAGGTTCGACCCCTACCTCTGGCAATGAAAATTTCGTAGGTTTTAACATGTAACATTTGACATGTAATGTGTGCATGTTATCCATGGATAACCACACTGGGTGCCTGTTATCCTTGGACAACCGCACACCTTACAAAAGTCATGATGCATCATGCCATGCAATATTGACAGGTATGTGCATGGGAATATCCAGAAAAAGCACCCAAAATCACAGAAGTCGTGTAATAAGCACTAATAAGTGCACCCCTCTCCTTTTGGGCTGTAAGCACACACCCCTGGTGTCAAATCATGCTAATGTAAAAGTAAAGTTTTTTAGAGTGAAAACAATGGTTTTTAGACTTTAGGGGTGTGCCTTTTGGAAATGATTTGTATTAAGGTTACGACAATCTAATGTTTAATTTTCAACACTGGTGCGGTTATTAGAATGAATATGTATTCACAGTCCCCACACAATTCCTATATAGGAAGGGCTAAAATGGACATTATACCTACATGGTGTCGACTATAGTCGATGCTAGACCCACCACGGTGTTGACTATAGTCAATGCTAAGGTTAAAGTAATACTCCCATGAATTATAGCTAAAAGAGAGGTATAATTATATGTATCACATAATGTAGTAAATGGTTTTGGCATTTATGTTACCGTAAAACGGGGATACTTTGGCCCACTTTTTGGATATTTCCGTAAAATTAGCATGATAGGAGTGCAAGTATTGGAGAAATAACTATTATTAGTTTGAGTTTTAGTCAGTATCTTTCAGATGTATGCGTAATTTTAAAATTTTGTGGCCAGCAAGTACTAGATTTACATCAAAATAGGTTGGGGCAAAGTTACCCTTACTTCGGGGCAACATTGGCCCACAAGGGATTCCCTATGGTAGTATATTTCTTATTTTTTCACAACCAAATATTGGGTCAAAGTTACCCCTAAAAACTTTGTCAATATAAAAAGCATTCTTTGAAAGTATCCAATTCAGGTATTATTCATCAAAGGTGAACAAAACTCATGGATACAGTCTAAAATATGGCATGTAACAAAAATTGTGAAAAATATGACTATTTTGAGTAAAATGACAGGCATTTAGTAGTGGCGGGCCAAAGTTACCCCCAAGGGCCAAAGTAACCCCAATTTTTTTAGAGAAATTATAATTTTACAGAAAATATGAAATAATAAAATCCTTCTTGGGCTAAATGAATATAGTACACTTGATTTGACATACCTTTGGGTTGATTAATTGTTGGTTAAAACCAACAGACTCATTCTTGAATATTATTGGTTGATCCAGACGCAATTTCCGGACACACCGAAAATTGGTGAAAATTTTAGCCTCTACTTATTGCCTTATATCTAAAAATAATTATCACTTTCAAAATTCTATTTAGGCTAAAATTGTAGCTTAGATGATAGGCTTTTTGATAAAAGTGACCTAGATATGAAAAATATCCTTAATTGTAATATCAAGATCAAAACAACATTTTTCTGTGACTGGGCTAATGTTACCCCTTAAGGGACAAAGTATCCCCGTTTTACGGTAGATAAAAGAATATTCATGGATGATCGTTATTGGGGGGGCACTTTATTTTCAACCTATTCTTGAGGGGGGGCATTTATTTTCAACCTATTCTTGAGGGGGGGGCCAAAAATTTTAGATGTATTCTTTAGGGGGGGGGGCTTTTATTTTCGACCTATTCTCTTTTGCCAAATGCTCACCCCCACCCCCGCAATAAATGATGAATGCTCCCTAAGTTGTAGGGGCTTCAGGTCCCCAAGCCCAGGCGTGCAAGGGCCTATAAAATAGGCCCACAAAGGCATGACCTTTATTTCTAGGACTAACAATTTCTTTACAGAAAGAGAGAGTCCGACTCAGAGAGCCGTCTTGCATTTCAGACCATCTATTTTTATCTCCTTTGCCACATGAGTCTCTTGTCTACCTTGAGCTACACTTGGCTCACTGCAGTGCATGGGGCTGAGTTCAATCACAATATAAATAGTTTTAGGGAACTTTTGGTAAAATTGTTTCAACTAACCTTTGGTAGCTCTGGAACTACTTCACGGCCCCGGCATCCTCCACGCAGTGTTCTGACGCAAAGCATTGTTATTGATGGAAATAGATTGTGAAAAGCGTTCCCCTCAACATGCAGACTACAGACGATATGGCCAGACGTTCTCTGGGGTCCCAGTTAAGTGCAGTACCTGGCTGAGGAGAACCGTCAGGGATTTGGAAGCGAGCCACACGATCGCTCTCTATCCCGAACATCCATAGATAAGCTAGCCTTGCTATATAAGCAAATGTCCATGACCAGGGAATAAATTTGCATCGTATTCACCGAGGTGAGGCTGTCCGTATTCAACGATGCCTTATAGGCAGAGTTGAATGCGGACAGGCCTCACCGAGGTGAATACGATGCAAATTTATTCCCTGGAATGGACATTTGCATTTATGTCATGGCCTAGGGGGTTATTTTGCCTTTAAATAAAGAAAAACAGCTCAGATCTGTTCAAAATCCAAGATGGCGGACACCCATTGAATACAGACACATTGTATTCAATGCCCCCCATTGAATACGGCGGTTCTAGTACTAATCTATAGTGACGGTCGTATCAGCCATGACATAAGAAATATGACTGTGCTTGGAGAGTGGGCGTGACAGATTGCGGCGGAGGACGCCTTATCTCTCTTTTTTCCCGCCAAGGGAATGAGTTAGTGCCTAGTGGTTAGGGCAGCCCTACTCCCCAAATCCAATCCACTTACAACTTGGAGGGGGGGGGGGGGCTCAAAAATTGCGTGACGTTTTTTTTTTTTTGTTAGCCCTAAATGGCCTAATTAATACGGTACCTCTCTGTTCCTGCAAAATTAATTTAGAATGGATTATATAAGGGAGCGCTCATTATTTATGGCCAGGGGGGGTGATATATAGTTTCGAGGGGGGGGGGCGATTCAATTTTGGGGTATTCATGATGGGGAGGCGCCTCATTTTGGACCATTCATGTAGTGGGGGGCAATTCATTTTGGGGTGTTTCCGTAGGGGGCGCTTCATTTTCAGGTATTCCTGTAGGGGGCCACTTCATTTTTGGGTATTTGTTTTGGTGGGTATTATTATGAGTGAAGTGGAGAAAAGGCCTGAAGGAATGTTTCCTGATGCAATTGGAGCCCTTGGACTCCCAACATGTAGTAAGAATCAGCTGAAATCAGTGCATGAAGCTTGCTACCAATGAATGTTGTACGAATATCTCTATATCTCATCAACATCAATGACTACAACTGGCATACCAACAGTCTATTCTTCAGTAACACATCCAATCGAGCCTGACAAGATCAGACATGTTTTATATCACTAATTACATCATGATATTTATGGTTGGCCTGGCTTTAGGCATTCTACAGACTTTGTCCAAAATCACATTAAAATAGTCAAAATGGGCCTGCACAACTTATAGTTTGTAGGTTGGCAATGTGTAAGTGTTTACTCTTGGTTGATTTCGTCACTCTGAACAGATCATCAGACAGTGGGATGGTCACCTGACCACTCCTCTCTCCATATATAGGCAAGTAATGGCCGCTGCAGCTTATCAAGGCGTGCAGCTTATGCAAGGGAATTTCCAGTAGTGTATCGTCACCTTGCTTATAGGCCATTGTCAGGCCTGGCAATGCAGCCAGTAAAGGCAGTGATGACCTGTTCATATAGATCTTGATTTCTTAACCTTTATTCCCGGTACTTGATGTTAAGCATGGAGCAAGGTGTGTGCTTTAAGAATTGTACCAGCAACCACAAAAGCACTGTAGGTGCTTCATCCATGTGAAGGTAGTGTGACAAGAGGAACAAGCTGCAACCCTGGGGTAGTTGGTTCCTGGTGTGGTGTGTGGGTTATCCGGTCAGGGTTGCAGCAGCTCTGGGTGGATAGATGGGTCTATCCTCAGGTACCTGAGGCTCCTTGCACTAAATATGTGTGTCAAGGGGAGTCCGAGGTCCTGTGCGGTTTCATATGGACTCATCAGGCTGGATTTGTGTTTTTTTTTAGCAATTTCCTCCCATGCCCACTGTTTGTGTGTGGGGGAGGGGGATGCTTGGCCCAGTCCCCGGCTGTGCTGAGAGAGCCCCTATGTGTACCCAGTACTTGATTAACCACAATGTTCAGGCCTATGTCACAAAAAGATTGTATAGCTGTATCTCAGTGTGGCAGTACAGCTGTATCCCAGTGTGGCAGTACAGCTGTATCCCAGTGTGGCAGTATATTTTAGTGTATAATTTATACAGAGAAATGTCTATTAAAATAAATTGTGGAAAGGGACATTCCCAAGTAAGGTATTCACAGGTTATTCCTGAGGGGGAGGCACTTCATTTTGGGGTATTTGAGTAGGGGGGGGGCATTTCATATTTGGGTATTTGCGTAGGGGAGGCGTTTCATTTTGGGACATTCGCGTAGGGGGGGGGGCGCTCCATTTTCAGGTATTCGCCAAACGAAAATACCATCCCCCCCTGGCCATAAATAATGAACGCTCCCTAACAGGTACGGCATAGGCCTATGTACCTAGTAATTTTACCAGTGGTACAATAATTTGAGTTTTAAGTGGGGTAATCTATCTAGATGCGTCCTTTATAGTCAAAGTCTACTTTTTTTTTAAAGTACCCAGAGTGGTTTACCTCAGGAAAATTGATTCCATGGGAAGGACAGCAGCCCTCTTCCCCACCACAGGGGCCTTCCATAAATACCTCATGCACTCATGATCATGATGCAGGTGGGGCCGGGGAGGGTCCACGGGGCCTTTCAAATATTACGGTACGAAACACAAATTTTGCCACTTTTTTTTAACCCCCCCCCCTTGTAATGTTTTGTAACAAATAATTAATTGACCACCCCTCTCCCTAATTATGTAACACCAGTCACCCCCTCCCCCGCCCCATGCATCAAAAAAGATCCACACCACTTTGCATTCCAATCAACAATATACAGGTTTTTCTCACAAAAAGACCTACTTGTAAATTCATGACCCCCCCCCCCCCCCATCTTAATTTGACAGTTGAAGTTGTTTTATTGGCAATAAACATCTTAGGAAATAAATTAAGTTCTTCCCGTAACCCATGAAGATGCTTCCAATGCTTGAAAATAGTCCGTTTTTTTTATTTGCTGTATTTACATTTTCTATGTAACACCTGGGCAGCCCCCCCCCCCATCCCCTGTCACAAAGTGTAACAAATTTCATGACCCCCTTTGGTGTTACATAATATGTGAATGGATCCCACCCGGTAAATACTGCTATTGTAAAAAACATGACAAAAAACGCGACGTCATCTATGGATATCATGGCCTCTTTAATAAGGTTTTTGATCTCTCTGTTCCTTCATTGATTCAGAATAGATTAGGTACCACTAACCATCAATTTTTAACAACAGAAGGGGGAAGGGGCCCTGATCTTTCAGTATGGGCCGGTCGTGCACGCTGTCCTTCACAAGATATATGTAGCAAAAAAATCTAAAGGCCAACCTGGCTTCCTAGTGACCCCCCCCCCCCAAGAATGTCAAGGGCACCGACTTAAAATGACGGACCATTGCCCCCCCCCCCCAACTCCGACCAGCGCCAGTGTCTCAAATCCTCGGGGGGGGGGTGAGTGTTCATCTTGTAAAATATACTCATCAGTTCTGTCCTATCATCGAATTGCCTTTCATCCCTGTTTATTTCTTCTATAAATGCCATATTATTTTCATTTGCAAACCCTTAGCCAAAGCTCTGGGTGCAAACCAGGTGCAGCGGTGTAGATCTATCTATGTTACCACAATAATAAAAACAGAATATCAGGCAGGTGTTTTTATCTGACCACTTAGTTCCTAGAACTCATCCGTTCATTTAATGTATTTTATCATGCTTAATTTTAGATTGAATTGTGGAAGCTTAAAATACCGGTACATAGTTATTGAAATGACCACGTTTTGACATGCATAGAACTATTTGTATCGGTAGTACATGGACACACCCGCCAGAAAGGAGAGAGAAAGTTTTTTGACATCATTTCAACAGCTAAGGTCATATTCCTGGCTGTAAAATTAAAGATCACACCCGTTACTATAGCCCTCGTTGTGGACAACAGGGGGGTGGGGCTGGTGGGTTTGGGGGATCAGAATTTAAAACCCCGCGTAACTATAGGTTAAAAGGACACATTCACACGCGATTTTCGTCCCATATGGGAGGGGTCAAAACAATTTTACCCTTGAGAGGGGAAGGGGGTCGAAATTTTTTTCGTGCACGCGCAAACCCACCAGTCCCTCCCACCCCCCGTTCTTAAAAAATGATCACTCCCTTAGATATAGGAAACAGAGCCATTCCTGCATGGAGGTGGCCATCTTGAAATCAGTTATGTAACTGACCCCCGACGGCCATCTTGGATCTGGCAGAGATTTGTGGGTAATCTCTTATCTTGACCTCCACCCACAGAAAACAATGGGAATTGGTAAGACTGAGGAGTTTTTTTTAAGATCGACTTTGGAGAGTGAAAGTGTTCTAGGTAATTTTCTTTTGAATGTTCCATAATACCTCCTGTATGAGGCATAAGGATGGACCCCTTAGGTACTGGTCATTTTTTAACAGGGGGGGGGGGTTAGTGGGTTTGGGGGGGACAAAAAAATTTCAGACCCCTCTTAGGGGAGGGGACAAAAAAAATGTTGCCCCTTTTTGAGCGAAAAAGCATGGAATTTCACTGATCTCCTTATTGTTCAAAAATGACCACTCCCTTATAGAAGTACAAAGTTGGGGGTGTGGTGGGGAAAAATTAGTACTACATGGTAGTATTTAACATCAAGGGGGCTGGGTACAAATGACGTCATGCTTTTTTTTTGACCATTTTTGACCCCACCTCCCCCCTTGTCATGTTTCGTCATGCAACACTAGACCCCCCCTTAGGGAGTGGTCATTATTTATCAACAGGGGGCGGGTGGTGGGTTTTCACGCGCGAAAATTTTTTACGCCCCCCCTCGACGGCAGTCAAAATTTTTTGCGCCCCCCCCCACACCGGAGGCGCGGAGAGTTTTCGCGCCCCTCTTTGATCTATAGTAGCGCACGGGCTTTTTTGCTAAAAAGAGGGTGAATTTTTTTAGCCCCCCCTCAAGAGGGGTCAAAATTTTTTTAGCCCCCCCTCGGGAGGGGTCTGAAAATTTTACGCCCCCCCCTCAAACCCACCACCCCCCCCCTGTTGATAAATAATGACCACTCCCTTAACATGACGTCATACAGAGAGACCTCCCCCCCCCCAGTGAAAAGCCCCATTTAACAAGTTGATATGGATCAAAGGGACATAGAGTGGATGTGTGAATATGCAGAGTAAAAAAGATGAACTAGCAGTGATCAAGAAATTAAGAGAAACATGCCAAACATGTCAGCTTATGGGTCCTTATGCACGGGATGCACCATTTGTGTGGGATGCACCTTCAAAACATAAGACTGATGATGACAAGTGTATTGTGACTTATACACCAGGTACTATGGTAGTGATCATACTTAAGTATTTCCTCTCACAAAAGGTCCTAAGAAACTCTCTAGTTCAATAGTCTGTTACAAGAATTTGTGATACAAGTATCACAAATTCTAAGAAGACCATCGATTGCAATCACACTTCCACTTGTTGGTCTTACAAAGTAATGGAGTCACCTCAGCTGGGGGGTGGTCCCCTTTACATCTCCTTTAGTACTAGTATCCCCTCAACAAAAATAGGAACAAGGTGGTGAAGAGTTCCAAGGGAGTGTTCATTAGGACTATCTATCAATGGGGGGGGGGGAGGCAAAGTAATTTTGACACCTGAAGGGAGGGGTCAAAAAAATATCATGCCTTTTCAGTGAAAAAGCCTGTGAATTACTATAGAAGGTCACTGGGAAAATTGCAACCGGTCTGATGGGGAAGGGGTCATAAAAATGTCTGCATGGAAATCCATTGCCCCTTGTTGATAAGTAATGAGCACTCCCTAAGTTACCAATAAGTTTTCAAATTGCCAAATTTATTAAAAAGAATAGATGTTAGGTCATTTTGAATTAGGTAATTTTATCTCAGATGACTGCTTCAAACGTCCCTACCTTTACAAATCATCTTTTCTTGCCAAAACCAAAGCAAATGGCAATTTCTGGATGACATGATGTCATGCAGCCCATGACCCCCCCCCCTCCCCCTTGTCATGCTTGGTCATGGGGAGGGGGACCCCCCTACTGCATGACGTCATTTGTACACAGCCCCAAGCTCCAGGGTCTTCATATGGTGAGAACACTACAAATTCATTCAAAAGACACAAGTAAACTTAGCAGGTCCATTCCATATTATTATGTACATATTTATTACCTCTCATCACAGTATTTTTATTTCTGATAAATATGTGGCATAAATTCAATGCAATACAGTACACCAGCTGGGAATTATGCCGTCCATTGTTAAGCCAACTGACTCTTTATAAATGCATGTAACACGTCTGAATACAGCTGTGATGGGAAATCATTGTTTAAAGCCATTTTGACAGTTAAGATCATATTCATAATATGCAAACTACATTAGACACCAAGTGATTGATTAATGTGTGTCAATGCTCGCACATGTTTGCAATTGACATAGAATGGGGATAGAAAAGATAGGGTTTAGACCCTTTTAACACGGGCTACAGAAACACAGAATATTGTTATAGCTGTATCTCATTTAGTCTTCGATCGAAAAAGAAAAAAAAGAGTTAATAACTGCCAATGCAGTCTTCAGATAATATGGGGGAGCCTGATCAGGCCATTCGTTTATATTCGTTTTATATGATTCAAAGAAATAACGTCTGAAATATGTCACTGAAAATACAGTGCAGATACTATATGAAATTGCATCACAATAAGTTGCTGTGATCAAAGGCGGTGCAAATTGCAATTGATAAAATAAAAATATGCCATCACAGGTTCAACTGTATAATTATATCTTTTAGAAATAAAGGTGGTACGCTGAAAATGCACGGTATGATATACAGCAAGATCAATGATACATATATGTTGCCACTTTCAAGATATATGTATTTGGAGTAAACTTAATAATTCTTATCAATTAAGTGAACACTGCAATAAAAGTAGATGGGCTTAGACCTGACACCAAACATGGTCGTTCATATGGATGAGCTTACTTTCAGGAAGCAATTGTCTCTTGAAGATTACCTTAATATCATCAAGGTACGCCGAGAACTTGTGTTTGATGATCAGAAGTCATTTATCTTAATTTAGTATGTACCGTAGTGTAACAAAAAATCGTGGGATGTGGATTCAGGTCCAATTAAGTGATACATATTACAAGTTGTGGTTTGAGTCATTCTATGCACAATGTATATCTTAACTATTGTGCTATCCGTCCTCTGAGGAAGTCCAGCACGGCAAGTGTTCCCTTACTGAGTATCGCAGGCCGCGGTACACGGAATGTGTTGCCTTCCAACATCAAAGATCTGAAAACATAAAAATAAAAAAAAAAGTGTAGATATATGAGAATGAATCATGTAATGTGATAAATTGTGTATTTGTTGGGGGGGGCAGCGGAGAATAGTCTAACAATGTTTAATTATTGTGTTTCTCCAAAATCAAACTCGATAATCATAAATCAAAAGAAAAGTCTGTATTGAGAGTATTTACAAACAATTCCACCAATCTTATGGGGGTGATGATAATGACGACGAGCCTTTGAAGCCCACAATATAGGGAGACAGCCGGAAATTATATGGTATGGAGTAAATTTATTGATTATAGAAATTAAGGCCTACCTGAGTTGTGTAACGTTGCCCAGTGTGGGAGGCACCTGATTGAGATTATTGTTCTGTAGGTCCAGGGTAGCCAGTTTGGGAAGCTCTCTCAGTCCCTCGGGGTCTATAGCCTCAATCTGGTTATCACTTGCCAGGATGTTCTCTAAGGCACGACAACGGTAAAGGGCAGGAGGGAGGATTTTGAATCTGGAAAATCAGATGTTGAATATCTTGATAGTAAAATAAAGTGAACACTTATTGTTCACTTCATTTTTCCAATCAAGATTCAAATACATCAGGAAAATATAAATATGAGAATTATCACCTGTACATTGTTCAGATAATAGATGATGTAATCATAATTCAATTTTGCAGCTTCTAAAGGACACCCGTCTTTATCCTGAAATGTCTTTCTAGTTTGGGGCTAAAGCGGACAACTTAGTCTGTGTTCGATAACTAAAAGTGCAAACCCCTATCTTTGTGTTACACAAACAAAGGTTACTGGTTCAATTTTCTACACGTCTGTAGATTGTTACAAGGGATACAGACAAGTACTTTTTTTCATCTTTTAACAGGATGATTCACAAACCGGTTATAGGACAGGGTTATTTCTCTCAGGTTGGGCAGACCACCAATTTCATCCGGAAGACTGGATAAAACATTGTTTCTGGAACATAAGTTAAGCAATGATTATAATAGAACTACCTTTCATTCCAGGAAACTGAAACTTGTTGAGAAGAGAGCATAGGCATGGTTCTTAGTAAATTGAAGTGAAGCATGTACTTTTATTTAATTTATCGCTTAAAACCCTATCTCCATTTTTTTTATACAAAGTAGTTTAAAGAGCCATTTGTCTAAGCTTACTTCAGTGAAAGTCTGAACTGGACTAAGACGTATAAACACTTGTAATACAAATACAAAAAAAGAGTAGCATTTATCTTTAAGAACATCAAACCACTGCTTCAATTATCAGGTCTTAACTAGAGAAATACTGTCCGGGGTAAATATTGCAATTCTTAGAATTACGCCTGTACTCGGAAATGCCTTACCTCAGATCCAGAAAGACGAGTTGGTGGAGCTCTCCTATGTCACGGCCCATACTGGGAATTTTGTTGAAACCAAGACTTAACTCTCTCAGTGAGTTTGAAAGTGGAGCAAAACTACAACAAAGGAGCAATAAATAAAAACAATTATTGGTTTTCTTTACCTTATAAATGGGAGTGGTCCCAAAAGACGTTATTTAAGGATTACAAGTCTAGTTTTGAGAAAGTCTTGCTGTTTTCACAAGGGAATACGCCAAAACCTGAGTTCTAACACTCCCGTGCCCTTGGGTCAACTTTTATGCAATCTGACTACCTAGTTGAACATGGGCGCCCATCTTGCTGGGTGGGGAGACCCATGGACTCTGAGCATGCACACATTAAGTTGAGGTTTCTGTCGCTTTGCGTGAATATTTTGAGAAAACTTTAAATTATTTGCCGTGTTAGAATGATATGAATAACCTCAGATGTCAGATTGGCCCCTGCACTGGGCCCTTTGCCCAAGCTCGCCATAGAGCTTGGACAAAGCTCTCAGGCCTCGGGTCAGGGGACAAACTAGCATATGCATAGTTTTTATGACAATCCACACGTTAAATGTTTAGTGGTAACAGACAAACAATGCATACTCACATAGCTGGCCATTGAGAGAACGCATTCTTATTCAGATTGACCTTCTGTACTTCTTTTGCTACAGCAATGTCCCAGACATCTTCAGGAATGTGGGCCACACGTTTCTCACTGCAAAATGAAGGAATCACCAGCACAATGTCATTACTATGTAGAGATGCTCCCGGATATGAGAGACTTGTCCAGCCCTTTTAATGTATGTGTTTTTCTTTCATCAGAAAAAGCGGCTATTTTTGTGTGAGAAAGTCACTGTCTTGTAGATGAAAGGGATCACAATTTTTTCTCACTTCTTTTTCAAGTAAAAAAAAGATATTTTTTTTTTAAAGTTTGGGTCGAAGGGGGTGTTGATGCAGGTGTTACTTCCTTTGTATTACATCTGACAGGATCTGCGAAAAGGACCCTTAGTGCAGGGTGCATTAAGGTCCCAAATTCCCAGCACATGATAGGCTTTTTTTACAGAATTTGTTACTAATCATGTACTGAAGATAACAGGTTACTTGGACCTACCTGTAATCTAGAGTCTTTGACACACCTACTTCATGGGCATCTACTCCACCCCCTGAGTGGCCAATAACACCGGAGGTGCCTACCGTATTCCGCACATTGCTAACAGGGGGTGCGTTCGGATGCCCTGATGCCGGTTCTTCGATACGGCTTGCTAGATACTTTTTCAACTCAGTTGTACCTCGCTGTAAAAAGACAGTTTGGATGGATAAAACACCATTTAGATATGGGGAGTCTAACGGAATACTGATACTAGTAGCTCTTATAGAAAGCCTGTTGACACCACTTTGAGTATTAGAGAAAGCACAACACCAAATTAAGTCTACAGGACTATGGTACATTTACATAGGAAGGGTTGTCATATTAAAGATTTAGGAACACTGTGATGATTTCTAACTCAATTTACTCAGCTATAGCCATTTTTTATGCACCGTAAAACCCTGCACAAACTGGTAGTACCATAAATCCTCGCGTATAAGACGCAGCTTATACACCAGAATCAGAGAGCACAAAAATCCCTGAAATACTCGATTAGTCCCTGAAATATAGGTTTTATACAGTAATCTATAGGACTGTGGAACTTGAAAATTCCTGAAATTAGGGAAAACCCTTAAGACTTCCATCCCTGCAGAATTACAGCCTCTGCATCCTATAGGATTCACCCCAATTCAGGGTGATTCCTAAGGCGAGGATTTTCCATGATAGAACGGTACTAAAAGTACAAAAATTTGACACTAAGGGTGTCTTATAGCCTTTAGCTTAACTCAGGGTGCGTCCTATACGCAAGGATTTACGGTAATTTGCACTGCACATATAAGGGACACTAATCAATTGACGTTAGGGAGTGAGTGAGTAATGGTTGTTTAACGCCAAGCCGACAGCTAAGGTCATATTCATGGCGGAAAAAGTACATTAGACATCACGTCACAAAGGAATACATGTGCCTGTGCCCGTGCATATGGACACCAGACACATGTAAGAAAGAGGGGACAGGAAAGAGGAGATTCAAGGAACGAATATGTGCCAGTGCCCGCGCATATGGACACCACCCACACTCAGAGAGGATAGAAAAGCAAGACATAGACCCCTTTTAAAGATGGCCTGGGGCTGGGGAGGCCCGATTTTTTGACGTTAGGGAGTTTGTCTAACATATAACCCTCAAATTACATATCTGGCTTTTCAGGTAACATCTTGGAGTGCATTTTAAAAACCCAGCTGTCAAAAACCTGGACAATTTTACGTGTCACATCAATAGCACTTCCTGCCCTTATTAACTCACCATTATGATATCTCTGCGAACTGACTTCATTGGATTACCATCTAGTACTATAGACTTGAGGTTGACCATGGTTCCCAAGGAGTAAGGAAGTCTACAACAAAACATCACCACATAACTACACAGGTTAACTACATTATATTGACATACCTATTAACATTGTAAACCAGTAAATACACATACACAACACGCAGAGTTAGGAGGTTAAAGGCGTAGCTGCTAACTGGTTCTACCTGAATTACAGGTAATTTAGGTAATTGTGTTATGTGTTCTCTAAAAGTTAGTTAAATAGTATTTATCATTACAAAACGGACTGGTTCTTTAAGGTAGTCTTCATCATGGTTGTATGCAGAATATTCTATTGATTTGAACCATGTGAGGTCGTTTATATAAAAATTGGTCACTTTTTTCCTCTTGTGATTTATTTACCTTCAAGCACCAATATGACCACAAGTGCTGTTAAACCAAATATTCTATGCATTGACTACTCACGCTGATAGGTCGTTGTTTGAGAGGTCTAATCGCTGAAGACCTTCGAGGAGAGTGATTTCCTGCGGAAGCTCCTGAATCTTGTTGTCACGTATGTCTAACACAGACACTTGCCGTAGGTGGGCCAGGTGAACCGGAGTCAAAACGGACAATGCGTTGTTCCCTACATGTAACTCCTAAAAAATGTTTACATATATATATATATATATTTTATTCCTGTAGATACTAATCTCCATTTCACATAGTCTTCTACCGTCTGACTAACTTTGAGGCTATAAAACTGAGAAAGTTTGGCTCTGACAGCTATCATTGAGTGTTAACTCTCCTCGTAAAAAACAAAAACGAACAGAAATGTCTTCTTTTAGTGGATGGTGATCTGAAACTCAATTTATTTCTTTTTCATCTATTTCAATAACCTTTTTTGAATAAACCTAACAGTAGAAAGAGGATACCTTTAGGTTGGTGCAGTTGTGAAGAACGGGCAGCGCGGGAAGCTGGTTGTGCCTGAGGTAGAGCTGCTCCAGGTGCGTAAGACGACCAACGTCCTCGGGTAAACCCTTTAACTTATTGTGTGTGCAGTCCAGGTATCTTAATGCTATAGATCAATATGTATCCATGTATGTATGTGTAAGCCAGAAAAAAAAAGAAAAGGAAGACAATGGCGTTTGGTATGAGTTTTCTAAATATAAAAGAGATTAAAGTATTGGGGATTTTCTAGCCTAACCCACTTAAAAGAATCCATATCTCCTCTTTCTATCCCCTCTGTGTGTCTAGTGCACATATGCGCGGGTACCAACACATCCACTGTGTAAATTGTAGTTTTCTCGCCATAAATATGACCTTAGCTGTTGAAATGACGTTAAACACTTATTTCTCACTCATCAAAATATCAATTTACCGGTAGTAAAATAAAATCATATTGTAATTAGGCTACACTTTTAATTTGGGTTACAGGCACCCAAAATTCAAACTCCAGGTCGGAGGACGAAATAAAAAAATATATATATATAAAATAAAAGTTTCCATCGTGCGGCTCATGGGCATTAAACGACCAGTTTAAAAGTTTGTTTTTTTTGTTTTACCTTTAGATATAAGGAATTTGATTGTTATTTTACTCTACTATGATCTACAAAGTCTACAATGTAGATGAAACCACTATGCATGCATTCCTGGCATGATAAGCTTCAATTTGATACCAAATACACCTACTTTGTCTATAACAAGTGTCAAAGATATGCCAGGGGATATCGGAGGAAATAAAACCCAAATAAAAAAAAAGTGTGGCCTTATGTTTAGTACATTTTAGGTACAGGGATGAAAGTCACATAGCACAAAAATCCCTGAATTGGTCCAATATTCGCCCCAAAAACCTGGGTTTCTATCTGAATGTATAGGGCCCTGGAACTTCAAAATCCCTGAAATCAGGGAATTACCTGAAGACTTTCATCCCTGTAGGTACACAATTTTTACTTACATGTGATATCTCCAATACTCGGGGGAATTCTTGATATGCTGTTTTTGGATATGTTGAATTTGAACAGTTTGGTTAGATATCCTATCTCCATCGGTAAGTCCGTTAGCTGGTTATTTGAGACATCCTGGAATGCGAAAATATAGTATATAGATCAGATATTGAAGAGGCTCCTTTTGTAATTGATCAGCCACAATATATCAAAGACACCCTCTCCCCATTTATGTCAGAAACTCGAGTACAACCCACATCTCATATGCAAGATAGTACAGTTTTATTAAAAAAAAGCCTCAGGAATATCCTATTACATAGATGTGTAATGTATATATTATATACGAGAAGAAATATACTTATCCATGCAGTATAGATGTGTCATAAACAATTACTATCTATCTATAACACTGAATGGATTTAACCTACCAGATCTTCTAGTATGAAGAGATTTCCGATATGTGGTCCTAGCTCTGAGATCTGGTTATTCTGAACGTGCAAAGTGTTCAAATTGGAAAGTTTTCCTACGCATTCTGGGAGTGATGTGAATTCGTTGTGACTGTGATAGAGAGGTATTAAGCTAACTGAGGTAAGTAGACATATTCTCCCTAAAAGATGGCCCATCTATATAAAATATTCATGAATAAGAATATAAAGACAGACATTCATGAATAAGAATATAAAGGTCCAAAGAGTCGGGTCACAATTCTTCTACATAAGTCATCATCAAAATTAATGGACCTGCAGTATATATGGTTACAATTTTCTGACATTAAATAACTGCTTGAAGTAAAGCCAAAATCAGTTCTTATTTTTCTTTAATACTTTTTTCTGCATTCAATAGTCAATAGTAATAGTTGCCATGGGCCTTGTGCAAGTCAAAGTATTAAATCTGAGGTCCACTCGCACTGATGTCAGTAGTCCTACAGGTCGGTAGTTCGAATTTTTACTGACACTCTTAATTAAAACTACCGTACCATTCTTTTGGACCTTTGTACATGTATATGATGCCATCATTGTGATAATATGAATGTAAAGCAGTGATTACCTGATGTTTAGCCGGAGTAGGTTCCGTAAATCTCCTACAGCTCTAGGGAGATTCGTCAGTTTGTTATCGTGAACCTAAAAGTATGATTAGTTCCAAAGTCAAATATAATGTGGATGAATTTTGATGTCAAAAGCCGATACACAAACTTGAAATTCATTTGTTTAGCACATCAAGTACCTGTAGCCCAGTGACCTTTTCATATTTGATCAGACGACAGTCATAGACAGGGTTTCAAATGCTAGTTCCTTAAACAGCAATGATCGTATCTATTAATGATACGAAAGATCAGTTTTTGGGGTGAAAAAGAAAACCGCTTCCCAGGCACACTCCGTTCTCCTTTCGAAACCTTTCTTTAATGGATAATATAAAGAGTGTAAGTGTTCTTTTAATTGCCTGGTCCCATAGACAGGGCAAAAAAAAATCCTTTGATCACTCAAAGTCTTCATTCACTCAGGAGGAATCCCATGATCAAAGACTTACGGAATGGCCTTCAAGCCTCAGTGACAATCTGATGTATGTATAAGCCGTAGTTATAGATGCAAGTGCTTAAGTGGAGGATCCACTGCAGCGAATTTCTTGCAAGTAGCGTCCGTGGCAAGTACTTCCGAGACAACTCGCAAAAATCAAAACATCTTGATTTCTGTGAGTATTCTCGCAAGCCGCTTGGACGTCGCAAGCCGCTTGGACGTCTACGAGAACACACGCACGTGTGCAAGTCACAAGGGATTCGCAGCAGTGGATCCCCTACTTTACAGTCTCAGTAACAGTAGCTTCAAAACGCTCTACTTACATCTAGGACAGTGAGAGCAGGCAGGTTGATGATGTCTTCTGATAAGGCAGTGATAACATTGGATGCAAGAATCAGCTTTGTGAGATCCACTTGGTCCCACCAACGATCCTCCGTATTGTCTAATGATACGCTCTTAGCCTCCTCTGGTACATCAAGGTTGATACGCCACACACTGCTTGGAACTTCAGAACACAAAAAAGGGTATTTTGAACATTGAAAAATTGAATCTTGGATGCCATGGACGGTTTGGTTGAATCGTGTGAGTTAACTTGTCGGAGAATAGCAAATAAATGCTCCTCTTATTGACTCATTGTATATTTATACCATACAGACTATGCTACGATAAAATGCTCTTTCTACCTTAAAACACTAGCGGATGAAGGTTTTTTGTTTTTTGTTTGCAATTTCAGACAGTCCTCTTGCCATGAGCGGATCAGACATCCCTGCCATTTTTTTTTTATAATGGGGGGGGGGGCAAAATCTTTTAGACCCTTTAAGGCGACCGCAGACAGGCTAGATTCGATCAGTAACTAGGGAGAACTGATCCGAACCCGATCCAATCAGGGTCATCAAACATGTTTGATATTGTCAGACTCGATCGGACATCTGCACAGACGCTCCTGTTCGTCAGGATCGGCCGATCAAGTCAGGCTCGCCTGCGGTCCCCTTACCAGGGGTCCACAGGTGGGTATTTTTGGACAAGGCAGTGGGGAGGGGTGGTGGCAAATTAATACATCGTTTTCAAGACTGATTAGTCATTAGGGAGTGATTTTTTTTAACAACAGAGGTGGGGCTGGTTGGTTTGCGCACGGATGCATGAAAAAAATTTCTGCCCCTTCCTTCGTGGGGTCAACATTTTTTTTACCCCCACCCCCTGAAGGACCGAAAATTGCATGTTAATGCACCCTTTTAACCTAATTGTTGATCAACACGGTAAAAGCTAGTGAATGCAGAATAACAATTTTTTTTTTAAATTTTGTTTTAAAATTCGGATTTCAACTTGATTTTTAAAATACTTAAAACTGTTGAAAGTAGATGACCTTTGGATATCCTATTGTCCGATTTCTAAGGCCAATGGAACTCATATTACAGTTTACCGTCCACCGCCCGCATGCATTTAAAGGGCCGCATGAGAAAATTTCATTATTCATTATCTAAAAAAAAACTGTTTAATTTCTCAAAAATGTATTTGGACATGGTAGGAATGAGCAAAGGGGGCCATATTTGGTATCAAATTAAAGCTTACAGTGCAAGGAATGTCAATAACATGGTGGCATATACAACCTGGACATTTTCAGACAGTGGTACCTATATAATGAATAATGAAAAAATGCCTCATCAATTTTCAAAATAGCTTGGACGGTAAACTGTAACCTGAGTTCTCATGGCCTAAGCTTTAAGGTGGTGTAATTGGTTAGTAGATCGGCCTATGCAAACAGACTCTATCAGTATTTATATGCAATGAAGTCTAAATCCCCTGTGTATAGTGCATGTTTAATGGTCGGTCTTATCTAAATATTTGAGTGAATACACAGGGTGGGGCGGGCTTCCCTAGCCCACTTAAAAGGGTCTATATCTCCTCTTTCCTATCCCCTCAGGATGTGTGTGGTGCACATATGTGCGGGCACTGACACAATCCTCTGTGAAATTGTGTAAAGTTGTTCTCGCCATGAATATGACCTTAGCTAGGCACTTACCTAATTTTTCAAGACTTTATCCCATTAAACTTATCTAATAAGCAATGGATAGATCTTGAGAAAAGAAGTGGATTTGCTTTTTAAATGAAGTCTCTATGTCAATTTAAAGTGGAATTATGACTGGTCGAAGGTACCAAATCAGACCCAGAATTCTGCCATAGTTAAGAGTTTAATTTGGATCCAATTTTGTGATCAAGCAAGATCGACCAAAGGTAGACTAGATCACTAAAATGATTATTTTGGGCAATTTTCTTTTAAGATAAGCAAGATATACCCCCAAGAATGTAAATAATGATACATTTATCAATAATCAAACAATGTAAAAGCAAATTCTTTATGTCATTTTTACCCTTGAACTGCGCGCTCTGACAGAACCATGGCAGAATAGCGTCTTTGACTCAGGATGTTTGAATGACAATAGCTTCCATTTAAATTGTCATAAAACCTTCATTTAAAAAGCAAAACCACTTATTTCTATCACAGCTATCAATTTCGCACCATATAAAATGCATACAATAAGGTTTTAATTGATAGGTAAGTGCCCAACATGGGAGAGGTTGGGACAAGTGTCCAAAGTTAATCTCGCCCAAAAGTTTGCAGGGTCTGTCAAACATACTGCAGCCCCTTAGAAAAAGAAAAGCTAGACATTTTCTAGATGATTTTTATCAATAGAACTGGTGAGAACCATTTATTTTTAGGTGCTCAATGATCTTCTCATCATAAAATTGTTCTAAACTTTTAGTTGAATTTCAATGGGGTCAAAGGCAAAATTCCATGCATTCAACCTTGTACATAAAATATTCATTTTAAAGGTCTAGCCAAGCCTGTTAAAATGAGCCCTTGTTTGTAAAGATCCTCCAGTAAATAGCTTCAGAATAAGCTTGCAAAGAAAGGAGAGTTTAACACTACCCAGTTTCAGCTTCATCACAGTTTCACACCTCTACTGCAGCAGACTCACACACTGGAGGTATTTCAGAGCTAAGGCTTAGCTGTCGAAATGGCGTTAAACATCTATTACTCACTCACTCACACAGGGTGGGGAATGGCAGAAAGATCTTTTCATCTCCAAATTATAAATTGATGTAAAAAAGCTTCTACTATGTGTATCAACTTGATTCAAAAAGCATTGAATTCCGATTTTCAAGCTCTTTCAGTTGATATATGAGTTGTGTATTTCTGTGCAAGTCCAAATTTTAGGCTGACTTCGCCAAGCCCAAGGCAAGGGCCAAGCCTACCTTCACTGAGATGTCTGCTTGACAGGTTCAACTGCCCACTGGCCCTAGCTGATTTCAGGAGTTGTGGGTGAACACCAGTTGCTGGCTCTTGGGTACGTTGTCGGAACCCAGCTTTCGGATCAAATGCAGGTCTTCGTCGCGATGCCATTATCTCGTTGATACTTAAAATCAACTAAAATTAGAGAGTGAGTCACCGCCAAAATCAAAATACGATAAGACCGGAAGCTACAATCTTAGCCACAGCCTGTAGTTGATTTTGAACTGCACATTTGTATAAGGTGCAAAATAGGATTGAATAGGATTATACAGCTGTGGAAACGGCTTTGGGTCAGATATTTTGGTCAAGAGACTTGATTTTTTCTATAAGAGATCAATTCTAAGACGATTTATGATGTCTTTATGAAATAACACCAGAGTGCAGTTTGACCTGCGCCTGTTATCAATCACCAAGCAGAGTATCTCGATCTGCTTAAAGACTGCGAAGAGGCGAACGCCGAATTCCCGCCAAGAAAGTGGTAGACACCGGGCGTGCGTTTGGATCAATCACACATTGCTCAGAGTAAAAATTGTAGGCCTAGCCCCTATAAAATCAAATGTCGGGTTACATGAGCATTGCTAGTGGGCTAGTTCCGAATATCCATTAATTCTAATTTCTATAGTGTTTGTAAGTGCTGGCAATCCTAAAAAAATGTGTCCCCTCTGAACAGAGTGTCACCGCCTCTGGCGTCAGGATCAGTGCCATAGCAATAGCATTGTAAATAAGATCAGTTCCTGATGCTAGAGGCACCTGATCTCAGGGATGTCAACACTTGTAAATGGCTAATGATACTGTCAGTCCCTACGCTGTCAGTCACTGACAGACGGCATAGGGACAGTATCATTACCGTAAAACGGGGATACTTTGGCCCACTTTTTGGATATTTCCAAAAAAATAGCATGATAGGAGTGCAAGTATTGGAGAAATGACTATAATTAGTATGAGTTTTAGTTAGTATCTTTCAGATGTATGTGTAATTTTAAAATTTCGTGTCCAGCAAGTACTAGATTTACATCAAAATAGGTTGGGGCAAAGTTACCCTTACTTCGGGGCAACTTTGGCCCACAAGGGATTCCCTATGGTATTATATTTCTTGTTTTTTCACAACCAAATATTGGGTCAAAGTTACCCCTAAAAACTTTGTGAATATAAAAAGCATTCTTAGAAGGGATCCAATTCAGGTATTTTTCATCAAAGGTGAACAAAACTCATGGATACAGTCTAAAATATGGCATGTAACAAAAATTGTGAAAAGTACGACTATTTTGCCTAAAATGACAGACATTAAGTAGTGGCGGGCCAAAGTTACCCCCAAGGGCCAAAGTAACCACAATTTTTTTAGAGAAATTATAATTTTACAGAAAATGTGAAATAATAAAATCCTTCTTGGGCTAAATGAATATAGTGCACTTGATTTGAGATGCCTTTGGGTTAATTGATTGTTGCTTAAAAACCACCAGACTCATTCTTGAATATTATTGGTTGATCTAGATGCAATTTCCGGACACACTGAAAATCGGTGAAAATTTTAGCCTCTGTTCATTGCCTTATATCTAAATATAACTATCACTTTCAAAATTCTATTTAGGCTAAAATTGTAGCTTAGATGATAGGCTTTTTGATAAAAGTAACCTAGATATGAAAAATATCCTTGATTGTAATATCGAGATCAAAACAACATTTTCTGTGACTGGGCTGAAGTTACCCCTTAAGGGACAAAGTATCCCCGTTTTACGGTAGCCCTTTAATTGTTTCTAGTTCTATTAGAGCTTGGAGTATGATTATTTGGTTCACTATTCATCTCTAATCGTTCTAATTCCACTATCACTGCACACCGGTGGCCGACTCGGGCCACCAGACGGCCGCCATCACTCTGTGTGACGTCATGACCTCATTATCTGAAAACGAGGCTCGCTGAGATCAGGTGCCTCTAGCATCAGGGACTGGCTATGGCACTAATCCCGACGCCAGAGGCGGTGACACTCTGTTCAGAAAGCTGAAAATTTGATGTAATAGCCTGAATATAAGACAAACCCATTTTCATGATGATTGATTTTGGGTTTATTTTCATTGCATAAAAAGATTCAGGCATACTTGTCAATACATCTGCTATTGTAAGGGCGGGAAAGAGACTTTTCTGATGCAGAGTATGGCGTCACAAGAGACCAGATGCATCAGGTGCTGCATTGTTTGAGCATGGAGGGTGATACAAGATTTGTTGTGTTTCCAGACACTCGACCGACCCTAAAAACAGGGCCAATTTTAGCCTGTTGTCGACTCCGGGCGTGCGTTTTTTTTGTTTTTTTTTCAGCAGCAACACAAGGCCTTGGTCATATTTTGATATCCACTAGGGTTGGGGAGGGGGGGGGCAAAATTGTTTTCGTGCATGAGCCCAGATAGCAAACACCCCCAAAGGCAAACTTACGGCAATTCATTTCTCGTTGCTTTTAACATGTGACATATGGCATAGACATGTGTCAACCACCCTGGAAATGTACTGGCTGTCAGAATATCTTAGATTCAGTGACAAATGAGTGTGGTGCCCAAATCATGGTATAAAATGGATAATTAAAGACCTTTTAAACCTTAGGGAGTGGTCATTATTTATCAACAGGGGGGGGAGGGTGGGTTTGAGGGGGGGCGTAAAATTTTCAGACCCCTCCCGAGGGGGGGGCTAAAAAAATTTTGACTCCTCTTGAGGGGGGGGCTAAAAAAATTCACCCTCTTTTTAGCAAAAAAGCCCGCGCGCTACTATAGATCAAAGAGGGGCGCGAAAACTCTCCGCGCCTCCGGCGCCGGGGGGGGGCGCAAAAAATTTTGACTGCCGTCAAGGGGGGGCATAAAAAATTTTCGCGCGTCCGCGCGAAAACCCACCACCACCCCCCCTGTTGATAAATAATGACCACTCCCTTATCACTATTTCTGTTACATGTTACTGCATGTCATTTTGTAGATAGCCCTATGTCGTCACAACATATCTCCTCAAAATTACCTTGAAATTACTTTTATTTTCATATATATAACATGCCATATATTGGAGAGGAGGAAGACTCTTCCGAGGTAAGGGAAGAAGGTAGAGCTTTGCGGGAAAAATAAATCCCAGCTACCGACCATAGGATTTCAGTTCATGTTACTGGAAACACACAATTTTTTTTTGCTTTTTGTTTGGCCTAGGCAATAAACCTACACTTTGTTAATGTTAGTGGGGTAGATAAATGATAATTATGATCGTTCATGTTTTGATAAAAGTGTAAGATTTGGTCCATTTGTGTAGGGTATTTTTTTTTCATTTCAGGAATGGACACCTGATGAATTCATGATATTTAGGTCATTTTTGATGTTCTGAACTTTGGTCAAATAGAAAATGAGAAAATAAGCATTGATTTTTAAAACATCTTAATACTGGTCAAATTACTTCTGTCGTTGTGTCTTGTTTTCACCCGGAGATCTTGAATAAGCACATGTCTCGTATGAGGGTGGGGGCATTAATGCCCCCTCCAAAGCTATAAGCGCCGGGGTGGTTCGACGATACAGTAAGTCCCACGAGGTCCTCTGTCTATGTTGGCCACTAGCAGGTCTGGAGATGGTGCTGGCGACACACACTGAGAGGAACTGATAAGATGGGACCAGCATCTCCCTGGAAGTGTGTGTTAACCAGGGACAAGGTACCCATCATGGTTGGTCTTTTCAGTGGGTTTTACCTCAACCAGCGAAATTCAAAATGGCTGCTCCACTAGGCCTCCATACTGAGTCCTATATCCAAGGAGCTACTGAGATAAGATCAATGACATTAAGATTATTTCATTTTCTAAACGCAGATATCAGTAGGCTTAACACTTCTATTATCCACACCGACATTTGTCGGGAAGAGATTAAAAACAATTTGACGATAACCAGGCGGGGCCAAACTGAGTAGAGGGGCCATTGGCATTGTTGAGATATATAGCGGATGGCCCTCCGGCTGCTCGAAGATGTTCCGTGCTACTTTCCCCCATTTTCCGAGCCATCATACCATCAGATCTCCCACGGGCTTTGATAGGTCAACTGGAACCACCTGCATTGCCGTCCCACTGGAGAAGATGGACATCAGTGTGGTCACTGAATGGGACCATTAAATATATGGATTCCAATAGATGCAGTGAAATCATCTTAATGTAGCTGCAGTCTGATATACATGAAAATTGACCTAATAAATGCACAAATACATCAACCAAATACATACATAAGCACATCATCAAGGACCTATATACTCCTAAAATGAACTAGATCAATGTTGTGTTACACGCTGCGGTGCTGGCAGGTTTAGTCCACGGGCCACCTAATGGTTCTGATTCCCCCGTAAGACTTTTCAATCGGTTTACAGAGCTGGTTGCACCACACAATTTGTCTCTCTGTCCAAAAGGGTCCTCTGCACCATAAGCACCATGACGATGCTGAGTATGATTCCTCCTGGTCTCATGAAGATAGTTATTTATCCAGTGGCCAACAACGAAGGCCACACACGTTAGGAGGAATAGTGAGCCCCAAATGATACCCTGGATGGCGAGATTGTACTCTAGGAAGGTCTCATCCAGGACGACTTTTGGGTTACTGGCATCAATCACACAAGAACTGGAGGGTAGGGTCCTCCACCGGTCCACAAAGTGGTCTATCTCGTTCTGGTTCTCTGCCACGCTAGGGTGACAGGAGCTGTGTGAACACTGGAATGAGAAAAGTGTAAAATCGATATGTTAATGCCCCTATATATAATGACGAATTTATAATGCGCCTTTTTTTCTTTATATATTAAGATGCATATATCATTCTTCCTGAAAACATTTGTGACCCATCTGGAGAACACATGCATCCTATGGGATTTTTAGTTCTGCATCTGGCCACCAGGGGGCAGTGTATGTGTAAAACACTGAAAAATATACCAAAAATGCCTTAGATCAATTTTTGACAGGGAATCCAGTGGTATGCTCAGAATTATTCTATCTCTACCTAAAACATTCCATTTGTGCAAAATAAACATTGGTTGCCATGGAAACATGGAAATCAGAAGATATGGCAATTTCTGGTTGCCATGGAAACCACTGTATTATTCTAAATGGACATTTTTGCAACAAATGTGTTGGATATTTAGATAAGGAACTCAGAACAGAACCAGACCCAAAAATTTCCGTCTAGAACCATTTTTATGATAAAACATGGCATTACTTTCTTTATTTTTCTACAAAACTGTATTTTGTTTGCATTATCAGTATTTAACTTAATTAAGCTAGGATATAATGCATTTAGAGATTATTTGCATTATTCAATTGCTCACACCGACATAGGTTTGACAAGCAATTACAGAAAAACTACCTGGAATATTTTAGCTCAAGATATCTCATTTTAAAGCCTGCGACCTGAGCATTAATAAGCCTTTTCCACCTGGATGCAGGTTTTTCACCATCTGGTCACATTTACTTCAATGGGAATTGTTTTTTTTTTCTGAGAGTGAAATATTTTATATAGATTTAGATTTGGGTAACACATGGTAGCATTATATGGTAGTCAGAAACATCTCATCAAACCTATTGAAAAGAGTGATTATAATTCAAAAGATGTGGTTTGGGTATATTGTCCCGGGCATATTGCCCCATGCATATTTACAACATTTTGGATGATTGAAATAGAAAATTGGCAGGTAGAATCAGCTCTACCTGTTTAATGTGTGCATGTCTTGACGTGGCATCATGAATTATCCCTGAGTGGACAGGGCCTCCCTCCTCTTGTTGATAGAGGACAGTCAGTACTACACAGGGGAAGCTGGAGGACTTACATCGGAGACGACTTACAGTCCGAGGCTTGCCATCTCGTCTGTAAATACAGGGGGTTATGTTTTAATATATATCTTAAATGACTTGTTATGCCGTTTCAGAAATATAAGGTCCTCATAACTTTATCCCATAATTCAGACAGAATTTAGGCCATTACACCTACATAGTCGAGAAACGCAACCCTGTTTAAGCATGCACTTTACATCCCTGTGGTGCTGCCCTTATCATTATGTCGACCCCCCGGAAGAACAATAGAGGCAGGAATGGGGTAAATAAAATTATTTATTAGATGATTTTATTAACTAACACATTTGAAATTGATAAGATAACCCTGAATAACCTTAGTAGTTTAATTGAGAATTATATGAAAATGGAAACTTTGAAGTAAAAGTTGATAAAATGTAGAGTATGAATATGATGAAATAAATGGTTTAAGGAGTGGGTGGGTGGGAGAAAACTGGACATGTAGACTGGAGGAAGGAGGATTTGAAAATGGCGGGCTGAGCCGCCAGTTGGTTTGTGGGTAGGAGGAGTAGGTGTGAGGCCCCCTGTTTGGGGGTGGAGGTATTGGAGAAAGGTGGTATATGGAAGTTCCACCAGGTGGGGACATAATGACCGGTCGGGACCAAGAATGGCCCGACCACCCCATTATGTCGACCCCCCGAAAGAACAATAGAGGCAGGAATGGGGTGAATAAAATTATTTATTAGATGATTTTATTAACTAACACATTTGAAATTGATAAGATAACCCTGAGGAGTTACCTTAGTAGTTTAATTGAGAATTATATGAAAATGGGCCAAACCTGCCAATTAAATAATGAAGGGATAGGGAATATGTGAGTATGATTGAGTATAAAATTCTATATCATTCTATATGCCGTAATGTCATTGCCTGTGAGTAGGCCGTCATTGTTCATGTCATGAGTGCGCTGGCTATTGCCCTGTTCACCGCGGCCGTACGGGTGGATCTGATATAGCCTCTGTGGGCTGTGGAGTTCCAGCCCCTGTAGGCTTGTATGTCTAATTCCGTGCACCCAGCTGCATGTGCCTGTGTGGCTGCTGCCCGCCTTATTGAATGGAGGGTGTAGGCCTTTGCTCTCAGGCCTAGTGTCTTTGTCAGTGCGATCCACTTCCGCCTGACGAATGTGACTGGAATGGGTCGCTGGGTACCAGGGAATACGATCAGAGGTTGGGTGGGTTTGAGTGTTGGCGCGTCCAGGAGGTGGCGCTCCAGTGCCCTGACCACACACATGTCTGGATTCTCGAGCCTGGCCATGGTCACTGTCTTGCTGTCTCTGTAGCCCTGTAAGTTCTTGGCCCACTTTATAGTCATGGTAAGTCCTTGATCGTCAATGATTACGTCGCCACGAGTGGGGTGGTTTGTAAGTGCCCATCTGACTATGCTGGGCGGGAGGACCTCTGATTGTCTTAAGGCTGCATGATACATGATGAGCAGGGCCAGCTTTATTGCCCTGCCCTCTGCTGTCGTGGGAACGGCTTTTAGGATTTTCCTGAGGGCTGCCATTGGTATGGCTGATGTCTTCCGGTGGACGAATGCTTTGTCTCTCATCAGGGCATCCACTGCCCTTTGGACCCGGGGGTGGTCCAGGGCCGGCATTGGTGAGTTTGCCAGTGTAGCAAATATCCTGAGATGGCTCACCTTGTTCCGGATTGTGGCCGGTCCAAGGCCCTTGTACACTAGATCTTCGATCCAGCAGCAAATGTCCTGGTATACCGGCCTCATGGGATCTATCTCCAGGCACCGTGTGAACCGGAGGTACTGTCTGACTGTTGCCCGTCGGCCTAGGTCGGTGCCCCTCGCCCTGGCCACCTTCTGTCGCTCGGTTGCTTTGGTCTGCAGGTATCTGTAGGCCGGTACTGGATAAAATAGAAGGGGTGACATTATCAAGCACGTGTAGGCAGGGGACAACATCCTGGAGGCCCAATTGGGCTTTTAGTTTGGAGGCCTTAGCGGCCGCATTGTGAGACAAGTGTGCCCTGCTAAAAGCATCGGCTGTGTCATTACACACACCAGGAACATGGACTAGGTCTATATGTACATCCAATGTCGCCTCTACCATCCATAGAGCACGTGCTAGGTCCATGAGCACCTTGTCTTTGCCCTTACCGCTAGTAAATACATCTACTGAGGCTTGGTTATCACAGTGGACGCGTATCCACTTGCCCTTTTGGTCCGGGTCGAGGAAGGTGTGCAACGCCACCAGAACATTGGCGGCCTCTAGGTGTGCTATATTGGATGCCGGGTCATCTTTTGGGGTAACTTGTCTTTGGTAGGATCTGTCTCCGTCATGGGCCCCCACTCCCGAGCCGCATGCATTGACATATATCTCAAAGTCGTACTTTGAGGTGGGTATAAGGGCCTTACCATTCCATTCGGTGCAGTACTCCTGGAACCACAAGAGGTCCTTCCTCATGTCACTACTGATGTTGGTATGTTTGCCCCTCATACCCCTAAGTACCTCCAGGATCCTGCCCACGAAGAGGCGGGCTGGTGGGACGCATTTTGCAATATGTAGTAGGCTTCCAAGCAGGCTCTGGAGTCCCTTCTTGTGGATGGATCTTCTCTTGAGTGCACTGGCCACTTTGTGAAGTGCTTTCTGTAGCTTGGCCTCCGGTATGGAGAGCTGCATGATGACAGAGTCTATCTGGATCCCTAGCCAGGTAATCACCCTCCTCGGTGACTGGGCCTTTTCCGTGGCTTCTGGCAAACCCAGTTTGGCAATTATATCTCGTGCCATCTGATAGTCACGGTCTGCCTTGTCCCTGTCAGCCGCCACTAGGATAATATCGTCCAGGTACATGAGGGCATCAATGTCGTGAGCCTTCAGGATGTCTACTATTCCATTGGCGATCCTCTGCATATGACAGGAGCTACTCCTTGCGCCGAAGGGGACTGAGATCTCAGTATAGAATTTTCCCCTCCAGGCAACACAGAGGAGAGGCCAGTCTAAAGGGTCTGAATTAAAATTCTTGTACGCCCTTGAAATGTCAATGGTGGCCATATAGGCCCCTCTCCCCATGTCTCGTAACTTCTGGACAAGGTTAGCCATTGTAGAGAGTGAGTGGGACCTAGTAACGCCATATACTGAGTTCTTTCTGATGTATGCGTTGATTGAAGTGGCTGGTGGATAGGTTAAATCTGTGATTATCCGCCGCTGGTTGGGGTCGGCTTTCTCCCTTGTCATCAATGGGGAGACGTGGAGCCAAGGGCTGAAGGGGGGAGCATCATATGGTCCCTTCAAAGCGCCGAGAGCCAACTCCGTGCGGACAAAATCGTCTATGTGTACTGGAAATTGGGCTGCACTAGGGTGGTTGGCCTTATTTACCGTCACACTGGTGGGGCCCATATACCCCATGGGAAATCCATAGGATAGGAAATCCATAGGATAGGAAATCCATGAGTTGAGCATTGTCGGGGGTATCTGGCAACATGGCGCGCCATTCCACCAGATTCAAATTGGTGGGGAGAGGGAGGCGTGCACTCATGGCATTTGGGAGTCCTGTATCCCTGACCACATTGTATATTAGTGCCAGGTCGGGGGCCATAGTGCCATCTGCTGCACGGGGCCATTGTTGTTGCCTATGTGACCTGAGAGTGTGTGGGGTAACTGTTATTTTTTCATCCCACTTATCACTAGTACACATTTCCCTTATTCTGATGAAGTCTGTGTCGCCACCCGGGAAGACGGGGGGTTGGACAGTTTGAGCCTGTATATGCTGTGTAGTTGAAGCCTGTGCCTGTGAGTCAATGTCGCACGCTACGCTTGTGGCCCTATCGGGGCGTGCTGTGGGTCGTATAACTGCCCCGGATACATACACAACTGTGGGTGGATGGGTGGGTAGAGTACTATTTGTCTTACCTTCCCCCATTGTGGTAGCCTCCTGTGTGCTATCCTTGTTGTGGTTGTTGTTCGTTGGCTCGGCCGTGTTGGTGTTATTGTTGCGGTGGCCGCCATGTTGTTTCCGCTGGTGGTCTGTGAGGGGCAGCAAGGATTGCTGGTAACCAGCTCCAGCTGGGGTAGCTGTGACGTCACTACTGTCATGGCGGCAGCCACCTTCCGGTTGGGTCTCTGCCCTGGTCTTAACAAGAGAATTAAAGTTAGTTTTCAATATTTATGTCAGAGTCAGCTGATGGTGGGATAGCAGACGCCACACCCTGGGATGGGTAAGGTGGGGCGTCTACTGGGCGTTTTTTGGCTGTTGGTGGTGCATGAACGGTGGGTGAGCGCCGGTGTGGCCTTGCTGCCAATTGGGCCACTGCTGTTGCTGCTGACTTTGCGGGGGTCGTTGGTGTTCCACGTGTGCTCTTTTATCACACACTTGTTGTGAGTGTGGGGAGTGTTTACCAGTTTTGAAGCAATGGGCACAGAAGTGGAGGAAATTGTTCCCATTATGTGAGTGCATTTGGCGGAACCTACACCCTTTGTCGCTGTTATAGTCTCTGCATACATAACCCTGAGCCTTATATGGGTCAGAACTGGTGGGGTTGGCGCTATATGACGGAGTCTTAACCCTTAGGGCCTGTTCAAACCTGGCGTTTTGGATGGCCTGTGTATGGGACCACTTGTACTTCTTCTTTTCTATGCCATCCCAAACCGCCTGTGACCAAGCCCTCACATCCTCCCACTTTCTACCCTGCGTATCCTGTACTACATTGGTAAGGTGGTCAATTATACCATCGGTATCAGCCTTATCATGTGAGTCTGGGTCCTGTATAAGCTTGAGTGTACACAGTATATACTCCATTTCCCCCATAAGATGCCTGACATCCAATTTTTGTTTCAGAGTGTTGCACCCTTCCCTGCTGACGTACATATAGGGCTTGTGGATAAGCTTCCCTGGTTTGAGGTTACTGAATAGAGATGCCTTACCATGACTGTCTTTGTACTCAAACTCTTCTCTCTTTAGGTACCTCTCCACATACCCGTGCTCAGATTCATCACGTGATACCTTACGCCGCCGTGGAGGTGGGGAGCGGGGTGGAGAGAATGGGTCATCCGAGAGGGAGCTGTAGGATGTCTTCCTGCGCTTTGCCTGGGCTGAGGAACGTTCAGACGGGCGGGATCTGGGTGAATGATGCCTCTTGGAGGTGGATGGCGACCTATGTCGCCTGGAGGATGTCCTGGAGGACTTGCTGGTCCTGGAGCTGCGCCTGGGAGTTGAGGAGCGCAGCGGTCGGTCCCTGCCTGGAGGAGATGGATCACTGGAGAGTTCAAGCACAGATACATTACTGGATGATTCAGACTGAGTGTCGACAGATACTTTTGACTTTGTATGCTTAAGTAGCGACTTAGTCTTGGATTTCTTAGTAGCTGGCGATTTAGTCTTCTTAGCGCCGGTGTTGGATTTAATGGACCTATCTGTAGATTTTTTGGACCTGTCCGCAGATTTTTTAGACTTATTTGAACGTGTTGATGCTTTTGAGTTATCAGTCGACTTAATGGATGCCTCCTCTTCTACCTGAGGCGGGGGAGGGGGAGGGGGTGTTTTGGTACTGGGCGTGCCCCCCCCTTCACCACTACCTCCTGGTGTTGGGTCCTGCTGCCCATTCCCTATGGGGGTTTCCTGGCTACCCTTTTTTGTCGGATCGAGCCACTGAGAAATGAGATTTAACTGTCCATTTATACCCTCGACTGTCTTTTTGACCACATACATGTCATTTTCCAAAGCTGCTACTCTTATAGCCTGGCTGGGTTTTTTATTTTTAGTGTCTTTACCCTTTCCTGGGCCTTTGCCCTTGCCTTCTGACTTGGATTTAGAATGGGAGCTGTCAGGTCTTACCTCGTGCGATTTTGATAGACGGGTGGTCCGTCGCCTACCTGACATGTTGGCGATGATAATGGTATTTCCAAATCCTGTAATATCCTTGTAAACCTATGCCATCCACTGCGGTAAATATAGTCACTGTAAATATGGATTAAAACAGTTGACTGTGGTATAGTCACTGTTGTATAGCGTGGTTATGGAGGTGTATATTTTCCTGCAGAAAACTGGACATGTAGACTGGAGGAAGGAGGATTTGAAAATGGCGGGCTGAGCCGCCAGTTGGTTTGTGGGTAGGAGGAGTAGGTGTGAGGCCCCCTGTTGGGGGGTGGAGGTATTGTTCCACCAGGTGGGGACATAATGACCGGTAGGGACCAAGAATGGCCCGACCACCCCTTTACATGGCCTTTCTCTAATGTGGTCACATTGCCAATGTGGTCACATTTGGAATGACGGAATGGTGACCAAGAGAGAGTTGGCTGTAGTTTCAACCTGGGTTTCAACTCAAAACTGCTGACATTTGTTCAAGATATACATTATACAGTGTATGTCCATTAGTCTAACAATAACGATAAGCAATAATGTTAAGTTATAGTGAATGTTCATAAGTCTAACAACAACCAATATACATGTATCAAGAAACAGTGTATCTCCATTAGCCTATGTATACAATAAAGTAATAATGAGCCCAAATGTCTTCATGACACATAGTCACCAAGTATGTATACACTCTACTGAATTTTTTAAATTGTAATAGGCCCATCAAGAGTGAGTGAGTGAGTAATAGAGGTTTAACGCCATTTCGACAGCTAAGGTCATATTCATGGCGAGAACTACATTTCACAATGTCACAGAGGAATGTGTCAGTGCCCACACATATGTGCACCACACACCTCCTGAGGGGATAGGAAAGAGGAGAAATAGACCCTTTTAAGTGGGCTAGGGAGGCCCGGGCCCATCAAGAATCCAAGATGTGAAATACATGTAAATATAATTGATTTCGATGAAAATAGAATAAAAAATATGTGTTACAAAGATAGGGTGGGATATGATGAACGTGTACTACAACATGGGTATGTAAGAAAACATGGGGAAAAGGTGGAAGAGGGTGACAGCTTTCATATTGGGAAGTTGACACTGACTCCACAGTTTTATTTTTCTTAAAGATTGTAGACAATTTGAACCCACTGAGAAAAGATTATATTTGAGGGAAAAGGTTGCCACTGACTTCACTTTTTGTTCTCAGAGAATGAAGAAAATTTGAACCATATGAGAAAAGATTATATTTTGAAATTGATACTGACTTCACATTTTTTTTCTCAAAGGGTGTAAAAAATCAACCCGATGAGACACGATTATAGCATGAACGGTTCGAAGATTTGTGTGATGGCCCTCGTGGGCCACCATGCTCATGAGAAGTTTTTGTTTGATTACAGATCTGATAACTCTTATCGGTGGTAACCATGCAGCTCCAGCAATGGCTGCGCCCGCTAGATATCCCATAACCTTGCTATATAGCTGACCTCTCCTCTTTAGATTTTTAGAGTCTTACTGAAACGAGAGCATGAAGGATAATGGTTTGTGCTATTAAGCTGCCCTCTAGATGAGAATGATCATCCCCTTAAGCCTAGGAGGACCTTCATAGTGGAATTACCCAAGGTACATGAAAACAAGGCAATCATCGCGATATTTATTCCACCTGACTAGGCATTGCCAGCAATCGTGCAGTCTTTACACAGTCTTTACACAGTGATCCTTGCAGTGGTTCAGATGTGACGCAAGGTAGCTTATTGATATCCTAGTTCAGCGAGATCAAATCGATGTGAGAGGTGATATCCGCGAGATGTATACATGTCAGAGTGTGGGAAGGATTAGTTATCTAAGTAATATCCTATCCGAGGCGTTGAAAATGTCCTGAATCACTAGATGTAATCAAACAAATTTCTATCACACTGTTCATGATTTCAAATTCCAGTCTATTATGTCATGGGAAGAGCGGCATGCTGCGTTCGGGTCACGTTGATACATGTAGCCGACTGCTCTGATTGTTTGACACAATTCTTTTGGCAACTCAGATCATATTCATGGCGAATAAACGTCAATACGTGACACATAATTATATGTCAGGTGCTAGGAAATAAACTGCACAATGCTAAGTAAACTGTGTGTTGTTGTTTTTAAACATAGCTGCCTATGGTTATCCTAATCGCAGACTCCCCCTTTGCCCACATTGACCTTTCACTCGTGACCTTATACAAAACGAGGTGGGATCGCAAATGAGATCAATAGCTCTTATCTCAGTCCTGGTAGATTCCAAGAACATACCATGCGCATTCGATCGTTAAGATCACAGATGCTTCCCTCTGCGAGTGAGCACAGAATATGTGGCGCAGTTACCTAAATATTTCGGGTACTTCTATGTAACAAACCCGTTACTCCCCATGTATTCAGCTGGCCCCCTGGTCACCATCAGACATGCTTTATACGGAAAGGGTTATTATATGGGGGCGTGGTACTAATCAGGTTGCTGTTGTCATGTTGCCATATCACTCAAATAGGTCTCAGACTTGGTCAGCGGCAGTTGTCTACCCATTCAATATCGTCGTGCTGGAGGGAGCGAGCCTGAGTGGATCTAGACCACTAAATTTGAAATTTCCGCATTATGTTTCCCCCGTAAGTAACAGAGGGGGCAAGGTAATCTCCCAAAAAGGGGCTGATGGGTCTAGGAAATCTGAATAGAAAAATATATACAATTATATAAAAGCGAAGTGGATTGCCCCTCCTCTCCAGATACTTCTGATGAATGTACAACAAAAGTGAAAGGAAAGGTGCTAACGTCGAGGAGGTATAATATACATACAGACTAGGAGTATAAATGTGTACCTATGTACTTACATACTGGTAGTGTAGCCGGTGGAGCAATATTGGCACATGACCCAACCGCGGTAACTAACGTCCTTAAGGGCACAGGTAGCCGGCAGGTGTGTCTGCACAAGATCCCACTTCCTTCGTATCACCCATACACATCCCAGAATACATGCAGCAGATAACAGTGCCAGCACGATAGCGAGCACTCCTCCCACCCGGCCACACCTACACCGGGTGCGTCTTATGAGTGTGGCGCCTGAGGATGACGCCACGGGATGGCGCCCCTTGGCGTCACCTCCTGGGGGTATCATATCAGCAGTGCCCTAACCGTGAGCCACATGTGTGGGCGGCAGGGGAGCCTACTGACCTTTGGCCAACAAGAGGTAAAGTGGACTAACACTACAGCGTTGAGTTGAACCAGAAAGGGGTGAGGAGGGGAGGGGGTATGTTATGTAATTTCAAGGAGAGAACAAACCGTAAAACCTCGTATGTAAGCCGTGGCTCAGTTATAGACCATTTCAAGATCTTGGTGCAGCTCACAGATTCATTCTTAACCCAAGGTGTAGTTCGTGCAGGGGATATTATACACGATAGGCTATAGTAAAGAGTGGCAGATTTGTTTAAGACTCCAGGTGCGGCATGTTGCTTATCCATAATCTCAGGTTGCTGCTTATACGAGGGGTAAAGCCCAGTTTAAAGCCCCAATGTTTTCCATGGAAAATCGGAGACATTCGCACCCCTTCTAAACTATAATTTTGTTCTGCTGTGAAGAAAGGTCACTCCTAAATAGTTTAAGAATTATATATGCTTTTATACCATGGTTATCACATTGTTGAATGATTTTATGGTGCCGAGAGCAGATGATGAAGTATGAATAGTACGCGCTAAATGAACCTATGTTGACACTTGGATTGAAACGACATGACAGCAAGTTGACAGCAAACAATTTAATTCGATATTAAAAAAAAACATAGCATTAGAAGCTTAATGTGTATAGAGGATGAATCTACACATTATATTCTATCACCTACCTTTAATTTGCCATGATTTGACATGTATATGTAACATGATTGATGATAGAAAAATCAAATTGAGCGAAATTTTCACCGTCGTGTTGACTGCGTAGTGGACCGATTGTTTACTGCGGCGAGACACAAGTTGTTACATTGGCATATGCTCTAAGGGTATTCTGGCCGTCGTGCGCATTCCTTACCAGCGGTAGCTCTATGAAAATGCCTGTATGACACACGCCGACATAACACTTTGCATCCAGGCAGTATTTCGTCTCACCGAGAAACCAATATGGCGGAGGACGGATTACGTCAACTTGCAACAAATAACATTGATTTTCATGGCTTTTTAAGGTGAATACATTTAATTTAATGGTGGAAACCATGGTATAAACGCCATAGTTAACCATTATGGGTTCACTCGGTGATCCTATTGTCTAGATAAGAAGCATTCAGCCTCCGGCCTCAAGCTTCTTTTCTGACGATAGAATCACCTCGTGAACCCATAATGATTAACTATGCCCTTAATATATGTGTAGGTGTAAAGAAATCCTTTCCTTATCAAATAAGAAGTAAAGGCTTGCCTAGATTATGAAAGTATAGAATTTTATGTGTTAAAAAACTCTTTCTTTGCAAACGGGTCCTTCCTAAACTACATTTTCAGAACATGTAACATAAAACATCTTTTGGGTGCCTATATTGACTAATTATCGACTATGGTCTACAAACAGAGAATCAATTAAATACATATCCAAATTCAGCACTGTGGAGCTAGGGCTTAACTGCTAAATGATATATGCACCTGATATGAACGACCTAGACTACCCAACATAATATGTTTTCACACTGGCACTGCCACAACGTATAAAATGCTACGTCTTAGTCTGGTCCACACTGGATTGCCATTGTAAGAATTCTAAAGCAGCTGCCATTACAAAACATCTCTCTTGGTGCATAAAAACGGGAAATCTTGACAAAAACGTGGCTATAAGTTTCATACTCGGAAAAAGTACCGGGTACTATAAAATATACATGTCATTCTTGCTACGTATAAGGGGAAAATGCTACACAATGATAAACTGTACAGATCTTGATAGACTGTCCCTCGACAGTCCGCCATACATCAGTACGTTTTGTTGTAGACAAATAAGTTACTTATAGAGTTGGCATGTCGGCTAAAAAGATAGATTTGAACATTTCTGGAAACTTGTCTAAATAGTTTGTAAATGCTCATCTCTTGTGCTATGCATATATTGTTCCAATCAGTGCTTGCCCAAAGTGTCTCAAAATGATGTGTCTAATTACAACACAATGCAGAGATGCCACTCACTGACCGACAAAAACCAGGAAAACTGGACTTTAGACACATTTTCCCAGGAATTTAACATAATTTAATACATAAATCTTAGAATCAAAACCAGGAATTCCTGGTAAACCAGGAAAAGTGGCATCTCTGTAGGAATACACATACCAGATCAGAGAGATTTATATTTAATCAATATATTGCCCCTCTGATACTGATAAATCTGATTGAAGTCAGTTGTGTATTGGCCCCCTCCCGCCCCATCCCACTCCCCCTGCTCCTCCCACCTCCTTCTCCTTAGTATAATACACATCGTGCGGACGTGCATCTTCTGACTGACACTCCCCCCCCTATATTGACCAATGAGATTTGCCCATCCGTTCTACTAAGAGCCCAGCTATTCAGGGAGGATGGCTGGTTTGCTGAGATCTGCCTGTAGTGTAGGTACAAACACGGGCAGCTAGTCAGCCTACCCTTGACATTCCTGCTCACCAGAGTACCACCTGTTGGCTAATCTGACAGACTTTAGGGAATCAGACACAGCTGATTGATTACTAGGATAGGAATAAATACAGGACATGGTTTTTCTGTTTTGGAGCAGAAATATTTCACATACCGTATTTCCTCGAATACAAGCCTGGCCCCAAATGTAAGCCTGCCCCGTTTATAAGCCTGGTCAAAAGGGTCACTGGGTGTAATACAAGCCGGGCCCCGAATATAAGCCTGGATGTGGGACAGAAATACAATTGAGATCACTTATATTTGGTCATAATTTGACCTATAAGTGCGATATCTATGTATTCCCTGTGCAAATTAATCGTCAAATGATCAGGTAGACATATCTAAATTGGCATAAAGTTATATCATGAGTGTCAGCATCAGGTAATATTGTTTAATGCCTAGGATAATTTACCACGAATCTTTTAAATATGGCAAATGAGCACAGTAATTTTGAGTAAATCTTCTAGTGAAATGAATAAAAGCCTGCCTCAAATATAAGCCTGCCCCGGATGTAGGCCCTCTCCATTTCTTTGAACTATGCATATTTTCTCACCTAAACAATCCTCTAAGCTGCCCCCCTACTGCCCAGCCAACATCAGGTCACATATAAGTAACCCTCTGTGACCCATTCCACCCCCAATCCCTCCTACCTGCCAAAAATCGGGCTTCCCTAGCCCACTTAAAAGGGTCTATTTCTCCTCTTTCCTATCCCCTCGGATGTGTGTGGTGCACATATGCGCGGGCACCGGCACATTCCTCTGTGAAATGTAGTTCTCGCCATGAATATGACCTTAGCTGTCGAAATGGCGTTAAACACCTATTACTCACTCACTCACCTGCCAAAAATATGTGCCAAATCACCGCAACGCTACTTCCTAAGTAAGGGAGGCTAAGTGACACCAGTATCAGCCAATCAGCATCATCCCCTCCATCGTAACCATTTTCCAATATCTGACATGCAGCAAGTAGGGGTGAAGGTGGGGGGTGGGGGGTAGTGTAAGGGAAAACTTCTCCATTCCACAGTACCCATTCAGGGGGCCAGCAAGAACCTTATACATCTACAACAGTGTGCCAGCTGCTATGGTAAGATAATCCATCATTGTTATAACTACTTTAATACATGTGCTGGGGCATTATTTCAGTGTTCTGCTTTGCAAAAGTTTCATACCCTTTTAGGGAGCGTTCATTATTTATGGCAGGGGGGTGAGCAAATGAGGGGGGGGGTCAAAATTTTTAGGGGTATTCAGAGGGGGGGGGGTCATTTTTTTTTCAGCCTATTGTGAGAGGGGGGGGTCATTTTTTTTCAACCTATTCCTGAGGGGCGGCGCAATTCCTTTTTTTGGGGTATTCGCCAACACAATGTAAAATTTCACAACACAACACGATTTTTTTTCGCGACACGTCGCGAAGTTCACAATTCTCCACCAAGTAATAGTACTTGTTAATGATTGCAGCCACAATTTTGCCCAACATTTTCTTATTACCTATCATTCATATCCATTTAATCATGTTGGTGCAAACTATAAAAACAGATTAATTGGTCGTAATAACAAAGGGCGACGGTGCGTCTCTGTCCGGAGACCCAAGGCCCTCGGTCCGAGGGCTGGGCCAGTAGTACAGGAGAGAAAGAATTGTGCCAATGAAAGGAACTGAGTTCCCCGACCGTCCTTGGTCTCGAATTGCTGCTGACTTCTGTTATCATGTTGGAACAAACTACCTAGTAGTTGTTGACTACTATTTAAGGGATATTGAGACAAGCAAAGTCACTAAAGGAGTTGACGCCGCAGAGACTGTCGCCAAACTTAAGAAAATATTTGTTCATCAGGGCATCCCCGTTATACTTGTCACAGACAATGGACCTCAGTTCAGTGCAAGAGACTTTGCAAACTTTGTAGATGAGTGGAAATTTGTGCATGTAACATCTTTGCTGAGATATCCACAGTCAAATGGTGAGGCCGAGCGAGCCGTACAGACAGTCAGAGGTATTCTCAACAAAGCTACTGATGTGGACTTAGCATTATTAATGTACCGAAACACACCACTCCATAATGGCTTCTCACCAGCGCAACTAAATATGGGCAGGAAATTAAAGACCAGAGTCCCCTGCTATCCATCTGAACTCTTACCAAGCACACCAGACCCGGTTGTTGTACGAAAAAAGGAGAGGATGTACAGAGCCAGTATGAAACTGAACTATGACCAACGACACCGTGTGAAAGAAGCCGGAGAGTTATCAGCAGGTGACAAAGTGTGGCTCCCTGATCTCAAGACTCATGGCACAATTGTAGGCAAAGCCAATGGACCGAGATCATATGTCATCTCAACCCCAACAGGCCTCCTGAGGCAAAACCGCCGTATGACTAGAAATGTTGGACTACCACCTGCTACACTACCAATACCAGGTCCACCTAATACAGGACCTATTCCAGCAGTTCATCCTCCTACACCAAGACGTGACATACCATCACATGCAGTCACCCCTAGGGTTGACTCACCTGACAAACCAACACTGAGGATTGATCAGCCGGGTACCCCTTCATATGTGAATGAACCTGATGACCCGCCAGGGGCTGATATTACTGAGCCTCGTAGGTCTGGGAGAGCCAGATCTGCACCTAAGCGTCTGATTGAAAACATGTGAAAGACTCAATGAGATATCAGTTTAGTTTAACTTGAGAGATAATTTCATAGCAAGATACTAGCTATAATCATGTTCTTATTTGGTTGATAAGTATTATTCATTCATGAACATTTCAAGACAAAGAGATTGATAAGTGAGCTACTCATTTTGATCGATAGGTATTATTCATCTATGAACATTTCAAGACAAAGAGACTAACAAGTGAACTTCTCATTTTCCAAAAAAAAGGGAGATGTGGTATGACCGGTATGCCTATATGGTGCTGCCACCAGTGACTGTGTGGGGAACTAAAAAGTAAAGTGAGTGGGTTGAGTGGGACACAACTTTGGGGGTTTAGGAAGCAGAGATCAGCATGTCAACATGTGGCTGAAACTGAATTTGTAACACTACAAGTCTACTCTACATTAAAGAACTTCAAGAACTAATCTTCTAAATGTTTGCTCAATAGAGTATCCAACAATTGCCGAAGGCGATCAGCCCAGCCTGAGGACCGAGGGCCTTGGGTTTCTGGAAGAGACAAACCGGAGCCCTTTGTTTACGTTCTGACACGAGAAAAAGCTTTGATTTTCCTTAAAATAATTCACAAATAAGACAGAAAAGCCACAAACAGGAAGTGAGACCGGAAGTGCTTTTATGGGTCCCCTGACCCAACATGTGCTCTCAACCAATCAGATTGCAGGAAAGGCGACCCAACTGCACTCGAGTGTTAGAACAACTTGCTTACATCACTAGACCTGGTGCTCCTTTAGACGTTGCTTAAAGGTGCTCATGATTATATTTTTAAAATTCAATAGTACCTCCCATATATAACGTGTGATTTGTGGATAAGGCACACTGTAGGAGCAAATTCAAAAGATCAAATGAGAATATGAAGTTGGCTCCAGAAATTCCAAAAACATTCTTGGGAGATACTCTCATACTCCATTATTATTGCTCCCATGCTGTACTACTTAACTAATGTGGTACAGTAATAAAAATGTATTCTCTTGCATGAAGTTTGTATTTAGGAATGTTTTAGTCCTGACTACCATAACGTCTTGCATATAAGGCGTGTCTTAGGCCTATGTGCGAATCAGAGCCCAGGTGCGCCTTATAGGATCAGCCTGAGTTAAGGGCACATCTTATACGTGGGGTTTATTCAAATATCATTTGATACATAAAATGATTTACCCTGAAAAACATTTAAATAGCCCCCCACCTCCATCAAACCTATGGGTAAAGCTAATGAATGCTGTAAAGGTGTTGGGCAGTATCAGCTCCCCTCCAACCCTACCAGTACTCTATGGTGGCCATAGCTTTTCACACCTTCCCATGTGACACTCACACCATCCAATGCCACCCTCACTCCATCCCATGCCGCCCTCACACCCTCCAATGTCGCGGTAACACCTTAGCAAGGCTTTCCCCACAACTTAGGCCTATTCAATGTACATGTAGGTTGGCTTTTACCAAGGGAGGCTATGTCTTACAGCATATGTCAAAAGGTTGGGGTGCACCTTATACAAGGGTTTTTTAAAATATTAATCCAGAAGCAGCAGGTGTGCCTTATATGCAAAACACACATCCCTGAGTTAGGGGTGCACCTTATACATGAGCTCCGCCTTATATATGCGGGAGATTACGGTAAACTTCATTTTCAATAATCTTGGTGGCCAAAAGAGATCGCAAAGCACATTTTTCTGTAATTCCAATTACCATTTTCTTATTCCATGTACCGGGTAATTAGTTCAGGGTGTCAGGAGCAGTGAACCATTATCAAATCACCTTATCATCTTATATCTGGCACAAGGGTCTTCTGTCAAGAAAGAGAGAATGGTAAACATTCTCCAATCTGTTGTGGACCATCAGAGTAGATGACAGCAGTGGCTTCCTAGAAGTATACATAGAAAAGCATGTCTCTTGAGCTGAGAGGTGCCAGCAAAGTTCTCAGTGGTAAAAAAGTCACCTACTATAATCACAGCAACTACTGATCAGAACCTCCAGTTTCTAACCCTTAGTTTCACTTTTGAAATCAATGCTTTTGCGATTGATATCCATCACACCTACTAAATTAATGTTAAAAAATGAGATCAGAATGAAATTGAAACACTAGAAAAATCTCAAAAAGTTTGTCTTTGTATGCGCAAATTTTGAAAAAGACAGCTGCAAGTGCTTCAATCACTACAGTTAGTCAGGAATAGGTTGCATGATTTAGCTGGCTAAGACATCCTGTATTTCCCTGTGTATTACTAAAAGCCTGTACGGGCTTGTAAACACACTTAAGTGACAAATTTACCAGGATTATAAACAGGGCAGGCTTATACACAGGGCAGGCTTATATTTCTCTACATGAAATAATGAGGGAGTGGCAAACAGTTTGCTCAAGACTTATCTATGGTTTGTACATCATTCTTTAGACATTTTCTATAATCCTTTATCTTTCTTTGCATGAAATATAAGGGTGGCGGAAATTGATATAGCTGAAAAAACATATAAACACCATATGTTGAAGTATGGTAATGGTCCAAAATGTTTTTTCATTGAGCACAGAGGCCATACACAGGGAAATATAGTACCCACTTAAACTGCATCAGTGGTGGCCCATGCTAGTGCCCCCTATGGAGGAGCCTTCAAAATAGGTACTTTTTATACAGATGTCAATCAATCAATGGCAGGGTATTCACATTTCAATTTTTCAAAAGATCGGAACCATTTTGAAAAAGGCTTTGCATTTATACTATATGAAAGCTGGCTAACGGCTGATAGCTTTTACGACATTCTACAACGGCCACCCCATTTTTAACATAATAATTGGAATGGTTTAAATTCAGGTAGAATACACTTTAGCTGGCGCACATCTTGCTGCGCATTAGGATTAGCATAGGGTTAGCATTAGGGTAGCTAAAGGGTTCACTTAATTCAGCACCGGCTAAAGTGCATTAGTCTCTCAATTTCTCCTAATATGACAGGAATGAAGAGACCTGATGTACACAGACTTTGTTGAACATGGTTAAATGTATAAGGTAATGTGATGGCAATCATTTTCTTTCAATCAGTTCTAAGGGGGGGGGTCATTTTTTTTCAACCCATTCCTAAGGGGGGGGGGGTCACTTTTTTTCAACCTATTCCCAGGGGGGGGGTAATTTTTTTTTGACGTATTCGTTCTGCCAGATTGGCACCCCCCCCCTGCCATAAATAATGAACGCTCCCTTATAGTTTATATTTCTGAACAATGTGATTTTCCTGAACAAAGTGATTTTCTCCTCGTCTTTCCAGCCTACAAAGAATCTGAGACCAGGAAAAAAATGTAAAAGGACATTCAACAGACATGGAGCAATAGGATATATTGAGGATTCTAAATAAAGCATCCTGTGTGATGGGTCAAGGGATAGACAGGGACAGTGAGGGTATAGGAGAGAGGGAATGGAAAAGTTGTAACTGAGGAATAACAGTGATCGTAAGAATAATGGTGAAAGTCTGGCGTCCATTGTTCCCAGTGAATCCCCGTTTCTTTATAGTAGATTTTTAATAGTATGATTCTCATCCCAATTGTGTGAGAGCTGGCAACCCTGGTCAAACTACCAGTAATTTGAGCTGCAAAACACGTATCTGCTGAAGTAAGTTAGTTACAGTTTTGACCACTAGTGGTAGCACTGGCGGTCAGGCAGTCCCTATGGATGGGGATTGTAGAGATAACCAAGACTGATTTAACTGAGTTATTGTTAATTTCAGAGAAATCTATATACAGAGAAAGAAATCGTCCTAGCCAACCCACCCCCCCCCCATGATATGACACATGTGGTGCCACCTTATCCTCGTGGCAGAACTGTGAACTACCAGTACCCAACTATACCACAAAATGGCAGCACCCCTAAATAGTCCTAGCGCCTGATCCTTGGAAGTGCACTGCGCTCTGTATTCCCGCCCTTTCTCACCCTTCACGGCCGGATAACACAGACACAGTCTGGCCTAAGCCCTTGTCCATGTGTGTATACATGTGTTAGAGAGCCAAAGGGTGCATTCTGCTGCATTTTGAGGATAGATGATACATTCTGTAGGACCCAGTAATAGTCTATTATAAAGGTAAGAAGACCTTATATAAACCTAGGTGACCTATGGACTATTGAAGGGCCTAATTGATAAAATCTTGGGGGTGGGGTGGGCTAAAGGGCATTCTCTCTAATAAAATCTTGAAGTATTAGATTCTATCAGGCATGGGATATTTCAAGAAACATGAATATTATGGATATGGACCTAACCATCCACAGCATCCTAGAAAACCCCATAGGTCCCCCCCTTGCTCTTATGGAAAATTCTGAAAATTTAGATTTAAAATGGTGCATTTTGCAGTTTTAAGAGAGTGATTGAAGAGGACAGTGACAACTGTGCTGAAGTCATATATTTTTGGAAAAAGTTGGGGGGGGGGGACATAGTCTTGCCCCCCCCCCCCAACATGAAATTTGGGGGGAGGCATGTGCCTCCTTCCCCCCCCCCCCGTTCTGCTGACACTGGAGTTCTAGCCAGTTTGCCACCCATGGTGGTTATGCTGCCTGCTTCTGTGTAGGCGGGAACGGTGCAGCACTGCGCCGTTGCCATAGTTACGTCATAGGGCAGTGCACGTACAAGGACTTCTGTTTTAGCAGGGGTTATTAGAAATTATCCCCAGTCAATATTTTTCTTTAACATCTCCATTTGGCAACTTTATAATCAAGGGCTTTCTATTATTTCCACAGTGCTGTGTCAGATTTATGTGAGGCAAAGTGAATGTTCATCAGTCAGTGATTCGCACATATAGAAGGGGTTTCAGGCAGCCAGGTACCCATGGCCATGGGTTTTTACTGCCACTTAAAATTCTCATATCAAAAAGGGTTGGATAGCCCATGGATGGTACATCTACATTGGAACTAGAATGGTTTCTAACATCTGTTAATTGCTGGGGGGTTAACTTTCCATGCTTTTTTTTTTAAGAAATTTAAAAAAGAATTATGATAAAAATACATAAGCAAATGTCCACAACCCATGAATAATTTCGCATCATATTCACAGAGGTGAATAAGGCCTCATTGAATACGGACGCCTCACCTCTGTGAATATGATGCGAAATTATTCACGGGAGTGGACATTTGCATTTACTATATGGCCCTACGGGATGAATTTGCTTTAAAATCAAGAAACACAACCATATTTACTGTTTTTCAACGTGTGGAGTCATCTCGATTTGTTTTCGTCCGCCATGACAGCTTGCTCGACGGAAGTAGGTCACTTGATACAGAACTAGCCGCTACTTTTAGTTTCGATATAAATGTTCCTTGCACAGGGCAATATCTTCTTTTTTAGTGAGTGAGTGAGTGAGTAATAGATGTTTTACGCCATTTCGACAGCTAAGGTCATATTCATGGCGAGAATTACATTACACAATTTCACAGGGGAATGTGTCAGTGCCCGCGCATATGTGCACCACACACATCCCGAGGGGATAGGAAAGAGAAGAAATAGACCCTTTTAAGTGGGCTAGGGAGGCCCGACAGATGTATCAAAAAGATGGTACATATGAATGTCAAGTTGTGCATCCTACACAGGAGTAGGTCCAGAATTTTCAGAAGGAAGGTGGTCAACAATTGACATGCCAGAGGTACGATGGAGGTGGTGTGGGATATCTCTGAGAATATTTTTGAAAACTGGAAGGCATACTGTGCACATACATTCTCATTGATTCTGAGGTCTCCACTGAGAAATTTGTACACATAATTGAGGGCAAATTCATGTTTTTTTCTTCAAAGGTGTGTCCAGGGAGGGACAATGAGAAAAGAAGGGGACCATAGCCAAGAGAAATTTAGAAAATCTTTTAAAAAATTTCATGTAAAACACTATTTTCGGGGAGAAATTCTTCCAGTTTTGGAGAGCTTAGAATGTCAGAAATGCATAAGAGTGCTTTAGGAATGTGTGAGACCATGAAAAAGGGACAAAATGTTTGAGTGTCACATGAACTGCATGAGACTTGGCAACCCTATTTATAAGGCCTTTTTGAAATATCTTGTGCAAAGCTTAAATAGTCGCCTTGACCCCAGACGGCGTAACAAGCACTTGCACGCCCTCTATATATCACACCATATATGCGGCCGCACCAGGCTGTGTGTGTCAGTCACAGAGCAGCCAGCACAGGGTTCACATCACCCAAATAGGTCAAGATGGCCAGTGTTGTCTAATGATGAGTCTATGAAGGTCACCCCCTTTTCCCAGTTATAGTGAGTGAGAGTGAGTAATAGATGTTTAACGCCATTTCGACAGCTGAGGTCACATTCATGGCGAGAACTACATTACACAATTTCACAGAGGAATGTGTCAGTGCCCGCACATATGTGCACCACACACATCCTGAGGGGATAGGAAAGAGGAAAAATAGACCCTTTTAAGTGGGCTAGGGAGGCCCGTTTCCCAGTTATATTTCTCCTATTAAACCTGGAGCACTTTTGAGCACTCTTAGTGATTTGAATGCATAATGTCTTGCACTATTGATATGTAGAAATAATTTCAAAAGAGACTCTCACATTAATTTGTAAAATCAATTTTGATTTGGCTAATTATCAAATTTTGGGCAGCCAACTGTCAACTGACATCCTCATCTATATTGAACTATTTTCATAGACAGGTATAAAACACATATCAGACATACACAGACAATGGTGGCCAACATGACTACAATCATCTGTTCTTTGGAATACCCTTTACTTGTCTGTATTAGGCTTGAAAAATGCAAACTCTGCAGTGACCGTTACCGCATGGGTGCCGTATTTACGGCCATCCCTCCCCACTCACCCTCCAGAGGGCGTACTGCTTGCTGCGTCGTCTGCCTTGACCCTGTGTACTTGACAGTGAACACTGTGGAAACAAGCTACGCTTGCTATGCATAAGCGGTTGACTCTGCTAAAGCTGATTATGGTGGTGTGACCCATTCATGAGCTCTAATGTCCTGATATTTGTGCCACAACCCTGCTGTGTGGTTACTGTGTGGTCAGTCTCCACACGGTCATCCTGTAGGGTCACCCTCAGGTGACCTCGTTGTATGTCATACAATCATACTTAGATATTTAAAGGCAAAACCATTATAACAAGAGATCAAAGCCAGTTGACCTTTTATCTCAACTTTAGAGGGTGGTCATCATTCATCAAGGGGGTGGCGAGATTTTGCGCAACCCCCTGTTGAACAATAATGACCATTCCCTTATTGCTTTTTTAGTGGTTATACTCAGTAATCTGGCTTTTCATACTGCATGTCAAAATTTGTGTGGCCTATTTTCCAATTCCCTGTGATTTGGCAAAACTTTCAAATTCCCTGTGTTTTTGTCATTTTCCCTGTTTTTCCCTGTCAGTGGGGACCCTAAAATGTGCTAGAATGTCCACCTTCCTGTATTGACATACAATGGCCATCATTTCCTAAAGGAAATATGGCAATTAGAGCCTTACTTTAATTGAGTGCTTTTAGTGTAGATTTCATTTATGAAGTCTTTTTGTCTGATTTTTGAATCTTTTGTAGGGGCTGGCATCGTTGTTTTTATACTAGTGCAGATCATCCGAGAGATGTGCTCGTGTGTTGCTTGTTCCTTCTATGCCAACCGTTTGGTACAAGAGGGGGCAGCACCACGCCTACTAAGGAGCCGGACGATTGGCAGAAGGGGACGTGATCTCGTCCAGTCCAGACATGTTGATAGTCCTTCTCAGGAACCAATAAAGGCCATCCAGATGGAAAGTTAAGGGCTTTGCCCAACTCAAACCTCGCGTGTTGTGTGTTGCTTATAGTCGGCTGGTGTACAGAGAACATTCTCAACACCTCGTTTGATGGCCGAACCCACGACGATTGGAGATGGGGTCGTGAAACTGTATCTTGAGTACCCCTAGCCATACGGCCTCTTATACCGCTCTGCTTGGTGGGCTGATTAAACCTGCTGGGTTGGCCTTGAGCCATTTGTCTTACTAGTAGGCGTGGACTAGAAGCTGGTATTTCTGTGGGCGCCTCTAGCGTTATGAAGACTCCGAAGGCCCAAAGTCCTATCCAAAGGACAGGAACGCCAACCGAGCATGGGGTACAAAAAAGTACCTGAGTAAGGCAAAATCAACCTTTAATGACATCGTCGGATCACGAAAGCGATCAGGACGATAGAGGGGATGGTAAACACCATAATGTGGAGGCAGACGACGTTATTAACGTGTCTGCCCTACCCCGACGGGATATCTTAGATATCAATCGTAATACACTACCGAAATCCACGGAAATGTATACGCTGGGATTATCCTTAGATGAGGCTCTATCGAACTCTGTATTCAATCTGGGAGGGAGCTGTAAATCCAGACCTGGTCGTCGGATGGGCCCCGGATATAAGTCGACTACGGCTTATCTAAAAGCCAGAGACCAGGTAGAGCTACAAGCTAAGAAGCAACATGAAGCATTCATGGCTGCTCAGAAGAAAATTTAGGATGAGACCCAAGAATGCAGAGATGTCAGTTGGGTATGGGCTCAAACTCTGAAAGATTTTGGGTGTTAGCAAAACACCCATTCTCCTAATGTATTATGCTATAAAAAGCACCCATTTTGTCTTCATTTCAACCTATTCCCCTCACTCAAAACCATTAAAACCTCTCTGGAGTGGATGGTTATAGAAATACAATTAAAAACAATGCATCAGAATTTCAGCCAATCAGCAGCCACCTTAGATTCATGTCCTCTGAAATGAGATTTCAGAGATACTCTGATCTCTGAAAGGTGGTTTGTCTAGAAAAGGCTAGAGGGCAGCACAAGGCATGCTTGATTCCGGTAACGTCTTTTGGGGAGAAGCGCTAATGTGGCGCCATTTTCGCTTGTAAAATATCAGCAGTAGACTTTCGCATTCCCACCGGAACCACTGACACACTTCCGATCATACCGTTTCTCCCCGAAAGGGTTCACGCTTGATTCCACCTGCTGAAGCCTGAATTAAGCTCAGCCTTAGGCTCCCTAGAAGTAGACAGGCATGTTGTAAGGGTATCTATGATTTATGTAATTCTCTCTATCCATATTATGACCACAATTTGGAAGAAGCCTCTGAGATGTCTGATTTTTAGGAAAGTTTGAACATCTGAAAATAGACAGACCTCTGAAGGTCTGACATCTCTGCAAGAATGGATCAGTAAACTTTGTTCTATAGGGAAGAGATCCATTCCTGTATGGAGGTGGCCATCTTGAAATTAGTTATGTAACTGGCCCCCGACGGCCATCTTGGATCTGGCAGAGGATTGTGGGTAATCTCTTATCTTTCTCTTCACCCACAGAAAACAATAGAAATTAATGACTGATAAGCTGCCCCTGCCTCTATCTTAATCACCTTAAGTACCTGTCCATTGTTTTAGGTGTGAATGGATGGGATTAGCCTAATAGGGAGACAATGGCTTGGTTTTACTCAGCCAGGATTATATGTTCCCTCTAAGAAAACTTTTTAAGTTTAATTTCTCTTGTATTTGAAGTACTAAGTCTATATAAAGCTAATATTGTTTAAGTTTATAAAGTATTTGCTATCCAAAGGTATAGATTTTTAGAATATACCTTCATATAGACTATTAGGAAGGGCCTACGAAAGTGAACTGTACAAAAAGGGCCAACTACTGATCTAGACCCCGACTACATGAGCCACCTAGGAAATTTGTTTGGTACTAGCAATGGCTCTGTCCCGTATAGAACAGGAGGCGATTCTGAAAGAATCCAACCTAAAATAGACTTTCCTCTCTAGCCCATAGAGTGGAGTTACAATCGACGGAAGAGAGAGGAAGGGAAAGTAAGTTGGCAGAACTCGAAAATGGGGAAGCTAATAGGCGGAGAGCATTCGACAAAGCTAGATCCGAGGAGGTCGCTTAAGCTCGGGATGTAAACAGACTACAGTCTGAGTTAAGTGCGATGGAAGAGAAGTTGAAGAGACTTCAATTACGCAAAGCCGAGACGGAATCTAAGCTAGTCACTGAACAAGACAAGATCCTTAGGGAAACGACTAAGTATCAGAGATCTCAGAAAGAAAAGAGTGAGAAGTACCGGATATTAAAGGATACTTTGAAAAGAGAAGCACAGGCTGCTCAGAACGAAACCGAGCGGTTGAAGACAATGAAAAGATTCGATCTGAAATCTTGTCTGAAAATGCTCAGTTACGAGAGGAACCTGACAACTGACGTTGCGACTCTAAACAAGTCTGCTATGGAAAGCTACTTGCAGGAAAAGGAGAAAATAAACCCCCCTCCAGTGGGCTCTGACCCGAGGCCAGATTGGATCTTCGTTAAACAGGGTGACTTTGGTACCTGTTTAATACCGATACAGCCTACGAGTGCATTCAACGGGCTGGACAGTCACAGTGGGGCTATAGCCAAGCACCACCACCACCTCCGAATAACAGTAGTTTTGGTGGATTGGGAGGCAATCGAACCTTGAGTGAGTAAGTGAGTAATAGATGTTTAACGCCATTTTGACAGCTGAGGTCATATTCATGACGAGAACTACATTACACAATTTCACAGAGGAATGTGTCAGTGCCCGCACATATGTGCACCACACACATCCTGAGGGGATAGGAAAGAGGAGAAATAGACCCTTTTAAGTGGGCTAGGGAGGCCCGCAATCGAACCTTGAATGAAACCAAGGTGATGAATGGAGCAAACAACAGTGTGGGAGACTGACGTATGCTCACAACTCAGCCAAAAGGGTAGCAGTCATTCTGAAGGAGTATGATGGTACCCGACCATGAAAGGAATGGTTTGAAGACTTCATCGATGTGATGAATTGTAATGGGTGGACGCCATATGAGGCGAAGCCACATCTAGTTAGATGCCTGAAGGCTGGCCCGGGTCACATGGCTGTGGAGCAATGGCACACATGGTAAGGCCTAATGGGGAGATTTGAGCAGTTAGTAGAAACTGCTAGTGGGCTGTTGTGTAACATGGTCAAGGAGGATCCAATGGTTTGTTTTAGAAAGCGAACCCGAAACCAGGACTGGTATATGGACGATTTGATAACTTAATTTGTCAAAGGGCTGAGAGACCGAGATAAGCAGATAGCTGCAAGAGACGCCTGGAAGAAGGAATCCACATTGCACGGCATATTTAATGGAATAGATATGACTGTGAAGAAACAAACCATGTTAGCCGGGGATGTTCCTAATGTGTCAGGACACACCCCCGTTGCATCGACCCGAGGAGACGAACATCTAGGACGATTTCGAGTTAATTGACATTGAGCAGGAGGATGGTACATTCTGCGCAATGCAATTAAGAAGAACCACTTCTGGTAGGAAATATATTCCTAGGAAGGTGTTAAACAAGTCGAAGAATGCGAAGACAGTACCTGAGACTTCAAGTGTGCCCAGAGCTAACAGCAAGACAACAAAGCCAGCCAATAGCGCTTCGAAAGCGAGTGGTCAGTCACAAGACGTGACAAAGTTAATGGAAGGAATGTGCAAAAAGATAACAAAAGCATTACAAGCCAGTCAGTCTAGACCCAAGGTGGATCGCCGAACGGTAAAATGTTTTAGGTGCCAGAAGATGGGGCACTACTTATCCGAATGTACTGCTGCAAAGCCAGTCATGGCGGCTTATTATGAAGCCGAAGACGAATCCGAAGCAAGTTTGCAAGATGCGGTGGCAGCAGATATTGTGGAAAATTAGAGGGGGTTGTATCCACAGCATTGGGTATAACCCCATCTAGAATAGAATGCCAAAATGCTACGGGGGTAAGCCGGTGGAAGAATTCGAATCAAGTATACCTGGAGGTGACTGTGGGTGCGCACCCCAGCATACTGACCGGGACCAGGGACCCTAGTGCAGATATGTGTGTTGGAGGAGACAATCGGGCAAATGGCCGCACTGGGGGAGAGGAAGGATGGATTAATAAGTTGATCTGAGTGTGCGGGACACGCCTTCCCCCAAGTCATCCTTGTCTGGTGTTTTTAAGAGGACTCTGATTGAATCTTGGTGATTCTGGAGACTTTCATCAGTTTACCAGCAACCCATCCCCATTGGGAGGGATTGATTGATTGATTGATTTGTGTTTCACAGCACTTTAGCGGCACTAAGTGGCTATCCCGTGCTTCACAGGTTGATAATCTAACAGAAGAATGTGTCAGTGCCCGCGCACATGTGCACCACACACATCCTGAGGGGATAGGAAAGAGGAGATATAGACCCATTTAAGTGGGCTAGGGAAGCCCGCCCATTGGGAGGGAGACGGTGGTATATACCCGTATCTGTGGAAGGTCGGGTAGGAGAATTCTTAGTGGATACTGGAGCTAGCCATTCCTGTCTGTCCAAAAGGTTCTTCGACTGGATGGCCGGCAGTCATAAAAACCTCAAAACGGGGGTAAATGCTTGCTCAGCCGACAGAATCAGTATGAGGACATTTGGGAGGACTTTAATGCCTATCCTTATAGGGGCAAAGAATTCTTTCTTTCGCCCACTATAGCAGAGGTTAGTGACAATGGAATCCTCGGGTTGGATTTTGCAAGCCTATATGGGGCCATGTTGGATCCGAGGGATGGAATAATGAGCATCCAGAACTCCTATGGCTTGCATGTACAGTGCATATTGAGACAAGTGTCTTCAATAGCAATTATACATACGGTGAAAATCCACTTCAACCGACTCAACAGCAGAAGTCTTGGATATTTTGAATATCCCATTGTATCCTCCGGGATATAAGACGAAGATCGAGCGCCTCGCCCACGTTGACGAGGAACCCGGAATCGTCTAAACGAACTGGGGAACCTACATCCCAATGCACCCTTCAATGTTTGGGTATGGCGAGGGAGCAGTTGGTTACTACAGGGCGAACAAAGAAATTAGTTCGTAAGCCTGCACCTAAGGGACTCCTGACCGAGTCGGACCTCGAGGACAAGGATATCGAGAGGTCCAAGTCCGAGAGTGAGCCGGGTGCCAACATCCCAGAGGCAGCCAGTTCCGTTTCCAGGGGTGTGAAATCCCGAAAACAGTTTCCTCTGAAGCACATTATACCACCTCACAAGGATTTCTAGTTCACATTATTACATAAGATAAGTGATTTCACTATTTAATTGGCTACATTATATTACTCTCTACTGTACAAGGAGGCCACAATTTACCATTGGAATACTTATCTACCTCCATTTGGGCTGACATTAGATCTAACATTTGGAAATTTCTAAGAACCCCCCCCCCAATAAATGGTAATTCATTTTCTCAGTGGATTTGCACAGATCCCAGGAATGGTCCATGTGAGCATCAAAAACGCGGAATTCCACGTTTCCGCGGAAATTTCACACCCCTGGTTTGGACAAAGACATCGCCCATCATCAAGCTGCTGTGGAGGAAAAGCGTCGTGAGCTTGCCACCCAGCAGAAGGAGCTGACTGCTGTTCGCTGAGCCCAGTTTAAACAGCAGGCTCAGCTTAAGTTGGGTACTTCTTCCAAGACTGATACCACCACCAGTAGCCGAAGGAGTATCAGGGGTAAAGGAAAGGAGTCCGGTAAGACGGATTCCAGCCCTGAAGCCCCAAAACAGCCCGTTGAGGGAAAGAAGAAGGAGAAGAAGGTGGTGAAGGAGTCTGGCTGAGCCCACTCCTACTTCTGCAAAGAAGGGGGACAAAAGCCAGCCGAGGCCTCCGACCCAACCACCACAGCAGTCACCACGGCTACCCTGGTTACTGCAGCAACCACTGTCACTACCAGCGGGTCGTCTGCTGTCACCTCGGTTGTGACTACGACTGGTACTGTCACCACCAGTCGAGTCCAAACCAAGAGGGCACAGATTTACTTGAGCAGCGAGTTGGCCAAGTTGGAGGCAGTGACGACGTGGGAAGACATGACCACGGACGTCCTGAAGGAAGACAACCAGAAGTGGATGCGGAAGAATGCAGCCGAGGGATTTAAAGAACGAGTCTCTCGCTGCTTCACCGATTGTGCCTACTACACAATCCACTACATGTGTCCGGGCACCGTCAACATGGACGGTGACAGCGACGATGAGGAATGGATGAAATCCGGACCTAATGATACGCCGGTGGGAAAATTTTTACCTGATTTGGATTGATCAGCTTAAATCCAATTTAACACTGGTCTATAATTATGAGGCGAAAACGAAAGTTCAGTGGGCTATGACTCAATGGGTACCCAGTGGCAACTGTCGCAAGTGCCCATTCAAGTCTTGCCAGCTCTTGCTTACCGGAGATAAAATATTCAGCACCAAGCATCGGTTCGCCAGGCACATCGTGGAGCACCATATGCACCACAAGCCCATGCTGAGGTGTATCCCTGGTGATAGACCCAGCAGGTTGTGTGAAGGCACAGAGACAAGGCCTTGCATTTGCAAAAGGCCCATGGAACTGGCCTGGAGAAGACACGATAGCGTGCAGTCAAGTGCTTCAACGAGCTGCTTGCGAACTGGGCCGAGCTCCCGGCGAACCAGGTGAGGAAACTCGCATTTGAGCCCGAGTTCTGCGCCTGGAAGAGTGGCAACATCATCACTCATTTCACCGTGAACCCCTTGGGTTCAAAGTTTCAGCTTCCAACCGAAGGGCACACGAAGCTGAAAAAGTGGAGAGGAAGACGGAGAAGCAGGCTCGTTTGAGGGGAACTGCTTGGGCGCAAACCCCATCCACACCCCACAAACGAACCCGGGCGGACCGATCCATGAACTAAGGATCAGTCCAGACCAACTAACCCGGCTGATCATTGCCAGTCCGGACAGCAAGTCTCGGCGCTGGATATGCCTGGCTACCAAACGTCATGTGTGGTCAGCCAGGCCGTACCACCAGCGCCACTACCTGGCTTCACTGCTGGAGTTCAAAGCCCTCTGGGTATTGACACCAGGAGCCCGGATGACTGGCAGAGTTTCTTGGGCCACAGCACTGGACACGGTGCATTTGTTTGTTTGTTTAGTTTTACGTCCGGGGGCCATAAAGGAACTCAGACATTCAAGGTTTCTCGGACATTAAGTCCTTTCTTTTCTGTTTGGACAGGTATTTATATGCTGCTTGCCCGACACAGCAGTGACCAAATCTATGAATGATCGAATCTATGAGATGAATGACCGCATCTATGAGGAGGGGTGAGTTGATTGATTGATTGACTTGTGTTTTACAGCACTTTAGCGGCACTAAGTGGCTATCCCGTGCTTCACAGGTTGGTAATTTAACAGAGGAATGTGTCAGTGCCCGCGCATATGTGCACCACATATCCTGAGGGGATAGGAAAGAGGAGATATAGACCCTTTTAAGTGGGCTAGGGAAGCCCGAGGAGGAGGGGTGAGGGGGAAAACCGCTACCGGGGCTTCATTCCCCTACTCTTTTCGAAGGATAGCAAGTGTTCTTTTATTTCCCTGGTCCCATAGACAGGGCCAGACAAACCACGGCCTTTGATCACTCAGACGTGGTTCACTGAGGGAGAATCCCATGGCAAAAGGCAAGCATGTACGCCCGGGCCCGCGCATATGGACACGAGCTGCCCACATGCTCACCCCAAGACACAAGAAACCCCAAGTTTGTCGCCTTTTACGAATCTGGTATGCCCACTGGTAGAATGGAAGGAGGAAAATTCCTCCTTCGTGGACTTCCAATGAAGTTATTCTGCTCCTCCATGCCCTCACATGAAGGTCCCCACTCCACAGGGGGAGGACACGGTGCATGGTGGGCCGGTAAAGACACCACTGATGCACAGCGCCAAGTATACCGGGAGTACATGGCAAAGTTCTCTGCTATGGGACCTGCAGGACCCAAATTCCAAGTCCTCACCTCCTCAGGTAGGGCTAAGGCTTAGGGGAGGGGCCGTGGTGGATGCGAGTCCACCCGACCACTCCCTGGCTATGGTCGTGGACGAGGAGGCGCTACGGTAGAGGGTTCTGTTGTCCCTATTGCAGGCGCACCACCTGTTGCTGTACCCCCTCCTGCTCAGGTACCTGCCGCAGCTCCATCTGTGGACTCTCGGGTCCCCATCATGGGGCTGGTGGCAAATACTCTTGCTGGACTTGAGGATCCAGAAACGTTCTTCGACCACTGCAACGAACGTACATGTAGGATCCAGAATGACCTCATGAGCCAATGGCAGTCACTTCACTGTCAAGTCTATTGACTACTGGCGGATGTAACTCGCCACCTTCAATCTCGTTTACGAGATACAGAAGCGTGATTGTTTGTTTTGTTTGTTTGTTTAGTTTTACGTCCGGGGGCCATCGAGGAACTCAGACATTCAAGAATTTTAAACTATTCAATAGTAATGGTAGGCTGCGGGCCTACCTCGGGTTTGCGCATATGAGTGGGTGTGTGTGTGTGTGTGCGCGCGTGCATATATTTATGAGTCTGCTTGTAGCAGTGGGACATGGCTCGTAGTGGTGAAATACCACTCGTGCTTTCTCTATTTGTATACATCAAATGTAATATGCTCAAAGCGTAATCAAGGAGCAGATGAAGCTGGTCGAAGAGGCTTACAAAGCCTGTGTCAAAAAGCGAAGTGAAGCCGAGAAGCTTAAAGAGTTCCATGCCGCTGAGAACTTGGAAGTACATTATCAGGTACAAGGAGGCAGACCTTAAGTTCTTCCTCTGCTTCGGCAAGCATCTGGACGACTGGGACGGCAAACTGTCGTCTCTGGCCGTCCCTTCGGATGCCGACACCAGAGCAGCGGGAGGCAGTTAGTCTGAGGGCGTTGGGGACTTGGGTTTGTGTCTATTGGACATGGACCCGAGCACCGGAAACCTTAAGCTCCTCGACGAGGAACATAGCAGCTCGGCTCCAAACCAGGAGTCTGCTGAGATGGACAGTCGACGAGTAAGTGTCCATCTGCCGGCTACTTTGTACCCGAAGGTAAAGGCATCTATTATATGCCAGAGATTATTCTCGGATGACCACCTGGAACCTACGGACTGAAATGACGACCTGCAGCTAGATGGACGCTACCGAACCACTCTTGGACCACCACTCGAAAGGGGGCTGCATCACACATCTTCATCAGGGCACATCACAACAGCAACATGGTTTGCCACCACACCTAATGTTGCTGGATGGAGCTGCAGAAACCAGTCAGTCCAGGTTCGCCGGAAGTCAAATTTTTATTGTAAGGGTGATTCTACTACCCTGGTAGGACACCTTAACTTTTTATAATTGTAAATATCGTTATAAAATTTGAAACAAAACAAATTTTTTTTCCGGGTTAATACGAAACGCTAAAGTTTCATTCACTCTCGGATACGTCTATAAATACTGTATAAGGTTAATAATGTGTGTCAATAATAGTATAACTTTGTAATAATATTACTTCATAATATAGGTTGATGGTACATAAGGTGCCACTTCCTATCTGGTTATACTTAGTTACTTCGGGTTATATGTGACGATGCCTATTTATGTACATAATATTTATAATGCCCCTCTATTGTTATATTGGTTTTTTAACTACTATATCTTAGACTTACCTGTGTAAATAATTGTTATATATCATACGATGGTTTAAAACAGTCTATTGTAACACCTACCCTAGGTAAGTCTAGGGGGGATGGTGTAGGGGCCGGCATAGTTGTATATATGTGACCCATCCTTACAAAATGGTTCGGAAGTCGCACATGCAGAATGTTTAGTTATTGGCATATTCATTTGCAGCTCATCAAGAGCTTTCATTTGGTATATAACACTTGCATATTTGAACCAGGTGGTCCTCTCTAGATCTTCTGTAGGAAAATTTAGTCGGATCGATTAAAAAATGATTAAAAACTGAGATAATTGACATATTAAACATTTAATAATCTATGAATCCTATATGATTCCTATGTAATTCTATATAACCATTAAAATTAGATCTATGTCTTTTGGGCATTTGGGACCTAAATTCAATCTAGTAAGCAAGGATTCTGAAAGATATCTACCCATATGTAAGAAAAATGCTAAAATATCAATTTTGAAAAATCTGATATTTTCTGACACTATACCACTTGAAAGGGCCATATCTAGGCTTCTTAATGTGCGACTTCAGTACCACTTTGTTAGGGTGGGTCACATATACTAGTGCGGATCATCCGAGAGATGTGCTCGTGTGTTGCTTGTTCCTTCTATGCCAACCAGGTGACGCTTCGCGATACCCGTTTGGTACAAGAGGGGGCAGCACCACGCCTCGCATCCAGCTCCTACTAAGGAGCCTGACAATCGGCAGAAGGGGACGGGAACTCGTCCAGTCCAGACATGTTGATAGTCCTTCTCAGGAACCAATAAAGGCCATCCGAGCAGATAGAAAGTTAAGGTCTTTGCCCAACCCGAACCTCGTGTTGTGTGTTGCTTATAGTTATTAAGCGAGCCTAAGAGCCACCAAAATCGATATATATATAGAACGAACCGTTACACTTGAAAACCCCATAAGATTTTCATCTCTTGAGGCTTGTAGGCACCAGTTATTATTGTACTTTCAAATGAGTGAAGAAAGAAATCAACTATACAATATCACAAGACACTTTATTGCACTTCATAATTCATAGATGGATGGCCATCAGATACCATCAATATCACTATCCTCATCATTAGAAGGTGGTTGGCTGGGTTTCCCTTTTTTGATAACACCATTCCCATCTTCAATCCGCTTCTTTCTCTTTAACATATTTCAGTTGTGACTACGACTGGTAGTCACCACCAGTTGAGCCCAAACCAAGGGGGCACAGATTTACTCAAGCAGCGAGTCGGGGAGCGAAAGCGACCTGGAGCTGCCTGAGTCGGCCAAGTCAGAGTTGGAGGCGGTGACGACGTGGGAAGACATGACCACGGACATCCTGATAGATGACAACCAGAAGTTTGTTTGTTTGTTTGTTTGTTTAGTTTTACGTCCGGGGGCCATCGAGGAACTCAGACATTCAAGGTTTCTCGGACATTAAGTCCTTTCTTTTCTTTTTGGACAGGTATTTATATGCTGCTTGCCCGACACAGCAGTGACCGAATCTATGAATGACCGAATCTATGAGATGAATGACCGAATCTATGAGGAGGGTCGAGGGGGAAAACCGCTACCGGGGCTTCATTCCCCTACTCTTTTCGAAGGATAGCAAGTGTTCTTTTATTTGCCTGGTCCCATAGGCAGGGCCAGACAAACCACGGCCTTTGATCACTCAGACGTGGTTCACTGAGGGGGAATCCCATGGCAAAAGACAAGCATGTAAGCCCAGGCCCGCGCATATGGACACCAGCTGCCCACATGCTCACCCCAAGACACAAGAAACCCCAAGTTTGTCGCCTTTTACGAATCTGGTATGCCCACTGTCAGTATGGAAGGAGATTTCTCCTTGTGGACTCCCAATGAAGTTATTCTGCTCCTTCATGCCCTCACATGAAGGTCCCCACTCCACAGGGGGAGACAACCAGAAGTGGATGTAGAAGAATGCAGCCGAGGGATTGAAAGAACGAGTCCCTCGCTGCTTCGCCATTATATATCATACGATGATATAAAATAGTCTATTGTAACACCTACCCTAGGTAAAGTCTAGGGGGGGTGGTGTAGGGGCAGGCATCGTTGTATATATACTAGTGCGGATCATCCGAGAGATGTGCTCGTGTGTTGCTTGTTCCTTCTATGCCAACCAGGTGTCGCTTCACGATTCATAATTCATAGATGGATGGCCATCAGATACCATCAATATCACTATCCTCATCATTAGAAGGTGGTTGGCTGGGTTTCCCTTTTTTGATAACACCATTCCCATCTTCAATCCGCTTCTTTCTCTTTAACATATTTCGGTTGTGACTACGACTGGTAGTCACCACCAGTCGAGCCCAAACCAAGGGGGCACAAATTTACTCGAGCAGCGAGTCGGGGAGCTTGTTTGTTTGTTTGTTTAGTTTTACGTCCGGGGGCCATCGAGGAACTCAGACATTCAAGGTTTCTCGGACATTAAGTCCTTTCTTTTCTTTTTGGACAGGTATTTATATGCTGCTTGCCCGACACAGCAGTGACCGAATCTATGAATGACCGAATCTATGAGATGAATGACCAAATCTATGAGGAGGGTCGAGGGGGAAAACTGCTACCGGGGCTTCATTCCCCTACTCTTTTCGAAGGATAGCAAGTGTTCTTTTATTTGCCTGGTCCCATAGGCAGGGCCAGACAAACCACGGCCTTTGATCACTCAGACGTGGTTCACTGAGGGGGAATCCCATGGCAAAAGACAAGCATGTAAGCCCAGGCCCGCGCATATGGACACCAGCTGCCCACATGCTCACCCCAAGACACAAGAAACCCCAAGTTTGTCGCCTTTTACGAATCTGGTATGCCCACTGTTAGTATGGAAGGAGATTTCTCCTTGTGGACTCCCAATGAAGTTATTCTGCTCCTTCATGCCCTCACATGAAGGTCCCCACTCCACAGGGGGAAGTCGGGGAGCGAAAGCGACCTGGAGCTGCCTGAGTCGGCCAAGTCAGAGTTGGAGGCGGTGACGACGTGGGAAGACATGACCACGGACATCCTGATAGATGACAACCAGAAGTGGATGTAGAAGAATGCAGCCGAGGGATTGAAAGAACGAGTCCCTCGCTGCTTCGCCATTATATATCATACGATGATTTAAAATAGTCTATTGTAACACCTACCCTAGGTAAAGTCTAGGGGGGGGTGTAGGGGCAGGCATCGTTGTATATATACTAGTGCGGATCATCCGAGAGATGTGCTCGTGTGTTGCTTGTTCCTTCTATGCCAACCAGGTGTCGCTTCGCGATACCCGTTTGGTACAAGAGGGGGCAGCACCACGCCTCGCATCCAGCTCCTACTAAGGAGCCGGACAATCGGCAGAAGGGGACTGGAACTCGTCCAGTCCAGACATGTTAATAGTCCTTCTCAGGAACCAATAAAGGCCATCCGAGCAGATGGAAAGTTAAGGGCTTTGCCCAACCCGAACCTCTCGTGTTGTGTGTTGCTTATAGTTATTAAGCGAGCCTAAGAGCCACCAAAATCGATATATAGAACGAACCGTTACACTTGAAAACCCCATAAGATTTTCATCTCTTGAGGCTTGTAGGCACCAGTTATTATTGTACTTTCAAATGAGTGAAGAAAGAAATCAACTATACAATATCACAAGACACTTTATTGCACTTCATAATTCATAGATGGATGGCCATCAGATACCATCAATATCACTATCCTCATCTTTAGAAGGTGGTTGGCTGGGTTTCCCTTTTTTGATAACACCATTCCCATCTTCAATCCGCTTCTTTCTCTTTAACATATTTCGGTTGTGACTACGACTGGTAGTCACCACCAGTCGAGCCCAAACCAAGGGGGCACAGATTTACTCGAGCAGCGAGTCGGGGAGCGAAAGCGACCTGGAGCTGCCTGAGTCGGCCAAGTCAGAGTTGGAGGCGGTGGCGACGTGGGAAGACATGACCACGGACATCCTGATAGATGACAACCAGAAGTGGATGTAGAAGAATGCAGCCGAGGGATTGAAAGAACGAGTCCCTCGCTGCTTCGCCATTATATATCATACGATGATTTAAAATAGTCTATTGTAACACCTACCCTAGGTAAAGTCTAGGGGGGGTGGTGTAGGGGCAGGCATCGTTGTATATATACTAGTGCGGATCATCCGAGAGATGTGCTCGTGTGTTGCTTGTTCCTTCTATGCCAACCAGGTGTCGCTTCACGATACCCGTTTGGTACAAGAGGGGGCAGCACCACGCCTCGCATCCAGCTCCTACTAAGGAGCCGGACAATCGGCAGAAGGGGACTGGAACTCGTCCAGTCCAGACATGTTAATAGTCCTTCTTGGGAACCAATAAAGGCCATCCGAGCAGATGGAAAGTTAAGGGCTTTGCCCAACCCGAACCTCTCGTGTTGTGTTTTGCTTATAGTTATTAAGCGAGCCTAAGAGCCACCCAAATCGATATATAGAACGAACTGTTACACTTGAAAACCCCATAAGATTTTTATCTCTTGAGGCTTGTAGGCACCAGTTATTATTGTACTTTCAAATGAGTGAAGAAAGAAATCAACTATACGATATCACAAGACACTTTATTGCACTTCATAATTCATAGATGGAGGGCCATCAGATACCATCAATATCACTATCCTCATCATTAGAAGGTGGTTGGCTGGGTTTCCCTTTTTTGATAACACCATTCCCATCTTCAATCCGCTTCTTTCTCTTTAACATATTTCGATGACGACGTCCTTTGATATGTGCTGGAAATAGAAACGATTGTATTGTTAAATGGTACTAACAATTGCAATTTTAGGTTCTGCATTCAAAGAATTGTACAGGTTTTTTTTTTTTTATTGCACCATCCTCAGCAAAAACATTTACTGTGCACATTAATTATTACCGAATTATGCCCAGACACTGTTGTTTCCATTTCAACAAAAATCAGTGCAAAGATTACCTACATCATACACGTATACAGTATGATATCAAGCCAAGTAATTTGATGTTGATGTGTGTATTGTATTATATATGGACTTATAGTTAGGTATAATGATTTTGATAAAAGCAGCTTTCTACTTGTGTATTCAATCTTCTTTATTCCCAGTACAAACCTTGGGGAGGGAAACTTACCTTCCCAATCTTTTGTTGTAACAAACACTGCCTGACATATATCACAATGGTTGTATGCTGGTTCATTAGTGCTCTCCTCACATGGTATAGGTTCAATTGGTGGGACCTCACCCTATATAACAGAAACATGGCCATATTTCGTACGCATTGATACATGACATGGTGCTACATAGGAACTTAGCTATAGGTGATAGAAACATGTCTATATTCAGTACATTATATAAAACATGGCCAATGACAGAATAGTGACTTTTTACATGTATATTAACAGGGGAAAACATGTCAGTGGTGCTATAGGTGGACTTACATAACTTTTTTAAGTTCTTATGACATACCGGTAGCTTCAACGAAAAAACATCCCCAGCATCATATAAAATGTACCTATAAATTATATATCTCCTCAAAGTTAATATAGCTACACAAAGGCAAACGTGCTGGTGCTATGTATTCTTCCAACACAAAACGATTTACACAGTAATTGATGCCCAAGTTTTAAAACTAGAAATTCTGTAAAAACCTTGAGTACTGCATCTATTACACATGCCGCTCGGGTGTGCACATCTTCTTCCCATCGAGCCGGGTCTGTAGAATCAACCCGATACACAGGAGGCACAGCAGAGCCACGTCCTATGAGACAAATGAAATAACAAGAACAATTCATGTTGATCAATCTATTAATGAAACTTAATATATGTAAAACCTGCACCCGCTTGGTGGTAATATAACATTAATCAAACATAACTTAACAACAAACGCTAGAATGAGTTTTGAGGTAACATATCTTGTAAGTGCCGATGCATGTATATATATAGCACAGTTTTATTTCGATAAAGCATTATGTGGCCAAACCAGACTTACTTTTCAGGAATCTGTTATTGAACCATGCTGTCTGCTTTCTGGCGTATCGACGAGTAACACGTTTCATTTCCTCAACCCCTGTAGGAATCCAATACTTGTAAGTTAATACAATGGGACTGACAAGTTTAAAATCAAGATTCCTCTTATTCGAAAAAACATAAATGTATAAAACATTCTCATAACAGGCATCATCAGTTCCGATCGAATTTCATTGTTTATAATTTAAATAAATCACTATTGATCCTTTTGCTTTAGTGTCTTTGTGATAGATGTACATTCATTTGCTATGACAAATTAATGAATCATTATGCTACTTACCCAATTTAAATAATGCCTTTCCTTTTTCCTCCTCTCTCTCCTGCTTGTTAAGCAGAAGATAGTCATGGAATTCCTTAAATCCTATACTTTGAAATATTCCTAGTGTGTAATCTGCCTCCCTGAAATCGAGTTTTAATATTTGTTATACATTTCATTGGGAAAAAGGATGCGTCACTTACTATCTACAAAATATACCAAAAAATTATCAATTAAGGGATGATGATCCGACATGAAAATTTCACCATTTACATGTATGATGTACAAGGAGAACCCTATTCATTGTACGATTATCAGTAGAACAACGGTAGTATCATGTGTAGAATCTTGAGACCACGAACAGTGTGGGTTTAGAGATGAGAACATACCTGAAGAAGATATAAGCTTTTTACCTGTTATCCTTTAGTCGTGACTGATTGTACTGTTCATGGAACTGTGAGAGTTCGTCAACAAGGCCGGCCTCTATCATTTGATCTACACGGCGGTCTGTTCGCTCATCCAACACTGAAAGATGAACAGTTGCATGAAGGTCTATCATTAAAAAGCCCAGAGCACAACAAATCCTGAAATGCCCGATTATAACGCATTCATTATTTGTTTTGGAAAGTATAGATCTTCTGGACTTGGAAATCAGGCAAACACCCTGCTGACTTGCACCCCTTAAATTAGCTTTGACTACAAGGTACCACACTGTTCTATTGACGTTTAGCGATGCAACTCAGTGACCCCTAAGATTTTGGCAATTGTTCTGATTTTCTCAACTTCTATAATGAAATATCTTATAGCGACAAATAGCTAAATAGGAATTCAGAAAAAGAAAGGAAACCTGGCCCCTCTGAACATATGAACCAATAAGAGGGCATAGATCTACCAACGTCTTGATGAGGCTGAGACCAGGAGTGAGCTGACCAGTCCGACGCACAACGTAACCATACTTAAGGAGTCTTCATGTGTCACTGAAGACGTTGTGCACCAGATGGGTACATGATGACCAGGACTTGTACATGTATTCTAGCGCCCATTCGAGAAGATAACTCCAATTATAAAAGGAACACTTAACTAAGGGAGTGGTCATTATTTATCAATGGGGGGGGGGGGGGGGGGGGGGTGGCGGTGGCGGTGGGTTTTCGCGCTTTTTTTGCTAAAAAGAGGATAATTTCTTTTAACCCCCCCCCCCAAGAGAGGTCAAAATTCTTTTAGCCCCCCCCCCTCCGGGAGGGGTCTGAATTTTCACTTAGAGTTATATTACAAATTCAAACTATGTACATACATGATATCAGAGTATGTGCAATAATTAGTTGGAGATAAACATTGGGTAATGAAAGAATGGTAGATTGTTGTAGCCCAAAGTGTTTCGTTGATAGACACATGGGCCTACTCTGTTCAATTGAACCCACTTTCAGGAACTGGTGTAAATGTGTAGTACTGAATACCTTGGCGGTCAGCCTGGATAGAGAAGACTGTGGTAGGTTGGTAGCGCAGTGGTCCACTCACCCCACCTCCTCCAGTAGCTGCATGCTGCTCAGCCAACATGGCACTTAGTGGTCTGCCCTCTGTACGATGTACCTCCAGCGCCCTGCATCATCAACATGCCATGGTTAAGGCCGGGATTACCACAGAATTATCTGTATAGGGTATAGTTACTATGAACCCTAATGGTAATTATAAATCTCCTTTGAACATCCATTAATTAGAACAAAGTTATGTCGTTTTAAACTCTTTTATCATTTCCTGTAATAACGTCTAAGGGCGTCCAGGGATGCCACTCACTGATCCCCAAAAATTCGGAAATCCTCCTAATTTTCTCAATTTACTGTAGGAAATACCTATAGGAATAAAAAAAAAAATCGGAATTCCTAAAAAGTTAGGAAAAGTGGCATCTCTGGGGCGTCTTACATGTGCTATGGGGTGTGGCATTGACGCTGGTTACTACAGAAAGAATTCAACTAAATCCAGTATATGTAATACCTTAATCTCCCGCGTATAAGGCGCGTCTTATACGAGGGGATCTAGTTCTCCCCAAATCCACAAGGGGGACACTAAGACCTTTCTTTTGATATGTTACACTTCCCCTAAGTCCTAATAGGACATAATGTGGGCCAGAAGGGTCTGGGGGACCCTAGGTACACGTAGCTTTTTGGATTTTTTAAAATCCATTCAGTAGAACAAAAGATATTTTTTTTGGCAATATTTTCAAACTCTAGGTGCGCCTTATACGCGAGAGATTACGGTGGTTAATATTCAAGATGAATTATCACCCCCCCCCCCGGTGCCAGGTGGACCATTTTGTGACCATGTTCTATACCCACAATGTTATAAATAATTACCTGAGGATCTTACGTCGGTCATTGGGGTGGATCCTCTTGGCTGATACAGGATCTACCGTTTGTAAGGCAGAGTACAACTCTGGTGTAGTACGAGTATCCCGTCTCCCTCGCTCATCAGATCCTTGTCCCTCAGCAACACCTGGTACTTCTGTAACAGAGAGCATAATGTCAATTAGTTGATCTAATGTATGTTGTACATTAGCGTGTAGAAGTAGGGATATGAAATACCAAAAGCCACTTAGGCTGAATGACATTGTACGCCCTCATGAAGGTTTGTAATAAAGAATATTATCTTTACATTCGATAAAAGTTATTTATAGTCGAATAGAACCAGTATGCGATTTTCTCTACACGGAGGCCAGAAATTACATTTAGGACACTAGAACTTGTCACTTTGGGTTGATGTAATTATCCTGGTGAGCATGTAAAAGGCTGATTTCACCTTTCGGCAGAGATTTCACATCCCTGAATTACCAAGACAAGGCTCATAAGCGATTCAGATGCTTATTATTGCTTGAAGGATCAGCCAAAGCAAGTGTGCGGCGTATATGAAGGTGTTCAACACTATAGGAAAGTACGAAACTATCAATTTTCAAAGTAGAGATGCAGCTTGTATAGAGACCCCAAACCTTTTCGACCTGAGTGAGTGAGTGAGTAATAGATGTTTAACGCCATTTCGACAACTAAGGTCATATTCATGGCGAGAACTACATTACACAATTCATAGAGAAATGTGTCAGTGCCCGCGCATATGTGCACCACACACATCCTGAGGGGATAGCAAAGAGAAGATATAGACCCTTTTAAGTGGGCTAGGGAAGCCCGTTTTTTCGACCTGAAAAACATTTGACCCTTACCACTTTGACCCCAACCAATTGGACCCCAAACCCAAAGTCGCTTGACCCCACCATGAAACTGTCCCTACCACTTGGACCCCCAGGGGCGGATGCAGGGGGGGCCTAGGGGGCACGTGCCCCCCTAGACCCCCTGAAATTGGGCCAGACTATGACTCTTAACTATAGGGAACGTGGCCCAAAAACCCGCTTGTGCCACCCCATGACCAAATTTTCTTGGCTGTGCCACCCCCCCCCCCCCTAAACCACACCTTCTGGATCCGCCCCTGGACCCCTAAACCAATTCAACACTGAAACCATTTCGACCCTAGATCTTTACATTCGGTGTATAATTATTGTTGTTGATTGATTGATTTGTGTTTTACAGCACTTTAGCGGCACCAAGTGGCTTCACAGGTTGATAGGCACTATCAGCGGAAATGGTGGTATGATTTGTCTATGTGGGGGAAGTATTAGTAATCATCAGGTTTCAACTAGAGTTTATTGTAGAGCCCAAGGGCTTTTATATATCCTAATATTTCTTCTGGTTTGTGTTTCTCGAATAGTTCTTTCTAGCTTGTACAAGCGTGGTATTGTGCCCTATAGGGACACTGTTGTTAATTGATATTGATACAAGGTGGTAGGATGGGCCATGTTTTACCCGAAGGTAGGTGGTAGGATGAGCTATGTTTTACCCGAAACGTCATTGTCTTTTTGACACTTCTATACTTTCATCACTCGCAACCTCAAAAAATCAAATATCTTCGGATGCAGAAAGTGTTGCAATCTCTTTTTTTTTTTTACAAGATCGTAGTTAACAGACTTTGAAGTTACAAAGTCTCTTTCCCACTCTCAGAATCGCAGTTCATCATATTCTATAGGCTCTTACATGATGATTATGATAATAATAAACTTTTAAAACCCCTTTTAGATACCCCGAAGGAGGAAAAGGGGTTGGCGCCCGATACCTCAGGGAGGTCGCGCCAAATTTCATTTCATCAGTCACAGTGTCCCCCTTTTTATATACGGCAAGCCACTCACCTGAAAAGCCAACATCCTTCTCAGAGGCGGTACTGAGAACAGCTGTTGAGTGGAGATCTGCGCAAGTGTCGCCACCTGGTGTTGTAGAAGCTACCTCACTTTTCGCACTTCGGTTCCCGACTTCACCACTAGATGACGCCTCTGTTTCATGCTGTCCCTGCTCACTGGCTCTCTGGTCTCTCTGGATTGAAAAAGAAACGTAGATGAAGAACCTACTTATTGCAATGTCATGGCGCAATGTTTGCAGTACTATGGTGCCAAATATTGAGCAGAACTTACACAATATACCTAATCTAAGTCCTACCCTGACTCATGAGTATTCTTGGTCTGGCCTTTATAAACGGAGTATACGGCAACACTGATCTACGTTGTTCAAAACAGATGCCAATAGCCTATTTTATTAATTAAGAAATTGAAACTTCAGAATTTGGTATACCTCTCACATCGTCTCTAATATGTACACAACTGCATTTATCTGTTAAATGCAAGAACATTAGACCATAGCCCTATCTTCTCTATAGTAAAATGTACAGTGGGGGAGGATATATACGGGGGGCGGGGGCGTAAAGGAGGGGGGGGGGCGTCCCCGCCCCCCCTCCTTTGTGAAACCCTGGATAGCCACTGAATGCAGGCTCTCAATCTCTCAACCACTTGCTGTTCTCCCCTTGCTACTCTGAACATCCCTCTTCTGATACTGGGTAAAGTCTCTGATTATGACTCGAGAAGTAATGTACCTTTTCTGAGATCAAGCTGACTGAGAATGGATACACCAATTTGAAATATCCTGGGGAAGGGGAGGGGGTGATATATTTATCTTGCCCTATTAATACAGACCGGTAATCCACCATGTTATCAGTCTGGTACAGAAAGGCCAACTCATCCTTATCTAGAAGTCCCAGATATCTCCAAGTGCCGTTATGGCTTAGTCCCTATTATAGATCTACCTGTAGATAGAGATGGGAAACTGTGGTAAAGGCTCGCTGGTCGAATAAGGTGTCAGTCATCACCAATAAGAATTCCCTGAGATGAAATATGGCTGTAGATATGACATTTTTGTACAGGTGCCTTTATGTGAAGGTGTATTTGGACTAGTTATCACACCTTGTCTATTTCATACATCACAGGGTGGTCGTTAATATTACCCATCAACCCGGCCCCATGTGTTGTAGTCAGGACCATTCTCACAAACATTGTAGTGTGAAAGAGAAATTGGAAATCAACTGAGAATCTCATACGATGGTCAGTCTCTATTCACAGGGAATTAGCTGATATTCAACATGGTGTTTGCCAGTCATGAAAAGGCCCACCCAGGATGGGTGTCGTAATAGCTGTTTGGAAGGAGATTAACGTACATACAAACCCTGGTCAACTTTGTACGTCAACACCTGAAATAGCGTTTATATTTAGCTACATGCGTATAATTCTGTCTATGGGGGAACGGTCAGGATTGAGTAGGAATCTAAGTAGACTATTCTATGGCCATACCACATATTTAGACATTGAGTATTGTAGTTCTGAAATCACTCTCATGCACTGAACACGGAATGTTGTTTGAAAGAGAATTTAAGCAAACACGCTGACATATCATAAAAGATTTAACATGTGATATATATCACATATGGCCCAGGGTCTATACCCCCCCCCCCAATATAAAAATTGGGCGTTGTGCATTGAAGCACAGAAGGCTCAGGGTAGGTACCATAAAACCCTCTATCAACCCTGTAGGGTCACAGGAATCAGCACTTGCAAAATATTGACTAATTACTTACAAATAGAGACTATTATCTATACATGTACTGACACCAGTCTGGCATAATCTTCTCTTACTAAACGCCTTGGACTGCTGGCCCCGTGGTGTGCTGGCCCCCCAGACACCTGGCCACTTGGCCCCCGGACACCTAGCCCCCACAGAAAACTTTATCCTTAGCATGCTTAGTTTATCGCTCAGTCTCCAATGTGTTATGTGTATAGCTTGGACACTGTAAACATTGCCTGCTGAAAAAAGTGTCTCACTTGGTGATTACCCATAGAACTCCATGTGCTAATTTCATCGCCAAAATCTATCTGACCCATAGACCCAATGGTTAAAGAACTTGTAGTCAGTATAGCTCCCAAAAACATGACATAAGTACAGCAGCTTTTTTCGTAGAGAAAGACATCACTCACCATAAAGGACAAAATGTTGTCTGATAGATGAGATTTGAAACTTTCCTTTGGCTTTTGAAAAATGTGTAAACAAACAGTATATCACTGAATGATTACACCCTAAAGTTGGTGATGACAAATTTGGGGATCTGACTAAAAACCCGGCTCCAATAGCCCAGGGGATACCCTGGGCCAATAAAATTATGAATAAATTCAACTAATGGTTAGAGTAAGGGATTCAGACGCTGTCGCAAAAAGCTGGACTATTCATGGTTAATCACGTGTATATATACGTCTCTATACGTCGAACCTCAAGGTGGACGTCAAGGACATAACTGCCTGGTATTTATCCTCTAGTCCCCAACAACCTCACAGTATGTTGAGCCGTCAACACCTTGGGCTTTATCCTACCCATAGAAACAACTATTATATGTATTACACAGCCAGCCATGGAGGTCACATAACAGCCTAATTTGTATGTGAACGTTCACAACAATAGATACTGACAGCACTTGGAGTAGTAGGGGTGCTTCTCTATTCATGGATGAAATCTTTTCCAAATCATTTCTAGACCGCCCAGTACCAATGTCATCTATTCTCAATACTTTAATATCGAACGCCAGAGTACACTGCCTATTCTTCATCTACAGGCATTTGTAATGGCTCATTCTTCATAAAAGAAAGTCAGAAGTCACCATTTTAAATACGCATAGAATGAATGGTGAAGGATGATACTATACTTCCCTGTCCCTGGTTACATGCTTTGTGATAGCCACGCCCCCCTCGCCCCAAACAGGCAGCTACACATCTTGGGGGCAGAATACGGCTCTATGGTTTAATTCTCGTCACACATAAATGGCTAAAGCCCCCCCCCCCCCCTCCAGGAACGCCGCCAAGTAGGATGTGGGCACAGCCTATCTGATAAGTCTGTGTTCTTATTGAGATAAGTCGTGCTCTCATCTCTGTGTTCTGTTGGACAGTCGTCTCAGTCAAACTGTTATCACCTTTTGTTGCAGACGATAGAGGTAAGCCTGTTGATTTAGCTGGTTATGTCTCTGGTTGGGAACTGTTGTTGCGACATACAGGACATAAGATAAAGTGAACCAACTGTGGGAAACGATACATGTGTGTGCCCTGGTTTTGGCGATTTTTCTATTCTAGGGTCCAGAACCCTAGTTGCTAGAGAGCTGGTAAGGGGTCAAATTAAATAGGCAATATACTAGAAAAACTCTACCTTTTTTGCTATTTTCTTTTCAGATATTGGATTTAGGAAAATAGTGCTTCCAATATGTAATGTGAATTTAACACTTTCGGATTTTAGTCATTTCGGTAAAGGGGGATAAGGATTTTAACAACTTTTTCTTGTACATATCCTACCCAATTTAACCTTTCTGGATGATCCTTATGCTTTGAATGATAGCAGTAGGGAGGTTAGTCTGATAACCAGGGATGAAAGTCAGAGCACGAAAATCTCTGAAATGGTCTGATATTCGCCCCAAAATCCTGGGTTTCTATATGAATGTATAGGACCCTGGAACCTCAAAATCCCTGAAATCAGGGAATTCCCTGAAGACCTTCATCCCTGGATAACAGCCGTGCTGGTCCGTGTGAGGTCAATGCTGCTCCCCAGAATAACAACACCATAAAAAGCGAGTTTTGCAGAAACCACTGACTTAATATTTCTGAACCAGAATACCTTTCTTTTATTAATCTTAAAATTTCTTTTTCAATAGGGTAGAATTAGGGCAGAGAATTTGCGTGCTACCAGATCAACATTTCAAGTATGATTATCCAGTCAGTAGATCTATACACTTGCACAAGCGTGTTGGCCACATTGACCAAAACTAGAAGTCCAGGCCCAGAAGTTTGGCCGCATTCTCCATCTACCCCAGTCAACGCAAAATTTTATTAAAAAAATAAGCGATGGAATTCTAGCATCACTTGAAATGCCAAACCGACCCCTTCTTCGGCACCATTACATTGTTTCTTCAGATCTTTGAGTGTTGGCCAAACACAGATCTTCACTGTTTAGTCCCACTAATTTTGTGTCAACCTGGATGGGTTTCACAATGTGAAATGGACAATGCCTCTAGGTCTATACAAAAGAGTTTCAAACTCAACTCTCATTGTGAGAGCTGCATAAACGGTAGCCACTCTCGTAGCCCTACCAAAGTAGGGCTACTGGGCGAACCCTATTCATTTTGAGGGGAAATTTTTCAAAAGGGTGGATTACATTGAAAACATTATCTTTACACAATAAGTGATATATGTTTGGATAGATCTTTGTCTCACCTTTGGGGATTACATCAAATTAGAACTGAATAACACTTTACGAAAGTGTAATTTTCAAAATTCTGATGGCACCTGCAGTAGGAAAGACAGTGGCGGCCATTTTGATGTGCATATGACGTAACTATTAGTTGCTATAGTTATATCTTACTTGCCCCTAAAAAGCCAATACATCGCAGTCAGTCTGTGAACGGCCAACCCGTGACACAGACGAAACTCAGTCTACATAAACGGACGCTGACTACTCCATTCTGGAATCTAGGCTTTTGTTAGCATTTACTCCAACGACCTAGCTACCCTTTCCATTAATACCCCAACCTGCTTTGGCGGCACAGACTTGTGGTTTTAGGACCGGCGGGAGGTTGGAATGCCTTCGGCGAAATGCACAGTGGGTAAAGGGGATTCCCCCTTGGTAACCGGAAGTGGCTACAGGTTGTCAACCTTGGTTACATAACGACCTGTAGACAACTAAGGGGTCACAGTAAGGGTCACAGGAAGGGTGTCAAGTCTGGGTGCCTCGCAGTTGTCGCCTCAGTCGGCTACCTCTTTTCCATCATTAGTCATGACTGGAAGAAAATAAATATCCCAGGGAGAGCATACAATAGCCATATTTGAAGAGGGGATCCCCCAGCATAGATAGCTGGTGGGAGGGAACATCAGAACTGGGTTCTACTACAGTTTGTATGGAGAGTGAGTTTTGTGTTAACACCAGCACAGACTTATGTCAACATCTACCTTGTTCTGGGGTCAATCCCATACACCACAACTATTTGGGCGATCTGCCCAGCTACTGTATATTCTAGGCTGGCATGGGTTAATACAGCATTCTTTCACACACCCTCACCGATTTATACCCAGGCAGCAGCCACTCCTCCATTTACTGATGTAGAACCAGACGAGGCCGGACAAAGGGAAGAATGGAAAGAGTGTCTAATGTTCACTGATACTGTCTGGCTTAGGTTTATTATATAAAGCCAAATCTGATATCACCTCACTGGTTACAAGTGACCCAACTCTAGTTCTCTGGGCAATGCATATAAACACTTCCTGGTCCAACAAGGAAGGGCCCCACATATTCTAAATAATTCACGGAGAAAAATCATACGTCCATGCCCTCGCATATCAAAAGGTACCTACCAAAGAAATAGGAAATACGAAGCCCAATATACCTGCACAAACTCCCGGCAAAAACTCCACACTACATGTACATTGTTATGAGCAGCATCTGTCCCCGTGCAGTAAGTAGTACACGACCATTGGTGCATTTTGTCTCTGTTTTTGTGACTCAAGTTTGACATTTGCATGGTTTTGTCATTTTACACAGAGTGACTCCAAAGTCCGGTGCATAACATCGCTGCCTGTTTTATCTATCGGATCAGATTCATACCTAAAAGCCCATCATTTCTTCCTGTGAGGTTCTTGAAGGGGAGACACAGTGTGTCAGTTTGTCAAACTACATACTCAACTAATGTGACAACAGATGCTCTGGGATGGGACAACCCATGGTTTAGAGCCCCACCACATGCCAGTCTAACCACAAGATCACAGTTGCTAAGCATGAGCCGGTTTGGATGGGTCAAACGCCTCTTACACTGTAGGCCTGCGGGTGTTCCGTACCTCCACGATACCCACAGGGAACATCTAATCTGTGACCTTGACGCTGGTTGTGTATTTCACCTAATATTTTTATTGCTACTTACCCTCTTTGATCTAGATAAGATCTGATTGAAGTAGCATGTGTAATGGCCGACCCCCTTCCCACCCCCGGGGTCCCATCCTCTCCCCACTCCTGGTCCCTCTCCTCCCCATTCAGTCCTTATCTCACCCTTAGTATAATACACATAGCGCGGACGTGCATCTCCTGAGCCACACTACCCCCATATTCTTACCAATGAGATTCGCCCAGCCATTCTACTAAGAGCCCAGTCATATTCCGAGGTAACAGATTGTCCCACGGGCGCAGCCATTGCTGGAGATTGCTGGAGTTGGCCCCCGAAGGACCGCAGTGAATAGATTGGAGTTCTCTCATTGGCTAATAATTAAACCTGCTAAGTCCGTATATGGAGGATTGTGCAGTAGCTGAGATCTGCCTGTTGTGTAGGTAAGGAAGAATGGCAGGCTTTCAGTTGCTTTCAGTCTAAAAACGCCTCTCTGTCGGGGTTCATGATGACTATCCTCTCCTCTATGTGTTCATAATAAATTTGTATTTTAGCATTCATAAATGATTAGTGACTGTAATTGGAGCAACTTGATTGGAGTGATAGATACTGTGGATCAGGCTAAAAACAGGTTGGGGGACGGGGGTGATCTTGTCTAGGCATGGCCTGCCTAAAAACCGCTTGAGAATCATTTAAAATAATACTTTAATGTATTATATAAAAATCGACCCCCCCCCCAACTTGGTTACAAACATCGACTTTGCAAGATGACAACGCTAAAAAAAGTGACTTATTGGTGGGATTTCACAGCAGGTTAGCAGCCAACCATGATTTAGTAGGGTGTTCAGGCTATTTATATATATATATATATATATATATATATATATATATATATATATATATATATATATATATATATATATATATATATATATATAGAAAACGCATAAAACTGTTTCTTTTTAAGTGGTTGGAAGAGAGAGGGAAGACCCGAGGAAGGGTTGTAAAAGCTAAAGTAGAGGGGTAAGACCAGACAAGAAAGGGCTGAGACCCTGGAGGAGTGCAAAGCAAACTTGTCAGTATAATGCATCTGTTGGGAGTGCAGTATTAGGTAAACATTTTTTCTCTAAACCTCGAACTTATAAGTTAGAGCTGGGAATCAGCTGCAGCAATGGCCGCGCCTGTTGGACAATCCCAGCCCTGGGAACAGAGATCATGTGGCTCTAGCTAGTGCCACTGATCCCATTGGGTCCGTAACGCTATGGGGTTTAAGATCAGTGGTAGTGCTAGAGGCATGTGATCCGGATCAGGCTGCTGCTAGAGGCACGTGATCTCCACGAGCCTCGTTTTGAGGCCTAAGTAGGTCAAGAGGTCATGACGTCACATGCAGTGATGGCAGCCGGCTGGCGGCTGGAGTCGGCAGCCTGTGTGCATTGATAGTGGAATTATAACGATTCAGTATGAATAGTGAACCAAATGATCATACTCCAAGCTCTATTAGAACTAGAAACAATTAAAGGGCTAATGATACTGTCCCTATGCCGTCCGTCAGAAACTGACAGCCATCAGTCGGCATTTTTCGTGTGTTTACATCCCTGAGATCACCTGCCTGTAGCATCCAGGACTGATCCCATTGGGGTCGTAACGCTATGGGAAACGGGATCAGTGTGGCCATGCTAGAGGCAGGTTACACTCTGTTCAGAGGGGACACAATCCGCTACCTCGGTATATACAATGGACTAGTAGTTAGGTAAGGTAACTGCACATGGAACATTTCACACTAATACTATGGTATTACCTACCAAGTATGCATTCTTTTTGATCATTGCTGTCTCTTTAGGGATAACGGAGGGAGCACACAAGTGGATATTTTTCACTTTCTAGTTTTAGACCTTTCCAATAGGAGATACCATAAGGCCACCTAATTCTGATAACTTGGATTACGGGATTTTTGACCTGCAACTTTGGTCGGGTAGAGGGAGGGGAAAAAAAAGCTCACACTACTCACATCTCACTCCCCCAAACGACCCACCGCCGGGAGCAAAAAAAAAAAGGGGCCTGGAAATATCCTATTTTGAGGCATTTTATGGAGAAGTATTGAGAAGTTTCCGAATCTGAAGGTCAATATATGATGTTTTTATGAAAGACTAACTATTTTATTCTTCAGGACACTTTTTTTTTTTTGTGTAAAATTCTCAAAAAATCTCGTCGGGCATAGGCAAAAAAAAATCTTTTTTTTTTGTTGGTTTGCCAAAAATCTCGCCGCCGGATCTGTAATCCAAATTATTAGAATAAAACGGCCTAGGCGTAGCCTAACCAAAAAACTCGTTTCTCATCACTGCACTCATCAGGAAAAAAAGAGCCTTCTCATAACGTGTGGCACGTATCAAAGTATGCGCATTCGTGAGAGAGAAAAAAGCTGACCTACAGACGTCAACCCCATGCCATGTTACCAAAATTATTCATTTTGTAAAGTATCACTGGTAGCTTTACCGTGTCTAGGGAGACGAAATTTCCCATATAATTGGAAGACCAAGTTGGTTCAGCTCTTCAGTTAGCCGGCTAGTCGAGCTCAGGAAGAGGTCCCCAAGTGGCATTCTAGATAGCTGCATGTTTTCAAAGATGGAAGATCCAGGGTCAGTAAAAGTACCGTTAGTTTAGGCCACTCAGAGACGTGGCTTTGACCCTACTGTGACGGTTTTTTCTATCCCCTATATACGCAAATTCATTCCGAGGGCAGGTATCATACCTGCTACCATTAATCTTCGTTTAGAACACGATGGTCTCAGTGATGTCTGACCAATGACAGGGCCCCATTTTGGGCACGCCTGAAATAGTAGTAACTGTCATTAATGCATCGTCCTTTAAAAAGACGGGTAGGCTAAAGCTATTGGTAGGAACAGGAGAGGAATTTTAGAATCCAACTTATAATTCCGATGTCAGAATATCTGTTTGTCCATGCAAGCCATGGTCCAAATCAATTTTTCTTTTGGTCTAAGTTACCTAGAAGCTGAGAAAATCAAATTGGAAATATTGGATATGGGTGTTTTGGGAACACTAGTTTGTAGTGTGAATGGTGTTTGAAACTGTGATCTGGGAGTTGGTGTCTGAAGGCAGTCTGACAAGGCCAGTTCAGGCTGAGTAACAACTGGGCCTTCACACTCCAGCTAAGAGTAGGCAGGGTTGTTAGCACACTAGGGTCTGTAAAATAGATCATGTCCTAAAAGAGCAGTCCGTACAGGTGCAGAGGGTTATCTGTTCACACTGTAAATAGCACCAATTAAGACACATGGTTGAGTTTGCCTGGACCAAAATAAACCATAGAAGGGGACCCCCGGGAGGCCCCTCACAGAGGTCCCTTTTCCTGTGTTGATCCACATAGGCACATTAAATCCTCATTAGCTTGTAGGGGCTTGCATCAAATAACTTCTCAGGGCTCGACAAATCCCTGTGCCCAATGCCCGTGACTCAAAAATAATTCTCTGGGCACAAAATAAATTTCAAGTTGTGCCCAGTGGGCACACCTGTCAAAAGACTACATCCCTTTGTTTATTGACTTGGAGGCATATGCTTATTCCACTATTCTTCTACACTGCAGAAGTTATCTGTGTGTACTTTTATTGTCTTGATACAACTGTCCCATTTATTGAAATATGTAATTTTGAGTAGAGAACACAAAGGTGTCAGGCAGAGAGCTTGCCTGCTGGGCACAATGTTTTTTTTGCCCTTGTGCCCAATGGGCACACATTCTCCAAACTGATTTGTCGAGCCCTGCTTCTCCATAAGATATGTGTTGTAGGTCATACTTAGGTACACCCCTGTTATGCGAATAGCATTGGATGGTAATATTGGGTTCAGTATGCACCATGAGAGGTATATTAATTGATAAATCACATTCAATAGACTAGATGGCTCAGCTTGATCTTTTTACAGATGGTTTGTTTTTGGCATCCAGTTCATTGTCCTTCAAGTAAGCCAGATAACACTCTGTAATCTAGCAAGTTAAGGTCACTGTTAGACCAAAATCAGGGTGTGTGTGGGAACTCCTCTGTGCACAAAATATAGAGGCCTTACCTCTTAGCCTGCCACCTAGTGCCCTCTCCTGTACTTACTATTGGGTCCATGCGCACCAACTTAAGTCATTCTCCATACAGAGGTTGTGGAGAGAAGGTTAGGACAGTGTCACTGTAGTTCCATGTCTGCTTTGAGCCCTTAGGGTTTGCACTGTGGCTGCAATGTTCCATGTCTGCTTTGCGCCTACTGTCAAGCAGTCTGTACCAGTATGGCGGCTCCAACAGTGTCCTACCCTGTACTATATTTAGCCTCAACCTAGTCATGTTAGGGGGTGTGGATGGGGGGTCCCCCATGTCACATGTCAATTTTAAGAAATAGTTATGTCACATGTTACTAAAATCCCCATGTCCCATGTCACCTCTAAGAACCTCTCATGTCACATGTCGATTTTAAGAAATGGTTATGTCACATGTCACTTAAATCCCCATGTCCCATGTCACCTCTAAGAACCTCTCATGTCACATGTCGATTTTAAGAAATTGCCATGTCACCATGTCAAATTTAGTGGTCCACACCCATATGTTAGGCCAATGCTAGTACTGAGAAAATTAGCTAGGTGGCTCATGTGGTCGGGGGCTAGATCAGTATTGGGCCTCTTTGTACAGTTTATTTGGTGGACTCTTATCTAATTAACTACCTGCAGCAATATTCTAAAATTGATACCTATCAATAGCAAATACCTGGAACTTTAACAAGACATTTAGTTTTATTTATTTGAATACAAAAGATATCAATGTTTAAACGTTTTGTAAGAGACCACATATAATCCAGGCTGACTAAAACCAGCCATTGTCTCCCTTCACATCTACAACAATGGAGATGTACTTAGGGTGATTAAGATAAGAGCCTATCACTCTTATCAGTCCAGTCTTATCAATCCCCATTGTTTTCTGGTGGTTGAGGGGCAAGATAAGATTACCCACAATTCTATGCTAAATCCAAGATTTCAAGATGGCAACCTCTACACAGGAATGGCTGTTTCCTATAGGGCATTAGCATATTAGACTATGGAGTCCGCCATCTTGGTTAGGCCCCCGACTCCAGAGCAGGGCATTATGGGTAAATTTCTTATCAACCTCCAGAACAATGGTCAGTGATAAGACTGATAAGCTGCATCCTGCCCCTTATTTTAATCACCTACAGTACCCCTGCATTGTTTGAGGTGTGAAGTAAGGTGATAACCCTGATAGTAAGACTGTGGCCTGATTGGCTCACCTGTAGTATTCGACAGAAATTTCAATGATCTATTGCTTTTTAATCTTAAATAGTTAATCTATTTCTAGATCATCTATTTAAAGTTGTTGACATGGAGAATCCATACATATAATTTATAGACAAATCCCATGGATAGTAATTATTTGGCAGCTTGTCAAACTAGACTACACAAAGAGGCCAAATGAGGGATTAGCCCCCGACTACATAAGCCACCTGGCATATTTCCTTAGTACGGTACTAGCAATATGCTAATGCCCTATATTCTATGGGCCTAATGTACATAAAAAAAGGGGGGGGGACACGTATATGACGCCTGTGGGTACTCAAGGGTGACTGGACTTCCCTCAAACTACTGGGTCGGTATTTAGACGCAGTACAACTTTACTTAATGACCTCAGTGACTGAGTACATCTACGGCAGCCCAATAGCCCGTGCTGGATCTTACGTGTTGTTTCGTCATTTGTGACATCATATTACGTCCAACGACCTCTTTAGCACGTTTATAACCACGTGAGGCTCATCTTGGGCCGACTCTATTCAAACATAGCCAATTTTACCAAGACCTTTGGGACTGGCCCGAGTTGGCAGGAGAGCAGACCTGTTCTCCAATTCTGGTGATGGAATCTGTACAGGGAGTCTGTTCTTCTGACATCAATGTCTTTTCAAGAGTGTCCTAAGCCTCACTCGCATATATATGTATGTATAAAACACAGCATGGATATAGAGACAATGTAAAATGCTATTGCTAAAAGAGCTTAACTATTCTTGTAATGTAGATGCATATACATAAAAAGTAGGGTAGACGCCTTATATTTCAAGAATAAACTCCTAACTCTCTAAAGGCTACCAAGAATACCTACAATGACGACGGATTCAGTGAACTAAGATTAGGCTAAAAGATAACGGGTACTGTAGTCCATTTGCAATTGTCGCGACAGGTTTTTAGTGAACGGGCTTTTTTACATTCGTGTTAGAGTCATAGAAAACAAAACGGTGGGTGTAGTATTTAGTGCTTTGTTATAATTTATGCAAATCTCTGTATTTAGCTTTTCTTTTTTCTTCAACGTTCAAAGTGTTTGCTGTTGTGCGGTTTCCGTTTTCAGAGGCGCGAATTTTGGCAGAAATAAACAATTAAATTCGGTGCACCGATGTTGTACATTTCAAGTGCCTATGGCGCCACAGGTAATCATGAAAGAGGTTCGCAGACGTTCGAATGAATGTCCCGACTGCCCAATGACTATGTTGGTGTCTCTCCATAGATTGGCAATTGAAAATTTAGATAGCGTGAAGCTATTTTCAGGGAATTTCTAGAGGATACATAAGTGCCTACCAAAACTCTTCGCCGTTTTTTTTTTTTTGCACAGTATGTGACATACCCTACCTTTCCATACAGCACAACATCTTTGCCTATATGAGCGGGTTAGAAGGGGATGGAAAAGTCTTGTTCCACAATTCTTGCGTACCTGTCCTGTATATGGCATCTATGTCATGGCTGATATGATCGTAACTATAGAAAAGTACTAGAACGGCCGTATTCAATGGGGAGGGGGGATTGAAAACAATATGCCCGTATTCAATGGGTATCCGCCATCTTGGATTTTGAACAGAGCTAAGCCATTTTTCTTTGTCTAAAAGCAAATTATCCTCCTAGGCCATGACATAAATTCAAATGTCCACTTCCATGGAATATTTTACATCGTATTCCCCTCTGTGGGACTGGTCGCATCCAATGCAGCCATATAATGGATTTGTGATAATACACCAGTCCTACCTGAGGGGAATACGATGTAAAAATATCCCATGGTCGAGGACGTTTGCTTAAGTTATGTATTATTACTAATGCCACTCTTTTTTATATTGTTTCGGTTACGGGCCCGCCCGCACTGCAAAAGTCAAAAACCAGAATAAAAATAAAAGTTGAAAAATCTGATTTTTTATTCCCTCTTTTGTACCAAATGACCAAATGTAGCAATGTTTGGCATCAAATTGAAGCTTATGATGTCAGGGATAGTTTAAACATGGTATTTCTTGTATTGGGGGCTAAATCAAAACACCCTGTGTGCCCAATTACGGTAGTACATGTAAAAGTTGGGGATGTCTAAATGCATAGTTTTCCATTATTTGAATCCGAGCATTGTAACATTTTTTTTTTATTCCTCCGTCCTAGAGCTTTTGTTTTGGGTGCCCGTAATCCAAAGATTAAAAAAAAGTGTGGCCTAAGTATGCTAAAGGGAACATACAAATGAGATCTCGGACGGTCCACGTGCTTTAAATAGTTTAATACGGTATTTGTGATTTGACTCCGTATGTTTCGCAGCTTAAGTAAAACTTAGGTGGTCATTTAAACAAATTAGGTAACCTTCGTACGAAGACTAACAAGCAGGATAAGGTGTTGCCGCATGTACCCTCAATTTTGGCGTTGTGAGCAACACCTCTCGGCAATGGATCTCAAGAGGCTGCCCTGGACAGGCCGGGCCTGGATCCTGGCCCCGATCTTGACATTACGTCAAAGTTACCGAGATATTACGTCATCAAGAGGCCAGGATACAGGCTGAACGGTCTATGGCTATGCATACACAATACCGACTTAGCGGGATCAAATATCAGCCAATGAAATACTCTGAACTGTTCACTGCGGGCCTCTCGGGGGCAGATGTACCCATCTGATAACTGTCCTAGCTGGTCAGGTTTGCCTGAAACGGTACTGATCGCGTCTATGCATTGCTAAATGTATTAGACGAATGATCGAATCTATGGCTAAGGGGGAAAAAAACACCAGGCATGTCCCCTACACTTTTTTAAAGATATAAAAAGGTGGAAAATATTCCCAAAACCTTCTTTAGGTTTGCAATGCGCGTAGGAAAAGCAGTTCGAAGATTGTGTGATTTTTGGAGCCCTTTTGCAGGGGTTGGTAACATAGCAACTGAGGAGCTGTTTTATGCCCTTCTTACTCAAAGGATGAAGCAATGTGTGTGTTGTAAATGAATAATCTCAATAAATATACAATAACATAATTTTATACAATCACATACCGATTAATTCAATTAGTACTTTAGCTTCTCCAAAAAAGGTAGTGAATGGTTGGTCCGGTGGATATGAGATCTACCATAAAACCCCGGTCATAAGCCGACCCCAGTCATAAGCCGGGGGTAGAGTTTGAAGAAATACTATAAGCCGATTTTGGGGTCACATTTTAACTATTTTCTCTTTATTTGATAATAATAAAACCCCAGATATAAGCCGGGGGTAGACTTTGGGAGAAATTTAGAAGCCGATCTTAGTCAAAAATAGGAAATAAAATCCGGCTTATGACCTGGGTTTTACGGTATGCATCACAGTTTTGCAATTCTTTTTATTTGGGTGAATATCACAGCTGTCAAAGTTTACTAATTTTTTTAGAGATTCTTTTAGTGACTCAGGTCGGGTTCAATGTAGTGGCGCTGTTGACGTCCAAGGATTGGGTGTGGGTTTGTGAAATTAATGCCAGGTTTTTCTTCCAAAGTGTATGGAATGTCTACCCAACCGGGGGGTGGGGTCCATGTCTGAACTGTCAGATATGGTAGGCGGTTGTGTAGTGGCAGGTGGGCATTGTTCCTTAGGTTCCACCGGCAGATCAGTCATTTCTATGGCTAAGATTGTAGTATTTGTTTTAAAGATACCACAATCTCCCGCGCATAAGGCGCAACCTGCAGCCTGAGTAGAAAGAAAATTTATTTATAAAAGGCGCACATGGCCATGATGGGACTTGATTTTTTAAGGTTTATTACTGTTCTATTGTGAAAGTAGCCTCCCTGTAATCATACCTGCAAGAAAAATACTGAGCCTCGAAAGTCCACACCCCCCCCCCCCCCTATTGAGATCTCATTGGATCTGAACGAATCACAAGATTGACTCAGACGGATCTCCAACAACAACAAAGAAAAAAACCCTGAAAACTTATGAGTTTGCAGGTATGGGTCAGAGGCACTCAGACTTTGCCTGATTCGAAGATACTGGAGGTCTCAGATTCGCGCAAAAGACGCTGCACTTATGCAGGATATTGCCGCAGCAAGTGCTCTTTTATTTTCCCAATCCGATAGACAATTGTTCACTAAGGTGAAATCCCATTAGCATGTAGGCCCGCACCCAGGAATATGGACACCAACTGCCATCATGCTCGCTGTATGTCACAAGAAAGCTGAAGTTTGTTACATTTTGCGAATTTGCTATATCCTATGTTAGAATGGAAGGACTTTCTCCTTCATAGATTCCTGATGATGGTGCCCAACGTTACTGTCTTGAAACAAATGGTAGCAACATAATCATATTCTGTGAAGCATAAGGCTTGGGAATCCTCTATCAGGGAGGCACATTAGGCTACCTATTCAGAATTCCTGCGGCACTGAATGTAGCTTGCTTTTTAAAATATATCAGGATATTCATTTTGAGTGGCCCGTCTACTACTTCTAGTACTCTTTACTCACATAATACACATGTATACGTATTGAGAAGCTTAGCATATCCAATCGTTAAGCTCAAATGCAAGCAAACGTGTGCAATCAATCAAATCTATTAACCATCAACAATGAAGTCAGGCCAAATAAAATACCTAACCTTCCTCAAACAGCGGGCTTCCCTAGCCCACTTAAAAGGGTCTATATCTCCTCTTTCCTATCCCCTCAGGATGTGTGTGGTGGACATATGCGCGGACACTGACACATTCCTCTGTTAAACTATCAACCTGTGAAGCACGGGATAGCCACTTAGTGCTGCTAAAGTGCTGTAAAACACAAATCAATAAATCATTCCTCAAACAGCCTCCTTAAAAGAACGACATGCTTGATATCAAGGTCAAGGTCATAGTCAGCTTCAATGAATGAAGACTGCTCCATGTACCCGGAAACAGGGAATGTACTCACATCCCTATGTCCTCACAAACTCAGGATATGGCTTATACGCGAGGCTTTACGGTAAATGTAGGCAGATATGTGAGGAGGTACTCAGCTGGCAGACTATGGAATAAATAGCCATTTGGGGATTACGTACACGTTGTGTAAGATTGCTGGTTCTCATGGATTACCAATCTTTGGTGAGTTTCTTGGAAGGATCTTAAACATGTTCTGAGTAAGGCACCGGCTGATACAGAGAAAAACAAATTATTCTCTTACGCTCTCTCACTCACGAAATGTAAATGACAAACTGATTTGTGGCTTTATACCAGTGCGTCCATCGACAATAGTATACCATATTTTCACACTTTTCCTTCAAAAAGAATTGGCTTCATCACATATCTAATATCTCAGAAAATTTACCCGCCCCCCCAGGACACCCATTTGCACATATTCGTGTCAGGCAAGCTCCAAATTGGATAGAAAAAAAAAATGTCAGAGTCACACGTGAACGTCATCTGCCTGAGTAAGTAACATAGTCTGCCCCCCCCCCACCCCACCCTTTACTTCAGGGCTCGACAAATCAGATTGGAGACTGTGTGCCCACTGGGCACAAGGGCAAAAAAAAGTTGCGCCCAGCACACAAGCTCTGTGCCCAGGACCTTTTCTTTCGATACTCAAAATTACATATTTAGCTAAATGGCACAATATAGTTTTATGATAAACAAAAAGATTTTTTATTTCCTCCCATCTCTACTGAAACAAGTTTCAGAGACTACTACACCCAGATAATCTCAGCAGCGTTGCATTGTGCTGATGTCTTAAGTAGTTTTTGGACAGCTGTGCCCATTGGGCACAACTTGAAAAATATTTTGTGCCCAGTGATTTTTTTCTGAGTCACGGGCATTGGGCACAGGGATTTGTCGAGCCCTGTACTTATATTGGCCACTCTTGATCGCCTATAGCAGAAGTATGGAATGGGGGAAAGGGCATGATTTACAACCACTCACATTCTGGTTTCCGTGGTCAGGTGTCAAGAGCAACTCAAACTGGCCATGAGCAATGTAGTACCTCACCGCCATAGGTACCTAGTGATGGTATTTTTTATGATTTATAAATCTAATACTGAGGCCACTCAAAAAAAACAAAGAAAAAAGGTTTCTCATCACCAACCACTGAAAAATATGACGAGGGCGTTTTTATATTAGAATTTTTTTTTCTACCTGGTATGTCGGGAAAATTAAGAAAATTTTTAAAGACAAAAATGTGAAAAAAAAAAAAATCTCAAATCATGATTTTTTTTTTAGATGCGCGCTGTGATGAGAAACGAATTTATTTTTTCGAGGGGCCTAAAGTATGCGCCCTCTGGCCTATATAAGCACCGGGTCTTTGAATACGTGCAAGTCTTGAATAAGGTCAATTATTCACTGACATCTCTAGTATGCATCGAATTCAGAGGACAGAAAAGAAAAGGCAAGGATAATTTCGCTGCCCCAGTGCAAGAAGGTTAAATGTCACTGCGTTACCTTACAATATGTCTGCAACAACCTTCCTGCACTAAGTGGACGACTAAATGATGGGTTAGTTAGAGAGCACTATCAGCACTAACCAGGGATGTGGGAAGCACTTCAAGGATAGGTAGGGTGAGGGTTTACCTTGAATCTAATGAGGAGCTCCAATCCTGATAATAATGATGATGCAGGATGCTGAGATTTCTGAAACCCACACCTATTCCATTTCATTTTGTTTTCATATTAATTTTCTCTCCTTTGTAATATATTTTCATTCTTGTCCATTGGTCCCCGGGCCAGCATTGGTATCTATGTACTTCTGTTACAGAGATGCCACTCACTGTCCAACAGAAACCAGGAAAACTGAACTTTGCACATATTTTCACAGGAATTTAACATAATTTGACACAGAAATCTTTGAATCAAAACCAGGAATTCCTGGTAAACCAGGAAAAGTGGCATCTCTGCTGTTATAGAATACCGGTATGTGCATTTAAACAACTCTAAAATATCAACCTATACTCAGAGGAAAGTTGTTGATATGAGTTATCGAATAACACATGCTGCTTTTGCCCACTGGCCCTTGATCACGCTCCTTCAAATATTACAAGGGGAGGCACTTAACACGTCATACCGACGTAATAAAGACGGCCACTGGGCGACAGATGCGACGTCTGGTGGCTGAGAGCACACGTCACAAAAAGTGAAAAGCTGTTCTTATAGTGGCATCAATAAATCACATGTCAGTACAAAGTGACTGGATTTTACTGCTAGGTAATATGATGGGTCGAGAACTCATGCTACGGAACACAAAGTATTCAACTTAATATGCACCTGGAGTGTACTATCTCAATGACACAACCTTTGGCATAAAATTTTCAGTAATTACCTTCTTTTTTTTTAAGTGGTTGCCCTTTTTACGAATTTATTACCTTTTATTCCTTTCAGAATATACGATACAGGAATGATTCCAAGATTTAGGGACTCTTTAATCATATAGTCCATCTTTGCCTTAGTGAGGCTCTCTTCATAAACTGGAGGAGGTCTCTGTGACTCTATACTATCTGTAGAGCTCGGCAGTCTGATGTTGGAGATGGCCACGCACGTGAGGTTTGGGGGAGGGGGTTGAGTCATGTTAAACTGCTGCAACCAGTTAGCAATGAGCAGCAAACTTGCGAAAAAAAAAGAAGAAGAAATTCCCTAGGACGAGATAGCGTCCCTGTACTGGTGTAGCGTCACCTTTTTAACATGCCAACGCCCATCCATTATTTGATGCGTTGCTAGGAACGCGTTGCCCTGGTTGACATGTTTATTTTGAGACTAGCTCGTCTTTTTTTTTTCGCCCTGGGCAGCTTGAGCAGAAGTTGCATGGTTTTAGGCACTCACGTACCACCCACCCACTGGTGGGTCTGTCATGATAAGCATGGTGAGGATCTAGGCCACAGTGCCCAAGAAGTTTTAAGTACCGTAATCTCTCGCGTATAAGCGCACCTCGCGTATAAAGCGCACCTAGACTTTTAGAATATGGTCAAATTTCAAAACTTTTGTTCTACTGAATGGATTTTATAAATTCAAAAAGCTATGTGTACCTAAGTCACTCAGAAACCTCATAAACCCACCTATGTCATATTATGAGACGCGCCTTATATGTGAGAGATTACGGTACTTCTGCATATCAGGAAGACAATGCTAGAGCTATGAGAAACTAGAAAATGTGCTATGCGAATCACTAGGTTCAGTTTCTCAGGGAGGTTTCTGTACTATAATGGTCCCATTTCTTTGGTTTTTTTTTTAGGGTTTGCACTGTTTTGGTTTATAAAGTAGTTACCTGAAACAACCCAGACTGCAAGGGAGCATTCAACAGTTACGTAACTGCTTAGGGGGGTATTTTGTCTGTTAGAATGTGTATGGGTAAGGTCCAAGATGGGCGTTGTTTGATTAATCTTTGATCTACGTCGTAGTTGCCCCCCCCCCTCCTATCCACACTTCAGGTCTCCAATAGCATGGTGGTGGCATCATGTACACACGCCCAGAGGGCGTCATGTCAGTGATGGTCTGTCAATCGTGTCTAAATGGCTCCAGGCATGCGTCTTTCCTGCCGCAAGCCATTCAAATTAACCAATAAATAAGTACGCATTTACCATTAATCTCCAGCCACACCACCTTCCATATACACTCATATCTGCCAGGGAGGCCTATATGCTTAGAGCCTTTGTCAACTTCTATGACATGTTACTATGCTGGGTATATTCGCCCATCTAAATGCATTACATATCATGGTGCTTTGTTTACCTATACACATATGTGTTATGAACATTGCCCCGTAGCCTATTGGTAAATGACCTTTTCACTGTGTACAAAAACATGGCCTAGTGACGGTCACATCGTCCAGTGACAGCAATACCCCCAGGTGAGGCCATCATCCTACATTAAGGTCGCCTCTGGTGTCCCCACACCAACATACTGAATACTGATATTAGGCCACCCTTAATAATATGTTCGTTTCCTGTCCAGCGGCCTGGTGGATTTTTTTCAAGAATGGGAAATTTTTTTCTTGAGTTCTGGAAAGAATTTTTTTTTTTTTTTTTGTCATTTAGCACAAGAATCTAGGTTTCCAATCACCAAATCTTAGAACACGATGACAAATTCACGCTGACAAATAAAAAAAATTTCCCCTCCCTCCCTCATGGGTCTGAAAAATCCCACCCTCTGGACAGAAAACGAACATTTTTTTAAGGGTGGCCTTAGGAAGACCACCCCCCCCCCCCCACCACACACAGACAGACACATGGGGACCAGACAACCAACACACAAATCAATCAGTCTCCGGATGTAAACATTAATATGTGCCTATACGTCCGACCAGTTTGGTATAAATCCTTTACTGCCTAAACTGATAAATCGATCGTCTCTCCATATTTCTTTCTTGCTTTTCATTACAAATTGTCAGCTTACCGTCAATGCCTATCTTAATAATGTAAGGCAGCTTATCTCTTAGAGATACAACAATATGTTTGCAGTAGTGGAATTTGCCATCAGAGTTGAAATAATTCTAACATGAACAAGGAGTCCTTAGGTCAAGCTTGTGAATAAAAATCAATGTATTGAAATCTTTCTCCTGGAGTTATTATTCCCGTATGAGATAAAGAAGCCAAGTTATCTCCTCCTGACCTTGGGGTCAGTGGAGTGATTTGTATTCATATTAGTTAAAGAAATATAAATATAATCACTCCATTAGACCCGCAGGTCAGGAGGGTGACTTGGCCCAACCCCCTTTGTCTCATAACAAAGTATCCCACCCGAAGTCACCTGGGAATCCTAACTCCAAACTGTTAAATAAGTGAAGCTCCATTCACCCTGGAGGGCTCTCTATAGCCAAGTCACCCTCCTGACCTGCGGGTCTAATGGAGTGATTATATTTATATTTCGTTAACTAATATAAATACAAAATATTGGATAGCACTACAATTGCATTGTAGACTGTGCTTCTAAAAAAAATAGAAAACCACTACAGCATCTCTGCGATTAAACTCAGTCTCCCACAAGATCATGCATTTTGTATACCTGGAGTTGACATTGAGTCAGCATGCAAGCTACTGGTTAATTACCATAGATCTGCCATTACTACAATGTCTAGGTAGTTTACATAGCAGACAAGGGACCTTACTAACTGTGTCCTGTGTAGCTGAGTGCAAACACCCACCTGACAGTACATTTTTTTGTATACATGTTGTACGTTCCAGTGGCCTCTGAAGCTTTTATTTGTTCACATCTGTATGCATCTCCCTGGTGAGTGTCAGCCCAGCCTTTACTGGACGCTGTGACCTGACCAACACCCAAAAAAAGTCCTCATATTAAAAGGTATTTCCTGTCATACACTGTCTCACTCAGGTCATTTAAAATGCCATCAAACTTCTGGTAGTTTCTATGAAAACCAACTGCACTGGTTACGGCATTCAGTGTTACCTGGTACTAAATCGTGTCAGAAGGCGTCGTGTCCTCCTGGCCATCCAGTGCATTAACCCTTTTAGTGGAGCTTAGTCCGTTAATCCACTGTCCTCTTGTCATTAAGATGTATTTATAAAAGCAGCCCTGGAAACTGGTTTAACATGGTGCCATTCCCGCATCATACTTACCCCAGAGTTGATATAATCACACTGACCCTACACAGAAAAACTGCCGCCGCTAGAAACTCGTCAATACAGACGAGGTTAAGGTTATCAAAGCCTCATGACGACCTATATTTGCCATACTGACAAGACAACTTTGTCATACTAACAATACAAAGTCGTCAGACTGACGCCTTTGGTTATCAGGATGATGACCAAAAGTTGTCAATTTGATCACCTAAAGCTGTAGATTTAGGTACCGTCAACTTGAGGACCCAAAGTCATTAATGGTCAACATGGTACACTGAAGCGTTAAGGTGAGGTCTTGACAATAGATATAGAACAGTGCTAATTAAAGCAGCAATTTTCAGGTGCAGCTCTAATTCAAAGTTTGGGAGCGGCTAATGTGGGTAGGGCTCATTCAGGAGGTTTTATGGTAATTTCATCTTGAGGAAAATACAACATGAGGCTTGAGGCGCATGTCATCCTTACAGATCTAAGGTGGATGTAGCTCACCTACTGCTGTCCAATATCTCACAGAAAGGTGACACAGTAAAGTTATGGATATGGAGTAATAATGGAGACTGACAATGTGGAGAGCCACTTTGTCACCTCATATCGTACGAGGGAGCGCCTTCTGGAATTCTCAATTACCGGTATGCATAATATTGAAAGTAAAACAAATGAGCGCTACTCCCATGGCCATGCTACTGTATCATTGCACAAGAGATTATCATGACATTTCAGATAGTACTCCACGGCTTGCAACCTGTATGGCATATGTTCATTTTCTCTCGCTCTTGTTATCGAGTAGCTGATTTGACTTCCTAAAATCAGTTTTTGGTTCAATTGATTCACTCCACAGCCATGTGCGAATTATAAACTACCGGTATTATAATCATAATTTATACCATGCACTTCTAATTAGACTGCAAACAGCAGACAAGGACTACAAAGAGTTGGTGCTTGGTCATCCACCTGTGCATAGGTCTGGGTAGATGATAAAGACAGGTCATCATCATCTTCCTCTTCCCCTGGGGGCTGAGAGCCGCCGTCTCACACGGCCGATCAGAGAACATGCCCACTGAACTGGCAAATTTCTCACTTTAGACCTTCTGACCCTAGCCTACCCGCTCCCAACCTATTTAGCAATTAGATTAACTCTGATTCCCTCCATTATATCCGTCCCATTTACCTAAATTGCACACATGTAGGGGTGGTATTTTGCATTTGGGAACATCTTGAGTTTTTGATCATGAGAAATTGATCGGCTTTTAAGAAGTTTGAGGTTGGTAATCTGACGATGGCCGCAGGCATTGTTGCACATCTCACGCTTCTTGGACACCTTTGGTGCCTTCCCTGGCCACCCAGGAAGCTATAGACTGGACACCAACCACAGCAGCAGCAGCAGCAGCAACTTAGTAACCTCTAGTTGAACCCGCTCCTGGAGCTTTTTATGATTAATGTTTTCTACTATCTCTGCCTCCTGCCAAAGACGGTAGCGTCCATTTGCACTAAATATAGTCTCTCCTCTGCCCGTTGCCACCGGCACAGGGCAACAAGTATCCTACCCAACCCCCTTTCCCATCCCCGACCGAGCCAACAGAGCTATCTATCTCATGTAGGTGAATAAAGATATCATACTTTATAGCTGTACAGACTCGAGGGGCTATATTCTTAGAATGAAATTCGTGGCAAGCGTAGACATTAACTGAAAGCAGAGATTTAGCCAATGAGATGTTGTCTCCAATTATGTTCAGCGACTTATTTCAGTAATATATATGTGACGTATTAAGGTATGTTGAACTTTATATACTAATAAAAAGAGAGCATTTGCGAATAGAAATGAGTCTTTAAGTGTTTAAAGATGGTACAAAGCCCGGGGTACAAAGGCTCGTGGTTAAAATAAGATTTTCGACTTTATTTTTACCCAGCATTTGTTCAATGCATACCAAATGAGTATCTATGCATCTATTCCATATGGTAATTTTGTTGTTGTAATGACGTCTGAGCAGGTGGAAAGATAGTTCTGTAGTGACAATCGATGGCAGTTTTCCCCCATTAAGCTGATAGCAGTTAAGATTGCAAATCCTCGTGTATAAGACACGCATCCGTGCTTTAACGAAAAAAAACACCCCCCTAGCAAGAAGATGAACCCTCAATAAAAATATATATGTAAAAAAAAAAATCCTCGTCTAAGGCTCATATGTATTCGCTTTCACTTAAAAAGCTTAGATGTCTAAAATTTGTCAGATAGGTTCAATGTACATGTATCTGTAGTTAAAAGAGTTCGCTATGCCGCTTCACAAAAAAAAAACAGGCGACAGATGATTCACATTGATACCACAAGCATTTCACCTACCGGTATGATAGCATTAAGTGGCACAACTTAAGGTCTATACAGGCATTAGACCCACTGGAGGAGGTGGTGGAGGCGGTGGTACCGTATGAGTAATGTACCAACAGGTGAGCAGCCCTGACAGCGGCCCTTTACTCACACCCTGTTACCAGGTGCTCATAGCCTCTCCTCCTTACACACATACCTCATTTACAGTAGTCATAAGGCCGACATAAGGCTAACACAGCTACCACACACCAGAGGTAAAGGCATATCAAGTATACTCAATAGTGGTTATACACAGGCCAAGGGACTTCACTGCTGAGAGGGATCAAAGCAAAACAATGGGCCGGCAATTGAAAAGCAATTTCAATTGAATACCCATGAATGAAGATTATTTCATTGCGGAGAATGTTTCCTATCTGAGAAAAGGAAACATGATGAATATCAAGTTCTAAGATTGACATAGAATTTTTTTACTAAGAAGCAAACATAAGAGTTATATTAAAAATTTCACATTTATACTTGATTGTGTACGTCCCTTTAACTAAAAGATTTTTGGTCAAAATATGTTCAAGAATAATGGCCAATCCCTTGTTATCTTCCATGACTTTAATCCCACAACCATAAAGGAATCGGTTACATATGAGATGTATAGGTCTCTGCTCTGATGGCTAATGTTCACAATGCCGTACACCTGTGTGTTCTGACCAAATATTCAAAATTTAAAAACCCAGAACCAGTGGGCTGTGTACAGGGATGAAAGTCACAAAGGACGAACATCCCTGAAATGGTCCAATATTCGCCCCAAAAACCTAGTTTTCTATATGAATGTATAGGGCCCTGGAACTTCAAAATCCCTGAAATCAGGGAATTCCCTGAAGACTTTCATCCCTGTGTGTATAGATATTTTAACCAGTGACTACTGTCTAAATGCATTCAGCTGACCATGTCTATGGAGGCGTGGTCGGAGGCAGTGTCTGTGGGGGGTCATGGTTAGGGCGTTAGGGTGGAACGGGATGTGGGGGTCTGGTTGAGGGTGGGTGGGATGAGGATGGCTGCATGTAATGCCATTTTAAGAAAAAAAAGTCACTCGTTTCTACAGTAGTGATAAAAAGATTAATTATTACTTGCCGTATCACTATAAAATATATCGTCCTTTTTTGTGTGAATATACAAGTAAATGTGTTACATGTATCCACAATATTTATAATATTTATTAACAGAGCCCAGAGGTTAATACACTAGCTGACCTCAGGGATATGCTCCATTGAGATCTTAATCCAAGGTCTCTGGCTCAATCAGCTTTACCAGGGCACAGCATCGCGGTCCACTGGAGGAGCATCCAGTTTAACCAATGAAGCAGGGAATATCCCCTGGAGATGCCTTAATAGATCATGGACTCAGGTAACATGACACCTGCCACTGTCCAGGCTGTGCCCCACCTCCAGGTGAGTACCTGCTGAGGTAAATACTCCCCCCTGAACCCCCTACAGCCCCAACGGTCAGCTCCCTGCCCCATCTTCCCTTTCACTGTCTCTCTCTCTCTGGATGGTCAAGTGGTTTATATACTAGAGGGGTTAACTGCCTGGTGGTCATGTCTTTGTATATGGGCGCCAATTTCATGGTGAGCTACCTCCAGAGGGTGATTTGTTGGATGCTGGGCGTGGGAACCAGTGTACTCGAGGTAGGACATCTTACTCCATGGTGCTAAAGACACTGTAATAATGGGTCATGGCTTACTCGCCACAGACATCGTGACCATACATTACAATAGTAAATGATAGTATTACACAGATTATGAGGAACTTTTCTCCGAAAAAAAAACAACAAAAAAACAAACAGATTTTTCTAAGATATAGTGAATCCTGGTTTGGGTATAAGGCACGGCTTATACACGAGGATTTCCTCAGGTGTGCCTTTAGGAGACACCTGAGTCGCCTTTAGGAGTCACTATGGCGCAGCAGCATATTACGGTACTTTAATAATGATATTGACTCATCATAAACTCTCTAAGTGTATATTGGCACTACCAGTAGTATACTGTAGTAAGGTATATGTATGCGTACAGCATCTAATTGCAGTAGGATCTACCCTAGTACACCCCCGGGATCCCTACCTAACATATTTTCTCCTGACAAAGGCCTGCCATAATAAATGAGCCTTTATGCAATAAAACTTAATTCTCATACATGACAATAATTATATAATGTATTTGATACAGATTTCAGAAAAGTTTGCCTGACAATAATACATGAAGTGTGTACACCCACTACTTGGGCAAGTGTTAAATGGCATGGCTTCTATGACTAGAGCTATGACTGAGGCATATGAATCAGAGGTCTAATTCTAACAAAACCTGACCCAAAAAAGCTTTCCCGTCAATAAGACATAATACATGCACGAACCCTTCATTTCCCAATTAAATAAACTTCATAACACGTTTTGACGTAATCTCCTACTCCATACCTTTGCTTATAGGTCTCTCTCTCTCTATATATATATATACCATTGATTATCGTAAACTGCCTAGCTTTCAAGAAAGAGTAACGGGTGATAAAACTGTTGTAAGATTTAACCATCTTGTTAATATTACCTCTGACTCTGAAGAACACATACTTGAAAATAAAAAGAACACACGTCATGTTGGAAATAATGGAGGGTAAAGGTATCGGTATAGAGAGAATAGATTGATAAATGTGATCTACAATTCATGAATTATTATCGGGACCAAAGAGTATATATGTAATGCTTCTGGCTCAGGATTGTACATGTATTAGCACCTCAGTGCTATATGGATGGTTCATAGTGGCCAGATGCCAATGCAGTAAAGCTGGAATGAATGGTTGGCGTGGGTGTTTGATTATTGGTTATTTCAGGGTGACGTGGGAGGGGTGAGTCAATAGTGAACACATCACAGAGTGAGAGTCTGAACCCGGGGTCTGAACACTACCCTCTCCCCCATCTCTCAACCCACCCACCCACCTAGTCATGTGACCCCCCCCCCCTGACGTCATCAGGGTGATTCCTGAGAGCTGCAATGACGTCACTCATAGGGAAAACACCTTGAGCTGAATGCGATGAGGCTGGATCAGGGGGGTGGTGATGAGGCGAAGACAGTACAGGCCGAATCCTTGGTAACGTCGGTTCTCAACTCCTCATGCCTTTAAAGGAATCAATTTTTTCAATATCTAAATGACTAATCTAAGTGTTTCTAAAGATTATACAGGTACTCCAGAAAGTGGTCAATTGTCAGATGTCTACAATTTTGAATACTATTCTTGGGAGCAGCAGTGACGTCATAGCAACCAGCGCGGCCCTTATCAGGCTTATCTCCACACTGATAAGAGTCCTCATGAAGGGTCAAATTGAATAGGAAATGGACTAGAAAAAGGTGTTAAAATCCTTATCAGAAAACGTCTAGACCAACTACGGCAAAATGCATTACAAATTCTGAAAGATATTCAAAATTTACATCACATACTTGATGCGCTATTTTCAAGGCCCAGTAGTAGAAAAGAAATCAGCAAAAAGGCGACTTTTTCTAGTACATTCCCTATGTAATTCGACCCTTTGTGAGGTCCCTAGCAACCAGAATTCTGCTCCCGAGAATCGTGGTTTCGTGCCAGTAATACTGGGCAGCATGTGATAATGATGGGTACACCTCGGGGTACACCTATAATTAGTTGATTGATGTCCAGGTTTGCAGCATCTCCCTGAAATTACCTCTCGTCATGAGGTGTAACATACGAGCAAGGTTTTTCAGAAACTGTACATTATGTCAAGGTGAATATCGATGCCCCATAGATAACGCACTAAGCCCCCGTATTGCACCCCTGCATTAAATAACCAGCGCCAAATCCGCACGATGACGTCATAGGTCCATTGCGCATGTGCAGCCCTTTTGAAACGTAAACATCCAAGATGGCGGCGGTCAGCATTTCGCGATGACGATGGGTAAATAAGAGTTAATTTTGAAGGATATTGATGAAATATCGATTGATTTTCCACTTAAATACCTTGACATAAATGTAAAGATGGAACTCTGATTAGTTTGAGCCTCCTGTTTCTTCACTCGCGTTTCCTGCCCGCCTCCGAACTCGGCCTAACGGCCTCGTGCGGAACGGGCAGGAAACGCTTGTGAAGAAACGGTTGGCTCAAACTAATCATCGATCACCTTTACCATTATATTCTAGGCAGCAGAACCTTAGTTGCTAGGGAGTGGGCAAAGGGTCAAATTATATACAGGGGACCTATCACGATAGTACAGATTTTTAGATCCACACAACAACCCCAACATGACCTACTTCCGTTGGGCAATTTGCCTACTCTTTACCACTGCAGGGGTAGGAAATCGACTTACATTTACATTGCAGTCTATTTCTTTCGATGGTGCTCATCAATACAAACCCATAGCTCTGCTTGGATAGTCAATACGACCAATATTAAGATATTTACAGCAATATTTGTGAGAAATCCCATAGCTAAGTATTATGAAATGCCCCGCAAAGTCGCCGATACTAGCGGTTTACGACGGTAGAGCCCCTGGTGTTAAATCTATGAACTCACTGTTGCATCGCATGTATAGGGAATGTACTAGCAAAAGTAACCTTTTTGCTATTTTCTTTTCTAATTATTTTTATTGGGATTAGAAAATAGTGCATCAGGTATGTGAAGCAAATTTTTAATATCTTTCAGATTTTGTATTGCATTTTGCGATGCAAAGTTTAGATATTTTCTGATAAGGTTTTTAACACCTTTTTCTAGTACATCTCCTATTCAAAATAACCCTTCCTGGGGATTCTTACCAGTAGAGATAAGCCTGATAAGGCCGAACTGGTTGCTATGACGTCATTGCTGCTCCCTAGAGTACCATACGACTGGGTTCCACGTGCACGTGCCTAGTGAGGCTAGTCACGGTCCATCCCCCCACCCCCAACCTTCCTGGCTGTTTATTTACACCCATCACTAGTTCTCATGGCTCAGGGACAGGTGGGCCACGGGGTCACACAAATGTGACCTAAAACCAGGCTGACCAGTTATTGCCCATATTTAATAACATGCACCATAAAAGGTTGCCAGTGATCCACAAGGGACCCACCGCCAAAATACCACACTGTGTCACGTTCATGACATGCACGTCATTTTGTGGCATGTGTGTAAAGTATGAAAGCACTCCCCTCACTCTCACACAACTTCCCATCTGTTGGATCGCATTTAGGGAGTCAAACATGCTATCGGTGACATTTGTTTTTTTAACTTTCTACGCACAATTCCACATTAGCTATGCCTATGGTGCAATTTTGGAAATGTTGATCCCCGGGCGGAAACTATACATTCAGTTGCTTAAATTGGATTGTACCTAGTGAATTAGTATTACCATTCAAAGGGCAATAAAAATATCTAGAGCATTGCAAACAAACACAAAAAGACAAGATAAGGGGAAAAAGTTCGTTCCCCTCATTATTCATTTATTTTTATGGTTTAAATGCATGTCGGGCGTGAGACGTGCACGTAATCAACGAGATTCTATCTAAAAAAGTTCAAATAGGGCTGCTGCATTATTACAAATTTACCTTATGCCAAATGTAAAAAAGGGAAAAGGATACATTTCAGGCTACCCCAATCCCACATAGCACAACAGCAACACAGTAATAAATAAATTTACATTTTATTAGGAATTGTGCATGTGCAATGAAAGAGAAGAGCCTAAAGGACATGTTTCCATGATTTTTTGTTCAATTATCCAGCAATTCATATGAGTTTCAATTCCCGATCTTCAGTTTTCGATAGGAACCCGCCGCCAATGACCCAGGGAGACCCTGGACCAATTAGGTACATTGATACCCGGGGTTGGTACATTGTGAGTGGCCGCCTGGATGTAATCCTACCTCCAGAATTCTGCATACTCAGTAGTACATAGACAAAATATAGTGCCGGTATATACCCCCCTCAGTCCTAACAAACTATTCATGCCCTCACCTGGTGGCAACCATAGCCCTCCTGACCCCTGCCGTCAGCTGGTTCCAGGGGTATCTGCCCCTGGTACCCACAAGGTGACCCCTGACTTCCGGTAGGGTCTGAGTGGGTCAATCAGCTGACGGCTAACACACGTGCAGGGTTAGAGGCGAACGCGTCTCTATCCACAGACCTATATACCTAATGATCAGCTTTTTCTCTTCGTGTATCACAACTACCTTGGGCATACCATGATAGGATGAATTTTAGGCTAGGGGAGCTTTACAATTGATATTCAGTCCCTGTATGATAAGGGTAACTAAGGCTCGACAAAACAAGTGAGAGGTGTGCCCAGGGCACATACCTGCAATAGCTTGTGCCCTGTACAGAACAATTGTACAGAACATATACTGGGAGAAATGGTCAGTTTTGCACTAAATTCATACACTTTCTCACTTTTCAATCTTCAAAAATGAATGGCTAATTTGGAAAATGAATGTTTAAAATAATTTGAAAAATTAAAATTGGGGATTTTTCTTTTTGTGCCTGGTGGGTGCAACTTCCAAATTTGTCTGTGCCCTGTGGGATTTTTCTTGCGCGACAGACACAGGACAAAGGGATTTACCGAGCCCTGTAGGGTAGGACGTATGGATGAAACCACCCCTTGGTGCAAGACTATGTGAGGAGCATGCCATGAGGTGAAAATATCCTTTGAGAAATAATGAATAAACATGTCATTATATACATTTCAGAGTTTCATTGAGAGTAGACATGCCTGACTCCACTCTTGTGTACGAGTCTATGATGGGGTGTACATAGACAGGACATTATTGTGATTTAGATCCTCACCAACACCCAAACCCTACCTCCACCACACCTATAGCCTCCAGACACCATCCACATCCTGCATGGTAACACCCCTGGCCGGGTACCCCCTTGTCAGGTGAGGCTGATTATGACGCAGGGTCAGGACCATAACTCACGCCCTATCCTGACCCCTGACACCACTCCTCCTGGGCTCCTCCTGTACAAGCACACAGCTAAATGGTTTCTGTTGCCCTCCGACCGTGACCTTTGGCGCCCTCTGCTGACTTGTAGGGCAGACGTTATCCCTTCTCTCACTATCTAGTCTGGATAACAGAGAAATGGCTATAGGTAGTAGGAACCGCCTCAAACTGCCCCAATATCCCTACTCCCTAGATATTTTTTGAAGTTATGGAGTCCAAAAACCAGCAGATATCGTAGTACTCTGGCCGGATGGATTGAGCCTGACCTCCCGTGGACGCTGTCCTAACTTTGGATGGTCCTCCCCAATCCCCATCACAAAAAAAAAGAAAGTTCGCCATATCGCCCTTCACAAACTGATGTGTATAAGTGGAAAGTATATAGCAGTAACCTAGACACAATAATAAGTTTTCTGTAAGTGATCACTAGTACCGGTACTTTAATACCACATCAGTGCTAAACACCAGGACTAGCCTCCAGGATCCTTGTGATTTACTACCGTCATACATGACAAGACCTCGCAGCCATCATGGCCATGCCCAACTTGGATGGCAACCATTCAGAGAGGAGATGAACATGGAAAGGTCGTGCTTGGACTTTGACCCCTGGTCACCTCCCAGGATGCTGCCTTCCACAAGCCGTGTCAGTACCAGCGGTATCCTAACTTGAAACTACATGGGGGGGGGGGCTTAATAAATCTAAGGAAAGATACCGCAGGCTCTAGTTCAATTCACCAAAGGATCATGGCACTAACTTGAGCCAGGAGCCCTCCCCCATGGCCTGCTGGTGCTAATTGACTTTTGACCACAGGGAGTAAATGGTATTCATTTTGCAACTATCCAAGTTTGTGGTACCGTTATTACCGGTGATACCGAAGCTTTTGGTTGAAATCCATATGGGGGGGGGGGGGGGGTGATCGGCATTCACATATATGGTTACATAGTAAAAAGTATTTCCACGTTTTAATGTGAACAAGTCTATGTTGTACGAGGAGAGACCCTGGCAATTTTTATCATCATTATTAGTCTGTAATATTTACACAGAATCGTGTGTTGTTTAGATCTTGTGGAGGCATGGGTCCAGACAATCTATGCTCTTACTTTGGTATCTCTGTCTAAGCTTTTGTGTAAAGGTCGAACGGTAGCTTTCTTCATATTGATGTTGTAAACTATACTATACATGCATTGGTATCCTCAGTGGACACATATTTTGCACTATAGTATGGGTTCATGATCACGGTACATGTTCTTGTACCGGCAGCTTCCTCCAGAACTCATAGTTGCCACGCTGTGCCTACTTTTTACTGGTGAATCACTTTTCAAAGACGCATTTATTATTTAAGTATGAAGCATGGACGTGGTCGATATCTCCAGTAGACTTGTATTTGGAGGGGGAACATTTCATAAGAATTCTACCGGATAGTTTAAGTTGCTCTACAGCTCTTTGGCTCACTCAGAATCCAAATCTGTATCTTCATTAATGATTGAATAAGAGAAGACACAAGTCGGTCAACTGGTTAGGTGGGTCGATTCAATCAGGGGAATGGTATGGTGGATATCCTGAACTACCGGTAGTCCCATGGGCAGTGACCTAAACATGTTCTGTCTGGTGAGGTGAGACACACGTGACTGTCTGGTGGTGAGGGGAGCAGGCTATATACACAGTACACAGGCTGTGCAAATGTGTATACAATACATGTCTACCTCCGTCTGGCATATGCCGGTAGAGAAGAGCTGAAGAGCAGCAATGACTCACTCTATATCTTCTTCCTTCTCCTACCCTTATACCAGCATTTTGCATTTACGCACTCATAGCGATATCCCGCCGCGATATCAAGGATAGTACCCCAGACGGGCGGGTAAAATCAACAAGTGACAAATCCACTTCTTAAATTCCACAAGGGACATGGGCTTAGAGACGAGGAACAAGGCCACTTCTTCAATTCCACAAGGGACATGGGGTTGAGAGACGAGACAATAACCTTTTCTTAGAATCGACCGACAATGGACATGGGAACCCCCTGTCTAGGACCCAAAGGATATTGTACCTATGCAACATTAAAGAAGAGACTTTTACATATAATATGTTTTGCTATATCCGGTTTTCATGAGTATGGACTTATAATTCATCAAAGAATTTGCTTCCTCAGACATTTTCTGATATGATATAGGAATAAGCTTTTCTTAATTTTGAATCTCATGTACATTTGTTCTACCAGAAGGACTAGTTTGGTTTACCCACTGAATATGTTGGAATGTAGTTTATGTTTCAGATGTATAAGTTTTCACTTCTTCAACGAGGTACCAAGTCTGCCTGTTTATGGCGATGGGGGTATCGCGTGGCCACTACTGCGGAAATAGTAAACAGTTGAAATCGCATCGTCATAACATGGAGATGCTGACACCCCCATGTTCACCCTAGGAGGTCCATATCAGTGTCTGATATGAGGTACCTTGTACCAGCTTTATCTCCCTTGTTGGCACTACTATGTGGATGACCTCAGGATAAGATAGCAGATCCACACCTGAGACACTTTGTCATATGGCCTATTGTACAATGTGGAGTGGGTGCTTCTTTGTGATAAGATGTGTATCTATGTTGGTGTGTAAGAACAGAACAGAAACATTTCAAATCCGTCTTTATCCATAGAATTGTTATGAACAGTTACGCCGGCTCGTGATATAGCCGCTTTGGATTCAGTTCGATCAAAGCGTTCGCCAGACGCCAACATACATGTACAACAGGGATGCCACTCACTGATCAATGAAAATTCGGAAATCATCCTAATTTTTTTTACTCCCAATAGGAAATGCCTACAGGAAACGAATCCAAAAATTCGGAATTCCTAAAAAGTTAGGAAAAGTGGCATCTCTGGTACAATCATCCCATCCACCCCCCTTCCCCCATTCCACAAGAATCCCTTTTCGGTTTAACTGAATATCTCTGATATCATTGATTGTGCACATATGAGTTATAGGAAATTAAAAAAAAAAGCATACACTTGTATATCTCCCATAGATCAGTGTCTCTAACACCTGACCTATGATTAACTGGTTTATTGACTGAGAAGCACCTGCCATTCATCGCTGCCACTCTCCTCTGTGTCGCTTGCGAGAATGTAACAAATTCTGATCTGCCTAGTCTTTCGCCATTTAATTACTATATCCTACATATTCCAAGCTCCATATACATAATGAATGTTCAATGTCTAAATGAAGGTTAAGTTTAGGCCATTGGCCTATGTTGCCATTGACATTTGTGTTCTATGTCATTTTTTTTTTTTATGTCCCATGTCATTGCTGCATGAGTTGAACAACAAATGGGCATTATGCACTATTGGCCCTTAAAGGGTTAAGGTGATCCTTAAGGGGTTATGTTGAGTGAGCTGGAACTAAATCCTCCTCGCACCTTTCTTTGTTTGTGTCATATCATAATCACAGCTATGGTAAACATCCCCAGTCATGTTACATAACTCTTCATGGGCCACACTCAGCATTTCACTATATTCTAATATGTCAGTCGCCCAATTTTTATTGAGTCAGCTAACAGCCATGACTAACAGCCCCTTATAATAAAGACTAGGGGAATTTTGCGACTATATTGAGAAATTCAACAATTGTGGCATAAATGCTGGATGTATAAACTTACGAGTATTGTCACACCCTTTCAGGTTGTTGGAAGCCTCATTTTTCGTCAATAGCTATATCAAGAATATAGGTAGTATAGGTTCCCCAAATCTGGGAGATGGAGGTGTGTGTGGGGGGGGGGGGTCGTCGGCTTGGTGACGTCTGTCCTGACTAGGACACGCCCCCCCCCCCCCCACTCCCTGACCATCATGTAGATCCATGTGATTTATGTGACAATGGGCAGTTACCTGGACGTACTGCTACCTCGTTAAACCTATCAACGACATGGACCCGCAGGCACCACCCACCCACCCAACCTCATTTAGATCAGTGTAGCCTAATTATTGGGACAACTCTAAGTGCAATGATGCCCCATAGACCACTGACTGCGCCATACTTAAATATGGCACCTTGTCATAATTCAGAGATGTCAGTTGGATGTTGGTCCAACCTCTGAAAATGTTCACAAGTGGAAGGATTTCTTGTATGAAACTGTACTAAAGTATGAAATTGAGGAGCCTCTCAACCTCTAATAAATCGACGAACCTTTGAGTGTCAGGGGGACATTCCTCTAGAATTACAGCATTTCATATTGGATGTAAGATGAGGTTTGTGCCCTCATGTCAAATCAATTCACTTCATTTATCTCTAGCATACTGGGCTCTGGCTTAAAGTTTCATCATGTATCACCCATTCTTTTGTCATTTCCTATGTTTTTGGATCCATATTCATAGTTTGAGCTGGTATCTGAACAAAAGTAGATGTATCCCCCCCCCCCCCCTTATCATCAGAAAGGGCAATATGCTGTTTTGGGACATATAATATGCACTATTGAGAGGATATGATAAAACTCAGGGTGCCAAAAAAGGATCACCTGTATGATATTTTCACTGTAACAAATCAGACAGATTGGATATAGTCCAGTTGAAACATTTGGCACATCAAACCTGGCTGTTGTTCAGGGAACAAAGGACAGGTGAGGGCAGTTGTTGGTACCCCAGGGAGTGGTCATTTGTCAAAATGGGGGACAAAGTCTTCAGATTTGGATCAGATCTGGTATTTTTCCTCTCCCCTCCTTTGTATAAAGAGTGTCATTCTATCCCCTCTAACCAAGGTTAATGGCTTATCTCCTGGCCCTTACATGTATAGGTGTCATTCTATCTGTACACCTTAGGTTGTTTGGGATGGGTATGATGGGTGTGAATTTCCATAATCAATCCATACTCTTGTTATTATATATGACACTTTCTCACTAACCTGAATGCATCAGGGTGCCACAGCCTGAAAATGAGGACCTCAGAACTGCTTTGTTAGCAAGTATTCCTAAATATCACCCTTAACTCTGTCAACTCATTGATTACACTGCTAGTAAGGGGTATTTTTAACCTTTGAACCCAGATGTACCCTCCCATGATAGATTTATAAAACAGAAGGCAGTAACATCATGTTGCTAAGTGTTAATCTCTTGACCTACCGCCTCACCCCTTCCCCATTAAATGACCTTCCCCATGAATGTACACCTAGGTTATGGGTGATTAGTTTGACTACCACCAGTTGGGTAGGAGGTACCCTGGTGCCCTGAGGTATAAACACTCAGGCTACCACCATAGAGGAAGCAACAAGGCACAGTGGGAGTAGACTATATATAACTACCACCATGCCTTGCTTTCAGCCACAGGAACATTGGATGGAACTGGAAATACTGTTCACTCTTCAAGCATAGGTTGTATTTTTGCAGTCTGAAATATCTGCTTGCAAGTTGAAGTTCAGGATTATGCTAGTGTTTACCAGTGTCATTTTATATGATGCCAAGTACTATTGTAGTTAGGATTGAAGTTACCGTAATCTCCCACGTAGAAGACGCATCCTCTACGCCAAACAAATGCCTGGTGCGTCTTATAGGATCTACTGAAGTTGGGGGTGCGTCTTATACGAGGGGTTTGTTTGTTTGTTTAGTTTTACGTCCAGGCCATCGAGGAACTCAGACATTCAAGGTTTCTCGGACATTAAGTCCTTTCTTTTCTTTTTGGACAGGTATTTATATGCTGCTTGCCCGACACAGCAGTGACCGAATCTATGAATGACCGAATCTATGAGGAGGGTCGAGGGGGAAAACCGCTACCGGGGCTTCATTCCCCTACTCTTTTCGAAGGATAGCAAGTGTTCTTTTATTTGCCTGGTCCCATAGGCAGGGCCAGACAAACCACGGCCTTTGATCACTCAGACGTGGTTCACTGAGGGGGAATCCCATGGCAAAAGACAATCATGTAAGCCCAGGCCCGCGCATATGGACACCAGCTGCCCACATGCTCACCCCAAGACACAAGAAACCCCAAGTTTGTCGCCTTTTACGAATCTGGTATGCCCACTGTTAGTATGGAAGGAGATTTCTCCTTGTGGACTCCCAATGAAGTTATTCTGCTCCTTCATGCCCTCACATGAAGGTCCCCACTTCACAGGGGGATATACGAGGGGTAATTTTACTATAGATCAATACTAAATTTACACAATTGAGCCCTAAGAGGTGCGTCTTATACACAAAAATGCTTCTGCTGAGTTTGGGGTGCGTCCTATACGCGCAATGCGTCTTCTACGCGGGAGATTACGATAGTGTGACTATCACAGGGTGGGAAGGAAGGTCCAAATGTCCCTGTACTCTGGTGCCCTGAGGTATAAACCCTCAGTGTACCACTGAGCAGGAAGCAGCAAGGCATAGTGGTCCTATACTATAGTTAACTCCCACCATGCCCCTAACTCAGTCACAAGAACAGGAAATGGCACTGCAAATGTTGCTCACTCTTCAAGCATAGGTTGTAGCTATGTAGGCTGAAACATATATGTTTGCAGAGTGACAAGCTCCAAGTCATGCTGGTGCTCACCAGTGCTATAATATGGCACTTGGTACAAGTGTAATGCCACTGGGTCACTGACCGGAGATCTTTCCTGGTCTCCCTCCTGAGCAGTGCTGCCATCTGGTCCAACTTTGGTCAAGCAATGTCCTTTTTCCCGCCATAAACCCTCTTTTGTGATATTTGGAGCTATCAAATTGAATACTATAGACCAGCTGTTGGTAGATGTAGTGCACACAATGGACAATAGATTCATGTGTAGAAGTGTTTTAGCCATGTTTCCATTGAATTTTAAATTGGTCATTTTAATGGACATGCCCACTTTAATGTCCCTAATGGTATACTGAGTTTATAATTTCAGCTGGCATGAAGCTCAGGAGCATATGGACTGGTTTCATATGGCCAGTGTTGCCTAAATGATGCTGGCACGCCGCTTTTGCCGGCGTAGAATCCTGCATGAGACTTGGCATCTCATGCAGGCCATTTCCCTCTGCTGCAGGCCAAAGTAGTCTGCCATGATCTCAGCTTTCTAATGGTGAAAGAATTTTTCAAATCGGCTAATTAGAAGCAAAGATAGGGCAACATTGGTAAAATTGTTTAATATAAACTATTTTTCAATTTCTTTCAAGTTTTTGCATAGTATAAAACAAGTTATAATGAAGTTTATAAAGATAGCTTAAAATATCAATATCATATGGCCTGCATCAGAGGGAAATGGGCTGTGTGAGATGCCGAGTCGCAGGCCACCTTGGCCTGCGTGGTTTGTTTGTTTGTTTAGTTTTACGTCCGGGGGCCATCGAGGAACTCTGCGTGGTGAAAAAGTTTTCGGCAACACTGCATAATATGGGAGGGAGGGGAAGTTCAAAGGGGGACTCTTAGTACCAAACCTGTATTTTTTTTTAAAACTGTTTATTTGGTCCTGCTATTACAATGCTCAGCTATGCTGGTCAACCCAGAGTACACAAGTGGCATGCGAAGCTAGCAACACCGTTCTGATCTGTTTTTAAAAGAAGAATGAACAATTTGACACATGTAGTACAGGTACCTTTGCTTCAAGTAAAGTGAATGTAAATAAGAATAATGGACAGTGTACCACAGGAGTAAAGAGGAAATGATGTAATAAGACATATACATTGTACATTGGAGAGGGATGACAGAACAAGACGGGACAAGGCCCAAGAGGAGATCGGTTACAGACAGAGGGGTATAACCCTAGTCAACGGGCATTACCTCAGATAAATTCAGATAATTAACAGTTTCAGTATCATAGTGCATACCAACAGTACTTTCCACAGGCATGATATCGAGTATTATATAGACCATATGTACAAAAATCCTGAGAATTGTGTACATCAGTAATAAAGGTAACTTTGTCGGAGAATTCAAATCATTGCCTTTGACTATACTAGATCATACACCGGTATTATTATCAATCAACTACAACCAGTGATCTACACATGCTCATGTCAGGCCACCCACTATGTCAATTCCTTGAAAAAGTAGGTGGAGGTCTTCATGCGTCCATTTCTTTAGGAAAAGCCTACCCAGCCTGCGCTTAACTTGAATGCCAAACTCATTCTTGTCAGTGACCCGCCTTAGATTGGGATCCAGAACATTCCAGCATGACGCTGCTTGATAAGTAGGAGCATTTGCAAATGATGTGAGCTTGTGCCTTGGCAATTTTATTATGGGAGCTCCTATGGCTCTTGTGCCAGTGCTGGGGAGAATTTCAACTTTCCCTGCATAAACCAATCTGTGACACAGGAAAGCTGGAAATATACCCGTCTCAAATCTAAGGGCAGGAGATTCCCTCTTTTATACAGATCTTTGATATGACATGATGTGGGATCTCCAATTCTATAACATATTCTTAAGGCTGTGTTGCAGTAAACTTGTAATTTCAAGTAACACGCTACTGGGAGCGCTGTCAGGAAGATGCAACCGTAATCAAAACATGGCAGCAACATGGCTTTGAACAGTCTAAGAGCTATCTCTTCATCCATATAACAGCGTATTCTTCTAAATAACCACAATTTGGTGCACATATCATTGAAGTGCGCAAGAAAGGTAAAACCTTTCTCTATTTTAACTCCCAAATATTTATAAACGGCAGTTTCCTCAAGTTTGATGTTTTTCAAGCATAAATCTAGATCAGAAACATGAGGGTCATGTGACAGAAACATGTATTTCGATTTACTGGGGTTAACAGTTAGACCATTCCGATCACACTAGGTAGCAACTTTATTGAGATCATCTTGGAGCATCAAGCCTAAAACCTCAGCGTCTTGGTGCTCCAAGTGGATAAGTGTATCATCCGCATAGAATTGTGTAATGTCATTCTCGCCATGAATATGACCTTAGCTGTCGAAATGGCTTTAAACATCTATTACTCACTCACTCACTCACTCTGAACAACATTGTTAGGGTAAGGCTGATTGCCTACCGTCACTATGTGGGACACCTGTCCTATAATAGCAATCAAGCCAGGCTTCTAGCAGTGTGCCCCCTCAACAGTCCATGTTTTGTCTCTGCTTACACCTCCCCCAGACCCACATATCAGACCAGACCCATCTCACTCCGGGCTAGCACCTCACTATTGATATGTGGTCACCACGGCGACCGAGACCGAACACACTTGGACACGCAAGGTGAAGCAGCAGACAAAACAAACTCAAAGTTCCACCAACCAGGGCACACAGCGTTAGGCTTGAAAGCAGCTTTGAGACAGATATGACCCCACACAGATTAGGTAAAGGCAGAATTTGGACCTTTTCCCTTAAAGTGATTGCTTTCCACTATAATTACACCATATTTCACTTATGGCTTAATATCAAGGTTCTAGGGATCAAAATATATTATAAAATACCAAATGGGAAGCTAGTTTGCGGTTTATAATATATTTATTAATGTTACTCACTATCTCAGGAGATATCCATCAAAAGGTCACAATATTCTCAATAGTAGTTCATATTATCAGGGCTTTTGACAGGATTTTTTGCAATGGGCAAATTGCGCACATACCAGCAAGAATAACGCGCCATTCTGTAAATCAATGGGCCATTATGCACCTTGACTTCTAGATTTGTAATAAAATGTGCCTTTAATAGAGCCTAAGGCAAAAAAAAAATCGATGATTTTTCATATTATGAAAACTTTTTTCCCCTTAATGTTTCAGATATCAATTAATAAAGCAGGGAGAACATGGTACAAACTATGAGCTGATTTAATAGACCTTTATCTTTCTAATGAGTGGTCTGCCATTTCTGTGTCATTCTTAGTAATAGCTCCAGGTCTTGGGAAAATGGGAAGCATTTAAATGCGCCATTTTGCGCACATCTAGCCATTTTAATGTGCCATTTAAGGTGTTTTTTTTGAACAACTTTGAACTTTATTGGTCATAGACATATGAGTCAACAAGCAGACTATACAGTAGTTAATTTCTCACAGATATTCGTATATGAAGACCAATAAGTTCCTGGGTCGAGGCGTATCAAGAGATATTATGCCTCTCCCCATGGTATGTAGCGTTACATATGCAGATTCCTAGAGAAGTTTGACATTGGGTTTTGGTACATGGCGGTATATATGATTGTATTTAAACAATAAATGGGTGTATTTAAAAAAAAAAAAAAAAAAAATTGTTATTTGTAATCACAGTCACAATGTTGCATCAAAAATAATTGATCATTATTAAAGGGAATTATTACATTTTCTTAATTATGGGATAGTGTCCATTAAATCCTTTTTCATCAGGTTTTTTCATCAGGTTTTTGAAAGTGCCTATCTCTTTTATATTTCTAGTATTTGTAGGTAGGGTATTCCAGAATTGCGCACATTTTACTTCTGGACCTTTTTCATAAGCTTTACAATTAATATTATTATAGAAAAGTACAGGTGCATCATGTAGACGAGTCTGTCTATTTGCAGCTCTGACATTAGTACCTAGTCTCACCATTTTATGAGCAAACATCTTGCAATGGTATTGTCTTCTATAAATAAGTTTAGGAAGATTTGCTACATGATGAACCCTATCTGTTGATGTTAAAATGTTCAAACCAAGGCATGTCTTAATACATCTGTTCTGCAGTCGTTGAAGTTCATCGAGTAGGGTTCCATTAGCAGTATCATAAAAGATATCAGCATAATCAATAATTGGTAATACATAGGTTTTATACACACGTAGGAGCACTGCATGTGATAGCATATGTCGTATTTTGTACAACAAGAAAGATTTGTAGCGAACATTTTTCATTAATGTCTTCACATGTAAATTAAAATTCATTTCCTGGTCTATTAGTACTCCTAAATATTTATACGAGTTGACATTCAGCAGCATTTTTCCATTTATTTCTATGTTAGGTTTACGTAGATTTTTGAGAGTTTGAGCTGAAGAAAAGGTCATAATTTTAGTTTTGTTCTCATTGATGGTTAATTTGTTTTTGTTCGCCCAGGTTATGAATTTGTTTAAAGCATGCTGAAGAGTTACCTCTAATATATCGATACTAGGTCCGGATACATATAATACACTGTCATCGGCATATAACATAGTTTTGTGTATATCATCCCTTTGTATGCAGTCATTAATATATAGTAGGAAAAATAATGGACCCAAAATTGATCCTTGAGGTACTCCACAGGTCAAGGGTAATTCTGCTGACTTAATATTATTAGCCATAGTACATTGTTTTCTGTTAGTTAAATAATTTCTAATTAATTCCAAGTTTTTTCTCCTTATACCATAACGTTCTAATTTCTGTAGTAGTATCAAATAATTAACCGAGTCAAAGGCCTTTTTAATATCAATAAATGCAGCTAAAGTTATGTATCCAATATTTCGACTTCTTAATACGTCATTTACAAAGAAACTTATAGAGTCCGTAGTAGATTTGTCTTTCTGGTACCCTCCTTGGCGTTCAGTTAATATAAAGTTGGCAGTTAGGTGCTGGGAGATAGCATTGTGTATTAACCTTTCAAAAATTTTTCCTGGTACAGGAAGCACGCTGATATGTTTAAATGCGTGTATTACGCGCTGCGCAGCCCTGTCAAAAGCCCTGATTATTATCATCAAATATCCAGTCTCACAGTACATAGCCATACATAGTTCACAATACAATAAAATTCAGGTCCCAGAGCTCAACAAAATACAACATAAAAACAGGCAGAGGGTTCTAAATAAAGTCAAAGTACCTTTAGGGTTATAATGCTACAGGTTGATTCTCTAACATGCTACAACATTGATAGAATGCATGAATGTAGGGAAAGAAATCAAAAGAACTGATGATACAATGTTAGAGATAAGTTCTACTTCTGGTCACACAGCATTTGTGGCATTCAAAAAAAATATATGATCAGCATCATACTCAATCCCAATTGAGATATTGGAAAAACCCACGTATAAGGCGCACCCCCAACTCAAGGCAGCTTGCCTCCCGCGTATAAGACCCATCCAAGGTCTGATTCGCCTATAAGATAGTTCTACCCTACAGGCATGTAGTGTGGATATTGACAGTGTTTGACAGTCATAGTTCTATTCTACAGGTGAAGTTTGGATATTGGCAGATTTTGATGGTCATAAGTTTTATTCTACACTTTAGTATAGGTGCGAAGTGTGGACATCGGTTCTATGTGACGGCCAGAGTTCTACCCTATAGGTGTAGTGGGTGATTTTCACAAACAGTCTGGTACCAGTCACATGTTTGTTAACAGGAAAATGATCCAACCTGGAGAACAAACATCACTCCCCCAACGACTCCTCCGGTCATCACTATATCGTATACATGTACCCGGTTTATCCTCTCTTTATCCTCATGCTCTCTAATTGACGAATAGGCAAGCCCGAGGGGGTTGACATATTATAATAAAACAATGAAAGAAACTCTTAATTAGGAACTTCTGAAATCTTTCGCCGTGAAAACGCGGCAATTCTTAACCTAAGTTCCTTATGCATACATTAAATGGGGACCAGAATACGGGGATGTGTGTTAGATAAAGTAAAATTATATGAACAAGTAAAAGAATTACCTACGCTGAATGTCAATATGAGACATTTCTCCAACGGCGAATAAGCGTAAAATCCAAGGAATCAATCAGCTGAAAAGAACTTTTAACCGTAGTTCGTGTTTAAGGGGATGGGGGTGGGGGTAGATTGTGGAGTAATGATTCAAATGTATGTACCTGAGAGTCTATCAGCATGTCCCACAGCAGCGCTTCTATGTAGTAATTTGTGCCCCCAACGATGATTGGTATCCTATCCCGGGCAAGAATTTTATCTATCTGGTTTACAGTCAAGGAAATCAACTAAATGAAACAAAATTTATTCACTTGTATCTGGATTTGCCGTCTTTCAGATACAGGAATGATAGTCAGACTTTTCGAAAAAATCTGAAGACATTTATTGAAAAACAGTTTTAAAACTTTTGAGCAGAAAAGGGAAATTCGGTTAAATCTAATAGCCACGTCTATTTAAAAAAAATTCTTAAATCAGACAAAATTCTGAAAACTTATATCCCTGCAAATAACTTAACATGATGCATACTTCCCATGCTGAAATGTGTTTACCTTGATGTACTCATTTTTTTCTTCTTAATAATGGGACACTGATGTTGATTTTGGCTAATATCTATCCTGCCTTTGTTTCAGTGCAAATATTTGCTACATATCCAACGGTTTTCACTATCAACACTTTGCTCTGCTTTGTACCTAAATAAAGAACATTGCCTGTGTATTTGCTGAAGGCCGGAAACATAACATTGACTACTGTCGTAGCATTATCAAAGTCTTAGAACGCCTTAGCCTAAAGCTACTCCCAATTAGCTCAGCTAATAACACAAACAAAACACACCAACAACAAATGTTTACTTAACATCTTAAGCAGGCAGACATAAACAATCTGCCTGTAAAGCTACTGCATTCTTCACTGAGTTTAACCCGAATCACGTAATTGTGACTTGAGCTAGGGTGACTACTATAGCCTAAAGGGTGCTAATAGCAGAGTGATCCGGCGTTATTTAAGTATATTGTAGCGACAGCGCTATGCTGTTGCGGGGATCGGCGGGGATCGGCGGGGAAGGCTGGTACGTCCCCGCACCACTAGGGGGCGCGCCGTCCGCAGCGCCTATATATTGCGCTGCGGGGGCGGCCGGAGTCAGTCTATCTCTGTGTCTGGTCGAGTGCAGACTGCCAGCCCTCCCCGCAGAGCCTGACTGAAGGAACGACGAAGGGTTATTGCATCACATATAAGCTCTTGGCCTCAGGTGCCCTGGTTGTACTGTTGGTTTCATAATATACGGGTTATTCCCACAACCATACGTGGCTAGTCTCTGTCTCTTACTTCCCCGGGTTCGCTCTAACGTTACAGTGGTGACAGCGGTAACTAGAGAACCAGCCCCGCGAAGGTAGGGGGAAAGTAATAGGGCGAGAATAGCTGCACAGTAAAGATGAGCTCTCGAGCAAGCACAGCGGAGTTGTCTCCAGAGGAAAGGCAAGAGATGATGGCAGGGGTGCGGGGGACATTGGTGGAGGCAGAGGAGGAGGTCTTCTTGCGGGTCAGGCCAGGAGACACTGGGTTCCCCGCAATCCCCGCATTCCCCGCCGACCCCGCAATACCCGCAGTACCCGCCGACCCCGCAATACCCGCAGTACCCGCCGACCCCGCAATACCCGCAGTACCCGCAGTACCCGCAGTCCCCGCAGGATCGCTAGCCGGGGCAGCGGCAGCAGCGGGGGAAGGGGGGGAGGCACAGGAGGGCCGTCCTCACAGGGTGCCTGGGAGGGCACATGATCTGGTACCCCCTGCTCGTTGGAGCAGGGAGGGTGGATCACCTGAGAGCGGACGGAGACCCATCCTCGGGACACCTCAGAGTGTTCCAGCGATGACGATGACGGCCGCGCCCCCTGCACCCTCGGCCTTGCGGGACTACAATCAAGTCAGGGGATCGCTCCTGGAGGACCCCGGTTATATGGGAAGAAAGAGTGACGCTGCGATCCAGCTACCTCCGGGACCACCCCCTGGGCTCCAGGGCAGGGGGGCAGGAGAGTCGGTCACTGCTTTCCCGGGCTCGTCCTGGTCCGCCTCCCCATGGGGACAGCTGGTACCTAGCGTGGGGTTACAGGCTTCGCCCACCCCCTCTCTCCCGGTCCCCACGGATGGGGTTCGGACCCCCCACGTGGACTGGTCACAGAGATGGGAAGAGAGGGAGCCTTGTCACAGGTCCCCCCAGCAGGAAGGGAGGGCAGAGGCCAATGGCCATATAGGGGCGGGGCAAGCTCCGCGTGCGACCCCTCCCCCTTCATGGCCACTGCCCCCACCGGAGAGGCGGGCATGGCCACTTCCCCGGGAGTATAATCCCCTGCCGGAGGAGAGGCTCGCTACAGCTCGGGCAGAAGAAGGTTACCCGGTTCAGACCATTCACCCCTTAGAGACAGGAGGAGGGGACCTTCCGTGCATCAGGGCAGCAGAAGAGCGGGGCCCGGCTCCCGCCCCTGGGGTGCAGGCACGGGCCCCCTCTAGGTCGGAAGGCGACGTCTCAGGAGTAGGGAGCGGTACCCCGATACTCCTGGACAGGGCGAGGGGCGGCATGGCTGGATCCCCGGCGCCGTCAACCCCGCTCCCGGGAGGGGGAGCAGGGGACTCGAGGCAGGAGTGGGCCCCCAGGGAGAAGATGGCGAAACCAATCTTCATGCCAGGCAAATACGATGGCACGGGTCATTTGCCAGAATATCTCTCTCATTTCGACCTGTGCAGGAGGGCGAACGGGTGGTCCAGCCAGGAAGCCGGTGTTTTCCTCGGCTTAAGCCTCACAGGCCTTGCGCGGAGGCTGTTGACCGGCATTGACCCGGGAGCGCATACGGGGTACGAGAACCTCCGCGCGGCGCTCATGAACCGATTCTTGCCACCCAACCAGAGTGCGGTTTACAAGGCCAAGCTGCGTGGCATGGTGCGGGCCCAGGGCGCCTGTCTTCAGGCTCACGCGGAAGACATCCAGCGCTACATGCGATTGGCGTACCCCCGAGCGGACCCAGCTACAGTGGACGTAATGTCACGTGATCACTTCATAGAGAGTCTCACCGACGAAACGGTCCGTAACTGGGCGTATCAGGCCGACCCCGATAAGCTGCAGGATGCCGTCCAAGTGGCCCTCCACGCGGAGGCTTGCCTGAAGTCGGGGACAGCTCACAAACCGGCTGCCGTGGCCCGGGCCACTGCTTCGACAGTGGCGGAGGAAGTGGCCTCCTTGCGGCAATCCATGGAGGAGAGGATGGCACGCACAGATGCCCGCCTGCAGAAGATGGGCGCCTCGGCTACGCAGAGAGGGGGGCGTTCACGTAATCAACAGGGTTCGGGATGCTATCACTGCGGTAGGGAGGGCCACTTCAAGCGGGAGTGCCCGGACCTAAAAGGAAAGCCGTCTTCCGGGGAGTCTCAGACCTCTGCACCGGAACCGTCGGGAAACTAAAACCGGTCCTGCCTACCTCCCCAGACAGGACCGGGAATAAGATGGAAGAGAGGGACAAGGAAATCCGAGGAAGACTAGAGCTAGGCGGGGCGGGTCTACTAGTGGAGGGAAGTATAGAGGGCCGGGCGGCGCAGTGTTTGGTGGACACGGGCGCGACGGTCAACCTACTGTCCCTGGCCTGGTGGCGCCGCTGTGGGGGGGAGAGGGAGCTCCCCCCCTCCCAGGAGCGGGTCTTCTCGGTGGAAGGACGTCCTCTCCAACTTAGTGGTCGGTTGGATACGGCACTGGTCTTCGGCGAGGAGGCGTGGCCAGTCGTATTCCAGATAGCAGACATCCCGTCTGAGGCTATCATAGGGTCCACCTTTTTAAGGGAGGCCAAACTAATGGTGGACCTCGCGGGGGAGCGCCTATTGGTACGGAGGGGGGTTGGGACTCCCTCCATGGCCAGTGTCTCCTGCCGTATAGTGAGCAGCAGGACCGCTGTGCTCGCCCCCGGGACAGAAGCTGTAGTCGAGGGGTACGTGGTCGGTCGCTGGGAGAGTGATCGTCTTGGACTAGTGGAGGGCATTCGAGAGAAGGAGAAGAAGAGAGGCGTCCTAGTCGGGAGGGGGTTAATAGACCCTACGAAGGGCCATGCTCCTCTACGAGTGTTTAACCCGGGGCAGGACCCTGTTATCCTCTACCGAGACATGGAGCTGGCCACGGTAGAAGAGGTGGGGGATCCCCCTGACGACGGGGCCGCGGTCGGACTTGGCCAGGATCAAAGATGCCGTGTCGTCAGCCCGGCAGATCCCAGAGTGGACGCGGTGGTGGAGAGCCTCACCGTGGAAGCAAAGGGGGAGGAGAAGGAACAACTGGCTGCCCTCATCCGCCGGCACGCGGAGGCTTTCCAGCTAGAGCCGGGGGATATCGGCCGAGCCACCTGGGTGGAGCACCGGATACGGACAGACGATCATCCTCCCATCAAGCAACCCCCCCGTCGCCTAGCGCCCCATCGTAGAGCGCTGGTGGACGAAGAAGTGGACAAAATGATAGCAACAGGGACAATAGAGCCGGCCGAGGGACCCTGGGCCTCGCCGGTGGTGCTGGTCCGCAAGAAGGATGGCACCATGAGGTTCTGCGTCGATTACCGTCGCCTTAACAAGGCGACGGTGAAAGACGCCTACCCCCTTCCGCGCATTGACGACAGTTTGGACACCCTGGCAGGGTCGGAGTGGTTCTCCACTATGGATTTGGTGAGCGGCTACTGGCAGGTAGCCATGGCCCCGGAGGATCGCGAGAAGACCGCCTTCACCACCCACAGGGGGCTGTATCAGTTCAGGGTGATGCCTTTTGGGCTGTGCAACGCCCCCGGAACCTTCGAGCGGCTGATGGAGGTAGCCTTGCGGGGGCTCCAGTGGAGTTCCTGCTTGGTATACCTCGACGACATCGTGGTATTCTCGCGTTCTTTTGGGGACCACCTGGCCCGGCTGGGGGAGGTGCTAACGCGTCTGGAAGGTGCGGGACTTAAGGTGAAGCCCTCCAAATGCCGGCTGGCCCGCCGGAAGGTCGCCTTTCTGGGCCATGTGGTCAGCAAGGAGGGTATCGCCACCGACCCGGCTAAGGTAGAATCAGTCCGCCAGTGGCCCACACCCGCCTCCCTCACAGAGGTGCGGAGTTTCCTCGGGTTGGCAGGATACTACCGGTCCTTTCTGCCCGACTTTGCAACAATTGCCAAACCATTGTCCACCATGGCCGACAAGGGCAAACGCTTCCACTGGGGGGAGGATTGTCAGAAATCCTTCTACGAGATAAAACGGCTTCTCACACAGTCCCCTATTCTGGGTTACCCCCGGGAGGAGGGACGCATCGTTTTGGACACAGACGCCTCAGACACGGGACTGGGGGCCGTCCTCTCCCAAGTCCAAGAGGAAAGAGAGGTAGTCCTCTCCTACGGGAGCCGCACCTTAACCAAACCGGAACGCAATTATTGCGTCACGCGGCGGGAACTTCTGGCTGTGGTCTTCGGACTCAAGAAATTCCGCCATTACCTCTTGGGGCGGCACGTCCTGATAAGGACCGACCACGCCGCTCTCAAGTGGGTGATGGCTTTCCGGGAGCCTGAGGGACAAATCGCCAGGTGGTTACAGATAATGGATACCTTCGATTTCTCGGTGGAACACCGACCGGGTGTGCGACATGGCAATGCGGACGGTCTCTCTCGGATTCCATGCCGGCAATGTGGCAGAGGGAATGAGGGGTCCCCCCCAGAGTCGGAAGCGGATGCTTCGGTTGCAGGGGCCTCCACCTCTTATGCGTGCGCTCTCACGCGAAGAGCGTCCGCCGACCCGGACATAGTGGAGGAGGTCCGCAAGGAGTGGCAGAAGGATCAGAAGGAAGACCCCCTGCTGAGCCGGGTATACCAGTGGGTGGAGGAGAAAGCGCCTCCCTCTCCGGAGGAATTGAGGGGGGAATCCTACCCGCTACGTACACTGGTATCCCAGCTCCCACGGTTGGAGATAAAGGAGGGCCTCCTGGGACGGTGGTGGTTTACGCCCGGCACCACCCGTCACTTTCAAATCCTGGTTCCGGAAAAGAGGCGTCGGGAGGTATGGGAGTCGTCTCATGGGGGCGGTGTCATAGGCCACTTTGGAGTCACCCGCACCATAAGGAAATGTGCCGAGCGATGGTACTGGCCGGAGCACCGACGCGACCTGACATACTGGGTGGCCACATGCCCGGAGTGCCTGGCTAGGAAGCCCCCGCCTGCCCCACATCGCGCGCGGATGGGGCACATCCCGGTCTCTCTCCCCTTAGAGAGAATGGCCATTGACGTAATGGGTCCCTTGCCCCCCACAGCACGTCTCCACAAGTACATCGTGGTCATGGTAGATTATATGACAAAATGGGCGGAGGCGGTAGCTATCCCAGACCAGGAAGCAGCCACGGTGGCAAGGGCCTTCGTAGAGACAGTGGTTTGCCGGCTGGGCCCGCCAGCCTCTCTTCATTCAGACCAGGGCCGGAACTTCCAGAGCCGGCTTTTCCGGGAAGTGGTGGCGCTGATGGGGATCCGCCAGACCAGGACATGTGCCTTCAACCCCAAGTCGGATGGGTTGGTGGAGAGGGCCAACCGTACCATCGAGGCGCTGCTGGCCGCAACGGTGGCCCAAGACCAGTCTGACTGGGACCTGCAGCTACCCTTTGCCTTGGCAGCATACCGGGCCTCGGTGCACTCCTCCACCGGTGTCTCCCCCAACATGATGATGTTAGGGAGGGAGACCATGACTCCACTTACTATTCTCTACCCGGAGGGGGAGGGACAGGTCGGGGAGGGGGTGGCAGGTTATGTGGCGGGCCTGCGGCGCTCTATGGAGCGCGCGCATATGTTGGCTCTGGACACCATCGGCACCTCTGTGGCTAGACAGCAGAGAAACTACAATCTACATGCCCAGGAGAGGAAGATAGAGGTAGGGGACACCGTTTACTACCTCCACCCGATCCGCCATAAAGGGGTATCACCGAAGATGCAGAGCCTGTGGACGGGTCCATGGGAGGTGACTACCCATGTGGCAGGTTCGGTGTTTGAGATAAGAAGGGGGCGCAGCAAAAAGATAGTCCATAGTGACTCCTTGAAGGTAGTCCCTCCCCCTCCCCCTGCCGTGAACCCCCTCCCCCCAGCAGCCGAGCTCCAGGTCCCTCCGGTCCTGGAAGCCGGGGAGGGGGAGGGGGGCGGGGGGGAAGCTATGGTCAGGATTGTTTCCAAAACCCGTCCTCGGTTGCCCGCCTTCACCTCCATTGTTCCCCGCCAGAAGGGGACACCCGCTTTCGCGGCTGTTTCCCCTCCCCAGGGAGAAACCTCCTTCGCTGGGTCCCCGGCGGGGAACCTGCCTGGGGGCGGGAAATGCGGGAAATGCGGGAAATGCGGGAAATGCGGGAAATGCGGGAAATGCGGGAAATGCGGGAAATGCGGGGAAGGCGGTAACGGAACACTCACGTCACAGCGTCTGCAGCGTTGTCTGCAGCCGACAATGTCTGTCTGGCAGAGGTTAGGGGAGCCACAGGGAGAAGAGAAGATGTTTGGAAAAAGACCTCCTCCAAGATCTTATGTCATTCCTAAGGTCGGCTACCAGGCAACTGGACAGGGAACCCCCCAGGCTGGAAGAGGGACTAGAAAAAGAGGTAGGAAGGGGAGAGGCCGGGGAAGGGGGAGGGGGCAAAGGCAACAGCCACCTTTTCTCCAGCCGGGGCCAAGGGCAGGAAGGGGAAGGACGATTGACCTTCGGGGACAGAGCCCAAGGAGGCCGGGGACCTTCTCCCCGGAGAGGGGGAGGGGGTCCTCCAAGAAGGGGGGAAGCCTTTCACCACGAAGAGGCCGGTCCCGCAGTCCCCAGGGTGCAACACGTAGCCTTTCACCAGAACGTCCAGGTCCAAGGAGCGACTGCTGGGCCGGCTCCAGCGGGGCAAAAGGGAAGGGCTCCCCTCACCCCGCCCCAGTCTCCTCTCTAGCCAGAAGGCTAAAGGAGGCTCAGGGAAGGGGGGGGAATCGCAGAAGGAAGGTGAGGCATTCTTCTTCCAACAGTGACAGTGAAAAGGAGGAGGAAACATCTCCTGGGGGTCGTGCCCGCAGAGCAGCCCGCTCCCCGCCACGAGGCAAAGAAAATCCACGTTCTCGTTCCCCGCCACGCGGTAAACAAGGACATTCTCCGCCGCGGAGCTGCAGCGGGGAGGAAAACAGAAGAGCCCGCACCCCGCCGAGCGGAAAACGAAAACATTCTCCGCCGCGGGGCCGCAGCGGGGAGGAAAACAGAAGAGCCCGCACCCCGCCGAGCGGAAAACGAAAACATTCTCCGCCGCGGGGCCGCAGCAGGGAGGAAAACAGAGCAGCCAGCTCCCCGCCTAGCGGAAAACAAAGACATTCTCCGCCGCGGAGCAGCACATGGCGGCGCAGGGGGGAGGAAAACAGAACAGCCAGCTCCCCGCCGAGCGGAAAACAAAGACATTCTCCGCCGCGGAGCAGCAGGGAGGAAAACGGAACAGCCCGCGCCCCGCCTAGCGGAAAACAAAAACATTCTCCGCCGCGGAGCAGCACATGGCGGCGCAGGGGGGAGGAAAACAGAACAGCCAGCTCCCCGCCGAGCGGAAAACAAAGACATTCTCCGCCGCGGAGCAGCGGGGAGGAAAACAGAAGAGCCCGCACCCCGCCGAGCGGAAAACGAAAACATTCTCCGCCGCGGGGCCGCAGCAGGGAGGAAAACAGAGCAGCCAGCTCCCCGCCTAGCGGAAAACAAAGACATTCTCCGCCGCGGAGCAGCAGGGAGGAAAACGGAACAGCCCGCGCCCCGCCGAGCGGCAGGCGAAAACATTCTCCGCCGCGGCGCGAGGGGGAGGAAAACAGAACAGCCAAATCCCCGCCGAGCGGAAAACAAAGACATTCTCCGCCGCGGAGCAGCAGGGAGGAAAACGGAACAGCCCGCGCCCCGCCGAGCGGCAGGCGAAAACATTCTCCGCCGCGGCGCGAGGGGGAGGAAAACAGAACAGCCAAATCCCCGCAGAGCGGAAAACAAAGACATTCTCCGCCGCGGAGCAGCAGGGAGGAAAACGGAACAGCCCGCGCCCCGCCGAGCGGCAGGCGAAATCATTCTCCGCCGCGGCGCGAGGGGGAGGAAAACAGAACAGCCAACTCCCCGCCGAGCGGCAAACGAAGACATTCTCCGCCGCGGGGCCGCAGCAGGGAGGAAAACAGAGCAGCCAGCTCCCCGCCGAGCGGCAGGCGAAAACATTCTCCGCCGCGGCGCGAGGGGGAGGAAAACGGAACAGCCCCTTCCCCGCTTTCCCGACGCCATCTTGAACGATCGGAAGAGAAACAGCGGGGAATACTCTCTCACGGCGGGGTAGGACATTCTGCACCCAATACAACAGCAGAGGAAGGAGACAGGGAAGACAGGTGCCCATCCCCACAGGCAGATAAGTGGGACAGAGGGCGTTCATCTTCAACGTCCTCTATCTCCTCTATTTCCCCGCAGTCTTCCCCGCTGCCAGGACAGGTGTCATCGCCCTCCCTGCAGCCTTCCCCGCTGCCACAGAGAAGGAGGTTAAGGCTGCATTCAGACAGCAGCCCATCTCAGCTAGCCATAAGGACCTGTGTGCATGGGGTGATGGCCGACTCCCGGGTGCCATGTGGCCAGTGCGCCCAGACTTTTGCGAAGAAAGGGGGCCTCACCCGACACATGGCTCGGGCCCACAGTACGGGTCCCCGCATGGGTTGGGTGTGCCCCATACTAGAGTGCGACCATGATAGTGACAGGGCGGAGGACTTGCGGCGCCACCTGCGCACCATACACCGGGCGGAAGGGGGAGACTGCCACCCCTGGGTCCGCAATCCCAAGAAGATGCCGAGGGCAGGGCAGCTGAGGGAGAGGAGCGGGTCAGCCAGACCTGGACCTACCTCCTCTCGCGCCTCCTCCTCCTCGGGGGGTCCTTCCCCCCAGCTGGAGATGGATGCCAACCGAGGGAGCCGGGCGACATCCCCCACCCTTCCCTTCAGCTCTTCTAGTTCAGGGGATGACGACGTCCCCCTGTCTACCCCTCGCAGGAGGCCCCCTCCCCCCGGGAGAAAGGTCACCGGGCACCAGTCCCCTGCGGCAGGGCCCGGTAGTACTGACCGTGCCGATAGGAAGGCGGCCGGGGATCAGTCTTCGGGGACACCCGTAGACCTTGGGTCCTCACCCAGCATCGTCCTGGAGGTACCTACCACCCGCCGGTCAAGGGACCGCGTAAAGCGGAAGAGGGATGTCCTCAGTAAATCCCCCGGGCCCAGAACTCAACAAGGAGGCCCCTCCTCGACGGATAAGAAGGTGCGCCGTCATTCGCCGGAGGATGGTGTCAAGGCCAGGGTGCACCCCCCAGAGGCCAGGGCTGGGACCCCGGCCCGGTTGTCCTTCGCCAAGGTTGAGTCCCATGCACTGCCATCGGGTCCCCGTCACGCCGGCCAGTCTGGGACCCTCTCCGCTACCACTCAGGGCGGGGAGACAGTCCCCGCAACCACCATGGGGTCCACTCCCATGCTGGTGGCTTGGGGTCCGGACCCAGCCAGGACAGGGAAGCCGGAGCCTCTCACACGGGAAACCATGGGGTCTTTTATGGCCTCCTACATCTCTCAGGGAGGGAGCCGGGAGGAGATGGCCGCTGCTGCGCAGGAACTGGTCTCCATGCTCGGCGCGGACGAGGGGCAGGAGGTGGGAGACAAAAGAGTCAGCGTGGGGCCAACTACTGTGGCTGCCCGTACTACTCTCTCCCAGCCTGCCGGCACCACCCCGGTTCCGGTAGAGCATACCCCAGTGCTCTGTAGCTTGGAGGAGGAGGCGCAGGAGGGAGGTCTTGCGGAGGGGCCTACTACGCAGGCAGCGCTCGCTACTTCCCCCCCGGCCTCAGGGATTTCCTCTGGTACCCCCGCGGCCGACTCGCAGGAGCTCACCGTCCCGGGGGAGGCAGGGGAGTCCCCGCCTGTCAGCACCTCCACCGCCCCGGTTCCGGTGGAATATACCCCAGTGCTCTGTAGCTCGGAAGAGGAGGCGCAGGAGGGAGGTCTGGAGGAGGGGCCTACTACGCAGGCAGCGCTCGCGACCCCCCCCTCCGCCTCGGAGATTTCCTCTGGTACCCCCGCGGCCGACCGGCGAAGGCTCACCGACCCGGGGGAGGCAGGGGAGTCCCCGTCTGTCAGCGTCACCTTTAGCTCGCCACAGGGGTCGGAGAGGGTCAACCAGGGGCCCCATACTGGGGTGACGCCTGCCCCCCATCCCTCTCGGCAGAGTGACCTGGCAGGGGACGAAGTGGGTGCGGTGACACGGAACACTCCCACTGGCACACGGCAGCTTCCTCAGCCCGGTGGAAGTCAGGTCTCCTTGCCAGTAGGTCCTCGGGCTGAATGTGTAATACAGCTGCATCCTCCTCCCACGGTGCCCCCACCCAACGCCTTCCTTCTCGGCGGCCCGGAGGTCATTCCCGTACCGGCCCCTGAGTCGGAATCAGAGTCGGAGGAGAGGGGGGGTGAAGGTGTAGCGGATAGAGATAGTGACTCTGTGGTTAGGAATGAGGAGGAGGAGGGGTACACCAGACCCGGTGAGGGGGAAGGCCGCCCAGAGGCAGCGGAACAGACAAGTGAAGGCACCAGGGAGCATACCCGGGACCTAGAGGGGGAGGCCGCGCAGGCAGTGGAGGGCCTGCTGGCGGCACAGATGGTAGGGGATCCGGGCGCGCAGACCTCGGACAGCATCGAGGCCATCAGCATCCCCGCGGAGGAGATGAGGCTGCTGAACTCAGTATGGGATCAGGTCAGCCCTATTACACTGTTCAGGCCCAGGGAGGTGACGGAGACGCTCCCCCCAGTCCCGCGGGGAGCCACCTGCCGTCCTTGGCCTGGGGGACCTGTCCTGCCGGCCGAAAGGGAGGCCCTGGAGGCGGTAGGGGACAGCACCCCTGCAAATGTCCTCTGTGTGTCCGACGAGGAGGGGGGGCCGCCCCTGCCGGATGAGTGGCAGTCCCCAGTCAGGCCACCACGCCAGCGCCCACACGGGCGACAGCCTTCAAGGGCACCTCAGGAAGCTGCCAACAGTGGACCGCTCGCGGGGCAGCAGAGGGAGAGCGCCCCCCAACCCCGGGTGGCCCCTTCAGCGGCGGCAGGGTCGTCAAGAGACACCGCTGCCCACCGACCAGGAACCTCCCGACCCGCCCCGGCTGTGCCCCGTGCGACAGCGGGCTCGGCAATCTCTGGGGTGGGCCACCAAACTGCAACCGCACCGCAGCAGGCGCAGTGGTCCTCCTATCACCGGACCCCCCCCAGCAGTCGCCGCCGGAGGAGGGCCCCCGTTCCCCCCCGGCCGGCGGCACCCTCGGATCAGCGGCCACCAACATTTCCCCCCTACCTGGCCATGCCCTGGTGGCATGTGCAGGGTCGGGCCCCCGATCCACTAGAGCGGTTCTCTGCGTACCTGGTGCCGCCACGGGACCTGGGCCCTCACTACGGGGCGGTGGCGCCTTCTTACATCTCCACAAACATGCGGGTTATCTCAGAAGATACCTATGAGATAGCGCATACCGTCACCACCACTTGGCGCCGTCTCCCCCAGGCCCCGCCACCGCACGTCGCCCAGGACCAGCCGCCGCAGGAGGATCCTCCAGCTCCGGTGAGTGTTCCCTCCCTACCACATTGTTAATCTCCCCCATGCTAAGGGTTTGAGAAGCACGGATATCCGCATAACAGAATCAAGTACAGCCGAGCTGCGTAATTCTTCTAGAGTGTCCATAGAGTACCGGGAAGGACCGGGAAGGACCTTAAGTGCCTCCCGGGGGGACGGGAGCGGGTGGAGGGAACCTCTCCAGGGGGGCTAATGCTTCAGGGCTAACATAATGTCGTGTTGTCATTGCAGGCACCGCATGGCCACGGGGGTGGTCAGTAAGTCGCGGCTGGAGTGGGATCCTCCGGGGGCTGTGCACGGAGCCAGCCGGGAGGGCGCGGAGCCCGGGCAGGCGGTGAGCCTGGTAGGGGGGGGGTCGAGGCCGAGCCTCCCTCCCCCCAGGAGTTGGGGCCGTGTGCCCCCGTTACTGTTGCTGTTCTTCTTGGACCCCGTGGTCCCCCTTTGTGCCGTCAACTAGGACTAAGACTGGATGCAGCTGATCCCATAGGATCATGGACTCTCATTATTCATGTTACATATCAGTATTCTACGTAGCCCCTGATCTAGGTAGTTGGGCACGAAAAGGGGGTGCCATTTACTAACTGTTATCTCTGTCATTATTACCCTAGAGAGTCTGGTTACTCGTTACTGTAAATACGTCAGGGTACACTCCCTCTTAACATTTATGTATAAGGTTAAATTGAGGAGGGGAAAGTGTAGCGACAGCGCTATGCTGTTGCGGGGATCGGCGGGGATCGGCGGGGAAGGCTGGTACGTCCCCGCACCACTAGGGGGCGCGCCGTCCGCAGCGCCTATATATTGCGCTGCGGGGGCGGCCGGAGTCAGTCTATCTCTGTGTCTGGTCGAGTGCAGACTGCCAGCCCTCCCCGCAGAGCCTGACTGAAGGAACGACGAAGGGTTATTGCATCACATATAAGCTCTTGGCCTCAGGTGCCCTGGTTGTACTGTTGGTTTCATAATATACGGGTTATTCCCACAACCATACGTGGCTAGTCTCTGTCTCTTACTTCCCCGGGTTCGCTCTAACGTTACAATATATAGTCTCAATTGCTTTAAGCTGGGATTACAGGACTAACAGTCAAAAACAGGTAGATAATTACACTAGCACAAATTAAGTCACAAGTACTTTCGCTAATAGACCCCATTACCCTGCCACTTTCACACCATAGTAAAGCAGTTAGCATGGACACGGAAAGGAAATTCCGTTGTAGAATGTACAAGTTAGATGAGATGGTTTAGTTCTGTGGCCTTGGAGAAATTTTATTTACACGGTACGCCCATGACAGATGGGCTTTTGGTAAGATTGTATTGTTATTTATCAAATGTATGAAACAGGTTGCCGTGCTAAAGAAATTTTCTGGTGTAAGCCCAATTTAATGGCGCCAACAATACAATGTAAATATACGTTTGTAGTTTAGATTCACCCTCCTATTTCCTGTGTCACCCCAACAAGTAAAAGTTAAGATCAGCAACTCCATGGATAAAAGTAAATAAGATTAGAAAACCATAAAATGGAGGCCATTCATTGCATGCCGTCTATGTGTTCAGTATAAGCCCGCAAATAAGCCACCGCTTTTTGTTACATGTCCGCGGGTCTTTGAACTTTTTAGATTCATTAAACAGAGCAAATGTCATCTCATATTAAGTCAACAGAGTCTGTGTCCATCTATTACACGAGGTGCGTTATGTCGTTGGGCATCACCTTAAGCTCGTGACAGTGTTGTCCGTTGCCCTACAAGGGCGGGAGAAGAAGGGAAGTAGGCACATTGTGTGGGGAGGGGGGGGGGGGTAAACTTCACTTAATGAACGATTAGCGTGCTTGTACTGCAGTTCCTTAAAGAGGCACACCTGAAACAATAATCCTCAGCCTAAAGCGCCCTAGGGTACAAACGATCTCGGTAGGGTATGGGATTACTTGGTGACTGACAGGGTGTTCTACATGTAGGTAGAGGAAGTGGGGATGATGTACCTGGCGGGGTACTGGTCATCTGGCGAGGTCACTCAATGACCACCTACCCGGCCCGGGGAGTAACCCAGCAGGAGCCCTGGAGGCTGGCAGCTTTACAGAGCTTAAGATCCTGGTCCCAAGGGGACATATTGTACATGTGGCATGAATGAAGGATCCCAGGGGCGTACTTACTAATAGAAATCTGAAGCTTAAATGAAAGCGATTAAACCGACAGGATACAAGAATGTCCTCTAGAATGTGGGCAAATCGCCAGAGATACTACCCCTGGGAATACATGACACTGTGCTATTAGAGGGTTTTCAGGAACCGTCTAAAGTAAGAGGGGATCAAATTGATAAATTTAGGCCAAGGGTAGGACAGATGGGGACCTACTATATACCCGTAGTTATGCCGCCCCTTCTTCATGTGGTTCAATCGTATCCTTGACCCTGAGGCCACCTTTAAAACTACATGTATATTCGTTTTCATGTCAAGAGAGAATTTTCAGCCATGAGGGAAGGGGGAATATTTGTTTGTTAAAAAAAAATATTGTCAAGCATGGGGAGCATGAATTGGCCACCACGATCTAGTCCAGGGATGAAAGTCACAGAGCACGAAAATCCCTGAAATGGTTCAATATTCGCCCCAGAAACCTGGGTTTCTACATAAATGTATAGGACCCTGAAACTTCAAAAATCATTAAAATCAGGGAATTCCCTGAAGACTTTCATCCCTGTTCTCCATTTAGGGGATTGGAAATCTAAAATCTTATATTTAGAGACCAAATAGAACTCAAATGAAACCTTTCCTCTTAAAAAAAAAATCACCAAGCCTTTGGATAGGAAACAAATATGTTTTCAAGGGTGGCCTGAGTATATCCTGGGCTTGGGGTAAGTTTAATATCAGAAATAATTTATGTGTTAAACACGCTAGTCATTTTGCTGTTTCAAGAAAATGGGAATCTACCCAGCTTGAGTGTTATTGTTTCTTTTGTAAATAGTTCTCCAGATTAATTGTAGACTTTGTAAGACATGTCCTTAAGTGACTGTGTTATGCTATCTTCACCTTATTCGTCTCCAATATGCTAGACAAGCCAGGTACACAAGTTCCCCTAGTTCTACTATAACATATATATATATATATATATATATATATATATATATATATATATATATATATATATATATATATATATATATATATATACCGTAATCTCCCGCGTATAAGGCGCGTCTTATAGGCCAAACAAAATGCTGCTGGGTCTTATACGTGGGAAGTAAATTGCCTTGAGTTTGGGGTGCGCCTTATAGGGGGGGGGGGTATCTTTTACTATAGAACAGTACTAAATTAACAAAAAATCTGCCCTCAGAGGTGCGCCTTATACATTATAACAGACCTCCCTGAGTTGGGGTGCGCCTTATAGGCGAGGTGCGCCTTATACGCGAGAGATTACGGTATATATATATATATATATATATATATATATATATATATATATATATATATATATATATTTATATATATATACACACACACAGTTGGAGGCTAGGGAGTTTGGTATTTCTCTTTTCACACCCTTTGATAGTCAAATAGCTTTGGGGGATAACATATGAAATATAAGAGCATTTTAAAGGTATTATCATAATCACCTATCCTCTTAGCCTTTCTGATGTGTGAGAGGATTAGACTGGATTGTGAAAAGGATACAATAGGTAGTGCCTTGTTCCTGAAGTCGACCACAGTGTGTTGGTAGTGTAGGGGATTAACATAGTTAATCATGTGGTGTGGGCATTGTCTCATCTCCTCAGGTGTCACCTTGTTCGTAACAATATCCAAGCCTTTGTACACCTGAAAAGTAGTAAGAACATGCCATGTTTAAATACCATTTAATTCAAGACCGCTTCTTGGCTAGGAATAGGTAGTAGTTGTGTCCCTAGACTGGCTGCAGCTCTGGGGGCTGCAGTCCCTGAGCTCTCCTCCCAAACCCACTATACCCCCCTCCATGCCTCTCCTCCTCTGGCTGCTGGGCTCAGGATTCACTAGAAATACATTCACTAGTAATATTTTCAATTTTCGTTTTCCCATTTTATTTCAATTATCTCATAATAAAATCAATGGACTGCAGCCAGTCTAATGTGTCCCTAATAAAACCATAGTGTTGTAGATTTTAATACAATAGTAGAGAATAGTCCTATGAGACATGGCGCGGCGACTTGTAATCTTGTGTCTAGTTTCAGTTGGTGAGACAGATAGGGCATACTATCATCTGGGCTTTTGGTAGTATATAGCACAAATTCAACCTAAACTACCTACTGCAGCTAAGTACTAATAGTCTGTAGACTGTCCATTCTGCATGCACCTCACTCAGCTGCCACAGGGACCTGTCTTATTCAATGTTCAATGCCATAGTCAACAGGTGTGTCATTATGAGTGTACACTGTCTCAGATTGCCAGGAGCCTGCTCTGCCCCCCACACACACACACATCCAACCACTTGTAATAGTCTGTACCTCGTCACGGGCCAGTAGTCAGCAAGCCGGATCACTCCACCTCTCTTTAGAGGGGGAGCACAGTGTAAGTACCCTGGTGTCCATACATGTTTTCAGTGTTCCACAAAATCGTTTATATAATGAAAGGAGTAATCAAATTAATCTTTTATCACCAATAGTAGATACATATTCTGAGATAGCATTATTTCAATGTAAACTAAAAATTTTACACAGAAAAGAATGTAGCAGTTCCACAAGGTGGCCTTACACTTCAACCTCCTCTGATTTACAAAAATGCACATATGGCAACACACTTTAGCACTGATTTCTCCATAGATATCTTTGACAGTGAAAACTTTGTTCAAATACAGAAAATATGATCCAATTGTACCATAACCCACTGAGATAAAACCTGTACTACATATATATAGTAGTTTCAAAACGAACAATTCTAAAACAAAGGCTACAGGGATGCATTTCTGAATCTTAAAATGCTCTAATGCTAATCTGCCATAGGGCTCCAAATGATGAAATGTCTTATCTGCGAATAAAATCAAAAGTATGAGATATATTCTGAAAATACCTTCACTGATAAGTAAAGTACACACACTGTTGTTATTACATTAGAATAGTGAGCAGGAATAGTCCATAGCAGAGGAGCCACAAACAAAAATAGATTGCAAAGCCTCCCTATCCCTTACACCGTGGCGACTGTGAACCATACACTAGTCTACTCATCTCACGAGTAGTACTCACTAGTCGCCGCGCTAATAATTGAAATAATGAATGGGACTGGGTTTTGAAGAAATATCCATGATGATCCCTAAATCCTTCCTTAATTGTTCAAATAAGCTTAGTTCTTAATGGATAATTATGTGGAAATCACAAGAATGACCCATTTCTTCTTCAAATATGAAAGATTTTAGATCATGAAGATCTTTGTTGTGGACAATTTGGCTGACGAGCATTTCAGACCGGGGATTGAGGTGTATTGGGCTTGTGTAACGTTTTTGTTTTGTTGTTGTTTTTTTTTTTTTGTGAATATCTTGGGGTTCATTTCATTGGGAATTTGTATAAGTAGCGTTCATCATTTCATATAATTTTGTCATCCCTACAAGAAGAATGAAGTGCAGGGGCACGAGGCTAATTAATTCAAGACTTGTGCTGTCAATATCTGTCTCAGAGTCAGATCAGATCTAGACATGTTATCGGGAAAATGATGAGAATAAAACAATCAAGATTATCCATAGGCCTACATACTTGTGGTGAACAGGACAAAGGCTAGGGGATGGGGTGGGATTTATTGCAACATTTAATAGTGAAAATAGAAAAAAAAATTGCATTTGTCAAAATTTTGTAACCGGAACTTTTATTGTTTCAACTTCAACGTGAAGTGTGGATCTGCTGCCTTATTTAATATACACGTGGTGCTGATTCCTCTATGATCAATATTCTTCATTTAACATCTCATTTTCACCAGTAATGATGACAAAGGCAAGTTATTTCGTGGCAGTCACTAGCCTAGGCTAGTCCAGGTAGTGTCAGTGTCAAGTCACAGCCGGCTGTCATTCTCAACTTCATCTATTATCGCCCAAGTGAAGAAGTCGATTTCTTCAAATATACCAATGCAATCATTAAATTGACGTAACTTTCATATCATTGCCAATAGTTCATGTTACTGTATCTACCCATTTTAGAATCTGAGAGGGCAAAATTTAAGTTTACTGGAAGAAACGATCTGCCCCGAATCGATGTCATCGGTGACAGTTCTGAGCACGTGCTTTCAGGCGATGATATAAAAGTATTCAGAACATTTAATCCTCTTATTGATTATACTTACTTGCATTGAATCTGCACTCAGTATTTCTCCGTTAAACTTCACTGCCATTTCTATGGCTAATTTTGACTTTCCAGTGCCTGTAGCACCCAAAATCACCACGACTGGTAATTTGCTGACAATCTTCCTTGCAGCAGCCATTGTGGACGATTTGACCGGCGCGCCACCACACAAGAAGCTGAGAACTAAAAGTTATTGCCGAACTGTGAGACGCAGTACTCTGCGACCCTTTCCCGCCACGACCCTGGCAGACGCAGCGGCAGAACCATCCCATGCTATCTTGACTCAAATGAGTTGGACTAATAAAATAATCCTTCAATATTCTCGCTGATTCGTAACTTTCAGAGCTCCCCCATAGTGACGGCACACGGTTATTGTACTTTTTTCAAGACGATCAATCACAAATGAAGTTATGCAGAAGGGGGGTGGAGGGGGGGGGGGGGGGGTCAGGCCCTGTATGTCTAGGCTGAGAAACTGCCTCTCTTACTCTCGTAGAGGGGCAGAGAAAGCTGTAGTTTAAAACTAGAGGAAAGGGTGCTAACATGGGCTTGTGAGCACTTTTTAAACCATTACTTTTCAACTGCCTGAGATAGGCCAACTTGTTTACTTTCCAATCCACCAAATGTCTAAAATTTAATATTTTAGGGCATTTTTTTCCAAACTGTTCCTGATTTTTAATGTATTTAACTCCAGACCAGACTTGCTCAAATCTCTCAATTGTAATGCAAAAGAATTGAAATAAAAATTGAAATGAATTAAAGATTTTAACAGATAAATTAAGAAGACCTCTGCTGAATTGAGATCCAGCAGCCAGAGGAGGAGAGGCATGGGGGTATAGTGGTGTTGAGAGGAGAGCTCAGGGACTGCAGCCAGTCTACTCCAGACTAGCCCAGTGGCCATGGTCAGCGCATTGATAGGCTGACTTTCTGTCACTGGTGACGACAGTCAGCCTATCAAAGCGCTGACTGTGATCAAGAGTTTCCTCCACTTTTTAACTACAGGTTTTCTGAACTCTCAGAGGAACGGAGATGAGAGTTCAGGAACTGAGCTAAGTATGTCGAGATCAATTTTCTGTAAACCTTCAGGATTGCAAAATTAGCTAAGATAAGAAGAGAACCTATGTAATGTGATATTTTATTTCATATTGGAAACAGTGGAATAGAAACGGCCCATAGGCTTAACCTATTAGCTCCGTATCTCACCCCCCCCCCCCCTATGAATAACCCTACTCCGTATCTCACGACCAGTTACACCACCCAAAATGACCATAAAACATGTAAAAAAACTACCTTTTTATGGAATCTCAAGCGAGTTTTGAACTTTTCAGGCTAAGATAACATGAAATAAATACAAAGGTTGACTCGTAGTGGGTCTGACTGAGGGCTATCTCACGAGGCGAAGCCACTTGTGAACCTTTATCTATGTAGCACTAGTCTACAGGTATGTAAGGTATATGTTCAAAACTGTGCATTTAGCACATATGACCCGGTTCCTAGCTACGGATAGTGGAATGGAACTGACATTGCTAGGCAAAGGTAATTAGTAACATATAGCATAGCTATCTGATCATACTGATGTCTTGTAACTCTTTGTTCATGAAGGTCAAAAGGGGAAAATATGGGCGTGTACAGGGGAGAGCTGGGTGGTGGGAGAGTGCTTCTAGCTACCGGGGGCGGGGAGGATGTATGGCAAATTAGTACGGACCCTGGAGCTATTCCGACAACTCAGATACTATGACAATTGTATAAAAGACGTACTGCTGAATCAGTCAGTGCCTGCGCATTTGTGCACCCAACTTATTATTTTCTCAACTTCTAAATACGGTTTAATAGTGCGTCCTGTCGATCGTCGGGTTTTGGTTCTCTCTACATGATGCTTTTGAGGCCTTAAAATAAGCGGTCAGCCTCACTATGTGGGTATGGTGTAGTCCCACTCTACCGATAAGATTCTTGGGAGCAGAACCCGAAATTCCTTTTTGAAAATCGTGCTTACAATTTGTGCTTGTTAATATATTTTCCAATAATCAAACGCAATTTAAGAAAAAGTCACGTCAAGAATATAGATTCAGGAAATTTAAATGGAAGCAGATGTAAATTTTCAAGTTTTTATTATATATAATATACATGTACAAAATCTGAACACACTGGGTCATATTCATTTACCACTCAAATAAACAGTAGGAGCTCTGCTTTCAGCTCAATATTGACCAAACAGGTTAATAAAACAATTTCATTGCGTTTTCTTTTTCACACGACTTGCAGTGTAGCAAAAATATACATATTTAATTTTTAACACCGCAAATGAAATACACCTTATCAGGAAAAATGCTGCTTGCTTTTAATTTTCTGTTAAGCTGAAATTCCATGAGATAAACAATAAGTACACCAGGTACATTTTTTAAACTCAAAATACTTCATTAGTCTCCACAATGGATATTGATATACATATTTATATATACATAAATGTTTTTTGCAGGTAATATATAGAACTCTTATCATAACTTGTCTAACCCATACTAAACAACAAAATTTCACCCTTCATATCTCAAAAGGAAAAATCAATATCTACAAAACATGGAAGTTTGAAAATATTTTTGCATAAGTAACATCTCTAAAGGCGTTTCACCTTTAAGTGAGCAAGGCAGATATGGTGTAGTGAAGAGTATATGATCATGTACGTATGAAGAAACTGTCATGAAATATAAACACAGGTAATGAATGATGAGTGGTTTATGACCATGTACAGATCACCTAAAACGATGAAACAAACTGTTGTGAAATATTAACAAATGATATATGATCTAATGTTATGTGTGATGAACCTGAATGAACGCTGCCGACCACCGAGCCTTAGCCCGATGACATGAAGGATGGAGTAAGATATATATAACGTCTGTGTATATATAGATTTGTATTTATAGAATATTCATAAAGCTAAACTGTCAACTGTATTTACTTAGATCGTAATTGCCGAAGCCTCCGTTGGAGTGCCTCGTTTGTCCGCTTTTGCCGGTCATATTCAGTGCTCAGTGTTTGGTGTGTGCGGCGAAGACTTAGAATATGGTCGGCGGCCTTCTTGAGAATTGTCACTTTGGCAGCACGTTCCTGGGCCTGGAGATCGGGCACTGCGTCCCGTAGTCTGTGGAAACTCGACTTTAGGTCATTTCTGCGCTTCCTCTCAAGGACATTATGCTGTGCCCGGCGACCATCTGAATCCTCAGAGTCTGACGAGCACCTGCTGGATGCGTTACGGGCGTTGTTACTGAGCCTCTGGTACTTGTGTATTACCGTCCTTAGTTCTGATGATGATGAGACAGAGAACTTAGAGGACAGCGTGAATTTAGCCTTCTTTGTAGGGTGGTGGTGATGGTGGTGGTGGCGGGGCCGTTTCTGTACCAGACTGCGTGATGTACTGGAGGTGGATGATGAGGGGCGGGAGGAGGCAGTGTGTCTGTGGGGTATGGTGGGTTCAGCTTTGGGTGACCTGGGAGCAGCAGCCGTGTAGTTGTGCATGGCCATGGCTGCTACCTGTGCTGAGGCTGCTGATGAGGGTGTGGCTGGAAGGACAGGCCTGGAGGTCACAGGGGGGCGGGGCCGTACTGCCAACTGAACTTTGTCTGCTACTGTCACCACATCGATCTCCTCATCGTCATCGTCCTCACTACTACTGCTATCTGTAATAGAAAAATAAAGCCACTTAATTTTACATTTTTGATAGTGTGAGCATTAGGCAACAGAGTGATCAAAAATTTCTTTGAGTAATTTGCAATGGTTTCAATATAACGACACCAATATAACCACTATCCGATGTAACTACAAAAAGAAATTCATGCTGGTAGGAATACCGGACTAGCCACCATATTAGTCTGCAAAGTCAGGGCCTGAACCATGTGCGCAGTACAACCCACGTGGTAGCGCCCAGACTTGGCAACCTGCCAACAGCAGCATTCTGACTGCTCCCCCCGCCCCTAGACTGTCTGACTGGAATGTGGGACCGATGGCCCTAGGGACAGTTGGCCCGGGACTGATGGCCCCAGAAAATGAGACTGATGGCCCCACTTTTGGGACTGATGGCCCCACTTTCAAATTTGATATCCATGTGTATAATATGATCAAATAATTCACATATATTTGTTATAGAATGGATGTTTACATGATGTTGACTGCTTATGGAGCATGTTTGGTGTATTTTACCACAAGTTTGGAGGTGTTAGAGCCACAATAACCAATGCCTACCCACTAAGGGAGTGGTCATTATTTATCAACAGGGGGGGGGGGGAGGGTGGGTTTGAGGGGGGGCGTAAAATTTTCAGACCCCTCCCGAGGGGGGGGGCTAAAAACATTTTGACCCCTCTTGAGGGGGGGGGCTAAAAAAATTCACCCTCTTTTTAGCAAAAAAGCCAGCGCGCTACTATAGATCAAAGGGGGCGCGAAAACTCTCCGCGCCTCTGGTGCGGGGGGGGGGCGCAAAAAATTTTGACTGCCGTCGAGGGGGGGGCGTAAAAAATTTTCGCGCATCCGCGCGAAAACCCACCACCCCCCCCCCCCCCTGTTGATAAATAATGACCACTCCCTAAGGCAGTGTGTAGCCTGTGGGGTGGGTGCCTGGGGATTAGCTATGACACCTTTCAGCTTGCAGCACTGACTGGGCACACTGTAGTGACTACATAGTGACTAAGAGAAATCAAAGAGAAATGGATTAATAACAAATGAAATTAAAAAAAAAAAAAATTAAAAATAAAGGAAATTGGTTAGAAATTGAAAAAAAAAACTAAATTGAAAAAAAAAGGAATACACAACAAAAATTCACATTCTTCACAACTAGGAAGCTACTACTTTCACACCTGCTTTGAATACACAAGAAATTGATAAAAAAAAAAAATTAAAAATAAAGGAAATTGAATAGAAATTGAAAAAAAAAATGGAATACACAAAAAAAAATCACATTCTTCACAACTAGGAAGCTACTACTTTGACACCTGCTTTGAATACACAAGAAATTTTAAAAAAAAATAATAAAGGAAATTAAATAGAAATTGAAAAAAAAACACATTCACACCTGAATTCTATTATTTTATTAAAATGGCAAATAAATCATAGAATATATGGTTAAAACATATGTAAGACATGTGATTTAATTGCAGAGCTCTCAAGTTTTGATGAAGCCAAAGAGTGAGACTTTGCCAGGGCGCGCAGAAATTTCCAAACATTAGGGGAAGTGTCACAATTTAGGTAAAACTGGGGGGTTTGGGGGGCCTGGCCCTGAAGAAAATTTTGAAAAAATAAAGACAATTTGGCTGACTTTCCTGCACCAAACAGTGAGGAAAGGGCAAAGTTCACTCTACAAGCATATACTGATTTTTTTAAGCCTAAAATGCGTGAGAAATAGCCTGCTCTGCGTGAGTGCGTGAGATGAGCCCCAAATGTGTGAGACTCACGCCAGATGTGTGAGAGTTGAGAGCTCTGTAATTGTGTTTATGTATGGATTCAATTTAGAAAGCACATCTGACATTTTTTTTTTCAACATTTTTTCTTAATAATTTTCTTTTTTTCATATAATTTTCAATCAAGTGTAACATAGAAAGTGTCATAGATATGCAGGATTAATGAAGATAGGTGATAGATGTGGGATGGACCCTGGTTTATAAGTTGGGGCCATCAGTCTCATTTTCTAGGGCCATCGGTCCCACTTGGGGCCATGGGTCCCCGGGGCCATCGGTCTCTAGGGCCATGGGTCCCGGTACCGTCTGACTGACCTCATTCTGCAGAATACTCCCATATGATACTGTATATCCGCACCAGGACCCACTAAAATGACACTTTACACAGTAAGCACACTTGTATGTCACTGTCTATTTTATGGGTTTTTATATGGGTAAAAAATATTCTATAGGTTTTATCAAATTTATGGGTAAAATATAGTGCACACGTGTAAACCCTAGCTGTTGGCTTGAAACCAGGACAGGGATGAAGCCACATTATATAATATATGAACAAGACGTCATTCTCACAACTTTCGCTATTAAAACCAGCATACACCTCTTACACATCAGGGACTCAATCAGCATCTTAAATGTCTAATCAACATCCCTTGATAAGTAAGTGATATATATTTTTTTTTTTCACTAGACATCCCTTCTCTGGATAGATACTCATACTGTACTGACCACTGCCGTCAGTTCCTTTCATTTATTTCATGCATTCTCCCTGAAGCAGGGATTCTACGTGACATGTATATATCCCCAATCGACTTGGCTCTACAATGTCTATGTAGGCTTATGGCTAGGGCTACATTTTTGGGGGCAGTATTTGACGCCGATCATCTAATTTATACTACTGACGAGTATATGACGATCTTAACGTTTATAGGGTGGATGTCAACTGAGTCTGAGGCCTTTGGTCTCGCTCACCAGGCAGATCCTTTGACCAAACAGCCTGAGTACTACTAACACAGGAGAGCTGGGAGCCAACTAGCACAGCCGCAAACATTGCGTATGCTCGATGCAGGGCCCCGCCTCCCATCATAAAACATGCGGGGCGATTTCGCAATCCTGCCTTGTCGTACAGCATAGCATTATCACCGAAGGCTTAGTTGGCAATTCACCAAGCCTGTTGGCCTACATAGTGTGATATATGGCAGGAGGCAAGTGGTGCAGAAATGCGACTGAAACAGTCCCGCCCATTCATTCCCTGTCTACTCCAGGCCAACCTAGCTTACCCTTCCAGCTATATTTAGGCAGACAGTGGAATAGCACGGTGGAGAGAGTGTGAGAGAGAAGCCAGTGGTGGTGGTGGGGTGCACCACTGTGTCGCTATGCAGCCACGCACACCACCACTCAAGTCTCAACCTCCCCCACCCCCTCTACCTCTGGATCTAGACCGGGAGTGCTAGACAGAAATCCAAATGAATGTCACTCCCAATTCAAACCCTCAAACATACCCTATCCATATAGACTATTAATTGGAATGTATTTTAAGTGCTTGTCAATGAATACTCACCAGAATCTGAGGGTGTTTCTGCTCCTACACTGCCCTCACGTTGGACCTGCCTAGTTTGATCGTTCACTGGGTAGGGGAACACGGCTGCTACGTTGGGGTCCACACAAGAGGTACTATCCAATGTCAATGAGAAACTACACGTTCTTACACGTGAAGACGATGAAGTGTTACTACATTCCGTGTTAGATTGTCCAAGTTTGAACTCCTGTGGTACAATGTGGCCGGACCACATACAGTCATGGATCAACTTTGAGTTGAAGTTACAACAAACGTCCATACACTTGGGTGGGCAAATGTCAGTAAGAGACAAGGCTGTCTTGGTGATGGGATCGTCCAACATTTCAGACACTACACGTAATTTCTCCAATGTGGTCGGCATGATAACTGAGGAGTAGGCTGTCTCGTGCTTTGGAGACCGTGGTGGCGTTGGAAGAAGTTCAAATTTCTTCCAGATATCCTCAGAAGGGGCAGGGGCATCGTAAAAATCATCCTCCCCACTCTCAAAGAAGCACGGTCGAAACTCATCGTATTCCTCGATGGAAGTCCCCATCTTGTAGGTTAATCTGGAATCAGAAAACTGAGTTATGAGAACATTGAAACACCAGTTGAACAGAGAGGTGGTCCCACCAGTGCGAAGTCAGGCAAAGGCAGTCAGTGAAAGAAGGATGGGCCGTCCGCCCACCTTACATGTCGGCCACATGTCTACCTACTGAGCGAAGACACTTCAGTGGTGTACGTTAAATTAAGGCTACTCTAACCTTACAAAAACAAGACAAGCAGTAGAAGACATACATGCTAAATGTTATCGGCTAGCAAACAGAAAGAGCCGGGTTAGGCCTCAGATCTCCGGTAATCCGACCTGGCATTTAAATGTCCGGGACAGCATGGCCATGGGGACAGCATGGCGACAGGCAGGGAAGTGGGCCCCACATGTGTCGCTATGTTCGCCGGCCCCACGGTGCAAGTACATGCTGGCAGTCGAAATATTAGACTTCAGAAGATACTAACCGATTGGTAGAAGACGTTGTCGGACAGAAGTGGTCGATGTAGATTCGGAAATCGGAGGAAAACAAGGTACTCCAACCGCACTGTCGAACCGTCTAGGGTTGTCTGCGCCCACTTTGGAAATCTCCCGCAATAAATGCACGCCACCTCGCAGCTACTGTGTCAGTCCGCTGTCTGGAAGATCGTCGGCATGGACCTAGATCACCGGAATGCGAATAAAAATCAGTCAAGATTCGACTTAGAAATCAAACGAAAAACTTATATGTTCATAATTTAGTCCAGTTTGCAACCTTTCTGGAAAAACTTTAGTGTACTTGCTTAGATATAGCGAAATTAATCGGGGGACTATGTTCCGCGCAGTAATCTGTCTGGGTTTCAGGATCATTCGCCGGCTCATTATGCATGGCGCGAAAAAAGTAGGCGGGGCTTCGACGAGGGGGTCAGCCAATCAGAGCGCGTCCTCCAACTAGACCACTCGCCCATGTGGCGGCAGGGCAGCATGGAGGGGCGTGATCCATATCTCTCAACATCACATATTGCTATGAAGCATTGCATTTCGCAATCCAAAGAAACCCACTGTTTTAGAAAAAGCAACATCGGTGATAAGTGCACAGTCCACAAATGTAGACTTGCGTGCCAAAGAATAGTTTGGATACTAGAAGCGTTTTACTTCCTTCTCGGGACTTCCTACGGTCTGTGAGTGTGTGACTATGACTATGAGGCCGGGTAGTGTTGGCCAAGCCTCCATGTCTGAGGGTTTCTCAAGCAGAGTTCATCAAGTTCATTGGAGTAGTGTCCCACTTCTACTTGGCCTAGGGACAGGTCTATGTCAGTGGGTAGTAATGGTAGACAGAGGTTTATTATTTAGGCACAAAAATAGTTTCATTTCTTCATACTTGCATTTGATACTTGGTTTACTTAGGCCTTAGGTTTACATGAGCTGGGCAGTGCTTGCTTGCCTGCTATGGCGTTGAACTCAACACATGTCCCAGCTCTGATAGCTTGGCTGCAAAGGCCACACACCGCTCCCGGAGGCAGTCTGTTCAGTGGCGCCACCCCCGCCCGAGTGTCGAATCACACCTACACAGTAGGGACAGGAGCAGACAAAGTTATGTCCTACCGAATGGCGACCCCATCTTCCAATTTGTATTTTCAAAATCTGCTTGATTAGAAAAGAGAACAAAGGCTGATAGTAAAAGTTCTTTGAGGGTGGACACGCATCCCGGGACAAGCATGGTTCACGCAACGATCAGCTGATCGCTTCGCGTCCTGCCCCTCCCCTTTCTGACTGCTGAGTTACTAGTCATGATGGTTAATTTGTTGCAACATTGAAGCAAAGAAGTTGATACAATGTTACAAATATCGTCTTGACAACAGTCAGTTGCTAGGATGCAAACCCAGTTTATCAATGAAGTTGACGACAGGCAAAGACGCTACTTGGGCGGTGTCTAGGCAAGGGGGCGGGGCAGTCTGTAGGACGCTACTGCATCCCCAGGTAGCACACAAAAATTTGCCAACGTTGGCCCGAGCATCGGGGGGGGGGGGGGGGGGGGGTTGCTGCCCTCCTACGTATCGGGTCAACATTGGCTGCCCATCGGGCTTACGTAGGCCCGACCAGGGGCATTTGCCAACGAAATGCCAACATTGGCCCGATGTTGGCAGGACATCGGCAAATGGTCGGCCAGGGGGCCGACCATTTGCTGATGCGGATGTGTGCCAACCAAATGCCAATGTTGGGCCTATGTTGGCATTAGGTTGGCACCGTTGGGCCTACGTAAGCCCGATGGGCAGCCGATGTAAGGCCGATGGTCGCGCCAAGATTGGCCCAACGTTATGCCAATGTCTCTGTGCTACCTGGGTCCTAGGCCCGGTCCCTGCACTCAGCAAGCAGGTTGACACCACCCTCGTCAATGGTTTCGAAAAATACCCCCTTTTCACGGATTTTCAAAGGGGAAAAAGACATGGGAGATTTGGATCTTTAGAATGACCCGTATTTTTAGAATTCAACGACAAATTCTTTCTCAAATACCCCTTTTCTTTGAAAATTGGAATTCAGACAACTCAAAATGACCCCTATTTTACATGGATTTTTTACATGGAAAACACCCCCCTTTTTCTAATTTCAAGGACATTCCTCTCTGGCAAAAAAGACCCCCTATTTCCGCATTTTTTTAACGTGGATGGTGTCACACCTTGAGCCAGAGTGCAGGGACCGGGATCCTAGGAGGGCAGCCCCCTCCCCCCCCCCCGCTCGACTCAAAAAGAACGAAAAGTAGCTGTAGTAAGCATTTATTAATCAGGATTCCAGGGTGATCTAGATATCCATGTTTTTCAAAAATGAAACTAGAACCAAAGTTGTATAAAACTTATCCCGAGAAAGAGGGAGCACGGGTAGATCAGGGGAGGGGGGAGGGGGTCTTGACTTTCGCCCAAGTCCCCTTGCGGCAAGGGGACTTGGGGGAAAGCTTGCGGCCTTTCACGTTTGTTTTCTGATATCTCTTCCCTTTCACTGTAGGCCTACCAAGTGCCGGGTTCCCTAGCCACACTCTTCCTCTCTTTGCTCTTATCCGTGCGTCCCTCACTCACCCTCAGCATGCACTTGATCTAGTGACTACTCATATCCCCTTTACCGATCTTGCTTCCAATCGTCTCTTCGAGCTCTTTCCGCCCAATGTTCACCTGCCATTCCATCCTATTGCCAGTATTAGTATTGCCTTCCTATGCTTAGCTATGCTTGTGCAGGGAGTGTGTGTGTGTGGGGGGGGGGCACACATGAGACTTTTTGTTTAGGGATCAATATAACATTTAAGTACATAGTACCGGATGATATAGTGCATGTAAATTTATGCTGAAGGGGAGAGGGAGACAGGAAGAGAAAGGGTACAACATGGAAGGCATGGGGGGGGGGGGGCAAAAAGAAGCCCTCCCCCTCCCTACCTACACAGAACTGCAGGGTAGCAAGGGGTGTCTGAAGAAATGGGGGGGGGGGGGTGGCAAAGGCATCTTAAGTAAAGCATCTAGTATTTTTAAAGAATCTGCAGCCATGCCTTGAATTCCTGCAGGAGATGGTGGGTGACCTGCCGGCAGTGACAGGACTTCTCCAAAACAACCCCCCCCCCCCGGGCCCCGATCCTTTGAGGACTGTCACTGTGGAAGGACGATGACCTGGGCAGCGACAGGACTTCTCCAACTAATTCCGGTCCTTTGAAGACTGTAGGCGATGGTAGGAGACCCTGGGAATAAGAGGACTTCTCCAAACATCTCCAACACCCTTTGATCGACTGTAGAATGTGAATGGGGGGCATGCGGAGTGATAGGACTTTTCCAATCACCTATCACATCTTTTGAACGACTGTAGAATGTGTATGGGTGGGGGGGGGGGGCATGCGGAGGACTTCTCAAAACACCGCCCACATCCTTTGGTGCATTACCAGAGAGACGAGTCAAACTCAATAGTGTTAGTTCACGATAGATGAATAAAATAAAATATGACAGGAGCATTTTCATCTTTTAACCCACTGTGTAATTGACATAATTAGCTTTATTCCATACCACACCTGCCTGTGCTTGGCCATCTATAGTACCATGTTTTTTTATGACAAAAATGAAAAATAAAAAGAGAATACCATACTTGGAAATCATGATTCTTGTGATACACGCATTGCTGAATAACCAATCATTTATTCAGCTTAGCCAATCCACCTCTGTGGTTCTTTAGCAGTCGGAATACATGTAGTGACCATAGAAGAGAGTTGACAGATTTCTATTTTTCTTGGGGGCGGGGGGCAGGCATTCTGATCCCCCCCCCCCCACCATGTTTGAGATGGATGGGTCAGGGTGTGAAATGTTCCTAAGATTTTCTCTCTCACCCACTCTCCCTCTTTCTTTCCCCTGCTGTATGTCTACAGCTATGAAAGACGACTGCACGTGTCTTAGCTTGAGATGGGGGGGGGCTGTACATATATATATATATATATATATATATATATATATATATATATATATATATGTCCAGCCAAGGCAAAAGGGTCCCCCAAGGGGAAAAGTCAATTTCTAAATTCAAGTCATGAGCTTTTCAATGATGTTTTACATCAGAAAATATTTCTGCTAGTTTTTGAGTTATGGCTCTATGAATTTGGGTGGTCAGAAACATATCGATATACCAAATAAGCTCTAACTTGCATATTTCCCAAGATATCTTGGGACGAGTATAAGTATGCATAATTATGCAAACAAGAAAAATTATCATATTCTTTAAAATCATTTTATTATAGAATTTGAACGTGGAAGAAGCGTGCCAGGCACCAGACCATAAAGGGGCAGATAATCAACACCACCAACGACACGTGACAAGAAATCAGTAAGAAAGCCTAGCACCCCAATCCCATTCAAACACAGCGTGTTTTGTCAGAGCAGTCCTATTGAAAGTCTGGCGGAAGGCTTGGGGCCTTAGTTGTTAAGGCCCCAACGGTTTAGTAGCTTAAATGATCATTCCCCGTTCCAGCACCTTCTCCCGGGTGGGGGGTCACAGTGTCGCGCGCTGTGTAGGTATCCAGTAGTCAGTCAAGGTGGACAGGTTTATGGGTTGGGGTACAATCACGGCCAGAGGTCAGGGGATTGGACTTTGACAGGTCTCAGGTAGCTGGAGGAGGAATGACCGTTTCTCCATCACCTTCACATCCTGCCAATACCCCCACAGAACTGAATTAGCTGACGTGTGACAAATGACTAAAGAGTGGTGGTCAGTGGACTGAACCATGTACGTGGGAGGCTGCTGATGGTGACCAATGTACAGAAAAAAACCAACAGGTGATTGCTACTTTGTATACCCCGTCCCCCCTATCCGACCAATGCCACACAGGAGGAGATGGAAGGCACAGGTGTCTACAGGTGGGAGGCAGGGGGGTGAGGTCATCGGTCAGCGACAGGGCATGGGATCTTAGGGACAAAGCCCTTTTTGTCATCAGCTTCTAGCCCTCCAGCAGGTTAACAAAGTCGCGTAAAACCCACACCTGCCACCCCTTTCAACCGCATGAACCCACTTTGGAACTCATTTACCTTTTATGCGCTACCGGATCCTTTTCTGCCAAGATCGACAGGTGTCCTAACCCATACAGTCTGGCATGGACATCCTTTATGTCGACCCCCCCCCCCCAAAGAAAGGGACCCCTGCCCCCCCCCCCCCACCCTCCCACATACCATCATATATAGAACATTTATGCACCTCACGCCCACGCTTAATCCAACACACTCAAAATCCGGGTCTAGGGTTGAAATTGCCCCCGCGTCTTTCCTTGTATCCAGAGAAGGGGTTGTGAGGATGAGGAGGGTGGGGATGGCGGGGGGCATCCAGGCATTGCCCCCCCCCCTCCATCCCAGCACCACACCCACTCACACCTCCTCTCAAACCCTTCTTCAAGTTGAACCCTCAGCGTGTAGCATTCCACACAAACACTCACCTCCTTGCAGGAACCCACGCATCCATACACCTGTATATAAGGCACCCACATGACCAAATCCAGCTCAAGACATCTGAGTGATGGATGCCCCCCCTTAAAATCTACTCCCCCCCCCCCGACACCCTCCCCACCTCTTAGCATCTAGACCACAGCACACGAGTCTCGCGCCCAGGCACACTTCGCCCGGTGGGACCCACACGCCGTCACCTTAGATAGGGAGGGAGGGAGAAGGTGGGCGGGGGATCTTTGGAAAAGAAACCACAGACGGGTATATGTCGGCGTTGGGACATGTCTTGGTTTGCCTTTGTTGTTAGCCTAGACACGCATCAAGGTCTCCACAGCAGCAGGCTGACGCTGGGCTGACGACCTGACACATTCAAAGAGAAGCCCCTCTCAAGTTTCGATAAGCACAGTGCTTTGTCTGGATGATATAGTGCATGTACCAATGTCTATGGCCCCATAAGTAAAATAAACAAACTGGACACAAAGAGGTAGAAATATGTGGGGTTATATCGCATATATATATATATATATATATATATATATATATATATATATATATATATATATATATATATATATATATATATATATACATGTAGATCCAGGTCCACGTAGTGAGGATTGGTGTATTGTGGTACCAAGCAAATGGTATAGTAAATCTGCGAACTTCAGATTTGTTTTGATCATCTAAAATTGGGTCGAGGTGAACATCACTCACCCTAGTCATATGGGAAGTGCCTCTGCGTTTCAGATTTGGTTGTGTTAGAGTTATCGGATCAAAATGTCTAATAGCTTCAATAGATTTACAACAGTCTACTACAGAGGAGGGACAGAGGAGCACACAGAGGATGATCCAGAAGAAAGGGGTGGGTCGGGGGAATCCATTGCATTTTTCAAATTCAAAAAGAAAACGTAAACTTCTCCAATGATATTATGTTCACAACAGTACCTTGTGGAAATTCATATACATGTAGGCCTACACCGTTTGTACCATGGACATGGTATAAAAGGTGACAGCGGTTTTTAATTGTTTCTATTTATATACCTCTGCAGGAAAACAAACCTATGCACCCAACTGACCTTGGGATAAGGCCCGAGGGTAAGGTGACTATGTCTCACTTATTGCGATTGATACGCACATGGTTATTGTGTCCTTGCCATGTTCTGTATGTAACTTGTAAGATCACAATACATTCCCTCGTGTAAGGATGTAGGTAGAATGCATGTTGATATTGCATAGACATACATAGTGTCTATGTATGCTATACATAAATATTTTAAGGAGTTTCTACTCATGGTGCATATACCTGACCACAAGGGAGAAATGTTTGCCCACAACTAACCGCCCTGTCACGTAGCAAGTAGCCAACTGTAACTTACCCTATAGTGATAAGTGTATACTTCTGTTTGAATAGCCTTCACCACACATGTGTCGCATATATAATTACGTGGTTTATCTCTCCAATATTGGTATGTACACGTTACAGGCATGGCACCAAAGATTACAGTCTACATTCACATATTGACATTATCAGCGTTTCCTCATGCTCATCACCATATGCCACCCATTCACATGATGCCAACACCAAACAAACCCAACCTTCAAAATGTGAATGCAGTTTGACAACTGGTCACCACCCTCTCGTCACTCGAATCTGTCGGTACACCTGACCATATTGTAACCACCAGAAGATCTCCAGCGGGCCTGTCAACCCCTCCCACCCCTTAGGTGGAACGCTCCCCACCTTACATGCACAACCATGACACCATGGCCACATAGCCCGACGCACGGGCAGCCAGGCAGCTGAAAAGGAGCTAGGCTTGCATGTTTAAGTCACATTAAAAATGACAAGGCCAGTTCACCAAAGGCACATGAACCCGGAGAATTACCAGTGGGTAACCCCAACTATGATCTTGGCCTTCTGGAGCCAAGGGTTCGCGCGTGTAGCCTCGGGGTTATGTGCATTGGTCATACAATGTATAGGAGGGGGCGTGGCCATATGCATACAGGTGCAGAGGGGCACTTGTTCTCTACCTTTGCTGTATAGCCCCTGGGAGCATGGCCCTTGACATAGTGTCTATCCTACCCTAACACGAGTATACAGTCAGAAACTGACCGGTCCTGGGTATCTACCACACATGGTACTGTTATGTGTTCTGGGAGGACAAATTATTCAAGTCTGTCAAATATGATTATAAACTCATATCATAATATAAAGGTGTGTTTTGTTTTGAAAGCACACACAGAGAGAGAGAGAGAGAGAGAGAGAGAGAGAGAGAGAGATTGAGAGAGAGAGATTGAGAGAGAGAGAGAGAGAGAGAGAGAGAGAGAGAGAGAGAGAGAGAGAGAGAGAGAAACCCGTAAGTAGATGCAAGGTAAATGGTAAAAGTTTTGGCCCAACTACATGTTTTCGGTCGACCCCAATAAATTCCCCAAATGACATGGCTATTGGGATACAATTCCAATACCCAAATCTTCATGTGAAGAACCATAGGATTGTTCATAAGCAGGCTATAGTCATAGGACATTTTCTCACATACATGTGCTAGTACACATTCCCACCTGCTTATTCCTTCTTTGGAAGTTTAGTTTAATTTGTGGCTATTTCTTGTTATGATTTATTTTTTGCGTTGACATGCACCTGCACGTCAAGGCACACTTCTGTGACGCAGTGGGTTGATAGGAGGTGGGTTACTGACATGATCTATGCAGCAGCAGTGTTATAAACCCCTTTGACATTAGGAAAGGAGAGGAATTTCAGAATCCATCTAATAATTCTGATTGAATTGAATTGAATTGAATTGAATTGAATTGAATTGAATTTTATTGCACGGAATCGTCCCAAGGGGACGTTTTTCTGCGCACACATTTGTAACAGTACCGTTGAGCAGTGATGTGGCGGATCCATTGGTTGCATGGGTCAATTCAGGTATTAATGTACATAAAATAATAACAATTGAACCGATCCATCAATAAGTGTTCAAACAACAATACAAAGAAGGCAATATGACGGTATAATGTGTTTAGCAGAAGGCAAGGACATGTCGGGTCAGGTATGTAGAAACTTATCAGCAGCTAGCCTAAAGCGACGCCTTGTTGGCAGACGCTGCGTAATGTGGTCGAGGGAATCCCAAAGGCTTACACCTCTATAGTAAGGCGACTTTTGGTAGAAGGTAGTTTTGGCTCTTCTCTTAGCAAACTTTATCTTCCTGTCCCCTCTAGTCCTTACCTCTCGCTGAGCAAGAGCATCACCGTTAACAGACTTTTTCCACATTAGAATCAGTAGTTGCAGGTTACGCCTGTGCTCCAAACAATCAAGGTCACAGTTTTTATGCAGATCCACAACACTTATTTGCCTAATGCCAGTACCTAGACAGATACGGAGTGCATGGTTTTGTAAACGTTGCAGTTTAGTTAAATCATAACCATGTGCACTGCCCAAGTAAAACGAGCAGTATTCAATACTGGGCAGAATCATCACCTTATACACACAAAGACTAGTGTCTTTAGTCATGCTTTTACGCAGCTTACTTAGTTTATATATTTTATTACCCATTGATTTCTTAACTTTGGCCATGTGCGGGTTTAGGCTCAGGTTACAATCGAGCTCAACACCCAGGTAGGAATAGCTTTGGCAACTAGGCAGTCTTGTGCCATTAAGTAGGATATTTGGGACACCAAGATGCTTTAGCCTGTGCTTGGAACCGAAAAACATTGTCATACTCTTATCCGTGTTAACAGTCATATAATTTTGATTGCACCACTGCCCCACCTCATGCACATCTTCCTGTAGTAATCGCTCAGCCTCAGCCGGGTCCGCAGAATATCTGTTTGTTCATGCAAGCCATGGTCAAAATCAGTTTTTCTTTTGATCTCAAGTTACCTAGAAGCTGAGAAAATCAAATTGGAAATATTGGATATGGGTGTTTTGGGAACACTAGTTTGTAGTGTGAATGGTGTCTGAAACTGTTGGTATCTGCAGCCAGTTTGACAAGGCCAGTTCAGCCTGAGTAACAACTGGGCCTGCACACTCCAGCTAAGAGTAGGCAGGGTTGTTAGCACACTAGGGTCTGTAAATAGATCATGTCCTGAAAGAGCAGTCCGTACAGGTGCAGAGGGTTGTCTGGTCACACTGTAAATAGCACCAATTAAGACACATGTTTGAGTTTGCCTGTACCAAAATAAACAATAGAAGAGGACCCCTGGGAGGCCCCTCACAGAGGTCCCTTTTCCTGTGTTGATCCACATATGCACATTAAATCCTCATTAGCTTGTAGGGGCTTGCATCAAAAAACTTCTCCATAAAATATGTGTTGTAGGTCATACTTAGGTACACCCCTGTTATGCGAATAATATTGGATGGTGAATATTGGGTTCAGTATGCACCATGAAAGGTATACCAATTGATAAATCACATTCAAAAGACTAGATAGCTCAGCTTGATCTTTTTACAGATAGTTTGTTTTTGGCATCCAGTTCATTGTCCTTCAAATAAGCCAGATAACACTCTGTAATCTAGTAAGTTAAGGTCACTGTTAGACCAAAATCAGGGGGTGTGTGGGAACTCCTATGTGCACAAAATATAGAGGCCTTACCTGTTAGCCTGCCACCTAGTGCCCTCTCCTGTACTTACATTTGTGGAACAGTAGCTTTTAGCTCCACAGGCACGGTTATAGGCATATCTATTGTTAAACGACGATAATATCTTAATCTTATCTGAACACATTTTCTTTTGCTTCTTCTCAGACAGTCATCGCAAAAATTGAAATACACATAGCCATCAGTCCTTGGTTATATAGGCCTATATGTTTTATGATATAGAAAACACCCCATATTTGTCGTCTAGTAACTATATACTAGCACGAACACATCGGACAGTTAAATGGATCAGACGGATTATTCACCCCTTTGGTTTTCTCCAAGTGCCATCATCCTGCAGGCCCTAGATCGACAAATTTACTCAGCCTCTCCTCATGATAGAGCAAATAGCCCCAGGGTTGGAACCAGCCATGCAAGCATGTTGTAGGAACTTTTGTTGTTTACTGTACAGTGCCAATGAAGGGTGAGGGCCGAGAGGGACACTTGTACCGCCATTAGATGCAGTCAAAGAGCCTTCACCCCCAACTCACACCTGGGACTATTCTGGGTACAATTAGGAGAACAAGAACACTATTGTGCTGCATTTCAAAGCTCGTATCCACAACCTACGCTTCACTTAATCTAAAGGCTTACATTTGAATGGCCCATCACTAGTATATGTGCTAAAGTCTTAACCCCCTCCCCCTTTTTTTTACATATATAGTTTTGTCCCGGGTTATTCTGTCCTTGTATACATTGAAAACTGAATAAGATACATGTGAATCACACTCTCATCAGGAATTCAAGACAAGTCATGTCCTTGTACCCATGTACTTGACTTGGCTCCAGTACTTGCCGCAGATACAGTTTGCTGACAAAGTCTGATTGTTTTCCTAACAAGAGAACAAATATTGAACTATTTATGCTGTGTCGTCTTCAGGGGTGGTGAGTCTGGCTAGACCCTACCCATGATGATCTCAGGAAGCCGCCGGTCCTTCTTGTCCATTCAGTTGGTTTGTTCACACGATGAGAATGCTAAGATATGGCTCATCTGCCCCTATCCTGTTGCCCAAGACAAATAAACGACCCTTGACCCCCAGGTCCCAAAGGATAATATACTAAGGTTTACTAGTATACAGAAACAGCAGGTGACATCAAGGCTTGTGGTTGTGGGAAAAGGTGTGCAGTCATTTGAAGGACATTGGAATTTTGTTTGCAAATCTGTACAGGAACTAGGGTAGATTCACCTTAAGTTGACCACATATTGCAGTCGGCGCTCCATGGAGTAAAGAAGTGATCATGATGCTGAATGAACTTGTGTATCTAACTGAATAGGATTCATCCTAACTGAATAGGATCCATCCATCCAACCAGTTGGAGACGTTAATTCAGCCATGCACTATTTCTTGTGCTCCCGAGGGGGGGGGGGGTGACTCCAGGTATGTGCCCGACTTGAGGCGAGTCTCCCTTTTGCCTCTTTATGCATTGCATCTAAACGTTATATATCAATATACATTTAAAAACATAGACAATCTGACCGTTTTCTATCATCTGCCATTAATGGATACCGGCTGGAACAAAGTATCACAATAAAAGAGCAATTGAACTGCAACAGTTTCCATTTTCTTTGAACCAGAAACATTGCAGTGCCACGATAATAAGCTATTAGGATGCAGTGGAGTATAAGTGATATAGAATGGTTTTAAACGGGTCTCCTCAGCGAAAGCAGTATGTGCCAATAATGCTAATTTCGGCAATAAAAATTTGGTGCAATGTGTGATCAATTCGTAGCTGCTTTGTTGCTTGATGACCATCACCTTAACTGATGCCATTAACAAGACTTAACTACGAGATAAAAAAGACCCCAATTGGCATATTAAGATATTTTTCGCGGGTGACCCCTGGTCAAGGGGTCAACTACGATTTGCCCCCTCGGGGTGGATTTTTGACCCCTAACCGACCCCGTTTTATGGTCTCTCCATGGACTCTGGCGCCTCAAACTCCCAACAGGCTGGATGGGCGTTCTGACGCTCAACAGGTGCTCTATGAAAAATCACAAAACTGTCGCCAAATTCAAAGTTACACAATTAAAATCCACAAAAGCATGCGGCACTCACAAAAGATAAAAGGTCACACTTAGCTGCACACAGGGATGTCACCTAGAGGTGTCGGGTGTTGTACGGTGTTGGCTCTGTCGCCGATTTCAGCCAGGACGCCAGGATTGTTTTGAACTGGGATAATACTGATACGGGGATTAAAACAACATATGGGATATTGGGGATTATGCTCGTGGGACACATGAGGGACTATTTTCAAAATCATAATCCGAATAAGAAACATTCCTATTCACGAATCTCAATGGTTGGGCTTAAGCTTCTAAGCAATATGATAATATTATGATTATTGCGTGAAATTATGTCTTCAGCTAGAATACCGCAACTTGATTAAATCCCGGGAATCACATGCAGTTGCGAATCTATTCAGAATGTCATGGATGGTCACAAATATCCACCCAGTGTTACTGAGCTTACTGATAGACCTCCCCACTAACCCTCCCCACCCCACTCCATTACCATCCCTCGTCACACATGGAGTCCTACCTATTGAGGGATGGTATAGGGTGCTAAGACACCTGTAGGCTTACATGCCAACCTCCCTAAATACATGTGTACATTTTTGTAATATGCCATCACGTAACTTGAGTCTGGGGGAGGAGGGGGTGCAGGAACCACATTTGTGACAGCAAACTGAAGGTCGGAGGGCAATACATCACTAATAGTATTTTTTACTACATCACACATGCTTCCTGTAGAGTTAATGACAAGGTACAAGTCACAGACCAGGCTAATGTGAAGTATTAAATATAATGGGTTTAAACTTTTTATAGGTTGAGGCATCAGGGCACTCCAAAGCACGCTAGGAGACTACATAATATCGGATACCTCATACCGTAAACCCCCGCGTATAAGTCAGAGCTTATAGACCATTTCAGACCACTTTAGTACCTCCAAGACTTCAGGGTGCGGCTTATACGTGGGGCTTGACTTACATAGACTATATATAGTAAGGAATGGGAAGCTTTTCAGATCCAAAATGCAGCAAAGTCATAAACTCAGTGTGTGGCTTATATGCGGGGTTTTATGGTACAGTTAGTGCAGGTGATGCTGCACAGACCCAGGCCCTGCAGTGCAAGCCATCTATAAGGACCAGAAGACGCATACATGATGCGCTAAAGGCATTACGATTAGGCAACAGGTGGGAAGAAGTGTGTACACATGTGGTAGGGAATCCTCGATGGAATGATACCTGTGGTTGTCATACATGGGTAAGAAAGCCTTATAATTCGCTTTTACCGGGACAGAACCTCCCAATTTTGATCAATACATGTTATTTTTACTCGTAATTACATGATGGATGTGAATATCAAAAATGATGGCACACACAAAATATTGGCCATGTCGCCCACCCTTTTTTTACACCCTATTTGGCCACATCTTTTCGCCTCATCCCCTGGGAATCTGTGTAGGCTAGATGGACGATGTTACCCCCGCAGGAGTAGTAAATTGCGAAGAGGAGAACAAAAAGTATGATCCTAAAAAAATCCACATTTTACTTTCACATCTAATGACAGTGATATATGAACTGGGCTGACAAAACGCTAATTAGGATTATTATGTTTTATATCTAATTTTGGTCATGGAATGCCAATTGTATGCCGGCTAATTACTGACTAACTGATTCATCATCCCTCCACAAAACTAAACACACATTGTCGTCTCAGACATATATGTGCAACTCTAAACTGGTACAATGTGCTGGTGTAAGTTCTGAAAATGGAACCTTGGGCTAGGTCATCCAGACATCTTCCCGCCACTTTTTACCGTTCCATTTTATCTGCACTTGACATGCTAGCATGATCTTAGTCATTGATTGTGCGGTCAATGAAGGTATATGGGGGTGAACATGTACATTTACTGATAGCCCTACGGTATACATGCACTCCCCACCTGTCCCTCTGTTCCAGCCTCTCATATACCATACATGTAGTTATACCCTATTTGTTCATGGACCTTGTTCTGGCGTCCCATGCACATGAAGTGCTTGTCTGTCAAACAACTGTTAAAAAAAAAAGAAAAAAAAGTGCACTTATTATGGCGGCACACTTCTGGTGGACCTATGAGAGGTTGTGTTGAGCAGACAGGCGGTGGCGGGAGACAAGCTGGTTGGTCGCTGGAGGCCCCGCCTTCAGCAGGTGTGCCGCTTAATCATGTTTTCAAATGGAACCTCTCGGCGCGATAGGGAACGCTGGTGTAAAGCATGCGGAAAGGACCTTACCTGAAGCATGCAGGTCTCAAACAAAAGGACAGCACCACCTCCAAACACCTCACCCTGCCCCCTTAACACTGCCGACCTGGAAATTATTAAAAGAAATTATCCATGTCACGTGAGAAATAGACCTGAAAAGGAACTGTCGGCGGGAGTTTTGAGGACGAGGAGAAAGAGGTCTGAGGGCTACAACATGGTTTGTTTATAAACAAACTAGTGTTAGTAAACAAACATTGTAGGGCCTTGGAATAGTATAGTGCATAGTGATGGGCATAGCTTAGAAACTACTTCCTTTGGTCATTAGTCATGGCTTATAGCTTTTATATGAACTTGGCACCAGAGTGTAAAGAGAGAGTTATAAAGGCTATGTAAATGTGGTTATAATAGTGAACCCTTCAGTGATGGCTGCAGGTGCACAGGCCTAAGAAGTGAACATATGGCCGCCTATTTATCTCCCTGGGCCGTGTCCAATGACGCTGGGGGTCAGGATACCCGAGGATATTGGTTTGGTGATCAGCGGTGGTCAAGGCATGCATGGACTTTGTCTCTTTAATATCAACAGACTCCCAGACCCCCTTCCATTGCAGAACTTGATCCAGACTGGCCACTGGGCCCCTGAGTTCTGAGAGGGTTTAGATATTAGTTGCATAGGTAGATACATGTGTATGTACATGTATCTATACGCCAGACGTATGGGCGTGGACCCAGAATGGAGGAGGCACCCCCGGATATATGAATGCTGTTAAAGCACATCATCATGAGTATGGTTTAGAATATTATGCCAGAGAAGTACTGTCGAATGTGAATATTGGTGACTTTTAATAGGGAATGGGAAATAGGGTTACTAACCCCTCCCTTCTTCTCTGCTTATGTAATTTCAAATTGGCAATATCCATGAGCACACTGATGTGAAGATCAGACCTTAGAGTTTGGTGCTACAAATCCATGTTTGAGTTTGGACGCCCTTTGACGACCCCAAACTTAAGTAAGGGGAGAGTGATAAATGTCATTATGTTTAGGGGATGGAGGACAGCCTGAGGTGACCCAGAGGTCTAGGGGCCTTTTGTCCTGCACAGACTGAATGGTCAAGAGGTGACCATCTGCTTGGCTACAGGTACATCTTTACTTATGGGGTCCTCTGGTATCTGGCTGACACATACCCATACAGGTGTCCTGTGATGGTCGTATACTACCACTCTCCTCTCGCACAAAAACAAACATGCCTCTAAGACACCTAGCTATTAAAGGCAAGTACAGACCACTCCTTCCTTGTTGATCAAAAACACAACTTCAGAACTAAGTAAAAATCTATATGCAGACCGAAAAAAAGGGAATGAAAAGATTCTAGTACATTCGAAAACAAACCAAATGTGCACTTGTAAGCAAGATAAGATGGTTAACAGTTAAGAGACGGGGGTTTGTATTAAAGGATGTCGTCGAACCTAATCCAGAGTTCAAGTATATTTGTAGACTGATATTTACAAGATTATCAACTGGTAGATTAGATTATACTGATGATAAGGGAGTTTAGAATACAGCTATTTTCAAGATTATCAGAGCATGATTAGATTGGTTGATGGGAGGGGACGATATAGTGCTCAAAGTGAGGGAGGGGAGGTATAAGGGTAGGTATAGGTAAGGTCAACAAGGCCATGCTGGCGCGTGGGGGAGGATCCAGATGGAGGGTAGTTGGCAGGTGGTTGGATCAAAGGAAGAATTGAATCATTCCTTTAACCTTATCGGAAGATTGACACACACGTCGAATTCCTAAAAGGTTCTCGAGTTTACATTGGCTCAGTGATAAGGCCTCTGAATCATTGGTGTCGTGGAAATACATAACTGAGTGTTTTCTCTGCATGCTTAGGTCCCCGAGGCTTCCAATGAACTTGGATGGTTTCAGCCTCAGACCTGGTATACAAAAGCTATTTTCAAGGGTATCCAAGGATGTCAATGGCACCGATCACTATTTTGACACATGGTGCAAGGGACCTGGGGAGTTAATATGAACAAGATTCAGAATGGGGTATTTCAAATTGTTCTCTAGGTATGCATTTCATGGTCTACCATCAGAAAATTAGCTCATTCAGGTGACGGTACGGTTACATCATATCAAGAGTTTATCTTAAGGTATTTCCCGAGAACCAAGCTACTTTTCAAGATAACTTTGGAAAGTGTAATTTTACTTTGGAAAGTGTGGGAGGAGAGGATGCGGATTAGAGACACCTGTATACCAATCAGGGACCACAACAAAGAGGGTACACCTGTTTGAGCGAACCCATGGGAGCACTGCATCACCTAGAAGTAAAGGCACCCCTTGCAGCCCCACCCCCAACTCCCATCCTACTACCCTCCCACAGGGCGTCCTTTACACCTTTTCCCCACCCCTGTGGGTCCCCCACCTTCCCAACCCACGCCAAGATTGCAACCCCGATTGACGCCTGGCCACAAATTAGTCCAGAACTTATTCTGATGATAAAAGAGGAAAGTAGGCTTGTGATAGGTAATTTATATCCTTTTGCTGCCCTTCAACGATTCGTTAAACTCGACCTTTGTACTAGTGTTGATCAACAAAAGAGAAGGCAAGTCGTGGTTAATGAAGCAGTAGTAGTTTTCAGCCTTTAACCTTGGGTGGACAAAGGCAGTTTTAGCACGCTGTGTAAAGTATGGGTGAACGAGTAGCCAAATCATGTAGGTAACATGCAGTGGTGACCTATGTCTCCAGCCTCCTCACAGGAGCCAGCTCATATCGGGGTTTGGTGTGAAATGCATTAATCATTATGTCATTTGTGGAATATTCGGTTGATACAAGTTCATGATTTGCCAATTCTAATACCTACTGCTATACAGGCCTGCAAATGTGTAGATTTGTAAATTTAATCATTCTTACTTCTGGACTTTGTATTACAGAGATCTAACCAGTTCGTGGATTTACCCCCCCCCCCTCTCTATATTGTGGTAAGAAGCAACATTTTTGTAACATTCAGGAAGGTTTGGGGATAGTGTAGGTAAAATGTGTTATTCAAAGCCCTTTTCTTGTGACCGAAAACGCTTTTCAACGTTTTTCAATGTTCAGAAAGTTTCAGGAACACTCGTTAAAAAAAACAACTCTTAGTTATATTTCTGATGTCAAAATGAAGTACCGTATATTAACCTAGAATTCTGTGTACTCAAAAAAATGGGGAAATTGAACATGGGACGGATTGATTAGTTTAGTGTGTGTAGGTGACGATGATGATGATACAAAGGTGAGATGGTGCTCCATCATGTCCATAGCAGACACCCTGCAGCGTGAGGCTCACACCAGGACCTCACCTGCCCCTATGGACCTCACCCCGAGCTTCCCCTGGTCAACCCAATGTGGTCACTAAGGTTAGAAATCACACCCACATCTCACTTATTCATTTACACTGCTATTTGCCTACATCTAATCATGACACTTTGTATGGTCTGAGATCGATGTACATGTACTATAACGCTATAATGCAGTAAGGAAGAACTAGAATTTCTAACTTTTCTGGAACTTTCAAGGTAACCAGAACAGAAAAGAAAAAAAAATTAGTGGTTTATAAATGATTCACAAGGTATTTATTTTTGGCGGTTAAAGTCCCTGTAAGCCGAATGGTGGACTACTATGTATGAGTGTGTCTGTGTGTCTGTGGGGGGGGGGGGGGCTACCAGCACCTGTCCACATGTCCCCATACCAGGTGTGGCCTGAAAAGGGCTCCAGTGTCTTCCCTGTCCACTCATCTCACTGTGGTCACCAACAGGTTGGACATAGTAGCCATCTGGGGGTCAGACCTTTGGTGACACTCTTAGGGTGACTATTAACATGTCTTCTATGGCCCACTGATATTGATGGTGTCTATTGTGAAGACAGAATTCGAATTGATATCAGTTAACTTGCCCGCGCATTTAGTTCTTTGGTAGACTCAGTGACGTCTCATCTCTGGTAGACGACATCATGCAAGATATCTACTCATGAAAAATGAAGAGGAAAGTTACAAGGCATTTACCCACAATACAAAATATGAACACGATTTTGTAATATAGAGTCAGATGGAGCCCACTCAATTCTATAAACATTATAGATCCATGTATATCTACAATTTGTCTATGGAATCTTTGGTAGGTCCCTCTCATCAAAACAATCAAGACATGGGAGGGAACTTAAATGGTGTATTTTTAATCATAAGTGTGCACTCAGACAGAAGAATGGTAGATTGTACTATCAGTATCACAGTGTTATCTCTCTTTGCATCTCTATAAGGCTGGGGCTGTCAAACAGAATGGATGAAAAAGTAGAACATAAGCGAGCACCTCAGAGGGGGTTGAGAAAATGTTGTCCCATCGTGTCAAGGGTTCGAAAAAATGTTGGTCCCCCCTACAACCCACAAGCCCCCAACCCCATTGTTAAAACTCCCCCACCACGTTTTGGTTCTCGATATAATTCAGGGTTCATCCAAGCTATATCAGTTATTTTTTTAAAATCACAGCTCCAATGTCAGACGAATATCCTCAAACATGAGAATACAATACAACATAATTGTACTGTACATAAAGTTATGTAGGTACAACACCCATGTACCGTGGCCATATGTTTCAAACAATAATACACCTGTACGAAGGTATAGGGTACATGTCCATGTGAGCATCGGCGTTTGACACTAATTAGGAAACTAATCCCTTGGAGCACCCAGAGCTTCAGTTAATATCAAAGCTAAATCCCTGACAGCTTCAATTACACTGAACCATCAATTTGTCAATGGGCAGTGACAGAACAGACAAGGGTCGCCGACAGAGGTGAGCCCTGGTTCAGCCTAGACAATGTCCAAGTGGTCAGAGGTGGTGTGCACTATTGTAATACGCCATAGGTGAGGCCAGATTAGGATGACCCCCACCCCTGGACCTCCTGGGGTGACTACAGCCTCCATGGGACATACTGTTTTATAAAACACCACAGATACTTTCCTCTGTGTAATGTAAGCTCGTGTTAAAGAAGCCAATTATTCCTAACTCCACTGAAAAGGTCATTTCCCGATATAAAAGTGCATCAAATAGTGTAACGCAGTGAGGTTACAACGTTGGTCTACAACAAGGATGTACGGAAGTAATTATAATAAGGTTCCATAGTAAATCACATCGAACCCTCCCGGAGAACATTCTTTTTTCATGCAATGGCATACTCGTAACATCTATACAATTTGCTTGATCAATTTGTAAAATTACAGACAGTGAAAGGGTCAACCATCTGTACAACATCCCAATATAGCGGGGGATATTTAACAGGGATTCTAGGGGAACCTGCTGGACAAAACTCTGAAATTTGGTACACATAATGATGATAGTAATGAGCCAATTGGGTATAATAAGGGGCACATATATAATCCACACGCCAGCACACAAAATTAATGGACATTACTCATCAATGAGCATGGATGGCCGTTATAAATACTGAAGCCCTATGGCCAGACATATGAAGGCAATATCGGCGGGACCCCTAGAGTGTTCTGACATAACACTATAAAATCTCCCCACTTAATATAATTCCCACACGTGTGAAGCTAATTAACAATATATGATGACCTCTTTGATATTCTAATCTATTAAGATGTGCACTGTCCTGCAGAGGTCCCACGTGCCTCCTAGAGAGAGGATGGGCTGGCTGGATGTCCCCTGTGGTGTTATTTCTATGTCAGTGACCATGTACAGGAGGTGTGGGATACAAGTAGTAGTATATATAAAAGGGGAGTTGGGCCGGAAACGTAGCCATGTGCAGATAAGGACCTACTACTCACCAACTGTTGCCTCTTAGCCTAGTATAAGTACAGGTAGACCGTTGGTTTCAAGTCTCAGCTGCTTCCTCTAAAATAGAGGTGTCTGGACGTAAGGTTACATCCTAAGTTAAATGTGGGTGTATTACCGGGAGTATTGCATACTGCGTCCATGCCTCGGGTCCATGCTTCCAAATCCGCATGGACGACGCTGTGGGTGTAACCAACCGGAATCTAATGTAACCGAGAGGTGCTTCACATTCCTATTGTATCATTTAAATAGGAAGTTGAGGAGAGGCTCTGTACTTTCTTTTTCGAGACCCAGGGGAAATCCAGTTCTGAATGTGTTGAGATACGAGCAGTTTATGTGCCACTGAATGCTCTTTCTTCAATGGAATGTAACTGCCTGAGATTGCTAGGCCATACGGCAACAAGATGAGCTAAATTAGAAAAACAAATGTCTTAGAATAATAGAAGCCTTCCCTTTCCATTCAATGAGGTCCATATCATATAATCGGGGAGCTATTCCAGCAAGTGCTTAAAACTTACGTAAGATTGGATATTTTTATTAATTTCAATTCAGACATTAAACCCAGGCCAGTGCCTATACACATGGCTTGTACTTTAACCAACTTCCCTATCAAGGTAGTGAACGAAAGCACAGGTCATCAGGTTGTATATATGTATTTGTAACTGAGCCCACCACGTGTGGCATGGTCATTCAAGTGGTAGGCCCATATTGATTGGGTGTAATGTAAATGTCACGCTATGCATGATTGACTGTCCAAGGGGAGCGCCCCATCATGATGGCATCGTATTTAAAAATAAACTGGTTCAGAATTATGCAACACTGATTACTATTTGCGCAGTTGCAAAAACACGCTGACCAGAGGTGTGTGTAGGGTAGGATATACTACTGGTATGTCTCATCAATTTTTAATTGATGAAATACAGGACGATCGTGTTCTCAGGAACTAGGGTATATTGTACTAGAAGTTCTCCCCTACTGTACGTTCGTGTAGTAAGAATGTGTATGGTAGTTACATTTGATAGCGTGGAATTTGTCATAAAATTGAAATGATATTTTGGGATAAGAAGAAAGGACATTATAGCTTAGTCAAAATCCAGTGTCTGACTTAAGTTACGCTAGTTTGGCTTAGGGCTGAATCATAAATCATGTAACGCTTTTTTACAAATAGGTCCTTTTAGACATCCCCATCCCTTTGCCACGCTTTTCCTACAGAAATGTATAGGAGCCATGGACACCCCCCTACCACCACCACCGCCTCCAGTGTGATACTTTATGGATCGGCCCTTATACGCAAGGTTTTACTGTATTCTTGTTGTCCGCGCATCGCCAAGTGAGAGCAGTGTTTACTCTCGGCTAACCACCCTGTCACGTTATTTACGGAGCTAAATGTTACTCATATTATTATGTACGAATTCCATTGAACTGCACCCGGTGACACCAAAGCATACACACGCCTATAGATGTTTTGGCAAAACAATCATGGACACCACAAGGTGTTAATTGCATCATGAAAATGTACTGTACATTTCACAAGCTGGGGTGCCCTGGTACAAAAGTAATTTTTAATACGCAGTTTGTCTACCAAGATGAACTTGATTCAGAACAAATGTATCATGAAAAGATGTATTTTAATGGAGAACAACTTCGACCATATTTGGTTATTAGAAACTACAAGGTCAAGGAAACATACACTGCTACATAAAAGAACATAGATATATTCTATTGATCATGAATGCTGACGTTTTGCATGTCAAATCATTTCAGTTACAACTTAAGGTAAATTATCATATCCTTATAAAAATCTATTATAAAACATTGAACACAAGATTATATAAATCAATTGACTATTGAAAATCTAAACAATTCATCAAATCTAATCTTTTATACAGATGTATATCCTTCATGACATTGAGATATCATGCAGAAATGCCTCCCTTTCAAACACAATCAACATCTACATAGTGATATCTGTTCTGCAAATGAGGACTTTAGCCCCGTGATACTTCTGACATTTCTACATAAATTCAGCACAAAGCTACATGCACTAGATAACCAGTGGCTAATCAGTGAGGCGTGAACACCGGAGTTCCTAGAATAAACCTGGTAAGTGCACCCCTCCCCCTTTACCCCTTCCTACGCAGTGGCTGGTGTGGGTGTGTGTAGGTTAGTCATTCCCCTCAAGACGGCACGTGCATCGACAACTGTTGACATTTTCATGGTTTTGTACCCTATACCCATGAAGAAAATACAAACAGCAGGTACAGTTAACACAGACAATAAACAACAATAGAGGGCTTCTGGTAATTTAACACACCACACACTGCCATTGTCATGGATGGATGACTACAGCACTGAACACTGGTATTTATAGACTTTTCAGGGGGCGACTAAGAAGTAAATCTATTTAGCTTGTGAGTAGCATAACTGCGACTTGTTCTATTATCAGACGGCCCTGGTGAGGAAACGAAATGTGCCTGGAAGTTCTCCATCGGTCTGGATAACGCAAGATAACGCAAAATCAATACATGTAATTTCCAAGAAGGATGAAAACATGTTATTTATAAAGTGCTGATGAATAGATTATGGTCCTTTCTTTACAGACACTATGTAAGAATCTAACGCAAATTTTCCTCCCAAGAGACTTCACACATTAATGAGAGAACCCATGAGCAGAGGTAGTTACAGGTGAACAATATTTTGTTATCTTAATTATAGGTTCCTATAAATAGGGAGTCATGATCTGGAGGCATTTCATTGTTGATGGATGTACATTGCGTGTCTTCGGCCATTTCCACTCGTAAACTAGAACTTTAAGACAAATCATGATCGATGGTAATAACATGTTCTGGACAGGAGGAAATATGATACTGATCTCAGCTCATATAAGACACATCAATTTCTACCTTTAGCCCCTAGTCCTCATGCTATACTCTATGCCAAAATGTGAGCAAAATGATTATAGGTCGATTCAGGTAAACCAAACCACCTTTTGGTTAACTGTATCTAAGGCCTAGTAAGAATGATTTTTTTTCAAATATGATTATTCCTGTAAATTAACTAAGGCTATATAGGTATCTGATGCACCAATGATTAGTTTTATAATGCACAAGGTTCTCACCTGACATTGATTCTAAGATTTTTTTTTATATGGTTCAGTTTACTTGAATATTTAGAAATAGCGAACCAATTTATTTGATAAACTGAACCAACATGACTTAATAGCATATGACGATGGCATGCCAAAACTTAAAAAAACAAAAATGATTATAAATCATGAATTTATGACTAGGAAAACTGTCTGTGACCTAACAGGAATCAATTTGATATTGTAAAAGCTTTTAATGTGGGATCCAAAGAGGGATGCTTGATATCCTCAGAATATGTTTTAGATAAATCACTATTTTAGCCCAAAATGAAGGAATTCTCAACCCTTTTCATTCACCAATGTATAAAAACAGATATAACCAATTCTTACATCACTTTGTAATATTGACAAGTTACATGAATAATTATATGACTAAAGTGAGTGTTTTCAATTATAATTTGAGAAAAAAAAATAGCCTTCTGATATTGACAATAGCCCTATTTTAAGACTAGTTCGCTTGACCTAAATATACTGGTTCGCTTTACCTTAAAATTGAGATTAAGCGAACCAGACAAAATGTTTCCATTCTGTTGAATTTATGAGAATAATTTTCCATTTTATTGAGCTATTTTTTAGTATCCATTACTTTATCAATCTTACATATTCATCTTACTTAATATCTCTGTGTTTTGAAAGATTTTTAGCACTCTTATGAATTTAGACCAAAAAAAAGTCGGCAACAAGAAAATATGTTTTTTCATCATGCTGTTCACTTCAGCATGCCATTATACAGTAAAAATATGACTCAAGATACAAATTTGGACTTTTTGAGATAATTCATGACAGGAACGATTAAATCTTTACAAGAGAAATATCACTTGTGCAAGTCTGTGGCTTGTATGATTCAAAGGTTCCAAATGGTTCGCTCTATCTATGGTTCGGTTTACCTGAATCGACCCTAGACCCAGACCATGAACCTTACTGAACATGGCTTGGATGAAGAAATTACAATAAAGATGATTTCTCTGTTGGGCTAAGTACTGCATTAGATCTGATATCAATCATTGTGGTGATTTGTATTTCTAGAGTTATGAAGGATGCCTCTAAGTATTTCTGGCCTTTTCAATGATAAGGCTTGAGGTTCCTGGAACTTCCAGAAGAACGACTTACTCTACCCCACCCCACGACGCTTGAACCTGCCGCCCCCCCCCCCCTCCACCCCACAACCTGCCTCCACCTCACAGAACTCTTCACCTGTCACCCTCACTGTAAGCAGGGACAGGCAGGTGAAAGGCCAGACAGACATACAACAATGTATTAGAGGCTAGCACCCAGTGGTCCTGGCCATTAAAATCATGCTGTGACTAGTGTATGAGAGTAACACAAGGGCAGTAACACAAGCTTCAAGGACCACCACCGATACTCCTGCATCCCAGTTCGGTCTCTTAATCCAAACCCTATCAGCCCACCAGGCATTAATGGAAGAAGCGACCCCTGGGTGTCTGGAGGGGTGGAGGTTTAGTTGTGAGAGTCTGACAACTCAGGGTTGCACTTGCAGGTTTTGTTTCGACTCCCAGAACTAGGTCCAGTCTTTTATTCATTTATTTGGTTATTAATTTATTCATTCATCGGTATTCTACACACACAAAAAATGTGAATTAATTATACCGGGGTACATGTTTTAAATGTAAAAACTCCAAGAGCGGCTCAGACATTGAATAGTAGAATACATGTCCCGCCACAGTGGAATTGCACTTTGGGATCAAGCAATATGACTGAAAAGATTAGCTCTGTGGCATTCTAAAAAAGTCGGGCGCTCTTTCTGAAGATGGAGCTGAGTGCAAAGTGCCATGGGGCCCTCTTCCTTTACTCGCACTTGTCGACGATGCGCGTCACGAACCTAAGACGTAATCAGCGACGCGTGACGTGTCGGCACCTGCCGCGCAGTCTCACCTCCTAGCCTGACCAACGTCAGCCAATCGGCGCGTCGCTCTCTTAGCACCCACCTGTCTGCCTCCACCTGTAAGCCGCGACATGGCGGTTCCTTGCCCACCTCTGACCCCGTTTTGTCACCACGTCACGGAAGCGCCATTGTCACGTCACAATACGTCACATAGTAGGGGGAGATCAAAAGAGGCTGTGACCCGGGCAGTCTGCTCGAATGTGATGGCTGAGTTATATACGAGCCCATCCACTGTGGAAATTGTTTTATGGTTACGGTATATGGGGTATGGGAATGCATAGAAAATGCCATCTCGGTGCATCTTTATTGTGCGGGCACAATGGCGAATTCATGGTCATGGAGAGACCAAGAACGACATGCTTTTATTCAATTTACATGGGGATATGTCAACTGAATGCGTCCACATTGAATGTCTAAAGGCCATGTGTACTAGTTAACACAGTACAATGTAATAATAAATTATTTTCTTAAAAATCACGCTTGTATTTTGGTGCTTGTATTCTTAATGTAACTGCGTTATAGCTGACCTATCATATTACAATGTACATTGATCTGATATGATTTGCACACTTAGATATTATAATGTTCCTTGTATTTAGCCAGATTTTATTTGATCGCCTCATCAGCAGAATGGGTTGATATCATTAGGAAATCATGTCACTCCTAACTAGGGTTCTTTAGTGTCCCATTAGTAGAGGGGATTGGGTGGTGGTGCTTCAATTAGGGTATCCTAGGCCTCTGCAAGTGGACAAAATAGGTGTCTCAGATCAAGATTTTATCACCACCACTAGTGATGATACCCAGGTACGGCGTTACCTGGGTTACCTGATGTCAAGGTGTGCCAGTCAGTGGTGACATACTGGGCGGGTCCTGTCATCACCTGGACTAATCATCTCACCTGTTATACCCTCTTACACAGGGTAAGTAGTGGGGCACAACCGTGAGATGCAAGTTAAAACAGGTGTCTTGTTCTAATGTAAATGACAGTCACGGTAGGTGTAGGAACTGGGAGTGGGTACAGGTAGGGGTGAGGTGAGAGAGCCACTCTTTGTGTAGGTGATGTATAGACACTTGTATTTCATCACGTAACACTGCTCCCTCTTGTGGATCACTTTTTCATTGTAGCTTTTTCCCCTTTTTTTGTGGTTTATATCTCGTCGTATTCACCCCTTTTGTTAATTTACAGGGGTAGCATCAATCTTGCTAAAGTATCAGTACTCGCTATGCATTTTTATATGTTTATGTAGATTATGTTCACTTTGATTTATACAAGTTATCAAATTTGTTGTCCGAGCTCTATTCATCTATGCTCAATACTAAGGTGAAGAGAGATAGGTGTTGATTACCTAGTCTTGTACCTCTGGGTAAAGTGGTTCCCTGTTGTGGATATTTCAGGAAAAGGAGTTTCCATAAATTATTTCTCTCTAGTTGGGCACACCCGAGGACCTGTTATCCATAAAGCTAACAGTCCAAATTTCTGCACAGACTAACATGAGCCCAGTACATGTATTTAACCATATCCCTTGGTTTTGATTCCCTTCCCTCCTATGGGGTTTACCCTTTGAAATCAGCGCCTTGGTGCAAAAACACACGTTTTGATCAATTAGCCCTACCCAAGTGACTTCTCCACCCGGCAGTATGTCAACATGTCCTGTTTGTAAGGTAACACAACACGTGTAGGCAACGCTTTGAAAATGTTTCTTATGAAAGGCGTGAGTTGGGGTTAATCTGAATCCTGACCCATTCCCTGTTGTACCCTTCATTAAACCCCAGCCCACAAACACAATTGGTGCCACAAGCGGAACTACTCGGAGCTGCTCGTCCAAGCCGTTAAAGCTGCTCCCTCAGCCCACATAGGGCACTTTCCCTGGGGTCTAGTGTTTCTCTATTTGCCAGCAGACTGGTGCCCAGGCATGCTGCCACATGGCTAGTGGGTGTGTTTATCCTTGGTGTACTCACAGCAATATAAACATGGCATCTGAGCAGATCTTAGTGGCAATCTGAGTTATACAGATGGTTTCCTGACAGTCTAAAACATTATTAACTGTATACTGTATAATGTATACCCCTAATCTCTTTCCAGCCACCCATCCTGTAATCAGGTGAGTGGTGTTGGTTAGTACAGAAGGTTAACAATAATAATCTGTGTACAAACATATTTTTCCTTTTCTTTTTCTATTGATAACAAAATCCTTATCCATTATATTGTTCAGCATCATAAATGATTGAATCGATCAAATCTAGAAGACTGAAAGGGGTGTTCATACATAGTGTTCACCTCTGACTTCAACGGTATTCTCACTGGGAGATTGTTGGTAGTATCCAGTTCCTCGCTACCCTAGACTGGCTGCAGTCCCTGAGCTCGCCTCCCAACCCCACTATACCCCCCCCCATGCCTCTCCTACTCACTGAAAAAATGAATCTTATATAAGTTAGTCAAAACCCCTAACTTATCTTAGTTAGCACATATGACTAACACAGGACTAACATTTTACTAACGATGGCTAGGTGCTTAGTAACATTCACTAACCTATTCAGACAAACTAGCTTGACTACACTGTAAATAGTAAGTGCTGTACATCTACAGCAAAACTTGCTGGCAGCTATGGTTCCAGTAGATTTTGCTGTAGGTCTACAGCAAACTGAGTTACTGTAGGTCTACAGCAACTGACTTGCTGTAAAGGTACAGCAACATTTTCCTGTTGATCTACAGTACCTTCTAATGTAAATCATTCTACTGTTATTGTACAGCAAAAGTTGCTGGCTGGCACCTATGGTTCCAATAGAATTTGCTGTAAATGTACAGTAGATTCGAATTTGCTGTAAATACACAGTAGATTTTAATGTTACGGTCATTGCATTTTGGTTGGCCTGACCAATTTAAGATATGTAGTTGGGCCAGCATGATAGCCACCCATGTAACATCATTTATGGCTAAATGGATTTAAAACTAGCCATTGAGTATCACACTCTAGTCAACATGGGCAAGTGTGACAACAGATACATTAGTTGATACCCAAGGAACCCGGGTGTCCATACTCATATTTAATTCCATTCCACAGGAAAGGTGTGTGTGGCAGAGTATAGCAGTTTCTGCCTGAGTTTACATAGATGAATGGAGAGTTCCACATATTATCAAACTAAAATGTAACATGGTCACTATTGTGCATTATTCAATTATATCACACATTTCAGCCCCTTTTCAGAGATGAAAATAGATCCAGCATTGAGGAAAATTCTCTTCCTAAGAGATACTAAGGGCACCTGGTGTCAAGGTATAGAACCACAGTGTCTACAGCAATACTTGCTGTAATCCTGCATCTACAGCAATACCTTCAGTAACTGAACAGCAAGTGTTGCTGTATTTGCGGGTATAGCAAATATATGAGTGAAAACTGCTGTGTGCCCACTGCAGCACTTGCTGTCATGTTGTATTTACAGCAACAAAGTTGGTACTTGTACAGCAAAACTTCCTGTATGTTAGACTACAGCAACTTCTACTGTATGATTATAGCAAGATTTGCTGTATGTATACAATAACTTTTTACAGTGTATAAGTCAAGAGAGAAAATTAGTAAAAAGTTAGTAACTTTTCCAAGGTTAGTAGTTTTGTCTAAGGGTTAGTAGTTTTTCTCACACCAGGTGGCAGTGCAGTTTGTATAAGAATTTTTCTGGTAGGTGCACATCATAGAATAGTCTATGGATGTCAAAATGATGGTGATTTTCAATGACCTTTGACTTAGAAAGTCTTTTACAATTGTACTCATATAACATTTAATAAAATGCACCTAACATATTGATAAGTTCTTGAAGGAAGAAGGAAGAAATATGGAAACACCTTTTATTCGGATATTCAATATACAGATTATCCACATTGTTAGTTCTCTGACTTTGTATTAAACTCAGAGCAACCTAGCTCAGGGGTTGTAAATAAAAATGATTTGAGGCATAGAACATGTTTCTTAAATGAAGAGGTTCTGTTGCAAGAGTCAAAATCCTGATATAGAGTCTAAGACTCAAAGTATAGGTTTTGAATTCAATGTGGCTTTCTTACAATAAAGGGTTAGTTTCAAAGGGTTAGGGATTGTATCATATATATTCAGTGATTTAAACTAAACTCTTCATGTCTGTATGCGAGATTTCCCATGTTTGATGTTTATAGTATTCAAATATAAAAACAGTTTGCAGAAGATTAAAACTGCAGGCCCTATTTCATACTACCAATAAATGAAAGTCTTAGTAAAAGGACTAAAAATACTAATACTGTCAGGCAAATGCTAACATTTTACTAAGGGTTAGTTCAAAAATGCTAAGATAGGATAGGAAGTTTGGACACATGCTTTTTGATAACCTTTGCCAAAAAGTTAGTTCGACCTCCTAACATCTTACTAATATTTGAGGATCGTTTTTTTCAGTGCTCTGGCTGCTGGGCTCAGGCATTGATTCACTAGAAATAGATTCACTAGAAATGTTTCCAATTTTCATTTTCCCATTTTCTTTCAATTATCTCATAATAAAATCAATGGATTGCAGCCAGTCTATTGCTACCCCATTGCCAACACTCCAGCTAGTCATTTCTCAAACACTACGATCGGGCCCCCCTGCCTCCGAACTTGACCTCCCCCTACGATCTAGTCCTATCGTAGTAATTGACCCTGGGTGATCATGAATTAGCTGTGAATGCCTATTCAGGTGCATGTAATTTCCCTCTATATCTGCACCACTCTTAGTGATTGACCCAGTGTAACCAAGAATTACCTTCTGATCCAAGTAGGCTTGGTACGATTTGGGAGAGGCCAAAACTCAGCATCTGAGAAATGACTTCCTGAGTTCACTAACCAGAGACTTGCAGCCCGCATATATGCATATACACTCAAATGGATCACATTCTACCCGCAGGCACACAGCCTAGCCCAAGCCCACTTGATTCATAATAAGTACAATTCACATATCAACATGTGACATAATCTGAGATCGTGTCTTCGAAGTGAACCTAAAACCTTTATTCATCTGACAGAGCATGCAGTGACAACCAATATGAGATAAGAGTGTCACAGCGGTGGTATTGATCAATGTATGGGCACATTATGGGGAAAATTATTCAATAAGCTGGGGACTTCCCAATTCAGTTTTGGGATAGAGCCATCCAATTGCAATCAGTGATACTAGTATATACAAGCTGCTTTATGATGGAGTGAAAGCATTTAATGAATGGCAGTTAACGCATACATATGTTCATGTAACATATTAGGTACACAATTTGGTAGATGTGTCATGTCTATAGCATTACCCAAATTTCCTTTCTTAGATCAATGTTTTGTAGTATTTTACAATGAATTTAAAACTTACATTATGTATCTTTAGAATTTTCATACCATTTTCAAATATCAAAATAATGAACAATTGTTGATTGTGCACATTGTAGGTCGCTGCAAATACACGACAGGGTACGACCTGTGAACAGTTTTTTTAAACAGGTTAGTCTACTTTCAACAATTTGATTCACTAATAAGGGAATACGATTTTGATTACCGGTACATTGCCTCATGACGTATAAAACATATCATGATAGTTAGTATCTATTATTATCTGGTATAATTACATCTGCATTAATAGGAGCCCCAGTGTGTACCGTTCGCATAAAGGAGAATTATGCCTTAAAAGTAACACAAAAAAGTAATACTAGATAATTGTTTTGGGTATGGCAGTTTTATTATCCACATCTACCATTAAAAATAGAATAAGAAAAAGAGACACAGGAGCGTTGGAACCATGCAAGATAAAATGGGGGGGGGGGTATGTAAAACGAGATGACGGTTTAACCACAGGCTATGACAGTGAAGTCAATGCGTGCATGGGAAGGACTGCCTCGAGTGAACACTGCAGAGAGTGTCTTGATGGTGCAGAGTTTTTTTCAGTGTCAATTTGTGAGAGGTCTGTTATGCAGACAACTATGTGGCATGGATATATTCATTGATACATGTAGTGTTACACTATAGTTTTATTGACTCCCTATTGTAAAACTACTATAGACGGGAGTGTGGTGCTACACTTTAATAAGTGCGCTTGGACGGTTAGATCTAGGTCTGATCTCAGTTTGGTAAACGTCATGGACTAAAGGCCGGCGCAAACAGGTTGGACTGGACGTGGACTGGACGCAGACTGGACGGAAAAGCAGTCCCAGTCTGCGCTGTTTGCGGCAGTCTCAGACCCAACTGGACACAGATTCAGCGTCCGGTTGGCGACAAAATCCTGGTTATCAAACATTGTTAGATATTTCCAGATTCTTCACAGATTGTCTGGGAAATTATTGGGTTACAACAGACTTGGTTCCACACAGATTTCACCCAGACTGAAAAAGAGGGTTGCTCAGACTGTGCATGGATTAGCACCATAATGTCCCCAAAATCTGACCAGCGTCCAGTCTGCGTCGGGTTTGCATCCAGTTTGTATGTTTGCGGCGAACTTTAAATTGTAAATGTGTGATTAGTTGCATCAGTGTATTCATTTATTTAAATATCTCTAAATCAATAACTTAACAGAACATTTGGTATGGTGAAAGAACCTCCAGGCTTTTGACTTGTACACAAAATAGTAATATCAAAACATACAATAAGTAATTGAGAAAGAGGTTGTCACAGTATTTTCACAATTTCTTCTCACTCGATGGATCGACTCGGGAAAAACATGTTTCACCACAAATGAGAAAGAAATGAAACGATCATGACCAGCGATGCCTCTCAAATCCGCCCCAGCTGCCTAATGTTACAATGTCATGCTTGTGGGAACATATGTGAAACAGCAGAAACATACTGTCTTTTTTACATGCACAGTGCAGTCGGACAGGAAAATGAGCATCAGGCAAGAATAATGGACACAAAGGAGGACTCATCATTGAGCCCTAGGCAGGGGTAGACACTAACGCTGGCCCGGGAGCTAATGGCCCGTAATTGTGAGTCCGGGCCCATAATATTCTAAATAAATACCTTCTTATGGGCCCGGATGGCCCATAGGAGTTGATGATGAAACTTCAAAGAAGCTATTCCAAGACCAACATAGCCATGTTATAGTATACCATTGGAGACGGAAAATCATGAGCAAAATGACTGAACATGATATATATTGGGATATCTCTCGAGATAGTGAATAACACCAATAAATATTATGAAACCGTATTATAGCTCCCTTTTGATATGCAGTAATACATTTAGATCCCAAGGATTTGATAGTTATTAGTAACTGGAATATAGTATAAAGAGTTATATAAATGTTAAGGGGAAAGGACTTGATTCTACCCCCCAATCCAAATTTATCCGGAGTGGGTGGTTTCAACCTCCCCCTAACATATATTATTTTTGTACAAATTAATTTAGGAGAGCCGATTTTTCTCCCCAAAAAAAGTGATTTTTTTTTCTGGGCCCACAGAAATTTGTGTGAGCCCGTAGATCTCTCTAGCTACGGGCCCGGGTGGCCCGTGGCCCAAAAAGTTAATGTCTACCCCTGCCTACTAGGGGAAGAAGGGGGAGCATCTATTGTCAATAGGGAGGGAGGGATGAAATCCTGGACTCAGCTGGACACCCACATGATTTGAGTTGGGGAATTAATGCAGATGGTGAGTAAAGGATCAGGAATGACAAGCACGGCTTATGGCAATGAATTAAAAAAAAAGAAAGAAATCCATTTTCTATATTATGTGGCTACCACTCCCTAAAGCAAAGGATAAAGCCTGGTTGTAAGCTGAATTATTCAGGTGATCTACGTACGCTTCTTTGTTCTTTCCTCCAGTGTTCCATCACTAAACATACATAAAAAACTAGTACACACCCACACACCTGCCGACCCAAAGGCCCTGACTTAACGTCAGTCAGTTGGCGTCTACGGAAATGGAAATGGACCCATGCTCCAAAGAGAAGATGGGTGCAGAATGGATCCCTCCCACGCCTTGTTGGAGCCCATTGGAGCCAGTTAGCCTCTACACACAATGACCATTTTGGACTATTTAGGAGATTTTCTCTGAGGTGGCCTTATAAGTAGCTCAATAATAGAACCTCCACCTCGTTATCGACCTTTGTGTGTTTGAGAGGCAGTGAAATGTACGTGGCGGGTGGGTGGGAGAGAGAGGGGAGGGGTAGTGACGTCACCAGTCTGTCTGTCTGGTCCCAGTGTCTGGTCTGGTTGAGTAGTGCAGGAGTCGGGTTGGTTAATGGCGTCAATGTCAGTCTGGCATCAGCGTTTTCATATGGTACATGCCTCCCGAGCTTGGAATATGGGATGACGACCGCATACTTTTCATAGCAATAAACCTTTAAAATGTGTTTAAAAAGACAACAGTCCTGATCGAAAGCCCATGTAGCAGGCAGGAGTTAGTGGGCGGGACTGGAATGGGATTCAATTTAAAGGGGTAAAGGGTTCGAGCAGAATATTCATTATCAATGCCGGCAATCATATAATTATCGGGATAATTATGGTTATCTCAACAGGCTGCCGAATTAGAACAGGCATAAGAAAAGTACATATATGGACTCCATATTTTGTGTCTGTGAATATGTGGGGAGGGATCTCTGCTACGCTCCAGGTCGTACCCTGTCATGACTAGCCATAATAAAGGACGAAGAGCATCAGTAAGATATATATACCCTGTATGCAACGACAGCAAGGACAGTAGTAAGGCTCCGTGACAATACGTATTAACAGGAGCTCCTATATTACAAACCATCAATCGTCATGGGCTTACACTAATTACAAGATGCCCACAGTATTCCATATGCATAACTTGAATGGCTAATTCTCCAGTCGTATTTAGAGGGGGGGGGGGGTTACACGTTGTTAATGTGCTTACCTCCAGGGGTAAATTGATTTAACCTCAGGATTAGGTTTGCTTAATACAGGTAAATTACATGCACCCTAACCTCTCCTGTCGCACAAGGTTGTGGGAATTTAGCTCAAGGTCACCATCGAATCTAAGCACATTTGCTGAGAAAAAGAGTTGGGAACATTTATGAATGTCATCTTTCTACGTAAAGCACTTGCCCATCCTCTCCCAGATCGCAGATCCAAATCTTTCAACTTCTTCCCTTTGTACTTTGCAAATTTTATTACACGCCACATTCAGTGGGAAATTGCATACAACTGTGTTGTGATAGACTCTGTAGCATATAAATAGAAACTTCTGAATAACTGACAAAGGGTTACAACAACCCTGCACCCCTAAAAAATCACCACCCCACCCAATAACTCCTTATCAGAATCACTCTATGAAACTGGAACCCGCATCCCCCACCCAACCCCACCCACCTCCGACCCCCTCCTAGCACCATCACTACCAGCAGCAGACCAGCATCACATGGAGGAGGCTGAGGGCACTGAAGCCTGACCCTCATCAAGCAAAGCCAATGGAGTGGCTAACCCTAACAGCTCCCCATTTAACCATTTAAGGGATACACGATGCGCTCATGTCTCCTTTGCCGTCGTGACGCGTGGACACAGCTGGAGATGGACAATGCTACATTATACTAAACCTATAGGTTGATATACAATGTTTTACTGAAAAGGGGTCATGTTGTGTCAATGCCTATGCAGCATCAGCGAATTTTTCTCTAGCCAGTGGTGCAGCAGATGAATATGCAGGATTGAATGTGATGCTGAGGTTAAAGGGTTAGTGGTGAGCGTCTGATTACCTGCATGTGCTTTAATCAGGTGCCCAGGGTGGTTAGGGTGACATGGGGGTGGGGCGACAAGAGTGGGGGTGAGATGTGGGGGAGAAAGATAAAGGTATCTACATTTTGACATCCATTATGACTAGAAATTGGGACTGAGAGTTGATTCTGATTAGTCCCCTGGCTTCCTCCTGCTGTGTGTTGCCGTTATTCGTCTTACATAACCATCACATAGCCCTTATTACAAAGATGATAGTCACTTAGGGTCATTATACCAGTACATCAAGCATAAGCAATACACAGCTGTTGTACCAATTCTCTACTTTAATGAACTGTACAGCATTTGGTAGGTGTATAAGTAACGTATAAACTATACATCCTTACAATGTACATCAATCTACAATATACCATGTCTTCCCCTGGTATATAGTGTGGGATGTAAAGGAACCCTTGTCTCTCTGAGGGCGGAGTTTCTCATCATCTCAGGGATTTTATCACCAAACCAACCAAAAAGGCCAGCCAGCCACGTTACAGATCAGAGAGAAATTGTCTACGCTACAGGTAATGTAAAACCCCGCGTATAAGATGCAGCTTATAAGTAAGTCAGATTAACGGAAACGGCAGGGGTTAGGGTGAATTGATTTAGCTGTAAAACCCGAAGTGTAAACCCTCCCCAATGTTTCCTCAATTCCTGTAGCGGCAGGGGAGAGTTCGCAGCTACACACAGGTCACTACATTTGGGAAAATTTACAAATTAGAACCAAATTAGTATGATTCTTAGAACAATTGGTTCAACTAATATACGGTGTAGTACTATTCCTGAACTTAGAGTGAGGTGCGTAGTTTTCCACTCCATCGGAACAAGGTCAGAACAAGGCCAGTTATTACGGACCATTTACATATACTACTAACAAGCTCTGTCACATTACAGTTCCTGCATGGACAGCTTCAATGGGGTGCTCATCCCCCCATCAGCTGGATCAGAGGAATACTGATTTCGGCACAAATGATTATCCATGAACATGGGATATCTTGTTGTATGGGCGATCCAATATTAGTAAATTCCTAGAGACCTATGCTATGACGTAAAATGGGGGTGTAGAGAGGTGTGGATCCCCTATAATCTTTATTGAGCTTTTTAAACTCACACACCTGTGGTCTTTTTCACGGGTGGTGGGATATCTTTACTAACGATAGGCATAAATGAAGATAAACTGACGATAGGTTCATGGATATCTTCAAAATTATATTTCTATATGGGTTGTCTTCACCAGTCATGGATTTAGACCCAAAACGATAACTCACCTGTCATCCATCTTGGCACATGTCATCTTCAAATAAGCATATCTTCAGGCTATCATTTCCCCTTTCCTTTATTCTGTTCCATGTTATCTTTTACAAAACCTGGGGGCCACTCACCATTTACATGCCAAAGTCAACCTATCTTTTTTTTACAAAAATAGCCATGCATGGAATCCCTAAGGGGGTTTCCCATTCTTCAATGATGTCACCATTTACTTTTAGGCTTGTCTGAAGACAGGTCTGAAGATAGGTCTTCAGCAACCTTAAAGGATTGGCAAGGTTGTCCCCTTCATATAATCTACAGCCTTGTTACTGTAGTAGGGACATATTGTACATGCAGCACTAAGACTGCCCTTCAAAATCCATGGCTCTTGGTACATGTTCTTTTGACTACATAGGCCCCTCAACTTCTCTACATTGTGATCCCAGTGACCCAGTTTTACACTGGATTGGCTTTTATCCGAGTCTACAGGGGAGTTGCTGTTAATACAAATCTAATGACTCTAGAGTAGATTGCCCTGTACCAAGTACATAGCAATCTACTGCCTATTTACAATCCGGGCTGAGAGTGTATATAGTCTAGAGAATGCCCAGAGCCATGTCCCGTGCCTTATTCCCATTATAACACTATATGTAATAATAAAAACATTGTTGAGTGAGTGTATAGAACTGGTATTCCTTTACAAATATTAATGTGTATACAAACAAGCTTGTTCAGTCTCAGCAGCCAGATAATGTAGGTCTAAACTAGCCAACTACAGATATGAAATCTACAACTACAGCCACATCACCCTAGTTTGGGTGCCGATATACCTGTCCCTACACCATCTGACCACAGCACCTCGTGCACTATCTAACACTCTAAAGTTAATCTTTTCTTAGTGCCCCTGATGCCCCACTCATTGTGTTTTTGGTCAATACCGCTATAATTGCCTGCAATAATCCAGCTGTCTGGTCACCGGACAGCAGTTTGGTGCACCTATGGTGTACTTAACATTAATAAATGATTCAGTATACCAGTCAAGCTTTTGCAGAAAAATAAAAACGAAAAGAGAGAAAACAGCCCATCCCCATTCCCATCCCCAAGCATCTCTATATGTGGCCATTGTACATTCAGTCACCCCCTACCCTCATCCCAACCAGTAGGCAGAACTCACTCTTTGCTGTGCATTGTCTGTGTGTGAGGGGCGGGGATGGAGGGCTAAAACCATAGGAATCATGGGTTGTAACAGCTTCTTCCAGCTCTCTCTGCTTTATATTAGGGTGGTAGCCCCGCAGGTATTTCACAGCTTGCTGTTCACTTGTTTTTCCAAATTGGTAAGAAAGGAACCTAAATATACCTGAGAGCTATTGTAGCATTTTGGTTTTACTGGGTACATCCCTGACATCCACCCCGCCCCCTTTCAGAGACAAGTGAAGACAACTTGCTTTGTTTAATCAAAGATTTTGCTGTAAAAACTGTGCATAGCACTCTGTATTATGATTAAAAGCACTGTTAGAATATGTGCATAAGAGACAAATATTCACCGTCTTGTCTAATTTGTAGACTTTTTTAAGTCTAAAGCTGACCCAATCTTCTTAATAGACTGGTCTTGTGAAATGACATATTTTTGGTTAAAGACAGGTCTTCAAGTAACCTTCAAAGGCTGAAGATATGTGTGAAAATGCAAAAAATACCACTAAAAGGACAGGTTAGATATAGGATTTCTAAAGATATCTTCAGTAGAATTTGGAAATGTCATTCACCTATCACTCCTCTTTAAAGATATCTTCGCTCCTGGTGAAAAGACCACTGGTCATGCGTCTTCATTAAAATATGATTCATAGGTCTTCAGAATTGCATCATCCATATAAAAAATCTTTAAGTGAGCCGTCATCTTTTTAGCAAAAAATAGATGGGCTTTTGTATCAACTCGAGATCTCTCACCCCAAAAGGAGCTCCAAACCCATACCTCCCCCTTCCATCCTCTAAATTTAAGGATTGAAGAAATCTACCCCTCCCTCTTGGCCACTGCTGAAAGACAGCTAACTACCGCGTATGTGTATGATGCCATGTCTGATACAATTGTGAGGAGACTATTGTGACGTGCTCTCCTCCCCTCCCCCCGCCATCCTTTTTTTTATAGTTTTATAGTGATTATAGTAGGCATATGTCTGGGTCGGTGATTAGTTCATCAGCTGTAGCAGAGGCAATGGCCCATGGAGGCCTGGTGGAGGCCTTTTGCAGCTCTCTATATAGCCTTGCAGACCTGATGGGGCTGCGCCTGGGCCAGGGTCACCCAGCCCAGGGCCGCAGCATGGAGAGGTGACCACCTCTGACCTCTGTGGGCCACCTTTGGCCGCCAGGTCAAGTATCTCCGTGTTACCATGGGAAGGAAGTACTCCACTATTAAACAGCCTGATCCTGACCCAACCTTCCTATACTATACAGAGGGGAGGTCCTGCTAGTATCAATGAGGACTACAGAGGAGTCCTCCTTGCTAGTACCAACTTTGTTTATCTGGAATACTAGTAGTCCAAATAAATAAGAAGGAAAGACCAATCTAGCCTCCATGGAAAGCCTGACCAAGAAGCAATAGGCAATAGGTTATTGTGATTTTGTTTTCATGCTCATAGCATTAAGACAGGGGTAGTAGATGGCACTGCTATATCCACTTATTATAAATCACGCCAGAACATCCCCAGAAAAGACAGCGGAGCCTCATAGCTCTAGTCTGTCTGAGCGCCTGGAGCGTTGTGCCTCCAGTGTGCGGCTAGACCAGCTCCAGTGGTGGCCAGACACCCTGCTGGCGTGTCAGGGTAGTCTAAGCCTAAGGTGTCAGGGATGTGGCCGTTTAGCTAAACAATTATTGACCTGCCCAGTGGACTGCTGGCAGGTCTGTACACCTCATATAGACGTCTGCATGGATTCTGTCCAGTCTACCACAGGTTACAGATGTCTTGAATGATGCAACCAAACTGGCAGCAATAATATTTACAATCAGCATTCTATTGACAGCGTGTAATCAGGAACCCGTCTGTACAAACATTGGGTATTTATAGGTTTAATAATGATGGCATGACCCTAACCAGGAGCCATATCCTTCCCAGGTCAAACAACAACTCTCAGATAAACCAGACACATGCTGTCACTGTGGTACTGTGATAGATAACATCAACTATAATAAATCTTGTGCCCTGCATTATCGTCCACGATCACCAATAGATCAGCTGACCACCCCTGCCCTTAGCGGTTCCTTGGCCACCTTGGCCTGCCCACCATAGCGCACTGAGGCGTCTGACCGCAGTAATTGACCTTCTCATGTTACACCTGCTGGACATTACCACCCACACTCAGGTGACCAGCATGCACCGCCGTGCAGATTGAAATGGTTGTGTTTAATGGTCGGGTTTTGGTGACGTCTATTTAGACCATTCATCACACATGTCACTGTCCGCACGTCCATCGCACCAAATGTGGTCTGATAGAGAGTGAGAGAATCAGAGATGTCAGGGTGGGGAGTGGGGGAGTAGCAGGAGGGGGGCATGTCAGAGGATAGGCGTAAAAAAATAACATTACATGACAGATCGAAATGTCACAATTATACCAGTGTATCTGGACAGGATGAAAAAAATGTATGTCTTTTCCAGCAACATCGACGCCCGGTCATTGGTGTTATTATGGTTGGTATCCTGGTGGATGCTGGGGTCCTGGTGGATAGACACCACCACCACCTTGTCAGTGTGGATTACTCTAGGATCGCCCGTCCAAACAGGGAGCTCTACATGGAAGACATAAATCGTGCCATACTGATAGCGCTTATCTCTGAGATCAAAGAGGACCACAGGGAAGAGGCTATAGGAAGCTATAGGACAACGGAGGTCATCTGTCACCAGACACTGCTGTCTGGCCATGGGTTTCTCCTGTTCAACAGACCTGGGCTTTAGTACATGTGGTATGCCCTCTACACCAGCTCCCCTTGTATTCTCGGGAGCACAACCCTGGTTGCTTAGATCTTTTCTGATAAGGGTTAAACACATTTTTCTAATACATTTCCCTATGTAAAATAACCCTTCATGTTAGCTGGATGGGCTAACCTTTGAGTTAGTTTCATTCCGTATCATATAGGGCATTAGCACATTAGGCTATGGGGGCCGCCATTAGACCCCGACTGCACTATGACTAACACCTTCAGCCCCCGTCTCCGCAGTAAATGCCAGGGATGCTTCCCATTGGTCAATAATACAATAGCCATGTGCCGTATACATTGTACATGTACCAGATCAATCTATGAATGAATGAATGACTATCAAATCACTGAATATGCTTGTATACTTGTGACGATCAAATAATTCGGTTGCAGTGACACCAAGATGAATTTAGGTACTTAGATTCCAGAGAGCCTTTACAATCATAGGGTTCCTCTTGTTGGTGCCATGGTTTATACACAGTGTTGAGTTTTAGCTGAATCTACCCAGTAGATATTAGGCATATCCACACACCAGGCCACACACCATGCATATTTGATCCCCAATCAATGCCCAATCACTTATGAACAGAACTACGCAGAACCCCTATTGGCATAGTTTTAGAGATACATGCAGAGTGTAGCCTTCCTAATTGCTTGGGTCAGGCCTGTGCTTGGGTGTTAGCTGAGTATTGCAAAGTCTAGAGGCCTGAGGTTATTTAAAGTGAAACACTTCCCAGCCACCCACTTACTCGAAGATACCAACAGTTCAAGTTGGGATCAGTGGGTGGCCACCTCTAGTGAGCAGGTCATCATAACCATGTCTGGCTGCATTCGTACTCTGTGTATTATCATAGAGTTGCTCATCTCCCACACTGCCACCTGTTGGTGAAACTCCTACGCACCAGCACTCTCCATGCTCAATGCAGTGTCTGTGTGCATTTCTAACAACTATAAACATGCACAACTATATACATGCTTGGAGACTGCCGCTGGGGTTTCAAGTGACCTACCCTAAACCACGTCCTTTTGGCTAACGTAAAAAGAACCAGTGACCTCGCCGTGATTTATATGGTGAAAGGGTGACAAGCGATTGATGATAAACCTCCATGGTTGGGAAAACGAGGCCAGGTGATCCGTACACTACCCTGAACCGTAAAAGTAGTTTTATAACTGTCAACTTTACACATTCACTCGTCAAGAATGGATAGGAAGTCTACATAGAGGAGTGCTATGAATAAAAGTGCGTTTTAAAGTCTTGATCAGATCTTGAGATATCCATCTCTACATACATAACACAATATAAACGTAAATGCGATTACTAGTATTGTATCTTAATTAGTCTTTCAGAATTTCTACACTCTCAGCCCGAATTGTAAATAGGCAGCACATCCCGCTGTAGTACATACACGACTACTACCCCTATCAGGGCAATAGGATTGTACTAACATGAACTGACAGTGCATACTAGTATTATCAATTGGATCCCCACAGTTTGGGTTCTATTATATTATGGCCAACCCAAGAGAATATTCTCATTGAAAATTGATCTATCAATAAGAAATTAGTTGAATAACTTCTAACTTAAACTACCATGCAATATGTACAATATATAACCAACCCGTTCGTAATGGACCATTATGGGTTTGAAACATTTGCTTTATTATAGTGTCAGAGACCAGGGTATACATGTAGCTTTTATATCAAAGGACACCTTGGTAGCATTCTTTACACCCAATCAGGACCTCCTCACACCCGAACATGACAGGAGTATGGGAAAGTTGAAACAAGAATGTAGGGAACGTCGTCAGTCTGTCTCCTGGTGGAGGGAACCTGGATCAGTGGATGACAATCTTGGGAGTGGAGGACAACCCTCTTTACGTGACATGTTGAAGTAATAGCACATCTCGGCATATGTTCTACTTCCTGAGTCCTTGTACCCTGTGACGCTCACTGACAGGGGGAGTAACAATAATACCCTCTCGCACTCTTTTCTTTCTTTTTATTGGAGGCAGGGTAGATGCAGAAGTATCTAGTCCTATTGTTGTCCTCGAAACATATCCTACCACTGTACTCACACCCTCTAGCATATCCCGAACATACCCCATTCAACTTGGCAAAAATGACATTACTTCTCGGGTCTATAATTGTTGCGCACGTTTATTTTAAACGTTAAAAAAATCCCCGTAGGAAATAAGGCTGCCACAGAGTGTATCATGCCTGTTAAGCTCTCAATATACCGTAAAATCTCGCGTATAAGCCGCAGCTTACAGACTATGTCAGGCTCTTGGTGTGGCTTAATAATACAGGTGCGGCTTATGCGAGGGGTTTTACTTATAATATCCATTTCATGCCTCCGGTATGGCTTATAGCTTAAACCCGGATGCGGCCTATGCGTAGGGTTTCATTGAAGTACATATATATCTTCATGTCTTTGTACGATGGGTATAGGGACAGTGAAGATAAATGGCCCTGGAGAAATACTTACAACTAGGAGAGGACGCAAAGGAAGACCTTTGAAGAAACAGTAAAAGTTACAAGGGAGAATTTATAAGGAGGATCCCCAAATGGTACGTGACAGGAAATGGCTATGGATCCCCAGTAACTGGATCCATGCAGGGTTCTTGTCTTTTTTTTATAAGATGGCGGACATCCCGGAAGTGGCTTGGTGGGTTTGCTGACGCGATCCTGCTCGGGTTTCCCAACGTGTGGGAAAATCCAGATTCTGAGATCCAAGTCTCTGTGTCTCCCCAACACCAAGGCAGCGCCCATCCCACCCCGTCCCCTCTCAACTTCACAGTCACCATGCGCTGAGCTACTCCAATGTCCCGCGAGCTACTCTCAACCTACTCATGCCAGTGTCAGAATGGGGTAGGCTATACTCGCAGAAGATCTAGCACATGCACACTATTCCTCTTTCATGACCTAAACAATCTGAATGCTTCCTACACTATTTCATTTTCAAATACCTACATCAAAACATCAACCTAAAAAAAAATCTAAATGTGTCAATAGACATGATCCTGATCTGAAGAAAATGGCTCATTACCTACGAAGGTGCCGATTTACTGCCCGTGTGGACAATGGGTTACCAGGGACTGATGGAAGATTTCATCTACATGATAAATGTGGAACATAGCCCCGGGACATAGCCACACGTGAAGGTTTGAGGTTTCAAACGATCCCTAGGCCAATTTTAAAAAGAAGTGTGTTTCCAGTAACCCGACCGGCCCAAGAAAAACAGTGATTTTGAAGAATTTTGTCTCATTTTTTTTCATATTTTAAAGAAGTTTTTCATTACTTTTTGAGGATTTTTCCTGTATCCTTTTCGTGTGCTTCCCCTCTCTCACAGTTGTCATTTTCCCATCATTATTTTACAATGAAATCAAAGAATTTGATTCATCGATTGATATGTGCCCTAATATGAAAAAAAAAAAAGAATTAAAAAAATATCTGACCTACCGACCCTAGCTCTTTGAGCTATATTACTGGAAACACACCTTTTATTTTTCTTGGCCCTATTTAGCATTCCATGTCAAAAGTTACTGTTATTGGGAAGGGTTACAAAGAATAGAAAGGCCTGAGGCCATGGGTGTACATTGGTGGGGAAAGTCAGTGCATTTGGTCCAGAAGCAAACCCTTACTTTTCGTCACCCTCCCCGCGGCTAAATTGGGTTTTCGATAAACCCCACGGTACTACATGTACTGACATGGTGGTGCCCTCCCTGTCCAGTGGGGTCGTGCCAAAAGATGACGAGGAAGTTCCTCTTAAATATTTTCAGAGAGTGACTGCAGAAAACGTGCATGGCGTAACTCGCTTTCATAGTTGACAAAGAGTTTTGCACTAGACTGTATCGAAAACACTTTTTGAGTAGTGTAAGAAACGTGCACATTTCAGCTTAACGATTTTATAAGAATTTATTCAGCAATACCAAAACGTGCACGTTGTATTTTCTGGTTCTCGTTCGCTTTATGGCAAGACCCTTCAGTGCTGTGGTGTGATACAGTAGAACGCCGGGGTAGAACAGCTATACTGTATTTCTCAAACGCTACGTTCCTACTTCTCTCCCTCCGATTTCGACCAGATAGGAAGGCAACCTTTTCAGGATCCAGGTGCGGCTTGTATATCATTCACACACTTAGGGTGCGACTCATACGCGGGCTTTACCCTATTTAGGGCTACAGGAGACGGTCACCGTTTAGCTCATACAGGGGTTTACTGTAGTAGGGTTGCAGGTGGTCAGTATCAATGCCGGATCTCCGACTGTGGGAAAGTTCCTAGCACTCCAGTACTTCCTGGTGCGACCTGGTGCAGCTACAGGTCCTCTAGGATCAACAATACTCTACTTCCAGGGTTGCGGCTGGGGGGTGGAAGGGGGAGGGGGGGGGGGGGAGATTACAAATGGCCCCCCTGGACCACCAACACACTGTGCCTCCCGATGCACTCCAAACCCAGGGAAGAGGTAAGGGGGGGGGGGAGATACGCTAGCGCATCGAAAATTTTGCAGTTCCCCTTCGATTTTGTCTTAAAACATAGTATGAGGGCTTGTTCGCTCAAAAAGACGTGACATTTTTTTTTATTTATCCCCCAAGACTCGTTTCCCATCACCGTCCTCATCAGATAAAAAAAAAAAAAAAACGCCCGAAAAAAAACGCCATTTGAGATCCTTAGAATTGTCTGAGAAAAATGTTTTAAAAAATGAATATAAGTAATTAAAAAAAAAGTTGTGGTCCAGGAAATGCAGCTGGCTATCAAAGACAGACCCTTTAAAAATGTCAGCGAGAAACATTTCCTTTTTGGAGTGGCCCAAATGTGCAGGATCAGGGCAGGATCAAGAGACGCTCACTGGCAGACGGCATATCTGTGTCAGATGCTAGATGAGGCGCCACAGGAGCAAAAGCGCGGGAAACCTTGTGGAATGTCGTCTGCTGGCTTGGAGGATTCTGTTGCCATGGGAAAAAAGCTTGTTGTCATAGAGATTGTCATAAATCAGTAGCCTGGGTCACTCTCTCTGTTGGTGGTGGCTGGTCCGGCCCGCGGGGTCACCATGCCCTCGACACCCAATTATTGACGTCCAGTCCTTCATTACTGTCCCGCTTAAAAACTGGATCAGATTAACCCCGGGCCATTGGCACCAGGCTGATCTCTACGCCATTGATCTTCTGATAATTTAACGGGAATTTAGCATGAGGGTTTGTATTGGTAACTTGATGATCCATAAATATGCTACCCTCAGACATCGGTACGCGGAGAACGCACGGCTAGCATGTACAATTGGCAGAAACCACTTTGCATGCCCATGGTGCTAAACCCGGCAATAGACTGGTTCATGCCTCAGTTAGCCATTTCTCAAAAGCTACGAGTTGAGTCTCCCCACTACGTTTAGAACACCCCATTCGTACCAGGTCATTGGTAGTAAGGGGCAGTGGCCTGCCCTGTAATACCTATGATTGCCTATTCAGATGCATGCCTTTTTCCTCTTTATCTGCACCAGTCGTAGTGAGTGACCCCGTGCAATCAAGAATTCCTTTCAGATCCAGGCCAGGGCAGTACGATTTGGGGGCACCCAAAACTGAGCGTCTTACAAAAGACTTCCCGAGTCATCGAATACAACACATATATACAGTCAACCCTCGCTTCCACGACCCTTTGATTCCTCAGATCCCTTATTACCTAAGACAGAATATCTGGCACTACCTCTTTATTTTCTATTATATTTGGACTTAACTTCTCAGATAATTTGCTTCCTCAGACATTTTTCCTTGCATTTTCCATATCTAAGGAAGCAAGGGTCGACTGTATTTACTCATACACAATCATAATTGCTATAAGTTGATATGGTATAAGAGTTACCCGCCCTATCGCCCCGACTTGGTACCATGTTATCTTTCCAATGTGAAATCGAAAAAAAAAATTGATAAGACCACAGCCAGTCTACTCCTGCTACAACGTACCCAAATACCGGGTAACCCCAACGCCCCAATATTCTAACCCCAAATACCAGTAGCAGTCTGTCTGTGGGGTCTGTTCTCTCACGTCCTCTGCTAGTACCCTGACCTGCCATGATCAGTGCCACATGCTTTGTCTGGGCGGACACTAGGCGCCCCTAGTTGGGGTTGTGCTTTGCATGCATGAATAATGTTCTTATCTACATAATCATCAGATACGACTCCACATTTCCATATTTACAGCATTGACCGAATCCCAAAGAAATGGTAATTGGTATTTAAAAAGGGCAGGAGTGAGTTATCTTTAGGGGGATAAGGGGGGGATCTAAATCCCGATCTAAATGCCATCCCACTGTTCTAAATGTTTGTATGCATATAGAAATCTGAAAATACTCTAAACGATGGATATTAGAATGATGGGTTGACCTCCTAGCATGATTCTCTGAGGCTGGATCTAAAGTACAGACCACAATGTGGTCCCGGTCATGAAGTGGGGCTTGTCAATATTATGATGTGTATCCCCTAGACACAGTAGTGTTTTTACTGTTACCTCCAGGGACTCGCTGCGTTTATATACAGGGAAGGGAGCAGTGATCCCATCAGCTGGAGTCCAGTGAAGGGGAACCAAGACTTGCTGCCTCAGATCATGTACACGTACTAGTATTTTATATACCTCCAATATCCAATATAAATTCCGCCTCTTTACAGCGTCATCCCAGAGTCTCCATTTGTATAAAAATCATTTCTTTGATCCTAAAGCCATGCATCAACTATCAGGATAGAATTCCATTTCCTGAAGGCCAACAGCCTAGGTATATGTACTTTAGAACAAAGACACACAAAAAGGCTCCATACGTATCGTTTTGACCTGGTCTGTGAACAGCTGTGAACACGATGAACATATTACAAATTGGCCATGGTGGAGAGACCGCCCGTGGAAGTGGTTAATTGTAATATCCAAAGCACTAGACTGGCTATAGTCCCCACCACTTTTTGTGGAGCGGTACGCTCTCATTTGCTACCATTTCCTGGCACTATGACATAAATCATACATCATCATTAGAGACATCAGGAACTCTTACAATGCAGGGCCACTATACCTAAAGGTACTGGCCTCTCAAAGGTCTGAAATATCGAACATAGCATCTGCCTTGTTCAGGTCTAAAAATTCTCATGGTGAAGGTCTAGAGAAACAGCTTAAGCCACCAGAACATGCCATCACAATGGCGATGTTTTATGAACACTTGAAGGCAACCTCAGCGGATTTATTGAAATGGAAAAAAGGAGACACTACATCACTCTTGACCCTCTCCAGTGCCTATATTGTGTGAATAAACAACAGGGGACCGCGGTCATTGACCACATCGGTAACTGGTACCAGGGAACCTGAGAGGTGCGACGGGTATGGCCGGAAGGGGGTTGGGGCTTCCCCCATCCCATCCTCATCCCATCTTCTTTCAATGTTGGGGCTTGTACAAATTTAGGGTTTCTTGTGGTAGCCTTTCAATTATTGCACATTCGTGACAAACGCTGAGAGACTGCTGAGGGTGAATAATTTGAGGGCAAATTGTGAGCAATTGCCTGGCACAGTAATTGGGTATAATTATTATAAGTTATAGCTATATTTATGATGGCTGCAGGCTGGGCTGTGACAACTAACCACAGGGGTTTCTTCCAACAAAGTTTGCCTTTTGGGTACATGTACAAATAGTGGCAAATGGCACCTTTCACTGCTGACCATGTGCTTGGAGAATGAACACATTCAAACCCACTGACATACAGACCTCCTCTCTCATTGATGCAACCAGTTTTTTTTTTCTGAATCTCAATAATGATGTTAGTCTAAAGAGGCATTTCTTCATCTCATACAGGGTCATACAAGGTCATTCTTGATACATTGTGTACCTGTAATCCCAGTGAAATACCCTCAATATTTTCATGAATATTTGCGATTCAAATTTCATATCATATATTGGTCTAGACTCATGCCGAGGCTCGGTCACATGCAGTGACAAAGTGTCGAGAAAAAGAAATATTATTTTCCTTCCTTCAAACACCACTGGTAAAAATATACATTTAGAGGCATTATTTATATAGGATTACACCATGTACTTCTGTTGGGGTTTTATGGGGAAATTGGAAACAATATATTTGTGGAAAGCTTGTAACCCCCCAAATTCGAAAATCACTGTTGCCATTTTTGGTTGCCATGCCAACCATTTTCGCTAGCAACCCATAAAATGATTAAAATATCTATGAAATGAAAAAGGAATATATGTATTCTGAAAACGTTGAAGACCATCACAATAAATTATAACATTGATGATACATGTAGTTCTTGCTAACAATATATCAATCTGTCACACACCTGTACTACATCACCATGACATGACTATGGACCTAAACCTGTTGTGACGCAACACTTAAATCGCCACTCTGAAACGTATTGTGTTGAGAAGCAAGGTAACTTACAGGCTAACAATGAGAAGTTCAACTAATTATCAGTAAAGTGGTGATCATTGTCTGATGCACCGCACAATACATATACAATTACAATTGTCTATTCTTACAACTAGAATAATGAAAATACCTAGCAGTGCTTTGAAATGAGGACACTTAACGTAAATCCCTCATTATCACTTTATGACACCCTAAAGCCAAAAGTACATATTTATCTATGTATTTAAGGAGGGGCCTTCTTGCAGTATCCCTCTTATGATTGGTCTAATCATCGAACAATAGGTCTTAATTTCCCCCTGGGGAGCGCTAGGCCTGGGGACATCTTCCGTGCCCCTAAATGTTGCATCTTCGGCATAGAATTGTGCAGGTCATAGATTTAGGTTATGGGAATATGGTCACTGAGGCCAGCGGCCCCTGGCGGCAAGCAGGTCATGCATCAGGTGTCAGTTTTTCCGGCCCGTTTGACCGTCACATTCCTAGATGTATCCCAGAGCTAATGAGCCATGTGCAAATATGACAGTTTCACCTCAACCTGTCCATGTAAACTCCTGGTATAAAAAAGGAGACGACCAGAACCTAAGCTACCATGCATGGCTGAATCTTCCATTGTAGCCTGCATAAAATACATGTGCCTGACCAGCAATTACAAAGTCAGTAGGGGGGGGGGCATGGGGGGTTATAGTGATCAGACTATTTATTTTCTTGTTTTCTGGTCCATTTCCACTTGACAACAGTTGGTGTCCTTCTCTTCCCTGTCCCCTCCAGTTGTTCTAGGAGGCCCAATCCACTCAAAGTCCCCCTCCCCTTCTATTGTTATTTTTATCATTAATCATTAAGATTCTTTTTAAACAAGATGAATTTACTTGTATGCACTCATTCCAAATGCTTCACTGGCCAAGGGTATTAGTAGAATGATGGTTTACATGGTACGGCAATGTTTGATAACTCTCTACATGGCCTTGCCCCCATTCACCTTTCAAGGGTCCCCGGGTTTGTAGGATTATGTCAGGCTTACAGTACCTATTGTTTAATCCCCGGACGCTACTACTATGACATGTCCTAATCCCTAGTCCCATGGTTCCCTTTCCCTTGGTCTATGCTAGGATGGACACAGTTCATGTGTCACTTAGGCCCTGCTTAGGCCGAGCCTTTTCACATGGGTGGAAACCCAGCGGGGTGGGGCTGGGAGGCTGAACATGAGTACACGTCTGCACCTCAAAATGCCACCAACATAATTGGTGTCTGGCTTTATGGCCTAACATGGGGGCCTCCTGTCACCCGAGGTCAACCGTGGTGTCTAGGGCCAATCTATGTCATCCTAGCATGACAACCAGCCTTTACGGCCTCTAATCTATTCATGGTTTCTAGGGCAACGGTCATCCGTCTGCCCTGCTGGTAAGATGAGTGTCAGTCAATGAAGTGATCTATGTGTCTGCATTAGTTCAATGCCCAAGGCCAAAAGTGCAATGGATGTGTAGACTATTGTCATACATATATACCCATACATGCATGTATACACAGGGATGTCATGCTTACATTTACCATCCTTTTCTTTCAGCAAAATATCTGGTGTCTATACATACAAAGTGGATGTATACGATCTACCTGCATATCGTTGATGATCTCTTGATGTTCTGTAACTCTCCCGTTCACCCAGGTGTGGCTGTGCCCTAAATTTAGGCCTATACAAGCAATCTAATCGAATACATGTACATCAGCCCCATGCATTCTCAGCAGGCACTTTGAGCCTAACTAGACTAATGGGCTCAGACTGATCTGATTGGCCTGGCCACATTGGCTTATTACTCTCTAGTCATGGAAGTGACACCAGTCTTTGCACCAGGCTGCGATAGCATTCTAATGAGCTGCCTGTATCAGGCTGATAAGGGTACGCCCTGAAACCTGCTGCAGACGCTTACCTCCCACATTCCATGGGTTCCTGTGGAACAAGATAACAGGTCCTGCTACACATAAATCAATGACCAGCCCACTGGTCAGCATGCCTGTGGCTGATTTGGATACAACCACTTGACTCTGTGCTACCGGACATGCAACAAGTGTTTGACTTGTGTGATGGGCCACATCACATGCAAAAACCAAGGATGCAAAAAGGCAACGTCATGCCTGCATTGGGCTTCCAGCATTTTGGCTGTTCTCTCTCAGTTCTTTTAATCTTTTTATGGGGCAATGACATTATTACTCTCTCCTAATTGAACCTAGTGCACTCAACTTCGATTTTGAAAAATAAGAGAATTTTATCGCGGCTGCCCTTACTAATTTTGTGCTTGGCTTCGAAATGTCACCCTGTCTGACAATAATGAAACAATCTGTATCTTTCTGGATAAATATTCTATAAGTCCTCAGGTGTGATGTAGCCTTACATAGTACAAGTACTTTGCTCTACGTGTACCCATATACGTAATGCACTTGATAAGGCGGAGGTGTGTGCACCCAGTATCATAAGGCTGTTTAACATATCCCAAGTATATCTATATGAGACAGGATGGGGTAGGGCGATCGCGGCAGGAGGAGTGGTCTTAATGGGTCATTTCCGGCGCTATCTATACCCATTGAGAGGTGATAACGGTGTCACCTGGAGAGCACCCGGCGGGCGGCAGGCACATTTACAAAGTCCTCCACAGGGTCCTACAACACCTCAGCAACATTAAACTTGAGAGTGGCTCACCTGAAGCTGACCAAGCTAGATAAGACTTGCCTCGAGCCCCAGATCCCTCCCTCATCCCAAAAAAACAGTTGAGGTAATCGTCGTGAAAGTCCCCCTATATGGTGCATCGCCTCAAGACGAGTGAACGTCTAGCTCTGCGGGGGTTCTTTTCTGGGTGACCCGTCCGACCCATAATGTTACGCACGATTGAAAAAAAAATGAGAAAAGAACCCTCACAAATATGACACTATACAGGTTCACACAAATGTATTTTGTGAATGGATGGCTGGGCACTCAAACATCCCCCGAGTGCACCCGGAACTACCCCGATGTAGTACCAACCTCAATATTCCATTCTCTATTTTTCTTTTGAGAAATCGCAAGGGAACCTGGTGTTTTTACAGACTACAGCACAGGGAGCCTTGAATTAATGCTTTTATAATATTCATAACCATGCGAAAATGCACCTCCCCCGCCCCTATTGTTTAAAAGTTACCACTCCCTCTGTAGACATTGATCACCTGATGCAGGTGAGCTTCAAAAGAAACATTTAAACATCTAAATGTTTAATCTTTTTCATATCTTTTCGGCATTGCCCTTAACTAATATGCCTACACAGTCCACCTTGGAGAAGAAAAATATTCTTTTTACATGTAGAATCTAAATGTTGGGCATACACATCTGCCAGACGGTAATAATTTGGGTGATTATCCTTGGCTGATATTTTAGGTTCAATTATATTGACAGGGGCAAACAAAGTAACAAACATAAAAACATATTACATTCTTAGGTTAAAGGTTGCTTGTCTGTCTACTGAAGATTGTGAAGAACCTACCCAGCAAATTGTTGTGACTCCTCGTCAACCTGTGTGAAGTGGCTCACACATGTCGCTAGATGGAACACGACGTCGCTATAGCACAAGATCACCAGGAATAGTAATGGTGGTGATCACATGGCCTCACCTCAGATGGCGAGGATGGTGATCACTCAGACTCACCAGGGATGGCGATGCGGGTGATCACTCACCTCGCTAGATGAAACACGCACCTCGTCATAGCACATGTTCACCAGGGATGGCGAGGATCGTGATCACTCATCCTCACCAGGGATGGCGACATGAGTGATCACTCATCCTCACCAGGGATGGCGACATGAGTGATCACTCACTTCGCTAGATGAGACGCACACCACGTCATAATGCACATTCACCACAGATGGCAAGGATTGTGATCAGTCACCTCGCTAGATAAAACGCGTACCTCGTGATAGCACAGGTTCACCACAGATGGTGAGGATCTTGATCACCCACACTCACCAGGGATGGCGACACGAGTGATCACTCACCTCGCTAGATGAAACGCACACCATGCCATAGCGCATGTTCACCACGGTTGGCGAGGATCGTGATGACTCACACTCACCAGGGATGGCAAGGCGGTTGATCACTCACCTCGCTAGATGAAACACGCACCACGTCATAGCGCAGGTTCACCATGGATGGCGAGAGTGGTGATCACTCAGACTCACCAGTGATGGCGACGCTGGTGATCACTCACCTTGTTAGATGAAAAGCTCATGATCATCGACATTGGTAATCATGCAGCCTCACATCTGCCAGATCAAAGTATGTTTTGCCAGAGAAGGTATTGCCATATGTATCTTCCCTCTAAGCACAGACAAGGTGTTCATGTTGATATTTCCCTATGTATTTTTCCTGTAACCAGAGAAAAGGTGTTTATGGATAGTTGCTTTCATTTTAGAGATACCTCTATCTAAATTCAATTGATATTCTCTCTATATAATCTTGTTTGATTCAACTCTGAAGTATTACATGGAAATCAGTGTAAAACAAAGCACATTTGATACGTATGGGACTTATACTTCATGCCCACACTTCCTAGATAGGCTACATGTGGAACAGTGGTGCTGTCTCAACACCTTTGGCAATGGTGGTGATAAGTTGCCACTGTGAGTGAGAGTGAGTGACAGATGATGCAATCCTCAGAGAGCATTGACTTGGAGTGACACAAATTCACGCATTGAGTGAGACAAAGGCTGGCAATGGTGGTGATAAGTTGCCATTCTGAGTGAGAGTGAGTGACAGATGATGCAATCCTTAGAGAGCATTGACATGGAGTGACACAAGTTCACGCATTGAGTGAGACCAATGTTGGCAATGGTAGTGATAAGTCGCCATTATGTGTGAGAGTTGATGCCAGTGGCACGGGAGTGGTACATAATCACACAGTGAGTCAGATCCATGTTGGCGATGCTTGTGATAAGCCGCCATTCTGAGTGAGAGTTGACAGGCAGTGGCACATACTCACGCAGTGAGTTAGATCCATGTTGGCGATGGTGGTGATAAGTCACCATGCTTTGTGAGGGATGACAAGGGGTGGCACATACTCACGCAGTGAGTGAGATCATGTTGGTGACTGTTGTGATAAATTGCCATGCCATGTGAGACTGACACACAGTGGCAAAAGATGACGCAGTGAGTTATCACTCAGAAAGGAGTCACCATTGATGACCAATCATGGCGACAGATAACGACAATTTGCTGGGTAGTATAAAAAGGCACTATTTGCCTTAGCTGTAGGCTATAAACGAATCCATCACACTTACACACCATCTGATTTGGGAGTGGGATGAGTAGTGAAGATCCATCATGAGCATGGGACCACCAGCAGTAAACAATTGCCTATAAGTGGTTCGATTTGACTTAAAAGTACCGGGTAGTTTGGCCTTGGTGAAATTGGAATACCACCACAGTAGCTTTGCCAAAATGTAACAATATGTCTTGTCTATATTTCAAACATTGAACCTTTTGCACTGATCCACAAGAACAAAGTAGAAGGTAAGGGCTTGAAGAAAAGAATGTTCTACTCATTTATATACGTATATATTCACTGATAAGGCATGTTGCTGTTACTAAATGGAACTGTAGGCCTGGAATTGTAACCGTTAATCTGCTATTTATATGCATCTTACACTTCTGAACTGCTCGCACAATTTACCAAGAAGATTCTTCAAGTCTTGTTGTATGTATCCCTCGTTCCATCTAGTCATGTATGTTTTCTCTTCAGCAAGACAAAAAAAAAGGGACAAAATATTGATCCACCAGTTTAGGGACATAAGCCTAAAATGTTTTGAACGTGCCAATAGCATGTACCAAGAAAATATTGCCCACATCTACCCACACATGTATGGGATACAAATGTCAGACACAGGCAACTATTCATGTGCCATTAGTAAATGATTAATAGTATGAAAAAAAAAATGATTTCAAGAATTTTGAACATGCACAGTGCCTTATCTATAAAGTCCTGCCCCAATTCAAAGTAATTTACTTTAAAATCCATCAAAGATGAAAAGGTTCCCTTTGAGAGCAACCATTGACATTATAACCCATCATGGTTTAATGATGATGCCACTCTCCAAATACCTACCCCGTCCTATTCAAACGCTCGATTTTCCTTTCACCTACCAAGATGTCTACTAAATAATCGCCATCAATGATTTCTTTTTCTGTCTCTTATTTGAAGGAGGATTAACCCGAGGGTGAATACATCTGTATCGCAGGGAGAGGCTTAAACAACGCTCTTATTGTTCAGGTATCATATGTGACCATTTGAGGACAATATCTCACGTATAGAGGTAGGCAGTAGAAATTTGGACCGTCTGAGAGTGGCCATTACCTCGACAAGTAGTCGAAAAACCTTTTATAGTGTTCACGTTGAACACGCCATGCGTGGCGGTAATTGGTGGCCTTGTCTGTAAACGGGGTCTGTATGTAAATCAGCCACTGCCAGCTTGGGGTTTAGGGTTCTTACAGGTTGATCAATGCAGAACGAGCCTTTTTAGGGGCAATTAATGGTGATGATTAAATCAGGGAGACCAGGCCTCCCTGATTAAATTTATAATCTGGCGATAGACATCTGTGCATCTTTTTCAGTCTGTCTATGAGTATTTTAGTAAATCCAGATGAAGCTGGGGGGAAATAGACACGAGCATAAAAAAAAGAGCATCACGAATTAGATGTTCTACCACTGAGCGACACTCTCCAGGACGTACAGAAAATATAGTATATGACTTAAATACATTGTTATGAGGTTTTGGTCCACTTTCATGAATGGGCAGCCGGCTTAATACATTCAGTTATAAATAGAAAATGGGGACAATTGAAAATAATTAAAAGGACATGAATATCAGTTCATCCATTACTAATGATGTTTGGCGAATCATGGGAGGTCCCCAGGAACACACAAAAGAGGCCCTAATCATGTCAAGCACCTTCCTAACTTTGTCTACTATAAATAGTCCTGGGAGACTACTGCATTTTGTGAAGGGTAACCACAATAGCATACCTGCACAGAAGGTGTTTTTGTTCTGTATGTAGCATGCTGTCAGTGCAATCCCCTAGCCCCGCCCAGTAATCGACACCCCTGGGCGCAGGTGTCAGTATAAGTAATCATGAGCCACGCCCATCACACCTACAGCTCTTTTTCTATAAAGCACATGTATTACAGTGACTCATTGGCTTTGCATGTTCGAAGGGTTTGGTATTCAGGTGCATGGATAACCTGTCAAGCCAGGGACAGTAGACAAACATTGGTCAAACTAACCTGTCAGCTTGCATTAATCAATTGTTTTTTGTTACTCATATATATCTTTATCCATTACATATTTACTTGTTCCATAAGATGAACCTCGATACTTGTACTTGCCCAGAAAAGAATGCACGACCTTTCATGTATGATGCACTACGACTCTTTGCAGACAAGTGAAGCGCACCTGCACACCCAAGGTGACTGTATTGTAAGGTATTATATAACTGTACAAGTCCAACAAAGACGTGTAGAACATAGAAGGAAGCCTACTTGTGTTCTCTCGGGGTACCTAGAGTGAACAAGAGCAAACAGTCTGTTTGTAAGACTGACATCAATCCTGTTTGTAGACGCCACCCACAGGGGGCGTAGGGAGAAGAACGACTACTCCCCAAGTGGGAGGCTGGACACTTGGCAACCCAAAGGTTGGGTAATCTTGGCAACCTAGTAGGGGAAAGTAAGCAAAGATGTAGACAGACTCAACACAGAGAACACAGGCCGCACTTAGGCTACCCAAAACTGAAAGTAAGTTAACGCCGAGTTAGCAGACATAATCATTGACACGAAGGTTGGTCAATTTCCCAGTAGTAGAAGCATGTGAATGAGTGGAGGTTTGGTGAGAACAGAAGGGGCTCAGTTCTAGGCCATACCTATCGGTATCATAACTCCCTCTAATCACGCAATACCAAACGCACACGCTATGCCATATGTAATATAACTCTGGAAATCAGATGATGTTAAGTACCTGTACAACGTTTTTATTTCCTCAAAAGCCAGTGGTGACGACCTACTGGATTTACAAATGTATGTGTTGTGTTACTAGTAGTGGTGTGAAGTTTCGATATGAGAAAGGAAAAGACCCGGCGAAAAATATAATCCTAAGGGACTGATCATTTTTTAACAACAGGGGGGGGTGGGTTTTCAGAATTTTTTCAACCCCTTGACCAGGGGGGGGGTCAGAAGTTTTTCAATACCTCTGATGGGGGCGGGTAAAAATAATTTCACCTGTTTTCAGTGGAAAACCCCATGCGTTACTATAGGCTAAAAGGGGACGTTTGCGCACGATTTTTGTCCCTTATTGGGGGGGGGGTTGAAAAAAATTTTACCCCCTCGAGAGGGAGGTTGAAATCTTTTTCGTGCTTCTGCGTGCAAACCCACCAGCCCTCCCCCCCTGTTGTTAAAAAATGATCACTCCCTAATAGCCAACGTTTAGGAACTTTGCATCTTAATGATCAAATCCTGAGAAGAATAATGTCAGATAGCTTAGGGGTACAGGCCTAGGGCTGTGGTGACCCCGGTATTATATAAAATACTTCCACCACTATGCATTAGTAAAATGTGAATGGCATGCAGGTAGTCTGATGTAAATGAGAAGGTGGATTTGACACTTCTTAGCAATAGACTTCCTCTTAAACCAAGTAAATCCGTTTAAAACATTTCCATCACACCTCATCAGATGTTCTATCTGATTTTTAGTACAATGACTAAATGAGGGCGCTGCGTTTCCTTTCAGATGATCTCTTTGAATCCTTATCGCCACCATCTGAAAAACCGTCAAATTAACATATTCATCGACAAGCCTTTTGGCAGATTATGTAAAGTCGTATAACGATCAAACTTGAATTCTGACACAGTTAATGAATTCCAACACCTGAGTTCAAAGAGGGAGATTGGGAGATAGCCAGGTCAACTCTGACTATCAATGTCCGTGATTGGCAAGCAAGGACAGAGAGTACAGTCATTTAGTGGGTAGCCCAAAGTGTAGATCAAACACGTGAGTTGTACGGCATGCTCTGTATTCCCGGGTCTATGATATATAGCACTACGATCATCAAAGGACATAGGCCTCACCGACCAATGTTCATCTTATGTAAGTTGTTGCGTCATTCTGCACTAATACGGGCAAATCCATGGAGGCCCGGGACAATGTCTCTCTCACATGTGCACAACCGCGACCTACATCAATGACGACATCTTTACAACCACACTTCTAGGTATTTAAAAAAAAAGAAAAAAAAAAACACTTCTCCAGAGTAACCTCCACCAGAGTGCACTTACAGGCAGACCATTCATGATGTTTGGCAGGGGGGGGGGGGTGATAAATCGTTTGGGGCCCTCTCACTCTTCCTCTTTCTTTCTTTTGGGTTGGGGTGGCGGTAATTATTAAAGAGCCTGCATGAGAATAAATTCTGACTGTTTTGACAGCCAAACATATTTGAACCGTTCAAGAAGGGCACAAAAGAGATCATTGCAATATTAAAGTTGTGGCCTGCAACTATCTGTGGTTCTTGCATACACATCACGTTAATGGTACACATGACGGGTGTACACTTGTGTCTCCCTGTCCTCACTGTCCTCCCAGGGATGGTACATGTGTCCTGTAGGTGTGTCAATGGTCACTATGAATGTTATACTGTGCAGTTGCATGTCAGTAATAAGAACTTGCTGGTTGAGGACTGACTACCTGTATTAGTTTGTACCCATTTTAAGGCATTTGAAAAAAAGGGGGGGGGGAGTCAGTATTTAAAACAGGCAGGGGCCAGTATATTGACAATCCTTTGGTGGGATAATATTGTATTCATACTTCGTTTTTAAATAATCAGTTTGATGATAAATATGTCTTCACTGGGCAAACGTGCAAAACTTTTGAATTCCATAGAATTCCAGGGTGGATTCAACTGTCCCCTAATTTACTTTAAGACCCACTTAATTGAATCACACCACTTTGCCTGAACCACCAGCCATTGAATTCCTTGACTAAAGGAAACTCCTGAGCCCTCAGCATTGTAGGGGCTTGTACTTAAATTATGCAATAGAAACAAACCTGAATGCCTGGAGGAGAAGTCCATGGAAGTAACCTTAGGGTTTCTCCCATCACTCCCTATACTTAGCTGCACTTAGACCCTATTGGTTCTTCCATGTTAAAGCCGACTCTTTTTGTACTTGTTTCCTGTGTCTGTACCCGATGTACCTGAATGGAACAGAGGCCTAATGCTAGAGGGAGGGACAAGGGGACTCCCAATTACCGGTTGCTTGGAGGCCATCCAATCACTCTCTCTTCAGGAATGAAGATGTATCCTGATGGTGACGATAGGGGGAAGGTGTGATGTGGAGATATGCCAGACCCTAGTGGATCAAGGAGCTTTGACGCCCCCAACCCCACCCCCGGTTTGAATGGCTTCAGAGACTGTGTCTTTTTGAAACACTCCTGCTAACACTCAAGGTGACATTCAGAAGGGCTTGTGGTTAGAGGTTATTTTAAAGCCTAATGATTTCCGGTGATACAGAGGGTATAGATAGATAAGGAATCTGTGGTTTAGTTGCTGATGTCAGGGAAGATAAAAGATGGACTGAAAGTTGTTCTTATGCTTTTACCATCATTAAAAAAGGAAAAAAGAAAGGTAGAAGAAACTGCAGTATTATTCCTGGGTGTGTTGGCTATAATACTAAAATCACGATAAATGACACCAACATCAGGCGTCAATAAATCATGATTAATACGGTACACTTCCAAGGATATCCAGGAGAGAAGAATCAAACGAGTGGTACTCGAAGAGGGGATGTCATACAAAGATAAATGAATCGAAGACTCAAATATCATGCGCCCCTGTCCGAACATGACATTTTATTAGGATTGCTCCAAGACAAGCATAGGTAATTCTCAGGGTATAAGCAAGTGAGTGAGTGAGTAATATGTCGGTGCCCCGCATATGTGCACCACACACATCCTGAGGGTATAGGAAAGAGGAGAAATAGACCCTTTTAAGTGGACTAGGGAAGCCCGTATAAGCATGAACATGCATATATAAGTCCTAGTCAACCCTAATATGAAGACATAGACTAAAGACAGGCAACTGATGACTGCTTGTCCAGAAGTCAACAAGTACAAATACAAGACCTTCCTGCACTAAGTCCTTCTTGTTTCACACAAAAGCACAACTGTATTCAGCCCTGATGTCATCTCCACATAAATATGATAAATGAAGGAGCCTCAGCATTGAGGTGATAAATAGGGACAGACTTACACTGCTTACCCCTGCCACTGGGGTCTGTCCTAGCACCCACCTGGTGTCCGGGCACAGGAAGTCTACTGGCCCAAGGGCTTAGCTCCCAGAATGGATTAGGCAGTACAAATGTTGCCAGATAGTGCAGAAAATATCATCTCGGACTCCAACTCACAACACAGGCTGCAAATACAAATATATACTTGTACCATCTTACTATGCATACCTGTACAACCATGCTGCGTCTGTAATTACATGTAATAATTTTTTTATCCATTCAACAATAGGCTAACCCTGTTTCGATTCGGTTACAACATTTCAAGAAGAATCACACTTAAAGATGTAAAATATATTCGCAAATACATCTGAACTGCACACACATGACAATCCCGACCCACTGAATGTCTTTTCTAATTAAACTAGTAATACTAATTTTGCAGGCCAGGTCGATCTTATCTTTTTGGAAAAGTTCAAATGATTTGTCAACCAGCCCATGCCAAGCACTCATTTGTCAGCTAGGGCAAATGACAGTCTTTTAGATTGGTGTGGGTGGAGAGGCATTGGCTGACGGTGTATCAACTGACTTGATTTTCTCACGGCCTCAATCACTTTCTCTTTATAAATGAGACTTTTTTCAGTGTAAAACTTCTGCTATCCCATCTGTGGACGCCTATAGACAGTTGTTGATGGTCCCTACCCCAAGGCCTACAGACTGCAGATAAACATCTAAATGGTCCCTAATTCTAGATCGCCCGCCCACCAAAGAATCAGTGGTCCACTTGGTCAGGAGGCATTTGTACCAACATATGTTTCACTAGTCTGGTTTCTGCTTTAATAAATTGCGACAAAGGCCGCAATTATCTCTTCAAATCTTGTGGTACCTTTCCCCCCATCAATTAACTACGTAGTAACAACTGAGTAAGGCGCATTGCGATTACCCTGGTAGATCTATATACAAGAAAAGAAATCGTAGACTACGCTTACACCATTTCACATTTAAAGACTCACAATCGCAAAAGGCAACCTTGCAGGGTCTTGATCTCTTTTTTTCAATCCTCATTTGTGGAAGCGCAGGCACCAATATGGGTTCATGCCATGGATATCGAAATGACATTGAACAACGATCACTCACTCACTCACTCACCCACTCACTAACTCCATCAATCAATCAATCAATCAATCATTCACATAATCGCAACCTACGAGTAACCTCCAACTATTTCACTACATACAGGCTTGGTATGTTTGTTCTGTAGATATCATAGTGAACTGCATCTTAAATTGAAACTTGAATCCTGCAAATTGTGCCCCGAGTGAAAAAAGCCCCTCCCCCTCCACACATACACGAGCATAGGCTTGTCATGCTTCTAGGGTTGGGTAAAGTGGGGGCTACACAATGGCGGGCACGGGTCACAGGCGTCCCCGTGTTAATGCACCAATCATGTCGTTGTGCGATTCGGTTCATTTGGGTTAACATGCCATACACGACATCCACGTCATCCCTCCTCCTGTAGGTGACTGGGCACACGCGTCTTGTCACAAGGAGGTGGGCATTAAGAAGAGCACCACCCCGCACCTATTGTCTCCACAGCCCCCAGAGATACACCTCAGGAGCTATTAGCAGGAGGTCTGCAACGAGCAGGAGCATGCAATGCCCTCTGACAATAGGGTCAAGCTGCAAAGTGGCCCCTGGAACTTGTGCAGCTGAGGGATAGGGGGATATTTCACATGTTTGATAGGTTCATGGGCATTGAATTGGGATTATAAGCATGAAATGGCAGGGGGAGTTCAACTTGTGGTCTCTTAGATTATTTCAAACATCCATAACAGTGAGGACATAAATGACTCATGTGCGTTTTCCCATCAACCACAAGATAAAACAATCTTGTGCAACTTTGTGCTTTTTGTTGAAATAAATAAACCAGGTCTGTCTCTTTTTTTAAGGCAGTTAGTAAACGCTTTCAGTTGTCACTCAAATGAAGTTCCTTGATTATTCTAAACATTTTAGATCAAATATCTTCTAAACTGTAGCTTGGACAAGGGGCAGCAGCATCTAGCCAAGCAGTCATTTTGATGACATGACATCGTCTACGAGAAAGCTCTCCACACTTATTGAATAGATAGAGGAGGAAACCATTAACTTTCACGAGCAGGAACCTGATGGGGAATAAGGAGACAACATATGTATACATGTATGTGACCTTCTCTTTTAGGCAAAGGGTCACTCAGAATTGCGAAGGTTATTTTGAGTTCATGTTCTTTGTTTTCTGTATAGTTGCTGCTGTGCGTGTTTTGTGTTTCTCTCTATAGTTGGTGTGGTAGACAGTGGCATGCCGCTGATGGTCTAAGCATTTTTTGACAGTTGAAGAAGATGACTGCTGAAGTGATGGAGTATTCTTCTATTACTCATGTGGTTGTATTGGAAGTTGACGTGGTCAGTCACAAAGACGTGATTGAAGAGGATGGAGGCAATTGTCACCTGAAGGCTTGCTGACTGACCCTGTGAATAATAATATTGCCAACATTCTGAGAGATACAATGATGAAAATTAAATTGTTTCATGCAAGATATGTGATGGTAACCCCAAATATATTGTGTAGATAATCAGTAACAAATATTAAAAAAAAGTTAAATAAAAATCTCCCATAGGTCTCAAGCTCGTTCCATTTTGATAATGTGATAGAGTGCATGAGATCATGAGATGCAATATTGAATTGTTAGAGGGCATAAGGGAAAATTACTTCTGTCAAAGTTCAGATAGTTGATAACTCAATCTATTTATTCATTCAAGACAATTTAAGAAATGCACAATACATATGTAAATGTTGTGGATCGTTTAAAACATGCGTTAAAGCTATCAATTTAACCTACAGGTATAGATTTTGTAGCGGTAATATCGAAGCCAACATCTAAAACAAACATGAACTGCAGAAAAATGAAATATGCAGGTTTATATAGGAAGAGTACTGTAGAAGTATGGAGATGCACAGAGCTTAGAGAGTGCTCAATTAACCAACTTCGCCTATTGTATCCTCTTGTTTGAGAATACATTTTAGGACCAGTCTAATCACTGAGCTACTCCACAACCTGCAGCAGAGATGAGCAGCTCAGTGGAACCTGGAGCTGCAGTCTTATGTAAACGATATATGCGGCACCCATCTGATCTAGGTTTTGAGCAACAGGATAGTGGCAGACTTGTTCTCAGAAATATAGAACAAATTGTTACCAGATGTCTCCAAGTGGTCTCCTCTAAACCGATGCCGAAACTTTCCTCTCTATACTTAAAGCACGTATTGCTGATGCACCAGCGACTATGTGAGCGTACAAATGTACTGTTTAAACTGAGAATTGGCAATTGTCATACAGAAAATGACATGATGATTCATGCAAACAAATCACTTGTCAGAGAGATCGAAGAGATATCAGTTGATCCAGTAACCATACCTACTTCCATGACCTGTCCACAGCTGTCGACACACCGTCCTTGATAGGATATCAAGTTGTTTTTTTATCCATTTTAAGGAATTTAGGACTCCCTCAGTTTCACTCGACTCGAGGATAGGGGATCCATGGATCCATCACAGTCAGATGGCTGGCTGTGTATAGCCACGCCCTGATTCCTTCTGTCATCATCACCACCGATACCATGTATTCCCTAGAGCCATGTATTCCACCTGTAAACCTTGGTGCCACAAGAATCTCCATCTTATACCACTCCATCTTATACCACTCACAAATATATGCTACACCTACCCCATATATATATATATATATATATATATATATATATATATATATATATAGAGAGAGAGAGAGAGAGAGAGAGAGAGAGAGAGAGAGAGAGATAGATAGATAGATAGATAGATAGATAGATAGATAGATAGATATTCATTCAAAGTATAAGTTGTTTGCCATAGTGAATGAAATAAATTTTGAAGTTGAGAGTAGCAGACAAAATTAGCAGACAAAATTAGAAGGTCCCACCTCCCAGAGGAGGTGGGGCCTGAATATGTCTGCCCCCCCCCAATATTTGTCAAGACCCATGATAAAATGCAAAGATTTCCCCCAAATTTTTTTACAAACATGGTAGCAAAAGTCATCAAAGATATTTTAATACATATATCTTATGTACCCATGAATAAGTGTCAGCCCACTCTATACGATGAATTATGATCGGTGCGACAGCCCCCCCCCCCCCTGGACTTGGCCCTGCCCCCCCCCAAATCAAGATTTGGTTCCTTCGCCTCTGGTCTACATAGCTGAGTTAGTAGAGATTTCAGGCCTGGGTGTAGGGGCTGAAAACCTGGAGGTCCCGTGTCATGAGACAGGAATGCTGAACCAAGTGAGTGCATGCACACCACCTTGGGACTGGAGGATGGAATACATTGCACATGTTAGCTCGAAGCACACCGGTACCTGCACAACCGCTCTGAGGTGGGTATGGGGAAATAAAGAAAGGCAGGACTCACACACACAAACATTTGGGCTGGTAATGGGGGAAAGCCCTAGATTATAGTTGGGTACAAGCATTCCTCGGAGATTTGCTCTATCTCACATCATGAGGGGTCTGGTCCAGAAAAAAATCAACACAACAGGTTTTACCAGCCACCAGAAATGTCTACTAGACTACCACACACAACACTATAGGACAAGGAAAGTTCAATGTAACGCCAGTCTATGTCACAGTCCGTTCAGGAAACTATATTAATCATGTGGGTCTCTATTTTCTACGAACCAAGGTTACTATTAGGTTTGTAGCACCTGGATGTTTTGATGTCCTTACAAGCCTGGAGGAGAAGTTCAGTGCCGTGGAACTGGTGGGGGATCTGCTCATCACCGTAGCTCCAGAACAGAGTCAGTATTGTTTGTGTCCTGGTGACCAGGTCACTTATGCAACATCCCCCTGGGCAGATGTCTCAGCCCCAGGCTTCTTTCTCATATGATAATCAGATGTGGAACACCCAGAGACCATGCTCATTAATTTTATTAAACCTCTGAAAGAAAACAAAAACAAAACTCGTCCTTCGTTTATTTTTTCTATTCTTTTCTGCTGTCAAGTTGAATATCATTCCTATCAGTTGAAATTAGTCACCATTCCCTATACTTTGAATATTGCGCTCCAAAATGTTAGGTTTTTTTTGGTATACAAACTATGTATCTATGTTTTATGCCACCTGCGTAATAACGATCTCTTTTTCAGCATATTGTAGCTTTTCAGCACATTGTGCCTTCCTTAATCTTGTTAACCGTAACCAGGGGCAATTCGGGAATTGTTTTAATAGTTTGACAGGCAGTTTATAGCCCTAGGCCAATGGGACAGATGGGGGAAACGACCTCTTTTATGAAGCTAACTTCTCAGATAGTTTAGAAACATGAACTTTGAGCACCTAAATAGCCTTTCAAACGAAATATTCGGGCATTAAGCACACTTCTGCATTTATGTTGAAATTCATATACCTTAATATTGAAGACTTGGTACAATATGAGTAAATCTATAGACTTAATGGGTATTTTTAACAGAATATAAAGTAATAATTATGATAATAATTGTCCTTCCATCCTATCTGGACTTTTTAAGTACATATGATGAGAGATATGACTGGATGTGTGAGGCATCTAAATCTTTATCTATAGCTGCACACATGTGTAGACACTATCCTGTATATAATGGGCATATGTTGTCCATAATCTAACTAATAACATCCTCCAGACCATGAACTGAAGCGGCCTGGTGCACTGCACCTATTAACCTGATTACTGATTGGTCTGAACATAGCACTAAAAGGACTTGGATGTCCAGGGATGATGGTGTAGAGATAACAGAAATATGCACACCCACATGTTATAATCTTCAACAGGAGTATGATAATATTATAAAGGTTTTTTAGACGACTTCAATAGAGACATTCCAGTTGGCATCATCTAGTGGCTCTCATCTACATAAGCATGTCCTAGGAAGCCTTTCAACATAGTGACACCTGGACAGGCTAAATACAGTACTTTTTCAGGTCACAGTATTATCAAATAAAAAAGGAAAATGGAAAGAAAGAAAGATATATATATATATATATATATATATATATATATATATATATATATAGAGAGAGAGAGAGAGAGAGAGAGAGAGAGAGAGAGAGAGAGAGAGGGACAGAGAGAGGGAGACAGACAGACAGACAGAGAAACAGAGAGAGAGAGAGAGAGGGAGAAAGGCAGATAGACAAAGGAGAGGAGGTTGGCAAAAAGGCAGAGAGACAGAGTAGACTACTAGATAGATAGAAAGGAAAATAAATGGAGGGTATAATGCGTTTTTGCAGGGATTACCGGTGGTTTTATTTGCCTCGTCATGAAAATCTTTGGAATAGCTCCTGCCGAGCCTCTGTTTGTGGCGTTGAACGTTTATAGGGCCTATGCCATTTCAGAGGGGAGAAGCAAAGTGGTTTCTGGTTGTATTTCATTTAAGATACAACTTGTCATTGACACAATACGTTGTTCATTGACTTGATCGACGCCAAACAGGATGTTGTAAAGTGAAATCTCAGGTGTGCCTTTGATAGTATGGAGCACTATCAGTGATTAAGATGGTAGCCCCCTGCCACTATCCACCAATCATTGACGGCGATATGTCCATCTTTAAGGTATGCCTTTGTAAGATGCCAAAACCCACACACATAAATCAATTACACGTGACAATGGACACAGCTTGATACAAGATGGCCTGCTGTTTACAGAGCCATCCGACTGTGGCAGCACTGTCTCCAAATGACCATCGTGGTGTGTTGGACCTCAGATCGCCTTGGGCACCCTGGGACCAATTTCAGTACAAGCTACGACAGATCCACTACCAAGCTGGCCCAATCTCAACCACTAGTGTGAGTCGTCGCTGGATCTGTGGGATGTTGGGTAAAAGTACAAAATAAAGATTACAGAGGCGTAGGAAGCAAACCTTCATGGGGGGCCCAGCATTGGCCCCCACCACAACCACCTGAAACTGTCAACTCAAGCGCGATGACACCTTTATATACCTATATAGAATTTGTATAGACAAGTAATTTTTGTTCAATTTTGGGCTCAGGCCCCCATTTTTCCTATCCCATTACTACATTGCGTGTTACTAAGGAGTTCGGGGCAAATTTCGGGGGGCGGGCAGACATACTCAGGCCCCACCTCCTTTATGATTGAGGGGCCCAGCCCTCATGCCCACCCCCCTTTTCCTACGCTCCTGAAATGTAGTTTTAGCTGCTAGTTGCTATAGTGGTAAAATGTCGGCAGGTACCGTGTCCCCACTATATGGGGACACAGAAGCCTGTCGATAAAACAGGATTGAAGGCTGAATACATGATAGCATTTTGAACTATCTTGTGTTGCAAAAGGTATGCTCGTCCTTAGCATGTTCTTGCTTAATCTTGCAAATTGACTTTCCAGTGGATTTATTTTGTAAGTCTAACTGATGAAAATGTCATTCCATGCTGTTGGATGTTGGTGGTACGTGGAACCGTCTACTATTGTTTCAAAACAAAGCAGTGTACGCTAACACGTTGGTTTAAACGGAGGCGTTACCTGACCTCAGGGCAGCAATTATTCAGTCTATTGAGGTTTCCCATAATACACTCTGTTCGTGGAGGTTTCCTGTAAATTACCATAATTAGGTCAGTCACGTGACCTGCTCTGGCCAATGGCATTGGTCATGTGACTGACCTACTTATCATAATTAACAGGATACCTCCAGGAACAGAGTGTATTATGGGAAACCTCAATAGCCTGAATGTTATCCCTTGTGGCGATGCCCACCAGAACGACCAAGTCGCCTACCTGAAAGGTGTATTGTTTCAATAATTCTATGTCTGCGTGCCATTGTTATCCAACGTCTCGATGCCAAGGAAGCAGTAAGGTAGAGATATTATTGAAAACCCCCAGTATGCATTTTGATTTAAAGATAACAGTTCATCGGCCAATGTAATTGTAGTTATCATTGGTGTTAATTCCTATTGTTACAATACATGAGACTAATGAGGGGTGAGTGAGAAATGATAGGGTAGCTAAAGCTATTTCGTCAGTTGTAGTCATATATTCATGGCGAAAAAGCCGCGAAAAAGCTCCCTGGGAAATCAGTTTGAATAATTGGATTCATGTTCGTAAATGTACATGGGCATCAGGTATACGCAAAAGGGGAGCGAAAAGAGGAGATGAATAATCTTTATGAGTTTGGTCAGGGAAGCAGTTTTTAAACATAATTGTGTCATCTACTCTTGGCTTTGGTGTTGGCGCCTTTTCCCTTTTCACCAGGATCATGCGACCTCTGTAGAGGGGAGAGAGCGGAGGGAGCCTGAAGCGGGTCTCTCCTGCCCAGGTTCCCCTGGAGGACAACTGCAGGGCACCTGGTCACAACCAGGTGTTTCCTATCTCCTCATCTTTCCAACTATCACCTGGTCAGCCCATCATCACAACTATATAAATAGAGAGAGCAGTGCCTCAAGGTGATGGCCTCAGATGAGGGACGTCCTATGATGCCACAACCACAACACATCCCACCTTTTCTCGTTAAGATCACATGTAGCCTAATTATCAACTCCTAGGCTGTGCAAATTTTGTTCATGGTTGAAAGGTCGTTAAAAATTGGGAAGGTTTTAGGCATTTTATTAACTTGATTACGTGCTTTCATTTAATTATATTGGAATGTAGAGTGGTGAGTGGTTAGATCGTCAATCATAAAGACACAGTTGATGTGCCATCAATGGTATTTTTAGAATGTCTCAGTAAACAGCAGAATGGTTGGAGAGACACAGAATGTCACCAAGCCCCACGTATTCATGCACTTGGTGTTTCCAACATTGTGGTTGTACCCAGCTCTATAAGACTGTGGGCGTGGTTACAGGAGCTAAGCCTGTTTTGATGAACCATGAGCTCTCCTTAAACCCCTAATATAACACAGTTGGATTCACACCTGTCCATGTGGTTAAAGAAGGGTATGCACATCATGAATCCCATTGTGAGTGAAGTGACCTCCTGGAGTTCACCTTATGCATGATAGAAAGGGTGAGAAAATCCAATGTGGAGTAACAGCAAGTGTCACAACCCTCTTGAATCATGATCGGGCCATAGGTGAGATGTGATTAACATGAGCCACCACCTCTCCTCTATGCCAAACTACGGGAGGCATGTGATGAACTGAAGGACACACCATTAGCTCACACCAATCCCTTCTCACTGTCCACCACAAAGAATGCCCGAACACCTCAGCCTCACCTTAACTCCGCCAGGAATGCCTGGTTCTTTTGAATACTGCAGATCCCACAGAGTTGGAGTCATTAAGTCGGGTGTATGAAAGCCTCCCATTCCCCACCAATGTCAGCTAATCTTGTTTATATTTAACTTAAACTTATTGTAGTCATTCTTAACCCCTTGAAGGCGCCTGTTAGCAATTGCTTTGCCATTGTGCCTGCTTTGACTGAAGTATCCTGTAAATATAGTATGGTGAACCAGCTGTTCTTTTAAAAGCCCTCATTAGTTCTTGGCCAGATAAAACCTTGTTCCCATGGACTGGTCATCCATTGAGTCAATATGAACAAAGGCTGACCCTGTTGGTAGGAAGTGAGTTGGGTAGGGTGACCATTAATCACCCCGCAGGCTTGTGTTTGACAAACCTATCTATAACCCCACCATCCCGTTTGATGTAGGTGTGAAGCATACAGGTCCAGTCAACACAGAATTAAACCTGACCATTGTAGTAGTAATCCCTGGGTAGTTAGGAAGTTAGTCAATGTGCCCTCAGTATTGACTATTCAAGACTATTGTATTAACTAACCCCCTGTGAAGCTGTGGTGAAGACACAGCCAAACAATGCACCCTGGGCATTATCTTTAGGATGGTCTTCATCTTTGTTTGATTTCAACCATACCCTTTTTTATGAATCCATAACAATTAATGATATATTGAAAGTGTAACATATGTGCACTTTTCCTATTAACATTGTTGGTACGAGACACATGTAACACCTCCACATCAATGGAGTTCCAGTGTAAGTAGTATACCAAAATGGGCTTATTCTGCCAGTTCTACTCTCTATGGTACGGGGAACCTGACCACAGGTTTCTCCTTCTTTGCAGTGTTGGCATGGCTGCCTCTAGTCTAGATGTAACTACATTCAGCAAATCGAAAGTGTACAAACATTTTATATTACCTAATTTCATGACTATGCGTTGTGTATATTGTGTAAGGATAAGACTACTGGCATACCCCTATTTGGTCAGCCCGATGTAATAAGTTTTCAAAGGCCGCATTCTGCCAGTCTCATGGCTTGTGCAAACTTGTTTTAGCACTAATTGAACTTAATCAATTCCTTGTTCACAGCGTAACCTTTGGTCATAGTTATTGACAGGACTCAATCGGGGCTACTAAGTACCAATAAGAAACCAATGCTTGTTCTAACTGCACTTGGTAACCCTCTCTGAATTGGTCATCAAATGTACACTATAACTATGTGTGAAATGTGATTTCTGTTACGGCTGATTGATCTGATGTTAGTATTTCTTTTTTGGTCCTGAACTCCCCAAGTGCATAGCAATCTTACTGTTGTTAGGCCCCTGTCACATCACAGGGTGGTTAGCTGCGTTCAAACATTACCTATACACGTGGTTTGATAGGCATGTGCACCACAAATAGATTCGAACCATTTGATACACTTTGGGACATCTCTACATCACCATACCCATTTAACTCGTAACCTAAAAGGATAACCCGGTGCCTTTCTTTTTTTCTTGCTTATTTTTTTCACAGAATAAAACCTACGAACATACTTATTGTGTGTATCAAAAAATCAATCAAACATAGGCTTACTCTAAACAGACCTACAGGTCAATGCAGTACGTTCGCTTGTTTGCCAACAGAGGTTTTTTTTTATTAAATTAGAAAAAAAAATCGCCGGACAATCACCATTGTATTTCATGCTAGAGTGACTTCGATTTTGTGGAGAATGTTTAGACAATCTAAAAGTTTACTTCTAAGCTTGATTCGTTTTGGATGACTAGTGCTGCATGGGGCAAACTCTCCTTTTCCTTTTAGGAAATGGTAATGAAAATAACTACTTCCAAATACACGCCTCTTTAGTCTTATCACATCGTGGGATGATAGGTATAACTAGTTATCCCTGCCGTGTCATCTACATTCAGGCTACAGCATCCATCCCTAAATAACCAAGAGACAGCTTAGAAAGTGTTCGCACACATTGCGTCATTTCAGCATGAATAGAAGGCCTCTGTACGTGTTGAACACAATTGTGGTTGTCTATGCGGGCTCACTACTTGTAAGGCAGACAGTATTATGTAAGAGGCAGATAAAGACTACTACAGGTGTAGCCGTGAGCCGCCCTACTCACCCACTACTCACCTACTGGAGCGGCACCTTACGTCAGCCTCCCACTTGTCACCAGGAGAAGGGGATCCCCGTCACGCTGACTGACCTATATCCCTATATGGGTTGCCGATCCATTAAGGCATCAGGCCCACTGGTCGTCATGATGCATGACTGCAGCCCTGGCGAGTAACTCACCAGGGCTGCAGTCATGCATCAGGTCGATATAGGGAGTATGGGGTCGGTACACTCCTGGGGGATCGACACGATGCTCCATTGACAATAGAAGTGCTGGCGATTCACCTGCCCTTTCTTGGTGCATCACGACGACCAATGGGCATGATGGAATCCTGCATCAACAGCCCTTAAAGGGTTAAGACGGACTCCAAACTGTTATACACGTACAAACAGAAAACCATCCTGATCCAGCAGATATAGAAAAGACCAGGACATCCTCCTTAGTCAGAACCCAGTGTGCAGACATGAAAAGGGTGAGATCTAGGGCTGGATTTATGTTTACACTGTACCAATAAAGGATGTGATTGAGTAGGAGGGAGGTCTGGTGGTTGTGACTTCAAGGTGATTATCATAACTTCGTGGTTACCTTTAAAGAGCTACTTCAGCTGATTTGAAGGAGTCTTACGGGATGATAGGGGCATTTGAGTAGGTAGGAACATTTGATAAAGCTGGCGAAAATGTTATACCTCCGGTACAGATAAGGAAATAGTGGCATTTATGGTTATTTGTATTGATCCTTAGTCCATAAAAAAAAACAGTCGCAGATCTGAAGCGTATTTAGAAACAAAATGCCTGTATCTGTTGGTTGAAAAATTCTAGCTATGCATAGTTCAACACAATGTCATATTTATACACCAATTCACACTTCCAGTCTAGCGATACCTATAGGTCTTGTGATTAGACAGAAATGAGATATGCAATTATAGACAGAAGGCTGGTTGCATTGACAGAAGAGGAGAGACAGACATATACTTAAATCGCCTGTGTATAGTTGTCCCCCCTTGTAACCTGCCTGACACCTGATGGCGGAATCGGTGACAACTCTAACAGTGTCACACCCTTTGTAAAAACCCAACTTTCCTTTCCTTACATAACATAGTGTAATCTCATGGCACTCTGCACACAATGATACTCTCCCTCTTAGAAAGTTTCTAGTGGTCATAATGTGAAAGAGATTTCTATTCGCACTGGACGTGGGATGGGATGACTTGGATGTGGTAAAGTGAATGAAAAACGTATTACTGTAATACCACGCGTATAAGGCGCGGTTTGTACGCAAGGATGGCCCCCTGCTGTATGAATACTTTGGGCGATTCTAGGAGAAGGGCACCCAGACTAAATTATGAACTGGAGAACAGAACCAAGCCCCAGATGCACATTATGTCATTGTCGTGAAAGCAGGGCGCGCCTTTTACGCTAGGTATTACGGTATTACCATGAAAATGTACCATCCAAGCAGATCCAAATGAAAGCCTGGTGATCACTTACAGGCCATCTCTTGCAACACTAAAACACCGTTTAATACACCATGCATGTATATTTTTGTAACAGGTGACCGGAAGAGGCGGTAATGCTGATGACGTCAGTAGTGTGGCCCATCAGTGGGACGCGGAGATGGACGCTGAGCTACAGACCCCCAACGGCGAGTGGTCCACCCCCATCCACCCCCGGCAGGGGAGATTCAAAAGAAAATCCGGCGGACGCCATCGATTGCTCAACTGACCGTCGGTGACCCGGGCAGCGTCTCCGTGACCCCCTGACCTTTCCTCAGTGGGATTACGCCAGATTCCACTCCTAGAGCTTTCACTTGTCGGTGCAAGGGGGCAGTGTGTTCCTTAGGCTGCATTACTGTCAATGGCTACCTGAGTGCCGCAGTATTATTTGAAGGGTAACTCAGGAATAGCCGCGTCTGATGAACTTAGGAGTTGATGTTGCTAATTTGCCGGGGCGGCCTATCATTAGCTACCCCAGGTGGGCCTCGGTACTATTCAGTGGCCAGGGAAAGGGGCGCCAGCCTCTCTTTATACTCCTTAGTGTGGGGTCAAGGGGTCTGTGTGGAGGCTTGGGAGGCGTGGTGATAACTAGAGGTATGCGTCTGCATAAAGAGAGATGGCTCCCCTTCACATATATGGTATCATTAGAGCCTGGCGATATGTATACCTGGTTTAGCACCAACTGAAGAGGTGACATCTTCAAATATACCCTCTGATGATTGGACACCTCTGATTTTAACCAACCCTGCCGCTCAGGCATTGCATTAATTACGCTTTGCTGAAATTTGTGAGAATAGGGAAAGTGGGCATGTCGGGAGTAGCTAGATTTAGGAACTCATTGTTGTATAACCACTGTAAAGGAACATTTTTATTAACATTCTCTTCTGGGATCATATACTTTTACTTAACCCTGGTTATCCCTATAACTGTTACTCTTGACTATGTCCCAAGAATATCTCTGGAAATCAGCATGTACTGTTTCAGTCCACTGGGGGTACGGGTGGGGGTGGGGTGGGGTCGGCATGGGGTGGGGTAGTGATCAATCTCTACTGACTCTGACACCCCACAGTCATCAAGGGGATATTACAGGGACCGTTGACGCCACCACTTGATGCATGGGTCAGCCATGGGCAGCAAACACACCACATTGAAAGTCCCCCGGTGTTGGCGTTAGCTGTGTAGAAATCTGGAGGTGCTCCAGTAGGGGCGGACACCTGTAGGGGTGGTGTAGGGGGTCTGGCAGGCACTGAGAGTGACAGGTACAATGCCCTGTCATGGCAGCCTATGTGATGGATGTGGTGGTGATCTGGTGACGATTCATGTACTCCTCCTCCCCATGCCAAGCGATAAGATAAGCAGACATCATAATGACAGCCACTGACGGACGCCCGCCATGTCTGATGACGGACCACATCCGTCAGTGCAGGAAGTGCAGCGTGATCATAAATCACAAGATACGTCATGTGCCGTACATGTCATATCTGGAGGAGCCATGGCCCTCTTCTTCTCTTCCATGGAATGTGGCAACGTATGGGAGAATTCACACTTTCATCCTTGTCACCTTCTACTGGCGGAAAATAAAATGTTCTCCAAATACAATGACCAATCAACCCCCAATCAACCAGTTGTGTAACTTGCTGATCGGTCAACATGCAACTTTGCGATCTTCTCAATACCGCGTTATATCATAAAGTAAGCTCAGACATTAAACACCCAGAACCTGCTTCTTTTGTAGGGCTCATGCCCTAACTAAACTAGTCTGTGTACTTTGGCCATTAATACATTGACTTTCAAGGCGTTGGCTCACAGCGGAAGTCCAGTTGGTGAGTGCTAGAATTTGGATAACTTTTGAACTCGTGGCTAGCAAATTGGATTCGGGTTAGGGAGACATTAATCTACCTATACTATACTATACTACGTGCATCTTCCCTGGGTAACCAGGGTGCTCCCTGGGGGTAGGGCGGCTATGCATTTTCCCATATGTTGAGTTGTTTTTCTATCATGTCTAGTTTGGATGCTGTCCTCTTAAGTAGGGTTAGGTTGTCAGTGAAGATGTCTTCTAGTTTGATTTGGGTTGTGGAGTCTTGGTTGTTATGTATGGTTGGGCACGTTTCTAGTAGGTGTTGTTGGGTTTCTGGAGTGTGGCCACACCCCCTACACTCTTGTGTGTGGTGCATTTTCCTGTAGTTATCTTTCGCTCTTATCATTCTGGTTCTGGCCATGAAGATTCTCCTTGCTTGTTCTTTAGTTAGTTTGGTCAGGTAGTCATGAGATTCGCAGCTGTATTTCCTTTTGTTTTCAGTCAGGTAATTGAACTTGCTTTTTTTTACGCCGGTTGTTTTCATGCAGAGTGCTTGTTTTGCCTTCACTGCTTTCTTTATGGTCGTTTTGCGCTTGGTGGTGGGTAGGTCTGTCAGTATGTTGATCGGGGTTTGGAGTTCTTCGGATGCTTTTTTGGTCTTCTGTATCCATGAGGTCGGTCTTGCTCTCGTGTTTGCTATTGTGATCTCTTCGCCTTGGGATTTGTCCCGGAAGTCCACCTTAGTGCGTCTCTGATGGGGGGACCTCCGGGGGTGCTATTGTGTAGGGGAGCAGAGCAATGTTTGTACACACTAACGCCCTCTAGAGGTCACAGGTAGGGCTGTGGCTCTGGATTAAGGGTGGGATGGGGGTGGAGGATGGGGGCGGGTGCAGCATACCGGGACTGACCGGGGACGGGGGCGTTACTCCCTGACCGGATGTGGTGGACTCTACTGCTTCTCAGATCACATGAGACGCGACAGCCCAACTGCCAACATATCCAGTAGGTATAAACAGTTGCGGTATATTTGATTTTCAAACCGGCCTATGCCACCCCGCCCCAAAGCCGATGAAAAACATTCCTGTCTATGAATAAAACTGGACAAGAGTGAGTTGTATGTCTTTGCTCTCAGCAGACGTTATGTTTTTTGGCTTTTCCCCCTTTTGATTTATAATATATCATAAATGTTTTCCATTCATTCACATTCAGTGAATAAAACAAATATACAGAACTGTCATCTACTTCAATTTTAGTATATGGACATCAAATTATACATCTAGGATATGCCATCAAATGAATGATAGGATGACATGTTGACAGAAATTATGGATCAAAAGCATTCGTTTCAGGTATGTCAGATTCCAGGATAACAAATATTTATAACTGAATTGAAATGCCGCTATTACTGTGTACCCACGAACTCGCTACTCCACATTTTATGGAGTTGCAGATGTCATTTACAGGACGAAGCAACACCACAACTTCCTGCCAGTGAGGTACACCATTGATTCTGTGAGTTTCCTGGAGTCGTAGTTCACGAAGGGCCCGTGTGTGGTATGGGGGCGCCACCTATAGGTGATGATGGCGCCCATCAACACTCCAGACAGGTCACCTGGACGACCCGAGCAGGCTGACTCACATCCCAGGACAGCAACCCCAGAATAGGGACATTAACGACACCTACATTGGAACACAGATTCTGAATATCATGGATAGGGAGGATGGATCCCTCATATTTAGGAGGGATGTCACCCGACGGGGGGGGGGGGGGGTGGGGGTCTAAAAGTGCATAGTTCTTGAGATTTTCCAGCCAATATAGGTTATTAAACTTTGGCGCCAAAATACCTGTACTCAACTATTGCTCTGCACTTAAACATCAATACTCAATCCAGCTCTCATTTCAATAGAAAAAAATACAAGAGCAGGACACAGTAGATGATTACAACCCTTAACCCAGTAAGTACCTGCCTTTCTCTCACTAGCCCCATTTCTTGGCACCATCTGCCGGGCTGACCTAGGATTGGGACAGGGGCTAGTGATGATGCTCAGGTGTTCCAGATAGGGGTGGGGGCTGTATATTGTCATGGTAATGACGCACACACATGTACAGGTTGCCCCGACCCCCCGGTCTCCCAGACAGGTGCACCAAACCCCAAACACAGTGCCCAGATGCTGGGTGCACCCCTCCCTCTTCCATTCAGCCATATTCCATGGGTGATGAATAGCCATGATAGAAATCCACTGCTGAACAGGAGATAAAAAAATCATTTCCGGAAACAGAGCAGAAAAACGTGCCTTGTGCAATTGAATGAATTAAGGGATTATCCAGACGGCTAAATGTGTCATGCATGATAAATCTGGATTGAAGAGCGTAGGTCACTGATAAAAATTAGCTCTTATGGGTTCAATATGACACACTCTTGTCATCACATCTTTCTAACATCGACACAGCTTCTGTCAAGGCTAGAGAAATGTGGATCTATACTGTATATCTGGCATATTTCTGCCATTTATACTATGAGTAGGAAGTTCAGTGGGTGCTGCCTAATTGCTAAGAGGTGGTGGGGCGTAGGTTCTTGTGACCAATGGTACACGCCCCTCTCCACACCCCTATTCAACTTTAGGCCTCTTTCTCCCGCCATTTCCAACACCCAACGTCCATTCAATCCCGCCTTTTTAACAACGCAAAATCGGCACCTTCAGATCCTGATCATATTAATAAGAAAAGACTTCTATCCAATTCAGCGAAGGGAAATGCCAGCGAAAGGTCATCATTTAAAACTTGTTTTGTGGGTATGTCTGATGTTTTAAAGACTTGATAGAGCTGTTGGGTCCATGGCGGGCTTTTTAAAAACTTGATATGATTCAAACGCAGTGGTCGTTATCGTCTCGGTGCTCGGGCCTGGCGCGGCGTCCAGCGGCGTTAATTATCATGTAAGGCCTTGTCTCGGCTGATGATGATGAATGTGTTCCACTTATGGACACCCACTACACCGTATCCTCACACCGACCACCATGTACTCTTTCTTAACCCTCTCAAAGGGTCCATTGTCCTTGGAGGAGAGTAAGTGTCAAAGAAAGTGTCACGCTGAAAATGATTTTATTTAATAAATATGGATTATCAATATCCTAAGCAATTTCATTTTTTTTATCGATAGCCATGAAGCCGGGTCGATCGTGAAGCTCTAATTGAGAGAAGCTCCAATAGGGAGATGTAGATCAGCACTGGCTACAGTTGGCTAATTTCACTCATTTCCAATTACCGGTACAATTTCCTGGCATTATACATGTCAGAAATCACCTAACGTAATGAGAGACGTAAGTAAGTCTCATCAGCCTGCACTTAACTTATGATATCATTTCAGTTCTCACATTTAGACTACATGAGCTTTGCTGCCGTCACCTACTGCTCTCCAGCATCACCACCACTTCTCAAAAGGAGGCGCTAATCGTTGTCCATCCATCTAGGTGTCAGCAGGGGCTGGGTGTAGTGACCACTCAGCCTCTGACACCACTTCATTAACCCCGATAGCTAGCTGTAACTAGCCATTAGCCCCCCCCCCCCTCCTTGCACATCACAGACCAACGACTAGCATGCTGCTCTACCCCCACCAAGGGCCATATGGGTGACCAGGGCTGCAAGATTTGATTTGTCTACTCAGCCGAAGTCCTGGCACCAGCCTGTTGCTGTCTATGTAAAAGGCTCGTGCTAATGTTGGCCAATGTTGATGTCCAGATGGGAGTAAGATGGGAGTGTCTTGATTTAGTGCCAGCAGAGTGGGTGGCACTGATGACCATTACAGCTAAACATACAGGCTATGTTGTCGGGCTGCTGAGTGCTAATGGGGGTCGTGTCCAGTCATGGTGTTTATATGAACATGCAATATCCTTGTAAGGGGCAATGGCCTTTGGTGCCATATGGAAAGACATTCACATCACAGCTGATAGAGAAAGCATCTTCCATTGGATGAATAGTCCCCCTCTTGAACATCAATAGCACTGATAACAGTAGCTCGAGTAACATGGATGTCCTTTCAAACCGGTCCATAGGTTCAAGGTTGGAGTACAGTCAACTGCCTCCTAGCGGCCACCCTTCTAAACGGCCACGCCTGTAGCGAAGTAGCCTGCAGCATGTTTCAGCGCCCTGGCACTCATATATTTCAGTATCATTCCATTCCCGGCAATAATACAAGACCGGTGCTTATTCAAGACATAGATTGTACATGTATAGTGCAAATTTCGATCTTAAACCCACTTTTCTCCTAGTGCTCATTCGTGATCCGGATCCAACTTAGACTGACGCTCATTAACATAGGGACCGGTGCTTATTCAAGACATAGATTGTACATGTATAGTGCAAATTTCGATCTTAAACCCACTTTTCTCCTAGTGCTCATTCGAGATCCGGATCCAACTTAGACTGCCTGCTGGCTCATTAACATAGGGACCAGTGCTTATTCAAGACAAAGATTGTACATGTATAGTGCAAATTTTGATCTTAAACCCACTTTTCTCCTAGTGCTTATTCGAGATCCAGATTCAACTTAGACCGGCGCTCATTAACATATGGACCGGTGCTTATTCAAGAAATAGATTGTACATGTATAGTGCAAATTTCGATCTTAAACCCACTTTTCTCCTAGTGCTCATTTGAGATCCGGATTCAACTTAGACCTGCGCTCATTAATATAGGGACCAGTGCTTATTCAAGACATAGATTGTACATGTTTAGTGCAAATTTCGATCTTAAACCCACTTTTCTCCTAGTGCTCATTCGAGATCCGGATTCAACTTAGACCGGCGCTCATTAACATAGGGACCTGTCGTGGACTCCTTGTCCAGAGTATCAAATGGGTCCAAATCTTTCACAGAAAGCGACTGGGTCCGCAAAGGAAGAGAGAGTGGTCCCATAGATACCGGTAGGTTTCCAGAACCTTGGTCAACAGAGCCATGTGTTGACTACTAAGCTGCTTTTAATTATCCGTTTGTGGAATTGGATATGTCAGGAGATGTCAGGCCACTTTTGTGGTGAGGAGGTGGTCCTGATGAATGAACAATTGCTGCCTTTCCTGTCTCGTAATGTGTGAAGAAAGAGATGCAAGGCAGTCAGTTGAATCCAAATCACCCTAAAACTTTCCACTAATAAGAAGACCATTAGCTTATTGAATGGTTACTGCAACTGTGGCTATGAATAAGTCTATACCTGTAGATCTACGGGTGGCGAATGTATTGTCTAATACTAGCAGAAGTAACCACACTTTATGTTGGCCTACATGTAATTGGATGGGGGAACATTCTATTATCATGTAATACCAGTATAAAATATGGAATTTGTAACGCCAAATACAATTTCCATGGTCTATTTTCACTTCAATAGGCATGTACATGAGAGCTTTCCTTTCAATCACACTTCAGGTTCCGTGCATAACAATCATAGCCTTGAGTTGAGAGTATAAAATAACATGCCATATGGTCTCATTTGACTCTAAATTAATATGATAGCCATCGATACAAGCTGAACAGCTCCATCAGTGAACCAAGCGCTAGATATGATGATTGAATTACTGTTTATAATCATATCAATTACTTGACTGTATAGCATGTTGACACGTACCATGCCCCGAGTGAGCACATCTGACAAATGAGAGGAAGAGGCAATTTGATTGTCAGCTGAAATAGTTGTCTATCGTGGCTGAGGGAGGGGCTGGTGATTACAAAAATAATTGACCATGTGAAGAGGACATACACCAAGTACCTATGCAGGTGAGAATTATACCCAATGGAATGGTAAGGAGGGGGTTTGAGGCGGGGGTTGGGGCCCGGGGGTGGGGGTTGTTAGGTGAAAATCAGTGAGAGCCATTTGGACACGTCAGATGAACCTGAGACCAAAAACACAGACAAAATTTTGTTTCAGATTACCTGGCCCTATACCTAAAGCAAATGATGGGGAGGGGCTGACACTTTTCTTCAATCTCTATCAAATAGATAATTTGGAGCCATTTTTTTAGTCATCTTTTTTCTTCAAAATCGAGTTGCTGAATTTCTAGAGAAGGTATCAACCCGAATCATACATTTTTTTCGCACACAAGGATTCCAAGGTCGGATGTTACAGCCAACCTGTTGCATTGACCTAGATATCAAGAGAGTTGATTTTTTCTGCCTCTTTGCGGTACGTTACATGTATGTAAGGTACTGGGAGCAGGGTCCACATTACATATGATTGAAACGTTACAAGATTACACAACTGCAGGATTTATCTTATAGGAAATCGTGATACCGTACATAGCATGGGACTACACGTGGCGGCAAAAAGCCCCCTATGGACATGAACAGAGTTGCGCTAATGCAAAAATGTGTGATTGCAGATGATGAGATAATATTAGGCAGTGAGATGAATCTCTGTTTAGTTGCTGGGGAGTCTGCTAGTGGCGAGTGGGAGCAGTGTGATGGGACTGTGTGAGGATACATAAGCAAATGTCCACGACCAGTGAATAATTTCGCATCGTATTCACCGAGGTGAGGCTGTCCGTATTCAACGAAGCCGTTATACGGCTGAGTTGAATACGATGCGAAATACGAGGTGAATACAATGCGAAATTATTCACGGGAGTGGACATTTGCATTTATGCCATGGCCCACGGGTTTAAAATGCTTTTAAATAAAGGATTTCAACAATATTTACTGGTTTTGAAGGCATAGACTCGTCCCGGTTTGTTTTCATCCGCCATGACACCTTGTTCGACGAAGTAGGTCACGTGATACGGAGCTAGCCGCTACTTTTAGTTTCGATATGAATGTTCCTTGCACAGGGCAATAGATTCTTTTTTAACATGGCGCTAACACTAAGATATATGTTAAACGATTCATAACATATTATTTAACTATTTCAATCATTCTTTTTTGCGTAAAACTTCTAATAACCATACCTAAATACGAAACTAGTTAACTCTGTATAAATTTCAAAATGGCGCCGCAGAATATGCGAGGATCGTATTCCACCCCCCCCATTGAATACGGCGTAAGTAGTACTAATCTATAGTGTCGTCAATATTCGCCATGGCATAAAAGTAAGAGGATAGTCATCATGTACATCCATTAAGATATATAGAAGATGCGTATCATGTCCATCATTATATGGTTATTGGTGGTTATAGGCAAGATGATGTTATTGTTATTGGTGGTAATTTTATTGGCAAGATGATGTTAGGGCTATTGGTGGTGATGTGAGAGGCAATGAGATGATGTTGGGATAGTTTGCAATTGAGGTGAACATTTAGATGTTGGGGTTGTAGGTGGTCATGTGAAAGGTAAGAATATGATGATGTTAAGGATTTTGGGGGGGTTTTCTTTATGGGGGGATTATCAATTCATTGGGCTGAGGCAATGTGATGCTGGGGCTATTTTATCTGATGTGAAAGGTGAGATGATATTGGAGTATTGGTCCTGATGGAGATGACATGATGAGCGATGGGGTCAGGGTTATTTTTCGGTAGTATATAAGATGATGATCTTCATGATGGGGGCAATAATTTTGTGTAGAGGACAAATAATGCTGTAATTGTTTATGAAGTTGGCAAGATATGACATACTCCTGCATTTACATGTCTACATCTGATACTTTGGGTTTGAAATGAGTAAATTATTTTTAATTGAAAATACAGAGATGCTTTATCATATAAGGTCCACGAGTCCTTAGCCTAACCATCAAGCGAAATGCAAAACTGATTCAGAAAACGTATTTGAGATGAGGACACATTTGCACGTCTTGTCATTGTTTGGAGTGAGATGAGGTGGGGGGGGTGAGGTTATGACCAGTAGATACGGAGGGAAAATGAAATTGTTGAATGGGTTGTGAATTGAACCAAGTTGGATAAGGCTGAATTGGTGAATGATGAGGTAATGTTAAGTGGATAATTAGGTTGATAATCATAGTTCATCTGTTTGGATTCTGCATATCGGCGGGACCTATTTACACTAAATAAGCCCCATCTCCCTCGTCCTACGTCTATCAGGTGTGAACATTGGGGAAAGTGAACCCCACAGAGCATCACGATGGTGATACAATGCAGTATGTCCTCCCTACAACCAGGTACATTGTACTTAGCTTAAAGCCTGTGGTTGTAAATAAAACCACTCCAGAGGCCTCGTCTGGGATGACAGCTAGGTGGAAGTAAGTGGAAAGGTGACCACCAGCTTAGTACCACAGGGGCCCGCGAGGGGTCGGGCAGTAATGGTCACTGAGGGTGGGGACAAAGACAGGTTGAGGAGTAGGGCTAAGGGCCGCGCCCTGGAGACGTGGGGGCTTTGTAGGGCTGCGGTCAGCCCCCTCTCAGAACACCTGTAGACACCTGCATAGAGCAGCAGCCTGGAGGGGCCCTATAATTAATGACCCATCAAAGGTCACGCTACAGGTCTCCGACAAGCCGCTGCTCATCAGGTGCTACGGTAGGCCAGGGGGGTATCACCACAGTTGACATACACAGATACAGAGATGAGCAAGGTGATAAAAGGGGACATCTTCACTTCCACCTAAACTCAGTTTACAGATTATGTCAACAGAAAGGTCAATAACAATGTACCTCGTCAGAGCGCTCCCCTTCTAGTTTCTTTTATAATTTAGGTGAAGCAATCAATCCGGTTCGAGGTAAGATGTGCAAGCCGAAATTGTGTACATAGATTTTAGCATATTATATAACAAAGATGCAGTGTCCTTGTTGTTAGAGAAAATCTCGGTGAAGGGCTGTCTTAGTGCTATCAGCCTCAGGCCAATGAAAAACGAGTCATTTTGGTGGTTTACCACCCCCAAAGGAGGGTACATTTACAACTGTTTATTGCGCTTAATTATAATAATGCCCCACGTGTTAAGGTAGCCACGTCTTTAGGGTTCAGTCTGGCGTAACTGGGTTGCATCTGTTACAAAAGGAAATGGAGTCGGTTTCATTGAAGTCTGCAGACTAAAATTCTGGAAGTGTTGCAGAGTTGTAAGTCAGTATCAGTACTATAATACATAGTATACACAGAAAGGTGCAAAGAATGGAATCAGAGTTCCATTAAGTCAAACATACCAAAGTCTACCCTAGAATGTATATTGTTAATGTTCCCAATGTACCTGGCCCCAGGGTCTTAGATAGCATCCCCTGACCACCTCATCTCTATGAAAGCTCCCTGCCAACTCAGATTCCCAGAGTTATCCAAATAACACATTCTGACGCCCATATAGATACAAAACGGTTTCCAGCAATGTTCCAGTAAAAGATGTGCCCGGCGGGGATATGTTTGAATGCCCGCCCCCTTTTAGCACACACACAATAACTGACTAGTGTGAGCACTGTGCACATTCAGACTCCCTATGACCCGTATCTGGTGCTGGTATCAATACGCAGGGCCTGCTCCTTACATGGCCCGCCTCTTGGATTGTTGATTATAGAAAGGGGTGTGTAATTTGACATTTGGTTCTGTGCTTACTGCCCAGGGTGGGGATGACCTGGAGGCTGACCCCGTGTATCTACCTGTGGCCAGCTCATATGGGGAGACAGGTGTTGGCGGCGTCCTCAGCTTCCTACACATAGCCAAGGTATCTTTACAGACAGGTTCTTAGTACCTGGCCCTCTCAGACATGCAACATCAGCAGTGCTTTATGTGTCTGTTCTGCTATTCACCAGTAGAATAGCAAAGAGCTTCACTAAGTTACATCAACACACCTTTGTCTGGGGACAAACACTGTACATCCATGCACTCCTTTACCTTTACTATATTGTGCATTTCGCGTGTTGCCAGAGGACACAGTAATTTGCACTTAGACTGAGTTAGAGGTAGTTAAGGTGACATTATTTTGACATTGACAGGCATCCCACACAAGTATACACACAATATGACGACCACGCCCCAAGCCTCTCATCCCTTCCCCACTCATTATATCTAACCAATGGAATCCTGCATTTGAATAGAATTCCATATAGCTATGTCAAATGCAGCAACTCGGCTACAAAGTTTTAATATGTGGTTGAGGTTATCATGCAGAATCATATCTGACGATCCTTTGTTTGGATAGCATGACCCAAATTCCATGTTGGGGAAATTACCTACGCTTGGGGAATTAGTTCAAGCAACATCTGCCAAAATACATTGCAAAGGAAATTTCTAATCTTCCAAAGCGTGCCTCGCAGGTTAAGTGATCAATTAAGTGAAATAGTCTTATGCCCCTGTTTTTAGGTGAAGGATTCCTTGACATAGACAGGTGGTTGATTGAACTACTGTAAACTAATGTCAGTTTGTTAATTAGTGGCACGCGTTTAGCCTGCAAGTTGGCATCTATCCCTATGGTATGATACACCTTGGTGCTAAATGCAATATTTTGGCATCTGATTAAAGTTATGATTTGCCTAATTTGCCATTTTTTGCCAATTTCTAAGGAGCCCTTTTTGCATGGGAAGAAGTAGCATAAGGGTAAATCTTTAGGTAAAACACTAGCTGACAAGTCACCAACATGCATTATCAATTACCCCCCCCCCTTCCGACCCCATCCCTCATGTTCTATTTGTATGAGGCTAAACCCTTAGTACAATACCTACCCATCACACAAGCCCTTCACAGATGCTGATGCAACATGCTTACTCTCAATAATGAATGACACCAAACAAAATACCGCCAAAACGACGCGACTGCCACCTACAATGGAGTCCTAGCTTGCTGTAGGGCCTCGTCTTCCATGCAACCCCTGCTCCCCACCATTGTATCGCGTCCACCACAAAGCTGAGCTCGGAGCCGCTTTTGTGGGCCGCCTTTTATGTACTCTCTACATGAAGACTTGCCGATCTTACGCACCACAGACTTACCGACGCGTCGTCAGCATGTGAAATACACCGCCCGCATTTCTAGCCTTAAGAAGGTTAAATTTCAACTATCATGTTAAGACCTCCCTCGTTGTTATGGTCGTAACCTGCATGACTTCTAATGCCACTGAAAAGATGAACTTGGTCCCAGGAGGACGTGGGTTCTGAGGGGCGGTGTTGACTGGGGGGGGGCACAGGATGTGAGAGTACATGTTTTATTTAAGGATGCTTTTAGGGGTCGTAGAGGTTTTCCTTCTTGGGTATGTGTTATGTATATATGTCGGGGGTGCATGCTAGGAGGTGTTCGTATTAATGTGCATCCCTTGTACTGTATAATCATAGATACCCAGCATGTAATGTACTGTGCGTGACTGGTGGATTGCAAACACTTTTGAGATGGATGTGACGCGGTTGTAATGAAATGGCATGTATATCTGTATACTGGTATTGTTGGAAGCGGGGCTGAGCAGGGAGAATATACTCCCTCCTACTAACTTTCTAAGAGCATAGAACGTGTACTACCCGGTACACGTCCTATTGTGACATTCTATGGTAAGTGGGAGGAAAACCAAGGGGAAGATAAAAAATCAACCCATTGAAAGGTGGACGTGATCAGATGAAGGGGAAAATGTTGTAATCTCGCAGGAATCTTCACCAATCTCTTCCCCATTGTAAAACAATATGTGACCACCCTTTTCCTATGTCTTCTTCTCAACCTTGAAGGAGAGTAATAAGTACATGGAAATGAATTGTTCTTATCATACCATTGAACGTGGGCCTCAGTTCTTTTAAATAGTAGGCAGAAAAAAACCCACCATAAATGAAATCAGAGAACAGGTACGGTGAAGTACACTAAATATGTTACAGATATTGGAATATTCTACTACTCTAAACAGTGTCCAAACGATGCCATAACCTACCATAACCAATATGAAAATGACTTTCAGTTTTGCTTTCTCTTTGACTCCACGCGTCCCCTGTTGTCATGCCATAGTCAAGTTTTCTCTAACCCGCGGCATGGGGGCGCCACTTGATGGGTAACTACTACTGAACGTGCACCAGGGGAAGATTAAGAAGATTATGGTTATTCTATTCCTTGAATGATCGAAGACGTTAAACGATGCCGACCTTTGAATACTCTGTCCATCTTTTGTTTGCGATGATGCGTGTCAGATATTTTTCTAAGCATTCTCTGTGTATTGAATAGGTTATGGGTAAATGGTTAAAAAACTGATATGGATCTACTCTAATTACTCTGATTTTTATCCACAGACCAGTGGATATCAGCAGTACGTACTATAACGCTATACATTATTATAATTACAGCGTATCTCTATTTGTACTTTTACAATAAAACTCGAATTGGTTCACGAGTCACCATCAAACAGCTAACTTTTTATATTGGATCCTCATCTCATTATTTCTGCCCATGAGCCCTTATCCAATACCAGCGCGGACATTGGATCGGGATCATTATGATTTGGTGGGAGCGGCATCCGGTGGCAGCCTCCCCCCCCCCTCCTTGCCACCTATCACTATCAGGCCTCATATCCCCAGATCCTGATACAGTGCTCCTGTATCTGAGTTAATCCCTGCCCCAGTGGCATACCTGTATGGTTACCATGTCAAGACTTTGTCACGTGTATGTGGGGGAGGGGGTGTCATATCTTTCTTATCTTATGTGTAGTGTAGAGTGACTCGTTATGTAGTATATAGTAAATGCTGCTGACGTGGCTGGATCCCTCCCACCTGGTGTTCTACCCACACCACACATATCCCTGTAACAGCTGACTGAGTTTATAGACGTATTGAGGCACCACGCTGTGAACTAGATTATATTGAAAATACATATCTCGGGATGTGTAGAAGTCAGCCCTTAGAGTGCAATTTCAAATTGGTGTTATGTGTCGAACACATGGTAGGCTGAAGGCACTGACAGTCCTGAGATCTTAATTTTAAATACAATAACCAAACACAAGCTCGATTACTTTCCCTCTTGCTTTCATACACTCGGCGGTGAACAGAGTTATGTTGAGAGATGGACCTTTTTAAGCATTCAAATACCATTACAAAGATCCAAGATCCACTACGTAGATAGTTTTGCGGCGGGAAAAGTTTTGGCGGGAAAATCTCTGAATGGACCTTACACTTCGTGTAAAGAGCCCTATTGACCAACTCAGTCACTCCGGACAAAAGCTAAACCTTGTTACGGGATCTTACGTTTGCAGTGACGTCAAGGTTATGTAACCTTTCCGGACCGACTCCAGAAAAAAGAGACACATGGTTAACCATACTCTGGAAAGGGGTGAATAGTGTAAAATGGACTAGTTCTCGACCCGGGTTCGGGGCCATCCATAAATGACCTTAGCTTTAGAGGGAGGGGAGGGGTCTTAGCCTCTTACACATTTCTATAGTAAACGCATGATGAAGCGGAGGGGGAGGGGCAAAAAGGTAAAAAAAAAACGATGACGTCGTTTATGGACAGCCCCTTCTCAGCTAGCCACAATGTGGATCCTCCTACACATGACATCCAGTGAGCGTTAGCAAATCTTCTTCAGATTCATGTAGACCCTTTACACAGGTAGTGGTTATACACCTGCTCCTCAAGCCCCATGTATTACCAGAGCCTGGTGACAGAGCAGGGCCTTCCACAGCTAGTGGTCATACACCCTTCTCCCCAAGCTTGAACATGAACTTTTATTTGGCAAAAACATCTTACACAGTGCAAGCTTTACTCGTCAGCCAAAGTATAACCAGAGGTGCTATAAGAGCGGCACTTTACACAGATAGTGGTTATACACCCTGATCCTCAAGCCTCTGTCTAGCAGTACAAGTGTAGTACCACAGACAAGCTAATCCCCCTTGTGGAGAAAAGAGAAAACGTAGGGGTGGGAGAAGCCATGAAATCCGGAGATGTGGACAATCGATGCTCGGATGGAGGCAGGAAGTGGACGGCATGACGGTCCATACACTTTAACCGAAGTGTTCTGGCGAGAGTATTCAGCTCTCAATGGGATTCAACAAGTCTCCATTGATAAAAGACACTGGGCCGCCCAGGGTCCTTGTTGACGCTTTAGTTCAATTACGTACACCTTAGGGAAATTTACACTCCATGTGGCCAGCTTTATTTGCACTTTGGCAAGGTGCACGAATTGATACAAGTTGGTAGGAAGTGGCAGAGCAGAAGTAAATACATGCAATTGTTTAAGGGGGATCCATCAAGATAGGCTGTGAAAGTGGGCTTTATTTAGAGAGCTGTGAGTGGGCAGGGTTTAAAATGAGAGGAGGGGTAAGTACAGGTGAGAGAAAAGAGGTGGTCAAGGGGTGGGTACAGCGGCTGTTAAGCAACCTGGAACTAACAAAAGCAAGCGAAATCTATCCGAATTGTAGTGGGCATCTACTTGCCAAGCCTTGGAGATCATCCACTCAGTGGGAAATCAGTTTTTTTTAATATCCATCTTTTTTTTTCATTTTCAACTAGAATTAGGTGGGTGTGACATATCTATGACGCCTGGTAACCACCAGGGAGATACAGATGTGTTTAACTTTAATAGTTTTAAATGGTAAAGGTATTAAGACACTGTAGTCTTGGTCAATTTGTATCACAGTTGATGGCCCTGCTGCCTTTGCATGAACCTATGGACAGCAGTGCCACCTAGTACTGCAAAAATGATGGCCACCATCATCTTTGCAGTACTAGGTGGCACCACTGTCTACGGGGAAAAGCATAGACAGTTTGCGTACCTACTGTGATACAAATTGACCAAGACCAGAGTGCCATACCTTTATATATAATATACATAACCATGTACCAGTAGCCTAAAATTCTGTGTTGTTTCAGCCTGTGATTGACACCATACACCAGAGGCGGATTCAGAAGAGGGTGGTCTAGAGGCCATAGCAAAGAAAATTTGGTCTGTGGGGGGGGGGCACAGCCGGGGTTTGTCACCAAATTAACCAAATGTAACCAATGTCCATTTTCAGGGGCTCTAGGAGGCCACGTGCCCCCCCCCCCCTCGTCACCCACTTTCGGATCCGCCCCACTGTAGACATGCGCCAGGGAAAGGTTGTATTTGTATTTTAGCAGGCTGCTTGTAAGATAGCCTCCGGATGTTGACGTCTGACAAAACCCTAGACAAATGCAAACAATTCAACAATTTCTCATGAAAGTCACCCGTTTTTGCTGCATTGATCCACAATACATATTCGTCATATTCAAGATACCAGGAAGGGCTAAACATTTTGTACGTGTAGTGAGTGCAAGAGGCTGATTTGCCGCGTTACTATCACTCATTCTCCTCTTTTGAATGCGTTACCCAACATATCAGAGAGTGCACAATTGTTCATTTTCAAAGGTCTCTATGCTCAGAACATCCATCATTTTTGAAAATTGCTCTTCTGTGAGAATGATTACAGTGAAAACCAGGAATTACAGAGTGTATAAGGGATTCAAGACGTTTTCCACATAACACCAAGTAATACCCACTCTGCACATCTCTAAGGTAGAATTGTAATATGAGATAAGCACTTTGAGATGGCTGTACAGACCTACCGATCCAAGTGAAAGGTCCTCTGTTGCACAACCTTATACCAGACTCCTGTCAAGCCCCTCTGGTGGCCCTCCCAGTGCAGTCAAGCCCAACCCGGACACGGAAGAAAGGACCTCTCAGACCTTCCTGACCCCTTGACCCCTTCGCCATACACAGATGATGCTTCAGACTCCTTAATGGTAAGATAAAGTTGCTCATAATCGGGAGGCCATCAGAGTCGGGCGTCCTTACATTGTGTGATGTCCGCGCTTGGGGAGGTCATTGGGGCGCTTGGCTAAGGGCCTCATACCCCACCCCCATATATAAGGCCTAATGAATATGAAACATCACTATGAAGAGTCTTGTTACCCCTTTCAGCATACGTTGGTCTAGGGTTAATGCATACGTATATATAACTGCCGGCTATATTCCCAGGGACGTGCTTCTTAGATCTTGTAATCTAGACAGGATCGGAGGGCTAGATGTCATTTAGTATCCTTCTAGGCCCAAGGGGTCAACTGGTAATACGTTTCAAAGTGCATGCACGAGTTTTAATGTAGTTGAAATGTGACCGCTTCAGGGTATATTGGCAACGAAGTGGCTTCTTCATTGTCTGAAAATAAGATCAAAGTTATCCTGAAACAAGACTGAGAAATGCAGACCAACGCCGACGGATATCGGTCCATCACATCCTGGGTTACAACTGAATCCTAGTGGCTATATAGAACATAAGACAGATGAACATCTATCCTCCGCATTCACAGTGTCCAACACCTGCCTCTCATTAATCCCCAACTCAAGACGCTCCAGTCTCCAAACATTTTGAGTTCTAATGAATATAGTCCGTTGAACATGCGGGTCTGATTGTGATGCATGGACAAATGACTCACATATCCGGGAAGTTCCATTTGATTTATGTTGGGGGAGTTGGTGTTAATTATTTCAGAGATTAGCGCCATCCCCTAACTGATAACACTCGAGTGATGGCCATTTAACTAATGATTATGAGTTGGTCTACAAGGGTCAATATAGTTGGTATACAGGGTCAAGACGATAAGCTTGTACCGGGGCCGATAGCAGGGTGTGCGGTGTGGGGCAAATGAAATAAGGGGGCAGAAGTCAATGAAGAGCATTCTAAGGGAGGTTTGAACAGGTGGGTCTTGGACCCAGAGTAGTTAATTATCCAGGTGTGATAAAGGTATTTATTGGGCAGTGGGGGTGTATTCTACCTACACATGAAGGTGTCATTCTCAGGAGCCGACCCCCCTCTGAGCACCAGCCACCGCTGACGACACTTTCAATCATTTATGGGCATACACGAACACCAGACAATTTCTAGACGGTAAATTAGACCTGGGGTTGTTACTGATGAAACCAAAGCAACGTCACTGGATATGATTACATTTGACTGCGTATTCTTAATACTCAGAGTTCTCCCCCTTTGAATCGATCATTCGTCGTTTTTAGTCACTTAATGATTGGGGATGTAAAATATATAGCTTTATACCTGAAGAGGAGACAGTTCCAATACATGACTACACTTATAAACATTCGGTAGATTCAACTTCTTAGATGAGCGATGGTAGAGGCGACTGCATGAACTCACCATCGTCCCTGCAGCTATGTTGAAAACGATAGGAACGGTTACTGCAACATTCTCAGGGGTCACTAATATCCATCCTTGTATTGTTATTAACATTGTACAATGCAAATTACACATATTGGAGAGTCTGTTAAAAATGGGAATGGAGAGCAGAGTATTGCAAGTTACAGGGGAAGGGACAAATTCGGTTCAGACGTGAACTAGGTAGAGGAATCAATGTGAGGGAAAGGGAGTGTGTGTTCTGGGAGAGACGGGGTCAGTTTTGCTGCGCCAAACATCGAAACAGTCCCACTACTGGCCTTACATATGCTTGACATTTTTATCATACTAACTATACACGTATTTCTATCCATTGTGATTCTACAAACAATGTCTAATCGCCTGGTTGTAAATAATTTCTGATAGTGCGTATACATTGTAATTGACTTTAATCAACATTAACTGGTCACCATTTGACCAACCGAAGTTATGAATGTACATGTATATATAGTCACTACTGCCTAACCTTTCAGACTAGCCCTTTCACCCTTAGTTTTATCAGTGCTGCTAATAGCGTCAGTCCCCTTGTCCAGAGCTGTGTGTTTGGGGGGTGGAGTGGCCTGTGGGGGTGAAAAGAGGTGGACTGCGTTGCAGGTGCAGCTCATAGGTAGACATATTACATAAGGGCTCCCGAGGTCGTCACGCCGACCCAAACTCCTATGCACCCCGCTTGGCTCATTGTACTACAAATGTGGATCAACACGGTAAAAGGTACATCCAAATACCCCTTCACAGACGTACCTTTTACCATGTTGATCAACAAATGTACGACATTTTGCCCCCACTACGCGGCACAAGGCTGAGGTTAATTACACACTAGTCAGGACTAGTCCCCTCGTCGCGGTCCTAATTGCCCACAAAGAATGCTCGACTGGATGCCTTACCAACCACCAGGTCAGCTCTTTGGGTGAAATGATCGACATAAAAGATGCAGAGCGTGTATTTTAATGGTCTTATGTTGAGTGGCGCTCCTCGTCCAACGCTGTAACGATCCAGTAGATGGTTGATCGCTGTCCACCACCCCCATCCCGCTGAGATGCAGACGGCGATCTAGATAGCAGGTCCGCTGCATCGGTTTTCTGGTTTGATACCAACTTAACCCCATCCGTCCACTGTTCCATGTTATAAGCTCCGTGCTTGTATCCACAACACATGCACCACAAGGGGGTATCTAGCCACCGAACCGTCCTAGTGGCTCAGGAACGCCCCTAGAACGCAAAAGGCAAAATCGCAGAGATATTGGAGCCCTAAATCGCCATGTGGGATTCGACCTTATCTGAGATCCATTATGCTAGGATATCTCAAAACAGATAAATACACATGATCCCAAATGCATATTGCATGCTGACAGATCAGTGGACGCCAACCAGCCTTTCCTCCACCTAGATTTGCTCATGGCTACTGGGTTTTAGAGAAACGAGACTCTAGAATTGTGAAAGTGGAAACAATCAGCTGACTGGCAGGGTACTGTCCGGTACATGAAGCAAAACTGAGGGAATGTGCACACCTACTACCCACCCACCCACAACTCAACCTTTGCATGGCGGAGCACAATGCTTCACCCAACAACCCCTAACAGGTCGTGAATGCATGCCTTTAGAGCATTGAATCCTCGTACATTGGACTCCCCTTATATAACATTGCGCCACACCAGAAGGTCAACTTAGCATTTGTATAGACATTCCCTCCCACCATCTTTTGACAAATCCCCAAAATATCGAGTGTTTTAATAGCCCCCTTTCCTGGGAAAACAAAACTCCCTGCCATGAATTGATTCTGTGTAAATACGGTCCTTATGGGTGGGTGGTTAGTTGACTTAAACACGCCTGAGTAAGAAGGACTCATTTAAAGCCAATAATGGCGTGCCACTGGACGCTACTCTACCCTGACTGGACCCCTTGTCCCCTTCCTATTTTTATTTCCTGGAGGTATTACTCTACTTACACTTTCAGTAACAGAAGCTCTAGGTCTAATTGGGGGCGGGGGACGATTCATGCACCTAATGTATAGGCGTATTTGTATGGGGGCTTCTAACACTCAAAGTTGCGGATATTTCAGGATATTCCCCTAGACTCTAGGTTACAGGTGAGACTGTGAGTTTCAAAAGGGCAAGTGGGGCTTCTGACCCTGTCTCGAGAACCCCCGCCCCCCCCCCACTCCCACTCCTAACTAAAATCTCCATTTTGCAATGAATGTTCGGGATTCTCCTCCTTTCCACACTTACGAAATTGTCACTTGGTCTAGAACACTGAGATGCTCCTTAATTACCTAAGGATGGATATATTTAGAGGGGGGATGTCCCTCGACTAAATTAGACCATTGAGGGTTCCTTCAGCCCCAATGGTGAGGCGACACCTGTTATGTGAGTTGGACCTGTCTGATGATATCTATAGTAGAAACTACCACCATGAGGTCCGTCTGGTCGGCATAACCAGTGGTAAGACCTCTCCGCCCTGTCTATACCACCCACCAAGCTCTGTCCTTATATTAGACCTAAGCACTCTTATCTCACGCTATGTCAGGTTTTTATCAAATGACCCTCTATAAAGCCGATTCAGCACACGGCCCCATCCTCAATGTGCATCCTCCCACTTCTACCTAATGACCATTGACGTGGCTTAGGGCATTGACGAAAGTACTCCTGCTCATCTTAAGTGTGACGTCAAACCAGAGAAAGCATCTTCTTCTTAAACCAGGGCTATGCGGCAGTTGTATGCACTTAGGTATACATAGCTCTCAGGTATGCACATCAGAGGATTACAATGAATCCATTAATAAACATCTAAGTTTAAATGTTTATCATATCAGACTGTATCCTCTTGATGGTACATGGGGGCGTTAGATAGGGGGCAGAAGGTAGTACCCCACTAATACTTTCTAAAGCTGTGCTTCAGAGAACCTCAGTGGATCAGAATCGATCAGACTAATGTGATTTTCAGATTTCAATGCTCCGACAAACCCCAAACCTTTTGACTTATGGGTATGTAGCAGAAAAGCTCATATCTGATACCAAAGTGTTGTAATTTTTTTCATCTGATACCAAAGTGTTGTCACTTATACACAATTATATGGCATTTGAACGTCAATTCGGTTTTACCACGATTCTCAAATGTCATAAAGATGCACAAAGATGCGTGGATAGGGTACCCATGCAACACCTGAGACCTTGATGATGTTCATCTCCTGATTACGACAGTCACACTATAGGTGACTCGGTGGGTGCCGAATTAACAGACTAATTGGGGGGTTGATAAGCTCTAGGTAAGTTTATAATATTACTTAATTCAGGCTTCGCGAAGGATGTTGTGTACTAAGCACATATATACGTGAAAAGCCGTGAATTGTAAAGACTTATCCCTTTGATTCCATTCTTCAACATCCAGGCTCACAAATGTGAGCTAGCACCTGTTTAGGCATTACGGTGTCGGGGGGGGGGGTCAGTCAAAGCTATTGTATCAGTATTATCATTGGTGTATACAATGTAGCTTACTGTGGCATGGTGGCTTCCTGTCCAGGAATTCCTATGTGTTAGCTCCAGCAGTATAGTTACACAATAGTGTCTCTACATACATTAATGTAGAGAAGTTTCAAATGTTGAAGGTAAGTGACGTAACAAACTGCAGGTGGAACTCAGTATTGGAGAGGATTTCCTCCTCGCAGGTATATATGAGGGAGGGGGGGGGGGTCTATGGGTTACGGAGGAGGTAAATGGGGTCCTTAGGGGTCTGACAGTGTAAATATAAATACAAAACAATGTGGATGCTGGGGGCCAACCCCAGTCCAACGGCAGGGAGCCCCAGACAGCCAGACACAGTTTCTACAGAACTGTGGCTAATTAAGTCAGACAACCACTCGAGGAAACGTTGAATTAATGAGCGGTATTGCACAAAGCACGGCGTGGCCCATCCCAGCCTTAACAACAGCATTTCGCCTAAAGCCTTATATCCATGAATACACGCTGCCTATTTACAGATTACAGTCACCTCACACTAGCCCCTCGGATGATTTAGTTACTGAAAACCAAATATATGCAAATCATTTCCCTTAGGGGGTAGGAGCCGTGAGTACAGGTTTTGAAGCCTCTGGAATGTGTCAAGTAAAATCTTATATAACATGAATTAAGCCTGAATTTAAGGAGAAGCCAATATATGCTCTATCTAGTTAATATGTTTGGATTTTACTATAGCTGGTTGGAGACACACAGGCATATGTGAGAAGAAGTGGAGGTGATTATCTCTTGGCCTCAAACAACTTCCATGCGTTGCTCCATTTATAAAGGCAAATACTACTTGGTACGCAGAAGCTCCTTGGTGGAAAAATCAGAACCCATCAGTTATACTCTTTTAACATATTTCTCAACTTAATGTACCATTTTACTTGTGATAACTTTTTGGACCGCTCATTTCTGATCACTATAAATACATTAGATATATTTATATGTTGTTTGAATTGCCATAGAATCTTATAGTTAGGGGATAACCAATATTTTTGAAAAATTCATAACTTTATTATTTCAACCGTGACTGTCCATTTTTTCTTCTTTTTTTTCCAATTAGTATAGATGTCCTCTGTCTCTCAAGAAAAAAAAAATCAGTAGAGGGTCATCACATATGAAAGTAAGCATGTTGACATAGGAATTTTCTTTTGCATTTACTTATTGTTAGCACATCAAACCAATATAGTCTAGAGTTATTTGAAATTATCAGTAGCAGAACCAACTCCTGATACATGTATGTGGAAGCGTTTACACACAGCTATGATGATACACGGACAATCAACGAAAAATGCTCCGAAACACAATTTCTTGTGGGCACATTCTCAGGTCTTGGAAGAACCAAGTAGCATAAGGTTGAACTGACAGCTATCATCCAGAGATTAGACTGGTGGCACTGATTCTGGCTAGCCGCTAGCCATCCATCCTCCTGCTGCCCTAAGGCTGGCACACCTGTGGACCATTTGTGAGCGTGTTCCTGTCACCTGGTCGAGTGAAGAGACAGGCAACAATACACAGGTACCATTAGTCCCACAAAGGTGAAGCAGATCGGCCTTTGTAAAAGACAAGTCATTATATTTCACCCTCTCTGTAAATCATTATAGGGATGATCATGCCATTAATTTGCCAACCAGAATTACCAGAATCACTAGCAAATTAAAGCCAGAACCAGTCGTTTTTAACCCTTATAATTGAGTGTTACGTTCTTGTGTTTTTTGTTGGTTTTTAAGTTTAAGAAATGGGCGAAGGTTACAAAGAACCTGTAGCCAGTGATGATGAAAGCGCGCTCAGGTTTCAAAAGCCGTGGGCTGTAAGGCTGCTGTAAGGTGGGAGGAGCTGAAACGTTAGGTTTGATATTTCCTCTTCCTGTCACCCCTGATAATACTCGAGGTGGCTAATCCTATTGGAAAGGTCACTATAGAGCCTGCCTTTGATTAGCATTTCGTTCATCAGATAGAGGCGTGTGGCGACTGGCATCCAACGTATAAATTTCTCCCTATTGTAACTATGTTGTACACCAAGAGATGCATTGCTTCTGTGGCAGTTGTTTAGTTCAGAGACTGCCGCCATAAAGCCGACCATTTAGGACTAGAGCCCGAGCGTTGAGTTTCAAGTCTAGAATATCATTTTATTCACAGAGTTCTAATATATTGCTATAGCCAAGACTTGGAGGAGCATAAACTAAATATATCAAGGCACTTTTAAAGGCTTTAGAATAGTTCTCAATTAAATTTATTAGATCATATGAATTATATTCATCAAACATTTTAATTTGACTAATATTTGGGTACATTTTGGTTATAGGTTCAATAAAATGATTTGAGAATGACATTGAACTCATTTGTGTTGATTGCCGAATGCTTAATGGCCCTGTTTGTCTTAGCATATTTATACCTCGATCTGATACTCACAGGGTCAGAAGTATATTCAGCACTGACTTGATACGTTCATTCGGCAGTCTTTAATCGAGGTTTTTCAGAATGCTTTGGGACGCCACCAGTGGGGAAAGCCCCCATCCCCATCTCCTCCCGGAAGTCCCTACATGAAGCCTCCCGGAAGTCCCCATACATGGATTAAACACTCCTACACCTGAGCCCATAGTGAGAGTGGTGTATGAGAATGACAATGGTAACAGCTAAAATTGGGGTGGGGCCTTTGGGGGTGAAAGGTGGACCCTCTCATCCCTCCTTCACCCACCAAGCTAAAACACATGAACTTGTGAACTTTGACCCTTGCTCACCTAAATATGGTGTAAGCCCTATTACGCCGCCCACCCCTCCCACCCACGCCCCCCCTTGTACGTCATTTTCAACCAGAAATCAGGGGAGGGGGTGAAGGGGTTAGATCAGGGGATGGGTAAAGTGGGCGGCGTTGTTGGGAGGCTGTTAGGTGGCTGTGAACCTGATGGTGCCTGCCCGGGGGTAGTGTGCAGGTTATAGGACCTTGTATAGGGAGAAGGCTGTGAAAGTGGTCAATGATGGGACGCCGACCACATTGTCAGGATGCAATCTCAGCCGGGGACCTGAGCCTTACGTCATAACGACCACCCTTGAAGGTCCCCCTCTTATCCCACTAACTCTCGCCAGGATCAGTAGGTTTTATTCAAATGTCCCAAATATGGGACATCTAGATGTACAGGTCATACTTTGGGGGCATTTAATTCAAAACCATTGCTTTAGAAGATGAAGACCAATACAAATATGGTATAGCTGCTTTTAACCTGTTGGCTGCTCATTAGGAGCAATGCGCCTTGCAATGTCCCACCCCAATGCCCTTCAGTCTCAGGAGAGAAAGAGCTGACCCAAAACATTGGGGCCTGGTCAGACAACCGTCATCCCCTCTATCTGTCTATGGGAAAGGGGTGTGTGCGCTTGACTGGACAGTCCCAATACACACCCACACCTCGCAGCTATCAAACGGCCATTTCTCAAATCAAGAGAAGAAAATGCACCCAAAATTAAATAAGTGAATTTGTTAGTGTGCTTTGGGTACCTTTGGTCGCACAGGTGCAGCACCCGGATGACCTTTAATTCCTCTCTATTCTACAATAGAAAAGGGCGCTCTCTTAAACCTACATGTAGGTATATTCTATGAAACCAAGTACGGTATATTTTAGGGAATAAGACTAATGTTACATGTATGATGTTCTTTCAAATTATTGGGTACTGATTTTCCACTCACCATATAGGATGCACGGACCTGCACTTTTGTTGGAACGGACACACTCATCAAATCAAAATACATATGATGCACATTTTATGCACTGGCATTGACCCCATTTGAGTCTCAGGTGATTCGATGCTCTTGATTTTGGGGTTTCCCATGCTATATTTCAAAGCTGAGAAACCCTACTGCATTTGCAGATAACTGCACCAATACTACACTGAACATCTTCAATACTTTGCTGCCAAGAGTGTCCATGTTTTTCATTAAAGAACATGTTGTGTGTCATTTCTTCAATTTCCCAAAAGAAAAAAATGAAATAACCTTTTTTCTTCACCTTCATTGTTTTGAGTGGCCAAAGTGAGATTACCTGCATTTCTTGAGTTGTACTCTAGTGTTTAATGGAAGACATCTATACAGATTCTTCCTATTGTGTGACTTTGATCAATAGCTCTACACACCTCGTCTGGCCAACACCTGTGAATTACCTCATTACACCAGCACCTCATTAAAGCTTACAACCCCCAAATTTAGCCCTCTGTGTGGGATGACACGCCTAGCTTGGTACCTGTCACATTATGGGAGATGAGTTTAATATCTGTGGATTAATGAGTGTCAGATGTTGATAGACAGGTAAACTGAATCCACCGCCATTATAGGTGTATGAGGATGGTGGGGACCACGCCTACCTAGAAGGGGCAGGGTGTCCACACCACGCCTATTTTCTTTTTTCTTTTATACGGCCTGGTCCAATAAGATTGAGGACAAAATTGGTACATACAGCATACTGATTTGACACACTGTAAGCAACTGGTAAGGTACATATCATCGGCAGCATCCCCAAATTCCCTCCAACCAGGTTAAGTAACTTGTTTATTACTTGAATGTGATAAGGGGGAGTCAATATATGTTCGACAATATTGTGTATTAGGGATATACATTTGTACTATCAATATTTATTAACTCCGAGAGATTTAAGACTTTAGAGGTGGATAAACCACCAATGCCAATAACATTTATATAAATGGGCCGCTGGATGTTCCCTGCACCAGAAAGCATAGGCATGCTACTACTAAGCCTACTGGAAGCTTTCCAGGCTGGATAGAGGTACCTAATGAGTATAAGGTAGACAGGCAGAGAGGTGCAGTGCTGACTATTGTGTGTTGACAGATAGCACCCCCAGGGCACACCCACACCAGCCGATGAGGCGTGAACAACAGACCAATATATCAGAGTGACATGTGATCTGTACTAGTCTCCAAACCCCCCTGGCCACTGCCCCATCCTTTCAGCTCTGTCTCCAGGGTAGGACAATAGACAGGGTGTATAGCCCTCATATGAGCCACTGCCTAGTGGACCATAACTTGCCCTCGCTACTCTGCTCATAAATCTTAAGTTTTCTGTCCAGCTCCAAATGAATGAGCCATAAAGCTCTGAAGCCTCCCGGTTAAAGAGAAATGTTCAATGGAGTGGAAACATGGGGTTTAAAGTATTAGACTACCGGGTATGTGGGTCTCCTCTGCTAAAACCCACATGTTGGATAGTTGGAGCAAAGGGTTGGAAAGGGTCTGCTCTACTATATGACGTGCCCTATACGCCATGGAATCAGAATAGCGTGGCAGTCTACATGTCCAAAGGGCCTTTATAGAAAAAAATGGAAAGTTACAACAACTTCATACCATTTTTTCATTGTTTCTTTTCTACCTTTTACCATATTGAAATAAGTTGATGCACAATTTTTGTTCCACATTGTCTATGAATACATTCGTTTGAGTCAACATTTCTAATTCATATTGTTCCACATGGGATAGAACAGACTATCTGCACCACCTCGGGATGTCGTTAACACTTTTGACGTAACAATGTCTGTATGGGAGATACAGATAAGGATAGGTTATCAGCTATTATGTTATATTGTACCTATATCCTCTCTGTGCAAGTATACTAATCCCATCATTCTTGTGCACAGATATCACTCTCCCAACATACGGTTGCATCAGAGAGAGAATGTATGGGTCACCTTGCTATACAAACGTACATGACTTATGTATCCTCTCTGGGTGTATTTACAAATTATGATCTTCTACATCTTAGTATGTCCCAAATTTAAGCAACCTGGGACGGATATATCAAATTTCTGTACTTCATGATTATTTATTATCGGATCAATGCAAAGGTGAATCAGATACATGTACATATAAAATTTATGGTAGCATCTATACAGGGAGCGTAGGACTCATGACATTGCCATTCAGATGGGTGCCCTCTAAGTTTCAGACTTAGCCACTTGGTGCAGTTGTTGAATACATTAGGTTGTGACGTCATGACTACGTCGCATCTTCAACTGCCTGATGTATTCTACCCCTTAGTCACAGAGGTATAGTAGATTTGGGATATTCGTCAGATAGCGTTCTCATAAGAACCTGGCATAGTAGATTTGGGACATTCGTCAGATAGCGTTCTCATAAGAACCTGGTATAGTAGATTTGGGACATTCGTCAGATAGCGTTCTCATCAGAACCTGGTAGAGTAGATTTGGGACATTCGACAGATAGCGTTCTTATAAGAACCTGGTATAGTAGATTCGGGACATTTGTCATATAGTGTTCTCATAAGAACCTGGTATAGTCATAACATTGTTAGGCCTACGTGAAATTTGTTTAAGTACGAAGTAGCACATGATGATATGACACAATGTTCAAATATGGGCATTGACTGTACACCTGTGGCAGACACATGCAGATACACGTCTATTCAGGGTCTTTCCCTCCCATACAGAGCTTAGATTTTCTAATTATATGTGAAGGTTGAAGTAGCCGAACTGGTAGATACCATATGGTGAGAGAATCTCTTGAGATGCTGTGAATTTTGAGGTGTTCAAGTCTTGTTCATCTGACCCTCTCCATCTCTTAGAGTGGGGAAAGTGGGCGTGGTCTCAGGCTTGACGGAGTAATTACCCAAGGCCCTGACCGCGCCGAGCAGGGGGCTCGGTCGTTGTTGGGGCGAGAGGTCCTCCTGACCTTGTCCCGACCCCGACGCGGGAAGCCCCACCCAATTCGCACCTGAGTAGGGGGTGAAAGGTAGGCATTGGGAGGCAGTGGCGCACCTGTGGAGTGTCAGTAGACCCCGTGAAGGTGTAGGGTTGGGATGAAGTCCTGTTACAGGGTCAGGTAAGTCAGATAGGCCTTAGGGGTCTTAACCTCCACCCCAGAGGCCCCTGGACCCCTGCCTGTGTGGTTCTTCTACATGGAACTAAAGAAATTTAAACTCCATGATGGAACCATGGAGGCTAGACAAAACCTGAAGAAGATATCAACCTGAGATGATTCCGAATAGGCCGGGTCTTCTCGCCACCCCGCCATTCAGACCTCGATGTGCTACAAGAATCACATCTCCCAGCGATTGTAGGGTGATACGCAATAATTATATACAATATTGAATATGATATGGTCCTACTCAAGATATTTAGCGACTTCTTTTACAGCGCTGGATGTCGCCCATATAGTTCTTATGCCAGTACAGCAGGGGCGTAGGAAAAGGGGGGACCAGGGGGGCCTGGCCCCCCCCCAATCATGAAGGAGGTGGGGCCTGAGTATGTCTGCCCCCCCCCACTATTTTCCAAGAACTCATAAACACAATGGAAAAGAAGTTAAAACTTTACATCTCAAATTAGATTATTATGGTGATGTCATAGGGAAAATGGGGGTCTGAGCCTAAAGTCAGATCCAAAATTTACCAAAAATTACTTTTCTATATGAATTCTATATACGCATTATATAGACGCCATCCTGCATCAGCCGACAATTCAAGGCGGTCGCGATGGTGCCCTCGCCGGGCCCCCCCAATGAAGATTTGCTTCCTACGCCTCTGTACAGTAACCATTAATCATTAGTACAATTACATGTACATGGTAGTTGTTTGGTTCCAAATTAACCAAATCATGTGGTCAATAGATTTCTACCATTTGTGTGAATTAATTATGTACCATCATCATCATAAGGGAGTGATCATTTTTTAAAAAACAGGAGGGTGCTGGTGGGTTTGCGCGTGGAGGCGTGAAAAAAATTCCGACCCCCCTCTTGATGGGGCAAAATTTTTTTGACACCCCCCCATAAGGGCCAAAAATCACGCGTGAATGTGCCCTTTTACCCTATAGTAACGCGCAGGGTTTTCCACTGAAAACAGGTGAAATTATTTTGATCCTCCCATCAGAGGTGTTGAAAAAATTCTGACCCCCCGGTCAAGGGGTTGAAAAAACTCTGACCCCCCCTCAAAGCCACCAGCCCCCCCCCCCTCCGTTGTTAAAAAATGATCACTCCCTAAGATGTATTCGTCAATTGCCCTTTAGGGGTTCTAGGTTTCTGTTCAGCCTATTGACCTGTTTCATCCTTCCACCATGGTCCCATTGATCTTTGTAGTGAAGGGCATCTGGAGTATGAGGAGCATCCGATAAGGAGGTGGGAAAATCTGACCACCTGACCACCTCTTGGTAAGCCCTCCAGGTGAGACTAAAGGACAGGTCATCTTATAACACACAGAAGGTATACATTGTCTAACCAATAGAAGAATAGCTAATTGATGTCAGTAAACCTTGATTCTATCTGAAAAAAAGAAGAACTTGAGGAATGTACAGCAGAATGGTTCTACAGTAAAATTGGATATAAGCTTGTGACCGTTATTAGCTCCCTTTCACGAGCTACTCTTTTTCATTACCTGACCATTGATCAATTTAAGCTTTTGTTTTTTTGATCTAGCTCAGTAGGTAGAGCAGCAATTAAAAAAATGTAATTTACATGCCATTTATCGTCCTGCAATTTCTAACTCAAGAAGTACTCTTCAATATGCACATTATGTCCATGTATCTATATGAGAAATACACCAAAACAGTTTCGAAGTCTACAACTGATGTCCAAACATGTTTGAGTAAACAGATTCCCTTCGTCGCTGTACTATAATCCCAGACAGGTAAAACAGAAGTGCTTAGTAGGAGGCTGAAACCACCTAATGCCGACCTGGTTATCTCGCACATCATCACGCCGAAAGGATTCCACTTCAGGATATGACAATGTAAGTATATTTAGAAGTGCAAAGTGTCATAAAAGAGGGATGCCCTTATCACCTGACCATTGTGAGGAACACTCTGATGGTCGTCTTAATCCCTGCACCCCGTGGGTTTGTGTTCACCTTTAGACACCGCAGGGCCATCTGTCCAGCACTGGCCCCACCTGCACTGTGGATATAAGCATCCCCAACCTGACCTGAGAATCCACCTGTACTTACCATGGCTACCTAACCTATATACTATACCGTTAGTTGATCCGGCAGGTGTTACTTTGTTGTGTAGAATTTATGTGCTTTATGACCTTAGCGCATCGTGGGTCTGGGGCACAGGGCGGGGACATTGATGTTACATGAAATAATGGCTGTATTACATGGGTGGGCTCACTCTAATAGACCTGTTATCCATGCACAATTGTCAAGGACAGGTTAAGTCTAATGTAATTAGGGAACAGTAGGGTGCGTTCCACCTCGTTACACCATGAAAGTACTTTCAGTACATTCTTCTCGATTCCCAGAGGTGATTTATGATTTGAGTTTTATTTTCCTTTTCCCCCTCATTTACAGATTCTTGTCTACAGAGCCCTCGGTGGCTGCAGTCCTGGTCACAAGAGATGGTTGATTCTCGTAATCTGTCGTAAAGTTTATATAATATTGATGAAAAAGTAGCGTGAATGACAAAACGACAAATCTGTCATAGGAGCAGCAAATGCACTCACTTCTCGGACATACACGTAATAAACTACTTCTATTGGAGGGTGGGGGGTGGGGGTGGGGGTTGAGTCACCTGGATCACCAAGGCCGAAGGGGAGGGAGATACCTAATCATTCATCCATCTCATCATTCACAGGTATGAGCTTTGGATGGAGGCGTTCCACTTCCAACTATGCCAGTTAAAGTTTCTTAAAATACTAAACTCGGACTTGCCGATACCTCAATCAAGGAGATTATTCTACTCTCCTGGCTTCAATGGAATGATATCCTTATCGGTTGGGAGATGAATAGAGAAAGTAATAATATCACTTTTTGTTTTCTAAATGAACAAGAAGGTAAGTGACAATCCCATGCGTCTCACGCCACAGTCCTCTATAATGACCACGTATAAATAACAGGATGCTGCTTCCCTATGTGGGTAAATTTACTAGTTATTATGTCCAACTACACACTCTTGCCACATCATATTTATTTCATCCTAGCTAATGATCATCACTCGTGTCAATAATAGGTCTGTCTCACGTTATTCTAGGAAACACTATCACAGGATCCCGACTCAGGATTACAATGCAGCTCTTTTCACTGATGCCTTCAGAATAGCAAAAGCAAACTGTTATCCTTAGTCAGAAGACCTCTTTCTCCGACAGGATTAGAAATATCTTCCATCGGTGGATAACGCCTGTACACAAGGGCTGCGATAAGAATCCCCCTCCTATATTTACGTTGGCTGTTGGTTGCTCAAGCTGTATTACCCAACGTGTGTGAGCATTACAAATGATGTTACATAGGGGGCTAGGGGGATCAGTAACTTAGGTTTGAGCTCCCAGGACAGTGACTGACCCAGTGTATGGTCAGACCATGCATTCATACAGAGAAGGGGGCGGACCGCTGATACAATTGTACTTTCCATCTTCTATCTGATAGCTCAAGGGTGCTCTCTAGGCACTCCACCAACGTTCTATATCTGTGTAATGTGATAAGGACAATGGAACAGTTACCTCTGATAGAACAAAGTGGTTTTCATATATTTATGTGTCCTTAGATTATATTATGACTTCATGAAAGGGATCAATAAAGAAATAATAAGCACTTCGTTGTTGTTGCTGCTGCTGTCATAGTTTTGGTCGTCGTTGTTCGGTCGTATTGTAGTGCAAGACAATGAAAAATGAAAGGCTTAATCTGTATCTCTGTAATATAAAAAAAAAGACGATTATCAAATATCCTGCATCATATTTCAGCCTACGTTCAGCCTACGTTTATAAGTCCATATGTATAGGGAGGTAGGTAGAATGGCAGGCGTTATGCACAGAGGTTTATATATCGTCGCCTCAGCGCGACAAGGTTGCAACTTACATTTTCTTCTGTTTTAACATCAAATGAACCTTTGTCTACCTTCTATGAAAGTATTATAGCTCTATGCAATAAGGTTGTGTCAACTATGTGTATAGTATTAATTGCGACTATGTATAACCTCCCTGGATTAAGGCATACGAATGTGATATATAGCAGTGGGTTATTCAAAGTATTGGTCTAAAGTAAGACTCTATTTAATAAATGTACTTTTGCTATAAGCAGTAGTCATCTTGTCCTACATGAATCCCTCTTCCACAATCCAAAATGATTCACCAGTTGGGGCCAGTCCGAGACTGTTGCAACAAGACTCATCATAAAATGCTTTCGATGTATCCTTTTTATATACTACTTCGATGGCTGTTTCTCCTTTCACGTGTGTTTCTGTAATGCCTCTGGAAAGCACTAGATACTAACCAAACGCGAAGTAACCAACACCATTGCATACCCCAATACATAAAGCCAAATTAAAAAATAATTCTATAACTTGATATACAAGAACTCAGTAGACAGGTCAGCTGGGACCATTTCAGTGGCCAGTTTGCCGTGGACGACGCGGTGACATAGGCGACCCCTAACGTAAATTGCAGAAATTGGAAGGGTCGTACGCCCTCCTGGCTTGCGTTGCTAGGTTAGTGTTAACCATCCAGAAGTAAGGGTTTTGCCAAAGACAAGATTATCCACTTATGGAATAATATAAAACATGTTTAAAAAGCGTACACAACCTGAGGTCGATATAAAACGTGCACATGTCAGTTCCTGACCACGCTCAAAGGAGAAGACGCCCTCTTAGCAACAAGATTCATTTTGGGCTTCTCTACACGTTTACATTATTCTCAGCATGTTTTCATTTTGGCAGAACCCTCCTGTCACCGTGAGACGTCCATATGTCCTGAGACGTCCGGTCACCACTCACCTGTTCACAATCTGAGCTGAATTAAAATGACCAATGGTCGAATCTTTGAGACCTCTTTACAGTGGGATCAATATCTCTATTCAACGTCAAATCCATTTTGCCGTACATGGACAGATTGGTTACTTCAGGGCGTACTATTCCTTTTGAATATGATTGCTTCCAATGTCGACGATTGCAAGGATCTCCCGGAAATGAGTTCTATTATTAAAACCCATTGTCATTTGCTAGTACATGTTTATTTAGGCGAGGCGTTTGAAACTCTAACTAACCATTACAAATCGATATATCCGAACCCAAAGGAGTAGGGACAAGTTGGTTCTGATATGTCAAGTAGAGTCTAGGACATTGTTGACCCAGACGATAACATCAATAAGACTTAGTACTGGTAAACATGAACACGTGTATCAATCATGGATTGATAAGAGGATAAGGTGCATATCCCCCTTATGTGAAACGCAGAGGGCATGAACTAAACTTTAAACTGTTAAGTGTAGTAATGCTATGAACTTTAGTGCATGCAAATTATTTCACGATAAACTTCGAGGAGAATCTTTAAGATAAATGCAACTGACTTGCTTCAGTATCCAATATTGAAGAACATTCGAGGAATATGAGAACGTGCCTCCGGGGGGGGGGGGTTTGTACTGGTTTTGGCCACCAGGGGGTAGTATATGGGTAAAACACTGACAAATATGCTAAAAATAGCTTTAGACCATTTTTTTTTTATAAGGAATCCAGTGGTATGCTTAAAATCATTCCATCTCCACTGAAAATGTTCCATTTTTGGAATGTTGGTTGCCATGGAAACATAGGAAATTGGTAGATAAGGCTATTTCTGGTTGCCATGGAAACCACTCCCCTATTCCAATTAGGAATTTTTGCCCAAATTTTCTTTTGAAAATCCCTCAGGAACCCAGAACCGAAAACAGAGCTAAAACATTCCCTCTAGAACCAATTTTATGACAAAAACATCACATTCCTTTGGTTATTTTTTCACAAAACTGTATTTTTTGCATTATTAGTGTTTATGTTAGGATATAATGTATTTGGAGCTTATTTCCCATTTTCAGTTGTACACACCAACCTATGTTTGACAAGCAATTACAGCGAAACTACTGGGGATAGGTATGCCAGCATTGGGGCTGATATGAGCCTGGACTGCATCATGGAAAACTGTGACAGGCTTGGAAGGTTTGTGCAGGGACAGGTCTCAGTGATTAGCTTATAACCATGGGAAATATTGGAGGGTTTAACTGCCTGAGAATTTGTACCCCAAGTACACAAAATTTCCTTCAATTTAGTGTTTGATTTTTTTCACAACTCTAATTAGTTAATTATAATTGTCACCTTAATTAGGTCAATGTAATCAATACCCCCTGATCAAATACATGAAGGAATTTAGGAAGTCATTCAAAAACATATAGAAGAGGTAGTATATGGTCTTAGCATCATCTCTGCCAAATATGAAGAAAATCTAGCGTTGAGCACATAGTTTTCTAGGATCAGCAGAAATTTGTAATTGATAATTTCTGCCCAAATTAAGGGATTTTACTAACTTTTTATCTTTAAAAATTGATATTTCCACTTCTTTTGGTCAGAATGACCTGGGATGAACTGCATTGTGATGGCAAAGTTCCAGGCTTTCAGGGGATGTAAGCTTTTCCATGATACAGCAAGTTTAAAAATCAGACTAAAATCATGGAAAGGTCACACTTGTTCCTTCTTTGTACAGTTTAAAATGATGACGAAAAAAATGCCTACTTTCGATCATGAAAACCACCATAACTTCATCAATTTTCACTTTAAATGAAAAATCCTAAAAGCATATTATTACTAACATGTGCCTCTAAAGGCTGTGCTAAAAGCTAAGCGATCAGACAGCTTTTCAATTTTTAGTGACATACCTACTGGGGATATTTTAGCTCAAGATATCTCATTTTAAAGCCCATGATGTAAACCTTAAAAAGCCATTTCCCCCCAGGAGGCATGTTTTCCCTCACCTGGCCACACATCTTTCAGATTACTGGTAACTTCAGTATCAAATATCTAGTGCAATCCAAGGAGCGTATCATCGGGCACGCTTTATCATCTAGTATATACAATTATCAAACATTAGATCTACGTATAGGTTCACCTCAAGTTGGCCAAATACATCAATAACCCCTCATTTCAGAACGATTTTGGGTGCTCAAACTGGATAATCCGAGTGCTTATATCATAGGATAGAGGCATTGTGTGGACACTTGAATATTGACAGTGTTCTTTTCTATACTGTTCTGACAGCAACTATGACATAGCTTTGACAGTGGTTCATACTGAAAAAACTCAGCATGGGCCAGGATCGACCCAGGGATAGTCTGATCCAAAGTGCTTCATCCTATCCATTAGGCCTTGGGGCTGGACAATGGTGTTGGGTTAGATGAGTCTTATGTTTGGGACCCTTCGGATACCATATAATGTTTGTATGTCAGTGAATGCATTCTGATGCATTCTAATGCATCCTAAAGGTGCAGACCGTGGTATAAACGCAATGCGTGCCTTTTAGATACTTGATTGAGGTCTATCACTACCTAAAAGGCACTAGTGCAAGTCATTTGAGCCCCTCATCATCATGATCGTCCAGTGGCGAAGGGAACATGTTTTGACTAGACATGGTTGGGCATGACTAGACTGCCAGACGGTGACAAACACCTGTTGAGTAGATTACGTTCTAGTCTGTATCGTGTGGACTGATCAGGAACTGACCACAACCGTTGTATCGTGTATGGGCGACACGTGGCCCAGCGGTATATTGCGATTATTAAATGAATCGCAATATACCGATCTAGCGGGATACATTATTGACCAGTGAGATAATTCCCTTCGTTCACTGCAGATGTTTTAGGGTGCATTATGTAACAATCGGTACCCATCATGCTGGTTGTTATCAGTGCTTATCTCCAGTATCATATCAAGCAAGAATAAAAGCATATATACACAACAATGTATGAAGCTATCGTGCAGTTTTGTAATCTGAACTATTACCACTAAAAGTCTTTATCTCTGAATGATTCAGTGATGTGCAGTCGGCAGCATGGTCAGAGAATATAAAAGGGATAAATCGTTGTCTGTGTATGGGTTAGACCACCTTAATCCGGTGTCTAAATGGTTTTATAGTACCCGGCGAAGGAGGGGACTATTATAACCCTGTAGACATTGGGTTAAGGTGGTCTAACCTACTTAAAATACGATGCTTTTATGACCCAGGTTTCTACAGCATATAGATGCCCTCAACTGCAGCCCAGTTTTACAACCATCGTGTTCTAACATGAAAGTGACCCCTGATATGTAATCCATGTGGGCAGGGATAGTGGTGTTCCTGCTTGGACAGAGGAATTTCTTTCTTGTGACTATTAATCCCATATAAGAAAGTGAGTGAGTCATAGGTATTTTACTTGAGTATTTTGAATATTCCCCTTGATAAAGCTCACAATGATAGCACCATCATATTTGGAATACATCTTTCACGACCTTTTATAAAGTTAAAACATTCCCCGTAGAGAAAGGGAGCCCTTATATATGACCTTATACTTTCATAACGCCAGAAATCAATGATGTCATTTCAAAATTGAAAAAGGAAAGAAAACAGGCTAGTTGTGTCTATGAAGGAAATCAGAGTGTGGGTCTCCGAGTCTCGTAGGCCCTGGCCGGTTCTTTGGTGAACTGCCAGGAGGGTCTTGCCAAATGATAATGAAGAAAAACCTCTGTAAAATAATAATTGAGTTCTAAGGGAAATTTCCTTAAGTTTTCATTGTAGATTGCACTAACAAATATTAAATCTCACAGAAGAATGCATGTAAGCTCTTACTGGCGGCATGTTGGCTCAAATCAGAGGCAGAGCCAGTACATTCTCTGCAACATGGGGCTTATATTGTCTACCACCAGGGGGAGTGAATGTTGCAGACATGCAGACTGCTACTTTGCCTCCTATTCCAAATTTAATATTTTGTGGGCTATACAGGGTATGTCAATAAAAGAATAAAGACAGCTTACTAGTAGAAATGAAATATAACTAAGTCTTTAATCCGAGCATAACATTTTGTACCATTCAGTATAAAGATTGAGATGATCAAAAACAGAAATAGGTATTTCTAAACTGGTGATATATACACGAAGCCTTGTCTTTGGGTGTTTGAACTCATCTAGACATTGCCTAATGTATAAAGAACATCCAAATATTGACATAATATTGTGCCAACAGGAATTCAATATCACAACTGCAAAAATAACCTCATGGTTTGATTAACATTGCAAGGAAAGTCCTTACCCAATGCATTGGGTGATGCTTCATTAATTTAGAGAGAATTATTCAGCAATCTAGGAGCTCCATTACCTCCTGCTGACCACACAACTGGATAAAAGTACAAATTTATGTAATGTTGTACAATTCCCTTGGTCCCTTATGGAAGGGATAATCTGCATATTACAACATTTGCTGTCAGTCTAAGCTACTTACACCTACTGGTGTTGACTCTCCACATGGCTTAGGATCAAGTCTTGCCAAGAAAAAATCAAAACCTGGTATGTACTTGTAATGTAGTCTATTACTTAGAAAGCCTAGGGATGGGGATTAATTACATCAGCACCATCCAGGTACAATTATTTCTGCCTAAGCAGTTATTTGTGCATTTCAGGTGACCACTTGAACTTTTAGCTAACAGCTTCAGTCCACCTTACTTTTCTTGTTCTGCAAGGTCACCATATATACACTCTTGGAATATAAGCATTGACATGTAGTGGTCGTGCTATTATGTACTGCTACTACATGTAGTACTAGCACCACTACTACTTTATCATGTAGTACCATTAGTTACATTGGTATGTATAAGAGTCTTGGCATATTGCCTCTAGAAAATGTGCAATGGTTTCATACAAATGTATTAATTTTATAGTTGTTTCTTCAGTGGGCTCAAGGGTGCATGAAAATTAGGGTAGCAATGACATTTCAAAATGTTATCTATATCAATCTTGATGATAGGACGAGATCAGATATACTTACAAATTATGAATCATTCCATGACCACTGGCAGGGAAGTATATATTTTGATGATTGTGATCATTGCTATACAGGAAGTCATTTCTCAGACACTAAGTTTTGGGCACCCTGAAATCGTACTGACCTGGCCAGGTTCGGAAGTGAATTCTTGATTGTATAGGGTCAATCACTACGATTACAGCAGATACAGAGGGAAAACGCATGCACCTGCTAGCCATTTCTCAAACACTACGATCCTACCCCTACCAGTCATAGTGATTGACCCTGTACAATCAAGAATTCACTTCCGATTCCAGGCCAGGTCAGTACGATTTGAGGGTGCTCAAAACTTAGTGTCTGAGAAATGACTTCCTCAGACACTAAGTTTTAGGCAACCTGAAATCGTACTGACCTGGCCAGGATCGAAAGGGAATTCTTCATTGTACAGGGTCAATCACTACAATTACAGCAGATACAGAAGGAATAGGCATGCACCTGAATAGGCAATCGTAGGAAATTGCAGGGAGAGGGGTAGGATCGTAGCTTTTGAGAAATGGCTAGGAGAAATGACTTCCTGTATAGGCAGTCATAGGTTATACATGATCACCAAGGGTCAATCACTATGATTGGACTGGATCGTAGGGGTGGTTGGAATTGGAGGGAGAGGGGTAGGATCTTAGTGTTTGAGAAATGGCTAGCTGAGGTCTCAAATCGTGGAACTGCAACAGCCTTGATGGTACATGTACTTCGAAATTGACTGGAGCAGCCTCGGGGTAAACAGCAACTGTCTATAGATAAAGATATTCACCTATCTAAGTATTCTAAACAAGTCAAAGGTGCGTTAAATGCAATATGACCATCCAACTGTTGAACATGCTACTTCATCTTTGTATATATGACAGCTTGCTTTCCATGAACTGCTTGTGAGACGTCGCGAAATGATGAATTGCCACTCTGTAGCGTCGCAGGCACATGCCTAATAATTGAACGAAATTGGCTGTTTCTCATGACTCCATAAAGAAAATAGCCTCAGTTATAATGTACATTGTATTGGTACAAGAAGGGCATAACGTGCTCATACTCGGGGTGGCTTAGGGGTGGGGTCGGCACCCCTTGATCAGTCAACCAGGAGCACAGTACACATACGGGGGCAGCACACCATTATTGTCCTTTTCCACGCCAGTTCCCAATGCAATCACATAAATGAAAACTCAAAAGGCACCTCACCTGATACATAGAGGGGAATTCTGACTGTGGACAGTGCAGGCTGAGACATGCCTGTAATATGACTAAATGTCTTGCCGAAGGCTAGGAAACCACAAATGGTTTTTAATCTACTTGGATTTGTAGAGTTACTAGGTAGGGGGTAAAAAGGGGCAGGGGATAAATAAGTTCTGCAATGAGAATAGGATCAAAGCGCATTACGACCAATACTGGGGTTGCCTGAAATGCCAGGTGTCATGACACAGTCTGCACATTGGTCTATTACATGAATGGAAGGCACCAGATCCTGCACTCAATGAACCCAGGCTGGATCCTGCCTGACCAGTGGGGTGTTTCAGAAGCCAGACATAATAATGAACATTAAATATCTGTTTCTAAAACTGTTATACTCTAAACTTACAACTGCAACCATTATCATCTCTCACCAGTCATATAGTTATAGACACAGTAAGGTAATGGTAATGCTTTAGAAACACATGCAGGTATAAGCCAACAATCACTATTAAAACTGTTATCATAATCTCCTTATGACCGGTTGTAAACATTACCTGCTTGTGAAACACCCCACAGGCAGTGTACTCATGATTTACACATCTAAGGTGCCTTCATTGTAACGGAATGCTGCCTTCTTACCCCTTGCTGTTCAATAAAGTATTTCCCAAAAGAGGATTGCAAGGCCTTTGTGAATTTTTGTATTTGCTGGAGCAGGTAGTGTAGCAGGAAATTATAATACAATGTACATACCACGGTGTATGCAGACTACATGCAAATTGCAATAGACTAGCCTAACAACTTAAACATTCTAACAATTTGACAATTAACAAAGTAATTTTCTCTTCGTGCATTTCCAATAAAGGTGCCGTTTACATTCAAATTAATATGGATTACCTTCAAATTAATATGGATTAAAGATGCTATCCCAACTTAAATTTTGTCATTTTTCGCTGAAGCCATTTTTGTATGAGTTTTTCCTTCCTATAAATGCTCCCTGAGTTTTGAGACAACATGCATTATATTTCCCCATGATATATGGGCTTTATAGCTCACAATTTTTACTGTAGGTCGACACTAAAACAGCTGGATAACATAACATTGTTTTGTCATGGATGAGTGACCAGCTCTATAGTATGGGTCTCTGCATGGTTCAATAGTGGCACCTTGTGGTCAGGTAGCTCACTGCTTGCCCTTGGATCAACAAGGTAAATGGAACCTCTGTGATAGGCCTCATAGAGTTCCCCTTTGGGATGTTGATCTACACATAGCTAATGTGATAGAGGACAAGCTGGTGGAGCCCCCTATGTTGTAGCTCTTGACTGGTATGGAACTTGACTCATATTTCCCGCCATAGGAAAGAGGTATTCTGACCCTAAGTGTCTTCTGTCTCCACATACAGCGGACACTCATATCAAAATGATATGCACTATTCAATAGGGGAACAGGTTATATTGATCACAGACTGATTCATTAATCACTTTTCAAAAGGTCGTTTTAGTTGAAATTGCATCTTTAATCATTGCTATATCTGAGGTTACAATATGATTCAATGATATTGATGCTCTTAATAAAAGAAAAATATGAAGATTACATACAAAGGCTTTTCCTGTGCCTCACTGTCACTGTGTCTAGAGTTATTTTTTTCCTGTCTTTCTGTCCTTTTTAATGAACCTCTACTTGACTGCCCATGTTCCATGGGAAGGGCCCATATTATCTGATGGCCAACCGTCCCAGACCTGTCTGATGGGTGAACACGGGAGCAGGGGTCAGCCTCTGTTCACTGTCCAACTGACCACCAGCATGACAAGCCTTCTGTGTCTACTCAACGATGACCGACAACGCCTTCTGTGAAGGAGGGATTTTTTCCAGTGATTTTCTTTCGATATGGTCAAGCTATTGACGGTACAGACAGGTAGTACAATACAAAGAACTTCAAGAGGAGACAGTATCTATATAATTGAGCCGGAGTGGAATTGTTCTTTTCACCTTCCTGGTGGCCCTTTGGCAGACAAGGACTTCATCCAAATCTGTGCACTTTCAGTTGAACGCTCGTTCTCAGTTTTACACAGTGGGAAACGCTGGGATCTATACCTATTGCACAACGTGATACTTTATTGAATTAAAAAGTATGAGACTAGAACTACATGTAACTATTGTATGAAATGTCCGCGTGGCATACAGCGCTGCTAAATATATTATCTTTTATTATAACATATGAGCATTTTAATAATGTCAGAATTTTCTGAGTATGACGAGTACGTGAGTCTGCATGAGAAGGTACATTAGAGAGGCTGATGGAGTAGTCATTTTTCAAAAGTGGGGGTGGGGGCAAAAAAAGAAAGAAAATGAATCAGACCCCACTTGCTGAAACAAGAAAAGAAATCACCTGTTTATTAGTGAATAGGCCATGCGTTACTACATGTGTATATATAGACTCAAAGGGGAAAAGAAATTTCAGATCCTTTCAAAGGGGTGGGAGATTTTAAGCGCGTGCCCGCGAAAATCCACCCCCCCTCCCCTTTGTTAGAAATGGACCTTATGCTATATAACCATTCTCAGAGACCATATTATGCAGGTGTCCTTCCCCGGGTCCTTCCAACACAAAGAGAGGGAATTAGTAAATCAGATCCAAGACTTTAATCACAATCTGGACGCTGCCTGTTTAACCGAATTCCCTTTTATAGGTAGGTGGCTGGTTGACAATTGGGGACAATTGCCTCTGTTGTCCTAGTGGGCATCTCCAATCGTCATTTCCTTAATGGTGTCGTAAAAAGCGCTGAATCATGCTGCTGTATAAATTCCTTTTGGACAAAGCCCTCCTCTGGCTAGTTCCTGGTGGTCCCTCTTGCAGAAACTCATCTTGTGGAGCCCCAACAAGCCACAAAAAGAGGCACGTTTACATTTTGTGCATGAGTTGGTCCGTGTGTGTGGTGGTGGTGGTGGGGTAGGGGAACACTGGCAGTGGTGGTGTATGCGAGAGGGAGGGGGGTGAGTATATTACGTGGATTCACGAAGATGCTCCTAGCGTGCTCTTATCATGAACTTTTGGCATGCACTGGGAAAAGGGGTCTTATTGCACCCTGCACTAAGACCCCTTTTCGCAGATCGGGTCACATATTCAGAATTGCATAGAACGACATCCACGTCCCCCAGTGATTCTCTTGATTCGGGATGTACAAATAAAACCTTTCAAACTCAAACTTATGTAGGAATCATTTATTTATAAGACATTAGACTTCTATAGTTCATCATGTCTGGAAATAGGTGCTGTCCGGAATAAGGGTCTTTCACATGTACATGTGCACTTAGGCACAGCTGTGCAGGCACATTTAAGTTAGACCTGTCTATGGACGCCTCTAGCCTTGTCTGTCTGGGCTACAGCTGGGTAAGAGTAGGTACAGACTTTTAATAAAGATGGCATCTGAATAATCAATATACCTTAGGCATTTTCAGGGGGGGGGGGTGGCACAACGTACGAGTATGCCACAGGTCGATATTATCAGATATGAATTTACCATGTCAACATGTTTTATCTCCGTCTGTGCATAAATGAACATTGACATCCACCAGGGGGAGCTGGGACAGAGGGCAGGTCCGGGAAGCAGGCCCGTCAGCTGACCAGTACTGGACCTGAATGATAAATAGCCACCGTACCGGTCTTTGCCATACCACAGGCCTGCCGGGAGTAGGTGCTGCCTCAATCAACCACATGTTACCCATTTAGCATGAAAGTGAAATTTTAATCTAATTTTTGTGTTAACAATATACATGTTGTGAACACCAACTCCACTTCCGCCGGGGCTTATCAGCCGCCTGATAGCCCTGCAGCCCCCTCCCTCCTCTCCCGACAGCTTTGACAAATTTGAAAGGGAGTTGGGGCTAATCATTCCTCAAAAGGGAAATCAATATTTTGTCAGGACAATGACGAGATATAGGATACCGGGTCCTATAAGGAATCCTCAAGGGACATTATATAGACATAAGGATCTTTCCTTTGCCTGGTCCCAACTCCAAACACACTCCTTGAAGTAGCCACCCACTGACATGTTCACCCTGATAACCTGTGTTTGGCAAACTATAGCCACATCTGTGAGGTAGAGGATGAAAAGGTGGAGGTGTGGGGAGTCGTTTCTCGATGATTTATAATACAACCCGCGGGGTGGCAGTAGCGTCTATGGAGGGTGGATATCAGGGGTCAGGTGGGATCCAGAGGGTTTGGATGTGTACTGGATCCGGGACTGTGTGCATCCAGGGTATTGAAAACTATCAAATGTATACATACGCACACTCCATCATGCACATCTACCACGGTTAGAGTCTAAGAGTGAATTACATGGTCCGATGAAATTTGGTTATAGTTATACATAGGAATCCTGGTGAGATTCTACCTTACCCTATAATATGCCCTCATCTCGAAAATCCAACCAGCACACGGCTATAACCCTCAACCCCAGCCACAGATACTAAACGTGTCAAGGTGAGTAACTGAACCTATAAATCTGGGCTATGGGCCAGCCGTTCGGACCCCTACTAGCATCAGCTGATACCGCACAAATCACCTCCACCTTTGAGAATAACACCTAGGTCTGGGAGCTCACCTCTCCACTTCCTATCCTGTCCCATAAACTCAAGACCCTCTCCTTACAACCACAGAGTGAGTTTATAAGTTCCTCTGGTCTCCATGCTACAGCTAAACTGAAAATTGCTAGCACACACTATGCGTGTACAACTTGTACTTTCTCCTGCAGGCTCAGGTGTGCAAGTTCAACCCTTCTGTGTTCGCACATCCCCTTCTGTAGACATGGCAGTGGAAGTGACCCCTAAGGACGAGCAAAGACGACCCCAGACTGGGAAAGGCTTTGCCTCCTATGGAGGAGCTCCGCCCAAAGCTCTCAATCGAACACATATTCCTCCCTAAATGCCAACAATTGTCCATTGATGCCCCTCTAACGACCCCCTTCCATACCTCATTAGAGAGGACACCCCATCCCTCTTGGGCCCTGTCCCACTGCCCCATCCGACCCCACCCGTCCATCTTTTCCCACGGTAGTCTTGCTAACAGGAGTAACCTGCAGATTGTTAGCTACATGTGTAGCAATTGCAATATTGACAACATCATGCAGCTCAGTGGCTAAAAAGAACACATGTGAGCTAGAGATTCGAACCACGTGTCATCATGTATTGAGTACAGCATGGAGGAGGAGACGCAGAATATTCAACAGGGCAGGAAATGCTGGTTGCTGGGGTGTTGGAGGCTGTTTTCTGTTTTTGTTGTTGGTCTGTCCGCTTGACCTCGCTTCAACCTTGGCCTGACCCCGCTGCTAGGTTTCCAGGCCAGACTATGAACTGATCACCACTCAGACGTATACACAGACGCGCAGGGCAGTCTGGGACCAGCATGGGAGGTAGACTGACTATCTGCCTATGTTCCGTACCTACACTACAGACAGATCTCAGCTACTGCATAATCCCCCATATATGACTATGTAGAATGGATAGGCGAATCTCATTGGTCAGATAAGTAGGTACTGTGGCTCAGGAGATGGAGCAGTATGGTCATACAGTAAATTTAATAGCATGAAGGGACAAAATACGGCAAATTGCAGATGTTACAAGAGAACCATTACATTGCAAGAATTAACATTGACACAGACAGAGCCAAAAACCGATTGTATGAATTTGAGATGAAGTAAAGAGCATTTATAAACGTTCACATTGAAGGTAAAGGCATACACCAGCTGATCTTATAGTACGTCAAGTATAAACAAGGTGAAGAACATGGTAGTGAGCAGGCGATGCCACATTACAGCTGGTTGTACCAAGCATTTATATAGCGCCTTTTTATGCTCATTTCTGACTGTGAACGTGAAGTAAGCATCATTCTCACTGCACCAAGAGAGGCTATACCATCAACTCACTCAATGCTAACATGTGCTTATATCATTCATACCACAGAGAAATATTGCCATAAACAAAATTATAGCCGTCGTTTGTTTGCAGGATGGCTAAAAATTCCAAAAAGAGATCAAGGATAATCCCAATGTATTGCTGCAATACATGTCCAAGATACTCCATGATTGGGCCCTGCTTGTTTAGCAAACCGAATACATGTACTCTAGATATAAAGGGACAAAGGTACCTGTTAAATCCAGCTACCGTGCTGTTTACTTATGTCTGGTTGTGCGCTCAATGTCTATATTGTATATGTTTATTCCCCTACAAACAACTCTTGGCTTAAGGCAGTCGGTGATGAGATGATGCCGAGTCCATCTGTCGCTAAGGCAAACAAACTCCTTGAATGCTCCATTGCTGCTGACATGATGAGAGCTTGGTATCTTGAAATGTAAAGACCACTTAGAATACCTGACTGAAAACGGAGTAAAATACAACCATGATTAAGGTGATTCAACAACTGGACCGTGTTTACAATGACACCTTTTTTAAACCATACATATATGTAGTTGTTGGTGTGTTTTCTTTTCAAATGACACAGACGTCCCTTCTGTTTCACACTGGAGCATGCATGTTGTCCCTCATAACTACGTAGCCTTAGTGTTATGTCCAGCCACAATACCTGTATTGAAGATCTCTGCTTTTTACTGTGAGACCCACATGGTCTATACAAAATATATGGCCAGTGGGAATAAACCTCTGCTTTTTTGTTGGGTGTTCTGTCAGATTTTCGTAGTTATGTGTGGGATGTACAATCAAATCAATGGCCTTCTCATGCTGGGGCCTATTTATGTTTGAATATTTCCTCGTCGATATGAGAAAAACGATTTTTACACAATGCTAGACGCTGTGTAGCGCCATATTTGGTTCTGACGTCACAAGCGTTGTGTGTTTGCGTCATAGGGAGGGAAGGAATGGGGCCTTATTAGGACAATCTTCTCTGTCAACTCAAACCCTCCCTATTGTCAAAATTGTCCTTCTTCTTAGAAGCCCCAGGGGTAGGGATGATATGAATGGGAAACAATTTAACCCCTTGGCAGCACGACCTATGTAAGCTAAACCGTGGTTAATGCCTCATTTATCTTACTTTCTCAAGGTTTATAAATCTGTATAAGGTCTGACCTGTACAAAGTGTATTGCAAATAAATAACATAAATCCAAGTGTTTTTTCCCTCTTCATCCACTACCAGGGAAAGTAAACATTATCAACTTCTTCAACGGTGACATTTATCATTGCTTTTCCTTTTTCTACTGGGGGAAGTACAGTTTTTGATGTCCTACACTTGTCTGCAAACAAACAAGCGAACAAACACAATATTAACCATAAAACAGACACCAGTGCTCTCAATGGGTGGCCGCCCATTTTCTACCCCTCAAAACCCCTCCCTATACTCTTCAGTCTCTCAAATGTTGGAACTACTGCTTGGGCGGAGAAACTAAGAAGGAGGTTTGAGTTGAGACAACGGAGGATGATAGCGAATAGGAGGAGGAGGTAAGGAGGGGGGGGGGGTTGTGTGTGACGTAACCGCGTCCAGTGGTGCATGACGTCGACAGGTGGTTGACGTGACGACGACGTGCGGCGGCCACAGGCAAACACCGGCTCAATGACAGGTGTCTCACCCCTTGTAAATTCACCTCCCTGATCATACCTCGACAAAAACATTCCCCAAATTGTGCCTATAAACAAAGCAAGGTGGCACAGCTCCCGACCACCGAGCTCTGTCATGATATCTTGTAAAACACCGTCCAATCTGAAAACATACCTGGCTATCAATAAGACTTGAACAAGTCACTGGATAATGGCATGAATTGTGTACTTCCACAGTATACAGTGACAAAAGGCTTCCTTATCTTTTTGGATGGGTTATCCAGGGACGAGAGCATATCTACTACTTCATAAATACAAATCGGCTACCGAAAGAAGACATACGATGACGTCAAGTGGAGAAATTGAGAGCTGGTACTTCGCCTGATGTTACGCCACTCCAGTTTTAATGAGTTGTTTGCCAGAAAGGCATTGATAGGTCTTCTTTATAAAGTACAATAATGTATGATAGGATACAACATGTCCCTTTACATCAATAGTCCACTTAGCCTCAATGATTGTGATAACCATTTGAACTTTTCCATTTACAAAATCTGATCTCAACAAAATGAAATTTATCGTTTTGCATCACAATTGGGATTCATTAACAAATTACCAAACAAAGATTAAGATCGACGCTTATTCGAGTTGATTTTTCTTATTTCGATGCTACACTACCACGGTGCTTATTCATCTCCGGCGCTTATTCAAAGACCCGGCACACATACAGGCTACTCAGAGGCGTAGGAAGCAAATCTTCATTAGGGGGGCCAGCAAGAGCCCCATCACGGCAACCTTGAATTGTTGGCTCAAGCAGAATGACGCCTATCCATATGTATATAGAATTTGTATAGAAAATTAATTGGATCTGAATTTAGGCCCAGGTCCCCATTTTCCCTATCCCATCCCCATATTAATCTAATTTGAGGTGCAAAATTTCAGCTTATTTTCCATTTTGTTCTGAGTTCTTGGCAAATTTCTTTTTTTTGGGGGGGGGGGCACAGACATACTCAGGTCCCACCTCCTTTATAATTGGGGGGGGGGGGCAGGCCCCTCTGCCCCCCCCCCCTTTTCCTACGCCCCTGCTACTCCGGTGTAATTTCTGAATTCCAATTTATTGTTCCGATCCTATTTTGAAGCGTTTGAGCAGTAGTATCCATTGGCTATGTTAATGTTACATTTTAAAAGGTGAGACACCCCGACAGTCTGATGGCGTGCATTCATTGCTCTTCAAATCATATCAATAATTGGCCAAGAGGGCAGACGTGTGTAACAATTTCCTGCGGTCAATAACCTCTCAAGCAAAACACAATGTTATTTTGATTAACGGCACTAGTGATTACACATAGACTCATTATAATATCAATATATATATATATATATATATATATATATATATATATATATATATATATATATATATATACTGACAGTATTCCAATTCGTTCAAATCCCTCAGCGAATTGCAAACATTCCATGCACGGTGGTTTTACGTGAAGTGGGTAAATTATTGTTGTATGCAACCACTGGACCCTCTCTGTCTCGTCTTTAGATTAATAGGCGAATTCATATGCTAATGTTGATGGGGTGCAATTTAGAGCCTAGATCCAGACATTCCAGATACCTTGCCGTTGGGTTCTCCGATAATGAAAATAGTGGGAATGTGTAGATAAAGAACAATTCATAAACTCTGCCCTTACATCAGAAAGGAATGCTTAGCATGATTCTTTCCATAGGAAAATGATTTGTTTGACCTATGATACATGTTGTATTTACCTTAAAAAAAATCCATCAATGGTGAAGTGCTAGCCTGGGTTTCTGTAAGAACACGAGGTGACCGAAAAATTAAATTTGCCAAGCGCAGGGCAAAAACTAGTTACTACCAAAAACCCCCTTATTACAGGGGCGTGACCCTATGGGATTCACTTGACTATAAAACGCAGCACCTACCCGCTAGACGCCGTTTTAAACATGCTATTGAGAAATTGTTACACTGAAATTTAATTATATCTCCAACCACTCCACTTCATCACCTGAGAGGCAATGATATGCTTATCTCTCTACGACTGTACCTGTAGTTCAAAAATTTCTAATTTCTCTTGATAAGAACCAGTTTATTTACTTGTATCTTTGCTACTAGAATCATCGACTCTTGTAAGATTAGCCACATCCCTGCTCAACGCTATTGTATCAAATGTGTGCGCAGAAAAACGTCCCATCGGGACGACTCCGTGCAATAAATTTATTAGGTACCTACACGGATATGCAGCAGAAGCAGATCCAGGTGGTAGCCCGGGGGAGGGGGGAAACGTGTCCCCCTGTCCCCCTGCAAATGAGCCTTGGATTGGCACTTTTCTGTAGGGTATGTTGCTAAGGACTGCCTGTGCCGCGCCTCCCCGGGCCCTGCCTAGAAAAAAAATGACTGTCTGTTCCCCTTAGACCACATCCCTCTGGATCCGCCCCTGCAAATAGCCTCCCTGAGAGACTGTAATAACACCTTTATAATGTAATAACATTTATTTGCCAACGAGACTGCTATTTGATCAGTGATATTCATATGAGCTTGTGTTACCCGAAGATGGGTTTCATTCTGTACTTGTATGCAAGAAGATGGAACCAGATGTCCACTGGTGCTCAGAGACCATGACGGAAATGTCGCCTGCCCAATGGGAAACTCCTCTGTCAGTCACAACTGGTGTCACATACTGCTGTCACTTCTCATCACCTTTCAGCTGACTCACATATCAGGGTTCTTATCAACAATGGTGACAGCAGCTGGTACAGGGTGTTATCAAATCACCATTGTCTGTTTTGTCCAAGCCAACCCCGATGGCTATGTTGATTTGTTATTAATTGCCCCCTTAACAAACCCAAAATAGAATATAATTGGTATGACAAATGTGAGCCAGCAAGCAGAAATTGGGGTTCCTGCGGGATTTAGTACCTGTTTTAGCCACCAGGGGGCATCACTATGGGCTAGAATAGGAAAATGTGCCTAAAACTGTTTTAGGGTACTTTTTCATGGAGAATTCAATGATTTTTGATAAGAGGTTCTATTTTGAGTGGAAAGGTTCCAAACAAGGCATGTAAAAAGAATGTTCTGGGCCTAAATAGGCATTTTTGCTGATTTCTGTTGCCATGGAAACATGGTTATCATTCTAAATAGGAAAATCAATGATCTCATTTGAAGGTATGTTTCACCAGGTTTACTATGGTGAAAACAGAACGAAAATACCATTTCTAGTTCAAAAGTTATGGGCAAAAGAATTAAAAAATTATGCTAATTTAGCTAATTAGCATAAATTATGATAATTTTAGATATATCTCATGACCAATTAGATGTAGAGCTTATTGCCATTCAGGAAATGGTCATAACTACCCATATTTAGCAAGCCATTCCTCTAAGACTAACAGGGGTATCTTCTCTTGCAATATATCACTGAAAAGCTAGTGATCTGAATTTTAAAGTGGACTTTTAGCACGGAGCACCCTTTCTCCTTGCCTCTACACAAATGCTGATTTATCTATAAGGGTTTATTGTCCTTGTCAATTTATTGTCAATTGTGGCACAGTCTGAAGTCAGTTGGAAAAGACGCGAGGGTAAGCTGCAATACTAGATCAAAATGTGAAAAGTCATCTATATGTCTATTTACTTATCACCGGTATTTTAAGGGTTATCCATGGGTGATAAATGAGTGCAGCCTTTCTCTAGGCCTTACATATATCCATGCCTAATTGCCCATCTATGGAGTGATCTCAGTGTCTCTCATTGTTTCCATTCATCATTTTGATTTTAAGGATGAAGTGCATCAGACTAAGATTGTTTTTCTCACAACGGAGGTTCGATGATCCCGGAAACACATACCCACCATCGTGTCTCCACACCGGGACACCACAATAATATATTTGTGTATCCGGAACTTCATGATCATCACATCAATTACTTCTTTGCCATAGTCCTCAGCTGGGACTTACCCATAACTCACAAATGTGCCTTGCATCTGTTTGTGCAATGGTGTGGGATGCAAAGGTGACTTAACATGTGTATTCCACCTTGCGACAATATCCTGTTTTCGGCATCTTAGAACATGTTTGCAAGCCCATCCTAATGAATGACCTGAATATCTATTCCTTCATGGGGAGACACCTTGGGAAAAGCACATCATATGAGAGTATACTTGAATGCTAGAAGTTTATTGCACTTCGCAATATGCCCAATACTGGCCCAATATCCATGAAAGTAGACAACATACGCCACACGGCGAGTGTTCTTCGTACCCCTGCATGTATAACGTAAGTAAATCATGGTCTACCTACAACACTCATGCAGTAAAGATACTGCACTCATGCGGTAAAGTTCGAGATTCTTTGCTTGAGAAGGCAAAGGCGAAGGGCCGTTCTATGCAATCAGTAGCGTGCATTGCAGCGGATTAATTCCTAGAGACATCATTATCATCTATGTAGGAACTGAAAGTGAAGCCCGGCGCAAACAGTCAGACCGGACTCAGATCCGACGCAGACTGTAGGGATACTGTACCATGTCTGTACCCGCTTTACCCCCCCCCCCTACTTTTCCACCCCAATCATACATGCAACAGAGCGTGATACATTATCAACCAATGAGAATATTCCTCTCATTCACTGCAGACTTTTCAGGGTGCAATACGTAACACCTGGTACGCTGTTATCAGTCATTATCTCGCAAGGTATCAGCTTCAGCAGGGGTCGGCCCACTAAAGAATTCGCTAACGCGGAATATAACCAAGGCCCGTCCGTGAATATCTTGGTATGCCCAAACGCTGCCCAGACTCGGACAGGACTGTCTGTCTGCATACGATTTTGCCGCAAACAAACAGCGGAGACGGGACTGGATTCCCATCCAGTTCCCGTCGCGTCTGCGTCGAGTCCGAGCTGTTTGTGGCAGGCTTAAGGCCAGCGCAAACAGTACAGATTGGACGCGGACCGGACGCAGACTGGACGCTGTTCCAGTCCCGTCCGCGATGTTTGCGGCAATCTCAGACGCAGACTGGACGCAGATTCAGGGTCCAGTCTGAGTCTGGGGAAAATCTGCAATATCAAACAGTGTTAGATATTTTCAGACTCTCCACGGACGGTCTGTGAAATGGTAGGGCTATAACAGACTTGGTTTCCCTCAGACCTGAGCCAGACTTAAAAAGAAGGGGTTGCAGACTGGACACAGACTACCACCCTAATCTCACCAGAATCTGGTCTGCGTCCAGTCTGGATCGGGTCTGTGACCAGTTTGTATGTTTGCGCCGGCCTTTAAATGAGACATCGTCAACATACCCTACATGCAACAACAGTTCTACTAGCTCAGTGCATTGGGTTGTTTGCCCACAAAGACCGACAAGCGTGAGTTACAGTTAGGCCCCTGCTACGTCACAATGTGGTTACCTGTGGGAAAACATTGGCAAAAAGTGGTTAGGTGACTACACCATGAGCTCCTCAAAATATTAGAATGTATTAGATGGGGCTTTGTTAAATGACTATATGATATACCCCTACACATTATGTGTATCTCATTGCTAAGTAAATTACATGATTTAACATGTAGAATAGGACCTGACGATACAATTCTAATGTGTGTGTAGTTTTCAGGTAAGTGAGGCATAGTCACCTTTATACCCAAAGGTCAATTCAGAGCATTCATGGGGCTTCCCTAGCCCACTTAAAAGGGTCTATTTCTCCTCTTTCCTATCCCCTCGGGATGTGTGTGGTGCACATATGCGCAGGCACTGACATATTCCTCTGTGAAATTGTGTAATGTCGTTCTCGCCATGAATATGACCTTAGCTGTCAAAATGGCATTAAACATCTATTACTCCCTCACTCAGAGCATTCATGGCCTATATACTAGTATGGATGTAATATATGATGAAAAGACTTGCACGAGTAGGCGAATGCTTATATAAAACCCCTGAAGCCAATGAGTGCAAGTCTATTCATTATATATTGCCCTTATAACACAGTTTCCACCATTAATTCTTAGTATTTACCTTTAAAAATGATAGAATCCATTGATTTCTTATGCGAGTCGACAAGACAGCCCTCCGCCATCTTGGTTTCATGTTGACGTATGGTTAAGCTGGCGAGCTCCTGGAAGTCCCACTCTCATAGGCCTACTACTGCGAACACATCGAGACAGAGCTGCGCCAGTCTAAAATATAATCCATTCTGTACACACCAGGCGGCGGCACCTGTAGTGTTGACAGAATGGCGAAGACGCACGGCAAGTCGCTCAATTCGAAATATCAAGGAATCTAGTCGACAGAGAGGTAGAATATGGTTTCAACTATGTTATGTCCAAAGCATTTCGCTATATTTGGTACATAAGCTTCAAAAATGGAGGATTTACTTTCGTGTCAAGGTAGGTTTCAAGATGTCCACCCCGCTGTCCGTCCGCCATCAATTTTGGGTGCTTTTATCGCGAGATATAGGAACTCATATTATCCATTTTAGGCACTGAAAACTCGCTAACCGTGTTATAAAGGAGAAATATACATCTTTAACTCACCCTACAGAAACAATCAGTAACTATAACAGAGGTAGACACTAACATTTTGGTCATTTGGCCACCCGGGCCAGTAGTCTGGTATATGACATTGTATTTTCAAATATCTTACTGGCCAAATGGCCAATTTCAAAGGAAATCTAGAAATAATCACTGACCCCCAGGCAAAACTACTGGCCATTGGCCACCGGGCCAGTGTTAGTGGCTACCCCTGCTATAACTCACGACATTGCCTTCAGTGAGCCATGACCAGACCCCTGCACAGAGGGCTGTCCTCTAATTGCATGTGTATAGCACCGGTGACCTTGTCATTGATTGAGTACAAGATGTACATATTATGAATGTATTAACATGTCTGATGGGATAGGCACTACATCTCGACACTGATTAAATACAACCCATATAAGCACTCTTGTATGACAGCCTCCCAGGCACTCTATTTTCCATATTCAATTTAGCTGACGAATCTGGTATGGCAGGTCAGTGAAATACCAGGTAAATATAGTACCTGAGTTGTCATTTCACAATTGTACTCTTGATTGAGAATTTTAACATAAGGGGAAGTTGGTAGGGATTGGTGACTTCCTTTTTATTATACGATTCTTGAATACTCCATGAAAATTAAAATTCACTAATGAGGACGGTATTTCAGAATGATAGTTATTGTCATCATTTTTAAATGCCCGGTCAGATCGGCTACTCCATATTGATTCTTTTAGAAACATCGTGAGAAGACAGGTTAATGACATATTTGCAGGAAATATCAGATGCATTTGAGTGGCTGGTGACATGTGGTGCACATTGTGAGTGACCCGGGTGAGTGATCCCTCACTATATAGTCATCTAGTAGGTGGGTGATCAGCCCCTGGTGTCAGGTAACCTGTCAGGAGGTACACATTGATAGCGTCAGAGATTGTATACCTACAATTGAATTATACCTCCTGTCTAAGTATACAGAGATTGTGTACCTACAACTGAATTATACCTCCTGTCTTAGTATACAGAGATTGTGTACCTACAACTGAATTATACCTCCTGTCTTAGTATACAGAGATTGTGTACCTACAATTGAATTATACCTCCTGTCTTAGTATACAGAGATTGTGTACCTACAACTGAATTATACCTCCTGTCTTAGTATACAGAGATTGTATACCTACAACCATGGGCGTGTACTAGTTACCAAGTTGAGTCTGTATAGTTGTTATCTATATACTATGGAGAGGGTGTGACGCTCTAGGACTGATGCTGCCCACTGGCAGCTCTATTCCTATGCATAGCCATTGGTGACAGAGGTGAGGGGGGACTTTGCCAAAGTCCCCCCTCACCTCTGTCATCCATTGCTATATTTATAGGAAATAGTTCAAAGGGTATCTGCCAGAGGGCAGCAAATGTCCTTGAGTGGCCAACCCTCTCTTAGTATATGGATAACACATACACAGTCTCAACTTGGTATTAAACTAGTACACGCCCATGCCTACAAATGAATTATACCTCCTGTCTTAGTATACAGAGATTGTGTACCTACAACTGAATTATACCTCCTGTCTTAGTATACAGAGATTGCACACATACAATTTAATGAAAAGTTCGGAAATAAAAAAGTAATTATGATGGCAGTGGGATATATATATATATATATATATATATATATATATATATATATATATATATATATATATATGATAATATCATACATCACAAAAATGGGATATTGCTATACCGTATAACAAAGATAATCTCCAGAGTAACTAAAATACTCCTATTCCACAGTCTGATTAACTTGGACTGAGTGACCAGTAGAGTTTCACGAGTGCGAACTCCAGTCGGCATTTTAGTTGTCAAAAGAAATAGTTGCATGGCAAAGGGATGACACCTGTCACAATGGAATTACAGTAAAGATGGGTATCTGCCGCACCGCGTACTCGCCACGGTAAATTGGTATTAATCATACTTTTATTGTTCACACTCAAATATCTAAGCCAGACCGTAATTGAATAAAAAGGTGCAGTTCATGACTCATTAAATTTATCATGACTCATTAAATTTACACAGGGTAAGTATCTATGCTGCACGCACGTATGTTTAGGGTTGTTTACTACCCTCTCCCCTTCACTGTTAAGGTACATCAGTCTACAATTTCCCATCATAAAATCATATGAAACCAAATGCTATCTTGGAATGAAATTATTATTATTTTTAACGTTGAAATATAGGAACACAACTTCGATCACTATAAACTGATCTCTGTAATCACAGACATTGAACATCCCATATCCCTCCAATTTGTGATATTGTCAAAATTTGATTAGAAAAGTAGGGAAAAAATAAAATAAAACAAGGGGAAAACACCAAAGCAACTCTTCTAGAGCTTGGCAACAGATGTTCCACCAGACACAGACTTTATGTACTGACAGATTGTCAGTCTGATATAGTATCAGTACACCCAATACATTAAGGACCATACCTAAGGCCAGACGTAAACCGTACGGTGGCCGTCAGGTAGCACCGTCAGGTGTGTTGATAGGGACTAGGTGGATGAGCAGGTAAAGATCGGATATGCCACCCCCAGTCATGTACCCTCAAGGCTTAAAAACCAGACACCCCCTCCCAGCAGGCACCAGCCGCACCCACAAATCCCTCCAATTGGAACCCTGTGTCCTTTTTTCTGTACTTATCAACGGCTGAATCTGACATAAATGTTGTTGGGAGCATGGTTTTTTATTCTTTGTGATAATTGGACAATTACTGGTGGGGTCTGATGGGAGTGGGCGTGGGAGAAGGGGGACCTGAGGGGTTGTCCTTCCTGACCTCCCAGGTAACCCCCATACTCCTCCCACCCCCACCCCCCACCCCACCCAACCCACCATATAACCCTGTACACGTTGCTCATCACTCCTCAGTTTGGTCATTTGATCTGCAGAATTACTTAGAACTGTCCAACAGAAATTATCAGGTGTACATAGCTGTGTGAGCTTCCAGTGACTGCAGTTTCATATGATGGTCTTATCGTTCAATGTGAGCATGTTCAACTACGTAAAGTTTATAAAAAAAAAGGGGCAGATTAATTCAATCTTGAGTAGGTTCTGACCAAAGTTCTCCCCATTATAATATTACGACACCGCCTTCAGCTGACACAGTATATCGTCAATATCTACAAGTATATTATGGTCGTCACAACTTTCTGGGTTCTGACACACATAATATAATTCATTAACATATCCTGAGGCAGTGGGTGGACTGGCAGACTTACCAACCACAGATCAAACATCTTAAATCAGCAGAAATTATGCTGATAACCAAGTATAAGCAAAGAGGGTACACGTATGAGGTACAGACACGCTCATATGGACCCTACAGCCTAGGCAAACGGCGGCGGCAGTGGTTAATGTGGCCGAACTGAGCACATGATTGGGAAGGCCACAGTCAGAGTGGGGGCTAATTACCTGGGATACTATATACTACTGTATGTACCTAGTGATGGACGGCATGCCATACTCCATGCTCTCCTCTTGTACTTCTAATCTTCATAATGGTCACTGTTAAAATAATGACTGACTTAATTATAGCTTGTCGGATCCACAGATTTAATTGTGGCTTTCTATTTATCAAAGGAATGTTACTGGGTACAGCTTGAACTCTATGTGAATTGAGTGCATAGTCTGGTATTCAGTCTGGGCTAATTTCTGAAGAAGATGGGATTAATTTGTACGGATTGTTATGGTTTAGCTTCGTTTAACCTCAAGTCAATATTTCCCGATACTCTCAGTTTTTCAATCCCCCTCCCTGTGTCTATCCATCTCTCTCTCTCTCTCTCTCTCTCTCTCTCTCTCTCTCTCTCTCTCCTCTAATTCTATCACTTTCTCAACTCTCCCTCTCTGTCTCTCTCGCTTTCTCTCTGCATTTCTATCACTGTCTTTCTCCCCCTCCTTTTTCTCTCTCCAACTGTCGCTCTCATTCTTTATTATCTTATTCTATTTATCATCCACCTCAATTACAGAAAGTCACGGCCATAGATGTCGCATATAATACAACAATTGGAAGACCTAGTGAAATGTCAATTTATACTGTTCATGAAAGGATCAACCGGGATATTGCAATGTTTAAATTACTGAGGTTTGCTCATTGCCTTGCATTCCAGCCATTCAATGTACAATGATGATATCCACCCGACATAGCCTTATCTGATGAAGATGATAAAATTTATGATGGAATCTGGCGCAGCAGGGCGGAACAGGGCAGACAAAAGCCCCATTAAATGTTGTAATACCCATCCCTATGTAAGTCAACAGGCAGGTTGTGTACAGTCTCACATGACCTATTATCGGCCTTTTGTGCAAGTTGCAGCATATCATCCACATACCAAGGACCAATTCACCATAAGAAAATATTAATACAGACAACATTACCAGTACCTGTAATAACATGTGTATACCTGAACCTATAGTCGATTGAAAGCTTGGATTATTGATGTCAATGTTTAATCCAATTAACCCAGATAACCCTAAAGTGGCAAATTTTGTCATAGAGTGACAAAAATTGATCAGTAGACTAATATATGACCAAATTTGCCCTGTTCAAAATTTTGGACCTTTATCTGCACCGTGTCCAGAGATATGAGGGATTGCTTACCGTCCTACATGTAGGACAGTAGGACTTAGGACTGCTGTCTTTTGAAATTTGAGTTCTTTTGGTTGCCATGGAAATCGCAATTCCTGTACGAGAGTGCCAGAAACTGACAAATAAGCTTATATATGGCCATTTATGCCAAACAAGAAATTCCAATGCTTTAGCTATAGCGGATCCAGAGATTAGCACCGTCCTACATGTAGGACAGTAGGACTTTGGGCGTCTGTCTCCTCTGAAAAGGTCCAAATCTTTACCAGAGGTTAATTTTCTAAATAGTATGTGTTTTGGGACATGTGTGTAATGTCATAAAAGTACCTAAGAATACCCGTATGGAGCATTTTAGGAAGCCTTGGGCCTAGAACTATAGGAAGCAACATTTTACTTCCATACCTTTTAAGTTTACTTGCAGATATAGACCTCTTCCCATGATGTCACTTAGGCGTCCTACATGTAGCACAGTAGGGCTATCTGGGGTTAAGAGTACATTTGTAGTAATTACCAAAGCATATAGAACAACCTCAATGCATCGTGATGGCATATATGATAAGATTTGGTGCTGTAGAGAACTGAATAACCGTAAACCGCTTTCTTAGAAATACAAGAATGCCTTTTGTCCCGATCATGTATTGCACAGAAGTCATAGACTTGTGGGCGTGAAATATTGAGTAAGGATGGGTAGGTGCATTAAATGATCTGTCTGTAAGGTGTTCGGGAGAAAGGTGAGTACAGTGAGACCTTTAAGGGCGTTAAGGTCAGCCCTTAGGCCCCTTAAAGGTCAATCCAGGTGCACCAACCTCACCACAAAGTGACACTTCCAGGATGTTGTGGTGTCTTCCTCCTAGCCGTCCCTCTCCCCGATGGGACCTGAGATTTGGACTCACATCCCAATCAGACAACAATATGTCCCTTGTAGCTTAGGCCAAACCAGCAGCTCCTTCCTGCATAGCCTGAGCATCTGTTTTCAGTGTAACATTATATTTAGTGTGGGCCAGGTCTGGCCACCCGTGCAGTGATTCTGAATTATTGTGGAGAATGGGTGATGATCGAAATTCAACAGGCGGGGAAAGGAAAGGGGCTATGTAGGGCGTCATACGACGTAGAGATGGCACCCTCCGGATGTTGGTGGTCGCAGAAAAAGTGGACAGAAGCATTTTCGGACCTGTTGATGGGGCATCCATGATAAACAACACTACAGGCTTAACTCTTAATCCATTGAGGGTCACATTGTTCCTTCAAAGCCATGCATCATGACCCATTGCCGGCATGATACAGCACAGCATGGAAGCATCATGCCAATCTTTCTGGACTGTACTTATCATGATCACTGGTCATTATACATTACATTGGCGGATACAGGGACCCCAAAATGTGGCTCTATTGATCCGTGCCCCCCCCCCGCCCATTATATTACCCTTCCTGACTCCGCCACTGCATGAAAGGGTTAACGACCACCGGGTGTCCTTTTTTTCAGGAAGTCACTTTACGATTTTGTCAACAGATTTATGTCACATAGGAGGATACAGAGGGGGAATCTTCACGGGTGGTCATGTAAAACAGCGTGAAAAAATAGGATAAGGCCTGTTCATCAGCCACCTAACATATGCCCTGTAGTCACCTTTGATTCTCGTTAAAGGACAAATGGATCATAAGTCACCTTTTAGACCATTCAGACCCAAGTCAGGGATTCCATGCACGCCTTCTTTCTGGCCATGATAAAATTGTCCTCGCGGTGTTGTGTTGATATGATAACACCAGTGGGACCACGTCCACGGCTAGAGAGCAAAGGTAAACAAAGCAGTGACTGAATTATCTATATTGGGACAATTGGTGTACCTATAAAAGTAGGGTTGTAAAGGGTGCAATGGGGTGGGGATGAAGTCGCTGAACAGCTGTGATTGCGGTGACACTTTGATCCAATCAGACTACCGCCAACACAAACGGACACGATCTGGGTGTACCTGTCTGCAGTTAAACCTCGAACTACTTCTGTTTGTATGCATATTAAATCAGATTCACATATCACCAGAATTCAGAACACTGTGTCCTCTGCTAGCCATTTCTCAAACACTACGATCCTACCCCTCTCCCTCCGATTCCAACCACCCCTATGATCCAGTCTAATCGTAGTGATTGACCCTTGGTGATCTTGTATTACCTAGGATTGCCTATTCAGGTGCATGCCTTTTCCCTCTGTATCCTCTGTAATCGTAGTGATTGACCCTGTACAATGAAGAATTCCCTTCTGATCCTGGCCAGGTCAGTACGATTTCAGGGTGCCCAAAACTTAGTGTCAGGAAGTCATTTCTCAGACACTAAGTTTTGGGCACCCTGAAATCATACTGACCTGACCAGGATCGGAAGGGAGTTCTTGATTGTACAGAGTCAATCACTACGATTACAGCAGATACAGAGGGAAAAGGCATGCACCTGAATAGGCAATCGTAGGTAATACATGATCACCAAGGGTCAATCACTACGATTGCACTGGATCGTAGGGGTGTTTGAAATCGGAGGGAGAGGGGTAGGATCGTAGTGTTTGAGAAAGGGCTCGCTGAGAAATGACTTCCGGGAAGTTATTTCTCAGACGTTAAGTTTTGGCCTCTCCCAAATCATATCAAGCTAACTTGGATTAGAAGGCAATTCTTGGTTACACTGGTTCAATCACTAAGACTGGTGCAGATATAGAGGGAAAGTACATGCAGCTGAATATGCAATCATAGCTAATACATGATCACCCAGGGTCAATTACTAAGATAGGACTAGATCGTAGGGGGTGGTCAAGTTCGCAGGCAGGGGGGCCTGATCGTAGTGTTTTGAGAAATGACTAGCTGGTGACATATGAGTGGGTGTGAGTGCAGTGACTCTATACAATAGTTTAGTTTCGAGGTGGGTTCATGTATAAAGGGTAAACAAGGTAGGGTGACAATAGCAGGTGGCCAGTTAGGCCTTTATGAACTGAGTGCCCTCTCATCATGCCGCTGTGTCTGGGCAGGCTGTGCTCACCCTACCTCCCACCGTCTGGAGGGAGCATCAGGCGGCCAGCCCTGATTACAGACTTTGAGGACAGTAGTGAAGCAGTGGTTGGCCACAGGGCAGCCTTAAACTGGTCTTAAAGTGCAATCAATGCCTCCACCAAGGAGGCTGCACAGGCCTGTTTTGATTTACAAATAAACAGCAACCTGGTCAAGGGTCTTCCTTCCAACATATAATATATGCATTCTCCTCGTCACCACAATGGGGAGATATGCTTGAACTCTTTAGCCACTTAGGCAAAAAAAAAAGCTGTGTTTCCGGTAACATGGTCGGAAAAGTTGAGGTCGGTAGGTCGGATTTTTTTATTTTTCATTTAATTCTTTTTATTTATTTATTTATTTATTTTTTTTTTTTTGGGGGGGGTCCAAGGCCTAATATAGTCATTCTTGACTTGGTTTTCACTGGTGGGTGTTAGAAATGTTCATTTCCTGCATGGGATATTAGAAAACCATTGGGAAATATGTGCATACATGTCAAGTAACAAGTTTGGAAGAGAATCTTCGAAACTTTTGAAAAATCTTCAAAAAATCAGGAAAAAAAAAACAAAAAAAACTGAGGTTGGCCCTGATTAACTGAGGTCGGTCGGTGACCGGAAGCAAACCTTTTATTTTGGCCTGATGAGTAGGTAGAAATGACGCCTCATTAGTTCAGCAAAACTAATGTTTGGCATTCAGTTTAATAATTAATGTTTGACATTCAGTTTAATAATACCATGTCCTTACTCCTTGAGTGACTTACCTGGTACTCTGAAGTACATATAATATTGTGCTTGTGTATTGGAAGTGAATTGGTTAGTGTTCGGAGAGATAACTCCCTATAGATAAGGGAGTGATCAATTTTTAACAACAGGGGGGGGGCGGTGGGTTTCAGAGAGGGGGGTCAGAATCTTTTTGATCCCTAGACCAGGGGGGTCAGAATCTTTTCGACCCCTTGACTAGGGGGGTCAATATAATTTCACCTGTTTTCAGCGAAAAAGCCTGCGCATTACTATAGGTCAAAAGCGCATTACTATAGGTCAAAAAACACCCTTCTCCTTCGGGGAGGGGGGGGGTAAAAAAAAATGTGCCCATTGAGAGGGGCGGCCAGTATTTTCTTTGCGCGTCTGCACGCAAACCCCCATCAGCCCCCCCCCCCGTTGTTAAAAAATGATAACTCCCTATCTAATTAGAAAACAGGTAAGATTATTCCCCCCTCAGAGGGATGAAAAAAAATTGGCCACCCCCCCCCTTAAAACCCACCACCACCCCCTGATGTTAAAAAATAATCACTCCCTAAATGGATCACAGACAGATTGACCTGTAGATAGATAGATTGAACCATTGCATTTTTGGCATACCCCTATGGTAGTAAACATCCACCTTAACCTCATTGTGTAAACGCAGGCGACTAATGTTGAATGGCAGTAGACCGCCTCTGCAAAAGATAAATATGTTCCAGGCCCTTTATTAAATTATCGACGTGACACCATAGCGATACAGGAGACCGGGAAGCGCCATGGAAGCCACTCATGGCCGATTATTACACAAGACAAATAGCGTCCACACTGAATACTGCTTCTAATTGTTCGCGCATTGTCAACTACAATCATGTTTCAGCCCTTCTAATTAAGATAACAGTTTAATACTGACTTACTTGTAATTACACTGGAAACTAATGACAATTTGCTTTGCTATTGTCCCTTGAGACAATGCTGCACAGCTAAATGATGTGTCACACAACCATGTAATTTGCCCAATTAATTAGTAGCTTAGCTGTCAAGTACTCCCAATGTGAACAATCACGTCTAGACTATTGGATTGCTTATTGACTTCATTTTAAAACTAACATTACAGATCACTTGCTAAAATCTGCCTAAATTCTACTCAAAATGTTCAAGATTGTTTAACACAGCCGAGAGTAGCGCATATCAATTTTTAATTGGATAATTTGATCTCAACCGTCTAGAAATGTTACAACGGTCTTGTAATTTTAGAATATTGGTGACACTGAAAAGCTCCCAACGTAAACTTATCCCATTTTACATTTTACCATAAACTCAACATGTCTTTAGTTTAGGAGAACTCAGAGACAACGTGGCAATCGGCTTAACTGTGTATTTATAGCTTTAAATGAGAAAAAATATTTAGAGCATGCAATAGAAATAACTGTTCGGTTTTATTACATATATATCGACCATTGATGACGAAAGAGATACTGCGCCCTTTGATGATATTGTTAACGACTGATCTAACATAGAATGCAGTCGGCTCTGTCATGTATCACTAGATAGACTTGTCATAGCCAAAACTCCTATAGGAGATCAGAACCTTAATGGTCGCTCATGACGGTGCAGGTGGGAGTTCCTAAATCATGACGCTGACTATTTTGGGCGATAAATGCTGACATGTATAGGCCAACCCAAAAGATAGGGGTTTGTCGGACTGACCCAAACCAGATGTACGGGTTTACACCTGTTGGCGTATGGCTGGTTTGTCTATCGTCCCTTGGCAGGAGGAATCAACATAAAAAAACTAAAGTAATATCTACAGGAATGCCCACTGGGGTAAGTCGCCCCTGACACGACCACTATATGTTGGTACATTGTGCCCTATGTCAAACAGAATAACCTCTATCTTATAACATGCAAATTATATACTGATTAATTTCGCATCATCAAATCAATGCAACAAGGCTACCTAGCATATACTCCATACTTTTTACTCATAGATTGTGAAAATAAATGGGGGTGGTTGACTCAAGGTACCAACATATGCCTACTGGTCGAGTCAGGGGCGACTTATCCTATCCGAGGTAAAATATATCCCCCATGCATCCACACCTGGTGCTCACCAGGTGCATGATAAAGATAATTCTACATGTACATGATACATTTAACATGTACGTGTCTTCTTTCCTGCAATAGTTCTATGCTTGCCATTAATCTATACCATGCGAATATAGTAAGGGTGACTTATTGAACTTATTGAGCCTCCACCATTTTTTTTAAAGTTTGATGGACTAAAATGCAGATACACTATCGAAATTTTGAACTGAACATTATATCATTGGACAGATATTTATCTTTTAAATCTCCTGTTATGGCACACTTTCTGGCGTCATGGGTATCAACTTGGACTCGCTGTGCATTCAGATTCCTAGTTACATGGGGATCGGCCCTTGAACTGACAATCATTGTTGGCTTTGATTATAAAATACATAGATACAACACACAACGTGAATAGACCAAGTACATCGTCTTCAATTTGGCATGATGTCTGTGTTTCACCTGTTTGAGGTTGATATTTTAGATTCCGTGCTGTATGCCTGAAGAGGTTAGTATCAGAGACTGTGGTAAGATTTGTGGGGTACTTAGCATTAATTGACCCCCTAACGCTGCCTCACCTGACCTAAAACTAGCCCCCGATAACCCATCTCACCAGGCAATGCCCCAAATATTTGCATGACAGCCATTTAAAGCCTCCTAAACAGTGGGCAGATCCTGAGGGCAATAGGGGCAGGCCATTCACCAACATGCCAAGTCCCCGCCGGACACGCCCCTCCAAAGCCTGTGATCTGATGCCGGCCTATGGGTGCAGAATCATTGGTGGGTGGGTTTTCAAAACTGCTGGCCACTTTGTTCGTTACAGAGCGTGTGCCTTATCACGGGTTGAGGCCAGTGTTCTGAGCCAGGCGTGTCGGAGGTGTGACCTAAAGGGGCCATCTCTATCCACTACGCTCCAGCCGATCACGCAATCCCATACTAGTGCATGCCAAAGGCCAAACTGCATTGGCTCTCTAGTTGAAACATGCACTGGCCAGAGAAGTCCTCAGTTGATGGACAGAAGGATAACAGGAAATGATTCGTTGCAAAGACAGGAGAAGTTGCACTGATTTTTCAAATAACCAGCGGTGTTTAGGAGGGAGCAATAGGGCAAAACCATCACCCCCGGCCATCAGCCATTGTGATATTTTCCCATTCTCTCGTGAGGGCCTGTCGACAATGTATATATGAGCTGTCTTTTAAGGCCGGCGCAAACATACAAACTGGTCACAGACCCGATCCAGACTGGACGCAGACCAGATTCTGGTGAGATTAGGGTGGTAGTCTGTGTCCAGTCTGCAACCCCTTCTTTTTAAGTCTGGCTCAGGTCTGAGGGAAACCAAGTCTGTTATAGCCCTACCATTTCACAGACCGTCCGTGGAGAGTCTGAAAATATCTAACACTGTTTGATATTGCAGATTTTCCCCAGACTCAGACTGGACCCTGAATCTGCGTCCAGTCTGCGTCTGAGATTGCCGCAAACATCGCGGACGGGACTGGAACAGCGTCCAGTCTGCGTCCGGTCCGCGCCCAATCTGTACTGTTTGCGCTGGCCTTAAATGTCTGTTCACCACCCCATTTTGCCCAGAACAGAGGAATTACAATACACAACGTGATGTTCTCCCTTGTAATAGTTAAATGTTCAGAGATCTATAATTTAGCATCCCCCTGGGCAGCCAAACTACCAGTACTGAAAAAGGGTACTAGGAGATGTACCTTAGATGTCTTGTGAGCAGTATTTGTCTATACTATGTACCCTGGTCTGACCCAGACATGGGACACAGGTTCGTAGCTCCAGGCTATGGGCGGGGCAGCTTGAAGCACATGTGGGGAGAGGGGTGGGGCACGACATGCATGCATATCGCTACACATAGGCATCTTTGTTTATGCCTGTTTAAATGTCTCACAGCAAATATGAATATTTCTATTCACCTCATGCACGTGAATGTAGTAGTCGCGAATACCAAACGTACATCTTGCTTTCCATACAGTATATTCATAATTGTATGGTTATATAACCCCAAGTGAGATGTATGTATTTAAGATGTATTTGATAGTCTTATCCCCAAACGATAAGGACACCATCTTTACATTTTTGTGTTTATATTTAGCAGTTCCAGGTTTCCTTTTTTATATCATGAGGTAGATTCTTATTGAGTTGGATACCTGATTTCATACCTTTTTGTATACACATTCAAGTGGCTAAGCCAAGGTATATATCTCTGACTCAAGGTGAACTGTGGCATGGTCATAATTCACTAATACATTTAGGGAGTGGTGGCTGCCGGTGCCACCCCCAACCTAGCACAGATAGGCTCATGCATACCCAGATGCAACCCGAAAATAGACACTGGATGCTTGGGGATAGGGCTCGTCCCTGAAGCAGTGGAGGCCATAATTCATGCTGCATATGTACACACGGCCCATCATTTTCTGTATCTAAGGTATAGTCATTGCCTGAAATAGCACGTAGCACAAATAAAGCATAGTCATTAAAAGAGGTTTGGTAAGTGGAAATGTTTCAATCTATACGTTTTACCCACATTTTGTATGCCTATTCATTATAAAGAAAAACATTAAAGAAAAAGGAAAGTATAATTGATACATGTAATTCTGCCACTGTAAGATGATAAGCATAACTGGATGTGGTGTGTGTATAGAACTATATACATCGCCCACCTGGCATTGAGTAAAACAGGTGCAACCCAAATTTTGCTTCCTGTACAGGTAAGAACGATGCAAGTGTATGCATTAACAATCCCCCTCTGTCATTATACTATCATATTGCTAGCACGAACTCGGATAATTTTGATAATAATCCTAATCAGAGAACTTAATAATCAAATATTACATACAACTGCTGCAGAATATGATCCAATGTTGGCCTAATACCTTTCATTTCTACTGTGTGAGTCAACACAGAAGGAGATCAGATATCATATCAATATCAGACCCGTGTTATTTGCCCAAATGTGATCCGAATTCGGGGAACTATTTACTCACTGACAACCTGTATAGAAGGTGCATCAAATTTCATATCAATAGCTTTGATTCTCGAGGATAAAAAGGTGGGACAATTATGGGACGGTTGTACTGTGTAGACAAGTTAAATAATTGTGCCACTTATCTTTCCTCAGACTTGGTTTCTTACAGTAACAGATATCCACCAATGCTCGACTATTTACTCAGGGGTAGTGTGCCTTTTAGAATTTAGAGAATAGACAACGATATTCTTCATGTTGAGACTCTCTGTGTTATAGTCCAACAGAGATTCAAGACATGAAGAATGAGGTGTCTATTGTCTTTTTAAAACATGTTAGCACATTGATTAAAAGTCCAAAGCCTCTAATATCCCACAGTCGGGTTACCTGATGAAATTGGACAGGGAACCTTTAACACGATAAAGCTACTGCACCTGAAGTGCTTAACATGCGTGTTTTCAATTGTTGAAAAACAAATAAAGTTAATCTCCTATAAATCGCTTTCAACTGATAGATTCAGGAAGGCACATCCTTACAGAGCCTATAGATGTCTTCTATCAAAATTTGTTCAACACAGGTGCAGAATGACCAAGGTTATCTTAAACTATAATACCAAAAATCATCAAGTCATGTAATGGGGCACATCTAAAGTGGTGTTTGCCTTTTTATGAGTCAGTTTCAGGAACTGCTTTGATGAGGCTTTTTTTGTGTACACCAATTTCTCACAAACAGAGGCAATCATGAGAACCTCAAGATGTGGAATGACTAGATAAGTGTAAGATGGTGGTGAGGAAGGAGGACGTAATATCAAACCATTTGTCATAACGATGTTGACAGATGGCCGAATCGGCCATGGTACTCTCCGAACCCGTGTTTTTGGTGGTTTCTGTCGGTTGGGACGGCGTTTGTGGTAAACTACTTCCGCTTGATGAAGGTTGGAATGCAACCACCGCGGGAGTTGGGAATGCGTCAGGGGAGAGATAGAGGGCACAGGAGGAAGGTAGGACGCCTCCCATGGGAGGGCTGGTCTACTTTTCAGCCTGAAGCCTCCAGGCGGGATGCTCAGATGAACAGGGACAGCATTGTCAAGTACCCCAGAGACAAGATAGTCCTTGATCTTAGGAATCTTCAAAGTGTTTTCATGGGTGAACACGGACAGAGGCAGAAGGGGATGTGGGAAGAGAAAAGAAGAGAGGAGGTCCCAGAAGGATGTGGGGGGGGGGGGGGGTAAGGGGGAGAAGGAAGAAGAAGAAAGATGATGTTATAAAGTAACCAAAATTACATAAATACAAGGGGTGTTTCAAAAGACAGCATAACATATGTGTCAGCATGATGCTTGAATGAAATGAAATCTCCTTCAGAATCAGCAATGGAGAATTGGGCCATGCTTGTCCATGCATGGCCCAGTATGAGCCGACATTGGACCGATATAAGCCTACATTGGACCAGTGTATCCTTGCTACCTGGGTTAGTGCTTTCCCTTTATCATAGACCTGAGATACATTACGTTTGTGTAGGTATATACACCATCCTGACCACATCCATACAAATTTGCCTACTTAAAAAAAACAAAGACATCAGGGGCATCCAGCAGGACATCTTCTCATGGTTGTGACGTCACAATCAGACTGTCACATGGTTTCGCTGTTTCAGGTAGATTTACAACCCTCTAGATAGGGCTTCCCTTTCCCATTGTAATCTAATCCTACCAAAGGCTTGTTTTGCCTGGGTAAGGGATTCATTAGTGCCCAGATGTCGTGAGGTACGCCTCTGAGGATCCCCTGCTGCAGGGGGCAGGGAATCTAAGAAGACGATGCCAACACTCGGCCACTGTCAGAGGCCAATGACATTGACACGGGGATGGCGGCAACACTCGGGGCAGGTGTGTTGGCAGGTAACAAGACGCTTGATACCTGCTGTAGGTAACCACAGCAACCACAACACAGTCTGCCGCCATCGCTGTTACCACCCCTAGTCACTAATAAAGGGATAGCCCTCAAGAAGCTCCCCTTTTGCTATCATTGCCACACGCATTTAGCACACCACTTTGTATTCTACTCAAATGTTTGTCTTTTTTTCTGTCACCTTTGTGTGCCCTCTCATGTTTTTGTTTGAATTTATGCCACTTTTCCAATTTGCTCTGTGCCTCGTAAATCCTGCTCTATTCTTTGGTTTAATTTGTTCTGTTACGCCCATGTTTATGTACGTAGTTCAGTTTCTATTCTACCCAGTAGGATATTAAATCAGAATTTCATTTCTTTTTGCTCTTCATGTAGAGTGACATACATGTGGACTAAAAGTATCACAATACTTATCAAGCTGCGCCTCTTTTTTGTTGTAAATACGCAATATGGGTTTCTTATATGAATGTAATATATAATGATTAGACTTGAACGAATGCCTTTCAGGGGATGATATATAGGCACGACGCGGAGCATGAGACAGAGCTGTGCAAGTCTATAGCCTAATCCATTCTGTACACACCAGGCGGTGCCACAGGTACTATTGACAGAATGGCGAAGATGCACTGCCAGTTGCCCGCTTCGAATCTTTAGGATTTTTATATGTTAAATTCAGCCATAATATCAAGGAATCTAGTCGACAGGGAGGTAGAACATGGTTTCAACTATGTTATGTCCAAAGCATGTCGTCACATTTCATACATAAGCTTCAAAAATAGAGGATTTACTTTCGTGTCAACTCGTTGTCAAGGTATGTCCGGTCCGCTGTCAATTTTTGGGTTCTTTATCTCGAAATATCAGAACTCATATTATCCACTTTAGGAACTGAAATCAGTGCCTAAACTCGATAACCATGTTATAATACTATATATACTCTTTTGGTGATCTAAATCATTCAGAACTACAAGCGAAGGGTTGAAGATTGATTTTTCTGATTGGCTGAAGATTGATTTTTTTTTTCTGATTGGGTGACCCATTTAGGTTTATCGTTGATATGATTACGATCGATGTCACATAATTACACAATGGGCAACATGAGTATTTTGCACTAGTTATCAGAAAGCTTTGAGTAGTTTCCTTAGACATTACAATTTGTTAAAATGAAGTAAGATAAAGGATTAACACTTACGTTGAACTCTTCCTGTGCAAATTTTATTGCATTTCCACTTGAACTATCAAGTGCACTTACGGCATATCCTGTGGTACGTTAAGAACATTTCGAGGTATTTACAATGGTTGTCACCTACAATGTTCTAGTTTATAGAGATGTCTAAAGCGAATCACCAAGCAATTCTAAGCTGATTAACAGGATTTTGAAAGATAACGTCAGTCTCAAGTCTTACCCTAATAAATCAGTTAGGCACTTGAGTTATCCATCAAAATCCTGGTATTATAGTGTCATACTTCAAATAATTTACTTTTGGTAAGAATAGTTTAGAAACATGATAATGATGTACTTAGATCGTGTATATTACAAAATTCTACGAACATGTTATAATTCATGAATACATGTACATCTATACATAGGCAACATAAATCTAATAACAATGCAGTGATATGTGGAAGCAATTGAAAGCAATGGCATTTGACAAACCAGCATGCTGATGCCATTCATTGGTGCACCATTTAATGCAGATATAGAGTGGAGGATGCACAACCTGCCACATAAGGAGGGATGTGATAGGAACGATAGTATTAAGGTGCGGGGTTTAATACACATGTATAGGGTTTCATATACAACTAATCACCTTTCTACCTTACACTGCTACTGCACAGTAGATCCATGACCACTTATCAGATGATCCCAAACCACACATGTACCTGAGTTATCTGTAACCACTCAACTAGAAGTCAGTTCACCAGGTGTAGACTTAAGTCTTGACCTTTGGCCTAAACTTACCGTTAGCATTATCTTGTAGGCTGTGATCTTCAGGTCAAAAGGTCCAACCAATATGACATTTGTGGTTCAAGGTTTGATGAAGCCAAAAGTATACGTTCTTGAAATGTTATAATGTGGATATGCACATGATTATTGTATTGCATTATTTCCTTTATTATGAATACAAGTAATTGGTCTTGTCCATCTGGTATTTGGTTTTCAATAACCTAGGTGATTGGACTTGTGGACAACAGGTGGTCGCCAGGACAGAAACTTGTAATGCTTCTGTACCTCTATTAAAGTGGTAGGGTCTGACAGTGTATGTACACAATTTATTATCAGATAAACTGTGTTAGATACGTCACAGGAGAGGGAAGGTTGAATTTGGGGTAGCAGAGATGACAAAGCGTTCTGCTCGGTCGAATTCCACCTGGAGAAAGTTCCTTTATATTGATTATCTTGAGCTTTTACTTCTCCATAGCATACATGTACATTTATATCTTATATATTTATTTTGTTTATGTTCCACATACGAAAATTGTCGTTCAAAGCTTTAAGGTAGTGATTCATACTATAACTAGCTTTTATTAAGTCCTCCAGACAATTTCTTGTTTTGTCCATCCAGTTGATGCTTAGGCACCTATATTCTAGGCATCTTCTCAAGGCAGTCTTGTATCTGTCTCAGGTGGACTGTACCTCTGTAGACCTCCAGGTAGGCGGTGCCCTGGTGAGTCCCTTTGCCTTAGCAGGGGGTTATGTGGTATCATTGTATTGCCCTGGTCTTCTTTCCCTTGTCAGTGGGGTGTTTCAGAAACAGGTAACGTTTACAACCGGTCATAAGGAGATATGATAACAGTTTTAATAGTGATTGTAGGCTTATACCTGCACGTGTTTCTAAAGCATTACCATTACCTTACTGTGTCTATAACTATATGACTGGTGAGAGATGATAATGGTTGCAGTTGTAAGTTTAGAATCTAACAGTTTTAGAAACAGATATTTAATGTTCATTATCATGTCTGGCTTCTGAAACACCCCACAGGTAACGGGTTGGGTGGGGATGTCATAGACATGTCAAACTACCTTCAAGGGATGTAACTAGATCGTTGGGCACGCGACCCCTCAGTATGGGGCCTGACTGAAGCCTGTGTCGGGGACCTTTTCCTGTAGTGTTAATTGTACTGTGCAGGACTGTCTGTCCTTCTGCCCAGACAAGTGGGAGATTACCTACCACATAATTTAACATTAAATAGAAAAACTGTAATTTGGGAATAAGGGCATGTCAATCACCCTACCTTAACATATTGTACTTACCATAGGCCGTTAGATGCTGATGCCTTACTGCAAAAAAAAAAAAAAAAAAAAAAAAAAAAAAACACCCAGAAACTGGAGAATTAGATAGGCCTCGAGATAGATCCCTGAAATCACTACTGTCTTTATCCTTAAAAAATTAAAGAACGAAAATCACATCCATACGCATAATAGTAAGACGGAAGGCGCATGATTAATTGTAATTTACATGTATACTATAAACAGGAATTATTTAAATCAGTTTTCTATCAGTTTCTATCAATTGTGACCAAGTCATTTTAATATCATGGTTTCTATAAACATTTAGCTTGCACATATTGACAATGCAACCCACAGGCATAAGATATGGTCTAAGCCCTATACCGACAATATCTGCCATCACCATAAATTGTCCGGATTTGTCCACTTTAACCTATACGTTAAAGATGAGTGTATGGGCCAGATTTCCTGGGGACGTACAAATCTCCCTGAGAAGCCCCCAAATATGAAAGTCAGAAAAGGAATTTATCACTTTATTACATTGAAAGAACAATGTCTTGGCTCCTTGGAACCCCTAATTATACACAGTTATCCCTACCGGTTCCATTTTTATAGCTGTGTGATAACAATTTGTCACTTTTTGTGTCCATCCGACAGATTTAATCAGTGATATGTTTTTGTTACCAATATATACACTACAGAAACTTCTAATTTTGTTAACCAGCTCTTACAGTATACAAGTATAGTAAGCTCATGAATAAACATCACTGTCCAAAGCTTTTTTGAGATATAGGCTGATAAAATTCAGCCATCTTGTGAAAAAATGAAAATTCTTGTCAAAAATGCTATTTTCCCTCTAGTTCTCTAGAAAATGGTTAAATACTCATTAAAATCAATCTACATTAAGTCCAGCATGCCTACTCTAAGACATAATGATCATCATAACCTAATGGACCACCAACTCAGCACAGCATTAGCTTAAAATGACCCTAAAATTTAGACTTTATCTGTCGGATGGACACTTTTTTTCATATTAAAGTGTATAAAACACACTTATGGGGAGACTTATGGTACAAATGTTATTTAATAGTGTTCAAGGGATGACTATGTTTGATTTAAAACATAGAGGATGCAGCCAAATGCATTACTTTGAGATTAAGAAATTTATCCTTCCGACAGTGCAAAATGTCCATCCGACAGAAAAATGTGTATACGGATGCACTCATTGGTATAAGAGGAAGACTTCAGGTAAGAGCAAAAAAATCTTTGCGGCAGCTTAATCACCCTAGTGCCCCTCAATTATGAGCAGAGTAAGGATAATGTATTTTACTGTCTTTGTTTAGAATATGGGAGGGTTTTAGTTTTACTGTCGGATGGACATTTGAGGGTCATTTTTCACTGAATGTTACACAAACAAATACTTATGCTCTACAATACCCAAAAACCTTCTGAGTCATTAACCTTTTGGTGCCCAGAATTATTTGAGGATTTTACATTATTTCACAATTATATTACTTTGTTGATAAGCCCATGTGTTATTTTGATCTTATCTTTTGATATTGGCTCTGTATTGCATTTCCTGAATACTCATAACTCAGTAAAGACTTTCAGTTAAGGACATGACATTTATTGGTCAGGTTGGTAACCATAGTTACTAAAACATTCCATTTGTTGTCATTGGTAGTATTTGGTCTCTCTTGTGTACTATATAGACCCCCCCTATCCATAATACCTGTAATTCTGAGGCCTCATTCAATTCTGCATATCTATGTGTACTACCACTCAGGAGACATAATCTGCTAGTAACAATGCATGGATTATCTCTATGGATATGAACATTTCTTTTAGAATCTAATGGGAGTATGGGACATTGGATTATATGATCTAGCGTAATAATTGTGTCATGTCTGGTCTTAGCCCCCTGGAGGGTGGCCCTCTAATGAATCATTTTCAAATTTTGACTCCCTGTGTTAGGTATAATGGTGATAGAGAAAAATGGATGGTTGTATTGTGATGGGGAGGTCATGGCAGTTCTATAGAGGGTCTAACTTTGCAGATTGGACCAGTAGATGATAGTTTCCTTCAATATACATTTATTTAAGTCCCATTTAAGCTCAAAACCACGCTTTAAAGCGCGCTTGGGCACCTAGGGGTTAACACAACAGATATATCAATGAGAAAAAGCTATATCTGAGGTTCTGGAACCCCTCTGGGATATATGCCAGGGCTGTAAAAAATCTGCTTTTTCGTCGAATTTGCATTTTTTTCACAATTTTTCAACTTTGGAAGCCAACTTATCTAAATATTATGGTTGGATATGCAGGAAAATTCATGCATTTGAAAGGTTATGGTGTTCCATTGCAATTGGGACCAAAAGGCACGATATTGGTTCATAAGTTTTTATTCTGTAGGTGCATAAGTGTACAAAAGTGTGAAGAATGCTAATTATGTTGTGACATACTGACAGATCGATGCACAAGACGTGACAGGTAGTGTTCCATGCAGTAGACAGTTTGGCCTGCTGCCATTACGCCATCTGTCAGTGTGTCTGCTGTCTCTGTCCTCCCATATGTCCTTCTGTGGGTGAGCTCCACTGCTTTAGAAGCTGCTTTTCCAAATGTAAATATTTTCCTCAACAGCTCACAAATATTAGTTGTCATAACTCATGCACACAAAAAAATTTACCTAAGAAATCTTAGTCAAATTGACTTATTATTCTTACTTAGTACTTATGACTAACAAATGACCAAGGAGTTCTAAGTTTTCTTAGTCATATTGACTACCCAAATCAGCTTCACTCTCCGAGCACTATCTTGAACAGGGTATTTGTTGGGAGTTTCAGGCAAGCTAACATATCTTAGTCACTTTCACTAAGAGATCTTAGTAATTTTGACCAAGGTCTGTTAGCTTATTTGACTAAGGGATAGACACATGGTGTTACCTTTACACACCAGATGGCAGCATGGTTTTAAAAAGGACTTTTCTGGTGGGTGGGTACAATAAATAGTTCCATGGATGTCAAAATTATGATGATTTTTCAGAAACAACATGTATTTGAGGCTTTCAAAATTCAATCTAACATTACACTTGGCCAAATGTACCAAATAGGTTGATGCTATGTCAAATGAAATAGGCAGTCGGAGAAGAACACCTGTTCTGTGGTAATCTAGATAAATACAATATCCACATTTAAATTTGCTTCTTTGTTGGAAACCCAGAGCACTTTGGCTCAGGGGTTCTAAATCACGAATATGGTGTGAGGCATTTCAAATGCTAACTCAATGAGGAGACTTTGATCTGTAAGGTGTGAATCCTACATAGAGCTTAACACAATCACCAGTTGAATTGAAGTAAAAATATCAAGTAGTTGTTAGGGTAAGGCTGATTAGTGTAATGAGCTTCTCTCAACACCAAAGCTTTGCATCTAGTGGCAACCTATCATTAACTAGATAGTCACTGGTCTCAGATTGTCATCCTTATCATATTGGCTCAAGGTTGCACCGATGCCATAGTCTGAGGCATCTGTTGTCACAATGAACTCCTTTCTGAAATCAGGATATAAGAGCAGATTATCGGATACCAGAGCCCTCTTGAGATCTTCAAAAGCCTCTGTGTGTTCTTCAGTCCACTCTCACTCCTTTCCCTTCTTTGTGAGATCATACAGACATCGTGCTCTTGTGGCATAGTTGGGTATGAACCTCCTATAGAAGCCACTCATACCCAAGAACCTCCTGACATTGGTGGGATTCTTTGGTGTTTTGATATCCTTGATAGCTTGTATCTTCTCCGGATTTGGTCTGATCCCTTCCTTATTCAGGACATGGCCTAGAAATGGGACCTCAGGTGCTGCAATAATGCACTTGGCTGGCTTAAATTTGAGCCCTGCCTTCTGGATTCTTTTCAGAACCTCACCCAAGTCTTCCAGATGTTGTTCAAATGTGTTTGAAAACACGAGAATGTCATCTATGTAACAGATACAGTTTTTGAACTGTAACCCTTTCAAGACAAGGTCAACCACCATCTGGCAACTACGAGACTAATTCATTAATCCTATACTCATCCTTTTGTACCAGAACTTACCAAATGGAGTTAAGAACCCTGTCTTATCTCTGCTCTTCTCTGTGATGGGAATTTGATGGAACGCCATCTGCAAATCGAGAGCTGAAATGAAATTGGGCTGCATCTGACCCACAGCATCAATGGCATCCTCTATGTTTGGAATAGCCAGATACTGTGGCACTGTAACTGCGTTAAGATTTCGATAATCACAAACGAGCCGATGCCCTCCACTTTTCTTTGACACAAGAAAGGCAGGGCTAGACCAGCCCCCATCGTACCTGGGTTCCAAGATTCCCAATCTTACTTGCTCATCAATATGCGCCTTCAATTGTTCTCTCCTTTTGGGTGATATCCTGAAAGGCATCTGCTGTACAGGCTTAGCCCCAGAAATCAGTTCTATCTCATGTTCTATCCAATCGGTACAACCCACCATACCATCTGGTCCTACAAAGGCTCCACAGTTCTCTCTTAGAAGGGCATCTATCCGTGCTCTCTGCTCCTTTGACAACTTTGACCTAGAATAATCAACCGCTGGAATGAAACTGGGTTGTCCGTCTTGCTTCTGTGCCCTGCCTTCAACCTGTGGATCAAACATTTCCATTGAAGATACCTGTATCACCTCAACGTCTCTGGACAAACTCAATGTCCCTAGAGCCGTTCCTGGCTTCACCTCAATTTCCTGGTCTGAAAGGTTAACAAATCTCACAGGTACAGTGCCCTCATGCACTCTCACACAGCACCTAGCTGTCCACAATCCTGTCTGTTTTGCTACCTTAAAACCTACATAAGTCAGAAACGTACCTTCTTTGAAAACGTCATCCACAGGGAGGCTGCACAGCATCTCAGTATGTGCTGGCACTACCAACTTACCATGTGCCCTCACAATACTCTGGCTATTGTCCTCTTGGTCTACTTCTTTTGGTTGGTCATATACTATGCTCATACCATACTGTTTCAGGAAATCTCTGCCCAGAACTATGTCTAGTCTGAGGCCTGGGATAACATGAAATGTGACCTCATAAGGAATGCCATCAATCTTAATAACACCCCTCATGTCACAATAAGCATCTCTGACCTGACCCCCTGCAAATGTCACACATGCACATGAAGAGAATTCCTCTATTTTACCACCATTTGCTTTTACCTGGTTGTAATAGTCAAGACTTACACAGCTACAGTCTGCTCCAGTATCAACAAGTGCCTGTGCACAAGCTTGACCAATGCATACCTCAACACAATTTCTCTCTGACAACAGATGTGATGCCATGTAGGCCTTACCCTCTTGGTGCTGTCTGTCTTGGCGTTCACAGATAGATGAAATCATATCCCTAGTGCATGGGCTATGAGATCCACTGACGCCCGTCGGCTCTCTCCTGAACTGGTCACGTCTCCCCTTTGGATCCTCATACGAGTTTCTTTCTATAAGGACTAGTCACCCCCCTGATTAACGAGAAAATCATATCTGTCTCAGTCAGACCCATTCGTCGGTAGGCATAGGAAGCCTGAACTATAAAGTCTTCCAACTCCTGATCTGGCCTCATGGATAACCTAGACAACCTTTCAAACTCAGCATTAGTCACTTTGGTGAAATTGTCTAGAAAGGCTTTCCTCACCTCAGCCCATGTGGCTTTGTCCTTCACCTTGCTGACTATGTACCAGTCTCTAGCTGGGCCCTCAAGATAGGTAGGAAAAATCCTAAGAAGCTCGGCATCAATATTCATAAGACCTGGCACCTTTACATAGCGTTCAAAATCTTCCATCCATATTGATGGATCCATATTAGCACTGTTCTTGAAATTACTTGGTGGTTTGGCATATGCTGACCTGCTCCCTAAATGATAGACATTCAGTCTATCACCCTGGTCTTGACCTTGACCTTGGCCCTGACCTTGACCTTGGCCCTGGCCCAAAGCATTGATCTCCCCCCTCTGCCTCTCAAACAATTGTTCTATTTGTTGCTCTGTTCTGTGCTCCATAGTTTGAACATTGTGTTCAAACATCTGAGCTATGGCTTGATATAGACCTTGGATATTGGCATCTTCAAGATTTTGACCAAAGATCCTGCCAGATCTTAATTCTCTATTTTGTGACATTTTGAATTTGTGAGTAACCTATTTGGGGTAATCCACCAGTCGCAATGTTAGGGTAAGGCTGATTGCCTACCGTCACTATGTGGGACAGATATGACCCCACACAGATTAGGTAAAGGCAGAATTTGGGCCTTTTCCCTAAAGGTGATTGCTTTCTACTATAATTACACCATATTTCACTTATGGCTTAATATCAAGGTTTTAGGGATCAAAATATATTACAAAATACCAAATGGGAAGCTAGTATGCGGTTTATAATATATTTATTAATGTTACTCACTATCTCAGGAGATATCCATCAAAAGGTCACAATATTCTCAATAGTAGTACATATTATTAAATATCCAGTACCAGTCTCACAGTACATAGCCATACACAGTTCACAATATAATAAAGTTCAGGTCCCAGAGCTCAACAAAATACAACATAAAAACAGGCAGAGGGTTCCAAATAAAGTCACAGTACCTTTAGGGTTATAATGCTACAGGTTCCTGGTAGCATATATAACCCACCCCTAGAGTCCTAGCAGTCCCTGGCTATATCAGCTCCCATAGCCACTCCACACTGGGAACTGCTGCTCCTAGGCTCCTAGCTCCTTGCTCTCTGGACTCCTACTGACTGTCTCTAACCTTTCCAACTCTATTTAACCTCATCATTGTTAGCCTGCTATAACCATATTTGGACATTGAACAAGCCCCAACTAGTGTGTGGCTTGGTTGTCACACCCTGAGTGGTGGAGGTGGGGGGGGGGGGTGGCTGGTGGCACTGAAACTAAGTGGGAGTACCAGCTTTAGCACCTCCACCCCCACCCTGGAGCTGACAGCCCACACAGTTGCACTCTAATACCCATCATATTTCTAACCAAATATATATCAAAATGCCTTTGCAACATTAATATACAAATAAATGACAATTGATAAGATTCCAATATTATATGTTATATGTCAAAACAGCCAAGGAATCCTAGTCAAAATCAGGCAAGCCAAGGCAATTTGGCCACTTTGTCTAATGATTAGTCATATTCGACTAAGAAAAAAAGGGATGTTTAAAGATGGCGTTTTGACTAACCTTTGCTAGAAAGTTAGACGATTCGACTCGTATATGACTAAACTTTGGAACTTTTTTTTTCTGTGTGGGTTATACATGCATGCCTGGTCACGGTAGTAGTCAGCTGACCTTCGGTGACCTTTATCTACCCAAACCTATAAAGATACCACTGTAAACTCACACTCCACACGTGCCTTTTATGTAGGTGACTACAAGAAATGATGTTCATACGGTCATCAAAGGTAGCCTTGTGTCTTGTAGCCTGGCGGTGTTACCTGAATGTATGACACCCCAGACAACCCTTGTTCTAGAAAGTTTTAGACATTGACTGCTGCTCAAATAAACCACTCACGTCTACTCTGGTTCATGGGCCAGTAAGGGCAGCTAGTACAGAAAGCTTAAGAAATCTCTTTATAAAGAGTCACCAAAATGGTCAGAATGAATGGGCCCTCCTTGAATAGCATGCCCCTTTGCTGTGATAAGACTAAAATTCCAGATCTATTCCGGTTAGCAGAGGCAGAGGAAGCAAATCGTTTGATGAGTGGCTTGATGGCGCTGATGCCAATACATGACCATGATAATAGCATTTAGGCCTGTATAGATCACATTCCCCGGTGCGTTTCATTTCTGACCCAGGCTTAATTTCTCCTACCCCATATCAATCTCAATTCTTATGTGGCCAGTATTGAATGTGTCAGAACCTTGTACGTGCTGCACGATGCAGCAAATATCCTTTTTTTCTATTTGGCATTGGCAAATAAAACCATGTATTTCACAGTTGATTTCATAAATATCAGAAAAAAAACAATATATTTTGAATTCCCTACAACTCCCAACTCTAGACATGACCAACCCTGATTTTCTATGGTTTGAGTTAAATTGACGCATACAGAGCAATTGGGTAAGGGAGTGATCATTTTCTAACAACAGGGGGGGGGGCTGGTGGGTTTGCGCACAGACGTGCGAAAAAAATTTCGACAAAAATCGTGCGCGGACGTCCCCTTCTAGCCTATAGTAACGCGCGGGTTTTTCACTGAAAACAGGTGAAATTATTTTGACCCCCCCATCAGAGGTAATGAAAAAATTCTGACCCCCCCCGGTCAAGGGGTTGAAAAAATTCTGACCCCCCCCCTCAAACCCACCGCCCCCCCTCCCCTGTTGTTAAAAAATGATCACCTCCTAACCTTAGGAAATTATCGTCAGGTCTTGAGGTATGAAGCGATAGCACACACAACCCTAAGATATCACTAGCGGCACAAAAGCATGTTTGTCGGGTGAGTGGGTCATGTACAATGCATGGAGGGTGCCTTGAAGCCTTGTGATGAACGTCTTGCCCCAGGGAGCCACCCGTTTGCTGTCTTTGCTGTCTGGGGTAGTAGGCCACTACTAGAATAAGGGTTGTCTGGGGTGTCATACATTCAGGTAACACCGCCAGGCTACAAGACACAAGGCTACCTTTGATGACCGTATGAACATCATTTCTTGTAGTCACCTACATAAAAGGCACGTGTGGAGTGCGAGTTTACAGGGGTATCTTTATAGGTTTGGGTAGATAAAGGTCACCGAAGGTCAGCTGAGTACTACCGTGACCAGGCATGCATGTATACCTGTGTCGGCATATATATGGGGTACTTATCGGTTTAATCTAAATGTGTATGAATTTGGCCACATATTACATACTGGGTAGTATAAAGTACCAATTGTTCAAGACTGGCTGCAGTGCCCTCCAATTAACTTCACGATAAGAGACACTCACAGGATGGGGCGGGGGGGGGGGTCTGATTTACCCATTTATGATATCACATCTTTCTGACTACTATATTTCTGACATTATATTATTGGCATTATAACTTGATCAGAGACTTATAATTCTGTAATGGGTCATATTTACAAAAGGCCCTTTGGTTTGACCATAGAGTGTAAGAAATTCCTCCAGTCTCCATGGTTTGACTAGGCGGATAACAAACATGATGAAAGGAGGCCTGACTACCTATTTCCCTCAAAATCCCCCATCTTCGTAGACACTCGTGATTTTCTTGTTTTGGAAGAACTTTCTATTTCATTATGAAGCCATCTCTTCTCGGAAGAACATCTATTGATTTATGAAGCCATTTCTCTGAAGTGAACGCAACTACAGAGGTACACATGCAGATACTGATGGGTATGATGATAATTATCCAGCGTTAAAATTGCCTTATAATAACTCTTATCTTAAAGTCACACAATGCGAGATTAGCCCTGACACTGTCCACGTAACTATGGACTTTAAGTCTAAATAAAGAATTGTCATTGATACACATGTAACATCCGACCTGTAACTTAAGTACAGGTATGTCAGATAGCGTATGTCGTCCATGCCAGATGACTACTGTCAGGTGAGAATTCAACAGGTGTGTAGCTACTAAGGATCAGTCTAATCTACCTGCCATAGGATCCAAAGGTGGGTACAGGTACAACAGTGGGAAGCAGCAGGAGGTGTGCCCACCCCTATAGATAGGCCCATCAGATAACACATATCCCATTCACCGCCCTACAGACAGCTTTAATCTGTTACCTAAATGTGTAAATACTGATATGATTCCTATCTACTACAAATGAGGCTGATACTGTATTGCCAGAATTACATATGTCAATGGTTCAAATCATGGGAATACACATTTGGTATGAATAATAACATTGGTTTTACAGGCCAAGTCAGTGAATAAAACTGTTTGTCAGTATCAGAAATCAAACGACCTTATTAGACGCATACATTGTAATAACTATACATAATAGGGCCTGAGTGTCTGGGGGCATTATGATCTGTAATCACAAGTCGTTAATTGGAAAAGAAAACACTACTAAATTGACATTTATTATATATTTTGTAATTTGGATATTAGTATTCTAGTATTTAGATATCAATTTAGTCAATGCAAAGCAGCATTTCTGTCCGGGATATCTGTACATTGCAATGTCTGTGGGTGACTTTATTGTGGGACCAATGACCAAAATGGTGCGTTGATAGAGTCCAAGTGTCCTTTGTAGGTGCCCACCTTCTAAAGGGACCCTTTTGTCCAATGTCTGTTTCATAAAGATCAGTTTTATGGTTTTGTGGACAGCGCTCGTCTGACCAATGCTTTGATGTTCTCGTTACCACTCCATTCATTTTACATTAGCTAAGGACCTTTGGTTTAATATGATTTCTCAGAACTGCCACCATTGGACACAGCCCCCCTGTACCAAAACAGAAGATAAAGAACTTCCCTGTGGCACTATATATATATATATATATATATATATATATATATATATATATATATATATATATATATATATATATATATAAATGATGATTGTTACAAGATGTGTACAAGTTGAAAATTAAATAAATTGATTTTTATGCATATCCTACAGGTTTTGAGTCTTTGAGTCCAAAGTTCTGATTGTGTGTAAAAAAATTAGAAAAATCACAAACTCCACTATATGATATATTGGACAATTTCGGGAGTTTTCAAGCCACAGTTATAATTTTTTGTACACACACTCTTGGGTATTGTACTAGTTCGGACATGTAATTTGGTAATGACACAATGATTTTTGAAGGTGTAGTGTGTTGCATAAGGTATGTGTAAGGGGGTGATCAATCAATTTTCTGATTTTACTGCAACTGCGATAAAAACTGACCCCTTGGCAGTCAATGACTTGAATGGACCTTTTCATAAAGCCAGGATATAGGGCTATAGATAATATATATATATATATATATATAGTATTCTGAATATCATGTGTTATAGTCGTGGCTTGACAATACATCACAGAGCTGATCAAGTCTCCGAGAATCACCTAACGAGTTACGTATGGGATGTTGAGTGCCCCCGCCCTCTCCCTTGGGGCGTGGCGGTGGTATCTGAGCGATAGCTGGCCGTCACCAGGGTTCATAAAGAAACAAGCCGGGGGTATAAAATACACGGTGTTTCCCTATGGGAAACAAACCGACAGCCGGGAAAACGATCGTATGACACACTTTGCAATCAAGCTCCAGTGAGATGAAAAGTAGTTCCGGTCATCGGGGAACAACTCTATCAAGCTGACCAATGAGAGGCAGCAACGCATCTCTTTGATTCATTGGGCGGTGATTTGTCGACACAGTGGCTATATGGCTTTCAATATCCCAAACTCAAGCTTGCCAAGGCTACATTCCTCTGCCCAGTGTGGCAATGTTCACCATTACAATGTTGGACTACCCCCCCCCCCCCCTCAGTACACGCTGCTCTCTCCCCCAGCACTTTTCTTTCAAACGTCGGAAGATTGACACAGTATTGAGGGCTGATCCATAAATCATGTCTCTTTTAGGCCTTTTAGAAGACCCCGCCCCCCCCCCCGTGACCCATCCCTTTGTTACGCTTTTACTATAGAAATGTATGGGAGCCATGGAACCCCCCACCCAGTCCGGCGTGACATAATTCATGGATCGGCCCTAATTTAGATAGGCGTGAAAGCATAAGGAAGAAGTTCACTGCACGGTACAACCTGTAAAATACCTGTAAACTTAAACTTACATGTGGTATTGATTTGAAAACCTGGGTATTATATATAACACAACGGATGCAGGCAGTAAAATGCATATTAATTGTTATTTTTTAACTGTACCTTCTAGGGAAACTGTATGACATATCATAATGAATCTGACTTAAATCATGCAAATCACCACACAATTCAAAATCATGTCAAGGTGGGAGAGCGTTGCCCTATGTAAGGCTGCATCTGTGCTGAAGTGTCACATCACAACCAAGACATCTCCCTCTCACCAAGGTCAAAATACCAGACCGTGGGGTCGATGGGGTTATACCCCAGGGGGGCCACTCCCTATATGTTCAATAGTAACCATGTGCGTACATAACCCTTGACTTGGTACCCCTTTTAGCGGGATAAAATTCTACAAAAACATACCCCTTTGGACGGGAATTAACTTAAAAAAGTATCCCTTTCCCTGCCATTAAAATGCAAGAAGAAAACCCTCATTTTTGGCATCCTTTCAACATGATATATTCATAAAATGATAACAAAATATACCCCTTTCCCGGCCATATTTTGAAGATTTCCTGAAAAAGGTACCTCTTTCCCGGCCAGAATTGTCAGAATTTCCTGGAAAAACGTACCCCTTTCCTGGCTACATTTTGAGGATTTGCCTAAAAAAGTCGAAGCTTTAAGAAAAAAAATTACCTCTCAATATAAATCTCTAACTTTGGTTCTAATTGGAATATTTGAAAAATTCTCACACGACTGGAAAGCCCTTTAAAAGGGTACCCCTTAGACCCAAATTGGACCCAAAAGGACCCCTTACAACGGGTCCGGGCGGGTCCCCTCCTAGGGTCCAAAAATACCCCTTTTCCCGCCAGTTTGTGTACGCACATGGCTTCCACAAAATCTCAAGTGGCCCCCCCGGGGGTTATACAAATCATTATGGCACAATCTGAGGTTCCCGCAGAGATAGTGCAAAGGATGCTCCCCGGGATCTTCTAAAATGATAGGTTTCAAACATTTCTGCTATACAGCATTGGGGTGGTCATAGATGATTTAAGTATTATTATTTTATATTCCTCTCGCTCTGAGTCTCTGCTCCAGATAACTATCATATTACAGGTAGATTTCCAGCCAAAATATACTATAATGGGATTGTGGTTTCATAAAAATCAATATCAATGGGTACCTTAATGCTTCACAAATCCCCTTAATCTCAATCCTCTTCCCAAACACAATTGATGGGTCGGATCATGATTGTGTAATGTATAACTGTTTCCTGTATTAGGCCTAATAATAATTATGATCTTCTACATCGCCAAAGAGACAACTTTAAGGTAGAAGGTTATTCAAATTCGCATTGCAACCCATCTAAATGCATAGATATTTACGTAACCATGTATCCGACTATTGTATTTGGGGATGTGTAGATCGGGGTTTGAGATCCAAAAGCAGCTGTAGGAAGAGAGTGTCTGGGGCCACCAAGGACGCAGGGGACAGGAAGCTAGGTTGGGGTCACCGAGTATTATACACAGAGAGTATACAAGATTCAAACTGGCCGCCCCACCGCCGTCACAGATGAGACACGCTCTCCCATTGGTCGGTGCAGGATGCGGTGTGTGACGTCAACTGCCGTGCGTCTGAGGAATGTGCACTCTGGGATGGTGATGATGATGGAGAGGTAAATTGATGTCGACTAAAAAGCTGAGGTAGCTATGGCAAGGGATGAAACAGAGCACTCAAGCCAACATAATTGGTGTACTTTTATGAGTATAAGATACTCACAGACATGCAATTATGAGAGGGATGAATGATACAATTAGCTGAACGTAATCTTGAATTGTCGATATCATATATTAAAGTATGCTGCCAATCTTCAACGTGTGTTGCATTATTTGGTTTTATGATTTTTATACATGGGTCTGTTCAATCGGGCAGTATCCTTAAAATTTACAATACAAAATTTACTTCATTTTTGGGAGGTGTACGATATACCAGGGTTTTCAATACTTCTTATTGTGAAATATAAAATATACACTGTAAAATGATGCGTACACGTACAATAGCATATATATGTGTATTTATTCGTAAAATGATGGTCGTTTATGTTCCTTGATGTTTTCTTTTTTTCACCGAGACACAGACAACTTAATTTAAATATCACCCCATCTTAAAATTCCTCAGTTATTCTGTATCCATTTGGATGCCCTGAAGTTAACGACCCTGAGCTTTACGGCGTATACATAGCATTGGAACCTACCCTCTCTACTCGGGTTTCGCTATGGGTCAGTGGTAATGATAGTGATGGTCAGCCCAGAAATCTAAAGAGACCCAGTAAGGACCGGAGTTGACCCCCTCAACCTCTAAACCCCACTACTAGGTTGTGACTTGTCTCCTATCACGCTCTAGATGTTAGCTACTAAAGTGACCACCCTCCTTCGAGGAAGCTGAGTTGAGAGCACTAAGGGAGTGATCATTTTTTTAACAACAGGGGGGGGGGGGCTGGTGGGTTTGAGGGGGGGTCAGAATTTTTTCAACACCTCTGATGGGGGGGATTAAAATAATTTCACCTGTTTTCAGTGGAAAACCCCGCGCGATACTATAGGCTAAAAGGGGACGTTCGCGCGCGATTTTTGTCCCTTATGGGGGGGTCGAAAAAATTTTACCCTCTCAAGAGGGGGGTCCAAATTTTTTTTACGCGCCCGCACACAAACCCACCCACCCCCCCCCCTGTTGTTAAAAAATGATCACTCCCTAAGCTCAGGTCATGGAGACCAGACATGGGCTTCTGCACATTGTATCTAATATGAATCTGAACCATGAATAGATAAAGGCTATTCATAAAGTATACATTAACACTAGGTTGAATGTAGGATTTCCGGTCGTATGCGGTATGGGAGTTGCCGCAGGTCACCAGCCAATCCTTAAACATGTGCATATATCTGGACACATCAGTATCACTCTGGGCCATCTAATATTAAAACCCGGATTAGAGTTATAACAGCCAACTGAATCCCCTTTTCCATACCCATCCCCGGGCCCATGCCTCTTACAGTCATGCACCTTCTTGCTACATGCACCCATGGTTAAACAACTCTTTTAAAGTTATTGGGCCAGCTGTGACGTCATAACCTATGTATTACATCATAACACTGTATGCTGGCCCCAATCGGATTTAAGTACAGAATCCAATGAAGATTGAGCTGGAGCCTTGAAATGACCATGTCAGGAATCAGGTTATGGTCTCCCATCATATATTGTGGGGAAAAAACATGGCCGAATTCGGCCATTTAAAAGGTTGGCATGAACATGGCAAATAATGGATATGTGGGGTAAAAAAAAACATTTAAAACATTCTGTCAATTCACAATTTTGATTAGTCTCTTAGATGTCTCAAACTGATGTTTTGGGTGCATCATTTGCGAGTTTATTTACAATTTTCGGTCAAGTTTGTTGACATTTTTCGGCCAGGTTTGTTGATATTTATGACGATTTTCAGTACTGTCACTAGGCCTAGCTATGTGCACAGTGATACTGGCACTCAGTGACAATATTTAGCACTGTTGTGCACAGTGACACTTACACTCAGTGACGATTTTTAGCACTGTCACTATGTGCACAGTGACACTGACAACATTTCAAAACATTGTGTCGATTCAGAATTTTGATTAATCTCTTAGATATGTCAAACTAACCTTTTGGGTGCATCATTTACGAGTTTGTTTACATTTTTCGGCCAAGTTTGTTGATGTTTGTGACGATTTTAGCACTGTCACTATGTGCACAGTGACACTGGCACTCAGTGACAATTTTTAGCACTGCCACTATGTGCACTGTGACACTCTGAGCGTGTGGGTGGGTGTAGGAGTGAGACGCAGGGTGTGGGGAGGGTGTAGGAGTGAAACATAGGGTGTGGGGTGGGTATAGCAGTGAGATGCAGGGTAGGCATAGGGTGTAGGAGTGAGAGGTAGAGCGGACATAGGGTGTAGGAGTCCATTTTCAGATGTACTATAAACTTCAAGTTTAATTTTGCACCCCTAATCCCAGCAGGCGCTGGTCCATCCTTCTATAACTACCTACCCGCTATGTCTGTCACAGTCCCCATCCAGTGATCCACTGCTGAGTGAAACATTCCTTAACTGTGATTGGGAAGGGGTGGGGGGGGGGGTAAGATCCTAATGCTGCTGGAGTAGGTCCAGTATCATAAACTCTCATTGTCATTCATTGTGAACTGGACACTTGATCTGTGGCGATGGCGTCGCGTTGGCGGCATATTTCTTTGATCGTTAGTCAGTATTGTTTCATCCTTAATATAGTGAGTAGGATTACTGTGTTATCAGTTTATCCTCTTGACAGCTGGGTCTGAAGTTGGACTGATCCATCAAGTGGTATGTGAATGATGATCGCCCTGCAATGGTCAACTCTCGTTTAGACATTCATCGGACATACTTTGTCACTCTTTTATTTATCATGCATACGTATTGCACATACAGACACTAATATATATTAATACATATATAATATTAATTGCGATTTCTAGGTGAAACATGACCCTGTGTTTCCTTGACATGATCAATGATGAAGAGTCTGATAATATGAGTATTGAAGGTGCATGCATATGTGCATATATTATATGGAGATTTGGGGAATGATATAGAGAACATAAAAACATTGAAATAACTTTACCGTCAACCTTTGGCAAGAGGAAAGTCTGCAGTTCAAATGATATTGAATGTAATTTGAGTGTAACTCCAGGTGTTAAATTGGGCTATCTCGAGGAAAAACTCAAACAGAAAGCAGGGGTCTATTTCATTCTGATATTCAGTGAGAAATATAGCAGAACATAATACACAAAGAGGAAAGAAAAGGCTTATTGTAGTGGGGCAAAGTGGGGTATAATGTTGAGCCTGTGGTGTGTTTAGATGTGTTGATGTTAGGGGCTTGGGTATGTGGAAGGATTGCTCTAGGTGTGGAAGTGACAGTTTTTGGTCGTAACTTGCCATACCTGTCCACCCACCTCATAAAGATGTCCCACACCTACTGTGTGCTTGCTACCTCCAGTCAGTAGGCCAACATTTAATCACAACTACCATCAAAGGATCTCATGGACTCATCAGCTGAAGGTGCTAATAAAATGGATAAAAAGAAGTTGTATTCCCACATGGTATAGTAAGCCACTGTACACATGGGGGGATGCCACACAAGGAGATCCTGGGTCAATAGGGAGGAACTAGTTTACCCTAATGTAAGCTAGAACAGGAGGTGGAACTGGTAGGAAGAGCTCATTTTTCTTCATTTAAACATCAGCTCACCCTAGGCTATCGCCACTTAACAGATGCAATGAGACTAAACAAACATACAAGTGGATGTCAACTACATGTACATGTTTGTTAGGACCCCCATGGACCACCACCAACGAGCTGTGAGGGTTGCCCCAACTTGCGTAAGAAAGTGACATAAGGTGAAGAGATGAAAACTTGTGTCCACTCTCAGGGGACATCTAGTCAGGGCCCCGCCCACTGTGACCTGCCATAACAGCACACACCTCCATGGACGACCACCAGCAGATATCCCAAACATGAGAGTCTCAGTTGACTGCTCAGTTTACGTTTTGCAATATAAACCGACTGCTATCCACCTGTAGCCTCAGAATCTGATCTGCCGTCAGTTTACACGCCACACTAACGATGATGCTCTAATGATGTGAAGTGTGCATGTAACCTTGGATGCTTCATGCAGACTGACAGGGTATCACAGCGTAACATTGTTATCTTGTACCTGCTCATCAGCAGTCCCTTCTGACCCTGGTCAAGAGCGGCTCACTTCACAAAACATAAACTTCCCTCACCTGTAACCAAACCCACACCTCAAGTGTGGTCTTTATCCATGAATAGAAACCATGTAAAAGTTTCTATCCTTTACAATATTCTTTATTCAAGAACAAGATGGTTAGGATTGTGTATATCGTTCCCTTACACATCCGCAGGCCAATCAGCCCAATCCACCCGGCCAGATTGAGACTCTGGCTGGGAAACTGGAGGGTGTTGCTCCTATAGTAAAAGGAAGAGCTGTCTAAAAAATGCCCTCATTTCCAGTCCTTTGTTTTCATGTCGCTATAACTTGTACCTTTTGTTGCTCACAAGTGGTCATTCCAGTACAGTGCTAAAAAAGGGGGATTTGAGTAGGTACCTAGTTGGGAGAAGTCAGTCAGTATAATAAACTATAGAGCGTGTGACATGAGTAGGTGAGTGAGTGAGTGAGTGAGTAATAGATGTTTAACGCCATTTCGACAGCTAAGGTCATATTCATGGCGAGAACCTCATTACACAATTTCACAGAGGAAGGTGTCAGTGCCTGTGCATATGTGCACCACACACATCCTGAGGGGATAGGAAAGAGGAGATATAGACACTTTTAAGTGGGCTAGGGAAGCCCGTCACAGAGGAATGTGTCAGTGCCCGCGCATATGTTCACCACACACATCCTGAGTGGATAGGAAAGAGGAGAAATAGACCCTTTTAAGTGGGCTAGGGAGGCCCGACATGAGTAGGTACCTGGTAGTGCAGCTCTCTCTATTTTAATCAAGGCAGGTGACTTTTCAGTCTAATGTGGTGAGTGCAAGTTGAATGGTAAAGCAGTGCACGACTTGTTTAGAAAAGAGGGCACATACTCACAGCTCTTTTTTCAATAGGAGCAACACCCTCCTGGTCAGAGAAGCCCAGGAGCATGTTGCTCCTATGGTAAAAAGAGCTGTCAGTAGGTACCCTCTTTTCAAAAGAAGTCACGTTCTGCTTCACCATTCAACTTGCATTCACCACATTAGTCTGAAAAGTCACATGCTTTGTTAAAAACAGATGGGGCGTTTGGGCAGCAGTTTTCTAACGATATCTATTGCATTATGGGTAGGGGTGACCTCGAATGCTACACCACCTGAGCTGGTAGCCTCAACCCCCTCCCCCCCCCTCAGCCTGGTCTGGCTAGGTACCAGTCATTAACTATGCTTGGGAGTGTAGTAAGTTGACTCAGGGATCAACATTGACCCACATGGGCAGGACCAATAGGGGGTGGCCTTACAAACCAGCATTGATCCCTCGGCCATACCATGAATGCACCGAGAGAGAGCTGTACTATCAGGTACCTACTCATGTCACACACTCTAAAGTATATTGTACTGACTGACTTCTCCCAACTAGGTACCTACTCAAATCCCCCTTTTTTAGCACCATACTTGAATGACCACATGTGAGCAACAAAAGGGACAAGTTATTATAGCTACATGAAAAGAAAGGACTGGAAACAAGGGCATTTTTAGCCAGCTTTCCTTTAACTATAGGAGCAACACCCTCCAGAGAAGCAGCAGAAAACCTTTTAAGATCTTAAGACTAGACGGACAGTGACTGTCATCACGCCAGATCCTGCCATCATCTCACGGGAAGAATACCCAAGTTTTATGCCCATTGTCATTCCTTCCTATGCCATAAAATGCGATTGCCCCGCCCTGGCAGCCAGTGGACCGAGTCAGGTAGCCGCGTCCATTCAATGGGGCCCTTTCTCCGCTGTTTATAGGGGGCGTCGGGTCGGTGGGGCATGAAGGAACGCGCTTCAAATGAGTAATGTCGTTTTCCGATGGACTGGGCAGCCAGCAGTCATATCATCTCCGCCAGTAAAATGATGGGCACACCCCCAGATATGACTATGGCCACTAACCATCCTCATGCATACCTCCCACAATGAATATCTATACATGCGCTCTGTCTGACTTTAGCTATGCTTGTATATTTCATTCTTATTACAGACCAATTGTAAATCTTCTCCCATTGAAGTATAATTCAAAACCACAAACTGGGAAGTTTATAATTCACCTGAGAGAGTGTTTTACATTATAGTGCCCCTTTCTGATTACTTTACACCTGTCAGGACCCACCCCCGCCCCTCTCAGGTGTCACCTTAGTCTTGGTCACCATAGAAACACTCACCCCAAACATAAACTCCTGTAATGACCCGATACTGCACTCCAATCACACCCAGACTGAAACTGTATGCCACATCAAGGGTCTGCTTGGAGAATGAGAAGACATAGGAAGTGGCGAGGCGGAAGTGGCGAGATGCTTTAGAGCTGGTGTCCGTGGAGCGTCTGCCCCGGTCATCCCGGTAATAAGGCTGGTATGTCAGGAGAAGAATCCCACCATTGTCTGGCACTGGTTGACAGTGGTAGACTGTGTCTGCACAATACAGGGGCCATCAGGCGTGGTCAGACTTGTCTTATACCTTCCGGCCATTACCATATCAGGTGTCTGCCTTCTACATGATAGCAAGAGTTCCAATATGGTGGCCATTTGTCCCCCATCCCAGTTTAAATTGTGTCTATCATGATTGAATGTTTAGCAAGATCAATCACAGAGAGCTGCACTGTAAAAAAAATATCGTTGAAATAACGGCACAATCTTTATATCAAAGTTGCCAGAGATCCATTGTAAATGTTCCCGAAGATTCCTTGTACATTTGTACAACTGTATCACTGTACTGACACCTGGGGCTTCCTGTAAAAACGATACTGTTTCATAATTCAATTACGATGGTCCACTGTTCAGCTTTCTAAGGATCCAGGGCTGTTATATTTTACAGTGTGGGCCACAGGCTGAACATACCTTTGATTATAATTATTGGTCTATACACTGTTTATTTATCTTTGACATGAAATTTTATTTGTTTTCTCTTCCTGGGTTTCTCTGCCAATCTGTGGGCTCTTTTCCTTTTATCTGTGGGCTCTGTGTAGTGGAAGCATGCGAGGAAGTGAGTTTCACCTTTTGGGAAAAGTGGGGCATGGAGTGCTCTATAATAAAGTGGGTTTCGTATCATTGCATGGATGGACGGGGTTTAATAGGACTTTGTCATGCAATACTATCCAGAGGGGGGGGGGGCATAAACCACACATGTTACAATACATGAGCTTCATTAGCACCTTTCTGTGTCTGATGTGGGTTGATGTCAGAGGCGTAGAAAGCAAATCTTCATTGAGGGGGCCCAGCGGGGGCCCCACCTCGACCACCTTGAATTGTCGGTTCAAGCGCAATAGAGCCTATACATACCTATATAAAACTTTTATAGAAAAGTAATTTTTGATGAATTTTAGAGCTGATTTGAGACCCAGACCCTCAATTTACCTATCCCATTACTGTATCAATCTATTTTGATATCCAAAGTTTTAGCTTCTTGTTCAATTCATTATGATTTATTGGTAAATCTTTTGGGGGGGCTCAGACATACTCAGGCCCCACCTCCTTTATGATTGGGGGGGGGCCCAGGCCCCCTGCCCCCCCTTTTC